>JANUWF010001165.1:1259166-2518333 GCA_026120185.1 Voacanga thouarsii
TAGGGCTATTCACTCTACCACCTTTTATTCTCCTTTTGAAATTGTATATGGTTTTTATCCTCTAACACCTTTAGATTTGGTTCTTTTGCCTATAGGTGAATGGTTGAACCTCAATGGAGCTAAGAAGGTGGAAATGGTGAAGGCACTCCATGAGAAGGTGAAAGTAACCATTGCAAAACGCAATGAAGAAATCGCCAATAAGCGCAATCAAGGAAGGAAAAATGTGTCATTTGAGCCGAGCGATTGGGTATGGGTACACCTTCGTAAGGAGAGATTCCCTACGCAACGACGGAGCAAACTAGATCCAAGGGGGGATGGTCTATTTCAAGTTCTCACCAAAGTTGGAGATAACGCTTATAAGATAGATTTACCCGGTGAGTTTTATGTTGGTGCCACTTTTAATGTTAGTGACCTCTCTCATTTTGATGTAGATGAGGGTAATAATTTGAAGACGAATCCTTTCCAATGAGGGGGAGATGATGAGACGCTACTTCATCATGGAGGTTAAGATCAAGGAGGGAGAGGCGTGACTATGCAAGGACAAGGACCGATGACAAGATCTAGGTCCAAGAAGCTTCAAGAGAATTTTCAATCTCTCATAAAACCATGCTTGGGGATGGAAGAGGGTTGGAAGGTTGAGGAAGCCAGCCAAGAGATCATTTTGATAACTATCCAAGAAGGACCCCAACAAGAACTCAAGCCGGCAATAATGGCGGACGAAACTTGACTAAGGAGGCCTCCCAGCGGATAGCCGGTGCCGGCTCCAAGCAGCCAAATCGGTGTCAGCTTCATTTTGCTCAACAACGGATTCATTCTGGCATTCGACCACCCGAAGATAGTCCGCAACTAGTGCCGGTTGTAGTGTCCAAATCGGCTGTAGTGTCCAAACCGACGCCGGTTCCATCCTGGGCAGCCCCGCATTTTTTATGTTTTCTTCGATTTTCTTCAATTTTAATTACTTGTAAAGACTTATTATGACCCTAAATTGTAATAAAACTTTAGGGATTACTTAGCTAGAATTAGGGTAGTATAAATAGAACATTTTGTGATTTGACAACACAATTCACACATTTTAATTTAAATTTGAGAGAGAATCTTGCGAGGCCCTAGCCTCCTTGTTCATCTTATTCAAGACTATTCTTAAGGGTTAGTCCTCTATATGAATGAGTTGATAAAACTTTTAGATAATCCAATGTTGTTTTCCTTGAATGGGTCTTAGTTGCTTTGTTCTTCTAAGGTTTGTTTTAATTCCAATATTTGGGTGCCTATTTTCTCTATTCTATTTGTTCTTGTTGACTTTGTTGTTTTAAGGATATTGGGGTGAGATTATAGTAGAACTTTCTACTATTCTTGACGGTCTTTGAAGCTTAGTTCTTCAAGGGTTTGATAGAGGGTAGGTTGTTATTTTATTTTCTCTTTTTATCTCAAGAAGAATCTCTGTTTTGGTTCCATTGTTTGAGCTGAACTCATAGACAACTAAACCACCCACAACACCAAGAAAAATCCCACATAAGGTCATATCAACATATCATAGCGTACATGATAGATCCAACTGCCGAAACATATAGAATCTTACTCATGTGATCCTTTTCAACTTATGTCTTGGGAGATATTGACTTTAAAAGGCTTACACCATGTGACATGGGTAAGAATCCCTTTTTGGATTGATCTATGCTAAACCTCTTTAGCACTTTATCTAATATGTAGACTGCGAAAGACCTAGCAACCTTTTGGATCTATCCCTATAGATCCTTATTTCGAGAATATAGGTTGCTTCTCCAAGGTCTTTCATGGAGAATCGTTTGGACAATCAAATTTTAACCGTTTGCAAGACAGGTATATCATTTCCTATTAGCAATATGTCATCTACATAAAGTAATAAGAAAACGATTGCACTCCCACTAACCTTCTTGTATACACAAGGCTCATCCATATTTTCAATGAAACCAAACTCTTTGATTGCTTCATCAAAACAGATGTTCCAACTCCTAGAAAGTTGCTTAAGTCCATAAATAGACCTTTGTAGCTTGCACACCTTTGTGCTATCATAGGATGTGAAACCTTCAGGTTGTGTCATATACACTTCCTTAGTTAGATTTTCGTTTAGGAAAGCTATTTTCACATCTATTTGCCAAATCTAATAAACATGATGAGCAGCAATGGCTAGGAGTATCCTGATGGATTTTAACATGGCTATTGGCGAGAAGGTTTCATCATAATCAATACCATATTGTTGACGATAACCCTTCGCCACTAGACGTGTTTTATAGGTAACTAAGTTGCCATCTATGTCCATTTTCTTCTTGAAAACCTATTTGCACCCAATAGGTTTAATTCCTTTGGGTGGATCAACCAAAGTCTATACTTGGTTGTCGTACATGGAATCCATCTTTGACTTCATGGCCTCAAGCCATCTGCTAAATTCTGAACTGTTCAGAACATTCTTGTAGGTAGTAGGCTAATCTTCATCTATGAGTAATACGTCATTGTGGTCACTAATGAGAAATCCATATCTCTCAGATGCCACATGTATCCTACTAGATCTACAAGGTTCTTGTGTATTAGAAGGTTCATCTATTCTTTCAATAGATGAGGGGTTAGACGGTTGATCATCGTTTTTTTGATATTCATGAACTTTATTAAGTTCAATCTTACTCCTACTGTTGTAACACCCCACTACCTAGGCCCAACGGGGTTGGGGATGTCGCCCCGTCCAATGGACAAGGGGTCTTTATAACTAGGTCACATATAATAAAATAAGATAAAATAAATACTTTAAAATTAAATTTATTACAACACAAAAGATAAATACAGGAACAAATCCAAAATAAATTGTTTGCTACAATCTCTCAAAACATCCATAAAGAAAATAACATAAAGTCTTCAAAACATAGGCAACAAGTCTAGCTATTGACCTCCACAGCCGGATCAACCTGAAAACATGGTATAAAAGGTGATGAGATAAAAATCTCAGTAAGCCCGTGTATGCTTTGAGTGTTTCAGGTAAAATAATTCATGTATGCAAGTTGTAACAGTTTCATAAGAGAAAGTGCTGGCAAGTATTAAATAAGTATTGAAAATAAAGAGTGGTGTTTTGATTTTTAATCCACATATGTGCACAATAAATACAACCACCCAGATGGGTAGCCATGGATTACCACACGTTGGGCCCCATGACTAAGCAACGGTCAGAATGCCACACTTTGTGCAAGCTGACAAAAGGTAGGTGTACGGCCTACCGGGTGAGATACTCCTCAATCTCTACACCCAAACTTACCAGTTGTCCACTCTGAAAACATACAGTCCACATGACTGAAACTTGCTAGCTTGGACCGGCATGACCTACCGGACTGGCATCCTATCCAGGAAGGACTCACCCCTCAGAGGTGGCCACTTACTGAGAGACTTACCCTAACCCTTCAATGACTAGTCCTGGTAGTCTACCCTTATTGAGTACTCAACGTTGATTGTCCCACTTAGGAGAAAATGGATCATACATTGCTTTATTTAGAAATAGCAATTAAGGGTTTCTAAAATTCTTATCAAAGTTGGGTTTTAGAAAAAGTTTAGCATTTTTGTGTAAAACTGCTTGTTTGATTTTTCCAATGATTTGTTTGACTGAAATAAATAGGAAAACAGCCCTTAATTGCCTTTACAACATGAATATCCATACACATTGCATTTAGCTTGCCACAGTAATTTTTGGTCTTCACAAAATTCCATGCAGGAGCTTACCTGAATCTTTGCTTGCTCAACTTCAAAAGTCTTCCAAGGCTGACCTAACCCCGCATGGGGTAAACACAAAACATAAGGTTACACTCAAGCTAAATTCACTTACACAAATAATCCTAGTTCAACTTATTACAATCACGACTCTAATGTCCTAAGCTTTAAGGCTAACTGATAAAGAATTTTATAAAATAAGTCTAGTTTGATAAGTTAAAATAACTAGGGGTTCTAAAATAATTGTTAATAAATTATAAACTCAAATAATAATTCTTGTGTTATTATTAATAAATAAACTAAGGTTTGAATATTGAATAATACCAAGTCCTAAATAATATTAATAATGGTAATTTAAAATAGCTTTATTATAAATAAATAATAAATTACAAATAATTGTTAATTAATTTTTAATAGATAATAAATAATTAGTAATAAATAAAATTAATAATAAATGAATTATATTAAATTTTTGTTTAATAAATAACAAACAAATTTTAATATATATAATATTTATGAATATAGGCAAAAGTTTGAACTAGGGTCTACAAGGTCATTATTATTATTTATATAAAAGATCTTATTTAATATTATACCTATGCATATATTATTCTTAAGTAAAAATATCATTTATTTGACTAGTAAAATATCAATATTTCATGTAACATCCCATTTCCAAAACTTCCTAGCAATTTCGAAATTCTTAGAGGAAAATATAGTAATAATTTTAATTAAGGTAATAAAATTAAAATAGCCTAGGATCAACAAGAACATAATCATGATTTCCTATTGCTAACAAGAATCATGAAGATTTTGTTCAACATCAAACAACAAACTAATCCACTCATGAACATATGCTTAAATCAACACTTGCTATCACATGGCCAAACAATCATGATCATGGCTTCAATGGAGATAAGAACATAAAAATCCTATTCACCAAAGGGGACATAACATTTAGCATGCTTAAACATTCATAATTCTCTTAGGACATGATGAACATACATCGATTCTTAAGGAAATCCATATAGCTTAAACATGATCAATCATTCTCATGTCCTAATCCCAACCTCTTCATTCACATGCATATACTCAATCCCCCATTCATATTTTATTATTCCTATAAATATCTAAGAGACATGAATGCTAAATTAAAAAGAAGGTTTAAGGAGGAATACTTGATTGATGATCACTTCGATGAAGATTTAAGAAGGTCCACGCGATTGAGAGTCTTGAATTGTCCAAGAGTAAGAAAAACAACCATGGTTGTTGATCAACCATTTCGGCCGAGAGAGAGAGAGAGAGAGAGAGAGAGAGAGAGAGAGAGAGCATTAGTCTAATACATAGAAGGTTAAATGGAAGAAGATGAACAAAAGAGTTGTTCTTGGTTACCTTGATGATGTTCTTGAGACTTCAAGGAGAAAAATCAATTTTGATCCGAATGCCAATTTTTGTTTTTGAGATTTGATGTTATAAATTTCATAAATGAATTCTAGAGAGTATGTAGGAGTATTCTGGAGTTTTTGAGAGGGATTAGAGGTGTTTAGAGTGGGTTTTGGCTTGAAGAAGAGTAGTGTGTGTTCTTGGTGAAAATGGAGAGAATTTGAGGGAGATTGCTAGACGAATTTTTGGAGAGTATTGACTGAATAGTTTAGGGAATTCAGGGGTTTCATCTTAGCTTAGAGAGGGACAGAAAAATCTGATCATTTGAAATTCAAATGGAGTGATTTGAGGAGTGGTTTGAGGTATAGGATATGTTAATGGTGTTTGATTGATGGAGGTTTGCTTGGAGCTACAATGGTGTTGGCTGGTTTGGTTTGTTTTGCTGAAATGATTGAAGTATGATAAGGCTTTAAGGCTGGCCGAAGATCAGAGTTTGATGGCAGAGAAATTCTGGTTGTATAGCTTAATACAAGGGTGTTTTCATGGAGAGAAAATTCTGGAAATTTTGAAGTTCAAATGGAAATTTGAATGGAGTGATTGCAAGAGAGATTTGAGGTGTGATTATGGAGTACAATTGTGCAAGGCAAGTGGAGAGGGTAATGGTTTTCAGTTCATGGCTGAACAAGGGTTAACTTACAGAGGTTGAAGGGTGGTTTTCGGCCAGGGCTTGAAGAGAACAAAGCTGGAAAAATTCTGGTTCTATGGTGTTCAAAGCTGCGAACGGTTGCAGCATTTTTCTGCACAGAATTTCTGCACTTCTTCAACCCGTTTTACAGAGGTTTTGAGAGGTGTCCAAGGGTCCTTTAAGGCTGGTTTTCCAGCCTTCTTTATGGGGAAAAAGCAGAGAAGTTTTGCTGGCCTGAAGGTGGAATAAAACAGCTTCATTTTCTGGTTGAAAGTTGCGAAACTGCCTAGAATTTTTTTCTGGTTTGTGCAGTTCGAATTGCACAGAATTTTCAGTTCCTCAAGCTGAATAAATTAGCTATTTTCCAGCAACAATTGAGTAAGAAAGATGGCTGAGATTTTTGAAGGTTAGGCTGCCAAGAATCTGGAAAATTTCCAGATTTCTTTCATGAAGACTATGAACACAATGTAGTGGAGTTTGAAGGTTCATCAATGGTGATTAATTTCTCTTGGGAACCTTCCCTAACTCCTCTCCTATTTTCAGTCAAAACCCCAACCTCCAAGATTCATTTTCGAAATTCAAAGACCAAGAATCCCTGCTGAAATTTTCTGGAATTAAAACCATGAATTTTGATAAATTTTGAACAAGTTTAATTGATAAAAAGGTTAGAACAAGCTAGAGGTAATAATAGGACAAGAATTCTCCTAGAATTCTTTTTAGGACACAAAGATAAGATTAGGACATTCTCTTCATGTCTCCCCTAAGACAACATTCCTATTTTTATGGAATGCAAGAAAACAAAAATCAAACTTAAGTAAGATAATCATGATAAAAACTTAAATGATGGGATTTGAACTCATGACCTTAGAGATTAATTCCAAAGCTCTAACCACTTAACCACAACAACTCTTGTTCTTATTTTCTCACCCACATATTCTTCTTATGTAATCCTCAAGCTATCTTCCTATTTTGACCTCAGGCAAAATTACCATTTTACCCTTCCTCCCCAATAAGCATAACTAAACCTTTTAACCTATAAACCACAATTCTTAAAGCATATAAAATCATTCAAAAATATATATATTCATGCAAAATAATATGATATGCATCCCGACCCCCTTATTCTAAGGTTGGCTTTAGGTGGGGTTTCACAACTGTCCCCTTTGAGCATGTGCTCCTTCTCTAAGAAGACGGCATGCTTCAAAACAAACAATTTATTTTTAGAGGGTAGGTAGAAGTAATTTTCGAAAGATTCTTTCGAATATCCCACAAACAAACACTTGTCAGACTTACTATCAAGTTTGTCTGATTGTGGCCTTTTAACAAAGGCAGGACAACCCCATACTCGCAAGTGAGATAGCCAAAGAACATCTCAAATGAGGTAGAATCAACCGTTTTTGTCGGAACTCTGTTTAGTATATAAACAGAAGTTTCTAGTGCATGCCTCCAAAACAATTTTGGTAGGTCTACAGAAGCCATCATGGTCCGTACCATGTCTAGAAGGGTTCGATTTCTTCTCTCAGATACACTGTTATGTTAAGGTGTATGTAGTGGAGTCCATTGAGATAATATCCTATTATCTCTAAGATAACTCAGGAACTCTTGGCTCAAGTATTCTCCTCCTCGATCAGATCTTAGAATCTTAATACTTTTGCCAAGTTGTTTCTCTATTTCATTCTTGAAGTCTTTGAACCTTTCTCAGATTTGTATTTTATTAAATACAAATACCCGTATCGTGAAAAATCATCGATAAAGGCTATGAAATAGTTATAACCTCCTCTTGCTTGTATTGATATTGGGCCACATACATCATAATGTATGAGTTCTAATAACTCCTTGGCCCGTTCTCCTTTTCCTGGAAAAGGAGTTTTAGTCATTTTGCCTAGTAAACAAGATTCGCATGTGCCATATGATTCATAATCAAATGACTCTAAGTCACCAAGCTTGTGTGACTTAGAAACATGATTTTCGTTTACATGACCCAAACGACAATGCCATAAGTAAGAGGTGTTAGAGTTATCCATTTTGGGTTTCTTATTGTTTATATTGAGAATTGGATTATCCAAGTCCAGAACATATAAACCATTAACCAGAGTTGCTAAACTAAAATGAATATCATTCAATGAAAAAGAATAACATTTATTCTTAAATATCAAATGAAATCCATATAAGTTTAAACACGCAGCTAAGATAATATTTTTCATTAAAACTGGTACAAAATAATAGTTTTGCAATTCTAGAATTAATTCCGAAGGCAGGTTCAGCTTGTATGTCCCCACAAGTGTAGCAACCTTTGCCCCATTTGCAGTACGTAGGTCCACATCGCCTTTCTCTAGCATTCTTCTACTCTTTAGTCCTTGCAAGTTATTGCACAAATGAGATCCACATTCGGTATCTAATACCTATATCTCATTTCTAAATGCAGTATTTATCTCAATCATAAATATACCCAGGGTAGAAGTAGAAGTGCTTGTAAGCTTCTCCTTCTGCTTCTTGTCCTTAATGGTCTCTAAGTAGGCTTCACAGTTGCGCCTCCAATGGCCCATTTTCCCACAATGATGGCATGGGCTTTTGGTAGTTGCGTCATTCTTGTTCACACCACCTCTGGGCTTCATGAGAGCCTTCTTCTTCTTCTTTTGAACTTTCTTCTTAGAAGAGGAAGATTCTACCATTAAAACTGAATTGGAGTCCTTCTTCATGGAGGATTTCGCAGTTTTGAGAAGATTGATCAACTCAAGAATGGCAGATTCAATCTTATTCATTTGATAGTTAATCACAAATTGTGAGAAAAAATTAAGCAAAGGTTGTAGAATTAAGTCAACACTTAAGTCATGATCCATTGCAAACCCGAGAGATCCAAGCTTCTCTATCAAGCCCAGCATCTTCAGCTCCTGAGTGGCCATAGAAGAACCCTCTGTCATTTTGCAACGGAATAATTGCTTTAAGATCTCGCATCTCTTAGTTCTGGTTTGGGCATTAAACAGCTCTTGAAGATGTAATATAATCGATTGAGCATCTTGTTCGTGTTGTTTTTGCAACTCGGGAGTCATGGATACCAACATAATACATGATGCTGTATTACTATCCTCCTTGTGCCTCTTGTGGACAGCATGCTCATTAGCATGAGCATCTTGAGCTGGTGGTGGCGGAATAGGAGCATCTAGCACGTAGAGCAACTTTTTCGATTTGAGAACGATTCTCAAATTTCTATACCAGTCGAGATAGTTTGATTCGGTTAACTTGTTGGTTTCTAAGATTCTACGTAGGTTTAAGTTTGTAGACATGATGCAAGTGACCTAGATGTAAAGATAGAGAGCATTAGCTACCTGTATATGCACATGATATGTAAATAATTAGGACTTTAATTAAACACATTTTTTCTCCACTATTTTACTCAAACCAATAGCCCCCACTACTGATTCGGGAAAGCCCGTTGGAAGCTTTTCTAGTGGACCGGTATCTAAATTCCTCAAGAATAACTTTAGATTTGCCCAACAAGTCACCCTTGAGTTCATTGATAGGTATCCAATACCAATTACATCGTATGTAATTATCGAATCATTAGGTGATTAACAACTTTTAATATTAAAGCCTTTTGGGCTACTCCAACTTTTCTCTAAATTTCTTTATGCTTGAGTTTGCCAAACCGGGATAAAGAATTTAGTTAAACCCGACTCATTAATCAGGAATTTAATTCCAAATGAATTTAATTCCATAGCTTGAACATGCCCAATGTCAAATAGGCTTGGGTTTACCCAACAACCTGGTCTTGAAAAAGGATTCTCGTTCTTACTATATTAACAGAAAGAATTAGGTTTAATATTAATTGAGGGATTTGTTCCTTTTAGTGATTTCAATAAATGACATGCATAAAAATCAATAAATCACATAATTGATAATCATGGTAATAGAGCGATTACGTGGTATGGTTATGGACTTTACCCTAAATTAATTTTTTTGAGCCATAAAAGAAATTAATATAGTTAACCTTATGTGTTCATGCATGATTTAAGTAGAAGGTTTTACTTTTTCGCCTTATTTTGATTGCCATCTCCAAAAATAAAATAATTCTACTTATATCTAACCTATGTAAACTAATTATATAATTTTCTAAAGAGATAACCTCGAGTTACATTCGAGGGGAGTTAGATGAGAAGAGAATTACACAAGAATTTTAGAGAAGACAAGACACGTATGCCCTATTTCATAAAAACCAAAACTGTAAAATGCATGAACATATATAATTGGTTTTAGTCCATAACCATCCACCATGCTATTAATTATGCTTAAACAAAATAAACATATAATTTTTATTATTCTAAAATCACTATTTTGGAAAAATAAAACAAATTCTAAAATCAATATTTTAGAAAAATACATTAATTTTAAATTTTCAAAGTCACTATTTTGAAAAATAACATTGTTTATCTCAAAACTAATTTTGAGAAAATGCTTTTGGGTCCCATCTTTGGCAGCGAAAACGACGATCACGCTGGCCGGTCAGCGAGCGGCGGTCAGGCCCCATTGAAAATTTTTTTATTTTACCGCCTCTCATCAAATGAGATTTTTCCTTTCAAAATTCTATTTTAGAAAATTTATTAATTGCTGGAGCATCACAAAAACAGAGTAGGACTGGTGCCGGTTTGGAAGCTAAAGCCTTTGAGATTAATTGGTAGCGAATATGAATTAATCAATTGGTAGCGAACATGAATTAATCCAAACGTCTTTGAGATTAATAATTCATAATTAATTAGAATTAATTATATTAATTCTAATAAGGATTGGTTTATTAATTTATCAACTAATAAACCATATTCCCAGGTCATGAGTGGTATCTAGCAACACATCATGACCACCCAAGAGTTCAGGAAGTCAAGTGGCTTGAAATGAACCTTTTAATAACAAATTACAGTGCAATTAACTCATTTCACCATACAATATCTCATTCGGTTTGGAGTACGAAATTAGTGCCAACTCCCTCCAGAATTAATTCTGACCCGAATATAATAGTACTTGTACCAAGAACTCTCTACTCTAGATGTGTATCAATTGGAACTGTTTCTGATGTGTATGGACTTGGGTATAAAAATCATACAAAAACTAAGCACACTCCCAATCAAGTTTACATTAAAACGTTAATCCCAAAGCACACATATGAGCAAGCGTACTTATCATTAATCGAGCATAGGGTTCAAACGAGTATCGATCCTCAAGGAACAAGTAGACATTAATCATCTTTCTTTCATTGTTTAATCAACTCGATAAAGCAAAAAATAAATAAAAAGAAAAAGGTAAAATAAACGAAAATCAAAATAAAAATATATACATGTCAAGGATAGAGAAGTATGCAATTCAAACAATTGTTTGGATAAACATGATCTTAAAGTACCCAACTTTTATCATACCTAATTATTTTCTTAGCATCATGACTGATGGAGGTAGACTCACTTCGATGGTCAATTCATGAAATCACTATCTTATAGATGAATTAGAATCACTTAGCCCGTCTTAACTAATTCATCCAAAAGATGCATTAAACACAATCCTTAGTTAAATTCCTTTGGTCTTGGAAAATTTAAAGTATGAAATTAATCAATTAACCTTCAATTACCAGTTCTAAGCAATCAACCCCCTTTGGTCCAGCAAGCTAATGGAAAGAACCAAACAACTAATCTCGTAATAAGCACAAGTAATTGAATACTAAGAATAATAACCAGTCAATCAAAATATCAGACAACTCTAGAAATCATGAATATCTAAACAACGTTGAATTACAATAAAACAATTAACATATCATTGTCAAGAAAAAGAAAATAAAATAAAAGAAAGCACTCATAGATAAGCCTCATTCTTCTTCCTTTGAAGACCTTCTTGCACAACCCTCCTTGAATTGAAGAATTCCTCCTCTAATTTGAGTGATTTTCTATGATGATCAATGAATTTTCCTTCTTTTTCCCTTGTGTTTTTCATCTATTTATAGGCTTAGGAAGTGCCTAAACTTGTAGGTACAATGTTTTTGGTCGAGTAGATGTTGGAAGATACTAAAACTCCACAGATTACCAAAAATCGCATAGAAAAATCATAGCACCGCCTTAGCTTCAGGGCACAGCCGGTGCCGCCTTAGCTATCGGAACCGACGCCGATTGTGTTCTGCTTCTCTACTCGTTCGTCGATTTTTTTTCGAATTTCACATGATGAAGACCAGAATGCAGCCGGCGCCGCCTTAACTCTTGGAGCCGGTGCCGATTCCACTCTGTTTTGCTCTATTTCAACAATTTTTTATCGCCTTAAAGTTCGTGCAACCAGTGTATGGCCAACGCCGCCTCTAATCTGTTTCGCGATATTTTTGCTTCATTTTACCCTAAAAATCTGTAATAATGAACAAAATACCTTTCCAAGGGTAAAATCTCAAATATAAAGAAATATGACTAGTTATTGAACAAAATGTATCACAAAAGAACCTCAAATAACTACGAAAAATATGACTAATTTAGCCCCTATCAATTCTCCCACACTTAGCTCTTTGCTTGTCTTCAAGCAAAGTATCAAGAACAAGTAGGAAAACACAAGGTTTCATTAATCACTCAATTAATTTCAAAACAAAATCTTCAACGCTTTCTTCATTCAAGAAGATAAAACATATGCTACTACATCTTTCACAACAAATGCAAGACTTGTGTTAGTGATACATGACTTAGTAAAACCATCTCAATATTTCACAATATCCTCATACCATTGGAAAGAATTTAGTTCATTAAGAATATGCATTCCATAGGCTTACTTTTCATACACTCTCTCCACTAATCCGAGATATATCATGATTCTACTTAGATCAAGTAGGACTTTTAAGCTTGTAATGGAAGGCTAAAAGCTTGTAATATAGCTTATCAAACGAAGGATATAGGAGAATCAAAAGCCAAAGAAAAACCGAGAGTTAGCAAGAAAAGGGTAAACAAAATGAATCAATAATTTCCAACTCTTCTTGCTCTCCTATTCCAAAAATCGATCAAACCATAACCTTATTCAGCAATTCCTGTGCACTTCAAGCAAATCCTGCATTTTTTCTCTTTCTTTTTCTCATCAACTCTTCTTTATTTCTTCCACAAGATCACTCAAATTTTCCAACAATGGTGTCAAGTACTTTAATATGAACTTTAACTTTTACAGCTTAATCACCATTCCTTTTGTGATGTTTTCTTTTCTTCTTCTTTCACTTGTCTTTTCCTTTACTGCTACTGTTTTTTCTTTTTCTCACTTCTTCTGTTTCCATTCTTCCTAGTAGCTTTTTGTTTTCTTTTTTTTTTTTGAATCCCTCTATTCTTTTTCTTCTTTTTCTTTGCTTTCTTTCCTCTTTCCAGCTCAACTTAATATTGATCCATGACTGAAAGTAACAAGTCATGATCTTTATCCCAACATTCTTTCTCAACATTCTCATACATATACTTTCATCCATCAAAAGCATAAAGATTTATGAAATTATTCAAACTCTCAGCAACAAGTAATGGAAAAACTATTATGATGGGTTTTAATGAAAGAAATCAACAATTTAGGCTCAAAATAGGCGCTAGGGATAATATAATGATAGGTAGGTTTGAGAATCTCAAACTGTCCAAAAAAGGCCTATTACCGTCATTCCTAAGTTAAATTATGATTGGATCTAATTTGCTCCCTCGTTGTGTGGGAAATCTCTCTTTGCGAAGGTACACCTATACCCAATTGCCCGACTCAAATGACACATTTTTTCTTCCTTGATTGCGCTTATGGGCAATCTCTTCATTGTGTTTTGCAATGGTTGCTTTCACCTTCTCATGGAGTGCCTTCACCATTTCTGCCTTTTTAGCTCCATTGAGGTTCAATCGTTCACCTATAGGTAAAGAAACCAAATCTAAAGGAGTTAGAGGATTCAAACCATATACAATTTCAAAAGAAGAATAAGAAGTGGTAGAGTGAATAGCCCGATTGTAAGCAAACTTAATGTGTGGCAAGCACTCCTCCCAAATTTTCAAATTCTTCTTGATTATGGACCACAAGAGTTAGGCGAGTGTTTGGTTGACCACCTCCGTTTGTCCGTCCGTTTAAGGATGACAAGTTGTGGAAAATAAGAGATTAGTACCAAGTTTGTTCCATAAAACTCTCCAAAAATGGCTAAGAAATTTAGTATCCATATCCGAGACAATAGTCCTTGGAATCCCGTGCATTCTCACAACTTCTTTAAAGAATAAATATGCAATATAGGATGCACCATTAGTCTTGGAACAAGCCACAAAATGAGCCATTTTAGAGAATCGATCAACAATCACAAATATAGAGTCCTTACTCTCTTGGACCTAGGCAATCCTAAGATGAAGTCCATTGAAATATCAACTGTAACACCCCGCTACCTAGCCCGCCAGGGCCGGGGATGTCGCCCCGTCCAAAGGACAAGGGGTCTTTATAACTAGGTCACACAAATAAATTAGCGGAATAAAATAATACTTTAACTTAAAAATTTATTACATCCCAAAATACTCCAAGAATAAATCCATGAATTCCCAAAATAAAACCATAAATAAAATTATCCACTCTCGACTCCCCAAAACAATACATAGAAATAAACGATAACAATCTCTTCCCAGGCAGATTACACTAGCTACTCATCCCCACAGCAGGATCGACCTGAAATCATGGTAAAAAGGTGATGAGACAGAAATCTCAGTAAGTCCGTGTGTGCTTTGGGTGTTTAGTGAAAGCAGTTCATGGATGCAAAGTGCGAAATCTTTATAAGAGAAATATTGGCAAGCAATAAATATTAGTTAAAAGCAAGAGTGGCGTTTTAGCTATTCTAGCCACACATGATCAACAAAATCAACCACTCATAAGAAAGGATTATGGGTTACCACACGTTGGGCCCCATAACCGGATGGTCAGTATGCCATACTTTGTGCATACCACCGGTCAGAATGCCACACTTTGTGCAGACTGCAAAAGTAGGTGATCGGCCTACTGGGCAAGATACTCCTCCTTCTCTATACCCAAACAACAACCGGGTGTCCATTCCGGCAAAATACAGTCATTTGACTGAAAAGAACACTGCTAGCTCAGACTGGCACGACCCACTGGACTGACGTCTTATCCGGGAAGGACTCACCCCTCAGAGGTGGCCACCTACTGAGAGACTTACCCTAACCCCTCAAGGACTAGTCCTAGTAGTCCACCCTTATTGAGTACTCAACGACGTTTCCTACTTGGGATAAAATGAACAAAACATTGTTCCACATGAAAATGGCATTTTGAGGGTTTCCAAAGTCCTTGTAAAAAAATCAGCTTTAGAAAGAGTTTGAGTTTGGCAAATCTGCTCTTTGATTTTTAAATAATTCAAATGTTTAAAATAAGAGAGAGTTCAACCCTCAATTGCCTTTACATAAATGAGTGTCCATACACTCTACATTTGGCTTGCCATAAGAAAAACATTTCACATCAATTAGGTTTTATGCAGGAGCTTACCTGACTCTTGCTCACAAATAAAAGGTCTCCAACAGCTGACCTAACCCCACATGGGCAAATACAAAACACAATCAATTTCAAGCCACAATCCTCTTCCTCAATTTTAAAACAACTCAACTTACTATTATCACGATCCTAGTGTCCCAAGTTTTAAGGCCACTCAATAAATAAATAGGTTTATAGGCTAAGGATAATTTGATGTTTAAAATAATTAATGTTTTGGGAAATAGGTACTAATAAGTTAAAGGTTTAAAACTTACTAAGAAAAATTTAGAGTTTATTTGTTAATGATTTATTAATAATTTAGTTGTTAGAAAATAATTGATAACTAAAGTTAGTTGAAAATGAATTTTAATAAATCTTGCTTGAAAAATAATAAATACGTTTTAATAGGTTTTGATTAAAAGATGATAGTTAAATTTATAGAAATAAGTATTTTACTAATCATGATTATTTCCATAAAAGGCTTTTGTTGATCTCATTATTTTATAAAATATCTATATATATTTTATTTTTCTATTAACACTATTATTTATTTGACTAAATTTTCCTTTATATAAATATAATATTCCAAATCCACCCTTCGTAGGGTTTTTTGAAATCACTAGCAAAGTTATATTACTAAATATTTTATTCATGAAATAAAAATTTGCTTAGGGACAACTAGATCATGGTCATAATTCCAAGGTTACTCACAGTCATGAACATATACAACTATTCAACTCATCAATTCATCCAAATCATGCATACAAGCATAGATCTCAATTTATCAAGACATGATCTAACCTCTACTAGCATAGATATGGCCATGGCTTCAATAATCCAACATGAATATAAGTCCTAATCACCAATGGTGACATAATCTCTAGCATACTTCATCACAAATACTACCTATGACATGGAAACATGCACTAAACCCCAAATCATCATTCAATCAAACAATATAATCCTTCCATGCATAAATCCCATCTCCTTCACAATTATACATATATTCATGCTTCAATCTCTACAATGCATAATCAAATCCTATCACAATCCACATACTATCAACATCATCCTAGATGTATGAATCTAGAATTTAAAAGAAAGATTGAAGGGACTTACTTGGTTGAGGGATGCCTTGAAGGAGTTTAGAATGGATCTCAACTCCTAGATGCCTAAAATCGTCCAAGGAAGGTAGAGGGAGCATGGCCATGGAGGAAGAAGCCATCCGGCCAAGAGAGGGAGTTTTGGCCATGAGAGAGAGAGAGAGAGAGAGAGAGAGAGAGAGAGAGAGAGAGAGAGAGAGAGAGAGAGAGACCATTAGCATGTTTATTCACATATATTCTCACGAGAGATCAAGATTGGAGAAGATGAAGTTGTTAGAACAAACCTACCTTGGAGGTGTTCTTGAACCTTCACAGAATTTTCTGGTTTTGATCCGAAGTAGCGAGTTGATTTGTGGGGTTTGATGTTAAAAATGGTGTTGATGGACTCATGGCAGTGAGTAGGTCAAATCTGGAGATTTTAGAGAAGGTTTGAAGTGGTTTGGAGGGGTATTAGGTGAAAGGAAGAAGTAGGTGTTCTTAGTGTAGTGTGTGTGTTCTTGAAGGTTGAAGGAATTTGTGAGATTGTAGTTTACAGATACCAAAATTCTGTGAGAACTAGGGCTGGCCGAATTTCTGTAGGGTTTAAGAAGATGATTCTCTGATTTGGAAAGGAAAAGGAAAGGTTAGTTGTTAAAATCCTTGAAGAATATTTTTAGAAAGTAAATTTGGAAACTAAATATCCTAGAATATCTTGATTGTTGGAGAGCTTTGGAAGTCTGCCATGGCTGACTGCTTTGAGCAGAATTTCGGTGGGATTAATGCGGGCTTAAGGAAGCTTATGGTGGCCGAAAATAGGGAGCATAATGGTGAAGAAGAAGTCTGGTTATTTCAGGGATACATTATGGAAAGTTGCTAAACTATGGTGGCTGAAAATTTGGTAATCAATCAAGCATAATTGCAGGGATTTGTTGGAGAGATTTTTGGGCAGCTATGTCTGAATTTCGTGCAGAAGCTTAAGAGGAAAAATGGAGCTCAGTTACTGGAAGTTTAAGGAAGGTTTATGCAGAACAATGATGGTGTTTCGGCTGGAGGAAGATTAGGAAACAAAGCTGGACAATTTCTTGCACAACATTTTTCGCAAGCTGGAGTTTTCCCTGGGCAGTTTTTCGGCTGCCATTTTCTAGCCCGTTTGCAAAGAGTTTGAAGGGGAATTCTAGGGGCTTTCAAGGCTGGTTTCTAGCCTTCTTCATGGAGGAAAAACATGGCTAAGGTGCTGAACAAACTCTGGAAGAAAACAGCTTGGTTTTGGACTCTCAAAGCTGCGATTTGTATAGGAATTTTTCCTGGTTTTGCTCCAGCTTTGAGCAATCCAAAAATGGCTAAAGAATTCAAGTTGCAAGCTGATCCAAAAGACCATTTTTCTGGTAGCATTTGGGAGGGAATATTAGCTAAGAATCTCGACACCTTGATGGCACAATCAGCTGGAGAATTTTCAGTTCATTCCAAGAAGGAAGATGAACTAGTTAGAGTGAATTTTTCAGCAAGCTCACTAAAGGAATTTTCCTCTTGAAATCTCCCACAACTCTTTCACATTTTCGGACCATAAGAAGTCCTTTACTAAGACATTTTGATCCTACAAGACCATAACACTTCACTGAAATTTCTGGAAAGAAAATGGCTAGAACAATTTGCTCAACCTCGTGAGTTGAGAACTAAGGAAAAATCAAAGATCAAGGAAAAATGAATTCCTCTTAGGAAATTCGAGTAGAACAAATGAGTAGGATTTGAAGACTCCTATTATGCCTCCTATAGGACATCTCTACCCTACTCCAAACACCACTAAGGCCGAAATTATTACTTCCCCAAGCAAAAATAAAATTTAACCAAGCTAAAACTCCTATGATGGAATTTGAACCCAAGACCTCAAGAATTTATTTCCAAAGCTCTAACCACTACACCACAACAACTCTTGTTGTTATTTTCACTAGCAACTTATTTACTATCCAATCCTCAAGATATCTCCCTATTTTCACCTCAGGCAAAAATTACCATTTTGCCATTCTCACTCAATATTCACCAACAAGCCTCCAAGACATTAAAACTTAAATCCAAGGCACATAAAATCAAATAAAAATATATTTAATCATGCAATAAAGTATGTTATGCATCCCAACCCCCTTATTCTAAGGTCGGTTTTGACTGGGGTTTCACATCAACTTAAGATACATTAGGTGTAGGCAAAGGAGTATAAAGACCATGTGGAAGGGATCTAGACTTAGCTCGCCTACAAATAATGCATTGAGAATAATGTTTCTCCACATCCTTTCTTATTTTTGGCCAAAAGAAATGCTCCTTAAGAATGCCTAAGGTCTTTGCCACACCAAAATGCCCCATTAGTCTCCCACTATGGGCCTCCCTAACTAGCAACACCCTAATAGATCCCTTTGGCACACAAGTGTAATACCCCGCCCAAAACCACCTTTGACCTATGGGGAAAAGTCATGCATTGCATAGCATTTCACATTTCATGTGATATCTTAACATTATTTTCGCATGGGTGCATGAGATTTCCAAGGTTGTGCTTGCATAAAATTATTTAAATGTGTTATTGCATTATTTATGAGTTGCTTTAAGTGAAGTTTAGTAGAGGAGATGGAAGGATGAGAATTAGGGTGGAAAGAATTTCCTAGAGAAATATCATCATCGGAGTTGATTTGGAATAGCGGTTAGGTTTGGTGATTTTCCTTGGTGACCCGAGTTCGAATCCTACCTCTTACGAATCTTAATTTTCCTTTTGAATTCTTTTCCCTAGATTTCTTCATGCTTTGGTTAAAAAACCCTAGCCATCCTAGTGAATTTTTAGCACCATCTTCATAGGAGATAAGTCTCTATATTTATCTCCTAAATTCAAGGACTTTTGATAAGGATAAAATTTAATTTTATTTTCAGCTTTTGTCCTCTTTGATTTTCGAAAAACCCTAGCTAGAGTTACTAAATTCCAGCTTATTTTAATTCATCAGATTTTATATTAGATAGCTGGAATTAATTTGTTATTTTTCTGGAAAGATATCTTGTTGATTTTGATCATAGAACCCTAGCTAAAAATCTGGAAAATTTTCCAGCTTTGTGTCGCCACCTTTGGAGCATTCCTAGCTCAACTCAATCTCTTCCAAGACTAGGGAAATCTTATCCAAATCCTTTAGCAAATCAGATTTTATTTCAATCCTAAACCAACTAGGTTTTACTCTTTCTTTTTCTGCAGAATTTCAGCAACCTTGTGCATGCACAAGCTGCACGAAAAATCCTGCACTCCTAAGTGCAATCAAACTCTTCAAACCTTAGCTCAAATTACCTAGAACACCTCTCACCAAATCAAATTACTTTAGCGACATAAAATAAGATTTTATCCACAAAAAATTCCAGAATTTCGGCCAGCTTCTACACAGAAATTTCGACCAGCTTTGCATCAGGAATTTCGACCAGCTTTACACCAGAATTTTTGGCTAGCTTTGCTTAGTGCAATGCATGAAAATTCTGTACTCCAAAACATACCAAAACTCCTTGTTGATTAAGTCAAACCATATCACTTGAAACTCTTATTTTTTCCCTCTAATTTGCGGATAGAATTGAAGCAAAAAATAGTCCAGAAATTTTACTTTTTGCTCATAGATTTCGTGCAGAATTTCTAGTTACCAAAACTGCACAAACTCTTCCTTGTTTGGCCAAAAAACTTGAACATGCACACAGCCTTTTCCTTGTGCAGTTTTTGGCCAGCATAGGAGAACAATTCCAGATTATTTTCTCCTCTTAAACCCTCTCAGTTTCGGTAGCAATAAGTGTACAACAAGCTACAATTTTCGCCATTGCTGTCCAAGAAACCTAGAGCCATTAGGAGTCCTTCTTAGCACCACCTTCTAACTCTAAATCAATCTCTTCTAACCCTAAACCAAGATAGCCAACTACTCCCTCCTTACTAAACAAAAATTCCAGCAAAAACTCTCCTGCAATTTTTGAAAAACACAAGAGCAATTCTTAGCAAAAAAACCGATCACACCCTAAGGTAAACAAAAATCATCTCAACCTCTTGATTCATTTCTTCCATTAATTCTTCCCTTTTTCTTCCCTTAAACCATGCCACATAGAGGCTAATTTCGTCCTCTTTACCTACTTTCGATCAAAAGGAAGTAAAGAAGACAGCTTTCACTTCTTCTCAAATGAACTCGGGACGATCACCATAGGAGTATCGAGACCTTGCTAATCCGGAGGTTGTAAGGTAAGGGAATTATTACCCTTAATATCGAAATTAAGATCTAATGAGATTTATGATGTCTATGAAAGTATGATAGAATGATATATGTGCTTAGTTGGGATAGATGAATATTTTAAGTCGAGTAATTAATTAAGCATATTCGATGGATAGCAATGCCATATTTTATTGTGATAATGATGGATGTGAAGTGTGATGGTCAAGTCAAGACATTTTTGATATATTATTCATGTCTTTGATGGATATATGATCATAGTGTATGTACTTTGAGGAATAGATGATTTATTTGAAGTTTGATAATGGATCGTGATTTGTTATGAGAATAAATGAGTTTAATGCATGTTTGAATCGATTGAGACCCTGATCATGATATTATGTGATTCTAGATCAGGAGGGTATTTGAAGGAAGCAAGCTGTGATTTTATCTTGTTTATTGAGTCATATCAAGTAAGTCATTGCATAAACTCTTGTTAAATGTTGTGATGGCAAGTCTATGTGGTAAAGTTTTGTGAAGTTATTGTTGAACTGTGTTTGCTTGGGTTGTAAATGTGGATGTTTATTCTTTAAACAGTTTTGTCAAACTAACAATTTTTATCAAGAACTGTTCTTTTCTCAACATTTTAGAAAACTCTTTTAAAGAAAACTACGTTTTACAAAGCCAATGTATGGAAATATTGTGAATTAGGAATTGACGGATATGTTCGTTGAGTACTCAGTAAGGATAGGCTAACAATACTAGTCTTGGAGGGCTAGAGTAAGTCTTCTGGCAGGAGGCCACCTCCAGAAGATAAGCTTTGCTTGAAAAGGCGACAGTATTGGTTGGTCAGGCCGGTCCGAGCTAGCATTTGTACCTGGTAAGGTATTATTTATTTTCCCGGCATGGACACTCGGATGGTTTTGTTGGGTATAGAGATGGAGGAGTATCTCACCCGGTGGGCTGTACACTCACCTTGATCAGAATGCCCAACGTGTGGTAATTTGGTCCAGGCAAGGTGCACAAAGTGTGGTGCCTTGTCCTCATGGAGCCCAAAATGTGGTGATATGACTGTTATTCAAGTGGATGATTTATTTTGTACAAAGTGTGACAATGAGAAAAATCAACTCCTTGCAAAGAGAAAATTATTTATGACTTACCAAATATTTCTACAAATATTTTCACTATGCATACACGAACTGCTCAAAGTACCATGTGCACACACATGACTTATTGAGATTTAATCTCACATGTTTTATATCATGTTTTTAGGAGATAGATTATGCTAAGCAACCGGGGCATGTGATAGTTGAAGCTTTTGTTATTTTCCATTATGTTCTAGGAGACAATTGTTGATTTAAGCTTCTGATCAGATATTTGTTTTTATTTAGTTTTGCTCCAGTTTGAGCCTGATGTAATAAGAGTTTTCCGTTATTTATCTAAGTTTGATTTCTTTGGTTTGTCTTTATATTTTATACTTCGTTTTAAAGACCCCTTGTCCTCTGGGACAGGGCGACATCCCCACCTTTTTAGGGTACGTAGTAGTGGGGTGTTACACAAAGCCTTGCCTCCCTAAACAAGAAACTATTATGCCTATAATATTTAGCAAATATACCTTTCTCACAAGTATGGAAAATATCCCTAAACTCTTCATCATCAACATACAAATCTTTCGCAAGTTCAAAACCAAAAAGTTTAGTATCCAAAAAGTTTAGTAATGCATACCTTCGAGATAGTGCATTCGCTATCACATTTTCCTTACCCTTTTTGTATTGAATGACATATGAAAATGTCCCAATAAACTCCATCCACCTTGCATGCCTCTTGTTCAAATTTTGTTGGCTTTTGAGGTGTTTAAGGGTCTCATGATCGGTATAAATGACAAACTCTCTTGGCAAAATGTAATGTTGCCAATATTTTGGGGTCCTCACCAAGGCAAAAAGCTCTTTGTCATAGGTAGAGTAATTGAGGGCCGCCCCAGACAATTTCTCACTAAAGTATGCAATAGGTTTTCTATCTTGAGTCAAGACCGCACCTATTCCCACCCCACTTGCATCACACTCTATCTCAAAGGCCTTCTCAAAATTAGGAAAAATAAGAATTAGAGCTTAGCTCAATTTATCTTTGAGGGCTTGAAAGGCTTGTTGTTGGACTTCTTCCCACCTAAATCCCTCATTTTTCTTTACCACTTCGGTTAGAGGGGCTGCTATAGTGCTAAAATTTTGGATGAACCTCCTATAGAAGCTAGCTAGCTCATGGAAACTACGGACTTGGGTAATGGTGGTAGGGGTTGGCCAATCTTGGATGGCTTTCACTTTTTTCTCATCAACCTCAATCCCTTTGGCACTCACAACATACCCAAGGAATGTAATCCTCTTTAAATAAAAAGAGCATTTCTCAAGATTAGCATACAATCTCTCCCTTTGGAGGGCTACAAGCACACTTTGAATATGATTCAAATGATCCACATATGATTTGCTATAGATTGATATATCATCAAAGTACACAATAACAAATTTCCCAGTGAATTCCCTCAAAACATGGTGCATTACTCGCATGAAAGTACCAGGAGCATTAGATAATCCAAAAGGCATGATAAGCCACTCATACAACCTTTGTTTAGTTTTAAAAGATGTTTTCCATTCATCTTCTTCTCTTATTCTAATTTGGTGATAACCGAATTTTCAATCAATTTTAGAGAAAATGCATACACAAATAGCTCATCAAGCAAGTGTTAGTGTTGTGCTCTGGAGGCAATCACGTATACTATGTATATTGTATATTAAATTAATAAGAGGCATTCTTTATCTTTCATTTTGATTGTTATATCTAAATATGTATACAAACCGTTAGATAAAGTCCCTAGTACAACACAGTGTTAAGGAAATCATGATAGAGATCATGTTGTGAGATTCCTACTACACTATGCAGTGTTTGTACTTAAATAATCCCCATTTATAGTATTAATAAGATGGGACATTATTAATACGCCAAGACTGGCACATGTTATATCTTTTGATTGGATCAAGCGGTGGTTCTCATATCCGTGAGTGTTGGGATACTCTGGATTAACGTGTGGATGCTTGTTTTAGAACAAGTTCATTGGATAACCTAGCTACGAGATAATCACTTGGATAACTATTTAGTGCTAGTGATATAATCTCATTATAGCAAGTGTGCAAGTATCCTTAGACTTGAGATCTCCAAGATACTTTGTTTAACGAGCATTGTATTTTGATTCTAATCTTTGGAGTCTTATTTGGGACTGCCTATGGGATGGATATTGGGTACAACGTAAAGTAAACGAAAGTAGTTGAGAAAGTCAATAAATGATTCATCACTCTTAATAGTAGGAGAGTATATCTCAAGGCCACTTGTAGAAATCATTACTCATGAAGTCCTTGGTCAAGGCGACTATGTGACGGAAATGGTTCCAATTGATACACATATCGAGTAATGGATTTCTTGAACAAGTACTAAAATATTCGGGCCAGAATTAATAATATTCTGGAGGGAGTTGGCACTAATTCCATGCTCTAGACCGAATGAGATATTGTATGATGAAAGGAGTTTATTGCACTGATAATTTGCTATTGAAAGGTTCATGTCAAGCTACTTGACTTTCTGGACTTTTGGGCGGTCAAGAGTCATTGCTAGATGTCGCTCTTGATATGCTACATATGGATTTATTAATTAGAGAATTAATAAATTTAATCCTTTATTTTATTAAGGATTATTAATTCTAATATTGTTAGAATTAATTCATATTATGCTACCAATAAGACCAGGAAACCTAATGGGTCACACACAATAAAGGTTTGAATGCTCAAATATATTATTTGATAATATTGTGGGGTTAATTAAGAGAAGGGAATATATTTATAGGTGAATTATAAGTTTGCTATAATTCATGGGACCTAATTGTAATTAAGTAAACTTCAAGGACCAATTTGTTGACAATTGGACGTTGAAGGACTAAGTTGTAATTTACGGTAATTATAAATCTATAAATATAAGGAAATGGTTTCCTTAGGGTAAGAGATACAGACTATTCATGCAATAACAGAGAAACCATTTCTCTGCCTCCCTCTTGATCAAACCCTAGCCGTCTCTCTCTTATTAATCAAACCCTAGCCTCCTAAATTCTACTAGTATAGAATTGTGAAATTGTGAGCGTTCGACCTTGTGTGGATTATCATTAGATGGAGTTCTTTCTTGGACTTCAGTTGAGCTGCTGTGAACCAATTTTGTGATTTGGATCGCGCCTGCGTTCTTGGAACAAGAAAAATTTAAATTCCGGCTTCAAGAGGTAATAAACGTGATCTTCTCTTTTTCCCATTTCTACTACAAACTCGTGATCCATGGCTTGGATTTCTTGCTATTTTCCGCTGCGTTTCATCTGATTAGTTAATTTAGAAATCCTACAGCAAGTCATCTAGCCTAAGAATGTGATAGCTGTATTTTATCGTGATGTTGTTGATAGCACAACAATCCAGACACATACGCCATGTCCCATCCTTTTTGGGCACCAAGAGAACCGGAACCGCACATGGACTTAGGCTCTCTCTTACATGTCCCTTCTTAAGCAATGCCTCTACTTGCTTTTTCAATTCCTTGGAGTCCTCCGGATTGCTTCTATATGCCGGCTCCGAGGACAAAGTCGATTTGATGCTCAATTCCTCTTATGAGTGGTAGTCCTTTGGGCACCCATTTGGAAAAACGTCTTTAAATTCTTGAAGAATGGCTGCAATTTTATTAGGCAAAAACAATGTAGAATCATTAGTAGAAACATAAGAACCTTTGCATAAAAGAAGGACAACCGGTTTCTTAGCTTCTATAGCCTCTATGACCTCACTTTCTTTTGTAATGAAATTCACTATTCTTTTACTTCCCATCTTTTGTCTTTGCTCACTCATATTCTTAATTGTCAAAGGTATTTGTTTGTCCATCCTCTTTCTCAACTCCTTTTCTCTCCTCTCTTGTTCTTTCCTCTCAATTTCTTGTTTGTGCTTAACATCTTGCGCAAAATGAGAGATAGACACCTAATGTAGAAAATGTTCTCTCTTTGTTGGTGATCTTGATCCTTAATGGCTTGTGAATTTAATGACCTTCTTGTGACTCCCACCAAAGAGTATTCTTGACCAACAACTTCCCCTTCATCAATTTCCTCATCTCAATTTCCTTCTTGGTCTCCTTGGTATTTTTCTCCCTCTTCCTCTTCATCGGTAGAAATCTCACAATAGGGATTAGTATACATCGTTCTCTTGCTTGGACACTCATGAGAAGTATGTCCATATCCAAGGCACTTAAAACACTTGATATCCCTATTCCTTTGTGGCCTTTCTATGGCTTTTCCCTTGTCCTTGTTCTATCCTTCCTTAGGTTTCCAATCCTTCATAGGCTTCTAATCCTCTCTAGGTTTCCAAGCCTCCTTTAGTTTGTTAAAGTCCCTTTGAAATGGCTTAGGGGCTTCATCATTCTTAAGTGGTACCTTGCTTGTAGTGTTGGGATTTGGAAGTCGTGGTCTAGTAAATTCCCTCCTCTTTAATTGCCTCTCAATCTTCATAGTGGCATATTCCATATCCTCCAATCGATCATATGGATGCAATTCTACCAAATTGGCATTTTTCTTATTTAATCCTCCCAAGAACCTAGCTCTTGTTGCTCTAAGATCCTCATTGATTTGAGCTCTCATCAACATTACTTCTATTTTTTTTTATCATAATCTTCCACACTCTTATTCTCTTGCTTGAGTGATTGGAGCCTTTGGTAAAGATCATTGTAGTAATGATGTGATATATACCTTGCCCTCATCATATCTTTTAACAAATTCCAACTTGCTATGGTTTCTACTCCCATTTATCTCCTTTGTGCACTAATTTGCTCCAACCAAACCAAAGCATATTCTGAAAATTCCAAAATAGCCAACCTCACTTTTGGCCTCTCACTATAGGTATGACTCTCTAGGAATATCTCCATCTCGCTTTTCTACTCGAAATAAGCTTCGGGGTCACTCTTGTCATAGAATGTGGGCACTTTCAATTTGATGTGGTTTAACTTCCTCTCCTCATCATTTCCTTCTCTCATTCCTTCTCTATTGCCTCATCCTGTATGGTATTCCCCAAAGGCCTTAACTTGTTCCCCCTCATATCATTTATCAACTCTCTCAAACTCTCTTTCTAACCCCCTTAAGTTGTTCCCACAATTCCTTCCTTGGCCCCTACCTCGTCCTCCTTTCAAACCATGTCTTCCCCAATAGAGTGCTCATCCTATTCTTCCCCTTGTTGGGCATTTAACGGAGGAGTATGGGCATCACCATCCATCATTATTGGGCTAGGTACTTCAAATCGTTCTTGGCTTCTCCTTTGTGCGATGGTAGAAGATTGTCCAAGATGATTTATCAACTCCCTTGTCATGTTTTGGAACTTATTTTGCATAGTCCTCATTATAGCTTGCAAGTCTTCATGCAAATCCCTAGCATCAATTTATTCTTCTTGAGGTCTACTAGGGCCATTTAGGTTAGGCGTAGAGATCTCTTGATCATGGACCATGGTGATGGAATATTTACTTACTTATACTTGCAAAACAGAATAGATTAGAAAGAAAAATAGATCTTCCTTCACTTCTTTGCGTGTTGGCTCTCAAGGTTAATCACTCCATACTCGTGTTTGCTCTCTTAGGCTCTTTTAATAATAGACTCACCCTCTTGCCTTTTTCTCAATACTCAAGCCTTCTTGTTCAATCCCAATTCTCCCCAATGGCTAAAGTTTTAGTCCAACTAGGTGAATCACACAAATCAAAAGAATTTTCTAATTAGGGGGTCTTAGAGGAATTTCAACAAACACTTGTTGGGCACCTCAAGCAAACAAGTTTTAAATCAAGAATTTCAAGAAAGGTGGACTCAATCAACACAAGAACAAATACTTAGACGCACAAGAAATCACTTCTAACCAAGAAACAAACAAGAATTAGCAAGAATAAAGAAACAAGAACAACTAGAATTAGGATTATGAAGAACAAGATGATCACAAGTGTGCACTAGAAAAATTGAGTATGCTAATGCTCTCTATCTTTACATCTAGGTCACTTGCATCATGTCTACAAACTTAAACCTACGTAGCATCTTGGAAACCAACAAGTTAACTGAATCAATCTATCTCGACTGGTATAGAAATTTGAGAATCGTTCTCAAATCGAAAAAGTTGTTCTACGTGATAGATGCTCCTATTCCGCCACCACTAGCTTAAGATGCTCATACTGATGAGCATGCTGTCCACAAGAGGTACAAGGAGGATAGTAATACAGAATTATGTATTATGCTGGCATCCATGACTCCCGAGTTACAAAAACAGCACGAGCATATGGATGCTCAATCGATTATACTACATCTTCGAGAATTGTTTGATGCCCAAGCCAAAATAGAGAGATATAAGATCTCGAAGCAACTATTTTATTGCAAAATGACAGAGGATTCTTCTGTGGCCACTCATGGGCTGAAGATGCTGGGCTTGATAGAGAAGCTTGGATCTCTCGGGTTTGCAATGGATCATGACTTAAGTGTTGATTTAATTATGCAATCTTTGCCTAATAGCTTCTCACAATTTGTGATTAACTATCAGATGAACAAGATTGAGTCCACCATTCCTGAGTTGATCAATCTTCTCAAAACATTAACATCTTTTATATAAGATACTTCATCAACCAAGTATCTTGTAGTGTATTCATTAACAATGGGAGTTGCACTAATGTTATAAATGCTAGTGCGACAGAAGAAATAGGCTTGGAAATAAAGAAGCATCCGCAACCATATAAGCTATAATGGATAAATAAAAGTGAAGAATTGAAGGTTAATAAACAAGCCTTAATTGCAATTGATATAAGAAAATATAAAGATGAGATCTTGTGCGATGTTATTCCTATATAGGCATGCCATCTACTTTTAGGAAGAGCATGTCAATTTGATAGGGGAGTAGTGCATGATGGGAAGAAAAACACTTATACTGTGTATAGAGAGGGAAAGAAATTCATTCTTCTACCTATGTCGCTAAGCGAATTGAGTAGAGATCAAAAGATCATGAGAGAAAAGGAAAAGAAAAGGAATGTTAAAGAAAATGATAAAAAAATTGAGAGTGAGAACACTGAGAAAGAAGAAAAGGAAAAGAGAGAAGGAAAACAAGAGGAAAGATAAGAAACGAGTAAATTTCTTTGTAAAAGAGAGAGAGGTAGTGAAGCTATTAAAGCTAAGAAACCAATATATCTCTTAATTTGTAAAGGGATTTTTGTAACTACTATTAATAGTACTCTCTCTTTATCTTGTGAAATTGTAGGTATTGTTGAAGAATTTTAAGATGTATTTCCAAAAGAAGTACTCGAAAGATTGCCACCCGTTTGAGGAATAGAGCATCCGATTGATTTCATCTCGGGGGCTGTCATTGTAAATAGACCAGCTTACAGATGTAACCCCGAAGAAGCTAAGGAGTTGCAAAAGCAAGTTAAAAAGTTGCTCAAGAAAGGTCATATTCGAGAGAGTTTGAGTCTAAGTGCGGTTCCGGTATTGTTAGTGCCTAAGAAAGACAGATCATGGAAAATGTGTATTGACTGCAGGGCCATTAACAATATAACAGTAAAATACCGTAACCCTATCCCTAAGCTTGATGATTTATTGGATGAATTGCATAGATCATGTGTATTTTTAAAAATTGATTTGAAATCCAGATATCATCAAATCAGGATTAGGGAAGGGGATGAATGGAAAACTGCATTTAAGACTAAACAGGGTTTATATGAGTGGCTTGTGATACCATTCGGATTATCAAATGCACCTAGTACTTTTATGAGATTGATGCATTATGTGTTGCGAGAGTATATTGGGAATTTGTTGTGGTACATTTTGATGACATTTTGATTTACAGCAAAACTTATGAAGATCATTTGCATCATCTTAAATATGTGCTTATTACCCTTAGGCGAGAAAGGTTATATGCGAACTTTAAAGAATGTTCATTTTGTTTAGAAAAGATAACTTTTCTTGGATATGTTGTAAGCTTGAAGGGTATTGAAGTTGATGAAGAGAAGGTTAAGGCAATACAGGATTAGCTAACACCTACATCTGTGACTGTGGTAAGAAGTTTTCATAGGTTAGCCAATTTTTACAGGCGTTTCATTAGAAAGTTTAGCACACTAGCTGCCCTATTGACTGAAGTTATTAAAAAGAATGCAGGGTTTAGGTAGGGAGAAGAACAAGAAAAGGCTTTTATTACTTTGAAATCAAAATTGAATGGAGCCCCAATGTTATTTTTGCCTAATTTTGAGAAAGCTTTTGAAGTGGAATGTGACGCTAGTGGAATAGGAATAGGTGATGTGTTGACTTAAAATAAAAACTTATTGCATTTTTTAGTGAGAAGTTATCAGGAGCATCCTTGAATTATTCCATTTATGACAAGGAATTGTATGTATTAGTGAGGACCTTACACCATTGACAACAGTATTTGTTACATAGGGAATTAATCATTGATATACTTTAGGGGGGGGGTGAATAAGGTATATCGCAAACAACTACAAATTTCTAAGTTCTTTTGAAAACCTTAAAATGAGAATCAACTAAGTGCGTGTGCCACAAAAACAGATTATCCGTGCATATTTGAATATGAGTCTAAACAAGGCTCATCCCAACAAGTTTTACACCATAACCTTGATACACAATAAATCAAGGCTCACCCCACCTGAGTTTTACTTTCTCAACCTTGATACAAGATAGAATGAAAGGAAAACTTACAGAAATGGCTCATAAGTTTAAGCAAATATGAATAGATAGGAACCAACAGTCTTTTACCTTTTGAATAATTTAATTTTACCTTTGAAATATAATGAAAAGGAAGATTTTTGTTTTCTAAAGTGTAAGAGTGTTTTTGAGAAAGATAGTACAAAAATCTTATAAAAAATCGTGTTTAAATGTCTTTTATAGAAGCAAAAAGTAAAGCTCCAATGGCTAGTTAACGGCTAGTTTCTCGCTGTCAGATTTTTCAAAGTTTTAGACTCAAGGATCGGATGAGGGTGCATCCAAAAAGTGAGTCTAAAATGACACTTTTCTAGGTAGAAACATTTTGACACTGTTCACAGAGTTTTGGATGAAGCTTTTGGATGTAAAACCATCCGAACTATTCAATCCAAAATTCTGAAGACTTAAGACTTTGAAACCTTTTTGTTTGTGTGCTTCAAGGTAGAAATATATTGAATTATAAGGTAAAGAAACATAGGAATTTTACAAGTAATACTTTAACAACGATTCCTAACCTATAGCTCTTTCACAAGGATTTCTTGGTATGCAATCTCTTAAGCTTGGTCTTCTATTTGATTACCCATTCTTGGATTCTATTGCTCAATAGTTGTTTAGCAATTTTATTTGTACGCCTTGGAAGAATTGAGGTCAAACATATCTTATTACATGTAAATCATACAAGTTAGTCCTCATCAATATTTGTTATAAGTCAAAACAGAAGAGAATGCCCTTAGGGCTAACAATCATCCATATTGATCATGAAACATTAAAGCATCTTAAAGGCTCACAAAAGTTGAACAAAAGCCATGCCAAGTGGATGGAGTTTATTGATACATTTCCATATGTGATCAAATATAAGAAAGGCAAGGATAATATAGTAGCTAGTGCGTTATCTCATAGGTATGTGATTTTAAATTCCTTAGATGCAAAATTGCTTAGTTTTGAGCTTATTAAAGACTTATATGCTAATGATGATGATTTTGGAGAGATTTATCATACTTGTGAAAAATGTGCCTCCAAAAATTTTATAGGCATGATGGGTTTTTGTTAAGAGAGGGTAGAGTTTGCATACTAAAAGGATCATTGAGAGAATCGTCAATAAAGGAAGCTCATGGAGGAGGTTTAATAGGACATTTTGGGATTTCAAAAACATTGAGCATTTTGCAAGAGTATTTTTTTTTTTTTTGGGCAAAAAATGAGGGAAGATGTAGAGATGCATTGTAATTCATCCATTACATATAGAAGGGCCAAGTATAAAACACTACCCAAGGTTTATATACACCTTTACCCTCCCTAATGCACCTTAGTTAGATATTTCAATGGATCTCATATTAGGATTGCCACGGACCAAGGGGGGAGGGATTCCATCTTTGTAGTTATTGATCGATTTTCTAAGATGGCTCATTTTATTTCTTGTGCAAAAACTAATGATGTTACTCATATTATAGGTTTATTCTTCAAAGAACTGGTAAGACTGCATGCGTTACCATGAAGCATGGTATCGAATAGGGATTCAAAATTTTTAAGCCATTTTTGAAGAATATTGTGGACAAAACTTGGAATAATTTATTATTTTTTGCAGCTTGTCACCCATAAACGGATGGACAAATGGAGTTTGCCAACTGGATTCTCACACAACTACTATGGGCAATCATCAAGAGGAACTTGAAAACTTAGGAAGAATGTCTTCCACATACAGAGTTTGCCTATAATAGATCTATCCATTCTACTGCTTTATATTCTCCATTTCAAGTTGTTTATGGGTTTAATGCATTAACTCCCTTATATTTATCTCCCTTACCTGTAGATGAAAGATTGAGTCTTGATGGCAAAAAGAAGACTAAAATGGTTAAGTCCATGCATGAGAAAGTTAAGTCTCTAATCATAAAACGGAATGATGTCATTGCATGCAAGTGCAACCAAAGAAGAAAGTAGGTTATATTCAAGCTAGAAGACTGGGTTTAGGTGCGTTTATGCAAATAGACATTTCTCACTCAACACAAATCAAAGCTTGAGCCACGAGGAGATTGCCCATTTCAAGTTCTTGAGTGATATGGAGACAACTCCTATAAGATTGATCTGCCGGACGAATATAATATAAGTGCTACTTTTAATATAGCTAATCTTTCTCCTTATGGTGTAGGTTATGATTTGATGATGAATTCATTCCAAGAAGAGGGAAATGATAGGAATCAACCCAATCATGAGGATCGAGCTTAAGAAGGGGGAGAGGACGAGACCAAATCAAAATCGAGCTTGCTTGGTCCGTTGATGAGAGCTCGTGCCAAACAATTCTAACACAACTTTTAAGTATATTTACAAGCACATTTCAAGTGGGATAGCATATAGGCAATGCCGGAAGAGGAATGGAAGCAAACCTTGCTGCTGGTATATGAAAAACGATGTTCGGAAGTTGCTTAAGCAGAGACGACGACTAGAAGAGCAAACTCGGTGTTGGCTTAAGTAGCCTGACTCGACGTCGGTTAGGGCCTAGAACAACAATAAAATTCCTAAGTTTTTTGTCATGAGGTACTGTTCCTCCAAAGCGGACTTGGTGCTGGCGCCGGCTGGGGTCTGGTGAACGTTCCATTTTTCTTGCACGAAGCACTATACCACCATAGTGGACCTGGTGCCAGTGTTAGGAGCCCGAATCGGTGCCGGTCGTGCCCTGAAATCCGAATCCCTGACGTTTTAAAGCTATTTTAGGGTCATTTTATAATATTTAAAAGTGTTTAGTTCAGGAATAGAATACCCTCATATAATGTTTTTGTATTGTAAGAAAACAACAATATATATCACATTTTTAACTTGAATGAAGAATTCATCTTGAAAGGTTGAAGCATGGAGAGACTCCTTGTTCAACTTCAATCTAAGACCAATCTAAGGGCTTATTCCACAATTGAGTAAGTGTCTATAAACTCTAAGGATAATTCAACTAGGAAATCAACAAGGGTTCTTCTTGTATGTCATTTAGGGTTCTTGTTGTTTTTTATTTGAATGCTCACAATTCCCTATCCTTTTAGTTCTTGATTTCTTGCTAAGTCAAGGGTTCTAAGGTGTTACTGTGGTAGACCTTTATCTACTAAATTTGGGGTTTTTAAAGCTAGTTCGTCTAGGGTTCCTTGTTTGTGGGAAAAAGGTGTTACTTTGTTACTTTCCTTGATCTCTTGATGTCCTATCTTGTTTGCTTTGTTTATCTTATAGTCCTTCTACTTTGCTGAAGTTCAAATAAGAGCCACTTTTAGATTTTGAAAGACTTTTTTTGTCGACCTCATATCATTGGCCAAGGACTTCATGAGTCATGATTCCTACTAGTGGCCTGAGATATTCACTTATACTATTAGGAGTGGTGAATCCTTTGTTGACCTTCTCGACTACTTTCGTTTAATTCACGTTGTATCTAATATCCATTCTATAGGCGGTATTGTAAGGACTCCAAAGATTGGAATCAAAGTACAATGCTAAGCAAACAAATTGCCTTGGAGTTCTCAAGTTTAAGGATACTTGCACATTTGCTATAATGAGATTCTATCACTGGTACTAAATAGTTATCCATGTGATTATCTCATAGTTAGGTTATCCAATGTACTTATTCAAATAACAAGTATCCACATATTAAATTTAAGTATCACAATACTCACGGATGTGAGAACCACTGCTTAATCAAATCAAGAAGTATAACATACGCTAATCTTAACGTATTAATAATGTTCTATCTCATTAACACTATGACTAGGGATAATTTAAGAACAAACACATTCTAGTGTAGTAGGAACCTCACATCACGACATTTATCGTGATTTCCTTAACACCAGTTTTTATATACATAACCATATGGAATAAAAAAACTGAAAGATAGAGAATGGCTTTTATTGATTTAATATGTAAAATACATTGTATAAATGATTGCTTCTTGAGCATAATCCTAACACATGAATGAGCATAAACTTGTTTAACTTAACTTCGGTGGCTTTGATTATTTCTTTCCTAATTTATTAGTTTACACAAAAATTAGCTTAGCTAATTGGGTGTTGGACTTGATTCTTAACTCAAAAGGGAGATAACATTTTTACCACCTTGGCTTACTTATGTTCAGAAGTCCCAATTTATCATGTAAAAAATCTTTTTGCTTGTGGCACTTTTTGGGTTTTCTTAAGGATAAGTAAAGATTCAAGTGTGGGGGTGTATGATGAGGCTTTATTATATATATATATATATATATATATATATATATATATATATTCTACTATATTTGTTCCTTAATGGAGATAAATTTTTGTTTAAATCACCACTCACCGCTCCACTTTCACCTTATTTTGCTAGGAAATAGAAAGGATCAAATGAAGATGAAATAAAGAAAAACAAGAAAGAAATGGAGCAAAAATAGAAGAAGAGAAGAACATGCACGATTTGTTCAAAAGGTTGGTGGCCTAGGGCCGCCATATTTTGTGAAATGCAATATTTTTATTTATAGATTGTTGGTGGCCCAGGGAACTAAGTTCCCTTAGCTGCTAAGTTTTGCATAATTTATTTTGTTATCTAGAATGTTGGTGGCCTAGGGAATTTGAAGTTCCCTAGGCCACTTGGTTTTCTTCTCATTTGTCTTAGTTTTAGAGAAACTTCATGGCCTAAGGAATTTAAACATCCCTAGGCCGCTGGGTTGTAGTTGCATTAGCTTAGTTTTGTTAACGGGCTAGGGAGCTTCAACTTTCTTAGCCCGCCTGGTGTCTATTCTTTTTGTCAAATTTTCCAAAAAACATTATGGCCTAGGGAACTGGTCTTATATGTATATATATATATATAATACGTTTGCATGGCACCCAAGGAAGTTGAACTTCCCTAGGCCACCCATTTTTGTTCCAACCTAGCCTAGTTTTCCAGAAACTAGGTGGGCTAGGGAAGTCACTTCTCTAGCCTGCCTAAGTTTTGGAAATATATGGCAGCCCAGGGAAGTCCACTTGAGGAGAAAGCTTTTTGTTAGTGCATTTTGTAGACTTTTGACGATAAAACCCTTATATAAGCCTTTTTTACACACCAAAAACAAGAGGAGAGTTGGGAAAAAGGCTAGGGTGTCTCTCAAGGACCCTAGATCTTGAAAGTTTAAGTGCCAAGAAGAGGGAAGGACCAAGAGATCCAAGAAGAGGAAGGGAGTCTACTTGAAGATTTCAAGAGGAGGAAGAAGAAAAACTTGTCTATAAGTTTGCCTTTCTACTCATTTTGTAATATTTTTGCATTTTCGTGCTAAGAATGAATTTTTAATTGTAAAAAAGGGTTGTACCCATTTTTGTACTTGAGAATGGTGTATTTTCCTTAGATCTATGATTATTGTGCTTGGGTATTTGGTTATTAGATCTTATTTGGCTATTTTTGGTTGAATGGGCTTTGATTGATTTATTTCAATTTATTATTCTTCCTTAATGATTTCGAGAGATGGGATTGAGGATAAAACACCCATTTGATTATGTTAGCATTTGCCATTTTCGATGAACCTGAGAAGGAGGTTAGGAATTATGACTGATAATAAAAGGGTTTATGAAATTGCCTAGAGATATATAAGGATTTTGTAACCTCCGGATGGTTTGAGGTAGTGAGTAAAGACTAATGCACCTTTAGGCTTGGTTGGTTAGGTAGAGATAACGATCAATCAAATATAGGGGTAGAAATATCATAACTCGAGAGAGGATGAGATTGACTTATAACTCACTCCGGTGCCTAAAATTAGGAATTGTGGATTAAAATGGGGTACTCATTTCTTAGGTCTTAAGTGGGGGACCTCTTCTTTGTTGCATGGGATTTTCTCTTTCTTATTCCTTGGGGGTATTGTGACTCTCTCTTGTGTACAAGAATATAACCTCTCTTCTCATGTAGTTGACACCTCACATTTACTTTTGGATAAACAATGAGGAAAGAAGGAAGTAGGAATGATAACCTCTGTTCCTTAAGGTTCTTAGATACTTTTCAACGACATTAGACTATACGATAGGTTCACTTGCCTCTATATGTGTGTGTTGGATGATTGTATTTGGCATAATAACTATTAAAACTTGTGTATATGGAGCACAATGATTGAGATTTTTCTTACACATGCAAATGCACACACCAGTTTTGCATAGGAATTTTTCGGGTCGCGTATACTTGACTTGGACCCGTTACCTACTTATGCAGGTATGGTTCTTTTTATTGTATATCCACTGGGTATTTAGGTTGGGTTTGGAACCATTTTTTGCTAATCGGGTCCGGCTTCGGGATAGGGTGATTTGGACCTAGTTCGACCTGTTTACACCCTTAGGAAAAGTATTAATAAATTTGAGGTAGAATTAATTATATTTTATTGGAAATTAACACTAATTTCATACTTTAAACCAAATGAGATATGATATGATGGAAGGAGTTTATGACACTGATATTTTGTTATTGAAAGGTTCATATCAAGCCACTTGATTTTTTAGACTTTTGGATGGTCAGAATACGTTGTTAGATGCTGCTCATGATATGCTAAATATGAATTTATTAATTGGAGCATTAATAAATTAATCCTAATTAGAGTTAATAAGTTAGTTTTAATTATTATAGATTATTAATTCTATAGTAATTAGAATTAATTCATATTTTGCTGCTGATAGACCAGAAAAACTAATAGGTCACACACAATATAAGAATTAGTACTCAAGATATTATATGATAAAATTATAGGGTCAATTTGTGAGAAGAAATAATTTTATGGGTAAATTATAGTAATTATAATTCTTGGAGCCAAATTATAATTAATAAGACCTTATGAGCCTAATTATAATTTGGCAAAACAAATTCCAAAAGAATTAAGAAAAGGCCTTTTTCGTGTGTTTGTTGAACATGTATATATATGGATATACGCAATATGCCGTGAGTGTGTAGGAAAACAGTAGGTTTTCTTTTGTGAAGAAAATTACACACAGAAACTTTTTTTTCTTTATTCTTTTCTTCGGAACAAATAATCCCTACAACCACAATAAAATAGAACTACTAGCATCCATTTTTTGCACCTATTGAGTACAATTCTTCATGTGGATACGATTAAAGAAATTCCTATGCTTGGGATTTTAGTAGCACAAGGCTTAGACAATTTCTGGAAGAATTTCGTGAGAATAAAAATTTTCAAAGTTGCATTTTTTAGGTAACGAAATTTTTTCTTTCTCTCTCGACCCATTTAATTACATATGAGTAATCATATTGCGTGGATTTCGTTTTTATTTTCATTGCGTATTATTTGATATTGCATAATCAAACTCCAACACTATAAGTCTAGAGTTACTTAAGTTTTCATTATTTTGAGGAACTCTCCTAAATATGAATTATAATTTAGGAAATTAATATTTGTTTAATTATTTGCAAAAGTTTGTTGGTGAGCAAGGCTATAATCCTCAAGTTTAAGTTGGACTTTTGATTAACTTTACTCAGGCACAAGATAAGTCCCCACATTTCAAGATTTCTTTAATATAGAAATGCATATGAAATATTTTTATCTTGCCAAATGCTTTAATTACAAAAATATTTATTTTCAAATTTATTATTTGTGAAATAAATTGTCTACTTATTCAAGGGAAATTGTTTTATGAAATGATCTATATATACAAGTGATATTTTGGCAAATGTTGAGATATGATCCTTGTTTTGAGAAATTATATATTGTGAGCATGTTGTTTTATGGTGAAACAAATAGAGAATTTATGTTTATGCAATATTTAGATATGCTTTATTTTGGGAAATTGTATATCCATGGTATGTTGGATATAAAACTTGCATTGAAGTTTATTTAGCATATAGAATTGCGAATAATTATGCAAAAATGAATTGCGAAATACATCGCATGTTTTGGCACAACTAGTTTCATATAACATAAACTATACCTAAGGTATTTGGGGGCTATTTATTTATGGAGTTTTGAAACAATTATAAAATCTTGGAGTTGTTTATGGAATGTTGTGTTGGATAAACTCACTTGAAGAGATTTTGAAAGCATGGAACTAAGAAAACCTTATGCAAGCTAGGAAGCACCTTAAGCTTTGTTGCTCAAAGAAAATTTAAGAAGCCAAATCAAAGACAAGAACCTTAGGTAAAACAAGATACCTAGAATCGTATAATCTATAGAACTAGGCTAACTAAATCAACAACCAAACACCCATAAACTAAGAAGGATCAAGAACAAATGGGATGGGAAGATTTAGGCACCTAATTTGGAACCTAGAAATAATCTTAGATAAACAATTAACCAAGACCCAATTCTAGAGAACTAATTGAATTATCCTAGAAAGATTAGAGTCTAGATTCTTAGGATGGACTAGTTCCTAAGAAAAATCTTGATTGATTTGGGAATCACCCGATAGGATCACCCTCACAACTCTCTCAAAGAGTTTCTTAAATTAAAAAATGTCTAATGTCTCGAAGTTGTATTTACAAGAGTTATAATGGGGCATATATAGAACCCCTAACCTAAGCTAGTCAAAAGATGACTAAAATAAGTCAATTTTGGACTTTAAAACTATAAAAAAATCAAGGATAAGTGAAACACAAATGAAATAATTCCAAACAAAACATGAAAATGTCTTCAAGAAGTTTGCACCACCTTGTATAGTGGTTTCACGGTCGTGCCACTGTCAAGCTTCACGAAAACAAGTTGTGCACAGCCGTGGATGGTGCACGGCGTTATGCACGACCGTGCATCCAAATTTTGGGAGTAATTATCTTTTGCAATTTGCGTGAAAATGTCTTCAAGAAGTTTGCACCACCTTGTATAGTGGTTTCACGGTCGTGCCACTGTCAAGCTTCACGAAAACAAGTTGTGCACAGCCGTGGATGGTGCACAGCGTTATGCACGACCGTGCATCCAAATTTTGGGAGTAATTATCTTTTGAAATTTGCGTGGCTTGATGCATGGCCGTGTGTTCAAGCCGTGCATCCCCTGTTGCATTCTATCAAAATGAATCAAACACTTCTCGGATTTTCTTAGCCATTCCTTGATCTTTCACTTGAATCAACTTTTGTGGAAGCTCTTTTTGGCTATTTAATTGGCTTTCAAGGACTCTTGATCTTCTATACGTGATTGTGTTGAATTTGAGCTCTTTTGATCTCCCCTTTCGGCACCTATTTCTTGGCTATATTCTTTGTTCTTGGTTTGTAGGCTTAGATGGCTTGAAAATCACCTTGAGACCTCTTGAATGTAGAATCTTTTCAAAGAACTTTGAAGCGAGTCTTGGCTATCTATCCCCCTTCTTTGAATCGTCCTTTATGCCCATGATAGATCACATCATTTTCACCTTCTTGAAGTGGATTCGTCTTCGAATCAATATGCCATGTCATTTGGGTAGTTTTCCCTACATAAGAATGCAAATAAGAAGTTTAGCATGAAAATATTACTTTAAGCTTTTGGATCTCATCAATTTCCTTATTTTCTCTCTTTATAACCCAAATTTTCTTTCTCATTTTACCTTATCTCTCTTTTTTCACACTCTTATTGTTTTCACCCCTCAAAACTTAATAAAGCACTCTCATTTTATCTATATACTCCCTCTTTGGTTGTGCTTGCTTTTGGATTTCAAATCACTCTATCTCCTCATTTTCTCTCATTTTATTTTCTTGTTTTAGCCTCTCTTGTTTTTCTTTCTCCCTTTGCTCTCTTTTCTTTTTAATTTCCTCCCTCAAGAAATTTTTGATCTCTTAAGGTCTTACTAGGAGACATAGGATAAAGTGTAAACTTCCTTCCATCTTTGCACAAAGTGTAGGTATTTTTCCTCCTATGGTGAACCACATCCCTATTATATAGCCAACGTCTTCCCAACAATATATGCCTAATATGCATAGGAAAAACAACATATACAATTTCATCTTTATATTTTCCCATGACAAATACAACCTTGACTTACTTGATCACCTTCACCTCACCATAATTATTTAACCATTGAAGCTTGTAAGGCTTAAGTTATTTAACTCCTCCACCAATGCAACACTAATCATATTCTTACAACTCCCTCCATAAATAATCAAGCTATATAACTTTTGATTGATTTAACACCTTGAATAGAATATATTCTCCCTTTGTAGAGCTCCTTCTCATTCCACTACATACTCATTTACAACCTCTGTCATAACACCAATCAATGAGCATGGTCTCTCAAGTGTACCCTCATCTTTTCCATTCACTCTAACTTCTCTACTAGATTTGGTATCCTCTTGTGAAGTTGAACTAAATGGCTCTTTCTTACTAATCATACCCCTTCTCATTTGTTTTAGCAACACTTCTATCCAACTTTTCTTTTTCTCCTCTTGTGGATGTAAGCTTTCTCCTACTTCATAAATATTTGAAGCATTTTTAGGATTTTCTTCTATAGCACGCTTTTGCTCCTCCTCCCCCTCCTCCTCCTCCCTTAAATTTATTTTCTTTTCAACAAATTTTACACCATTTTGTTCAATCTCTTCTTACTCATTCTCCTCCAACACTCCTAATGGATATAACTCGTCATTTAGAAAGAATAGGAAATTGTAATACTCCTTGGTCACCTTTTGAATTGTACACATTGGCTCTTCATCAACCTCTTCATTATCACTAGATCATCTTCTTTTTCTTCTAATTGTAATATCCTTTTTTTTTTAAAAAACTTTCTTAAACTTCTCCTCTTTTTCTTGCAATATATTTTCTTTCACTTGTTGATGTGATCTCTCACCCAAGTTGTGATTGATCAAGGTATTCTCCTCCACGTCACTCTCTATTCTCTTTTGCCTTCAATAAACATGTAATCATTAAACTTCTTCTCATCTTTTAGCTTAATGGATACCTTTTGCTGCTGATTTTCATCACACTGTTTCAACATCAACTCAATTTGCTTGTTGCATTTGTTTGTAGGAATTTTCAAGGGAATTCAAATGACAATCAAGTGAAGTGTGTTTATAACTATAACAATGTTCACAAAGATTCACACCACCCCTTTGCAACTCATCCCTTCTTCTTTATAAACTACCATTTGAATGTTTTTATACATCTTCCATATAAACTCCTTCATGTTCTTCCTCTTTATGTTTCCAATATCCTTTTCCATCCATGTGACAATTTTCCCCACTACTTGCACAAGGCTCATCATATTCCTCATATCTTTCTCTACTTGTGTGTGACCCTTTATCATAGCTATTCCCATAAGATTCTTCCTTATTTCCATCATATCCTTTTTCGTTTGTACTTAGTCCTTCATTACTATCATCCCAATAATTTATATCACCATATTTATCCTCATTATATACTTGCTCATAGTTATCATATCCCTCATAACTACTTCTACTCAGGCAAGATTTCTTATCATAGTCCTACCCTTCACTTTCATTATCATTCCATTTAGCCATTATGAGTTTTTCTTTCAAGAGAAGTATCCACAAAATTTAAGTAGAGAATACAAGAGAAATTCTTTACTTCACTCCCTTATGTGTTTATACTCAATTTTAGTAGTCACTTTTCACTTGTGTTTGCACTCTCCTTGGCTTTTATCTCAAAGAGCTCACACTCTTACCTTTTTCAATACTCAATTCCTCAAAGATTTCTTCCCTAAATAACCTCCTTAATTACTTAGGAATTAGTCCAATTAGACAAGTCAAGCCAACCCTCTAAGGATAATAACTAGGGCTCTTAGAGAATTCAAATGACACTTGATGTTTACCAAAGAACAAGGCAAGCTCAAGTAAGAGTTCGAAGAAATATGGGCTCAATAAACTCAAGATTTCAAGAATGATTTATGAAAGAACTCCCTAAGCAATCCACATAAGGATTTAAGATAAGACAAGTACAAAGCAACTCCAAGTATCTTAAGAGAATTCAAAATCAAGCATTCAACCCACCAATGATAAGAAATATTTTAATGAAGTCAATTGAAAGTGGAAGATACTAGCTAACAACCTATACAAAGTATTGTATAGTCACTTAAGCATTTCATCAAACACATAGTAGGCAACTATTCAAATGAAGGATTTTCAATAGTTTGGATGCTACCAAAACCTCAAGGATTGAATTTTGATGCTCAATTGACTCGTTTAAAGTAACAATAGCATAAGGAGTTCAAGACTCAAGAAGATAATTTGATATAAACTAAGAAAACAGCTTCCCAAGCTATAAGATAAATCACTAATGCAAATTCTTACTAGCAACACAAGAATGAATCCCCCTAAAAAATAAGTTACTAAGTAAGTAGATCATAGGAATTCGTCATAAGTAGCATTTGGTAGTCATGTAATCACACTCAAGAGTCATGGAAGCAATATATTAAGCATATTGTATGCAAATTCGTAACTCAAGCTACTCGAAATATTTTCACATTATTAAAACCATAAAAACTCAACATTCATAATAAAATCAATTTCTAATAATTATACTAACTTCACGAAACAATTTTAAAGCAAGAACATGGACAAATTTCGAGTTTTATATATCACAAAAGAAGCACCAATATGAGTTACGGGATTAGAAATTTTGCAGAAATATTTTCTACTTGTTTTAAGCTCCAAATCAATAAGTCTTCACGCCAAAAGATTCCTCAAACATCATTCCAACATAAAGATAAATTTAAAATCAAGTTCGTGGCATAATTTTGAGTTTCAAACATTAAAAAATGTCACCAAATAAAGTGACGAAGATCTAAAAAAAATTTCACAAATGCTTGAAAAAGATTGTACCTTTACCTAAAAAAAATTGTGTTAATTAGAATTAACACAACCTTGCTGTGATACCATATTGAAGCCAGCTCGGAATTACCTTAAGATTTGTTTCTCAAAGAAATTCAAGAAACCAACTCAAAGACAAGAACCCTAGGTAAAATAAGACCCCTAAAACCATATAATCTATAGAACTGGGCTAACTAAATCAACATCCCAACACCTCTAACCCAAGAAGAATCAAGAATAAATAGGATGGGAAGATTTAGGCACCCAATTTGGAAACTAGAAAAAACTTTAGACAAATAATCAACTAAGACCCAATTCTAGAGAACTAATTGAATTATCCTACGAAGATAAGAGATTAGATTCTTAGGATGGACTAGCTCCTAACAGAAGTCTTGATAGATTTGGGAATCACCTGAGAGGATTACCCTTACAACTTTCTCAAAGAATTTTTTGAATTACAAAATGTCTAATGTCTCAAAGTTGTGTTTACAAGAGTTATAATATGGTGTATCTAGAATATTTTACCTAAGCTAGTCAAAAGAGGCCTAAAATAAGTCAATTTTAGCCTTTAAAATTGTTACAAACCGAGGATAAGTGAAATATAACCGAAATAATGCCAAACAAAACATGTAATATAATGGTTGCATGATTGTACCACCATCAGGCATCACAAAAACAAGCTATGCATGGGCAGCTGCACGGCTATGTAACTAGTCGTACATAGTGCACGGTATCATGCACGACTGTGCTACTAGCCGTACATCTAACTTTTGGGAGTAATTTTCTTCTGCAATTTGCACATTTTGATGTATGGCCGTGCATTCAGGCCGTGAATCCCCTGTTGCATTCCTTCAAACTTGATCAAACACTCTTCTTGGATATCCTTTGCCATTCCTTGATCTTCTACTTGAATCAACTTCTCTTTAAGCCTTTTTTGGCTTCTCAATTGGCTTTTAAGGGTTCTTGATCTTCTATACATTATTGTGTTGAATTTGAGCTCCTTTAATCTCCCTTTTTAGCACCTATTTCTTGACTATCTTCTTCGTTCTTGGCTTATAGGGTTGGATGGCTTGAAAATCACATTGAGACCTCTTGAATGTTGAATCTTCTTAAGGAACCTTGAAGCGAGTCTTGGCTATCCATCCTTTTGCTTTGAATAGTCCTTTATGCCCATAATGAATCACATCATTTTTCCCTTCTTGAAGTGGACGAATTAATGTGCCATGTTACTCGGGTGGGTTTCCCTATATAAGAATGCAAACAAGAAGTTTGGTATGAAGATATAACTTTAGGCTTTTGGACCCACCAACTTCCTTATTTTCTCTCTTTATAACCCAAATTTTCTTTCTCATTTTACCGTTTTTCTCTTTTTCCACACTCTTATTGTTTTCACCCCTCAAAATCTAATGAAGCACTCTCATTTTACCTTTATACCCCTTCTTTGGTTGTGCTGGCTTTTGGATTTCTAATCTCTCTTTCTCCTTATTTTATTTTTTCTCTTTTTCTTATTTTTCTATCTCCATTTGCTCTCTTTTCTTTTTATTTTCCTCCTTCAAGAAATTTTGATATCTCAAGACCTTACTAGGAGACATATGACAAAGTAAAAACTTCATTCCATCTTTGCACAAAGTGTTGGTGTTTTTCCTCCCATGGTGAACCATATCCCTATCATATTTCCAATGCCTTCCCAAAAATATATGCCCAACATGCATAGGAAAAACAAAGTGTGTCAATTACCATGAGATTAAACTCATGAGTCATACTATGAAGCTTTAGGAGAAAGTGATTGAGCAGAGGTTAATGAGCATTATACAAAATTCAGATAATCAATTTAGTTTTATGCCTGAGCGTTCCATTATGAAGGCAATTCATTTATTACGATAGATGATTGAATATTATAGGAAAAGAAAGAAAGATTTACATATGGTATTTATTGACTTAGAGAAAACTTATGACAAGGTGCTTAGAGAAGTAGTTTGATGGGTGTTGGCCAAGAAAAGGTGTATTACTAAAGTATATTACGCTTATTAAAGGTATGTATGAGGGAGCATGTACAAGTGTAAGGAGTTGCGCTAGAGTGATTGTAGAGTTTTCTATTACTATCGAGGTGCATCAAGGATTAGCGCTTAGCCCTTTCCTCTTTGCGATCGTTATGGGCGAGTTGACCAATACTATACAGAAGGTTGTTCCATAGTGTATGTTGTTTGCTAATGATATTGTGTTGATTGATGAGATTGGAGCCGGTGTAAATGCTAAATTGGAGTTGTGACATCAAATATTGGAATCCAAGGGCTTTAGAATTAGTAGGAGTAAAATAAAGTATATGGAATGCAAGTTTAGTAGTAGCAAAAATGTAGCTCAAAATGTAACTTTGGATGGTAGAGATATACTAGTAGGTGATTGCTTTCGATATCTAGAATCTATTTTACAGAAAGACAAAGAGCTCAATAGTGATGTTGCATATCGAGTTACGACGGGTTAGTTGAAATGGAGGAGTGTGACTGGTATTCTATGTGATCATGATATACCATTGTATCTAAAGGGAAAGTTCTATAGAATAGTCGTAAGACTTACTTTGCTATATGGCACGGAATATTGAGTAGTTAAAAGGTGTCATATTCACAAAATAAAAATAACTGTGATGTGTATATTACGGTGAATGTGTGGATATACTAGAAAGGATAGAGTTCGAAATGAGACCATTAGGGAAAAAGGAAGGAGTGGCATCTATTTAGAAAAAGATGAGAGAAAGCTGCTTGCGTTGGTTTGGACATATACAGAGAAGATTGGGGGATGCTTCTACTAGGAGGATTGAGGGAGGGAGGCAGGATAGGTTAGACAGAGATAAAGGCAGGCCTAAAATGACATAGATAGAGGTGATTAGGAGAAATATATCTTTGTTAGATTTGGATAAGAGTAGGACGGTCGATATAAGAAAGTGAAGAGAGAGGATTCATGTGGATGACCACACGTCGCTTGATATTGGTTCATGTAACCGACCTCAAGTTTCCTGAGATTATGGTTTAGTTTGTTGTTGTATAGGAAAAACATCACATAAAATTTCATCTTTATATTTTCCTATAATAAATACTACTTTGACTTGCTTGTTCACCTTTATCTCACCATAATTATTTAACTATTAAAGATTGTAAGGCTTAGGATGTTTCAAGGTCTGCATTCTCAACCCCTCTATCAATGTTGCACTAATTACATTCTTTCAACTCCCTTTATAAATAATCAATCTATATAACTTTTGATTGATTTGACAACTTTAATAGAATATATTCTCCCTTCGTATGGCTCCTTTTTCTTTTTTACACACTCATCTACAGCCTTTCTTATAACACCAATCAATGAGCATGGTCTCTCAATTGTATCCCCATATCTTCTATTCACACGAGCTTTTCTACTAGTTTTGGCGTCCTTTTGTGAAATTGAACTAGATAGCTCTTTTTTACTAATTACATTGTTCCTCATTTATTTTTGCATCACTTCTAGTAAACTCTTTGTGTTCTCCTGTGGATGTGAGCTTTCTCCCACTTCATAAGTATTTGAAGTATTTTTGGGACTTTTTTCCATAGCACGCTTTAGCTCCTCCTCCACCTCCTCTTTTGAATTTATTTTCTCTTCAACAAATTTTACACTATTTTGTTCAATCTCTTCTTATTCAATCTCTTCCAACAGTCCTAACGGATGTTACTTGTCATCTAGATAGAATAGTACATTGTAGCACTCATTGGTTTTATTTTGAATTGTACACATTGGCTCCTCATAGACCTCTTCAGCATCACTAGATTCCTCTTCTTTTTCTTATAATTCTAATGTCCTTTTTTGTTTAACTTCCTCAAAATTTTCCTATTTTTCATGCAATATATTTTCTTTCCCTTGTTGATGTGAGCTTTTACCCAAGTTATGATTGATCAAGGCATTCTTCTCCACATCACCCACTATTCTCCTTTGCCCTTCAACAAACATGTTACCATCAAAATTCTTATCATCTTTTAGCTTAATGGATACCTTTTGCTCCTCATTTTCATCACATTATTTCAATAACAACTCAATTGCTTGTTGCATTTGTTTGTAAGACTTTTCAGGGGAATTCAAATGACAATAAAGTGAAGTGTGTTTATAACTATAACAATGTTCACAAAGATTTAAAACACTCCTTTGCAACTCATCCTTTCTTCTTTATAAACTACCATTTGAATGTTTTTATGCTCCTTCCACATAAAGTCCTTCATGTTCTTCCTCTTTATGATTCCAATATCCCTTTTTATCCACGTGATAATTTTCCCCACTACTTGTACAAGGCTCATCATATTCCCCATGCCTTTCTCTACTTGTGTATGGCCCGTCATCATAGCTAGTCCCATAATATTATTTCTCATTTCTATCATATCCCCTTTTGTTTGTACTTTGTCCTTCATCACTATCATCCCAACAATTTATATCCCCATTTTTATCCTCATCATATACTTGTTCATAGTCATCATATCCCTTATAACTACTTCTACTTAGGTAAGATTCCCATCATAGTCATACCTTTCACATTTATATCAATCCATCTAGCCATTGAAGCTTTTCTTTCAGGAGAGTATCTACAAAATTTGGATTGCTCTCAACCTCTAAATTTTCTAGAAACGAGGTAACTTCCTTGGGGTGCCAAGGTTTTGCAACTTTGGCAATTCTGACCTTGAAAAAAATACATATGTGTGTGTGTGTGTGTGTTGTGAAGGAGGTGGCCTAGAGAAGTCTAGGCCGCCAACTTTTTGGAACACACAACACACATATATACTAGGCGGCTTAGGGAACTTGAGGTTCTCTTGGCCTCCAATGTTCTAGAAAAATTGCAAATTTGAAGACTACCAAGCAGCCATCAGGTTCTTTTGGGCACCTGTTCCCTAGACGAATTTCACTCATAGCTGCCTTAGCTTTTTTAATCTCCATTTTCTTATATTTTCTTGTACTTTCTTTATTTTCATCTTTAATTGATATTTTCATTTCTTAGCAAAGATAAGATAAAAAGGATGTGGTGAATAGTGAACTGCGTAAGAATTTATCTCAACTAAAGCACAAAAATACCATAAAATGTACATATGATGAGGCCTCATCACATACCCCTACACTTATACTTTTGCTTGTCCTCAAGCAAACCATAAAACACCACAATCAAATAGTTTCTCCCAAATTTGGATGAGATTTTTGAAATAAGCTAGCCAAGATGGTGAAGGTATTATTTCCTATTTAATTTAAGAATTAAGTCCAAAACCTAATTAGCTAAGCCAATTTTTATGGAAACCAATAAATTAGGAAAGAAATAATTAAAGCCATCAAAGTTAAATTAAGTAAGTTTATGCTCATTCAAAGTGTTCCATCTCGATTCTTTGACTTTCGAAAGTGAGTGTTGTGATTCACATAAACTAGGCCCCATAAGTTACTTCCAAGTTCTATGATCTCCCAACTATCATAACCTAAGTAGTAAATACAGATTGATCCATAAGCTCACTTTATTTCCTCAATTCTTTTTCAATTCATTTTCTTGTATTACGGTAATGCAAAATCCTAGTAAAGATATGTAATAAGGATTTTTCAACTTTTGTGTTACCTTACTCCAAAAAAGTTTTCTATTTTATTTCGGGCTTGAAAAGGTAATACAAAGGCATAATGAAGAAATGAATATGGACTTTTTAGCTTTTGTATTACCTTGATTTATTCTCTCTTTTTTATTTATTTTTTACCTCAATCCACATTTACGCACCTCAGAATAAAGACAAGTTGTACAATCTTAGAATAAAGATTAAGTTAAAATTCCATGCTTATGTTTCATCACAACCACTATAATTCCTAAGAAATAATATGGTGTCACTTTTACTAAAGCATAAACAAGGTTAATTTAAATTCTCAAGATCTAACCATTCCATTCATAATATGCGAGTTTACTAAAAAACAAACTCATTGAATAAGCTTTAGATTTAATTATCTTGCCATAGGGGATACAATAACGATACTATCAAGGCTGAACCAAGTCCAAAAATTGAAAAACATTAGCCCAATTTCCACACAACTCCTCAAAAATTCCACAAAACTCCTAAAAAATTAAGAAAATTCTATAATCATAATAAAAACTTGAAGAGAATATTAAATAAATCCTCCCTCACACTTAAACTGGAAAGTGCCCTGATTGGCCACAAATATAGCAATAAATACATCTAAATCAGACTGAAATATACAAAAAGGGAAAGTGGGTTAGTAATATTCACCAAGTGATCGCAACTTCATGAAGAAAAGTAATTTTGTCCGAAGAAGAAAAGAATAACAAAACCGCCAAAAAGAAGTGAAATACTGTAAATGTCAAATGTAAGAAATAATAATATAACATAATAAGAATAGAAATAAAAATGTATGCAAGACTGAATCGAAAGAAAAACAAAAGAAAAGCAAATGTAAATGAAGTCCCTAAAAACCAAAAACAAAAAATCAAGGCTCCTCTATATCCTATAGGATGTAGTCCAATCTCTATATGTCTCTATTGTTCTCTGTAGTTCTGGGTCAAAATCTACAATATCACTTTGAATTCTCCTACTCATGTGCAAGGGGGAATTATCATTCAATAGAAACATAAAAGATCAATACCTATCAAGATATTCATTAAACCTCACAATTGTAAGCCAAAACCAAACTTAATGAAAGAGTAGTATTTCTCAATCTCCAAAAGATGAGCAAAAATTCTAGTCCAAAGGACCCATTCATTTAGTAGGCAAAAACAAAAAATAACATTGCTCCCAAAATAGACTCCAAGTCTCAAATCAACATGCATAGTCTATAAGAGAGCTAAAAGTTTCCAACCCCACAAAAACGAACAAAAATTAAACATAAAACTTGAGGAATACCCCAAAGATAAATTCATATAACCAAATCATTTATCATATATCATATCCACATATCAACCTTCAAAATCTCAATTTCAAGAAAAAAATAAATATTATCTCCATCACATCAATCAATCTCCAATTTTTCAACACAATGAATTCAAAACCATGAAATAAGCCACAAATATCCAATTTCAACAAATTCCTTATAACCATTGTAATGAAATCCAAGAATAAGGTATAAATGAACAACTTAATGAATGAAATTACTGAAAGTCCAAAAGAATAGGTTTTACAACAATAGTACAATGATCAAAGAATTCCAAAATACAATTTTGGCCAAAATAAGTAAAATCACAACAAACATACAAACAAATATTCACAAATAAGTTAGTGATATGCACAAGTACACACACACACACGCACACACAAATATAAGGCTATATAAACAAGAATTAAAGTTTTTAGAATATAATTTTAGCCGTTCCTAAACAATGGTGCCAAAAACTTGTTGCGTGTGTTTGCACATATAGAAAATTCATACCAATTGTGCTCTATACACACACAAGTTTTTCTAATTAAAATGCCAATTAAAATTATACACCACACACATATCAAGTACCCCTATTGTGTAGTCTAGTATCATTGGCAACTATCGAAAAATATTAGGTAATGCGGCTACTACCCCTACTTCATTCTTTTTTTATTGTTTAGCCAAATATAACTTTAAGATGTATAACACTAACTACAATAGGAAAGAAGTCATGTTCTTACATAAGAGAGAGTCACAAATACAATATAGAATTAGAAAGAGATAAACCCATGTAATAAAAGGTAATCCCCTATGCAATACCTAAGAGATGAGCATCCCATGAGTCCATAATTCCTAATTCTAGGGACCAGAGTAAGTCCAATATCAATCTCACCCTCTCTTTGAGTTATGAGATTTCTTTTCCTAAATTTAGTTAATTGGTATCTTTATCTAAGCAATGAAATCTAAGAGTGCATTAATCATCACTCATTATCCCAAATCATCCGAAGACTACAAAATCCCTATTTTTTGGGGCAATTTCGTAAACTCTTTGGTTATTAGCCTTAATTCCCAACTTCCTTCTCAGGTTAATTAAAAATGGCAAATGTTAAATTAGTTAAGTAAGTGTCCAAACCTTAACCCCATATCTCGAAATCATTACGGAAGAATATTTAATTGAAACAAATTAATCAAAATTCAACTCAACCAAGATAACCAAATAAGCACAAATTACTAAATACCGTAGAATAGGAATAATAGATCTAAAGAAAATACATCATTCTTAAGCACAAAAGTAGGGTACAACCCATCATTACAATTAAAAGTCAAATTTTAGCATAAGAATTACAAGTGGGATTATAAAAAGAAGAGAAACATAAACTCATAAACAAGCCTCCTTCTTCTTCCTCTTGAGATCTTGAAATAAAATTCCTTCATTTTCCTTGAATCTCTTGGTCTTTCTCTTTTCTTTATAACCAAACTCACAAGAATTAGGGTTCTTAAGAGAAACCCTAGTCTTTCCCAAACTCTCATCTCTTATTTGTTTGTGAAAGAGTGCATTTACAGAGCTTTGTCGCATGAAAACTCTGAAAATTGCACTCCAGATACGTGTGTCTTGCTAGTAGGTAGCCCAGGGAAGATGGACTTCCCTAGGCCACTAAGTTTTCCCAAAACAAGGTGGCCAAGAGAAGTTATGAATACTACCAGGCGGCCTAGGGAAGTTCAACTCCTTTGAGCTGCCAACTTTGAAATAATAATAATAATACATACATACATACATACATACATACATACATACATACATACATACATACATACATACATACATACATACATATACACAGGTATATATATACATGTGTGTATATATAGACATATATACATGTGTGTATATATAGACACGAATATATATGTATATATACGTGTGTGTGTGTGTATACACGTATATACACACACACACACGTATATATACATATATATACGTGTCTATATATATACACGTGTATATATGTATATATATATATACTCGTATATATACGTGTATATATATACACACGTATATATATATATATATATATATATATATATATATATATATATATATATATATATTTATATAGAAACAGGTGGCCAAAGAATGTCCAACTTCCTTAGGCTGCTAACTTTCTGGAACATATAACACACACGTATCCTAGGTGGCCTACGGAACTTAAGGTTCCTTTAGCCGCTTGTTCCTTGGACAAATTTCACTCACAGTTTCCTTGGCTTCTTCAATCTCCATTTTCTTGTATTTTCTTCCTTTTTATTTTTAATTAATATTTTCCATTTCTTAGAAAAAAACAAGATAAAAGAATGTGATGTGTAGTAAATTGTGTAAGAATTTATCTCAATTGAAGCAGAAACATAATATAAAATGTATATATGATGAAGCCTTATCACATACCCCTACACTTCCAAGCTAATTTTTGTGTAAATTAATAAATTAGGATAGAAATAACCAAAGCCATTGAAGTTAAGTTAAACAAGTTTTTGCTCATTCAAGGTATTCTATCTTGATTGTTTGAGTTTCGAAAGTAAGTGGTATGATTCACATACGCTAGGCCCAATAAATTAATTCCCAATTCTATGATTTCCCAATTACCATAATCCAAGTAGTAAATGTAAATTGATTAATAAGCTCATTGTATTCCCTTAATTCTTTTTCAATTTATTTTTTTTCTTGTAGTAAGGTAATGTAAAAGCCAAGTAAATATGTAATAAGGATTTTTCAACTTTTGTGTTACTTTACTCCAAAAAAGTTTTCTATTTTGTTTTGAATTTGGCAAGGTAATATAAAAGCCTAGTAAAGATACGAATACAGATTTTTTAGCTTGTGTATTACCTTGATTTATTCTCTCATATTTTTTTTTTTACCTTAATCCATATTTACTCACCCGGAATGAAAACAAGTTTTGCAATCATGGAACAAAGATTAACTCAAAGTTCTATGCTTATATTTCATCACACCTACTACCTTAATTCCTGAGAAACAAATGGTGTTACTTTTACTAAAGTCTAAACAAGGTTAATTTAAATTCTCAAGATCTAACCATTTCATTCAAAATGTATAAGTTCAATAAAAAAACAAACTCATTGAATAAGTTTTATATTTAATTCTCACGCCATAGGGATAGAATAACAATACTATCCAAGCCCAACGAAGTCCGAAAATTGAAAAAAAAAAAAAATTGGCCCAATTTCCACACAACTCCTAAAAAATCCAAAAAATTGTATAATCATTATAAAAACTTGAAAATATCCTCCCTCAAACTTACTGGACAATGTCCTCATTAGCCACAAATATAGCAAACTAAAATAAATAAAAAGGGAAAGAGGGTTAGCGTTACCTCCCAAGTAATCACAGTTTCGTGAAGAAGAGTAATTTTGTCAGAAGAAGAAGAAAAAATCGAAACTGCCAAAAAGAAGTGAAATACTATAAATGTCAAATATAAGAAACAATAATATAATATAATAAGAATAAAAATATATACAAGATTGAATCCAAAGAAAAGAAAAGAAAAGCAAATGTAAATAAAGTCCCTAAAAGCGAAAAATGAAAAATTAAGGCTCTTCTACATCCTATAGGATGTAGTCTAATCTCTTCATGTTTTGAATGTTCTTTCTAGTTTTAGGTTAAAATCTACAATATCACTTAGATTAGAATAACTGTTTGGAGATCTCATATCTCTCCATTGTAGCCTATTAATCAAATAGCTCTCTCAGATGAAAGATGATAGAGTAAGCATCTATATGCTCGCTGTTTTTGCAGCTTAAAGTTCATTGACGCCAGCATAATACAAGATGTTGTATCACTGTCTTCCTTGTGCTTCTTATGAACCTCGTACTTATCAACAGAAGCATCTACGACTGGAGATGGTGGAATAGGTGTGTCTAATATGTAGAGCAACCTTTTTGATTTGAGAACAATTCTCATGTTTCTATACTAATCCAGGAAATTTGTTTTGATATGCTTGTTGTTTCCAATATGCTACGTAAGTTCAAATTGGTCAACGTGATGCAAATGACCTAGATTTTAAATAGAAATATCAATAAAAGGTATATGCATATAAAATGCAATTAATTAGGTCTTTAATTAAGCATGTATTTATTATACTATTTTACTCAAATCAATAACCTCGACTATTGATTCGGGAAAGCCTGATCTTAGGTATGCCCAACAAATCACTCTTAAGTTTAATGGTAGGTATTCAATACCAATTGCAACAAATGCAACCCCTAGATCATTGGTTAATTAGTGTCTTTTAATCTTAAAACATTTAGTATTAACCCAACCTTGCCACTAATATTCTTTATGTTTGAGTGTGCTCAATTGGGATAAAGATATTAGTTAAATTTAACTCATTAATATGAAATCAAATTCCATAGCTTGAATATACTCAATGTCAAGTAGGCTTAGGTGTGCTTAACAGTCTAATTTTGAAAAAGAGCACTCACTCTTACTATATTAATAGAATGATTTTAGATTTAATATGGTTTGAGGGATTTTATTCTTTATTAATGGTCTCGTCGTTTGGTATGCATAATGTCAACAAATTGACAAAAATGTAACAGACTAAATTACATGGCTTGGTTATGAACTTTGCTAGATTAATTTTCATAAGCTAAGTAGAAGATTAATTTGGTCAAACCTATGTATTCATGCATGTTTAGAAAGAATGTCTTACCATATTCTCGCTTTGTTCTTTGTCGCTATCTCCATAAACTTGTAAAATTAATTCCTGTTCTTATCTAACCTATGTAATCTAATTACATATATTTATAATAAAGAAACATTAGTTACATTTGAAGGGAATTCGATGTGAAGGGAAATTACATGAGAATTATGAAGAAAGGCAAAGCTTGCAAGCTTTATTTATTCAAAATAAAACGATAAATATGCATGAAACAAGAATAATTGGTCTAAGTGCATTACCAAGCCAACTTGCCAAAAATCATACTCCAAGCATAAATAATCATGAAATATAAATTAATCATGAGATATAAATCCAAAATTATAATTTTAGAAAAAGAAAGCATTGTGTCCAAAATCAAAATTTGGAAACTCTTGGAGTCTTTCAGAAAATGGTTTTAGTGAGTAAATACAATAAATTTTTTTATTTTTATGAGAAATAGCTTGGTGGCCCAAGCTGGATAGCCAAAGAAAAACTGCTCACTGGAACAAATTCTAGCCAAATATAAGGCCTACAACTAAGCTTGTCGTAGGCTTTGCTAAGCCTGTCCAGGGCTTAATAAAGCCTTTCATAGGCTTTGGCAAAAAAAAAAAAAAAAAACTGATTTTTTTCTTGGTTTTGGCTTGTTTCTAGAAAAATGCTGATGACACACACACACACACACACACACACATAGTTTCGGATTGTTTCCAAAATGGGTTCTTTCGCAAACCCATTCCAACGAATGTCAGACTCGCAAATTAATTTGTATCAATATGTTGTACAACAACATATTGATACAAATCAACATGCATGTCTGACATATGACAAAAACTTCTAACAAAACATAAAAACACATCGCACAATAGGATTTACAAGCTTTAGTGAACAAAGTTTTGGGAACATTAGAGCAACCAGAAAATTACCAAAACAGATTCTGTAAGTTGCTTAAAATCATTATAAGATTGTCTTCAATGATCCCACAACAACTCGGAATCAATACGGCTGACAAAATAAAAAACTATTGAAATGTAATTTTTTTTTCTTTAGAAACTAAAACGTTCGTGAAACAATTTTAGAGACCCGAATTGTAACACCCCACACCCTAGGTATCTAGACAGGGCAGGATGTCACCCCGTCCAAAGGACCAATGGTCTTTATAACGAGGTACAAAAAGAAATAAACTACTAAATAAAATTAAAGGAAAAATCTCATTACATCTGGAAGCAAAACTTATACAAGTCTGAAAAATCAAAACTAACAAATTTCTCTTGAAATAAATTCAAAACATAAATAAATAAATAAACTGGAGTTCATCTCCTAACACTTCACCCTGTTCAGTATAAGCAATCCCTTGAAATTATGATATAAAAGGTGTGAGATTGACATCTCAGTAAGTCCCGTGTGTGCAAGTGTTAATTGAAACCATTTCGTGTATGCAGATTTATCCAAATCATAAAATTGTGTTTGCAAATCAATTTCATCATAATAGTTATACAAAGGAGCCTTATTCAATGAATCCAAAATAGTTCACAACAAATTTTCATTTCATCATATTCATAATTCATTAGGTATGAATTAGCAAATGATTCAACGATATAGTAACACAATCCATATCATGGTTACCACCATGATAGCTTCACAATGTATTCTTTCAACAATGGGCAATGGGGGATCCACCCGCTAGGTGAGATACTTCTCCATCTCTACACCCAACACTCCGGTTGTCCAATCTGGATCAATAATGCCCATATGGACCAATATGTTAGTTTGGACGGCTTGACTATGTAGTACTGTCACCTTTCCAAGTTGAGTTCATCTTCTGGAGATGGCCTCCTACTAGAAGACTCACTCATGCTCTTCAAAACTAGTACTACTAGCCTATCCTCGCTGAGTACTCAATGCTCCCTGGTTAGGGGCAGAATCATTTTTCCTTTTTTGAAAGTTTTTGATTAGTTTGTTTGCAACACGTGATTTTTTGTAATAGCATTTCCAAATCATTTAGCAATAGTGTAAGAAATCATTTTTGAATTTGAATAATTGAGATTTAATAAACTCGTTTAGAAAGTAAAATATCCACGTTTCCAATCAAAGTATCACAACAATCCAGTATAACTCATCATGTTTAATCAAGTCTCAATCCCTTGGTCAAAATATCATATGGACATCAATTCCAAATAATATTATAAAAATTGCTTGCAAATATATAACTTGTATCAAAACAGTTATGCAGGGACTTACTTGGATAAATCAACAGCTAGACCCAACTTAATCAATTGCTCTTATTTCCACTCATTTCTCATCTAGAGAAAATAATTCCATAATTAGGATTTAATCATTCCATCTATTATTTCATACAATATGACTCTCCATGATCTCTTTAATCACCTAATTCATTTATGATATCTAAGTACTTTAATTCATTAAATCACATGTATAACTTCCCTTTACCATTCCATTGATCATAACCATGCATTGATCTAAATCAATTCCCCATATAACAACTCCTATATTCAACTAGCATAAAATCATCATAAATAGCCCCATAAATATTAAAAGATCTCATATTTGCCTATTTAGCATAGATCTAGATTCATCATGACAAGATATATCAATGCCCTATCTCATACATGTTTTGTCTATGGCTTACATAAACATATTCATCAATCTAGTTCATTCATGCTTTCATGCTAGGCTCCATAAGCATTCTTAAGCCAATATTTTAAATATTAAGACCATTTAAATTAGTAAAAATAGGATCTTGATTACCTCTTAGCGATCTAGACTTAAAACACAACAATTCCTTGTTGACTAGCTTGAGTTCAATCAATAGTTGAAGAGATTGGTCTGCTTAGATGACCTTGATCGAGACTCACCAAGAAAGGGATAAAATTAATCCTTTATGGACGTGATTTAAGGGAGAAAAAAGGAAAAGAATGAGGTAAGAGATGACTAGAAGAGTTGAAGCAATTACCTTGTAAAGAGTTTCGATTTTGCCTTTGTTTTTGGGGTAGGCTGTTTGTTTCATGAGTTTGAGGGACTGAAAGGGTAGGAATTTTGTGGTTTTCTGGATAGGCAAGTCTAGGGTTTGGGGTTTAGTTGTTTGGAGGCGATTTACCTTGCTACGGTTTATTGATCACAAGAGAAAGTTGGACAGTTTTGGTTCTTCTTTGGGAGCCGAAATTGGATAGAAGTTTAGGGCTGATTGTTGCTGTATTTTTGCAACTTAGGATGGCCAAAAATCTGGATAGAAAGTGGGAAGAAACCTAGTTGGTTTTTGGGTCTCCAAGATGGCGAAAATAAGAGAAGAAAAAGGAGTCTTTGTGTAGCTGTTTTTGCTCGATAATTAGAGAGGTTTTTGGTGCAGGTTTTTGGCTGAAAAATTTGTGCAGAATAGGGTTGATTGTGGCCGAAATTTTGAAGGTATTATAGAGGGAATTCTGGTATTTTTTGGCTACAACCAAGTCCTAATTGATTAAGGTTTTCTTGGTTAACCCTAACTAGGTTTTGGAGAGTTTTAGTTAAGCTATATTTGCTCTATGTGTGTGGCGGTAGCTTTGAGGAGATTTTCCAAAAAAATATGGAAAGAAATTAGGTTATCTAGCTAAGGAATAATTCAATTAATTCCTTATATTAATTTGAGTAATTTTAAATAGCTAATAAATAATTATTTTGTGAGAAAAATTCTGGTTTCCTAATTTCCTTGAAGCTACCTGAAATTCTTCTTCCTTTTCCCCAAATTTTCAAAAATCTTTATCTTAATCCAAGAGATAAATACTTCATTTAAAGTCCAGCTTTTATCCTTCTATTTTCTTTTTTAAAAAAATTATTTGAAGAAAATTAAAATATGGAGACTTATCCCTTGAAAAGTGGCGGCTACCACATTAACACAATACATATAGATTTTCATATATTTTATCTCCTAATATATCACTTAGATATAGCTTTTAAAAATCTAGATCAGTAATATTTAAAATTCTCTAAAAGAGTATGATAAGATATTAGAAATTAAAATTTAATTTATTCTCAAATATTTTATAAAATAATTTCCAAGATAAATCCCACTCTTAAGCTTTAGGAAATTGGTTCCAAGGTGGCGACAGCCCTAGGGAGTTTTGGCTAAGGCTAAAAAAATTAGGGAAGGAGAAAATATAAGAAAGGGAAGGATTTGAAATAGCTAGGATTCGAACTCAAGCCCATCAAGAATTAAATACCAAGCTTTATCCATTAAGCCATATTAATTCTTGGTAAATATCCTCCTAATAAATTTTCTTAATTCCTACTCACTTGCTTCATCCTTTTTCTAATAAATTCTCCTTAATAAAATAAAAACTCAACTAACTTAAATAACACAACCACTTCAAGAACAAATTAATTCATGCAACAACAAACTGATATTTTCATGAAAATATTTCAAATAATCAAATGTAGTATAAAACAATGTGACATGCATGATTTTTCCCCACATACTAAACATGGTCTAATATGGGGTATTACACAAACGCATTCTTGAAACAAATTCAAAATGCAAACAAAAACACATAAAACATATACGAGATGGCTCTAATACTATTGCTGGATTTCGATCACGCAAAAATAGTTTAGGCTCAGTGGAAATTAAAATGAAATCCACACAATAGGATCACTCATATACAATTAAACGGTTCAGAGAGTAGAAAAGTGATTACCTTAATCAAGCAGCTTTAAAATTTTTTTTCTTGCGAAATTCCTTTATAAATTTGCTTAAGCTATGAACCACTAAATTTCAAGCACAAGAATTCTCCAATAGTAATCCACACAAGGATGGCACTCAAGGAAAGCACCAGAAATTTGTGCTAGCAAATTTACGATGGTGCCGTAGAGATTTTCCAAAGAAGAAATAAAAAGAAGAAGACTACAATATAATTTTAGTTGTTAGTTGTGTGTTCTCACCGTTGTCGGCTTTCTTATATATCTATATATATATATTCACTATCCCTAATCTTCCTCTGTTTCCTAAACCTTTTAGGAAGTAATAACAGAGCCCTTCATTTCCTGTATTGTAATACCCTACACTTTTACCTCTAATTGGCTACTACTTGTGATAGGATGAGAATTTGTATCGATAGCCAAAACTAAAGTTGATCGGTGTAATAAGACGAATATTTTGGTGAAATAATATTTTGTTGGGACCTGGATGTAATTATTGGATTTGTTTTACCCATACCTTAAATATTCAGAAGGCTACTATTATTAATAAAATAAGAATTTGAGGTTACATTGAGAAGAAAAATTGATTAGTGCGATGAAATGCACGTTTCAGTGTGAATTATGCTATCTGGGTTACTGGGGGCATTTTTGTCATTTTGACCGTGTCCGTGAATTTGACAGAAAATTTAACCAAATAGAGGAGGAATTGAAGAATTTAAGCATTTCCAATGGATTGAGTAGAATTTTTGGAGTTGAATGGTGGAATAAAATATTTTTCCGTTTCGGACTCGATTTTGGTCATTTCTGAAGAAAAAAGGAAATCACAGTTAAAAACGGTATGTGTGGCATTTTGTGATTGGTAGCCCATGGACATGCGTCAATTTAAGAGAGGTTGTATGAAGGATTCATGCAAGATGTATGGAATTAAAGAATTACAAAATAAATGAAGAATGATGTGTAATTTTGTAATTGGAACACATCTCTTGTGGGTCCGTTTGATTAAGGTCTTAAGCAATGTGATTGGCTAATGTTTGGACCATGAGAAGATGAATGAATGGCTGAAAATTGGCCAAGAATTTCAGAAGCCATGCAAGAAGAAATGAAGAGAATTTTTGTAGAGGAAAAAAGAGTGGTTGGTGTGTAAAAATTTCATTGGAATACACCTAAGCATATCCATCATACAATTAATGAAAATGAGAAATGAATGGCCAATATTTAGCTAAGAATGGCAGTTGAGGAGCTGAATTTTAGCAAGAAATTCATCCATAAGGAATAGAGAAAGAAGAGAGAAAAAAAAAGGAAAGAAAAGCTAGAGAAAAATAGGGAGAAAAAGAAAAAGGAGAGAGAAAGAAAGAAGTGTGTGTGTTCTTGGAGCAAAATCAAGCCAAGAGATCCTGCATACAAGGTAAATGTCTATGCTTCAAGAATTAAAGTCATAGATCTAATTACGGTGATTATTTTAGTATGAGTTTTAACATGAAAACATGATTTTCATGTCTTGATTTTAGATCAAAAGCTAGGGTTTGTGAATTTTGTGTATGAACCTTGTATATGCTTTTATGAGTGCTGGCTGCCTAAGGGTTTTTGAATGATGTTTTGTGTGAGGAAGAACTGAATATGCATGGTAGTTTGAAGGATTGCTTTTGGTTGATGAGATGGTGATCAAAGTAGAATGAAAATGGAAGTTACTTGGTTGGAAAAATGAATTATACTAGCTTTTGATTAGAAGAAGTGAATTTGTGTTGAATAAGCATGACTCTTGTGAGCTATTGGAATATGAAAATCATAGAATTAAAGATTATTTGAAGGAAAATGATTCCAAGGTGTTAAAGGCTAAAGGAAAACAAAGGAAAGCATGAATAGTGAAATTGAACCAAAACTACTGGGGCTATTTTTGCCCAGTATAATGTCATGGGAACTAGAACTCTGAAAAAAGGCTTATAAAAAATTAAAATTAAGAGTCTTATGATCATTTTGGTATATTATAGAGTCAAATCGGAGTTGTGGATTGAATGTTATGTGTGAAACAAAATCATGTGTCCAACAGTAAAATTCCATAAATTTAGTCCGAAAATGGATGAGTTTAAGGATGAATAACTGTGTGATTTTGGATGAAATGAATGTGAATTATGAAGTGAAATTATTTTATATGAAGGGAGAAAGGATGTGGAAAAGGAAAATGAAAGAATCGAAAAACGACGAAAAAACGACGTGAATGAAAATTGAATGTTTTCCTTAACTGTCGGCTAACCATCGGCCCCGTCAGCTAACCGTCGGCCAAACGTCGGCTACCTGTTGGGCATGTTGGCTATTCTTTGGCCAAACATAATTTGACATGAAAATGATGTTTGGTGTAGGTTTATCGATAAACAGCCAACAGAACGTTGAAAACGGTAGAAACGGTGGTCGAACGACCTTAAATGGAAAAGTTTAGTTAGGACATAAGGTAAGTCTCTTTGATTTCTAAAACCTTTTGAAAGCTAGTGTGCTTCATTTTTCCATGAAATACTATATTTTATACCATTTTGGAAATCCTTGAATATATTTAAGGTTTATTTGAGCAAGACTTGTTTTATGACATTTTGGGCTTGAATGAACTTTATAATTGGCTTGGAAACCTTAACGAACGATTAAAGTATGAATTTGTGAGTTTAGTCCTTTTTGGATTAAATATTTGGGATTTTCAAAAACTGGTAATTTTTGGAATCGGATATTCATAAATTGACTAAATGACCTTATTAGAGTATTTTATGGAAATGTGTTTGGATATTTTGATTTTAATCCCCTTTTGGGATTAGAATTTTGGATTTCTTGAAATGAATTCCTTTTGGAATCCAGTGTTTGGAAAATAATCTAAATGTCCTTAATGGAATGTTTTATGAAAACATTTGGATTCGAGTATTCAGTAAATAACCAAAATATCCTTATTGGAACTTTTGTGAACACTTTTCAAATCGAGTAAAGGTAAAATGACCCGAATACCCTTGGAAACTTGTTTTGATGTATGAAAAGAACTCTTTAACCTGTTTTGACACGGTTTTTGGAAAATGATCTCCCGTAATGAGATTGACTTTTGAAAAATGATATTTTGATTCCGAAAATTGTTTTATTGGCCTAATGTCCCTATGGAATGAATTGATTGGCCCTGCAGAGCGTATGCAAATTGTGGTCTGACTTGTGAGTCAGTGTGATCAAATTCTAGAAATGCTATTTTGCCCCAAAAATATTTGTTTTAAAAATCCTACAGGATTAGATAACCCTCTAGCCTGATCAGTCAGAAAGGGTTAGTATTGGTAACGTTGAGTACTCAGTAAGGGCTCTGACCTTTGTACTAGCCTATGTTAGAGTTAGACAGCCCTAGTAACTTGGCCTAGTTCTAGGGATTATCTTATTCCGAACGAGATGACAGAATATTAAGATGATTCATATGGTGCGTGAGGTTGGCATTAATAACGGTGAGGAAGGTTGGCATTGATAATGGTGAGTAAGGTTAGTATTGATAATGGTGAGTAAGATTGGTATTAGGATCCTCGACTTATGGTGAGTAAGGTTGGTATTGGGATCCCTAGGCTTACGGTTGTAAGAGAAACATTCTAAATTATTCGGTATTATTTTTGTTTGCACATACCCTTTCGACAATGCACAGTTGAGTACTATAGGCTTGTGTCCCTAGTACAAAAGTCTGTGATGCCGAAGGCGAAGCCTTGTGAGCTTTGCATGTGGGCTGACCTTCTATTGGAGAAGTGCCTGTAATTTGAAAATTAGGGCAATATTTTGAAACTGAAACACCATTTTTAAAAAATGATTGAGTTTTGAATAAACTCTTCTTTAAAGAGTTTTGGAATTGTTTCTAGTTGGAAAACGTATAGAAAATGAAATGTTTTCTCCACAAAAGTTTTATTTACTCTGTTCTTTCTTAAAGTACTAGCACACACGGGACTCACTGGGTGATTTTTCACTCACACGTGTCTTTTATCTTACCATTTTATAGGATTTAGAATTAAGTAGACCTATAGATAGAAGGACGATACCACAGTGACAGCAGTTTAGGTCCGAATGTTTCCCTTTTGATAATGTGCCTTATTACTGATGTGAAGCGAAAATTTGCACGTATGAGAATTTCTGTTATGTGTGTGTATATGACCATCAGTATGGGTTGTTGTATGGATTTAGACCTTGTATACTCTATTATTTTCGTTATAAAGACCCCTTGTCTGGGAAACTGGATGGGGCGACTCCCGGTATTGATATGCTTTCGCTGTTATCTTTAGTAAGGGTGTTACGTCTATTATGGGTTTGAATTTCAAAATTATAATTAATCCCTCGAACTATAACAAGTTTATAATTCGACAATAAAAAGTTTTAGTAAATGTTATTTTTGTTAGGTATCTCAAGCTCGTATCCTATACGGTGTAGCGGAAAATAAAACGGGATACCATTATAGGACCCGCCTATGTGTAGAAAACAAGACATAAAGATAATAAAGGTAATGTGTTCGGACTTGGGTGTAAAAATCATACAAAAACTAAGCATATTCCCAATCAAGTTTAAATTAAAACATTCAACCCAAATCACACATATTAGCAAGCGTACTCATCATTAACTGAACATAGGGTTCAAACGAGTGTTGATCCTCTAGGAACAAATAGACATTAATCACCCTTCTTTCATTGTTTAACCGACTCGATAAAGTGAAAAATAAATAAAAAAAAATTAAAATAAAGTAAAAATATATACATGTCAAGGATGGAGAATTATGTAACTTACACCATTGTTTAGACAAACATGATCTTAAAGTACCTAATTTTTATCATGACTAATTATTCTCTTGGCATCATGAAGGATAATATATATTCACTTCTTTGTCCAATCCATGAATCCTTATCTTCTAGGTAACTTAGTATCGCATATCCTGTCTCAACCAGTCTTACCTAAAAGATGCATTAACTATAGTCCTTGATTTAATTCCCATTCCTGGTAAATTATGAATGAAATTAACTAATGAATCCATATCTTGGTAGACATCAATTAACCTTGAGTTACTTTGTCCCTACTCTTAACCCCTTTGTCCAAGCAAGTTAAAAGCTAACAAATATGAAACTAATTGAAACCACTATCAACCTCTTTGTCCAAGCAAGTTAATGGAAAGACTCAACCAATCAATCTCGTAATAAGCATAAGTAATCAATACTAAGAATAATAATCAATTAATCAAAAGATCAAAGAACTCTAAAAATCATGAATATCTAAAACAATGTCAAATTACAATAAAACAATTAATATATCATTGTCAAGAAAAAGAAAACAAAGTAAAAGAAAGCATTCATAGACAAGCCTCCTTCTTCTTCCTTTTAAGACCTTCTTGTACAATCCTCCTTGAATTGAAGAATTCCTCATTTGATTGAGTAATTTTCTATGATGATCAATAAATTCTCCTCTTTTTTCCTTTTGTTTTTCATCTATTTATAGGCTTAGACAGTACCTAAACTCGTAGGTACAAAGTTCTTGGCCGAGTAGAAGTTGGAAGATACTAAAACTCCTTAGATTACCAAAAATCGTGGAGAAAAATCACAGCACCGCCTTGGCTTCAGGGCACAGCCGGCGTCGCCTTGGCTCTCGGAGCTGGCACCGGTTGTGTTCTGCTTCTCTACTAGTTTGCCGATTTTTCTCCGAATTTTGCACAATGTGTCGAGAATGCAGCTGGCACCGGTTCCAGCTTCACAGTGGCGCCACCTTGGTTTTGTTCTGCTCTGTTTCAACAATTTTTCGTCGCTTCAAAGTTCGTGTCAAAGTGCATGGCCGGCATTGGTTCTAGATCCCTAGCTAGCGCCACCTCTTCTCTGTTTTGCTACATTTTTATTTCGTTTTACCCTAAAAATCTGTAATGATGAACAAAATATTTTTCCAAGGGTAAAATCTCAAATATAAAAGAATATGACTAGTTGTTGAACAAAATGTATTACAAATGAACATCAAATAACTAGAAAAAATATGACTAATTTAGCCCCTATCAAAAGGTAACAGCTTTTACCTTTGTTTGATCGTCCGAAGAACAAAAATTTCTTCTTCAAGTCGATGAACAATCCAACAATTCTCTTGATCAAACTTCACGAGAGTTGAACGACCAACCACTATAATCACAGTGTGTGATTATCTTTAATAGTAATCCATACAGAGAATACACTCAAGCATCAAGATTTTCTATGCTAACAGAAAAAGATGGCGGCTAGGGTTCTTCACGTTTTCAGCAAAACGAGAGAGAGAGAGAGAGAGAGAGAGAGAGAAGATCGTGTGTATTACTCACCACTAGGGTAGGTGGCCATATCATCATATAACACTAAAACCCTACCAAAAATTGAGAATTTTAATCCTATTAAAATTCTCTAATTGTAATTGGAAACATCAAGTTCTCACAATTATAATTTGGACCATAAATTATAACTAATTATAATTTATCCACAACAACTTCTCTTTCTTGCAATTAACCCCACTATGTTATCAAATAACATCTTAAGTATATAATCCTCTATTGTGTGTGACCTATTAGGTTTCCCGGTCAATTGGTAGCGAACATGAATTAATCCAAACGTCTTTGAGATTAATAATCCATAATTAATTAGAATTAATCCTATTAATTCTAATCAGGATTGGTTTATTAATTCATCAATTAATAAACCCATATTCCCAGATCATGAGCTGTATCTAGCAATACATCATGACCACCCAAGAGTCCAGGAAGTCAAGTGGCTTGACATGAATCCTTCAATAACAAACTCCAGTGCAATTAACTCATTTCACCATACAATATCTCATTCGGTTTGGAGTACGGAATTAGTGCCAACTCCCTCTAGAATTAATTCTGACTCGAATACAATAGTACTTGTACCAGGAACCCACTACTCTAGATATGTATCAATTGGAGCTATTTTCAATACACAATTGCCTTAGCCAAGAACTTTTCGAGTAGTAATTCCTACAAGTGGCTGTGAGATATTCGCCCCTACTATTAGGAGTGGTGAATCCTTTATTGACCCTTTCAACTACTTTTGTTTACCTCACAATGTACCCAATATCCATCCCATAGGCGGCCCTCGATCGAGCTTCAGAGATTGGAATCAAAGTACAATTCTCAGAAAATAAAGTACCTTGGAGATCTCAAGTCTAAGGATACTTGCACGTTTGCTATATTGAAATTATATCACTGGCACTAAATAGTTATCTATGTGATTATCTCAAAGCTAAGTCATCCAACAAACTTGTTCCATTAACAAGCATCTATGTGTTAACTTTGAATATCTCAATACTCATGGATATGAGAACCACCGCCTGATCAAATCAAGAAATCTAACACATGCTAGTCTTAACACATTAATGATGTCCTGTCTCATTAATACTATGACTAGGGACTATTTAAGCACTAACACTATATAGTATAGTAGGAATCTCATATCATGTTCTCTATCATGATTTTCTTAACACAGTGTTGTATTAGGGACTTTATCGAACACTTATATTACTTAAAGGTAAACAAAAGAAACTGTAAGATAAATAATGCCTTTTATTAAAACAAAATGTGTCATATACAACGTATAAGTGATTGCCTTTAGGGCACAACACTAACAATTTTGTCCCTTATGGTTATAACCATTTTATAATTAGTCTATAATATTATTTATTCTCACAAATTAACCCCATAATATTATTTTATAGTATCTTGACTACCTATTCCTCTATTGCATGTGACATATTAGGTGTTTTGGTCTATTGGTAGTAAAATATGAACTAATCCTAATCGCTATAGAATTAGCAATCCTTGATAATTAGAACTAACTTATGAATTCTAATTAGGATTAATTTTTTAATTCTTCAATCATTAAATTCATATTTAATAGATCATGAGCGGCACCTAGTAATATATCATGACCACCTAAAAGTTTAGAAAGTCAAGTGGCTTGATATGAACCTTTCAATAGCAAAATATCAGTGCAATAAACTTTTTTTTTATTATTCTATATCTCATTTGCTTTATAGTATGGAATTAGTGATAACTCCCTTTAGAATATAATAAATTCTAGTCCAAATTTATTAGTATTTGTTCTAGAATCCATTACTCAATATGTGTATCACTTAGAACTATTTCCAGCACATAGTTGCCTTGGTCAAGGACTTCTTGAATAATGATTCTCTACAAGTGGCAATGAGATATACTCTCTTACTATTAGGAGTGATGAATTCTTTGATGATCCTCTCAACTATTTCATATACTTCATGTTGTACCCAATGTACTCCTTATAGGCTTTCTCGAGATTCCAAGGATAAGAATCAAAGTATAACACTCAGTATACAAGGTACCTTGGATATCTCAAGTTTAAGGATACTTGTACGTTTACTATTGTGAGATTCCATCACTTGTACTAAATAGATATTCATGTAATTGTCTCGTGGCCAGGTCATCCAATAAACTTGTTCATCCAACAAGCATCTACATGTTAACTTTGAGTATCACAATACTCTCAGATATGAGAACCACTACTTGATCTAATCAAGAATTCTAACATATAATAGTCTTGGTATATTAACGATGTCCTGTCTCATTAATAGTATGACTAGGGATAATTTAAGCACAAAAACTATATACAGTAGTAGAAATATCATATCATGAACTCTATAATGATTTCCTTAACACTGTATATTGTGCTTGGAACTTTATCTATCAGTTTTATACATGTTAACATATAAAGTGATTAAATGAACTAAAATATAAAGAATGATTTTTATTGAATAAATATACAAAATACATTGTACAAATGATTATTTCTATGGCATAATACTAACAAATTCTAGTAGGGATTGGCTAACTATTTTAATACCCAAACAACCATGATCTTATAAGGAGTTCAAGAACAAGTAGGATAGAAAAAGTAGGTATCCTTTAAGGAATCCTAACAAGAACACTTGGAAGAAAACCTAGCACCTAAATTCAAGAAACAAGATAGATTAACCAAAAGATTTTAGAGACTCTAAACAAAGGTGGATCTAATCCTATTGATAGGTCTTGATTGATTTCAGAACACCCACGTCAAATCACCCTCACAACAACTTTCTCAAGAGTTCTTAAATTTTCAAATGTCTATTTTCAAAGTTGTTCTTATAGGAGACATAATGGCATATTGATACGTGTTTTTTAGTGTAGAAAATATTACCAACAAAATCTACAATCAATCAAGTTTTAATTAAAATACTAATTACTAAAAGCACACATATGAGCAAGTATACCCATCATATAGTATTGGGAATAGCAAGTATTGAATCCACAGGAACTTAGGCTCCCACCTTACTTTATCCAAATCTTTGTTGTTTAGCCAATAAAATAAAGAAAAAAAAAATTAAATAACCTACTAACCTAATATACTAGAAAGAATCAAGTTACAGAAGAAAAGTTATAAGGATAATTAAGGAGTGAGAATAAGGAGAAAAGACATGCAAATAGATATAAATCCGTGAAGTCGTGATAATGATTAATTAGCAATTATCACAACTGATCATCGTCCTTGTACCATGAAAGAATGCATTAGAATCACTTCGTTTGCAATCAATGATTCCCTATCATCTAGGTAAGTTAATGGATATATTCTTATTAGTCCTACTCAAAAGATGCGTTGAACTTAGTCTTTGACAAATACCGCTATACTATATTCCAGGTGAAATCAACCAATCTTTGAATTACTTGAGTTCTTATTCTTAACCTTATTTCGTAATCCAGTTAAGACATAACAAAAAAAAAAAAAAATACAAAATCAATTAAATTGAATCCACTAATAACTTCGTTTTTCAAGTCCATTAGAAAGAACAAACATTCAATTAATTCATCAAATAAATCAAGTAATCAAATACCAGAAATAAGAATCAATTGAACAAAAAGCTAAAATTAATACAAAACCATAAATCCAGAAATATCCTCTAAATATAATTAAAACATATAACTTCAACTTTAACAAAATAGAAGTACAAAGAAAGATAGAAGAAACCTCATAGACTAGTTTACTCCTCTTCTCTTTTGCAATCTTCTTGATTAAGCTCCTTTTCTCTAAGGTTTCCTTGATCCTTCTCAAACTTGGTGCTCTTGGTTTCTCTAGGAGTTCTCCTACACCCAAGAGCGAAAACTATATTAATAAGTGTTAATCTCTTGCATTTATAGTTTTGAAGAATGCCAAATTCATTCTTAAAGACTTTTGGTCCGAGTATAAAGTAAATACCAAAAAGAATTATTGGAATATCCTAATTCTACACAAAACTAGACTTTAGACTGCCTTAACCGATATGAGCCGGCACCGCCTCACTTTGACCGGGCTAGTGTTGGTTTAACTCTGGACCGGTTTACTTTGTTTTGCTTTGTTTTTCAATTTCTTCCAGTACTGGACCGGCGATGGGTAGGCTTCTTTGGGCTGGCACTAGGTTTATATTGGAAATCTAACGTTTTGACTCAAATTTCATTAGTTTCTACATAAAAACTTAGAAAAAACTTTCCATAGGCAGAATATCAAATAGAAAGGGAATTAGCTAGTTATTGCATCAAAAGTATCAGAAAATGACCTTAAATAACTAGAAAAATATAGGTAAATTTATGTCCTATCACATTCCTCCACACTTAAGACAAGGCAAGAACAAATTAACAAACTCAAATTCCTAATATCAATTCATTCACAACAAAGCTATAACATTCTTTTAACCTTAAATATAAACTTGTCATTCACTCAACCCTTTCAAAAACCTTGCAAACTCACGTATTAAACCAAATAATTCCAAGGCCATCAAAGTTAAGCTAAACAAGCTTATACTCAGTACAAGAAAATTACTCCACCCTTTAAGAAAAAATATAGACAACATAAATTATACAGGCCAAACTATTTAACCAATTCAAGCATTTTGAACTTAAATTATACAGGCCAAACTATTTAACCAATTCAAGCATTATGAACTCAAATTCGTACAATTTTAAGTTGCAAAATAAGAAAACACTCCACTCTCTCTTAAAAAAAAATAAAAATTAATGACTTAGGAAATTGATAGCCTCAAGTGAATGGATTCCTCTTCACACACCGTATTGGACCCCTTATAATCATCATTTGTTTCTTTTTTTTTCTTTTTTTTTTTGCCTTCGGGATAGCCTCAAGAGACTACACCAAATAATACCCACTACTTCTCTCCGTATTGACCCCCATTCAACAAAAAAGCTGTCTAGAAAATTAGAGCATCTTCTTATTCATTCATTTTTTCTCAACTCAATTCTTTTCAGCTCACATTCCTTATTCACAACTCAAAGTTAAACAAATTTTAAATCCATAACACATAAATTAATCAACAACTTTGCCCATATTTCATCATATCATCCATATTCAAACTTAAGGAATAAAACAAAACTCAAATACCAAAATATAACTAAGGTTAACTTAAATTCTCAAGACTTAGCAAAATTTCACTTAATACACAAGTTTACTTTAAACAAAAATCCAACTAAAAGTGAATGCCAAATCCATATCTAAAGCTAAAAAGAACATCAGAACTTAATCCTAGACAAATCAACTCAAACTTTAGCCCAAAAATCATATTAATCTAAAACATTCCCACAATGCATCAAATTTAGTCACTTGGTAAAGTATTGAATTCATTCCCTCCCCCACATTTAAACTGAACATTGTCCTCAATGGCCAATAATATAACAGTAAATCTAAACCATGGGACAAAGAAAAGAAATAGAGGGGAAGAAGAAAAGAATTAGGAAGTGCTCTCCCAAAGTCTATTATTGCAGCTAAATATTTCTAAGAGAGTTGAATTCCAACATGAAGCATTGTTAGTGACAATGATGAGTCATTCCTAAAAAAACAACAATAGTAAAACAAAACAAAAAACTAGAAAAGGAAATAACTGAATAGAAAAAGAAAACAAGAAATAGCATCTAATGTGAAACCCCATTTAAAGCCAACCTTAGAGTAAAGGGGATGGGATGCATATCATGTCATCCTGCAAAAAAATATACTTTTGAATGATTTTATGTGCCTTAGAATTGTAGTTTATAAGTTAAATGGCTTACTTATTCTTGTTGGGAAGAAAGGGTAAAAAAGGTAATTTTGCTTGAGGTCAAAATAGGAAGATGGCTTGAGGTTTAGATAAGAAGAATATTTGGGTGAGAAAATAAGAACAAGAGTTAGTGTGGTTAAGTGGTTAGAGCTTTGTGAATTAATCTCTAAGGTCTTGAGTTCAAATCCTATCACTTAAGTTTTATTCATAATTATCTTAACCATGTTTGAATTTTCAATTTTCTTACATTCCTTAAAGATAGGAATGTTGTCTTAAGGAAGACATGATGGTAATGTCTTGACCATGAGGTCTTGTCCTAAAAAGAATTCTAAAGGAATTCTTGTCCCCTTTAATTTTTGCTAGCCTTTTCCTAACATTTTTGAAATTTAAACTATCCTTAATTCATTAATCCATTTTCAATCCTAAAAATTCTGGGATAGGGATGGCCGAAAATAGGGAGAAGAATTAGGTAGGGATTCCAAGGAAAAGAAAACACCATAGCTATTCTTTCAAACTCCATCTTCATCTTTTTCATGTTTTGGTAAAGGAAAATCTGGAAAATTTTCCAGAATTCTTTTAAGTCTGTTTTCAAAAGTTTCAGCCAACTTTCCTACCCAATTTATGCATGGAAAACCGACATTTTATGTAGGGTTGAAGGCTGAAAATTCAGTGAATTTTTGGACTGCACAACCATCCCAAAACCAGAATTTTGTTTCAGCAATTTGGCTATATTAAACCTTGAATTTGAAGCCACCATTAGATCATAAGAACAGCTGGAACTTCCTCTATTTTTCTTCAAGATGAAGGCTGGAAAACCACCAATAAAAGACCTTCAAACACCCTTAAGAACCAACTACAAAATTGTGCTAAAGAGAGCAGAAAATTCTGCACAAAAAACATCTCAATTCCAAGCATTCTTGAAGCATTAAATTCCAGAAAATTTTCAGCTTGTCTTCTCAAGGCAAAGGCCAAAATTCTTCACTCAAAACCTCTGCAATTCGGACCTTGTTCAGCCATAGACTGAACATCTTGGTCTTCACACCAACTTTGAATGTTTGGACTCCATGATCATACCTCAAAAAGCTCCTAAGATTACTCTATCCAAAACTTATTCAAACTTCAAACTAAATTACAGATTTTTGTTCCATTAAAACACTCCTATAGAAAGAGATAAAACCAGAAAAATTATCTACCATTATAAACCATTTTCGGCAGCCTTAGGTGTTGAACAACCCTTCACTCATTGATTAAAACCTAGCTAGTTCAGCCATACACCATTGAAGAGCAAGAGACCTTCCATGAACAAACTTCGTGAACTAATCTTTTACCTCAAACAACTCTACCTTTTTCACCATTTGAATTTAAAAAAAAATTTAAAAATATTCTCTCTTATTCTTGATAGCTGAAACTCCCTTCTACACTAGGCCATTCGGCCATCACAATTCCAGCAACTCTCGAAATCAGTTTTCTCTCAAACTCTCTCAAAAAACACCAAGAACACACACTTCTTATCTTCAATCCTAAACCAATCCTAAACACCTTCAATCACTCCCAAACACTCTAGATCATCCATATTCAACTATAGGCTTCATTTCTAGCCTTTATAACATCGAATCACGCAAAGTGGAATTTCCAAACGGCTCAAAACTAACTTTTTTATTAGAGGGTCTAAGAACACCAAAAGGTAAAATAAGAACAACCTCATTGTTCTTCCTCTTCTACTCAACTTCTAATATTCCTTTCTAGTCTCATTCATCTCTCTCTCACTCTTTCTCTCTCTCTTGGCTGAAATGGTGATGATCAACCATGGCTATTTTCTAGACCACTAAAGGCTCTCAAGCTCGGGTGAATCTTCACTAACTAAGGAAACCTTCATCAAACGATCATCCATAAAGTATTTTCCCTTAAGTCTTCCTTTTTAATTTCTGGAATCATGACTCCTAGATGTTAATAGAATGATTGAATAAAGTAGGGGATGGAGTTAGGACATGAGAGTTGAAATGTATGATTAGGCCTTATGGATTTTTCTTTTGAATCAATATATGCTCACCATGATTAAAGAGATTTATGGATGTTTTGATGCATGCTAGATATTATGATACCATTGGTGATTAGGCTTTTATGTTATTTTTCAATAAAGCCATAGATGATGATTATGCCTAGTAAGAGATTAGCCATGTGTTAGTATATGTTGATTCAAGTGTATGTTCATGGACGGACTAGCATATTATTTATTATGTGGGAATATGTTCATAGATCTTTTCTAACAATAGGAAATTATGGTAAAAACTATTTTCTTTGTTAATTTTGAAATTATTTTTATTAGCATTTTTTTATTATTTTAATTAGGATTATTATTCAATTTAATCTATAAAATTCGAAAACATTAGGAAGGTTTGAAATAGAGTGTTAATTAAAATATTGATATTTTATTAGTTAAATAAGTAAAGTCTTTTATTAAAAAAATAGTAAATAATAAAATATTAAAATTAATTAATATCAAATGACCTTGTAGACCATATTAATTAGCCTTACTAAAACTTTTACCTATATCCATAAATATTATTTATATTAAAATTTATTTATTATTTAATAATTAAAATTAAGTATAATTCATTTATTATTAATTTTATTGGTTATTTATTATCTAATAATTAACAATTAAAAATTAAGTGTAATTTATTATTTATAATAATACTATTTAAATATTACCATTTACCAATATTATTTGGGACTTAGTATTATCAAATATTTAACACTAGTTTATTTATTAGCAATAATACTCACAATTTATTATTTGAAACTATAACTTATTATTATTTATTTTATAACCCTATTTATTTTAACTTATCAAGCTTGATTTATTTTATAAAATATTTTATCAACTAGTATTAAAGCTTAGGACAGTACGGTCATGGTTAGTTGTGGTTGTGACTAGTTGAATTAGGAATTACTTATTTAAGGTAGATATGGTCTGAATATTATCTTGTACCTTGTGTTTACCCCAGGTGGGGTTAGGTTGACCTTGGAAGATTTTTGAATCCAAGAAGAGCAAAAGATCACGTAAGTTCCTGCATGGAACCATTTGAAGACCAAAGTTATTGTGGCAAGTCAAATTCAATGTATACAAGTATTTGTACTATAAAGGCAATTATGGACAATTTTTCCTTTTTCGTTCAGTCAAGCAAATCATTTAAAGTTAAACAAACAATTTCACACCAAATGCTAATTTTTTTCTAAAAACCTAATTTTGACAAGAATTTTAGAAACCATAATTGATATTTTCAAGTGAATCATTGTATGATCTTTTTCCTCCCAAGTGGGACAAACAATATTGAGTACTCAATAAGGGTAGACTACTAGGACTAATATTTAAAGGGTTATGGTAAGTCTCTCAGTAGGTGGCCACCTCTGAGGGGTGAGTCCTTCCCGAATAGGATGCCAGTCCTGTGGGTCATACCGGTCCGAATTAGCAAGTTTAGTCAAGTGGACTGTGTGTTTCCAGAGTGGACAATCGGTAAGTTTGGGTGTAGAGATGAAATAGTATCTCACCCGGTAGACCGTAACCTACCTTGTGTCAGTATGTTCAACGTGTGGCATTCTAATCGTTATATTGTTATGGTACACAAAGTGTGGTGCCATGGCTACGTCTTTTAAGTGGTTGTATTTATTGTGCTCATGTATGTTTTGGAAAGCAAAACACCACTCTTCATTTATAAAATTTATTTGAGGCTTGCCAACATTTTCTTTTATGAAACATTTACAACCTGCATACATGAATTGTTTTTCCTGAAATACTCAAAGCACACACTGATTTACTTAGATTTATATCTCACCACCTTTTATACCATGTTTTTAGGTTAACCCTGCGGTGAACGTTGTTAGCTAGAGTATTGCCTATGTCTTGAAGACTCATTGTTAATTTTCCTATGAATTTCTTTTGAGGGATAGTAACAAACAATTATTTCTGAATTTGTTCATGTATTGTTGGGTTGTAATAAGTTTAATTTTGAATTATTTTTTTAATTTTATTTTGTGTGTCCTAGTTATAAAGACCCCTTGTCCTGTGGTCGGGGCGACATCCCCAGCCCTAATGGGGCATAGGTAGTGGGGTGTTACATCTAAAACCTAAGAAAAGGGCATGATCAATAATAATAAGGAAAATGAAACAAACTACTCTAAGATTAATATGCTCCAAACGATCAAGGTGGTCTCCAAGATAATGCTTAACTCAACTCCCATTAACCTTGAAAGTCCCAGCTATTAGATGCGAAACCTCAAGAGCTCCCATGGGAAACACTTTACTCACCTCATATGGCCCAGACTATCTCAACTTCAACTTTCTTGGAAAGAGTCGTAATCGGAGTTGAATAGCAATACTCTATAACACTTTTTTGAACTCCCGGTCTTGCACAATCTGTTTGTTATGCAACCTTTTCACCTTCTCATTGTAAATCATAGAGTTATGATATGCTTCATCATGCAATTCTTCCAGTTCATCTAATTGAAGCAAGCATCTTTTTCCAGCATTCCCAAGGTCAAAATTAACCAGTCTAATGGCCAATATGCCTTATACTCAATTTCTACATTCAAATGACAAGATTTTCCATAAACTAATCTATACAGGTTGTGCCTATAGGAGTTTGTAGGCTGTCCAGTAGGCCCAAAGAATTCTATCTAATTTCAAATTCTAATCTTTCCTAGTATGAGTGACTACTTTTCTAGCATTCTTTGAATTTCTCTATTAACCACCTCAACTTGGCCACTTGTTTGGAGATGATATGGGTATCATACTTATGAGTCATACCTAAATATTTGAGAACCTATACCAATTGCTGATTACAAAAATGAGTACCCCTATCACTGATAAGTACCTTAGGTACACCAAACTGGGTAAAAAGTTTTTTAATAAATTTGACCATAACCTGTGCATCATTAGTAGGTAAAGTTTGTGCCTCTACCCACTAACAAATATAATCATCCACAACCAAGATGTACTTATTACCCAAAGAGTTAGGGAAAGACCCTATAAAATCTATTCTCCAATAATCAAAAACCTCACAAGCTTGAAAGATTTATAATGGTATCTCACTAGATTTAAAGATATTACTTGTACATTGACACCTATCACAATTTTTAACAAACTTGTAAGAGTTCCTAAAAAGGGCTGGCTAACAGAACCAGGAATCAAGCACTTTGTGTGTAGTATTGGTGGCTTGGTAATAACCTCTAGAAGCTCCTTCATGCCATTGTTGTAGAATGAGTTGCCTTTCCTTTAAATCTACACATCTTTGAATAACTTGATCAGCATAACACCTAAACAAGTAGAGATCTTCCCAAAGGTAATACTTTACTTAGAACAAGAATGTCTTTTTTTTGTTATGATGTGAATTCCTTAGGGATTATGCTTGTAGCCCAGTAGTTAGCAAAATCTACAAACTATGGAGTTTGAGGAGTATTACCTTCAATCAGTATAAGTCGTTCATCCAAAAGGGTGTCATTGATCTCTTCTTCTCTTAGTAGGTCTAGATCAGGATTTTCTAATCTAGACAAGTGATCTGTAGGCAAGTTGTTAATCCCTTTCTTATCCCTAATCTCCATGTCAAATTCTTGTAACAATAAAACCCATCTAATCAAGCTTGGTTTAGAATCATGCTTGGCTAGAAGGTACTTAGGGATGGAATGATGAGTATATACAATGACTTTAGATAAAACAAGATAAGAACAAAATTTACAAAAGCAAAAACTATTACAAGCAATTCTTTTTCTATTGTGGTGTAATTCTCTTGAAACGCTGGAAGAGTTCTACTTATATAGTAGATAGGCTGAAAATGCTTATTCTTCTTTTATCCATATACTGTAGCTATTGCATAATCACTTATATCACATATTAGTTCAAAAGGAAAAGATCAATCCAGTGCAATTAAAATAGGAGAATGGATCAAATTTTCTTTAAGTGCATTAAAAGCATTAAGACATTTTTCATCAAAATTGAAAATAGCTTATTTTTCAAGCAAAAAAGTAAGAGGTTAGGAAATTTTTGAGGAATCCAAAATGAATCTTCGATAGAAGCCTGCATATCCAAGAAAACTCCATATAGTCTTTACTGAAGTAGAATGAGGAAGTTTCTCAATTGTTTCAATTTTTGCCCTCTTGACCTCAATACATTTTTTTGAAATTTTGTTCCTAACACAATACCTTCTTAGACTATAAAGTGGTATTTTTCGCAATTGAGCAAAAGGTTTGTCTCTTCACATAATTGCAATATTTTTTTTTCCAACTTTGTCAAACATAAATCAAATGAATCACCAAAAATAAAAAAATCATCCATAAATACCTTTTTGATATTTCCAACATACCCCTCAAAAATAGTGATCATGCACATTCAAAAAGTCCCTGGACCATTGCAAAGACCAAAAGACATGCAACAATATGCAACAGTACCAAACAAGCAGTAAAAGTTATTATCTCTTGATTTTTTGGGGCCATGGGAATTTGGAAGTAACCGAAAAAAACATCAAAGAAACAATAGAACTCATGTCTAGCTAGCCTTTCCAATATTTGGTCAATGAAAATAAGAGCGAAATGGTCTTTTCTAGCAACCTCTTTCAACTTTGTATAGTCAATACATATCCTCTAATTGGTTACCAATCTCATTGGGATCAATTCATTTTTATTGTTTGGAGCTACAGTCACACCTCTCTTCTTTGGTACCACTTGTGTTGGACTTACCAAAATAAGGTAAATGACTTCGGAATCTAAAAGCTTAATTACCTTACCTTTTACCACTGCTTGCATATTTGGGTTTAGCCTATGTTAGGTGATAGGGCCTAAATTAGTCATATTTTTTTTAGTTATTTGAAGTTATTTTGTGATACATGTTGTTCAATAGCTGGTCATATTCCTTCATATTTAAGATTTTATTATTGGAAAGGTATCTTGTGCATTATTTCAGATTTTAGGGGTAAAATAAGATAAAAACATCGCAAAATAGAGCAAAGGCTGCACCGGCTATGGCAGAAGAACCGGAGCCAGTCACATGCTATTGGCACGCACTTTGAGGTAAGAAAAAAACCAATGAGGAAATCAAGATTGCGAGGAAATCAAGAAAAAATCGACGAACAACTGAAGAAATGAACACAACTGGCACTGGCTTTAGGCAGCCAAGGCGGCGCTGGTTGTGACCTGATGTTGAGGCAGTGCCTTGAATTTTGCACCCGATTTTTGGTAATCTATAGAATTTTAGTATATTCCTACTTCTAATCGGCCAAAAACCCTACACTAATGAGTTTTGGCACTTCCTAAGCCTATAAATAGATGAAAAACATAAGAAAAAAGGAGAGGAATTCATAAATCATAATAGAAAATCACTCAAATCGAGGAGGAATTCTTCAAATCAAAGAGGGTTGTGCAAGAAGCTCTACAAGGGAAGAAGAAGGAAGCTTGCCTATGAGTACTTTCTTTTACTTTATTTTCTTTTTCTTGAACAATGATGTATTAATTGTTTATTGTAATTTGACATTATTTTAGGTATTCATAATTTTTAAGGTTACTTTGATCTTTTGATTAATTGATTATTATTCTTGGTATTTAATTACTTGTGCTTATTACGAGATTAGTTGGTTGCTTCTTACATTAACTTGCTTGAAAAAGAGGTTGATGGTGATTTCAATTTATTGATTTTATATTTGTTGTCTCTTAACTTGCTTGAAAAAGAGGTTAATTGCTGAGAACTAGGTAATTGAAGGTTAATTGATGTCTGTCAGAATATGAATTCATTGGTTAATTTCATATTTTAAGTTTGCCAGAATATGGAGATTTAATCAAGGATTGTGTTTAATGAATCTTTTGGGTGAATTAGTTGAGACAGAATATGTAATGCTAATTTGTATAGAAGATAGTGATTTCATGGATTGAAAAAGAAGTGAATCTATCGTAATCCTTTATGATGCTAAGAGAATAGTTAATTATGATAATAATTAGGCACTTTAAGATCATGTTTGTCAAAACAATGGTTTAAGTTACACAATTCTCCATAATTGACATGTATATATTATATTATTTTATTTTATTTTTATTTCTTTTTCACTTTATTGAGTTGGTTAAACAATGAAAGAAAAGTAATTAATGCATGCTTGTTCCTTGAGGATTGGCACTCGTTTGAACTCTATGCTATGTTAATGATGAGTACACTTGTTCATATGTGTAATTTGTGGTTAACTTTTTAATTTAAACTTAATTGGGAATGTGCTTATTTTTATAGGATTTTTATACTAAAAGAAATACGCATCATTGGGGTTGTACTATGGGTTTTGTCCCCTCTTCTAACAAGATTTTGTGAGTGCAAAAGGAAGGGCTAATTTCCTTAATTTCAGTGATTTTCTATGCAATTACTCTTTTATATTTCCCTCATAAATCTAACAATTTGGTCTTCTGTTCCTTGGTAAGATCTTTAGTTATAATTATTGGCTATTTTTCCTCATTGGCTAAGAATGCATATTCCAAATGATTGGGCAAGTTCTTGAGATCAAATTTCGGTGGCTCATCAATAGAGAATCTTAGTCTACTAAGATTTGTCTCTCAATTATCTCAAGCTACCCAACTTATGCCCTTTTGTTGTATCCATGGATGATTGTGTATACATGAAATCCATAAAGTTATATCATATGATTCCTGCAAAAAAATTAAAGATATAATCATTAAGAATATCAGTCATGAAACAAGACTCATCAAAAGACATAGGATGCTGCATGCTTTTGCATATTTGAATGGTGACCTCTTCGTCCCCAACCTTCAATGTTAACCTTCCCCCATGAACATTAATTAAAGCTTTAGCTGTAGCTAGAAAAGGTCTTCCCATCAAAGGAACTTTAGAGTCTTCATCCATATCAAGAATAACAAAATCTACTGGAAATATAAATCATCCATTTTGACAAGCACATCTTCCACTATGCCCCTAGGATATTTAATAGATATATCTTCTAATTGAATTCTCCTCCTAGTGGGTTTAGGTTCACTGAGGCCTAGCTTCTTAAACGTTTATCTTGTAAAAGATTGATGCTAGCATTTAAGTCAACAAATGCATTGCCAAATGTAAGACTGACAATAAGGCAAGGAATAGAAAAACTCCATGGATCGTTTTCGTTTTGAGGCAATCTTCTTTGGTCTTGCAAGATAGCGGAACATTCTTCATTTAACACTGTGGTGGATGGATATTCTAATCTCCATTTTTTTTCAAGCATACTTTTAAGAAATTTTACATATTTAGTCATGTGTTTAAAGCCTTACTGAGTGAGATATTGATGTGCAATTGTTTGAAGATTTCCAACAATTTACCAAATCTCTCATCCTTTCTAGCTTCATTTGTCCTAGTGGGGTAAGGGACTGGTGGTTTAAAAACTAGGGGGTTTTTCCTTCCTATCGCCTGGTATGAAGAGCTGAGTCGGTGTATGGTTGACATCTTGGAATGGCACTAATTTATCTCTGTTTTCTTTAGTTTTTTATTCAGGTGAGAGCTGGCACCAGGTTTCCTGTTCTAACTCGTGCCGATTTACGTCTGTTGCGTTCGTTAATTTCCTTCCACTTCTCAAAATAATGGCTGTTGATTTTGCCTATGTGTTTGCCCCTGTAGGGACTACCGGTGATTTTCCTTGTAGGTCTATCACCAAATCAGTTAAATACTAAATCTATCTTTCCATGTTTTGAATCACAACTTCAAAGGTCTGAAAAGCTTCATCTATCTCTTGGAATCATGTGATGATAGTTTTTGCAAATTTTCCAGCACAATTTTTAGAGTGATAATCATTTGTAGGTTTTGCTCATTATCTGTCTAGCTTAAATTCCAGTTGGGCCTGGTACCTACATATGATATTGCAATTAGATTCATGATAGAACTTTGAAAGCTAGGTCCAAAATATACATTATGCAAATGAAAACAAGTAGTATATCTCATGCATAAATTCATATATAATACAACAAACTATGGCACCTATTTACATAAGGAACGTATATACATACTTACATTTATAAATATGGTTAAATCAATACAATCTAAGCTTTCATAATATTGTTCCCTGGCAACGGCACAAAAAACTTAATGTGTGTTTTTTAGTGTAGAAAATATTACGAATAAAGTCCATAATCAATCAAATTTTAATTAAAATGTTAACCACTAAAACCACACATATGGGCCCATATACCCATCATATAGTACTAGAAATTTCAAGTATCGAATCTACAGGAACTTAGGCTCTCCTTTACTTTACCAAAATCTTTATTGTTTAGCTAACAAAACAAAGAAATAAAAGTAAATAATCTACTAATCTAATATAGTAGAGAAAATCAAGTCACACAAGAAAAGTCACAAGGATAATCAAGGAGTGAGAATGAGGAGACAAGACATGCAAATAGATAGAAATCCTTAAAGTCATGATAATGATTAATTAGCAATTATCACAACTGATCATCATCCTGGTACCATGAAAGAATACATTAGATATTAGTGTTATGCCCTAGAGGCAATCACATGTATTTTGCATATTCCATATTTGTTTAATAATACAAGGCATTCTTTATCTTTCAATTTGTTTTGTTTATATTTTTGTGCGAATATAATTGTTAGATAAAGTCCCAAGTACAACACTGTGTTAAGAAAATCATGATAGAGATTATGATATGAGGTTCCTACTACACTGGATAGTGTTCGTACTTAAATTATCCCTAGTTATAGTATTAATAAAATAGGATATCATTAATGCGTTAAGACTAGCATGTATTATACTTCCTAATTTGATCAGGTGGCGATTCTTATATCCATGAGTATTGTAATATTCAAAGTTAACACATGGGTGCTTATTACTTGAACAAGTACATTGGACGATATAGCTATGAGATAATCACATGGACAACTATTTAGTACCAGTGATAGAATCTCATTATAACAAACGTATAAGTATTCTTAGATTTGAGATCTGCAAGGTACTTTGTTTGATGATCATTATACTTTAATTCTAATCTTTGGAGTCAGATCGAGGGCTATAACATAGATATTAGATATAATGTGAAGTAAACAAAGTAGTTGATAGGATTAATAAAGGATTCACCACTCCTAATAGTAAAGGCGAATATCTCACGACCACTTATTGGAATCACTACTCGAAAAGTCCTTGGCCAAGGAGGTTGTGTATTGGAAATAGTTCTAATTGATACACATGATGAGTTGTGAATCCTGGGAACAAGTATTAAAATATTCCGTCCAGAATTAATTAATATTTTGGAGGGAGTTGACACTAATTCCATACTTCAAACTGAATAAGATATTGTATGGTGAAAGAAGTATATTGTACAGTTGTTTCCTATTGAAAAGTTCGTGTAAGCTACTTGATTTTTTGGACTTTTTGGTGGTCATGATATGTTGCTGGATATCGCTCATGATCTGTTGAATATGAATTTATTAATTAGATAATTAATAAATCAATCTTGATTAGAATTAATAAGTTAATTATAATTATTAAGGATTGTTAGTCTTAAAGATATTTGGATTAATTTATATTTCTCTACCAATAGATCAAAATTTAATAGGTCACACATAATAGAGGATCACGAGCTTAAGGCGTTATTTGATAATATTAAGGAGTTAATTGTAAGAAGAAGAAATTATTGGGGCTAAATTATAATTAGTTATAATTTTATAGGCCAAGTTATAATTAAGAGAACTTACAAGTTCTAATTATAATTAAGGAATTTGATTCTTTCACGTTTTTCAAAAAACTTTCGTGTATATACAAGTGATATACATTAGGTTTTCGGTGTGCGTATATATGTGACAATTCACTGAAACACAAGCCCTCTATAATCATCTTCTTTCTCTTAGGAAAACCCTAGTTGCTATTAGTCTTGCTACCAACAGATTAAGCCGGTTCTTGAGTCTTTTCCCTCATGTGGATTTCTACTGAAGGTAACTCTGTACTTGAGTTGCAGTGGTTTTGATCATACAACAAGGAAACCATTCACGTTTATTGCTGGATCGTGGCTTCAGCAAGAAAAGGAAAATTTTTAAACTACAGAGACGACACTAAAAGTTAATCCTCTTCCTATTTTATGATATGTACTTCACATATGAGTGCTCCTAGGAGGTTATCTAGAGTTTTACTTTCGATGTGTAATCTGATTACATGTCGAGATAACTAACATTAGAATCACTTCTTTGCAATTCATGATTTCCTATCTTCTAAATAACTTAATGGATATATTCTATCTCACCAGTCTTATTTAAAAGATGTATTAAACTTAGTCTTTAACAAATACCCCTATACTATAGGTGATATGAATATGAAATTAGCCAATAGCCCTATATTCTTAGTGAAATCAACAAATCTTTGAATTACCTGAGTTCTTCTTCTTAACCTTCTTTTGCAATCCCGTTAAGACATAACAAATATAAAATCAATTAAATTGAATCCACTCCTAACTTTGTTTTTCAAGTCCATTAGAATGAAAAAACATTCAATTAATTCATAAAATAAATCAAGTAATCAAATACCAGAAATAATAACAAATTAATCAAAAAGCTAAAATCAATACAAAACCACAAGTCTAAAAATATCTTGTAAATACAATTACAATATATAAGTTCAACTTTAGCAATATAGAAGTACAAAGAAAGATGGAAGAAACCTCATAGAAAATTGTAATCCACTTCTTCTTTGCAATTTTCTTGATAAATCTCCCATTTTTCTCCAAGATTTCCTTGATCTTTCTCAAACTTGGTGCTCTTGGATTCTCTAGGAGGTCTCTATGGTTCTCTTGCACCCAAGAGTGAAAACTTTATTAATAAGTGTTAATCTATTGTATTTATAGCTTTGAAGAAAAGCAAATTCCTTCTTGAAGGCTTTTAGTCTGAGTGTAAAGTAAAAACCAAAAGAATTCTTAGAATCTCCCATTACACAAAATCAGACTTCAAACCGCCTTAACTGACATGAGGTGGTGCCGTCTCACTTTGACCAGGCTAACGTTGGTTCAACTCTAGACCGATTTACTTTGTTTTGCTTTGTTTTCAGAATTTCTTCCAGTACTGGGCCAGTGACTGGTTGGCTTCTTTGGGCCGACGCAATGTTTATATTGGAAATATGACATTTTGACTCAAATTTGACTAGTTTCTGCATAAAAACTCAGAAAAACCTTTCCATAGGAAGAATATCAAATAGGAAGGGAATTCACTAATTATTGCATCAAACATATTAGAATATGAGCTTAAATAATTAGGAAAATATATGCAAACTTATACTTTATCACATATATTTAGATGCCTTGCCCTAAACTATTAAGGAAGATAATTCTAAGCAAAAAAGACCTTAAAACAAGTCAAATTAGCCTTTTAAAACATTAAAATTCATGGTCAAATGTAAAAGAACAGAAACAAAGTCAAAACAAATCAAATAAAATAGAAAAATTATTTCAGGGATATTGCACGACCATGCGCATGATGTGTACGGTCGTGCCAAAGTCAAGGTATACTTCTATTGGTCATGCACGGGCAAAAGCACGACTATGCATCTAGCTGTGCATAGCTACGCGACTTTGTGCATGATCATGTACCTAATTTTTGGGAGCTCTCAGAGTTTTGCAAATTGTACGACTTAGTGTGTTCCCGTGCTTTCAAACTGTGATACTTCTATTTTTGCAGTCCAAACTTATTCTCCGTATTTTCCAATACTTTACAATAAGTTCTCTTAGCCTTTTATATGAGTTTTTGACTATTTTGAACTCCTTTTGGGTATCCTTTCACTATTTATCTCTTTGCAAGTCTCTTGAATCTTGGTTTGTTAGCTTGACATTTTTCTTAAATTCGCTTTAAAATTAATCCTACCAAAAAGTCATGAGTCTTGATTTAGTCTTCCATTCCCTTTCTTGGATTTGGCCTTCATACCTTGGATGATTCCTATCATTTCTTCTTTCTTGATAAGAATTCATTTTTAAATTTATGCCTGTATTATAATTCAAACAAGAGTTCTAATCTGAAAGTTAAATGTTATGCCTTGGATCCCTAACAATTTCCTTGTTTTCTCCCTTGACTACCTAAGCTTTTACTTTCATTTTACCTCCACTCTCATCCTTTTTCTCACCCCCTTATTTTTCTCACTTTTGCATTTCACTTTTTTGTTTTTAAATCTCTCTTTATTCTTTCACTTTTTTTCTACTATTTTTCTCTCAAGCTCTTTTACCTCTTGATTTTGTTTTTTATTCTCCTGTTTTTGTCTCTTCTTTTGTTATCTTTCTTCTCCAAAATGTTTTCATATTTCATAACCCTACTAAGGGACAATAGAAAAAGGGTAAACTTCTTTTCCTCTTTGCTCAAGGCATAAGTGTTTCTTCTCCCATTGTACATCACCTCTTTATCAAACATCTAAGGTTTTCCCAACAACAATTCTCCAATATACATGAGAATCACTTCACAAAGTCACCTCATCTTCGTACTTCTCCAGATTAAAAACACTATTGGCTTGCTTTTTTCACTTTTACCTCACCACAATCATTCACCAATTGAAGCTTGTAAGGCTTAGGATGCTTCGTAGTCTTTATACCCAACTCATTCACCAATGTAGTACTTATTATATTTGTATAACTTTCACCATCTAACATTATACTACATGGAATTTGATTGATAATAAATCTTAAGTAGAAAATATTATTTCTTTGTGAATCATTCTTATCCAAAACATCACCAAGTACCTAAGGTTCTATTAGCAACACCAATTAGTGAGCTCATTTGTTCAACCACATTAATTCCCCTTTCACCGTCTACTCCCTCTCTAGGCTTTCTTGTTTCCTTAGGAAATGGTGGTATTTCATTCCTTGTGTTTTCACTTTCTTTCTCATTCATTTGTTGAAGTGAGCTTTCTCCCAATTCACGAGTCTTTAAATCATTCTTCACTGCTTCATGTAGTGCATCCTTTTGTTTCTTAACAAACTCACCATCTTTGTGCTCTTTTTCTTCTTGCTTCTTTTTCTTCTCAATTTCATTAATCTTTTCGTGTTCATTGTCGTCAACTTCTTGCTCATATTCTCTAATTTTCTCTTCTTTTTGCAAATCATTTTCCATAACTTGAGTGTTTAAATTTTTCTTAGACTCTTCACTTAAGGCAGTGGCTATTTCTTCATTGTTCTCAATTTTACCATTATTTTATTTGGCTTCAAATTTAGCTTTTGGATTCTTCTACTATTTCTTCTCTTCACACTCAAGTACTTTAAGAATTTTGTTGCATGAGGAAATTCAAGGTCAATCAAGTGAATGTGATGATGGCTATGACAATGCTTAGAAGGAATCTCAACACTCTTTTACAATCATTCATTATTCCTTGATTAATTGTTCTTAGGCAATCACAAGTGCTATAGACATATTCCTAACAAGAAAAACAAACATAATCTTGTTTTCTTCTCAAATCACTCTTTGAAAGATCTTGCAACGCACTCCCTTCTTTGTTCCTAGATCTTCTTGGACCACCATAAGAAGAGTGTTCAAGGCTCTTATAGGTATTGTGCTCATACCCTCTTTTCTTTTGTATTCCTCTTCTTGAATATTTTAGTGGTCTTTCAACATAAACTGTTTCATCCTAATAAGTTATTCTCCCACATTTATCCTCTTCATGTTTGTAAAACCTCACCTAAACCTACCTTAGAGTAAGAGGGATGGAATGCATATCATGTCATCATGCATAAAATATATCTCGTGAATGATTTTGTATGCCTCAGAATTGTGGTTTATAAGTTATATGATTTATTTGTGCTTTTTGAGTATAAAGGGTGAAAAGATAATTTTTCTTGAGGTCAAAATAGGAAGATGGCTTGAGGTTTAGATAAGAAAAATATTTGGTTGAGAAAATAAGAACAAGAGTTGTTGGGGTTAAATGGTTAGAGCATTGTGATTTAAACTCTAAGGTCTTGAGTTCAAATCTCATTACTTAAGTTTTATTCATATTTATCTTAACCCATGTTTGAATTTTCTTCTTTCTTACATTCCTTAAAAATAGGAATGTTATCTTAAGGAAGGCACAATAGAAATGTCTTGATCATGTGGTCTTGTCCTAAAAAGAATTCTAGAAGAATTCTTGTCTCCGTTATTCTTGCAAGCCTTGTCCTAACCTCTTTGAATTTAAACTATTCCAAAATCATTAATTCATTTTTTATATCCATAAAATTCTTGAATAATTCCTTGCTAGGAATTTCAAAAATCCCAGCTCTTGTGGGATAGGGGTAGCCGAAAATGGTGAGGAAGAATAGGAAGAAGTTTCCATCAAATCACCATAGCTATTTCTTCAAAACTCCAACTTCTTCTTGTTCATGTTTTGGTTAAAAATCTAGAAAATTTTCCAGATTTCCTTCAAAGCTATTTTTGAAAAAAATTGTAGCAAGCTTCCCTTCCCAATTCTAGCAAGGAACCAACCATCTTGTGTGAGGGAGAAGGTTGGAATTCCTTGAATTTTCGTAGCTTCACAAATAATGCCAAACCAGAAATTTTTTCCAGCAAACAAGCAACGTTTGAACATGATCTTGAAGCCAACCGTTAGAGCACTTGAACAGCTGAAACTTTCTCCTTTCTTCTTCAAGATGATGGCTGGAATACCACTACTAATGGACCTTCAAACACCTTTAAAATTTCAGCTGTAAAATCATTCCAAAGTAGACCAAAAATTCTGCACCAAAACCATTTCAATTCCAAGTGTTCTTGAGCTTCAACTCTAGAAATTTTTGTCTAGATTTATCTCTTCATACTAAGGCTAAAATTCTTCATCAAACTTCACCAAATTTCGGCCCTTGTACAGCCATGAACTGAACCTCTTAGCTTCTCTACTTACCTGGAATAATAGGACTTCATTAACATACCTCAAAACACTCCTATCTTCACACTATCCAAACTTATTCAAACTCGAAATTAAAATTTCAGATTTTGTTCATTAAAACACTCATTTAGTTGGTTGATAAAACCAAAAAATTCCCTGCCATTCCATAGCCAATTTGAGCCAGCCTTAGCCGAAAACAACTCTCCATTCTTTAGTTAAAACATAGCTAATTCAGACATACACTATTGAAGGATAAGAAACCTTTCAATAGCAATCATCATTACCCAATCTTATACTTCAAACATCTCCACTTCTCCCTCAATTTGAATTTTGAAAAAGTTGAAACTCCCTCTCTCATTCTTTGATAACCGAAAGCTCCCCCTAGGCTAAGCCATTCGGTCATCACTTACATAAGCACACATGAAATTCCTTTCCTCTCAAACTCTCTCAAGAACACCAAGAACACACACTTCACATCTTCAAGCCTAAATCACTTCTAAACATTTCCAATCACTCCAAAACTCTCTAAACCATTAGTATTCAACCTATTTTCTTCATTGGTGCACGTTAGAACACCAAAACACACAAAGTTGAATCTTCAATTGGATCAAATCACATTTTTTGTTGAAGATTCGAAGAACACCAAAAATGTAAAATAAGAACAACCTTTTTGTTCTTCTTCTTTTATTCAACTTCTATTCTTCTCTTCTACTCTCATTCGTTCCTCTCTCCCTCTCTCTTGGCTAAAATGTTGATGAACAACCATGGACTATTTTCGGATCACTAAAAGCCATGAAGCACTCAAGGACCTCCACTAAGCAAGGCGAAACCTTCATCAAATGTTCATCAAATCAAGTATTTCTTTCTTGATCTCCTCTTTAAATTTTTAAAATCAAGACTCTTAGATGATGATAGGTTGATTGAACAAAGTGGGGTTGAAGACATATATGTGGGTAAAGGGAGTGGATTTAAGACATGAGAATAGGAATATATGTTGTGATTCATGGATTATGCTTAGAATCACTATATGTTCACTATGATTACGAGCTTTATGGATGTTTTGATGCATGCTAGACATTATGCCACCAATATTGATTAGGCCTTCATGATATTATTTTTCAATAAATCCATTGATAATATTGTGCCTAGTAGAATATAATCCTTGTTGTAGTATATGTGAATTCAAGTATATGTTTTTGGATAGATTAACTTGTTATTTGTTGAATCCATGTATGTATGAGCATGTGTATGGATTTTCTCTAGCAATAAAAATTATTGTAAGAACTAGTTTTATTATTTTTAGAATTATTCTACTATCATTATTATAATTAATATAATTAATATTAGTATTTAGTTTAATTTACAAAATTTGAAAAACATTAAGTAGGTTCGAAATAGAAGATTATTTAAAATATTGTTATTTTATTTGTATTAAATATAAATAATAAAATATTAGAATTAATTAATGTCAAATGACTTTTAAAATCATATTAGTATTAGTTAGCCTTACTAAAACTTCTATCTACACTCATAAATATTATTTATATTATAATAATTTATTTACTATTAATATTATCTGTTATTTGTTATTAATTATTTATTAATTAAAATTAAGTATAATTTATTATTATTTATAGTAATACTACTTAAATATTATTTATTACCATTATTATTTAGGATTTTTTATTACCAATTATTTATTACTAATTTTATTTATTATCAATATTACTCATTATTTATTATTTGGTAATAAAAAGTTAAAACTATAATTTATTATTTATTTATTATTATAACACCTATTTATTTTAACTTATCAAGCTAATTTTATTTTATAAAATACGTTTTCAACTAGTATTAAAGCTTAAGGCATTGCTGTTATGGTTAGATATTGTTTTGGCTAGTTGACCTAAGAATTATTTACTTAAGGTAAGTATTATCTGGATGTTTGTCTTATACCTAGTATATACCCCTAGGCGGGGTTTGGTTGACCTGAATTACTTTGGAAGACTTTTGTACACAAGAAGAGTAAAAGATTAGGTAAGTTGCTGCATAAAGCTGTTTGAAGACCAAAGTTACTTTGGCAAGTCAAACTCAATGTATATGAGTATTTGTACTGTAAATGCAATTATGGACAATTTTCCTTTTCTTTTCAGTCCAGCAAACCATTTGAAATTATACAAGCAATTTTATACAAAATGCTAAACTTTTCCTAAAAATCAACTTTGACAAGAGTTTTGGAACCCATAATAGCTATTTTAAAGAGAATCAATGTATGATAAGTCTTTTCCTAAGTGGGACGAATGAAACGTTGAGCACTCAATAAAGGTAGACTACTGGACTAGTTTTTGAAGGTTTAAGGTAAGTCTTTCAGTAGGTGGCCAACTTTGAATGATGAGTCCTTCCTGAATAGGATGCCAGTTCTGTAGGTCGAACCAGTTCGAGCGAGCAAGTTCTGTCAAGTGGACTTTATTTTTTTGAAATGGACAACTGGTAAGTTTAGGTGTAGAGATGAAGGAGTATCTCACGCGGTAGGCCGTACACCTACCTTGCGTCAGTATATACAAAGTGTGGCATCCTGAACGTTCTTTTATCATGGTGCACAAAGTATGGTGACATGACTATCTCTTTTGGAGTGGTTGTATTTATTGTATACAAGTATGACTTGAATGAAAAACACCACTCTTCATTTGTCAAATTTATTTGAGGTTTGCCAGCACTTTCTTTTATGAAAATTTCACAACTTGCAAACATGAATTGTTTTACCTGAAACACTCAAAGCACACACAGGCTTACTAAGATTTTTTGTCTCACCACCTTTTATACCATGTTTTTCTGGTCGGTCCTACTACGAAGGTTATTGATTAGAGATTGCCTATGTTGAAAAGGCTTATTATTTTTCCTATGTATTTCATTTGAGAGACTTTAGCAGACATTTATTTTCTTATATTGCTTGGATTGTAATAAGTTTAATTTTGAATTATTTCTTTCTTTTATTTTGTGTGTCCTAGTTATAATGACCCCTTGTCCTATGGACGGGCAGACATCCCTAGCCTTAATAGGGGCGCAAGTAGTGGGGTGTTACAAGTGGTATCAGAGCCAATGTTTAGGTAATTATTGATAGTATTTGCTTTATTTCATTAAGATGAAGCTCTTTTGAGTAATCTGGGTTGTTTATACTGTAGAATGGTTAGAATGATTAGAACTGCAAGGAAGGGGTAGCAATGGCATCCATCATTCCCTAACAACCCGGAAGACATACCAGTGCCACAATCTGCACCATAACTTGCACCCCAACCAGTCAAACCTTTGGATGTGTGCAGTAATGATGATGCTCAGATTATTGAGCCACCTCCTATACCTGTAATAGACTTAGTTATTGATAGTAAGGATGAGGCTATTGACATGGAGTATGTCCCAAACCCGCCTTGCTCCGTGATTGACTTGATTGTTAAGAGTGATGACCCGAGGGAGATAGACTATGAATCTCTACCTAGACCATCTTTTGTACCCCTACCCAACCATGTTGAAATTGGAGACAGTTCTAGAAGATCCAAGAAGGAACCAATGGACTATGGGTTTGTGAATGGTGCAGAGGTAGACTTTTCTAGGAATATTAGAGGATAGTTGTATGATGCTGACACCGAGGATTCTGATGAGGATTAGGGGACAAGTTTTGCCATGCCTAGGAAGTTGTTATTTACTGCTTTCAATATACTCTTGTGCTAGGCGTTCATTTATGTTTAATGTTTCATTTCAAAATTTATGCAAATAAGAGTACTTTGGTGTACTCTAATCTTGAAAAATGCAATTCTTTATGTAAAGCTTGCATTTAATTTGCTTTTGCTTAAGTTTGAATATGAATGCATGCTCGATTTAAATATTTTAAACTTTGATGTATAAACTCATTATTTAGGGCATGGTTTAGAATAGCACCAAAGCGTCATGTAGCAGCATCCAGCTTAAAGGTTCTTGAAGCAGAACCCGTGACTCCGGAGTTTGATGTAACTCAACTATCATCGCTAAATTAGGGGGATGAGAATGAACCTGAGCAGGAAGTGGGGTCTGAAGAACCCACTAGTATGATTGTGGGGCAAGCATTCCATAAGATAATGGAGATTTTGCAAACCCTATCTGAATGAAAGAACCCGAAGGGGGAAGATAAAGTGTTGGAGAGGTTTCTAAAGTTTCAACTTCCCACTTTCTTGGGAGAAGTCGAGCAAGACCAGGAAGCAGAGCAATGGGTAGAGCAGATAGAATACATCTTTGCCACACTTCAATACACCAAGAAGCGAATGGTAAAATTTGCTGCGTTCAAGTTGAGAGGCCCAGCTCGGGCATGGTGGTAGCGAGTTGATGTATTTGGATTTGGGTATAAAAATTATATAAAAATAAGAACATTCCCAATCAAGTTTAAATTAAAATGTTAACTCCAAATTATACATATGAGCAAGCGTACTTATCATTAATATAGCATAGGGTTCAAACAAGTGTTGATCCTCAAGGAACAAGTATGCATTAATCACTTTTCTCTCATTGTTTAACCAGCTCAATAAAGTGAAAAAGAAGTAAAAAGAAAAATAAAATAAAAGAATATATACATGTCAATGATGGAAAATTATGTAACTTAAACCATTATTTTGACAAATACGATCTTAAAGAATCCAATCATTATCATAACTGATTATTCTCTTGGCATCATGAAGGATTAAGGTCGATTCACTTCTTTGGTCAATCCATGAAATCACTACATTCTAGATAAATTAGCATCACATGGTCAGTCTCAACTAATTCATCCAAAAGATGCATTAAACATAATCCTTGATTAAATTTCCTTGGTCTGGCAAATTTAAAACATGAAATTAATCAATGTATCATTGGTTTGGCAGACATCAGTTAACCTTTAATTACCCAATCTTCAGCAATTAACTCTCTTGGTCTAGTAAGTTAATCGCCAATCAAATATGAAATTAATAAATTGAAACCACCATTAACCCCTTTGGTCTAGTAAGTTAATGAAAAAAGACAACCAATTAATTTCGTAATAAGCACAAGTAATTAAATACCAAGAAGAACAATCAATTAATCAAAAGATCAAATAATTCTAAAAATCATGAATACCTAAAACAATGTTAAATTACAATAAAATAATTAACATATCATTGTTTAAGAAAAAGAAAACAAATTAAAAGAAAGCACTCATAGACAAGCCTCCTTCTTGTTCCTTTGAAGACCTTCTTGTACAATCCTCCTTGAATTATTTCTCTCGAGAAAATATTGGTGATGCACTCCAAAATATATCTAAGTCTCTACACTGTGCACCTCTCTTTTTCCTATGTATATTGGCCATTATTTATAGGCTTACAAAATTCCTAAAAGAATCCTAAATAAAGAAGAAGTAATTACCTAAAAAATCTAAAATAAAAAAGGAGTTGTACTTAAAATTATAAAATAAAAACCTAAGAAAACTTAAATTATTCCACCGCTTTTGACTTTGAGAATAATTGGACTTCAATTTAGACTTTGTCGTTTTGTGCTTTGTCGTGTTTTGCTGAAGCCTTCAATTGATGTACAACTGGAATTGTGAAATTGGCTTCAAATTGAGCCATCCAAGATTTGCTGTCCATCCACCAAAATTCTACTACAGCTGATTTCCTCTTCTTTCTTACATTGGCTCAATTGAGCCGCCACCAAGCCACTGCTTCCTTTTCTTTTTACTGATTGCTGACCACCGAATTTTGCTACTTCCTTTGATTTCCTTTTGTCCTTTTTCTAGCCACTTTTGTTGACTTTTCTTGTTGCCTTGGTCCCACCGAATTTGTTTAGCTTGTATCCTTCTGCTTTTGTTCTTTGGCCTAGCTGAAATGTCTTTTGCTTTTGTCCTTTTCCTGCTATCGGCTCAATTGAGCCATGAAGCTACTGAAATTCCCTTACTAATTTCTTTTTCCAATTGCACTTGTGTTTCCTTTGTTCATTCAATTTCTCTGCACTTCTCTATTTTTTCTAGTGGAAGACCGGCGTCGGCTCCCCTTCCTGGGCTGGTGCTGGTCTTGTGCTGGAAAATTATACAATTAGTTCTTTCACATATTTTTGTATAAAATTATAGAAAAGCATTTTTATAAGGGAAATATCAAATAGGAAGGAATATGATTAGTTATTTCATAAAATGTATCACAAAATGGCCTCAAATAACTAAGAAAAATATGACTAATTTAGGCCCTATCACAAGTCCAAGATGATTGGGAAATAATTGATCAAGACTGGACATGTACCAACTTTGTAGAGGCATTTAAAATAGAATATATCCCTCAGTGAATAGTGAAAAAAAGGGAGGACGAGTCCAGAATCTGAAGTAAGGGAGTTTGACCGTGGTTCAATATGCTGCTCATTTAATCTAATTATCAAAGTATTGCAAAAGGCTAGTAGATATCGAGTAGAACCGAATGAGGCAATTAGTTAAATGATTAAGACAGGAGCTGAGAAGGGCTTTGGCACCTTTTTCACCGACGACTTATTCAGGAGCGGTAGACTCGGCGACCTGAATTGAGAACAAGGATCGGAGCAGGATAGTACCAAAACCATTCTTGCCACCAAGGCAACCATCGAGACCCTTCTAGAGGCAGCAAACCAATAAGTGACCTGCCATCCAAGAATGGTAGAATCGGGGAAAGCGAGCACAAACAGCGCTGGCTGGTCCTGCACAGAATCTCCCATCATGTCGACACTGCGGGAAGAAGGGTGATGTGGAGAAGAATTGTTGGTCTAAGGGAGCTGAGTGAAAATGCTACAGTTGTGGAGATCCAATGCACTTGCGAAACGCCTGCCCAAAACTTCTCTGAATCGGGCAAGAAAACCCGGCCTAGACCATAGGAGCCAATCGAGCCAATACGGTGTGAGTGTCCGAAAGTGGAACTTAGAAGCTGCAAGAGAAAGCAAAGGTTTAAGCTCTTAACTGGGAAGAAGTTGGAGTAGATGCAGCAGTTGTGGAAGGTAAGTTTATTATCCATGGTCATTCCATTAATGTATTGATAGACCCTAGATCTACCTATTCCTATTTAAACAAGAATTGTGCATATCATTTGGGTTGGGATGGAGTAGAACTACCTTTTACCATATTGGTGAGTACACCATTGGGAAAAATGGTGCAAGCAGATCGATATATGCATAAATGTAAGATTGAAATGGGGAAGGAGAGGTTGGAGGGAGATTTGGTAGTCTTAGCTTTTGACGACTATGACCTAATTTTGGGTATTGACTTGCTAGCTAAGTATGGGGCTAAAGTAGACTGTAAGAATAAGTCTGTCCAGTTCATTAGATCGAGACGTGATGTGCTGGAGTTTAACGACAAACGGGTAAAAGAATTGAAATTTTTTATAGCTGGAGCAAAAGTCCGAGAAGCAAGGATGTCAGGGATATTTGGCTTACGTGATAAACAAGCCGAAGGATCAGTGCACCCTCAAAAATACTGAGGTGGTAAGTGATTTTCCCGACGTGTTTCCTGCAGAACTCACTTCTCTTCCTCCCAATTGAGAAGTTGAGTTCATCATAGATCTAATTCTAGAAACAGAACCTGTATCCCGAACCCCATATCGGATGGCATCGACGGAGTTGAAGGAACTAAATGAGCAGCTAGAGGAATTGGTGAAGCAATGATACATAAGATCTAGCATGTCACCTAAGGGAGCTCCAGTGCTATTTGTGAAGAAGAAGGATGGGGCTTTAAGGTTGTGTATCTACTATCGGGGATTGAACAATTTGACTATCAAGAATAAGTATCATTTATCGTTAATTGATAAGCTATTCGACCAGTTGCAAGGCTCCAGTTGTTATTCCAAACTGGATTTGAGACAGGGATATTATCAAGTGTAGATAAAGGAGGAGGATATTCCCAAGATAGCCTTTAACACGAGATATGGTCACTAAGAATTCGTAGTGATGCCTTTTGGGGTGACTAATGCATCGGTGGTCTTTATGGATTCGATGCATCGAGTTTTCCAACCTTACCTGGATAAGTTTATGGTGGTATTCATCAACAATATACTCATATACTCCAAGAGTCCAGAGAATCATGTAAAGCATCTATGGCTGGTATTGGAAAAGCTAAGAGAGCACAAGCTTTATGCCAAATTTAGCAAGTACGAATTTTAGCTGGACAATATGTCATTCCTTGGCTATGTGGTGACCAAGAATGGAATCAAGGTGGACCTGGCAAAAGTTGAAGCAGTTTTAGACTGGAAGTAACTAGAGAACATCATATAGATTAAAAGCATCTTGGGATTGGCTGGCTATTATAGGCAGTTTATTAAAGGGTTCTCAATTCTAGCATCACCTATGATCCGTCTGTTAAGAAAGGATGTACCCTTTGTCAGGAACGAGAAATGCGAGAAGAGTTTTCAAGAGCTGAAGTAGAGGTTAATGATGACTCCAGTGCTAAGTTTGCTAGAGGGAGATATGCCCTACACTTTGTATACTGATGCTTCAAATGAAGGTTTGGAGGTGTATTGATGCAGGATAGGAATGTAATAGCCTATGCCTCTCGGAAGTTGAAGCCTCACGAAGTCAATTATCTGTCGTATAATTTGGAGCTGGCTGCTATTGTAGTTACTTTAAAGAAATGACGACATTACTTATATGGAGCCGAGTATGAAGTGATCATTGACCACACGAGCCTGAAGTATATCTTTATCTAGAAGGACTTGAATTTGAGGCAGTGGAGATGGATGAAATTTTTGGAGGAATATCATTGTCCTATCATCTATCACCCCAGAAAGCTAATGTTGTTGCTGATGCCTTGAGCCGTAAAGTCAAAATGGCCAGACTGAGAGTGCAAGAGATTCAAGCAGTCCAAGAGGTGTTGGATAGAAAGACGGAAGTGGAAGAAGAGAGGATTACTGTCAGTAATTTGAGATTGACACCGGATCTAAGGCGAGAAATCATCGAAGCTCAGCATGGTAATATAGAGTTTCAACTTTTTAAGGATAAAGAACTTAAAAGGTAAGACAGTGATTTCTGGTAGGACGAGACGAGAGTGATTGATGAGACTCCGCTTCATTATGAAGGTCAAGATCAAGGAGGGGGAGGCGTGACCACGGAAGGACTAGGGCCGGCGATGAAGACGAACGAAACTAGATCAAAAAGGAGGTCTCCAGAGGACGACCGGCGCCGGCTCCAAGCAGCTAAACCAGCACCGGCTTCATTCTTCTTAACAAAGGCTTCATCCAATTTCGACTGCCTGAAGGCTGTCCACAATCGGTGCAGATTGTAGTGCCCAAACTGGCGCCAATGCCACCCTGAGCAGCCGATGACTACTCCGCATTTTTTATGTTTTCTTTGATTTTCTTTAATTTTATGTGTTTGTAAAGACTAATTATGACCCTAAACTGTAATAGAATATTAGGGATTACTTAGCTAGGGTTAGGATAGTATAAATAGCACCTTTAGTGATTTGAAAACAGAATTCACTACACCTTAATTTAAATTTGAGAGAGAATATTGAGAGGCCCTAGCCTCCTCGTTTATCTTGTTTAAGAGCAAGCTTAAGGGTTAGTCCTCCTTTTGTAAGAGTCTATAAATCTTTTAGATAATCCAATGTTATTTTCTTTGAATGGGTCTTAGTTGCTTTATTCTTCTAAGGTTTGTTTGAAATTCAATATTTGGGTGTCTATTTTCTCTATTCTATTTGTTCTTGCTTGCCTTTGTTGCTTTAAGGATATTAGGGTGAGATTATAGTAGAACTTTCTACTCATCTTAAGGGTCTTTAAGGCTTTGTTCTTCAAGGGTTTGAGAGAGTGTAGGTAGTTAGGTTACTTTTCTCCTATTGTCACAGAAAAGTCCCTATTTTGGCTCCCTTTGTTTGAATTGAACATATAGCCACAAAAAACACCACAACACCAAGAAAAGCCACCCAAGAATTCGTATCAGTGATGTATTTTTGGGATAGATTGTGTGTACCTGATGAGCAACAACTGAAGGATAATATTTTAGAAGAGGCACATAAAAGCAAGTACACTATTTATCCGGGAGAGGTAAAAATGTATCAAGATCTGAAAAAGGCTTATTGGTGGCCCCAGAATAAAGAAGAATGTGGTGAAGTATGTCTCCACATGTCTAACCTGTCAAAAAGTTAAAGTGGAGCACAAAAAGTCAGTAGGATTGCTGCAATTATTACCGATACCTGAGCGGAAATGGGAAGAGGTGACCATGGACTTCGTTACTGGACTCCCTATGGCAAGGACCCAAAAGGACGCCATATGGGTAGTGGTAGACAAATGGACTAAGTCAGCGCACTTTATACTGGTGAACGTAAGGGATTCAATGGACAAGTTAGCTCAAACATATGTGCGGGAGATAGTCAGATTACGTACAGTACCTTCAAGTATCATGTCCGACTGAGACCCGAGGTCTATATCCTGATTTTGGGGCAAGTTTCAAGAATCAATGGGTTCTAATCTGAAGTTTAGTATGACGGCACACTTGCAAATCGATTGTCAATCAGAACGGGTTATTCAGATATTAGAAGATATGTTAAGAGCTTACGTATTGAATTTCGGGGATAAGTGGATCGAATGTTTACCATATGCGGAATTTGCTTACAACAATAGCTACCAATCTTTGATTGGAATAGCCTCGTATGGTCATATGTGCCAAGTATCTCTTTACTAGAATTATTTAAAAGATAGCACATAAGCAAATATGGGGAAGTCTGCATTCAAGAAATGGCAGATAAGGTAAAGCTGATCAGAGAAAGGTTGAAAGCGGCCTAAAGTCGACAAAAAATTTATGTGGATAATAGGCGAAGGGAGTTGGAATTTCAAGTCAGAGACAGTGTGTTTCTAAGGTTGACTCCAAGTAGAGGAATTTTGAAACATCAGAAAGGTGGAAAGCTGAATCCGAGATATTTGGGACTGTTCCCGATAATGGAAAGAATTGGACCAGTAGCGTATCGACTGGATTTGCTGGATGGTTTGATGGGAATACACAGTGTATTCCACATGTCCTAGTTGAACAAGTACAATGCCAACCCTAGATATATTTTGAATGACGAGCTGTTGGTACTGCAACCCGACTTGAGCTACGTGGAGAAACCCGTGAAAATTTTAGATCAAAGTATCAAAACTCTCCAGAATAGGTAGATTCCTATGGTGAAGGTACAATGGGAGCATCATGACACTCGAGATGCCATGTGGGAAATGGAAGTACGGGTGAAGCGGAAATATTTCGACTTGAGATAAAGGTAAACCTGAATTATGGGATGAAATTCTTCTAAGGAAGGGAGGATGTAAAACCCCATCTAAACCTACCCTAGAGTAAGAGGGATGTGATGTATATCATGTCATCATGCATAAAATATATCTCGTGAATGATTTTGTGTGCCTTAAAATTACGATTTATAGCTTATATGATTTCTTTGTGCTTGTTGAGTTGAAATGGTAAAATGATAATTTTGATTGAGGTCAAAATAGGAAGATTGCTTGAGGTTTAGATAAGAAGAATATTTGGTTGAGAAATTAAGAACAAGAGTTATTGTGATTAAGTGGTTAGGGCTTTGTGATTTAATCTCTAAGGTCTTGAGTGCAAATCCTTTCACTTAAGTTTTATTCATATTAATCTTAACCCATGTTTGAATTTTTTTTGTTTCTTACATTCCTTAAAGTTAGGAATGTTGTCTTAAGAAATACACAATGATAATGTCTTGACCATGTGGTCTTGTCCTAAAAAGAATTCTAGAAGAATTCTTGTTTCCGTTATTCTTGCAAGTCTTGTCCTAACCTCTTAGAATTTAAACTATTCCTAAATTTTTAATTCATGTTTTATATCCATAAAATTCTTGGATAATTCCTTACTAGGAATTTTGAAAATCCCAGCTCTTGTGGGATAGGGGTAGCCGAAAATGGGGAGGAAGAATAGGAAGAAGGTTCTATCAAGTCACCATAGCTATTTCTTCAAAACTCCATCTTCTTCTTGTTCATGTTTTGGTTAAAAATCTGGAAAATTTTCCAGATTTCCTTCAAAACTGTTTTTGAAAAAATTGCAGCAAGCTTCCCTACTCAATTCTAGCAAGGAACCAACCATCTTGTGTGATGAAAAAGGCTGGAATTCCTTGAATTTTCGCAGCTTCACAAATAATGCCAAACCAGATTTTTTTCCCCAGCAAACTAGTAACGTTTGAACATGATCTTGAAGCCATTCGTTAGAGCACATGAACAGCTGAAACTTTCTCCTTTATTCTTTAAGATGATGGCTGGAAAACCACCATTAATGGACCTTCAAACACCCTTAAATTCCAGCTGCAAAATCGTTCAAAAGTGGACAAAAAATTCTGCACCAAAACCATTTCAATTCGAAGTGTTCTCGAGCTTCAATTCTAGAAATTTTTGTCCAGCTTTGCCTCTTCATACTAAGGCCGAAATTCTTTAGCAAACTTCACCAAATTTTGGACCTTGTACAGCCATGAACTGAACCTCTTGGTTTCTCCACCTACCTTGAATAATAGGACTTCATTAACATATCTCAAAACACTCCTATCTTCACTCTATCCAAACTTATTCAAACTTGAAATTAAAATTCTAGATTTTGTTCATTAAAACCCTCATTTAGCTAGTTGATAAAACCAGAAAATTCTCTGTCATTCCATAGCCACTTTCAGCCAGCCTAAGCTTGAAACAACTCTCCATTCTTTAGTTAAAACATAGCTAATTCAATCATACACCATTGAAGGACAAGAAACCTTCCAAGAGCAAACATTATTACCCAATCCTATACCTCAAACATCTCCACTTTTTCCTCAATTTGAATTTTGAAAAAGCTGAAACTCTTTATCTCATTCTTGGATAACCGAAATCTCTCCATAGGCTAAGCCAGTCGGTCATCACGCACACAAGCACACACAAAATTCCTTTCCTCTCAAACTCTTTCAAAAACACCAAGAACTCCAAGAACACACATTTCACATCTTAAAGCTTAAATTACTTCTAAACATCTCCAATCACTCCAAAACTCTCTAAACCATTAGTATTCAACCTATATTCTTTATTGGTGCACTTTATAACACCAAAACACACAAAGTTGAATCTTCAATTGGATCAAACCACTTTTTTTTTTTTTTTTTGTTAAATATTCAAAGAACACCAAAAAGGTAAAATAAGAACAACCTTCTTGTTCTTCTTATTTTATTCAACTTCTATTATTCTCTTCTATTCTCATTCATTCCTCTCTCCCTCTCTCTTGGCTGAAATGTTGATGAACAACCATAGACTATTTTCGGATCACTAAAAGCTTTCAAGTCGTCAAGGACCTCCACTAAGCAAGGTGAAACCTTCATCAAACGTTCAACAAATCAAGTATTTCTTTCTTGATCTCCTCTTTAAATTTTCAAAATCAAGACTCTTAGATGATGATAGGTTGATTGAACGAAATGGGGTTGAAGATATGTATGTGGGTAAAGGGTGTGGATTTAAGACATGAGAATGGGAATGAATGCTGTGATTTATGGATTTTGCTTAGAATCACTATATGTTCACTATGTTTAAGAGCTTTATGGATGGTTTGATGCATGTTAGACATTATGCCACCAATATTGATTGGGCCTTCATGATATTATTTTTCAATAAAGCCATAGATAATATTATGCCTAGTAGAATATCATCCTTATTGTAGTATATGTTAATTCAAGTCTATGTTCTTGGATAGATTAACTTGTTATTAGTTGAATCGATGTATGTATGAGTATGTATATGGATTTTTTCTAGCAGTAAAAATTATTGTAAGAACTACTTTATTTTTTTTAGAATTATTCTTACTATCATTATTATTAATATAATTAATATTAGTATTTAGTTTAACTTACAAAATTCAAAAAACATTAACTAGGTTCGAAATAGAAGATTATTTAAAATATTATTATTTTATTATTTAAATAAATAAAATATTTTATTAAATATAAATAATAAAGTATTGGAATTAATTAATGTCAAATGACTTTTAAAATCATATTATTATTTGTTAGCCTTACTAAAACTTCTATCTACACTCATAAATATTATTTATATTATAATAATTTATTTGTTATTAATTTTATCTATTAATTATTAATTATTAATTAAAATTAAGTATAATAATTATAATTATTTATAATAATACTTTTTAAATATTATTTATTACCAATATTATTTAGGATTTATTATTACCCATTATTTATTATTGATTTTATTTATTATCAATATTACTTATTATTTATTATTTGGTAATAAATAGTTAAAACTATAAGTTATTATTTATTTATTTATTATTATAACACCTATTTATTTTAACTTATCAAACTAATTTTATTTTATAAATACTTTATCAACTAGTATGAAAGCTTAAGGCATTGTTGTCATAGTTAGATATTGTTGTGGCTATTAGACCTAAGAATTATTTATTTAAGGCAAGTATTGTCTGGATGTTTGTCTTATACCTTGTATTTACCCTAGGCGGGGTTAGGTTAACCTGAATTACCTTGGAAGACTTTTGTACCCAAGAAGAACAAAATATCAGGTAAGTTCCTACATAAAGTTGTTTGAAGACTAAAGTTACATTGGTAAGTCAAACTCAATGTATACGAGTATTTGTACTGTAAATGCAATTATGGACAATTTTCCTTTTCTTTTTAGTCAAGCAAACCAATTAAAATTATATAAGCAACTTTATATAAAGTGCTAAACTTTTCCTAAAAACCAACTTTGACAAGAGTTTTGGAACCCATAATAGCTATTTTAAAGAGAATCAATGTATGATCTTTCTTTTCCCAAGTGGGACAAATGAACCGTTGAGTATTCAATAAGGTTAGACTACTAGGACTAGTCTTTGAAGGGTTATGGTAAGTCTCTCTGTGGGTGGCAAGTGTCTCAGTAGGTGGCCACCTCTGAGGGGTGAGTCCTTCCCGGATTGGATGCTAATCCTATAGGTCGTACCAGTCCGAGCTATCAAGTTCGGTCAAGTGGAATGTATTTTTCTGGAATGGACAACCAGTAAGTTTGGGTGTAGAGATAGAGGAGTATCTCACATAGTAGGTCACACACCTACCTTGTGTCAGTATGCACAAAGTGTAGGATCCGAAACGTTCTTTTGTCATGGTGCACAAAGTGTGGTACCATGGCTACCTCTTTTGGAGTGATTGTATTTATTGTATACATGTATGACTTGAAAGGAAAACACTACTCTTCATTTGTAAAATTTATTTGAGGCTTGCCAGCACTTTCTTTTATTAAAATTCACAACTTGCATACATGAACTATTTTACTTGAAACACTCAAAGCACACACGGGCTTGCTAAGATTTTTTGTCTCACCACCTATTATACCATGTTTTCAGGTCGGTCCTACTGTGAAGGTATTGATTAGAGATTGCCTATGTTGTGAAGACTTATTACTTTTCCTATACTTTTCATTTGAGAGACTTTACCAGACATTTATTTATTTTTGGTACTTGTTCATGTATTGCTTAGGTTGTAATAAATTTAATTTTGAATTATTTCTTTTATTTATTTTGTGTATCTTAGTTATAAAGACCCCTTATCCTGTGGACGGGGCGACATCCCTAGCCCTAATAGGGGCATAGGTAGTAGGATGTTACAATGTTCCCAATCTTGTTGATCATACCTCTCATAACTATCTCTATTTGAGCTAGTTCCCTCATAATAATTTTTTCTTTCACTTTGTACATCATTAGACAATGAATCCCAACTAGCTATAATGTATCTTCAAAAGAGTTTTGGCCTACAATTTTTTAGTAGAAGTGTAAGAATTGTTCTACATTTCACTTTCTCACCCGCTTACCTCTCTTTTAGATAGCACTCTTCACTCGTGTATACCATCTTCTTAGCTTTTGTCAAAATAAGTTCACCTTCTTGCCTTTTTCAAGATTTCAATTCCACAGTCAAGTTCTTCCCACATTCTCCCCGAATTAAAGGATTTAGTTCCACTAGTTAAAGTTAACTAAATTCTAAAAGTACGACAAGGTGAAAGTTTCTAGGAAGAAATGAGCAAATACTTGATAGATAACCAAGAATGAGACATAATCAAGCAAGAGTTTAAGTAACAAGTTACCTTATAGACTTAAGATTTCAAGAAGGATACGTAGTGACAACAACTATGCAGAGCACCACAAGGATTCAAATAATAAGGATAATAAGGGATAAGACTCAAGATAGACAATGTGCAAACCAATTCCAATTAACTCAAGAAGATTTAAATCTAAGTATTCAACACACCAATAACAAGTAATATTGTAATGAAGTCTAATAGAAGTGATAGAAGTAGGCTAAGCACCCATGCACGACATTGTAAAGACACTTAAGCATTTAATCAAGAACTTGGAAAGCAACCTCATAACTTAAGATGTTTTAAAACTTTTACCCTTGCAACAGCCCCAATACTCAACAGTCACAAGAAAGTTTCATTCCCAATGATAGTTATAACATCAAGGTGCAAATTCTTAGCAAGAGCATGGAAAACATTTTGATTTTATATCTCACCAAAATTGCATAAACATGAGTTACGAGATTTTGTTTGTGTTAAAAAATCTGTAGCAAATATACCCATTAAACATTAAAATTTGTGCAGTTTAAAACTTTAATAGCTACCAAAATATCAACTTAAAATGTAGGTTCAATTTCATATCAAACCCAGAGCACAATTTGAAGTTATTGATATTAAAAAAATTGTAGGAAAATTAGCTACAAAAATAAGAAATTTGCAGCAAACTTCAAGAAAACATTTTGTACCTTTGTCCCAAAAAAATTATCTTGATTAAACTAAATACAACCAGGTTCTGATACCACTTTTATATAAGCACACAAGTACCTCTTTTATCTAAGATCAAACACACAAGAATTGGTCACCTAATTATTTACCAAATGCCTACAAAAGAAGAGCCTGAGGATTGCACAACTAGGACGTAAATTCTAGTAGGAATTAGCAAACTATTTTAATACCTAAGCACCCTTAATCCTATAAGGAATTCAAGAACAAGTAAGATGGAAAAAGGTAGGTACCCTTTAAGAAATCCTAACAAGAACACTAGGAAGAAAACCTAGCACCCAAATTAGAGAAATAAGATCGATTAACCCAAAGATTTTAGAGATTCTAAACAAATGTGGGTCTAATTCCTTTAATAGGTCTTGATTAATTTGGGAATTCCCAAAAGAAATCACCTTCACAACAACTTTCTCAAGAGTTCTTGAATTCTCAAATGTCTATTCTCAAAGTTTTTCTTACAAGAGACATAATGGCATGCATATACATAGATATCTTACCCTAAATTATTAAAGACGTTAATCCTAAGTAAAAAGGCCTTAAAACAAGCTAAATTGGCCTTTAAAAACATTTTAATTCATGGTCAATGTAAAAATTTGAAAAAAGTTAAAATAAATTAAACAAATTATTAAAATGGCTTCAAGAATGTTGTACAACCCTACGGATGAGGTGAACGACCATTCCAAAGTCAGGCTGTGTTTTCCAATAGATGTGCATAGGTAGAGGCACACTGTACATCTGGTCGTGCACAGCTTCGTAAATGGTCGTATAGTTGGCCGTGCACCCAACTTCTAGGAGCTCTTCGAGTTTTCCAAATTGCACAACTTGGAGCATGCTTGTGCATTTAAGCTATGAAACCCCTATTTTTGTACTCCAAACGTGTTCTCCATTGCTTTGCAATGAGTTCTCTTGGACCTTTGTAGAAGTTATTGACTATTTTAAGCTCCTTTTGCACATCCTTTCCCCATTCATCTCTTCACAAGTCTCTTGGATCTTGGTTTGTTGGCTTAACATTTCTCTGGAATCTTCTTGAAAATTAATCTTACCGAAAGAGCCATGAGTCGTGATTTAGACTTCCTTTCCTATTCTTGGATTTGAACCTCATGCCTTGAATGATTTCTATTATTAAGCCCTTAGATGTGCTGGCATTAGGGGGTAAGATGGGAAGTTTACCAAATTTGGAACATTAGGGTTTGAAATAAGAAAACTTAAATTAATTAAAAGGGCAAAATATATCAGCCACCCTTAATCTTTTATAAATTTTGATTTTCACCTTCGAACTTTTAAAACACCTAAAAAATAGCCCTTTTAACAATAAAAGCTCAAGTACAATACAAAATCACCAGATTTTAGCTCTCATTCCCCTGTTTTTAATTTTTAAAATATTATTCTTCAACTTTAATCTTGTTCTTTTCTCTTCGAATTTCTTCATTTATCAACAACAATTTTAAGATATAACTTCAAACCTTTTATGCGACTCAATAATTTGAGATTACTCTTTCGCACTTTTTCGAATCTAACCATATAACAAAAATAACATATTTTACTCTTTAATAAACAAAACTAAGACGTAAAGATGAAGAAGAAAAAAAATCGATTCAGTTCTTGACGAATATTAATTTTCTTGACATTTCTACAGGAAGGAAGAATAAATTTGAAAGTAGAAGTGAATTATATAAAAAAAAAAATCTAAAAAGAGAAGTGAGAGATACGCAAGTTGTAGTAGTCTTTTCCTGTCATATATAGAGGTTACTTTATAAGAATTAGAAGGATGACACCACATTGTGAGAGTTGAGTAAATGAAAATACCTATAAAATAGGTCATGTGGAAGTCATATGATTAACTTCCGTGAACACTTAATCGTTTTAATTAATGGAAGAGCTAATTCGAAGAGAAGAAAGTGAGATTAAAGTTGAAGAATAATATTTTAGAAATAAAAATAGGAGATTGAGAGCTAAAATCTAGTGATTTTGTATTGTACTTGGGCTTTTATTGTTGAAATGGTTATTTTTTATGTGTTTTAAAAGTTCGAGGGCTGAAATCAAGTATTTTAAAGTTCGAGAGTGAAAATCAAAATTTGTAAAAGTTCAAGGGCGGCTGACATATTTTGCCCTTAATTAAAATAAGTCTTGAATTGGCCTAAACTTTCAATAGGTCAAATGTTCAATTCACACCTTATACAATGATTTTATCTAATTTTAAAACTTAACCTGATCACATATTTAGTGCCTACTTCTATAAAAAATATTTATGTACACCATAATGAAAGATAAAAGTAAGATTTCACCCATAAAAAAGATACATTTTCCAAGAATTGTTGCAATTATAATTTCTAATAAATAATACTTCACTCCTAACATAAAAACTAAGTATTACTAATATTAAAAAAAAAAAATTATACAATTACATATACACAAATAATTCACATAATTCACATAACACACACACACACACACACACACACATTCACAATAACTAAAATCAAAAAATGCTCATAAATGCATGTTCACCTTCTTACTCCATTATGAAATTAGGTGGGGTATTACAAAAGGCCTTCTACTGGAACTTGCCCTCGATCTAACATAAGCTAGTACATGATATATTGCTCCAATTGAATACTCAACATTTTTACAATCACATTTCAAGGTGGTTCAAAACAATAGTATTCCATCAAGGAATAGCTCAATACATTGCTAAAATTTAGCCCCCAGTTCCAAAATATACGTACATTTTCATCCCGATAATACTTTTCAACATCAATCATTCTCCCACAGTTTAAATATACAATCCTGATAATACTTCAAAAAAATAAAAAAAATAAAAAAAATCAAGCATCCTTCCCAAGTTCCAAAATATACATAGTTTTTCAAAATTTATAGAAGGCAACATTTTCATAATTCCTTACTTACCATAAGAAAGGTAACAATAATTGAAGCCATTAATTTTAGAGTCATGCTATGGCTTTGTAAAAATTTTCATGTTAGTAAATTCATAGTATAATAATCATACACATTTGATAATTCTCAGTGCATGGCTCCCAAACTTATACCTATAAAATTTTGTGAAAGTTTATAAAACTGATAATGCATAAAGTGTTTCACAGGGACTTACAAATATTTCTTCAAAAAAACCTATTAAAATCGAGTCATGAAAATAATTATATTTAATGGATATAAGAACTTCATATCAAGACTAGTGAAGTTTCCAAAATAGGTCAAGTGTAAAACATTTCAAGAAATGCAAGATCCTACATCAAGTATAAAGTATTTCACAAATACAAATGCAAAGGATTTTCATCATACCAAAAAGATTTTCATGAATGCAAGGACTTTTATCATGCTTAAAATGTTTTCGTATATGCAGTGGCTTACATTGATCAAAGTAAAATCAAAAGTCCTAGGTTAGTTTATTGGTTATTGACATTTGAAACTACTAGTTCTATCATACAATTAATATAAGTATCAAACCCCTATTTCAATTCTCAATAAAGTAAATCATTCCCAATTAGAATCCTGAGCAATTACATTAGCAAGCCATTCACTTAGGCTTACTACCTCTAATCACATGATCTGAAACTCAAATGACATGGGTTGCTTCATGCAAAAATCACATAACTCATAAGAATATCAATTAATGTGATAAAACTGGGTAGATAAAAATAATGTAATTTTGTATCCATTCCCAATCAAGTTTAAATTAAAACATTAATCCCAAATTACACATATGAGCAAGTGCACTCATCATTAAGCTTAGTATAGGGAATTAACGAGTATCGATCTTCAAGGAACAAGTACACACTAATTACTTTTCATTCAATGTTTATGTTAGGAATATGCCGTAGAGTCAATTTGTACTTATACTATTATCGTTATGTATTATGTAATAATACGAGGCATTTCATTCCATGAATAGTATATTCAGTTTTGTGGACATCAAGTACGAGACTTGATAGTAAAATCCTACAATTAATACATTGACTATTCTTAAACTATCCCTGATCGATTATTTTTAGTAGAACAATAACAAATGAAGATTAGTATGCATGTGACTTGATGGCTATGTTTTACTGGTCATGGATATATGTGATATCAAGTTAAAATATAAATAAATGTTACAGAACATTATATTGGACATGACCCACTGTGAGAGTACTTCATGGAACATGTCATAAGTACTTTTTAGTCATAATGATATTAAAAGTCCTTTGACCTGAATTCATCATAGTTTCTTACTTAATAAATTCTATATTTTGACGTTGTCTAAAGTTGTCTTTAACCAGATAATAAATTAGACCACTGTTGGATATAGAATAAACCAAGAAGAGGAATATGATTCATAGTGAAAGAATTTGTCCCTCTCAATTATGGGAGAGATATCCATAGGCCATTTGATGAGTTAGACTATTAAAATGCATGGCCGTGCTCAAATATATCAATTTGAGATATTGATATCATTTGTTTGAGTAGTCTACTATAAGACCAAGAAATAATTGATTAAGCTTAACAAGGATGACATGCTCCATGCCTTATGCTTAATCTGGATATCGTGTGACAAAATGATTAAATATAAAATTATTGTTTGGTTCAAAGAGATCACTGATATTCATTTAACCTAAATAGTTATAATATTTTACTATAAGCCGCTTATAACTTGTGGGCCATTTAAATATGATTTGGGCACACTGCCAGTGTTAAATGAACCTATAAGGTCATAAAACAAGCGAACTTGTTAGGTTATTTTTCTGGTAACCAGGTTCGATGAATTTGAAAATATGTCTAAGTTAATCGAACCTAGAAAATTGACCAAATACAATGAATCTGGAAATATGTCCACATTCGATGTATTTGGATGATGTCAAGATTGTAAGAATCTAATTCGGTAAATTAATTAGTTAAATTACCAAGATAATTGTAGAATCTTATCATATCAGTTTTAATTTAATTTGAATTGAAATTAAAAAAAATATGATAAGATATTATCAGAGTTGGACTCTAAGAGATTTGTGTGGTTTTAAAAGAAAACCCTAGCCGTCTTCTCAAGAAGTGCTTTCTGTGGAGAAAAAAATATTCGTGCCTCCATTTATCAGAAAATTTAAGTCTCTCAAACCCTCGGAGCTAGCATTCCCAGGGTAATGAGTTAGTTCACCGTATGTATCTGATAGAGGGCGTTCACATATGGCAGCGTCTCATGATTGTTCGAGTTGCATGTATGACAGAAAACCAGAATTCAAAAGATCTTGATTATGCCAAATAGAGGTAATTCTGTAATCTCTAGATTGTCTTAATCGTTTAGCTTGAGTCATCGAAAGGGATTTGTGGATGTTTTCCATATTTAGGAGTCCACGAATCCTAACAGTGGTATCAGATCCAAGTTGCTAAATGATTAGGTTGATTCATCTGTGTTAATCGTATTATTGAATATATGTATGATATATTTGTGAATTTAAATGATGTATATCAGCATGTTCACATGATTATAATTTTAGAATACTTAGCATGCGGATTGCCCAAATTAGGTTTAATCTGTGCGTCTTAATTGTCTGATCAGACCAGATTATTTGCAGATTATTTGTAAATTGGTCTGTTTTAATATGATATGGTATCGTAAGCATGCTATCCATCATTCTATGTTGCAAATTGTTTGTATTAATCTACCATGATAATTTGTTATGTGTATCAATATAGTTAAAAGGGAGTGCAGATTGTTTGTAATATGAAAATTCACGGCGATGGTTATTAAGGGGTCCAAACATTAATCTAATTAATATTCAAAAATCGGAAGGTGAAATCTCATTCAATGAGAGAAGGAAAAATCAATTTTCCTTCCAGGGGCGTTGCCACTTGGAACCCCGACTAACTATTCGTTGTGTTTTATTCATTAGTATATTTTGATTGTAGTTGTGGATTATTCTGAATAGTGTGTAGCATGGTCCGTTTTACTCCAATGTGATTGGCAGATTTCATTCGGGTTGTTTTGAAAATTCGGCCTGTATGTCGTTTTTCATTATTGTAAAATTGTATTACTTTCCTAGAATATGAATTATTTTAATTTTACTATCCGATGTAAAAGAAGACGACGGCCTACATTTACAACCAAGGAGAAGTATGCTCAAGGCATTAGAGAATACTCAAGGAGTTCATATACCTAGATTGACCACCTTGATCTTCACTTTGCTTGTGATGATCAACATAGGTTATGGGCCATGCTATGTCACTTTTATTTATGTCTTATATGCATATTTGATATGTTTATTCCATGCTTTCTACAATCAAAATTTTATTTTAATTTTAAAAAAACAAGTTTTAAATGCCTTCCAAAATCAAACACTTGTTATTACTTAGATCATCATATGGTCATTCCAGCCAAAGTAGGATGCTTTTGATTATCTAATTGAGATAAGATGAAAAATAGTTTTCCATATGTTTGATATGGTTTGAATTAATTGGGCTATCAAAATGGTTTTGGGCCTAGGGCATTATATGAGATTTTTAGCCTAGACATTTGATGCCTATCTCATTTAATTAAAGCCAAAGCTTACTTATGATTAAAATAAAATATTTATTAATTTTTTTTTACCCACTAAGAAATATCAAAATGTTGAAGTTTCAAAAGTTTAAATACTTTTAGTGGGAGTTTTTCATTAAGGCCTCAAAATTAATTACTTTGCATATCTTATATGTAGATAATGGCAACAAATAGTTGGAATAACTCATTGCGATCTGTGCTCGAGAAAGACAAGCTTAGTGGGACTAACTTTCTTGATTGGACACATAACTTAAGAATCATTCTTAAGCAAGGAAAAAGGCTCTATGTTCTTGAAAATCCTATTCCCCCTGCTCCAACAAATAACGCCCTAAAAATTGAAAAAGATGCTTATAGTAAGCACAAATGTGACTCCAACGATGTTACTTGCCTCATGCTAGCAACCATGAACTCTAAACTTCAAAAATAGTTTGAAGAAGCAGAGGCATATGAAATGATTGTGCATCTCAAGAAAATGTTCCAAGAGCAAGAACAATAAGAGAGATTAGAAACTCATAAGGCGTTAAATGCATGTAAGATGGTTTCTGGCACCTTGGTAAGTGCTCATGTCCTTAAAATGAAGGGCTATCTTGATCATCTTGATAAGCTTGGTGCTCCTGTTAATCATAACATGGCCACGATTTGATCTTGGGCTCATTACCTCCTGAGTATGACCAGTTTGTCATGAATTTTAACATGCATAATATGGAGAAATCCATTACTGAATTGCATGGGATGCTAAAACAAGCTGAACTGAATATTAAGAAGAATACTCCTAGTATTCTAATGGTTCAAAAAGGGAAAAGGAAAAAGAACAACCAAAAGGGCAAAGCATGGCTAGTAAGGTCAAAGACAAGGCTAAGTCCAAGTTCAAGTCCAAACCTAAGGCCAAGACACCAAAGGAGGGAGCTTGCCACCACATATGCTAGATGAGGATTTCAGTACTTCATTACATTTACAGATGATTTCAGTAGATATGGCTACCTGTATCAGATGAAGCATAAATCTGAATTGTTCCAGAAATTCAAAGAATTTCAAAATGAAGTACAAAATCAGTTTGGCAAAAGTATCAAAACACTTCGATCAGAAAGAGGTGATGAATACTTAAGTCACGAGTTTGATGAGCATCTTAATAATTGTGGAATTATCTCCCAATTAACTCCACCTGGAACACCGTAATAGAATGGTGTATCTAAACGGAGAAATCGAACTTTATTTGATATGGTTCAATCAATGATGAGTCAAACTGATCTTCCAATATCATTTTAGGGTTATGCCCTAGAGACTGCTGCATTCATACTAAATCGGGTTCCATCTAAATCAGTTCAGAAAACGCCATATGATATATGGACTGGGAGACAATCTAGTGTGTCATTTCTTAAGATTTGGGGTTGTGAAGTTTATGTAAAGTGTTTATTATCTGATAAACTTGCACCCAAATCCAATAAATGCATATTTGTGAGGTATTCTAAAGAAACTAAAGGATACCAAATTTATCTCCCAAAAGAAAATAGAGTAATTGTTGATCGAAATGGATTCTTTCTTGAAAAGGAATTTATTTCCAAAAGAATTAATGGGAGTAAAATACACCTTGATAAGATTCAAGAACCACAATTAGTATTTGAACCGAATAATGAACCTCGATTAGATGGCTCACACGTCCAAGATGTGCCTTCTTCTATAGAACAAGGACCTCGAAGATCTGATAGGGTTCATCAACAACCTGAGAAATATGGATTCCTCATCACTGACGATCATAATATGGAGTTTAAGGTTAATGATAAGCTCGCTTCCTATCAAGAAGCCATTAAGAGTTCTGACTCTAGAAAATGGTTAGAGGCCATAAAGTCTGAGATGCAATCCATGTATGATAACTAAGTCTGAACTTTGGTTAATCCACTTGAAGGCTCAAAAACCATTGGGTGTAAATGGGTTTTCAAAAAGAAAATAGACATGGAAGGAAATGTGCATACTTACAAAGCACGACTGGTAGCAAAAGGTTATAGACAAACTCATAGTATAGACTATGATGAAATCTTTTCACCAATTGTAATACTTAAATCTATTAGAATTCTTCTTTCCATAGCGGCATATTATGATTATGAGATTTGGAAAATGGATGTCAAAACTGCGTTCCTTAATGGAAACTTACTCAAGGATGTGTACATGACACAACCTAAGGGTTTTGATGATCCTTTGAATTCTAATAAAATGTGCAAGCTTCAAAGATCCATTTATGGATTGAAGCAAGCATCTCAAAGCTAGAATCTTCATTTTGATGAAGTAATTAAAGAATTTAACTTTATCAAAAATGAAGATGAGCCTTGTGTTTATAAGAAAATCAGTGAGAATGCAATAGTCTTTTTGGTACTTTATGTTGATGACATCTTACTCATTGGAAACAATATCCCAACTCTACAAAGTGTAAAGACATGGTTGGGAAATTGTTTCTTAATGAAAGACTTATGTGAAGCTGCCTATATTTTAGGTGTAAGGATATATAGAGATAGATCTAGAAAGCTACTTAGACTAAGTCAAAGTGCATACATTGATAAGGTAATAAAAATGTTCAGTATGCAAGACTCTAAGAGAGGATTCTTGCCAATGTCACATAGCATTAAGCTCAGCAAAACGCAAAGTCTTTCCATAAAGGATGAAAAAGAGTGCATGAACAAGATACCATATACTTCTGTTATAGGATTTATCATGTATGCCATGTTATATACTTGACCCGATGTGTCATATGCATTGGGCATGACGAGCATGTTCCAATCAAATCCTAGAGAGCTATACTGGACTACTGTCAAGAATATAATGAAGTACTTAAGAAGAACTAAAGATTTGTTCTTAGTTTATGAAGGACAAGAAGGCGAGCTAGTTGTAAATGGTTACACTGATGCTAGTTTTTATGAGGTGCTGTAAGTTGGAAAAGTTCAAAGTAAGACACCGTGGCCGATTCTACTACAGAAGCTGAGTATGTAGCAGCCTCAGCTGCAGCTAAAGAAGCAGTTTGGATTAAAAAGTTCATTACAGAACTAGATGTAGTTCCTAGTATTTTGAATCCAGTGGATCTCTATTGTGACAACAATGGAGCCATTGCACAAGCTAAGGACCTAAGATCACATCAGCGATCTAAACATATACTTAGACGTTTTCATCTCATTCAAGAAATTGTTGATAGAAGAGATGTCAAAGTATGCAAGGTATTGATTGATGACAATATTGTAGATCCACTGATAAAGCTTTTCCCGTTGTTTAAATATGATAGTCATACTAGATAAATGGGATTACGGTTTATGTCAAATTGGTCTTAGTGCAAGTAGGAGACTGTTAGGGATATGCCTTAGAGTCAATTTGTACTTATACTATAGTCGTTATGTATTATGTAATAATACGAGGTATTTTCTTCCATGAATAGTGCATTTAGTTTTGTGGTCATCAAGTACGTGACTTGATAATAAAACCTTACAATCAATACAATGACTATTCATAAACTATCCCTGATCAATTATTATTAGTGGAACAATAATAAATTAAGATTAGTATGTTTGTGACTTGATGGCTATATTTTACTGGTCATGGATATATGTGATATCAAGTTAAAACATAAATAAATGTTAGAGAACATTATATTGGAGATGACCAACTGTGAGAGTACTTCATGGAACGTGTCATAAGTACTTTCTAGCCACAATGATATTAAAAGTCCTTCGATCTAAATTCATCATAGTTTCCTACTTGATAAATTCTTTATTTTGATATTGTCTAAAGTTGTCTTTAACCAGATAATAAATTAGACTACTGTTAGATATATAATAAACCAAGGAGAGGAATATGATTCATAGTGAAGGAATTTGTCCCTCTCAATTATGGGAGAGATATTCATGGGCCCCTTGATGAGTTAGACTGTTAAAATGCATGGCCGTGCTCAAATATATCAATTTGAGATATTGATATCATTTGTTTGAACAGTCTACTAAGAGATCAAGAAATAATTGATTAATCCTAATAAGGATGACATGCTCCGTGCTTTATGCCTAATTTGATATTGTGTGACAAAAGGACTAAATAAAAAATTATGGTTTGGTTCAAAGAGATCACTGATCTTCATTTAACCTAGATAGTTATAATGTTTTGGTAGAAACCGCTTAAAATTTGTGGGCCATTTAAATATGATTTGGGCACACTGCCCGTGTTAAATGAATCTATAGGGTCACACAACAAGCAAACTCGTTAGGTTATTTTTCTGGTAACCAGGTTCGATGAATCTGAAAATATGTCTAAGTTAATCGAACCTAGAAAATTGACCAGATACAATGAATCTAGAAATATGTCCACATCCGATGTATCTGGATGATATTCAGATTGTAAGAATCTAATTCGGTAAATTAATTAGTTAAATTATCGAGATAATGGTAGAATCTTATCATATCAATTTTAATATAATTTGAATTTAAATTAAAAATATGATAAGATATTATCAGAGTTGGACTCCAAGAGGTTTGGGTAGTTTTAAAAGAAAACCCTAGCCGTCTTCTCAAGAAGTGCTCTCTGTTAAGAAAAATTATTCGTACCTCCATTCACCAGAAAATTTAAGCCTCTCAAACCCTAGGCGCTAGCACTCCCATGGTAACGAGTTGGTTCGCCGTGTGAATCCGGTAGAGGGTATTTGCATATTGTAGCGTCTGATGATTGTTCGAGTTGCATGTATGACAGAAAACCAGAATTCAAAAGATCTTGATTACGCCAAACAGAGGTAATTCGGTAATCCCTAGATCGTCTTAATTGTTTAGCTTGGGTTCTCGGAAGGGATTCGTGGATGTTTTTCGCATTTAGGAGTCCATAAATCCTAACAGTTTAACCTACTAATTAGATTGATAAAGAGTAAAAAGTAGAAATAAAAACAAAAACAAAATATATACACAACTTTTGGAGAGAAAAACATGTACATGAATGAATACTCTTGAATACATTACAATAAATCATTAGCAATTACTGCAATTGATCACTTTTCTTGGCAACATGAAGAAGTTTAATGTAGAATCCACTCTCTCTCGAGTTATGGTTCACTATCTTTTAGGCAATTGTAATAGGCATCTCTATCTTACTAAAGCAACAAAAAGATGCATAGAACACGAATCCTTGATAATTATCCCTATCTCTAGGTGATAATGGCATGAAATTATTAATTCCCCTATCTTTTGGTGAAATAAAAAATTTTTGATTACTTAATCTCGACTTAACCTCTCTCTCGAGTTAGTTCAGAAAATAAATCAAGAATTAAGAAACAAAGACTATCTCTTAACCTCTTTCTCAAATTAATCTGAAGAATGGTCCAATCTAATCAATTCACCATTAACAACAAGTAATCAAATATTAAGAAGAATAATCAATTGAACAAAATACTAAATTAATTCATTATCACAAATCCCAAAAATAATATTGATTTATAATTAAAACATTAATTTCATCATTGTTCAAAGAAAAAGAAAACAAAGGTCTTATAAAGAACTCATAGACCAACCTTTTTCTTCCACGTTTGAGAACCTCCTTGAAACAATGCTCCCTTGAGTGATGAATTCCTCCTATAATGAGTGAATTGAGCCTCCCCCCCCTCCCCCCCTCTTTAATCTATTGAATCCACCCTATATACTTCACTTGTTCTTGGTTAAATAGGCCTTTTAAATGCTAAAAGCCCTGGGTTGAGTACAAGTTGGAAACATGTTAACCTTTTTGGTAATTTCCAATTTGACTTGAGAAAGGACTCTAAACCACCACAATAGAGCAGGGCCAGCGTCGGGTCACTTCGTCTAGACCGGCGTTGGCCTAGCTCTGGAAATCTCCCAGTTTGAGCTCTGTTTTCTCTGTTTTTCTATAACGGAGCCACGACCAGTTTAACCGTTTTGAGTACTTGTCAGGTCGAGTATGGAAATCTACAATTTCACTCTAAATCGTCCAATTCCTGTACAAATTTACTAAGAACACTTTCCATAAGCAAAACATCAAATAGGAAGGGAAATAACTAGTTATTAAACCAAAAGTACCACAAAACTTTCTCAAATAACTAGAAAAAATATAGACATAATTAGACCCTAGCACATTCCCCCACACTTAAGCTTACTTGTTCTCAAGCAAACAAGAGTTAATCACTAAGCAAATAGCTTATGAACAAGACAAAACAATTCATTAAACTCATCCTCAATCAAATTTATCCATAATAAAGCAATAATCTTCTTCTGACCTTAAAACACAAACTTGTCATTTATTCAACCCTTTCAAATCCTTGCAAACTCATTCATTAAACCAAATAATCCTAAGGGCATCACAGTTAAGTTAAACAAGCTCATATTCAGTACAAGAAAATTATTCCATCCCTTAAGCAAAAGCATAGACACTCATGAAACATACAAGTCTAGCCTTTTAACCAATTCAAGCATTATGGACTTAAATTTGCACAACTTAAGTAGTAGAACAAGGAAACACTCCACTTTTTTCTTTCAATGAGTTAGGGAATTAATAATCTCAAGTGAATGGATTTCTCTTCACACACTATATTAGCCCCCTTATAGTCATTGTTCTCTTTTTTTTTTTTTTATAGTAATTTTCAACATTTTCTATCCTTTTTTTCTTTGCTCTTTTTGCCTTTGGGATAGCCTTAAGTGAGTGCACCAAACAACACTTGCTACTTCTCTCCATATTAACTCCCTTTTCAACAAAAGGTCTTTAAAACTAAACATAAGAGCATTTTTTTTCTCATCATTTTTCAACTCACAAAACAATGATTTTTCTCACTCATTATTTTTCTTATTTCCTTACATTCCTTATTCACAACTCAAAGTAAAGTAAACTATAAATCATAATGTAAGAATTAGTCAAAAACTCTCCTCATATTCATCATATTATCCACATTTAAACTCAAATAATGAATAAAATAAACTCAAATACCAAATATAACCAAGGTTAACTTAAATTCTCAAGACTTAGCAAAATCCAGCTTAATACATAAGTATACCTTTTAACGAAAATCCAACCATAATGAATGAGAATTCCATATCCAAAGTTAAAAAGAAAATCATAACTCCATCATAGATAAATTTGAAAAAAATTTAGCACAAAAATCATCTTTAGCAAAAAAAAAAAAAAAAAAGAACAAGTTTTTTTAATCTAAAATCAACTCATCATGCACAAAAAGTTTAAGAAAATCAAGAAGAATGAAGAAAGCATTGACTTAAATCCCTTCCTGATAGGAGTTAAAATTACCATTATTTTCCTAGTTATTTGAGGTTAATTTGGGACACTTTTTATACAATAACTAGTCATATTCCTTCCTATTTGACATTTCCCTTATAAAAATACTTTTTTTGTAATTTTATACAAAAATAGGTGAAATTTGGAGCTAATTGTATGTTTTTGCAATACAGACCCAACACCAGGCCCAGAAAGTAGACCTAGCATCGGTCTTGTATTGGCATAACAGAGAAAAAAGAAAATAAATAGAAGAAATAGAGTAATTGGAAATTGGAATTGAAGAAGAAAAATGGCTCAAAGTTTGTTCATGGCTCACGGCTCAATCACGGACGAAAGCAACAATGGAAGAGAAGGAAATCGATGGGCCAAGATGAAGAGAAAACAAAGAAACAAAGAAGGAGGCTGTACGGGTGGCTTGGTATGGCTCAGTGAGCTGACAGCAAGAAGAGGAGAAAGCTTCGGACAGTAAAAGGAAGAATTAATTAATTTCAATGGGCCAAAGGAAGAGTCAACAATTTTGATAGCAGAACAGATGGTTTGCGGCTCAATTGAGTGAATGCAAGGAAAGGACGGGTCCATTTTGTCCAGCAGCGAAGATGGAACGAGCTTCAAGAATTTTCCAGAACAGACCTGGTGCTAGGTCTGGCATGTGCATTTGGCGTTAGGTCCATTCTTCTTGCTAAGGAAAAGATGGCCAAAAACAGAGGAAGAATAGAGTGTACCTGGAGCTAGGTGGGTTAAAAGTACCCGGCACCAGGTAGGTTTTGGAGGCAAAATTTCTATATGCGGAATTAGGGCTTTTCCAAGACTTTCTCAGTCACGAAATAGGCATCCAAGAGGCCTATAGAAGCATAAGGGAACGCAAGGATTTGAGATATACAACTAAGAAAGGTGAATTAAAGAGTAGAAATTCTGATTTTCTCATTGAATGAGGAGTTCACCCAAGCCAAGGATTGTTCAAATGGAGTCTTCAAGGAAGAAGAAAGAGGCTTATCTATGAGTTCTTTCTTTTTTCTTTCTTTTTTTTTCTTTAGCAATGATGTATTCAATATTTTTATTGTAATTTAACTTTATTTTAGGATCCATGATTTTGGGTTAATTTAGTTATTTGATCAATTTTTTTGTCATCTTTGGTGTTTGATTACTTGATTTCATTGGTTATTGATGCGGGTTCTTCTAATTGACTTTGACACAATGATGTTAGGAGTTTTATTGCATTGATCTCGTACTTGTTAAATCTTGATGGATTTGAACGATGAAGTTAAGATTTGAGAACTAAGTGATCAAAGGTTATGTTAATTTCGCCTTGACAAAGGAATATTAGCTAATTTCATATTTATAAGGAATTGAGCATAATGCATATTTTGGTTATGTTAGCTTGATTAACAAATCTGTTAATATGATCAAAATATAGGATTCCAAGGATTGACAAACGAAGTAAAATTTACCTAAGTAGAATCATGACTTGTGAGACGGTTAAGTTTTACTTTATATTCCTTCTTGATACCAAGATGATAATTAGTTGAGAGAATTGCTAAATGGTTCATTGTTATGTTTTCTAGGGTACTTGTCTTGATTGCATAAATCTACATCCTTGAGTTGTATATGTTTCTTTAGTTTTTCTTTTTATTCTGTTCTCACTTTATTTGGGGTTAAATAATAAAAGAAGAGTGATTAGTGTGTACTTGTTCCTTTGAGGATAGATACTCGTTAATTCCCTGTATTATACTTGCGATAAGTATATTTTCTCACATGTGTTTTTTAGAATTAATGTTTTAATTATAACTTGATTAAGGGATGGATTAAAAATGAATAATTTTATATACCAAAAATTTACTCATCAAGTTTTTGGCGCTGTTATCGGGGAACAATATCATGAAAGCTTGGATTTTGTTAATTTAACCATATTTATATATTTATATGTCTATATGTGAATATGTATATACATTCTTTGTATAAATAAGTGCCATATTTTGTTATTTGTATAATTGTATTTTAATTTCACTATATGTTGTAAATATATAAATAGGTAAATACATGTTGATAAGCGCTAACTTGTTTTTGTATGTTTGTATATATTGTATATTTAGTTATTTAATTTTACTAACCTAATGTTATTGTGAAATATATGTACTAATTGCATTTTGAATTTGATGATTTTTACGTCTATAATTTTGAGTCAATACTAATTCTTTTTAGTGTTAGGTTTAGACTTTAGCTGACACAATATTTTAGACGAACTAAATTTATTTTATTTATAATTTATAATTTTAGTTTGATATTTAATTTTGCAATTCTTGCCTTAAATGTACTGCGTTCAAGCATTCAATTAGGATAGTTCTTAATTTAAAAAAAAAGGGGGGGGGGGGGGCAGAGTTGACATGGTGCTAGGCCAAAAAATGGCCCGAGTGCCAGTCTAGCATTGCCTGACAGCACAAAAAAAAAAAAAAAGGAAAAAAAATTCTTTTTTTTGGTCCTTTTTCGTTTGTTCTCTTAGCCTTTTTCTTTTCTTCACAAAATTTTCCTATTTTGTCTTTTTTTTTTCTTATTTCCTTTTTCTTTGGTTTTCTTGTTTGTTTCTCTTGTTTGTCATGTTTCTTCTTCTTCCTTTCTTCTTCATCATATTCTTCTTCTTCTAATTATCCCCCATGGATTAAAAATTTTTAAAACTCATAAGTTGGGGAATACATTGGTGGGAAAAACTCTCGTCATGTTAAGGTAGCTTTTACTCTCTTGAATTTCTTGGCATTATGTATTTTTGAGGAAAAATTTACTGGATATGGATATATCTTTGTTGAGTTTATTTGGTGGTAGAAAAATGCATAGAATGAATTGTGAGTCTTGTGCTTGCTTCTAAATGAGCTATGTATTTCTCTGGAATTTTTGCAAATATGGAAACCTTGGACAATTGAGCATCCTTATGATATTTTGATGTGTTGGTTGAAGTTGGTTGACATTGTGCTTTGGATATCTCCGTTGGATATTCTTCTTCTTTGTTTTTTGTGAGCATCATAAGTTTGGACAAAGAACCAATTTCAAAGTGTATTTGATTGCGACAAGGAGGACCTCGTGATCTATTTGGAGGTCGTGGTGGTCTATTTGGTGGTTCTATTGGACAATCTGGGGACAAGGAGGATTCTACTTCGAGGGGGACCTAAAGGCTTTGACTTTCTATTCTTCTTTTCCTTTGGTTTTTATTGAGCTTTTATCTTGATTTCTTTCAATTCCTCTTCAGGCTTTTACTTTTGTGTTTGGTCTTCTTATTGTAGGTTACATTTTGCTGGCAATAATTCTTCCAACTTCTTGAAGGATGAACTTCTCTTTTCATGGAGCTAATCTACCTTGGGGAGTATTATTTTCTTTTCCCTCATTACATTCTTGGTCCCTTGGTTATGCTTTAGTGTGATATTTTAGGCCATTGAAGACAATGCCCAATTTAAGTATGGGGGAGAGATTTAACATTTTCTCAAGTGCATCTTTGTGATTTTCAATTATATGTTTGAGGGATTTTCAATGATATATGTTTGAATTGTTGAAATTTTTAAAATTGAAAGTTTGAAGAGCTAAATTGAGTTTATTTGTTTACAATGAAGTTATGATCTTCTTTTTTACTTTGGATATGATTTTGTCATTTGTGATGGTTTGATTTTATTTAAGAAGGTAAACTTATGTAATAGGTTGAATTTTGCTAAGTCTTGAGAATTTAAGTTAACTTTGGTTATATTTGGTATTTGAGTTTTATTTTATTTTTTGAGTTTGAATATGGATGATATGATGAAATATGAGAAGAGTTGTTGATTAATTCTTGTATTATGGATTTGAAATTTGCTTACCTTTGAGTTTTGAATAAGGAATGTGAGAAAAAAATTTAGTTGAAAAAAATGCTCTTATTTTTAATTATTGAAGACCTTTAGCTGAAAAGGGGGTCAATATGGGGAGAAGTAGCAAGTGTATTCGGTGCACTCTCTTGAGGCTATCCCGAAGGCACAAAGGTAAGAAAGAGCGAAGAAAAAAATATGTTGAAAAATGATGAATGATGACTATAAGGGGGCCAATACGGTGTGTGAAGAGAAATCCATGCACTTGAGGCTATCAATTCCCAAAGTCATAGAAAAAAGAAAAGAAGAGTGGAGTGTTTTCCTTGTTTCACTAACTCAAGCTTTGTAAATTTGAGTTTATAATGCTTGAATTAGTTAAATGACTTGACTTGTATGATTTATGTTATCCATATTTTTTCTTGAGGAGTATAATAATTTTCTTGTACAAGATATAAGCTTGTTAAACTTAACTTTGATGGCCTTGGGATTATTTGATTTAATGCATGAGTTTACAAAGGTTTTTAAAGGTTGAATGAATGATAATTTTTTATCTAAAGTTGAAAAGAAAGTATGACTTTGTTATGGATGAATATGAAAAGAAATAATTTTTTTTTAAGTGCTTTTTTTAAAAGTATTTACTTAAGGACAAGTAAAGATTCAAGTGTGGGGGTATGTGATAGGGGTTAAAATTACCGTTATTTTCCTAGTTATTTGAGGTTAATTTGAGATACTTTTTATACAATAATTAGTCATATTCCTTTCTATTTGAAATTTTCCATATAAAAATGCCTTTATGTAATTTTATACAAAAATAGGTGAAATTTGGAGCTAATTGTATGTTTTTCCAGTACAGACCTAGCACCAAGCCTAAAAAGTGGACCTTGCGTCGGTCCTGTACTGGCATAAAAGAGAAAAGTGAAAAGAAATAGAGCAATTGGAAATTGGAATTGAAAAAGAAAAATGGCTCAAAGTTTGTTCATGGCTCATGGCTCAATCACAGACGAAAGCAACAAAGGAAGAGAACCAAGATGAAAAGAAAATAAAGAAACAAAAAAGGAGGCTATACGGGTGGCTTGGTGCAGCTCAGTGAGCTGATAGCAAGAAGAGGAGAAAGCTTCAAATAGCAAATGGAAGAATTAATTTCGGCGGGCCAAAGGAAGAGTCAACAATTTCAGCCGCAGAATGGATGGTTTGCGGCTCAATTGAGCGAATGCAAGGAAAAGACGGGTCCATTCTTGTTAAGATTAGTGGACTCCTAAAAACGAAAAACATCCATAAATCCCTTTCGAGGACCCAAGTGAATGATTAAGAAGACTTAAAGATTATAGAATTATCTCTATTCAGCGTAATCAAGATCCTTCGATTCTGATTTTGCTATCATACGCGTGCAACCCAAACAATTACTAGACGGTGTAGTGTGCGAATGACCTCTATCGGATACACACGGTGAACTAACTCGTTACCCCAAGAGTGCTAGCGCCTAAGGTTTGAGAGGCTTGATTTTTTCTGGTGAATAGATGCACGAATATTTTTTAATAGAACAGATCCCTTGAGAAGATGGCTAGGGTTTTCTTAAGACCCATCCGAACCTCCTGGAGTACAACTTTGATAATATCTTATCATATTTTATTTTAAATTTAAATTAAATTAAAACTGATATGATAAGATTCTGCTATTATCTTGGTAATTTAACTAATTAATTTACCGAGTCAGATTCTTACAATCTGAACATCATCCAGATACCTCGAATGTGGACATATTTACAGATTCATTGTATCTGGTAAATTTTCTAGGTTTGATTATCTTAGACATATTTCCAGATTCATCGGACCTGGTTATCAGAAAAATAACCTAACAAGTTCGCTTATTGTGTGATCCTGTAGGTTCATTTAACACTGACAGTGTGCCCAAATCACATTTAAATGGCCCACAAGTTATAAGCGGTTTCTAGTAAAACATTATAACTATCCCGGTTAAATGAAGATTAGTGATCTCTTTGAACGAACCATAATTTTATATTTAGTCTTTTTGTCACACGATATTCATATTAAGCATAAGGCATGCAGCATATAATTCTTATTAAGCTTAATCAATTATTTCTTGATCTTATAGTTGACCGTTCAAACAAATGACATCAATATATTAGATTGATATATTTGAACAGGGCTATGCATTTTAACAATCTAACTTATCAATGGGCCCATGGATATCTCTCCAATAATTGAGAGGGATAAATTCATTTACTAACAATTATATTCCTTTCCTTGATTTATTCTATATCCAATAGTAGTCTAATTTATTATCTGGTTAAAGACAACTTTAGACAATGTCAAAATATAGAATTTATCAAGTAGGAAACTATGATGAATTCAGGTCGAAGGACTTCTAATATTATTATGGCTAGAAAATACTTATTACATGTTCCATGAAGTACTTGTTAGAATTCGTGGACTCCTAAACGCGGAAAACATCCACGAATCCCTCCCGAGGACCCAAGTAAACGATTAAGAAGATCTAAGGTTTAAGATTTACCTCTGGTTGCTGTAATCGAAATCCTTCGATTCTGGTTGCGATGTTGTACGTTCAACCCGAACAATCACCAAACGCTGCAGTATGCGAACATCCTCTATCGGATACACACCGCGAACTCACTCGATACCCGGGGAGTGCTAGCGTCTAGGGTTTGAGAGGTTTTTTTTTTCTTTTCTGGTAGAGAATGGCACGAATGTTCTCAACCGAAAAATTGGACTATTGAAAAGACGGCTAGGGTTTTCTTAAAAACCCCCGAACCTCTTAGAGTCCAACCCTAATAATATCTTATCATATTCTAATTTAAATTCAAATTAAATTAAAACTGATATGATAAGATTCTGCCATTATCTCGGTAATTTTAACTAATTAATTTACCGAGTCAGATTCTTATAATCTGGAAATCATCCAGATACATCGAATGTGGACATATTTCCAGATTCATTGTATCTGGTAAATTTTCTAAGTACGATTAACTTAGACATATTTCCAGATTCATCGAACCTGGTCACCAGAAAAATAACCTAACAAGTTCGCTTATTGTGTGACCCTATAGGTTCATTTAACACTGGCAGTATGCCTAAATCATTTTTAAATGGCCCACAAGTTATAAGCGGTTTCTAGCAAAACATTATAACTATCCAGGTTAAATGAAGATCGGTGATCTCTTTGAACCAAACCATAATTTTATATTTAGTCCTTTTGTCACACGATATCCAGATTAAGCATAAGGCACGGAACAAGTCATCCTTATTAACCTTAATCAATTATTTCTTGATTTCATAGTAGACTGTTCAAACAAATGATATCAATATCTTAGATTGATATATTTGAACACGGCTATGCATTTTTAACAGTCTAACTTATCAAGGGGCCCATGGATATCTCTCCCATAACTGAGAGGGACAAATTTCTTCACAATCAATCATATTCCTCTCCTTGATTTATTCTATATCCAACAGTAGTTTAATTTATTATCTGGTTAAAGACAACTTTAGACAATGTCAAAATATAGAATTTATCCAGTAGGAAACTATGATGAATTTAGGTCGAAGGACTTTCAATATTATTATGGCTAGAAAGTACTTATGACATATTCCATGAAGTACTCTCACAGTGGGTCATGTCCAATACAATGTTCTCTAACATTTATTTATGTCTTGACTCGATATCACAAATATCCATGGCCAGAAAAACATAGTTATCAAGTCACAAACATACTAATCTTAATTTATTATTATTCCAATAATAATAATCAATCAGGGACAGTTTTAGAATAGTCATTGTATTCATTGTAGGGTTTTACTATCAAGTCACGTACTTGATGACCAACAAAACAAAACTCACTATTCATGGAAAGGAAAGCCTCATATTATTATATAAAACATAATGACACTAGTATAAGTACAAATTGACTCTAGGGCATATCCCCAACAGTCTCCCACTTGCACTAAGACCAATTTGGCATAAGCCGTAATCCTATTGATCTGGTATGACTATCATGTTTAGACGATGGGAGAGGCTTTGTTAGTGGATCTCCAACATTGTCATCAGTTGGTACCTTGCATACATTGACATCTCCTCTATCAACAATTTTTCGAATGAGATGAAAACGTCTAAGTATATGTTTGGATCGCTGATGTGATCTTGGTTCCTTAGTTTGTGCAATGGCTCCATTGTTGTCACAATAGAGATCCACTGGGTTCACAATACTAGGAACTACATCTAGTTCTGTAATGAACTTTTTAATCCAAACTGCTTCTTTAGCTGCAGCTGAGGCAACTACATACTCAGCTTCTGTAGTAGAATCAGCTACGGTGTCTTGTTTTGAACTTTTCTAGCTTACAACACCTCCATTCAAACAAAATAGAAAACCTGATTGCGATCTATAATCATCTATGTCGGACTGAAAACTAGTATCAGTGTAACCATTTACAACTAGCTCGCCTTCTTGTCCTCCATAAACTAAGAACATATCTTTAGTTCTTCTTAAGTACTTCAGTATGTTCTTGACAGCAGTCCAGTGTGCCTCTCCAGGATTTGACTGGAACCTGCTCATCATGCTTAATGCATATGATACATCGGGTCGAGTACATAACATGGCATACATGATAGACCCTATAGCGGAAGCGTATGGTATCTTGTTCATGCGCTCTTCTTCATCCTTCATAGAAGGACTTTGAGTTTTGCTAAGCTTAATGCCATGTGCCATTGGCAAGAATCCTTTCTTAGAGTCTTGCATACTGAACATTTTCAGTACCTTGTCAACGTATGCACTTTGACTTAGTCCAATTAGTTTTCTAGATCTATCTCTATAGATCCTTATACCTAGAATATAGGCAGTTTCACCTAAGTCTTTCATTGAGAAACAATTTCCCAACCATGTCTTTACACTTTGTAGAGTTGGGATGTCGTTTCCAATGAGTAAGATATCATCAACATAAAGTACTAAAAAGACTATTGCATTCCCACTTATTTTTTTATAGACACAAGGCTCATCTTCATTTTTGATAAAGTTAAATTCTTTAATTGCTTCATCAAAATGAAGATTCCAGCTTCGAGATGCTTGCTTCAATCCATAAATGGATCTTTGAAGCTTACACACTTTATTAGAATTCAAAGGATCATCAAAACTCTCAGGTTGTGTCATGTACACATCTTCGAGTAAGTTTCCATTAAGAAACGCGGTTTTGACATCCATTTGCCAAATTTCATAGTCATAATATGCTGCTATGGCAAGAAGAATTCTGATAGATTTAAGTATTACAATTGGTGAAAATGTTTCATCATAGTCTATACCATGAGTTTGTCTATAACCTTTTGCTACCAGTCGTGCTTTGTAAGTATGCACATTTCCCTCCATGTCTGTTTTCTTTTTGAAAACCCACTTACACCCAATGGTTTTTGAACCTTTAAGTGGGTTAACCAAAGTCCAAACTTGGTTATCATACATGGATTGCATCTCAGACTTCATAGCCTCTAACCATTTTTCAGAGTCAGAACTCTTAATAGCTTGTTGATAGGAAGTGGGCTCATCATTAACCATAAGCTCCACATTGTGATCGTCAATGATGAGAAATCCATATCTCTCAGGCTGTTGACGAACCCTATCAGATCTTCGAGGTCCTTGTTCTATAGATGTAGGCTCATCTTGGACTTGTGAGCCATCTAATCGAGATTCGTTATTTGGTTCAGGCACTAATTGTGGCTCTTGAATCTCATCTTGATGAGATTCAGGCACTAATTATGGTCCTTGAATCTCATCAAGATGTATTTTACTCCTATTGATTCTTTTGAAAATAAATTCCTTTTCAAGAAAGAATCCATTTCGAGCAACAATTACTCTATTTTCTTTTGGGAGATAAAATTAATATTCTTTAGTTTCTTTATGATACCCTGCAAATATGCATTTATCCGATTTAGGTGCAAGTTTATCAGATAATAAACGCTTTACATAAACTTCACAACCCTAAATCTTCGGAAATAACAAACTAGGTTGTCTCCCAGTCCATATCTCATATGGCGTTTTCTGAACCGATTTAGATGGAACTCGATTTAGTATGAATGCAGCAGTCTCCAGGGCATAACCCCAAAAGGAGATTGGAAGATCAGTTTGACTCATCATTGATCAAACCATATCTAATAAAGTCTAATTTCTCCGTTCAGATACACCATTCCATTGAGGTGTTCCTGGTAGAGTTAATTGGGAAATAATTCCACAATTTTTAAGATGCTCATCAAACTCGTGACTTAAGTATTCACCACCTCGATCCGATCGAAGTGTTTTGATACTTTTGCCAAGTTGATTTTGTACTTCATTTTGAAATTCTTTGAATTTTTGGAACGATTCAGATTTGTGTTTCATCAGATACTGGTAGCCATATCTGCTGAAATCATCTATAAATGTAATGAAGTATTGAAATCCTCCTCTAGCAAGTGAATTCATTGGTCCACATACATCAGTATGTATTAGGCCCAATAAATCAGTTGCCCTTTCATTTTGTCTCTTGAAAGGCGCTTTAGTCATTTTGCCTAATAAACAAGAATCACATGTTTTGTAAGATTCTAAATCAAACGATTTTAGAAGCCCATCATTATGAAGCTTTGTTATGCGTTTCTCATTTATATGACCCAAATGACAATGCCAGAAGTAAGTCTAATTTAAATAATTGGATTTCAATCTCTTAGTATTTATATTATAGATAGACATGTCTGAAGATCTACGAAGATTTAGAATATAAAGCCCATTCGATAATGAAGCATTTCCATAAAAAAATGCCGTTTTTATTAATGGAGCAAATGTTATTCCTAATAACAAATTCAAAACCTTCTAAATCCAAACAAGAAACTGAAATAATATTCCTACTCATAGCAGGAACATAAAAACAATTGTTCAGTTCTAAAACAAGCCCACTGGGCAAAATTAATTCAAAAGTTCCTACAGCTACTGCAGCAACTTTTGCTCCATTCGCAACTCGTAGGTCCACCTCGCCTTTTGCCAAGGCTCTACTCCTTTTTAGACCCTACACATTTACACAAATGTGATATCCACAACCGGTATCCAATACCCATGAATCAGAAGTAGATAAATTAATTTCAATAACATAAATACCGAGCGGCGAGTCTCACTTGTCCTTCTTTTTCTTTGCTTCCAAATAGAGCTTGCAATTTCTTAACCAATGTCCTTGTTCTCCACAATGGTGGCAAGCTCCCTCCTTTGGTGTCTTGGCCTTAGGTTTGGGCTTGAACTTGGACTTTGCCTTGTCCTTACCCTTACTAGCCATGACCTTGCCCTTTTGGTTGTTCTTTTTGCCTTTCCCTTTTTGAACCATTAGAACACTAGGAGTATTCTTCTTAATGTTCAGTTCAGCTTGTTTTAGCATCCCATGCAATTCAGTAATGGATTTCTCCATATTATGCATGTTAAAATTCATGACAAACTGGCCATACTCAGTAGGTAAAGAGCCCAAGATCAAATCCGTGGCCATGTCTTGATTAACAGGAGCACCAAGCTTATCAAGATGATCTAGATAGCCCTTCATTTTAAGGACATGAGCACTTACCGAGGTGCCAAAAACCATCTTACATGCATTTAACGCCTTGTGAGTTTCAAATCTCTCTTGTCGTGCTTGCTCTTGGAACATTTCCTTGAGATGCACAATCATGTCATATGCCTCTGCTTCTTCAAACTGTTTTTGAAGTTCAGAGTTCATGGTTGATAGCATGAGGCAAGTAACATTGTTGGAGTCATCTTTGTGCTTACTATAAGCATCTTTTTCAGCTTTTGAGGCGTTATTTGCTGGAGCAGGGGGAATAGGATTTTCAAGAACATAGAGCCTTTTTTCTTGCTTAAGAACAATTTTTAAGTTTCGTGCCCAATCAAGAAAGTTAGTCCCACTAAGCTTGTCTTTCTCAAGCACAGATCGCAATGAATTATTCCAACTGTTTGTTACCATTATCTACATACAAAAATATGTAAAGTAATTAATTTTTGAGACTCTAACGAAAAACTCCCACTAAAAGCATTTGAACTTTTTGAAACTTCAACATTTTGATGTTTCGTAGTGGGGAAAAATATTTTATTTTAATCATAAGTAAGCTTTGGCTTTAATCTTATAATTAAATAAAACTCTAATTTTAAATGAGATAGACATCAAATGTCCCGGCTAAAAATATCTCATAAAATGCCCTAGGCCCAAAACCATTTTAATAGCCCAGTTAAGTCATACCATATCAAACATATGGAAAACTATTTTCCATCTTATCTCACTCAGATAATCAAAAGCATCCTACTTTGGTAGGAATGACCATATGATGATCCAAGTAATAACAAGTGTTTAATTTTGGAAGGCATTTAACACTTAAAATTTTTTTTCTTTTTTTTTTTAAAAAAAATTTGATTGTAGTAAGCAGGAAATAAACATATCAAATATGCATGCAAGACATAAATAAAAGTGACATAGCATGGCCCATAACCTATGTTGATCATCACAAGCAAAGTGAAGATCAAGGTGGTCAATCTAGGTATATGAACTCCTTAAGCATTCTCTAATGCCTTGAGCATACTCCTCCTTGGTTGTAAATGTCGGCTGCCGTCTTCTTTTACATTGGATAGTAAAATTAAAATAATTCCTATTCTAGGAAAGCAGTACAATTTTACAACAATGAAAAACGACACGCAGGCCGTATTTAAAAATTACAACTTAAAACAACCATAATGTAACCAGCCAATCACATTGGGATAAAATGGGCCATGCTATGCACTATTCAAAATAATCCACAACTACAATAAAAAACACTGACGAATAACACACAACAAACAGTTAGTTGGGGTTCCAAGGGGCAGCGCCCCTGCGGGGTCCAAGGGGTAGCGCCCTTGGCGGAGGTCCGATTTCTGAATATTAATCTAATTAACGTTCGGACCCCTTAGTAACCATCGCCGTGAAAATTCATATTACAGATAATATGCGTTCTTTTAATCATATTTATACAGATAACATATTATCATGGCCGATTAATAAAAATAATTCGCAAATATAGAACGACGGATAGCATGCTTACGATACCATATCATATTAAAACAGACCAATTTACAGACAATCTGCAACTAATCTGGTCTGATCAGGTGACTAAGACGCACATATTAAACCTAATTCAGGCAGTCTGCATGCTAAGTATTCTAAAATCATAATCATGCGAACATGCTGATACATACCGTTTAAATTTATATATACATATCATACATGTATTCAACAATACGATTAACACAGATGAATCAACCTAATCATTTAGCAAGTTTCTCTGATACCACTATTAGAATTCATGGACTCCTAAACGCGGAAAACATCCACGAATCCCTCCCGAGGACCCAAGTAAACGATTAAGAAGATCTAAGGTTTAAGAATTACCTATGGTTGCTGTAATCGAAATCCTTCGATTCTGGTTGCGATGTTGTACGTTCAACCCGAACAATCACCAGACGCTGCAGTATGCGAACGTCCTCTATCGGATACACACCGCGAACTCACTCGATACCCAGGGAGTGCTAGTGCCTAGGGTTTGAGAGGTTTTTTTTTTCATTTTCTGGTAGAGAATGGCACGAATGTTCTCAACCGAAAAATTGGACTATTGAAAAGACGGCTAGGGTTTTCTTAAAAACCCCCGAACCTCTTAGAGTCCAACCCTAATAATATCTTATCATATTCTAATTTAAATTCAAATTAAATTAAAACTGATATGATAAGATTCTGCCATTATCTCGGTAATTTTAACTAATTAATTTACCGAGTCAGATTCTTATAATCTGGACATCATTCAGATACATCGAGTGTGGACATATTTCCAGATTCATTGTATCTGGTAAATTTTCTAAGTACGATTAACTTAGACATATTTTCAGATTCATCGAACCTGGTCACCAGAAAAATAACCTAACAACTTCGCTTATTGTGTGACCCTATAGGTTCATTTAACACTGGCAGTGTGCCTAAATCATATTTAAATGGCCCACAAGTTATAAGCGGTTTCTAGCAAAACATTATAACTATCCAGGTTAAATGAAGATTGGTGATCTCTTTGAACCAAACCATAATTTTATATTTAGTCATTTTTTCACACGATATCCAGATTAAGCATAAGGCACGGAACATGTCATCCTTATTAACCTTAATCAATTATTTCTTGATTTCATAGTAGACTGTTCAAACAAATGATATCAATATCTTAGATTGATATATTTGAGCACGTCCATGCATTTTTAACAGTCTAACTTATCAAGGGGTCCATGGATATCTCTCCCATAACTGAGAGGGACAAATTCCTTCACAATCAATCATATTCCTCTCCTTGATTTATTCTATATCCAACAGTAGTATAATTTATTATCTGGTTAAAGACAACTTTAGACAATGTCAAAATATAGAATTTATCCAGTAGGAAACTATGATGAATTTAGGTCGAAGGACTTTCAATATTATTATGGCTAGAAAGTACTTATGACATATTCCATGAAGTACTTTCACAGTGGGTCATGTCCAATATAATGTTCTTTAATATTTATTTATGTATTGACTCGATATCATAAATATCCATGGCCAGAAAAACATAGCTATCAAGTCACATACATACTAATCTTAATTTTTTATTATTCCAATAATAATCATTGATCAGGGACAGTTTTAGAATAGTCGTTGTATTCATTGTAGGGTTTTACTATCAAGTCATATACTTGATGACCAACAAAACAAAACTCACTATTCATGGAAAGGAAAGTCTCATATTATTATATAAAACATAATGACAATAGTATAAGTACAAATTGACTCTAGGGCATATCCCCAACAGTACTCTTATAGTGGGTTATGTCCAATACAATGTTCTCTAACATTTATTTATATTTAGACTTAATATCACATATATCCATGGCTAGTAAAACATAGCCATCAAGTCATAAACATATTAATCTTAATTTATTATTGTTCCACTAATATAATCGATTAGGGACAGTTTAAGAATAGTCATTGTATTAATTGTAGGGTTTCACTATCAAGTCACATACTTGATGACCACAAAAATAAATGCACTATTCATGGAAGGAAATGCCACGTATTATTACATAATACATAACGACAATAGGATAAGTACAGATTGACTCTAGGGCATATCCCTAACAATTCTGTCCAGCAGTGGAGATAGAATGAGCTTCAGAGATTTTTCTAGAACAGGCCTGGTGCCAGGTTTGGCAAGTGTACTTGGTGCTAGGTCCATTCTGCTTGCTAAGGAAAAGCGGTAAAAAAATAGAGCAAAACAAAGGAAGAACAGAGTGTACCTGGAGCTTGGTGGGTCGAAGGTACCTGGCAACAGGTAGGTTTTAGAGGCGAAATTTCTGTACGTAGAATTAGGGCTTATCTAAAGATTTTGGTATTTTCCTATTTCTACTCGGCTAAGACTTCCTCAGCCACGAAATAGGCATCCAAAAGGCCTATAAAAGCATAAGAGAACACAAGAGTTTGAGATATACAACTAAGAAGGGTGAATTAACGAGCAGAAATTCTGAGTTTCTTATTGAAGGAGGAGTTCACCCAAGTCAAGGAGGATTGTTCAAAGGGAATATTCAAGGAAGAAGAAAAAGTCTTATCTATGAGTGCTTTCTTTTCTCTTTCTTTAGCAATGATGTATTCCATGTTTTTATTGTAATTTAATATTATTTTAAGATTCATGATTTTGGGTTAATTTAATTATTTGATCAATTCTTTGTCATCTTTTGTGTTTGATTACTTGATTTCATTAGTTATTTATGCGAGTTCTTCTAATTGACTTTGACACAACGATGTTAGGAGTTTCAAATTTTGATGGATTTGAATGATGAAGTTCGGATTTGAGAACTAAGTGATCAAAGGTTATGTTAATTTCACCTTGACATAGGGTTATTAGCTAAGTTTATGTTTATAAGGAATTGAGCATAATGCATGTTTTGGTTATGTTAGCTTGATTGACAAATATGTTAATATGAATCAAAATATAGGATTCCATGGATTGACAAACAAAGTGAAATTTACCTAAGTAGAATTATGACTTGTGAGATGATTAAGTTTTACTTTATATTCCTTCATGATGTCAAAATGATAATTAGTTGAAAGAATTGCTAAATGGTTCATTGTTATGTTTTCTAGGGTATTTGTCTAAATTGCATAAATCTACATCCTTGAGTTATATATGTTTCTTTAGTTTTTCTTTTTATTTTTTTCTCAGTTTATATGGGGTCGATTAAACAATAAAAGAAGAGTGATTAGTGTGTACTTATTCCATTGAGGATTGATACTCGTTGATTTTTCCTGTACTATGCTTGCGATGAGTGTACTTGCTTACATGTGTATTTTGGGATTAATGTTTTAATTAAATTTAATTAAGGGATGGATTTAAAATGAATAATTTTATATACCCAAAATTTATGTATCACTTCCCCACACTTAAGTTGAACATTGTCCCCAATTGCCTAGAATAACACAAGAAAAATTATCTAAAGGATTAAAAAAAAAAAAAAGAAAGGGGAAAGAAAGGAAAGATAAAGAAATACTTTTTATAGGCATGTATTGTTGAGAACAATTTTGAATTCATCCCAAAATAGCATTGTTTCCTTGACAATGGTTAAGTTAGTCCTTAACAAAGAAACACAACAAAAAGTATAAAACTAGAATAAAAAGTGAAAAAAAAATAAAACAACTAAAAGATAACTATCTAAGAAAGGTCATTAATAAAGAAAGGAAAAATAAACAAAAATAAAACTAAAAGAAGAAATAAAAGGAGAAAATCATAAGGCATCCTTCTTAGAATCATCATCATCATTAGCTCCACCAGTGGATGCACTTCCTCTTGGTACTGAAAACTACTGTATCCAAGTAGTCAATCTCTCATCATGAGCATCTCACCTCCTATGCATATCAACCATAGAATCTCGAAGTTGGAGAGTCGTCTGGGTCTCTATCCCGAGCTTAAGCTATTCCATCTGGGTATGCAACTTAGCCTCGAACCCAGCACTAGGCAGTGATCTCAAATTACTGGCATGTGCTTGAGTCTGTGGTGGTTGCTCCTCCTCATCATTAGTCGCGGGTATCTCTTCTATCTCAGGATATTAGACCTCAAAGGGTCTCATCCATTTCCTTTTTCTCATGAAATAGATGCCCACACTAGACTAATATAGGCTCAATCACGACATCCCGCTCTGTAGTGGTCTTAGTAAGATCCCCATCAACACTCTAAAGGATAGAAGAATACGCATGATGACTAAAGGAAAAACAAAGGCCTAGGATTAAGGCAAGAGTAGTGATAAGGGCTAAAATTACCATTCTTTTCCTACTTATTTGAGGGTGTTTTAAGATACAAATGTTATAATAACTAGTCATATTCCTTTTCTATTTGATGTTTTGCTTGTAAAATGTGTTTTTGGAAAATATATGTAGATTTAAGTAAATTTCAAACAGAAAATGAACAAAACCATAACACACTTGGTGCCAGGCCGTGCCAATGGACTAGGTGCCGAGTCCATTCTGCTCCAGCAGAAGAATTCGAGCAAGCTTCAGGGCAAATTCCAGAACAGACCTGGTACTAGTCTGGCAAGTGCACCTGGCACTGGGTCCATTCTATTTGCCGAGGAGAAAAATCCAAAAACAGAGCAAAAATAGAGAAAGAACAGAGTGCACCTGGTGCCAGGTGGGTTGAAGGTACATAGCCCTAGATACGCTTTGGAGGCGAATATTCTGTACACAAAATTAGGGATTGTCCAATGATTTTGGTATTTTCCTATTCCTACTTAGCCAAGACTTCCTCAGCCACAAATTTAGTATCCAAGAGGCCTATAAAAGCATAAAAAAACATAAGGGTTGGGAGACATACATAGAGAGAGGTGGATTTATAAGCAAAAATTCTGAATCTCTCATTGAATGAGGAGTTCACCCAAATCAAGGAGGATTGTTCAAGGGAGTCTTTAAGGAAGAAGAAAGAGGCTTGTCTATGAGTGCATTCTTTTATCTTTGCCTTTTTTTCCTTTAGCAATGATGTATTTGTTAGTGTTTTGCTCTAGAAGTAATCACTTGTAAATTGTATATGACACTTTTGTTTTCTAATAAAAGGCTTTATTTATCTTTCAATTTATTTTATATAAATTAACTGTTAGATAAAGTTCCTAGACAACACTGTGTTAAGAAATTCATGATAGAGATAACGATATAAGATTCCTACTACACTGTATAGAGTTGGGACTTAAATAATCCCTAGTCATAGTATTAATGAGACAAGGACATCATTAATGCGTTAAGACTAGCACGTGTTGGACTTCCTGATCTGATCAAGTGGTGGTTCTTATATCCGTGAGTATTGAGATACTTAAAGTTAACACGTAAAAGCTTGTTAATAGAGCAAGTACATTGGATGAGCTGACTATGAGATAATCACATGGATAACTATGTAGTGCATATGGTAGAATCTCGCTATAACAAATGTGTAAGTATCCTTAGACTTGAGATTTCTAAGGTACTTTATTTGTTGAGCATTGTACTTTGATTCCAATCTCTGGAGCTAGATCGAGGGCCGCCTGTGAGATATATATTGGGTACAATGTGAGGTAAATGAAATCAGTTGAGAGGGTTAATAAATGATTCACCACTCCTAATAGTAGGGGTGAATATCTCACGGCCATTTGTAGGAATTACTACTCGTGAAATCCTTGGCCAAGGTTCATGTGTATTAGAAACAGTTTCAATTGATACGCATGTTGAGTAGTGGATTCCTGGTATAAGTACTACTCCCTCTGTCCCATTAAAATTGACCTACTTACTATTTTGGGATGTCCCATTAAATTTGACACTTTCCTTAAAAGGAAAGTTTTTACTATACAATTTATTATAAAATAATCAATATACCCCACATATATTATATTTATATTCTTAGATTTGACATAAAGTATTATGGGACCCACATATTTTTTATTTTTATTATATTATATTATATTATATTATTATTATATTCTAATTTTTACTTTTGCATAAAATATCGTGCCAAGTCAACCACTGCCAATTTTAATGGGACGGAGGGAGTAATATATTTGGGCCAGAATTAATATATATTCTGGAAGGAGTTGGCACTAATTCCGTACTCCAAACCGAATGAGGTATTGTATGGTGATTTTATTGCACTATAGTTTGTTATTGAAGGGTTCATGTCAAGCCACTTGACTTTCTAGATTCATGGGTGGTCATGATGTGTTGCTAGATACCGCTCATGATTTGTTGAATATGGGTTTATTAATTGATGAATTAATAAACCAATTCTGTTTGGAATTAATAGATTAATTCTAGATTATTTTAAGGATTATTAATCTCAAAAATATTTGGATTAATTCATATTCACTACCAATAGAATGGGAAACCTGATAGGTCACACACAATAGAGGATTATGTACTCGAGATGTTATATGATAACATTGTGGGGTTAATCATGAGAAGTAGAGGTTATTTGGGCCAAATTATAATTAGTTATAATTTTTGGGCTAAATTATAATTGCAAGAACTTAAAGGTTCCAATTATAATTTGGTGAATTCTAATTTGATTAGAATTCAAATTGGAAGCTGTTTATGTGAGCCTCAGCATTTTTTTTTCCCTCAGGAGGTTTTGATCGGTTTTATCTTCTATGAGGCACAAAAGGAGTTTTTTTTTTTTTTTTTGTAAGCTCTTGGGAAAAATAAAACCCTCACGGAAAGATCTTCTTCCTTTCTTCTCTGGTTTTGTCCTAGCCGCCACTCTTCTCTGCTAGTACAGAGATTTGGCTTCTTGAGTTTCCTCTGTGTGGACACTGTTGGAGGGAGTTCAACGCTTGGACTCCAGTGGCGATGACAAGGATCTCTGGTATTGCTGGATCGCTTCTCAATAGAAGGAAGAAAATTTTAAATAACAGAGACATCACTGAAGGTATATCTTCTTGCTTTTGATCCATTTATTCCACATGCATGCGGTCCTCTTGCTCAGAATCCTTAGTTTCTTAAGATTTAATAGTATAGAAATGCATTCATTTCCTCTGCATTGACATGATCCTAATACTATTGGAGTGAATTGGGGGATCTAAAGAAGAACAGGGGCTAGACTATATTAGTAATAAGTAAACTTTTTGTGCGTATCTCCAAATATTTGGGGAATAAATACCAATCGTAATGTCTGAGATGAACCAAATAACTCCTACTTCCACTAGAGCCAATCATTCATGTATCTAATACCGAAAGACTCAACATGCCTATCATGTTTTTTCTGGGATAGTGCTTTTGTAAGCGGGTCAGCTATATTCTCATCTGTGAGAACTCTTTCTACTTTTACATCATTCTTATCTATGATCTCCCGGATTAGATGAGAGCGTCGTAGCATGTGCTTAGATTGTTGATAAGATCGTGGTTCATTTGCTTGTGCAATGGCTCCATTGTTGTCACAATACAATGATATTAGACCAACAATGCTAGGGACCACACCCAGTTCTGTCATGAACTTCTTAACCCAAACGGCTTCCTAGCTGCTTCAGAAGCGGTTATGTACTCAGTTTCTATCGTAGAGTCAGCAATAGTTTCTTATTTGGAACTTTTCCAACTTATTGCCCTTCCACACAACGTAAACACGTAGCCATATTGTGACTTGAAATCATCTTTGTCAGATTGAAAACTGGCATCTGTATACCCATTTATTTTCAAATCACCTTCTCCATAAACTAAGAACACATCCTTAGTTCTTCGTAAGTACTTATGGATGTTCTTTACAGCCGGCCAATGACTCTCACTAGGGTCAGATTGGTATTTGCTCGTCAAACTGAGAGCACATGATACGTTAAGCCTTGTACAGATCATAACGTACATGATAGATCTAACTGCCAAAGCATATGGAATCTTACTCATGTGATCCCTTTCAGCTTGTGTCTTGGGAGATATCGACTTTGAAAGGTTTATCCCATGGGATATAGGTAAGAATCCCTTTTTGGATTGATCCATGCTAAACCTCTTTAGCACTTTATCTATGTATGTAGATTGTGAAAAACCTAGCAACATTTTGGATCTATCCCTATAGATCTTTATTCCAAGAATATAGGTTGCTTCTCCAAGATCTTTCATGGAGAATTTCTTGGACAACTAAACTTTAATTGATTGTAGGACAGGTACATTGTTTCCTATTAGTAATATGTTATCTACATAAAGTAATAAGAAAACAATTGCACTCCCACTAACCTTCTTGTATACACAAAGCTCATCCATGTTTTGGATGAAACCAAACTCTTTGATTGTTTCATCAAAACGGGTGTTCCAACTCCTAGAAGCTTGCTTAAGTCTATAAATGGACCTTTGCACCTTGCACACTTTTGTGCTATCATTAGATGTGAAACCCTCAGGTTGTGTCATATACACTTCCTTAGTCAGATTTTCATTTAGGAAAGCTGTTTTCATATCCATTTGCCAGATCTCAAAATCATGATAAGCGGCAATAGCTAGGAGTATCCTGATGGATTTTAGCATGGCTACTGGCGAGAAGGTTTTATCATAGTCAATACCATTTTGTTGACGATAACCCTTAGCCAGTAGTCGTGCTTTATAGGTAACTACGTTACCATCCATGTCAGTTTTCTTCTTGAAAACCCATTTGCATCCAATAAGTTTAATTCCTTTGGGTGGATCAACCAAAATCCATACTTAGTTGTCATACATGCAATCCATCTCTGACTTCATGGCCTCAAGCCATTTATCAAATTCTAAACTATTCAGAACTTCCTTGTAGGTAGTAGGCTCATCTTCATTTATGAGTAATGCGTCATTGTGGTCACTAATGAGAAATTCATATCTCTTAGGTGCCATGCGTATCCTACTAGACCTACAAGGACCTTGTGTAGTAAATGGTTCATATATTCTCTCAATAGATGTGGGATTTGACGATTGATCTTTGTTTGTTTGCTCTTCTTGAACTTCACTAAGTTCAATTTTACTCCTATTGTCCCCTCTAAGTATGTATTCCTTCTCTAAGAAGACGGCATGCTTCGAAACGAACACTTTATTTTTGGAGGGGAGATAGAAGTAATACCTGAAAGATTATTTCGGATAATCCACAAATAAACACTTGTTAGACTTACTTTCAAGTTTGTCTGACTATAGCCTTTTAACAAAAGCAGGACAACCCCATACTTTCAAGTGACATAACTTTGGTTTTTTTGCCGAAGAACATTTCAAATAGGGTAGTATCAACCGTTTTTTATGGAACTCTGTTTAGAATATAAACAAAAGTTTCTAGTGCGTACCCCCAAAACGATTTTGGTAAGTCCGCAGAAGCCATCATGGTCCGTACTATGTCTAAAATGGTTCAATTCTTTCTCTCAGATACACCATTATGTTGAGGTGTATGTGGTGGAGTCCACTGAGATAGTATCCCATTATCCCTAAGATAGTCCTGAAACTCTTGGTTTAAGTATTTACTTCATTGATCCGATCTTAGAGTCTTAATACTTTTACCAAGTTGTTTCTCTACTTCATTCTTGAAGTCTTTGAACTTTTCAAAAGCTTTAGATTTGTATTTCATTAAATACAAATACCCATGTCGTGAATAATCATCGATAAAGTTTATGAAATAGTTATAACCTCTTCTTGTTTGTATAGACATTGGGCCACATATATCAGAATGTATAAGTTCTAATAACTCTTTGGCCCTTTCTTCTTTTCCAGAAAAAGGAGTTTTAGTCATTTTACCTAGTAAACAAGACTCGCAAATGCCATATGATTCATAGTCAAATGACCCTAAGTCACCAAGCCTGTGTAATTTAGAAACACGATTCTCATTTACATGGCCTAAATGGCAATGCCATAGATAAGAGGTGTTTGAGATATCAACCTTTGGTTTCTTATTATTTATATTAAGAACTGGATTATCTATGTCTAGAACATATAAACCATTAACTAAAGTTGCAGAACCATAGTAGATATCATTCAATAAAAAAGAACAACATTTATTCTAAAAAATTAAATAAAATCTATATAGATCTAAACATGCAACCGATATAATGTTTTTTAATAAAACTGGTACAAAATAATAGTTTTGTAGTACTAAAACTAATCCTGAAGGCAGGTTCAGCTCGTATGTGCTCACAACAAGTGTAACAACCTTTGCTTCATTTGTAGTTCGCAGGTCCACGTCGCATTTCTCTTGCCTTCTACTGTCCTTTAATCCCTGCAAGTTATTGCACAAATGAGATCTGCATCTGGTATCTAATACCCATATCTCATTTCTAAAGGCAGTTTTTATCTCAATCATAGACATACCAGGAGTAGAAGTAGAAGTGTCCATAAGCTTCTCCTTCTGCTTCTTTTCCTTCACAGTCTCCAAGTAGGCCTTGCAGTTGCGCCTCCAATGGCCTATCTTGCCACAATGATGGCATGGGCCCTTGGTGACAGCGTTCTTCTTCTTCACACCACCTTTGGGCTTATGGGAGCCTTCTTCTTCTTCCTGTGAACTTTTTTCTTAGAAGAAGAAGATTCTATCATCAAGACCGCATTGGAATCCTTCTTCATAGAGGACTCCGCAGTCTTGAGAAGATTGATCAACTCAGGAATGGTAGACTTAATCCTGTTTATTTGATAGTTGATTACAAACTGTTAAAAACTATTAGGTAAAGATTGTAGAATTAAATTGGTCCATCACGAACCCAAGAGATCCAAGCTTCTCAATCAAGCCTAATATCTTCAGCTTATGAGTAGCTACAGAAGCACCCTTAGCCATTTTACAGTGGAACAGTTGCTTTGAGATCTCATATCTCTCTGTTCTGGCTTGGGCATCAACCAATTCAAGAAGATGAATCACCGAATAGGCATCCATATGCTCGTGCTGTTTTTGTAGCTCAGGAGTCATCGACGCTAGCATGATACAAGATGCTGTGTCAGCGTCCTCCTTGTGCTTCTTGTGGATAGCATGCTCATCAGCATGAGCATCTTGAGCTAGTGGTGGCGGAATAGGAGCATCTAGCACATAGAGCAACTTTTTTGATTTGAGAACAATTCTCAAATTTTGATACCAGTCGAGATAGTTCAATTCATTGAGCTTGTTGGTCTCTAAGATGCTATGAAGGTTTAGATTGGTTGACATGATGCACATGACCTAGATGTAAAGATAGAAATGATTAGCTAAGTGTATATGCACATGTGATGCAAATAAATAGGTCTTTAATTAAACGCATTCTTATTCCACTATATCATTGTTGATTTGGGAAAACCATTTGGAAGCTTTCCTAGTGGACCAATACCCAAATTCCTCAAGAATAACCTTGGATTTACCCAACAAGCCACTCTTGATTTCAATGGTAGGTATCCAATACCAATTACATCGTATGTAATTACCAGATCATTGGGTGATTAACATCATTTAATCTTAAAGCTTTTTGGGCTACCCCAATATTTCCTCTAAATTTCTTTATACTTGAGTTAGCCTAACCAGGAAAAAGAATTTAGTTAAACCCAACCCATTAATCAAGAATTTAATTCCATAGCTTGAACATACTCTATGTCAAGTAGGCTTGGGTTAGCCCAACAACCTGGTCTCGAAAAAGCACTCTCATTCTTACTATATTAACATAAGAAATTAGGTTTAATATTAATTGAGGGATTTATTCCTTTGAATGATTTCATCAAATGACATGCATAAATTACATCAATAAATCTCATAAATTGATAACCATGATAATAAAGCGATTACGTGATATGGTTATGGACTTTTTCCTAAATTAATTTTCTCAATCCAAAAGGAAATTAACTTAGTTAACCCTATGTGTTCATGCATGTTTTAAGTAGAGGATCTTACCCTCTCGCCTTGTTTTGGTCGCCATTTCCAAAATTAAAATAATTCTATCCCTATCTAACATATGTAATCTAATTACATAAATTTCCTAAATAGAGAAACCTCAAGTCACATTCGAGGAGAGTTAGAAGAGAAGAGAATTACACAAGGATTTTAGAGAAGGCATGACTCGCAGGTCCTATTTAATAAAAAACAAAATTGTAAAAAATGCATAAACAGATATAGTTCGATTTTTGTCCATAACCATTCGCCATGCCATTGATTGTGCTTAAATAAAAGTTAGACATATAATTTTATCATTCCAAAATTTCTATCTTGGAAGAATAAAATAAAATTAGATTTAATTTCTAAAATCAAATTCTAGAAATTAAATTAAGACAAAATCTAAAATTAATATTTTAGATTTTATTTCTAAAATCAAATTCTAGAAATTCAATTAGGATAAAATATAAAATCAACATTTTAGAAAACTTATTAATTACTAAAATCATATTTTAGGAATTAAATAATAATATATAATCTAAAATCAATATTTTAGAAAATATATTAACTTCTAAAATACAATTTTATCCCAAATTATGAGTCTACAACAACAACAACAAACTAAGCCTTAATCTCAAGTAACTTGGGGTCGGCAACATGAACCAATGTCAGGCAACGTGTGGTCATCCACATGAATCCTCTCTCGCCACTTTCTTCTATCGAACGTCATACTTTCATCCAAATCTAACAAAGACATATCTCTCTTAATTACCTCTATCCATGTCGTTTTAGGTCTACCTCTACCTTTCCCTCTGTCTAACCTATCCTGCCTCACTCTCTCCATCACCCTAACAGGAGCATCCCTCGGTCTTCTCTGAACGTGTCCAAACCAACGCAGACGACTTTCTCTCATCTTTTCCTCAATAGATGCCACACCCACCTTTTCCCTAATGATCTCATTTCTAACTCTATCCTTCCTAGTATATCCACACATCCACAGTAACATACGCATCTCAACTACTTTCATTTTTTATGAGTCTATTTTTTTTTTTTTACATATCCAAAATCACTATTTTAGATAATTAACTTCCAAAGCCAATTTTGAAATTTATTCCCTTACCAAAACAAAATACTGGAATGCTTTGATGAAAGAGGAAAAAGGGAAAGGAAAAGAAAAAAAAAAAACACTTCCTTCGATCCACTGAAAACGATTTTTTTTTTATCTGACAAAAGGACAAAATCCAATCTTCACATGATTGAACTTGGCTTCAAGCTCCAAGCAACATGGCCCGAGCTTGCAACAGGTCCAAGCCGTGGCTTAGGCCAATTGTTCCTCAAGCCGTGGCTTGGGCAGCCAAAAAAAAAACCCTTTTTTTTTAAATAAAAACCTGTTCATCGTCTTCCATAGATGTTGGACGAACACCTTTGATTTTTCACAGTGGACAGAAACGAATTAAAAAAACATTTTTTTTCTTTCTCACAAGAAAACATTATGTGACCTTTACATAACTCAAAACAATTCAGTAAATCCACGATCTTCAAAAATCAATGGAAAAAAAAAACAGCGCAGTCTGCAATTCTTCAGTGACCCACAAGAAAGACTCAAAATTCTTAATCAAACAAACCATAGAAACGTTTTCTATGATCCAAACATATGCGTGAAACAATTTCAGACATAGCCAAACAAAAACAACATAAAATATTTTCCAGAAGCATGATCGTATCAAGAAGTGAAAAAACAGAGATGAAAATTGAAACAACTTTCATGGTAATTAAATGTCCATCCATCACATACAAGAGGCTCTGATACCACTATTAGAATCCATACATGCATCATATATACATTATGTAGCGGAAACTAAGGATTCTGAGCAAGAGGACCACATGTATGTGGAATAAACGAATCAAAAGCAAGAAGATATACCTTCAGTGACGTCTTTGTCGTTTAAAATTTTCTTCCTTCTGTTGAGGTGCAATCCAGCAATACCAGAGATCCTTGTCGTCGCCTCTGGAGTCGAAGCGTTGAACTCCCTCCAACAGTGTCCACATAAAGGAAACTCAAGAAGCCAAATCTCTGTGCTAGCAGAGAAGAGTGGCGGCTAGGACAAAACCAGAGAAGAAATGAAGGAGATCTTTCCGTGAGGGTTTTATTTTTCCCGAGAGCTTACAAAAAAAAAAAAAAAAAACTCCTTTTGTGCCTTATAGAAGATAAAACCGATCACAACCTTCTGAGGGAAAAAAATGCTGAGCCTCACATAAACAGCTTCCAATTTGAATTATAATCATATTAGAATTCACCAAATTGTAATTGGAACCTTTAAGTTCTTATAATTATATTTGGCCCAGAAATTATAACTAATTATAATTTGGCTCAAATAACTTCTACTTCTCATGATTAACCCCACAATGTTATCATATAACATCTCGAGTACATAATCCTCTATTGTGTATGACCTATCAGGTTTCCCGTTCTATTGGTAGTGAATATGAATTAATCCAAATATTTTTTAGATTAATAATCCTTAAAAGAATCTAGAATTAATCTATTAATTCCAAACAGAATTGCTTTATTAATTCATCAATTAATAAACCCATATTTAGCAGATCATGAGCGGTATCTAGCAATACATTATAACCACCCAAGAATCTAGGAAGTCAAGTGGCTTGACATGAACCCTTCAATAACAAACTATAGTGCAATAAACTCATTTCACCATACAATACCTCATTCGGTTTGGAGTACGGAATTAGTGCCAACTCCTTCCAGAATATATATTAATTCTGGCCCGAATATATTAGTACTTGTACTAGGAATCTACTACTCAACATGTGTATCAATTGGAACTATTTCCAGTACACATTAACCTTGGCCAAAGATTTTAGGAGTAGTAATTCGTACAGGTGGCCGTAAGATATTTGCCCCTACTATTAGGAGTGGTGAATCCTTTATTGACCCTTTCAACTACTTTCGTTTACCTCACATTACCCAATATCTATCTCATAAGTGGCCCTCGATCTGGCTCCAGAGATTGGAATCAAAGTACAATGCTCAACAAACAATGTACCTTGGAGATCTCAAGTCTAAGGATACTTGCACATTTGTTGTAGCGAGATTCTACCACAGGCACTACATAGTTATCCATGTGATTATCTCATAGTCAGGTCATCCAATGTACTTGTTCTATTAACAAGCATCCACGTGTTAACTTTGAGTATCTCAATTCTCACGGATATGAGAACCACCGCCTGATCAGATCAGGAAGTCTAACACGTGCTAGCCTTAACACATTTATGATTTTCTTGTCTTATTAATACTATGATTAGGGATTATTTAAGTACCTACACTATACAGTGTAGTAAGAATCTCACATCATGATCTCTATCATGATTTTCTTAACACAGTGTTGTCCTAGGGACTTTATCTAACAGTTATTTTACATAAAATAAATTGAAAGATAAATAAAGCCTTTTATTAGAAAACAAAAGTGTCATATACAATTTACAAGTGATTGCCTTTAAAGTAAAACACTAACAGTATTCAATGTTTTGATTGTAATTTAACATTATTTTCAAATTCATGATTTTGTGTTAATATGGTTATTTGATTAATTCTTTATCATCTTTAGTGTTTGATTACTTTATTTCATTGGTTATTAATGCGAGTTCTTCTAATTGACTTGAGACGATGATGTTAGGAGTTTCATTACATTGATTTTATATTTGTGTAATCTTGATGGACTTGAGTGACGAAGTTAAGAATATAGGACTAAGTAATCAAAGATTAGTTAATTTTACCTCGACCAAAGGGCTATTAGCTAATTTCATGTTTATAAGGAATTAAACTTAATGCATGTTTTGGTTATGTTTGCTTGATTGACAAATCTATTAATTTAATCAAAATATAGGATTTCATGGATTAGGAAATGAAGTGGGATATATTTAAGTAAGAATCATGAGTTGTAAAATGATTGAATTTTACTTTATATTCCTTCATGATGCCAAGATGATAATTACTTGAGAGAATTGCTAATTGGTTCATTGTCATGATTTCTTGGATAATTGTCAAAAGTGCGTAAACCTACATCCTTAAGTTGTATATATTTCTTTATTTTTCTTTTTATTCTTTTCTCACTTTATTGGGTCGGTTAAACAATGAGTGAAAAGTGATTAGTGTGTACTTGTTTCTTTGAGAATCGATACTCATTAATTCTCTATACTATACTTGCAATGAGTATACTTGCCCGTATGTGTATTTTAGGATTAATATTTTAGTTAAAACTTGACTAAATGATGGATTTAAAATTGATGATTTTTATGCTCCCAAAATTTACTCATCAAATTTTTGGCGCTGTTGCTAGGGAACAATATCATGAAAGCTTAGATTTTGTTGATTTAATTATGTTTATATGCTTATATGTATATATGTGAATATGTATATGTGCTCCTTGTATGACTAGGTGCCATATTATGTATACTTGTACTTTAATGTCTATATACATTGCAATTCCTTGTAACTTAATTTGTAAACATATCTTAACTGTCTAACTTGTAAATTCTTTAATCTTACAATTTTCTATATTGTGTAGACCTTACTCTTAGTTTAAGTCGAGATAGTCGACCTTGATTTGGAAATCGAAAGAACTCTCTCTAAGGTCCGAAAGGCTATCAGGAAAAGGGTAAGGAAAGTGATGGAGATAAATCAGTCCAACAATGGTGGTAATGGTGGAGCTAACAGGCAGATTATGAAAAACTTTGTAAAACCCGCAATCTTAGGTACGCGCTCTAGTATCACAAAGGCCTAGGATTGTAACACTTCACTACCTATGTACCCAGATAGGGCGGGATGTCGTCTAGAGGACCAGAGGTCTTTATAACAAGGTGCAAATAATAAATAATTGGGAAAAATCCCACTAAATAAAATAACAAAATACTCTTATTACATCGAGGGGAAAATACTTATACAAATCCGAGAAATCAAAACTAGCAAACATCCCTTGAAAGTAATACAAGTAAAAAATAAAATAAACAAATGGTGATCATCGCTTATTCTTGCAACCTGCTCAATGTAAGTACTCCCTTGAAATCATGATATAAAAGGTGTGAGATTGGCATCTCAATAAGTCCCGTGTGTGCAAGTGTCAATTATAACTACTTCGTGCATGCAAGTTTAACAAAATCACAAAATCATATTTGCAAGTTAATTTCATCAATAACAGTTATACAAAGGAGCCTTGCTCGATGAATCTAAAATAGTTCACAATAAATCATCATTTTATCATATTCATAATTCATTAGGTAGGAATTAGCAAATGATCCAAATAATAATATCATAATCCATATCGTGGTTACTACCATGATAGCATCACAATGTATTCTTTTAACAATGGACAATGGGAGATTCTCCTATTAGGTGAGATACTCATTCATCTCTACACCTAACACTCCAGTTGTTCAGTCCAGATCAACAATGTCCACATGGACCAATATGCTAGCTCGGATGGCCTGACTATGTAGTACTGTTACCTCTCCATGTTGAGTTCATTTTTTGGAGGTGGCCTTCTGCCAGAAAAGTCACTCTTGCTCTTCAAGACTAGTACTACTAGCCTATCCCCGTTGAGTACTCAATGCTCCCTATTTAGGGATAGAATCATTTTTCCCTTTTTTGAAAGTCTTTAATTAGCTTGATTGCAAAACATGGTTTTTTGTAATAGAATTTCCAAATCATTTAGTGATAGTGTAAGAAATCGTTTTTAGTTTGAATAGTTGAAATTTGATAAACTCATTTAGAAAGTAAAACATCCACATTTCCAACCTAAGTATCAAAACACAGTGTAACTCATCATGTTTAGCCAACGTTTCAATCCTCTTGTCAAAACATTATATTGACATCAATTCAAAATAACATTGCAAAAATTTCCTGCGAACGAGTAACATTTATCAAAACGGTTATGCAGGGACTTACTTGGATAAATCAACAGTTAGACCTAATTCAATTGATGACCTTAACTTCCACGCCTTCCTTATTTAGAGTAAATAATTCTATAATTAGGATCCAATCATTCCATCTACTATTTCATGCAACATAAATTCTCATGATCTCACTAATCACCTAGTTCATCCATGGTATCTAGATGATTTAATTCACTAGATCATATATACAACTTCCCTTTGCCATTCTATTGATCGTATCCATGCCTTTATCCAAATCAATTCACCAAATGACAACTCTTATATTCAACTAGCATAAAATCATCATAAACAGCCCCATAAACATTAAAAGATCTCATCTTTGCCAACCTAGAATAGATCTAAATTCATCATGACAAGATACATCAATGTCCTATCTCATACATGCTTTGTCTATGGCTTATATCAACATATTCATCATTCTAGTTCATTCATGCTTTCATGCTCGACTCCATAAGCATTCAAAAGTTAATACACTAAATATTAAAATCATTTAAATTAGTAAAGATAGGATCTTGATTACCTCTTAGCGATCTAGACTTAAAACACGACAATTCCTTGATAACTAGCTTGAGTTCAAGCTATGGTTGAAGAGATTGATCCGCCTAGATGGCCTTGATTGAGACTTACCAAGACAGGAATAAAATTTGTCCCTTATGGATGTGATTTAAGGGAGAAAAGAAGAAAATAATAGAGTAAGAGATGAATAGAAGGGTTGAAGATCAATTACCTTATAGAGAGTTTCAGTTTTGGCTTTGTTCTTGGGGTAGGCTGGTCGAATTTTGGTGCAGGTTGACTACTGGCATTTCATGATTTTGAGGGGTTTGAGAGGGTAGGGAATTTCATGGTCTGCTGGACAGAAAAGTCTAAGGTTTGGCGTTTAGGTGTTTGGAGGAGTCCTACCTTGCTATGGACTCTTGATTACAAGAGAAAAGTTGGATAGCTTTGGTTCTTCTATGGGTGTCGAAATTGGTCAGTGGTTTAGGGGTTATTACTACTGTGTTTTTTCTGCTTGTGAGGGCTGAAAATTTGGACAGAATGAGAGAAGAAATTTGGTTAGTTTTGGTCTCTATAGTGGCGAAAATAAGAGAGGAAAAGTGAGCCTTTGTGTAGCTGTATTTTGCTCGATAACTAGAGAGGGTTTTGTGCAGGTTTTTGGCTGGAAATTTCATGCAGAATGGAGTTGATTGTGGCCAAACTTTTGGATGAGTTGGAAAGGAAATTCTGGTATTTGTTTTGGCTAAAACAAAGTCCTAATTGGTTAAGGTTTTCTTGGATAACCATAACTATGTTTTGGAGAGTTTTAGTTGAGCTAAATTGCTCTAGTGTGCGGCGGCAGCTTTGAGGGAATTTTCTAGAAAAATATAGGAAGGAATTAGGTTATTTATTTAAGCACTAATTTAATTTATCCCCTATATTAATTTCAGTAATTTAAATGGCTATTAAATAATTATTTTCACATGATAAAATTCTGGTTTCCTTCTCACTGGATGCTACCAAAATCCTTTTTCCCCCAAAATTTTAAAAATCCTTATCCAAAAGATAAATACTTTATTTAAAATCTAGCTTTTATCCTTTTATTTTCTTTTTAAAATTTATTTGAAGAAAATTGAAATATGGAGACTTATCTCCTTATGGCGTGGCGGCTTCCACATTAAAACAAGATGTATATTCATATATTTTATATCCTAATAAATTACTTAGATATAGATTTTTAAAAATCTAGATTAATAATACTTAAAATTTTCTAAAAGATTATGATAAGACATTAGAATTAAAATTTTAATTTATTTTCAAATATTTTATAAAATAATCCCCAAGATAAATCACACCACTAAATTTTAGGAAATTGGCTCCAAGGTGGTGGCTACCCTGGGTGTATTTCGGCTAAGGTTTAGAAAAATTTTGGGAAGGAAAAATAAAAGAAAAGAGAAGATTTGAAGTAGCTAGGATTTGAACTTAAGCCCATCAAGAATTAAACACCAAGCTTTATCCACTATTCTATAACAATTCTTGTATAAAATTTCCCCTAATTAAATTCTCCTAATTCCTACTCACTTGCTTCCTCCTCTTCCTAATGAATTCTCCCCCACAAATAAAAACTCAACTAACTCAAATAACACAACCACTTCAAGAACAATTTAATTAATGAAACAATAAACTCGTGAAACTTATATTTTCATGAAAATCTTTCAATTTACCAAATGCAATATAAGAGAAATGCTATGACATGCATGACTTTCCCCACATACTAAATGTGGCTTAATATGAGGTATTACAAGGATAGAGGCCAATAATTTTGAGATAAAACCAATGTGATCCAGATGATCCAGAATATGATCCAATTCGATAGGTTACCTGAAGAAGATCCCAATGCCCACCTTGCAAGCTTTCTAGAAATATGTGACACATTTAAGATGAATGGTATTTCTGAGGATGCCATCAAGCTAAGACTCTTCCCCTTTTCCTTAAGAGATCGAGCAAAATCATGGTTAAAATCTTTGCCTACCGGATTTATTACTACTTGGAATGTGTTAGCTTAAAAATTCTTGGCCAAATATTTCCCACCAGCTAGAACTTCCAAACTTAGGATTGACATTTTTGCTTTCCAACAATTAGAGGCCAAAAACCTTTATGAGTGTTGGGAGAGGTTTAAAAAAATGATAAGAAAATGTCCTTACCATGGATTCGAGTTGGGAATGAAAATGCAAATCTTTCACAGTAGGTTGAGTTGTGCTACGAGATAATTAGTTTATGCATTTGCAGGAGGTTCCATCAATTCCAAAACCCTAGAAGATATGAATAACTATGTCTGGGGTAGTTTATGTTCTAAAGCTCGTGTACATAGAGTACACAAGATGGATGCCATGGCTGCATTAGAGGTAAAGGTGGAGGCACTCATGCAGAAAATCGATCAATTGGTCATGCCTCCTTCTCAAGGGTAGGTAATGAGTGTGAATTGTGATTTTTGTGGGGAAGGGCATCCATACCATGAATGCTAAAATATGGGGTCTTCACAAGAAGCATTGGAACAAGCGGCATTTGTAGGTAATGGTCGGCAATGTAATAATCCTTATAGGAATACTTACAATCCAAGTTCGAGGAATCACCCAAACTTTTCTTGGAATAATCAAAACCAACCTTGGCAAACTTCTTCGAACTTTGGGATACAAAGGACTCAACCACCTATGCTTGTTGGAAAATATGCCCTCTTAGACTAGGTTTCTGATGTAAATATCGAATGTTTTAATAAAAGAATTTATTTTTAGAAATTATTTGTGAATTTACATTTTATTTGTGCACAATTTTGTTTGGAAAAGACCCATTATGTTTAAGTAAGTGATCCATTTGAATGGTGGTCGTTCACAGTAAGGTATGGATCACGGGTTACTTAACACATAAACATTTGTTCTTAACCAATTGATGAGAATGGGAATCTCATCATGTCTAGGTTATTATGTTGTGAATTCCAAATGGGGAATGGCTTACCTTTAGCCAGTGAGTAGTCCACTCACTTCATGACATAAGCGTATTTCGAATATGTAGAACAGGACCTGCAGTAGTGGTTGCTAAAAGTACTATATGATAAAAACCTAGACTACTACTGCTACAGCGTGGACTAGTACTCTACGACTTGAGTATGAGTTGGTGGTTTGACGAAGTTGAAAGCATGTACTTTGATATGCTATAGTTGAGGTTCTATCGAAGGGCTAATATACTTGTATGTTGGGTATGTATGACTAGTTAGTTAAGACAGACTTGTACACGATATTTTCTATACTATATCGCCTTTTGTGGTTGTCCGAATGATCTAAATATCTAGGGCCCTAGGAAACATGACTTGGATGTTTGCTTTAGGGTAGCTCCCTTGGAAAGCGAAAATAATCCAAGAAGTCATGGATCATTAGACTAGAAGCCTAAGGATGGTAGATGTCATTTAGAGAGGTGTTAGTACATTTCTTTCTCTCTAATGTACGGCAATGTATAAAGGGGTATTTTAGTCATTTTACCTCTAGGTCGGAGACTTTGCTAACGCAGCATTGTCCTTGGGGTTAATATTTCCTTATAGTAATATTAGAAAATATTTAAAATGCAAAATACAGCTATTTATATGGCAAGGGTATTTTGGTCATTTTAGTAGCCAAGGCGGTGTGTCTTTTGGTCCCTAGTATAGACTGTGAGTCCTAATTATATACAGACTAAGGAATTGGTCTTAAATTAAATTAAATAAAATTTATTTTTATTTTAATAGCCTGATTTAATTTTTGGGCTAGAATAAAATAAAGGTCTATGGAAAGAAAGAATTAATTAAATTAGTTTGGTGGGTTAATTAATTGTTTAGGGCTTTGGCCCAGTTTGAATAATTAAAGATTGACCTGGGACTAAACTAATATATGCTTGTTAATTGGACTAGTTTATTTGGGCTGGAAAATTAATTATTAATTAGGCCATTTATTTGGTTCTAATTAGAATAATTAATTTAGTCCAAAAGGCTAAACTAAGAGTCTAATGGGCCAATCCAGTTTAACCTATGGTTTTATTTAGGTTAAATAGGAGAATATAGAATATGATTATTCTGGCCCTCTCTGACAACAACGTTGTTTTTTCATTGCTTTTTTTCTGGTGAAAAAAATGTGATAGCCCTCTTCTCTTTCTCGAAAATATTGCTTAACCCTGTGAGTTGTTCACCAAATAAGATTAGGCCGGCCATATACTGGAAGATCGAGAGGTTAGCGTTCATATACATGCACAAACAGAGTAGGAGGCTTGCAGGAATCGCACAAGAGGTTTCCACCAGCGCACCTACCCCAGTCCCACACATTCTAGTCCAACCAATTCTGAGAATGAGGAAAAGAGGTAAAAAAAATTTTCCCTCAGAGTCTCGCCATGCTGTGACTAGCGCCGGCTTCGGCCTGTGTGTTTCCTGTTCTTTAGTTTTTCCTGTTTTTGCTTCTGCTACATGTTTTGCTTCCCCCTTTTAAACCTTCAATGCTATACAATTCCCCACCAGCTAAACCATCCTTGGAGGAACTGGTCAACCGACTAGTAAGTGGGACAGAAATACGGTTCCAAGGAATCGATGCGACCACGAGAAACTTGGAGGTGTCCATGCGTAACATTAAGGGTTAAATTGGATAGTTAGCCAAACTTCTTGGTGATCAACAACCAGGTTCACTTCCAGGCAACACGGAGACCAACCCATGGGAGCAAGACTATGGGAAACGCTGATTTTGAACTGCATTAGTTTTTTGCTGAACAATCTTTTTAATTTCTATTTACTTTCATTTTTTTGATTGTTAGACTGTATTCTCTTCATGTATTCGTGTTCTTTTTCTTTATTTCCATTATATTCCAATTTAAAAAAAAATTATTTTTGGCCAGAGCTGACCTGACACCTGACCCAACCCGTGGCCTAGGCGCTGGGCCAGCATGGACTGACAGGAAAGTGTGGACAGAACAGGCCCAACACCAGGCTTGTTCGGCCGCAACACTTAAAACCGGCCTTTTTGGCTATTTTTGTTTAAAAAACTTTCATCCCTCTCAAATTTTCTCTTAACCTATCACTAGGTTCATCTTCAAAACACCGTCGAATCATTTTATATACCTCCAAAACACTTCTAAAACACAAAATCCTCACTTTGTTCTTGAAATTTTGGATCAAAACAAGGAAAAATTCAATCTTTTCACCCAAAACTCATTTTTCAATCCTTCTATTAGGGGCATGATTTCTTCAAACTTTTTGCATAGAATCATTGCCCTATGTATTGTAGATCATTATGGTATGAATTTTCTACATTTTCTACAGTTGAATTTTTTTGTATGAATTTTGGGTAGTTTTCTATGCATTTTTGGGCGAAAATTCTTGAATAATTTATGATGAAGGATTTAATTGATTAAGATTTCTTGTTTTGAGCATTCATTGGCATGAGAATATCATTGATACTGCTTTACAATTATGCCGTTGATGTTTTACATCTTTTTGTAAGTGATTAAGCATGCATTCTTTATGAGTAATTTTTTTTTTTTTTGGGATAAAGAATACTTGGTCATGTTTCACTTAGCCTTATGCTAATAAGCTTTGCATTGTGATATAAATGGTATGGCTAATTGAGCATTATGATTCTGAGCTGAATATGGCTTCATTGAGCACTTTTGAACATTGTGGATTTGATCAAGCTTGTTGAAATTGTGTTTGGACTGGCATATGTTTATTTTTCTCGTAGGTTTGTTGGAGGAAGTTGAGCGGTGTTTATTGATTATCTTGTGGTTTTTGTATTGAGTTAGTGGTGGTGCTGAAGGGTGTTGTAATTGTGAGAAGATTGAGAGTGGAGCATTTATTGTAAAGAGTGAGTTAAAAGCATCATATTTTTCTATTCTACCATCTATCTTCATCCTTCCATCATGTCTAGATGACCTAGACCGGGGGCTAAGAGGGCTTGAGATGCATCTTCCTCCACACCTTCTTTCGAGGCTCTACTTACCCAACCTACCCAATTTTCTGATCCTATGTGACAAATCGAGTATAACATGCACCGACACAATAAGATTATAGTAGAAAAGTAATACAAGTGTAATACCCCGTTTAACACCATCTTTATTATATGCGGAAAGTCATGCATTACATAACATTTTATATGACATTTGATAACTTGAATCATTTTCATGGATATATGTGATTTATGAGTTGGTTGGTTCATGAATTTATTTACTTTGATATACTTGTTAGAGGACTAATTAAACAAGAGTGGGAGTTAAGGGAATTTGTTAGTTTCTTGGTGGACTTGAGCTTTTGTTTTTTTTAGTATTATTAGATGAGTATTATTAGAAGGGAAATGGAGTAAGTGAGTGGGATTATGAGTATTATTAGATGAGTATTAATAGAAGGAACAAGAGTTGTTGTGGTTTAGTGATTAAAATAAGAGTTGTCGTGGTTTAATGGTTGAAACAAGAATTATTGTGATTAAGTGGAGTGGTTGAAGCTAGAGTTATAGTGGTTGAAGCTTGGTGTTTAATAATTGGAGACTTGAGTTTAAATCCCAACTCTTGCAACCTTTCCATTCTTATTTCTCAAAGTTCTCCTAAGCTAAACAAAAACTAGTCACACACACACTCACAAAAATTCTAGCTTCTCTTACTCTCAAATTGCCTTCTAGTTTTAAGCAAAAATAATAGCACAAGACCCTAAGTTTTCTTCCCCTATTTCTGCCCAAAGCTGAACAAAAAATCAGCCTATACTTTTCTCCTTTTCCTCTTATTATCTAGGCCATTTTAGCACCCTAGAGCACAGCTATAAACTCCTTCTATTCATTGTAATTTCAGCCAAACCAAGAAGAGCGAAAGCTGCCATTTTTCCCTTGTTTGTTCAAGAGTCCAAAACAAGGCGTAGTCCTTCTAAATAGCAAAACACCTAAACCTAACCTATAACAGCCACCAATCATACCCTAATCCTCTCTGCTACAAAACAAAAATAGCCCCATTTTCTTTCTAAGATTTTGACCATCACAATTCTAATCACCACCAAAATCGAGACGACTATTATATTGATGATGAGATTCGATTATATACATGCCATGATGATGAGTGGATTCATATCTGGCTTCTACTCCTAGAAACATTAATTAAGAAAAGAAAGTGAAAAAGAGATCAAGCATTACTTTTGGTTGATTATTGAGAATATCCAAGTAAGTCCCTGCATAACTGTTTTGCTAAATATTACATGTTTGCAAGTATTTTTGTACAATGATATTTGAAATGGTGTCAATATGATGATTGACATAATGATTAGAACGTTGGTTGAATATGATGAATTGTACTGTAGTGTTTTGATACTTGGTTTGAGAACGTAGTTATTTTATTTTCTAAATGAGTTTGTCAAATCTCAACTTTTAAACTAAAAAAAGATTTCTTTTTTTTTTATCACTAAACATTTTGGAAAACTTATTGTGAAAAGCCACGTTTTACAAAGACAAGGTAATCAACAATTGTGAAAACAAGGGAAATGATTCTACCCCTAAATGGGGAGCGTTGAGTACTCAATGGGGGTAGGCTAGTGGTGCTAGTCTTAAAGAGCTAGAGTAAGTCTTCTGGTAGGAGGCCACCTCCAGAAAATGAACTTAACTTGGAGAGGCGACAGTACTACTTAGTCAGGCCAGTTCGAGCTAGATATGGGTCCATGAGGACTTTATTTATCTAGGTTGGACAACCGGTGTGTTGGGTGTAGAGATAGAGGAGTATCTCACTCTAGTGGGAGGATCCCCCATTGTCTATTGTTGAAAGGTTACATTAGGACGCTATTATGGTGGTAACCATGATATGGATTGTTATACTATTGTTTGAATCATTGCCAATCCCTATATAATGAATTTATAAGATGATAATAAGATGATGATTTATTGAGAACTGCTTTGGATATGATGAGCAATGCTCATTTGAATAATTGTTTATTGATGAAAAGTCTTGCAAACATGATTTTTGGGTTTTGATAAACCTGCATGCACGAAATGTTTATATATGGCATTCGCACACACAAGACTTATTGAGATGACAATCTCACACTATTTTATATCATGTTTTCAGGGGAGTGCTTTTATTGAGATGGTTGAAGAGATAAGAGATGACCTTCATTTTATTTAGTTCTGCTTTGTATTTCTTTCGAGAAATGATTGTTAGTTTTAGATTCTCAGACTTCTATAAATTTTAACTTTGGTTGTAATAAGATTATTGAAAATTTTATTTAGTCATTTTCGTTCCTTTTGTCCCTCGTTATAAAGACCCCTGGTCCTTTGGACGGGGCGACTTCCTGCCTATTTGGGTACATAGGTAGTGGGGTGTTACAACTAGCCATCTTTAGACAATTCTCTACAACTTTCTACTATGTTTAGGTGGCTGAGGTGGGAGCCCATCATTAGAATAGAAGGTCCTTATTGTCTTGTGCACATGAGAGAATTTTAAGCCAACATGCAGGACAAAAAGAAAAATACTCTCTAAGTCATCTTTACCAAGGTCAAATGGATTCCCATTGAGTTTAACAGGGCTAGACTAGCTAGAATTTTAGGAGTCCCAGATGAGAAATAATGGATAACTATGGACTATAATAGCCAAAAGATCATCTCTGAGCCTACATGGGATGTAGGGGCTGTAAGGGCTAGTTTTCGTATGAAGTGAAAAGGGAAAATAGGTTAAAATTAGTATTAATCCAATAATGACCTTGAGGCTCAGTGGCGTGCCTAAATCTATATATTTGCTTTCAATGTCTATCCTAAGGCTAGTGGTTTCAATGAGTCTAGAATCCTTAACCTTTATATTCTGGATAAGATGAGGAACTGTGAGTCTATTCCCCTTGCTCTAATTATCATTCACTCTATGTAAGAGGTTGCTTCCTCTAATATTATAGCCAAAGCCCTCCAATTCTCTTTGGTTATTATGCGTATTCTGAGAGACTTTGGAGTACGACTGGATAGAGAGCTAAGTGAGCGTACTACTAACCGCGACCTAGTGACGGAGCATACTTTAGTTCAGTATGGGCATCGCTATGATGAAAGGGCTAAGAAGTAGAAGAGGCTGTATGAGGTGCATTACCCTAGAAGGAAGGAGCTCCCCCCTGATGAGGAGGTGGAAGAGGCGCCACCTACTAGACTAGCCCCTCGTGCCACTAGCTCTTATTCACGCACTGATTTTGAGGCACGAATAGAGGCATAGATGGAGAGCCAAATGACTATCCTCCTCCAGCTTTACAATTCCATTGCCGACATTCGTTACCGCCAGGATGTTCAAGATCAGAAGTTGGCCGCTTGGATCCAACAAGTTACTGTGCATCTTCAAGTCGTAGAGTTGACACTGATGATAATAATGATGATGATGAGGATGACTCTTGACCTGCTCTTTTGTATTGTATTTTATTTTCTGTTATTTCTTTTTCTTTTGAATTTTAATGACCTTTACTAGCTTTTAGGTGTCCTTTCTTTTATTTTCTTTTTCATTTTTTTCTAGCTTTATGTTTCTCTTTGGTTTTGTTTCTTTTATTTAGTTGGTACTCTTGTAACTCATCCTTGAGGTGGATTCAAATATGGTGGTACGACAATATAATGGAAGTATCTTCTTCACTTTATTCTTCTTCTTTATTCATCTTGGGCTTCTTGCCTGTGCTTTTCTTATTCTATCTTTGGCTATTGAGGACAATTCCAATTTAAGTGTGGGGGGGAGAATGAGGTTGAAGAAATATTTTTCCATATCATTTTGTGATTTTCTTTTTCAAAATTTCAGTGGTTTTCATTGGTAAGCAAGGTTGTAATTATTTTTCTTACTTAGATATGAGTTTTGTTATTCATTAGGCGGATTTTTGTGAAATTATTTTGTTGGATAGGCTATTTGCCAAGACTTGAGAATTTTGATTAATCTTGTTTATGCATTGGTGTTTGAATCTTATTTGACTCATCTAGTTTAAAAATGGAGGATATAAGGAATATAAGAAGAGTTTACTAGTTAACTCTTGTATTATAAGTTTAAATTTTGCTAGCCTTGAGTTATGATGTATAACATGAGTTGCTAAAAGATCTTTGAGAGGAAAGATTGTAGAGAATTCTGAAAAATTTTTTATGTGAGTTGAAAAAACAATGAGTAGAAACAACACTATTGTTGGTGTGAATTAAAAAACGCTCTTATTGATGATCATTAAAGACCTTTAGTTGAAAAGGGGGTCAATATGGGGAGAAGCAACAAGTAAATTCAGTGCACTTTCTTGAGACTATCTTGAAGGCAAAAAGGCAAGAAAGAGCAAAGAAAGAAAGAAAGAATTGGTGAGAAAAAAAAATGATGAATGATGACTATAAAAGGGGCTAATAAGGTGTGTGAAGAGAAATCTATGCACTTGAGGCTATCAATTCCCTAAGTCATTGGAAAAATTTTGAGAGAAAAAAATTTTAGAGTGCTTTCCTTACATTATGACTGGAGTTATGCAATATTTTGGATCTATAATGCTTGGGTTGATAGATAGCTTGACTTATGTGATTCATATTATTTATATTTTAACTAGAAGGGTGAAATAATCTTCTTAGACTAAGGTATGCACTTGATTAATTTTACTTTAAGAGTTTTGTGATGTCTTGTCCAATGTTGCAAGGTTTGAAATTGCTTTAAAAGGGTATGGATGACAAGAGTTGTATCTCAAGTTTGAAAGGAAGATAAGATTTTTGCTATGGTAAAGAATTTTTGAATGAATAAGAATTTATGTTTTCTGAATAATTTTTCTTGGACTAAAGTGTTGTGCTTGAGTACAAGCAAAATGTTCAAGTGTGGGGGTATGTGATAGGGGCTAAAATCAAAATTCTTTTCCTAGTTATTTGAGGGTGTTTTAAAATACATTTATTATAATAACTAGGCATATTCCTTCCTATTTGAAAATTTGCATGTAAAAGGTATTTTTGGCAAATATGTGCAGATTTGAGTAGATTTCCAACAGAAAGTGCACAAACCAAAATAGACTTGGTGCCAAGCCCAACCAATGGACTAGGCGTCGGGTCCATTCTGCTCTAGCAGATGAATTTGAGCAAGCATAAGGGGAAATTCCAGAACAGACCTGGCACTAGGTCTGGCAAGTACACTTGGCACCGGGTCCATTTTGTTTGCCGAGGAGCAAAAACCAAAAATAAAGCAAAAATAGAGGAAGAACAGAGTGCACCTAGCGCCAAATGGGTCGAAGGTACACGGCGCTAGGTATGTTTTAGAGGCGAATATTCTGTACACGAAATTAGGGATTGTCCAATGATTTTGGAATTTTCCTACTCCTACTTGGCCAAGACTTTCTTAGCCACGAATTTAGCATCTAAGAGTGTAACACCCCACTACCTATGCCCCATTAGGGTTGGGGATGTCACCCCGTTCACAAGATAAGGGGTCTTTATAACTAGGACACACCAAATAAAATAAAAAAAATACTTCAGAATTTAACCTATTACAACCCAGTAATACATGAACAAATTCAAAAATAAATGTTTGCTACTGTTTCTCAAAAGCAATACATAGAAAAAAATAACAAAGAGTCTTCAAGACATAGGCAGCATTCTAGCTAATGACCTTCACATTATGATTGACTTGAAAACATGGTATAAAAGGTGGTGAGATAAAAATCTCAGTAAGCTCATGTGTGCTTTGAGTGTTTCAGGTAAAACAGTTCATGTATGCAAGTTGTAAAAGTTTTATAATGAAAGTGCTAGCAAGCATTAAATAAATGTCATAAATGAAGAGTGGTGTTTTGGTTTCGAAAACATACATGAGCACAATAAATACAACCACCCAAAAAAGGTAGCCATAGCACCAAACTTTGTGCACCATAACAATATAATGATCAGAATGCTACACGTTGAACATACTAACATAAGGTAGGTGTACGGCCTACCGGGTGGATACTCCTCCATCTCTACACCTAAACTTACTGGTTGTCTACTCTGGAAACATATAGTCTACTTGACTGAACTTGCTAGCTCGGACCGGTATGGCCTACAGGACTGGTATCCAATCCGAGAAGGACTCATCCCTCAGAGGTGGCCACCTACCGAGAGACTTACCCAAACACTTCAAAGACTACTCCTAGCAGTCTACCGTCCTAGTATCTACCCTTATTAAGTACTTAACGTTGTTTGTCCCACTTGGGAGGAAAAATATCATACAATGATTCACTTGAAAATAGCAATTATGTAACACCCTACTACCTAAGCCCAACAGGGCCGGGGATGTTGCCCCGTCTAAAGGACAATAGGTCTTTATAACTAGGACACACAAATGGAAATAAAATAAAACTTTAAAATTAAAACTTATTACAACCCAAAAATTCAAGAACAAATCCAAAAATAAATTGTTCATTATCATCTCTCAAAGAAACATATAAAATGAACAACAAGAGTCTTCAAGCAGGCAACATTCTAGCTATTCATCCTCATAGTAGGATCGACCTGAACATGGCATAAAAGGTGATGAGATAAAAATCTCAATAAGTCCGTGTGTGCTTTGAGTGTTTCAGGTAAAACAGCTCATGTATGCAAGTTGTAAAAACTTCATAAGAAAATGAACTGGCAAGTATTAGACAATGTTAAAAATAATGAGTGGCGTTTGTCACTTTTCCAACCATACATGTTCACAATAAAATCAACCACTTGAAAGGGTGACCATGGGTTACCACACGTTGGGCCCTATGATCATACAACGGTCAGAATGTCACACTTTGTGCAGACTGACAAAAGGTAGGTGTATGGCCTACCAGATAAGATACTCCTCATTCTCTAAAACCAAACATACCGGTTGACCATTTCGAAAACACACAGTCCACATGACTGTAACTTGCTAGCTCGAACCGACATGACTAAGTAGTATAGTCGCTTTTCCAAGTTGAGTTCATCTTCTAGAGGTGGCCTCCTGCTAGAAAACTCACTCTTGCTCTTCAAAACTAGTACTACTACCCTATCCTTATTGAGTACTCAACGTTGATTGTCCCACTTGGGAGAAAACTGATAAAACATTGCTTTATTTGGAAATAGCAATTAAGGGTTTCTAAAGTCCGTGTCAAAATTAGTTTTAGAAATAGTTTGGTTTTTTAGCAAAACTGGTTGTTGATTTTCAAATAATTTGTTTGACAGAAACAAAAAAGGAAACCGTCCTTAATTGCCTTTACAAAATAAGTGTTCACACACTTCGCGTTTGGCTTGCTATAGTGACCTTTTGTCATCAAATAAGTTTTATATAGGAGTTTACCTGATCCTTTGCTTGAGCTAATTCAAAGATTTTCTAAAGCTGACCTAACCTCGCCTGGGGTAAACACAAGCCATAATTAAACTCTAGCCAAATTCGCTTCCATAAATAATCCTAGTTCAACTTATTACAGTCGTGACCCTAATGTCCTAAGCTTTAAGACTAGATGATAAAGGGTTTTATAAAATAAGTCTAGTTTGATAAATGAAAATAACCAGGGATTGTAAAGTAATTTCTAATAAGTTATGGGTTCAAATATAATCTTTGCTATTAACAAATAAATTAGGGTTTATTTGATGAAGGGTCATAAGTCTTAAAAATAATAAACTATTATTAAACTCCTAATTAATTATTAATAGATAGAAAATAAATAGTAAATTTTATTAAATCTTGATCAAAAGGTAGTAAATAAATTTTAATAGTATTTATGAATATATGACCTATAAGATTAATATTTTTCCTATTATGATTTTTTTATATAAAAGGCCTCATTTATTATTATTACTATATATAATATTCATATATATTATTTTTAATAGAAGATATTATTTATTTGTCTAAAATATCACTATTTTATTTAATAATCCAACTCTCATATCTTCTTAGGGTTTTCAAAATTATTGGAGGAAAATATAGTGTTAATTTTTTTAAAACGCAAAGAAATTGGCTAATTAAATTATCTTAGGATCAACAAGGTCATGATTATAATTTTCCCATTGCTAACAAGATTCATGAACATAAAATCCAACATTAATCAACCAACTATTCTATTTATGCATAAAGGCTTAAATCCATATCTAATATCACATGATCCAAACCTCACTAAGTATAATCATATTCATTGCTTTAACAAAAATTCAAGAACATAAACCCTATTCACCAAAAGTGACATAATATCTAGCATGCTTAACCATCCAACTTACTCAAGACATGAAAAACATGCATCGATCCACAAGAAATACTACAACACTTAATCATGGCAAAACATCCTCATGCACCAATCTTAACTTCTTCATACACAAGCATATACTCAATCCCCAAACATAATCTATCCTTTTCTAACAACATCTAGGAGACATGATTTTAGAATTAAGGAGGGGTTAAAGAGAAATACTTGGTTGATGATAATCTTGTTGAAGATCCAAGGAGATCCACACTCGAATAGGGCTTGATTTGTCCAATGAAGAAGAAAACAACGGCCATGGTTAAAAAAACCATTTTGGCTGTGAGAGAGAGAGAGAGAGAGAGAATATTAGTACATTATATTAAAGATTGAAGACAAAAGAAGAATGATCAAAATCGTTCTTGGTTACCTTGAGAGAGTTCTTGAATGTTCAAGAGAAATTTTTGTTTTTGATCCGATAGCAGAATTTTTTTTTCAATTTTTGATGTTATAAAATATAGAAACGGTCTCTAGAGGGTGAGTAGACATGATCTGGAGTTTTTGGAAGGGATTGGAGGTGGTTGGAGTGGTCTTAGGCTTGGAGAATGGTAGTGTGTGTTCTTGGTATTCTTGGTGTTCTTGGAGAAATGGAGAGAATGGAGAGAAGGCTGGACGAAATTTACTGAAGGATATTGGCTGAATGGTTAGAGGAATTCTTGTGATTGGATTTTCAGATTAGGGGAAAGAGGGAAAGCTGGTTCTTAGAAATTCAAAAGGAGTAATTCATGGAGTGCATTAAGGTAAAAGATATAGTAAGAGTGGTTTGGTTGATGAAGGTTCTTGGAACTGCTATGGCAAACTGGTTTTGTTGAAGTTTTGCTGAGATGAATGAGGTTTGTAAGAGCTATCGGGTGGCCAAAATTCTGAGTGTTATGGTGGAGGGAATTTCCGGTTGGTTGAAGCTCAATCCATGGATGTTTTCATGTAGCAATTTGCTGAAATTTTGAATTCCAATTGAAAGCTTGATTGTAGTGATTGAAGGAGTGATTTAAGGAGTGGTTATGGTGTTCATTCGTGCAGATCAATGGAGGAGGGTGATGAAGTTCAGTTCATAGCTGACTAAGGTTTTTTTCATAGAAAGTTGAAGTGATTTTCAGACAAGGTTGAAGAGGGAGTAAGGCTGGAATTTCTGGTTGTTCATTCGAGAGGTTTTGCTGGAATTTTTGTGCAGTTTTTTTTGCAATGCTCCAGCTGACTTGCAGAAGGTTTGAAGGGGTATTGGAGGGTCCTTTAAGGTTGGTTTCTAGCCTTCTTTTTGGAGGAAATACAGAGATGCATTACTGGTTTGAAGGCTAGAAGAAATAGCTTAGTTTTTGGACTGCTAAGCTGCAAAACTGTCCAGGTTTTTTTCTTAGTTTGCACAACTGTGTAGTCCGATTTTTGGCCAAAGGTTGCAGTTTTCAAGCTAAACAAGTTGGCTATTTTTCTAGCAGTATTTGATTGAGAAAAATGGCTGATGTTTTTGAAAGCTGGACTGGTCAATGAAGCTGGAAAATTTCTAGATTGCTACCACGAAGAAGATGAACACTTATGGAGTGGAGTTTGAAGGTTCAACCATGTAGATTAATTCTCTTGGAAACCTTCCTTAACTCCTTCCCCATTTAGAGCCAATACTCTATCCTTTAAGAGTCATTTCGAGATTCTAAGGTTAATGAACCTTGCTGGATTTTCTGGAAATAAAAAATGGCCTTGGGATAAATTGAACAACTTAATTGATAAAGGATTAAGGTAAGCTAGAGAGTAAAAGGACATGAATCCGTTAAGAATTCTTGTAGGGCATAAGAATAGGATTAAGATATTCCCTTCATACCTTCCCTAGGACAACACTCCTAGTTCTGCTTATGGAATACAAAGGCCGAAAGTCCAACCTTAAATAAAATAAAATTTAATTGTGCTGAAATTTAAATTGTGGTATTTGAACTTGAGACCTTAGGGATAAATTCCAAAGTTCTAACCCCTAAACCCCAACAACTCTTGTTCTTATTTTCTCTCCCAAATATTCTTCCTATTTATTCCTCAAGCTGTCTCCCAATTTTCACTTCAAGCAAAATTACCATTTTACCTTCCTACTCAATAAGCACAACTAAGATTTCTAAACTATAAATTATAATTCTAAAGCACATAAAATCATTCAAAAATATATTTATGCATGTAAGAAAATATGATATGCATCCCGACCCCCTTACTCTAGGGTTTGTTTTAGTTGGGGTTTCACATCCTCCCCTCCTTAGGAGAATTTCGTCCCAAAATTCAGGCATACCACTATCTTAGATCGGGATACTTCCGCTTTACCCATTCTTCTATTTCCCATGTGGCATCTCGCGTGCTATGATGCTCTCACTGCACCTTTACCATCGGTATCTGCTTGTTCCGGAGGGTCTTGATACTTCTGTCCAATATTCGCATGGGTTTCTCCACATAGCTCAAGTCGGGTTGCAACACCTACGGCTCATCATTCAAAATATGACCGGGATCGGCATTGTACATTTTCATCTATGACACATGAACATGTTGTGAATTCCTATCAGTCCATCCGACAAATCCAATTGATACGCCACCGGCCCAATTCTCTCTTTTATTGGGAACGGTCCCAAATGCCTCAGATTCAGCTTTCCACCTCTCGGATGCTTCAAAATTCCTCTATTCGGAGTTAATCTTAGGAATACCCTATCTCCCACTTGGAATTCTAACTCTCTCCGCCTATTGTCTGCATAGCTCTTTTGTCGGCTCTGAGCTGCTTTCAACCTTTCCCTGATTAACTTAACCTTGTCCAATATTTCCTGAATATAGACTTCTTCGGTTTTGCTTATATGTCCAGCTTCTAACTAACTCCTGTATAGTGGTACCTGACAGTTGAGTCCATGCAATGCCTCATACGGAGCCATTCCAATCGAAGCTTGATAGCTGTTATTGTACGACAACTCCGCATACAACACATATTCAATCCATTTATCCCTGAAATCCAGTACACACGTTCTCAGCATATTCTCTAGTATCTGTATAACCCTTTTTGACTGCCCATCAATTTGCAGATGCACCTCGTACTGAACTTCAGTGTCGACCCCATTGATTCTTGAAACTTTCCCTAAAATTGAGATGTAAATCTTGGATCTCGGTCAGACATAATACTAAAAGGCATTCCATGTAGTCGGACTATTTCTCGCACATAGGTCTGGGCCAACTTATCTATAGAATCTCTTACATTCACTGGTATGAAATGTGCTGATTTGGTCAGTCGATCCACCACTACCCATATGGCGTCATTTTGGGTCCTTGACATAGGAAGTCCGGTAACGAAGTCCATGGTTACTTTTTCCCACTTCCATTCAGGTACTGGCAACGGTTGCAACAGTCTTGCTAACTTCTTGTGCTCTGCTTTAACCTTTTGACAGGTGAGATATGTTGAGACATATTTGACCACGTCCCGCTTCATTCTGGGCCACTAATAAGACCTCTTCAGATCCTAGTACATCTTGACTTCCCCCGGATGAATGGCGTACTCGCTTTTATGCATCGCTTCCAAAATTCTGTCCTTTAATTGCTGTTCTTCAGGTACACACAGTCAATCTTTGAAATACAAAACTCCTACTTCATCCTGCAGAAATTCACTACCTTGTCGTTTATGGTCCTTGTCCTTGAAAAGCTGAAATTCTGCATTATTTTGCTAAGCTTCAATAATTTCCCGCCTTAGATCTGGTATCAACTTCAGGTTGCTAATAAAAATTTTATCCCCTTGCACTTCTACTCTTCTATCAAACACATCTTGAACCACTTGAATCTCTTGTACCCTTAGCCTGGCCATGCTGACTTTTCTGCTCAAGGCATTAGCAACAACGTTGGCCTTCCCGGGATGATAGTTGATTAGACAACGGTACTCTTCCAAAAATTCTATCCACCTTTGCTGTCTCAAATTCAAGTCCTTTTGGGTGAAAATGTACTTCAGGCTCTTGTGATCAGTGAACACTTCGTATTTCACTCCGTACATGTAGTGTCGCCATTTTTTTAAAGTGAACACAATGGCAGTCAACTCTAGATCATGTGTAGGGTAATTGATTTCATGAGGTCTCAACTTCTAAGAAGCATAAGTGATCATCTTTTGGTCTTGCATCAGAACTACTCCCAAACCTTCTTTTAAGGCATCGGTATACAGCGCGTAAGCCTTATCTCTGTCTAGCAAACTCAACACTGGAGCTGACATCAATCTTTGCTTTAGCTCTTGGAGACTTTTCTCACATTTTTCATTCCAAACAAATGGTACGTGTTTTCTCAGTAGTCGGGTCATAGGAGATGCAAGCGTTGAAAATCCTTTAACGAGCCTTCTATAATAGCCAGCCAATCCCAAGAAACTTCGAATCTCGATGATGTTCTCCGATTGCTTCCATTCTGAAACTGCTTCAATCTTTGTTGGGTCTACCTTGATACCGTCCTTAGTCACCATGTGGCTAAGAAATTCCACACTGTCCAGCCAAAACTCATACTTGCTAAACTTGGTGAAAAGCTTGTGCTCTCTTAGCTTCTCCAATACTAGCTTCAGATGCTCCGCATGCTCCTCCAGACTCTTGGAATAAATGAGTATGTCGTCAATAAAGACCACCATGAACTTGTCCAAATAGGGTCGGAATACTCGATGCATCAAATCTATGAACACTGTTGGTGCATTGGTTACCTCGAATGGCATTACCACGAACTCATAGTGACCATATCTTGTGTTGAAGGTTGTCTTAGGGATATCCTCCTTTTTTATCCTCACTTGATAGTATCTTTGCCTCAGGTCTAGTTTGGAGTAACAACTGGATCCTTGCAACTGGTCAAACAGCTCATCAATCAGTGGTAGTGGGTACTTATTTTTGATCGTCAGGTTGTTCAAACCCCAATAGTCGATACACAGTCTCATAGTCCCATCATTCTTCTTTACAAATAGTACAGGTGCTCCCCAGGGCGACGTGCTAGGTCTGATGTAGCCTTGCTTCAGTAACTCTTCTATCTGCTCCTTCAGTTCTTTCAACTCCGTTGGTGCCATCCGATATGGAGTCCGATATACCGGTTCCGCTCTTGGTACTAGATTAATGGTGAATTCAACTTCTCGGCTGGGAGGTAGAGAAGTGAGTTCCGTGGGGAACATATCAGGAAAATCCTTTACTATCTCTATATCCTCCAGAGTGCACTGGTCCTTCGGCTTGTTTATCACATAAGCCAAATATCCTTAACATCCTTGCTTCAACAATTTTCGAGCCTTAGCCCCAGCTATTAAATACTTCAATTCCTTTACTCTCTTGCCATTGAATTCCAACATATCACACCCTGGTCTAATGAACTGAACCGATTTATTCCTATAGTCTACCCTAGCCCCATGCTTCGCTAGCCAATCCATTCCCAATATCAAATCATAATCATCAATATCCAGTACTATCAAATCCCCCTCTAAATTTTCTCTCCCTACTTCAATTTTACAATTTCGCACATACCGATCCGCTTGCACTATCTTCCTTAAAGGTGTACTCACTAACAAAGTAAAAGATAGTTCTACTCCATCCCAACCCAAATGATATACACAGTTCTTGTTTAAATAGGAATGGGTAGATCCAGGGTATATCAATGCATTAATAGAACGTCCTTGAATAGTAAACATACCTTCTACCACTGCCGTATCAGCTCCAACCTCCTCTCAGTTGAGAACGAATACCTTTACTTTCACTTGAGGCTTTGGTGCTCCACTCCCGGATGCTCCCGTAGCATTGGCTCGATTGGCTCCTGGATTATGAGCCGGATTTCCTTGCCTAACTCGGTGAAGTTTAGGGCAGGCGTTTCGCAGGTGGTTTGGGTCCCCGTAGTGGAAACATTTCCACTCACCTCCTTTGGTCCAATAGTTCTTCTCTGTGTGGCCTTTTTTTCCACATTGTCGGCATAACAAAAGGTTCTGCATAGGACCAGCCAGTGCTGTTCGAGCTTGCTTTCTCCGATTCTGCCACTGTTGGTTGGCAGGGCGCTTGTTGGATTGCTGTCTTGGGAAGTGTCCTTGTGGTTGCCTTGGCGGCTAGAAAGGTTTCGATACCATTCTGATGTGGTCCTCATTTTCAGTCCGGGTAGCTGCGTCTACGGCCCTCGAGTAGGTCATTGGTGGAGAACGTGCCAACACCCTCTTCAACTCCTGCCTCAGTCCCTTGACAAACTGCCTCATTCTATTTTGTTCGGTGTCCACCAGTCTCTTGCAATACTTTGATAGCTGGGTGAACTGTTCTGCGTACTGAGCTACCGTTATACCTTCCCGTTTTAAATTCTGAAACTCGTCTTCCCACTTTTCCACTATCCACTGAGGGATATACTCAGCTCTGAATGCTTCCACAAAATTGGCCCACGCCTATTCTTGATCAATCATCTCCTAGTCATCCTAAACCTGCTGCCACCATGGCCGAGCAGAGGTCCCTCAAACGGAATGCAGCAAACTTTACCATTCGCTCCTCAGTGTACTGGAGCGTAGCAAATATGTCTTCCATCTGCTCTATCTATTGCTCAGCTTTCTGATCCTGTTCAGCTTCTTCCAAGAAGACGGACAGTTGAAATTTCAGAAACTGCTCCAATGCTTCATCCTTTCCCTTGGGGTTCCACCGTTCTATCAAGGTCTGTAGAATCTCGGCTATCTTTCTAAATGCTTGCCCCATTGTCACTTCAACAGGTGCTTCAGACCCCATTTCCAAATCTGGCTCACTCTCAATTCCCCAGTTGGGTGACTACATTTAGGTCATTTCAACCTCTGGTGCCACTGGTTTTGCCTCTGGAACTCTCCTGCCTGATGTGGCTACACGGCGCTTGGGTGCCATTCTAAACCATACCCAAATGATGAGTTTATGCATTCAATGATTAAATTATTCCAATTGAGCATGTATTCACATTCAAGTTTCAGTAAAAGAAAATTAGATGCAAGTTTTGTCTAAAGAATTGCTTATAAATTTCTCTCAAATCTTAGAGTACTCAGGTACTCTTATTTGCATAAATTTGAAATTAAAACAGTAGACAGAAATGAAACTCCTTAACATAGAAGTTTACGAAAAGCAGTAAGTAAACATCCTGATCATAATAGCTCTCAGCCCCTCTAGTCCTCAACAGAATCTTCACAGTCGGCCTCATATAACCGTCCCCCAAAATTCTTAGTGAAGTCTATCCAAGCCCCATTTGCAAACCCCTCCATTGGCTCTTTCTTGGGTCGCCTAGAACTTTCCCCAGTCTCAACCTGGCTGGGTGGAGGTTTGAAGGAAGGTCTAGGTGGAGATTCATAATCTATCTCCCCCGAATCATCGCTATCAGCTAACAAGTCAACTATGGGACTAGGATGATGGGGAACATATTCCATATCAATCTCCTCATCTTCACTGTCCAAAACCAAATCTATCACAGGTATTGCGGGTGGCTCATTGATCGGGACCTCATCGTCACTGCTATCTTCCAAGGGAATAATTAGCTGCGGTGCAGGCTGAGGTGCAGGTTGAGGCACTGGTAGGTCTTCTGGGTAGATAGGGATAGGAGGATGCCATTGCTGCCCCTTCCTCGCGGTTCTAAGCATTCTAACCATCCTACAGTATAAACAAGATAGGTTAGATAAAAGATTTGAACTTAATAAGACATAACATATACTATTAATATTTTCCTAAACCTAGGCTCTGATACCACTTGTAACACCCCACTACCTACGCCTAATAGGGCCAGGGATGTTGCCCCATCCAAAGGACAAGGGGTTTTTATAACTAGGACACATAAACGAAAATAAAACAATACTTTAAAATTCAAACTTATTACAACTCAAAAATTCAAGAACAAATCCAAAAATAAATTGTTCACTATCATCTCTCAAAGAAATAAATAAAATGAACAACAAGAGTCTTTAAGCAGGCAACATTCTAGCTACTTATCCCCACAGCAGGACCGACCTAAAACATGGCATAAAAGGTGATGAGATAAAAATCTCAGTAAATCCATGTGTGCTTTGAGTGTTTCAGGTAAAACAGTTCATGTATGCAAGTTGTAAAAACTTTATAAGAAAATGTACTGGCAAGCATTAGACAATGTTAAAAATAATAAATGGTGTTTTTCTCTTTTCCAACCATACATGTGCACAATAAAATCAACCACTTGAAAGGGCAACAATGGGTTACTACACATTGGGCCCAATGATCATACAACGGTCAGAATGCCACACTTTATGTAGACTGGCAAAAGGTAAGTGTACGACCTACTGGGTAAGATACTCCTCATTCTCTACACCCAAACATACCGGTTATCCATTTCAGAAACACACAGCCCACATGACTGGAACTTGCTAGCTCGGACTAGCATGACTAAGCAGTACTGTCGCTTCTCCAAGTTGAGTTCATCTTCTGGAGGTGGCCTCCTGTCAGAAGACTCGCTCTTGCTTTTCAAAACTAGTACTACTAGCCTACCCTTATTGAGTACTCAACGTCGATTGTCCCACTTGGGAGAAAATTGATAAAACATTGCTTTATTTGGAAATAGCAATTAAGGGTTTCTAAAGTCTGTGTCAAAATTGGTTTTAGAAATAGTTTGGTTTTTGAGCAAAACTAGTTGTTGATTTTCAAATAATTTGTTTGATAGAAATAAAAAAGGAAACCGTCCTTAATTGCCTTTACAAAATGAGTGTTCACACACTTCGCGTTTGGCTTGCTATAGTGACATTTTGTCATCAAATAAGTTTTATATAGGAGTTTACCTAATCCTTTGCTTGAGCTAATTCAAAGATCTTCCAAAGCTGACCTAACCTCGCCTGGGGTAAACACAAGCCATAATTAAACTCAAGCCAAATTCGCTTCCATAAATAATCCCAGTTCAACTTATTACAATCATGGCCCTAATGTCCTAAGCTTTAAGGCTAGATGATAAAGGGTTTTATAAAATAAGTTTAGTTTGATAAATAAAAATAACTAGGGGTTGTAAAATAATTTCTAATAAGTTATGGGTTCAAATATAATCTTTTCTATTAATAAATAAACTAGGGTTTATTCGATGAAGGGTCCTAAGTCTTAAAAATAATAAACTATTATTAATATCCTAATTAATAATTAATAGATAGAAAATTAATAGTAAATTTTATTAAATCTTGATCAAAAGGTAATAAATAAATTTTAATAGCATTTATGAATATATGACCTATAAGATTAATATTTTTCCTATTATGATTATTTATATAAAAGGCATCATTTATTATTATTACTATATATAATATTCATATATATTACTTTTAGTAGAAGATATCATTTATTTGGCTAAGATATCACTATTTCATTTAATAATCCAACTCTCAAAGCTTCTTAGAGTTTTCAAATTTATTGGAGGAAAATATAATATTAACTTTTTTTAAACGCAAATAAATTGGCTAATTAAATTATTTTAGGATCAACAAGGTCATGATTATAATTTTTCTATTGCTAACAGGATTCATCAACATAAAACCCAACATCAATCAACCAACTATTCTATTCATGCATAAAGGCTAAATCCATATCTACTGTCATATGATCCAAACGTCACTAAGTATAATCATATTCATGGCTTCAACAAGAATTCAAGAACATAAACCCTATTCACCAAAGGTGATATAATATCTAGCATGCTTAACCATCCAACTTACTCAAGACATGAAAAACATGCATCGATCCACAAGAAATACTACAGTACTTAATCATGGCAAAACATCCTCATACTCCAATCTCAATTCCTTTATACACAAGCATATACTCAATCCCCAAACATCATCTATCATTTTCTAACAACATCTAGGAGACATGATTTTAGAATTAAGGAGGGGTTAAAGAGAAATACTTGGTTGATGACAATCTTATTGAAGATCTAAGGAGATCCACACGCGAATGGGGCTTGATTTGTCCAAGGAAGAAGAAAACAATGGCCATGGTTGAAACAACCATTTCGGTAGAGAGAGAGAGAGAGAGAATATTAGTACATTATATTAAAGATTGAAGAGAAATGAAGAATGATCAAAATCGTTCTTGGGTACCTTGAGAGAGTTCTTGAATCTTCAAGAAAAATTCTGGTTTTTTATCCGATAGCAGAATTTTGTTTTCAATGTTTGATGTTATAAAATATAGAAATGGTCTCTAGAGGGTGAGTAGACATGATCTAGAGTTTTTGAAAAGGATTGGAGGTGTTTGGAATGGTCTTAGGCTTGGAGAATGGTGGTGTGTGTTCTTGGTATTCTTGGAGAAATGGAGAAAATAGAGAGAAGGCTGGACGAAATTTGCTGAAGGATGTTGGTCGAATGGTTAGAGGAATTCTTGTGATTGGATTTTCAAATTTGGGGAAAGAGGGATAGTTGGTTGTTTGAAATTCAAAAGGAGTAATTCATGGAGTGCATTAAGGTAGATGATATGGTAAGAGTGGTTTGCTTGATGAAGGTTCTTGGAGCTACTATGGCCGACTGGTTTTGTTGAAGTTTTGCTGAGATGAATAAGGTTTATAAGAGCTATAGTGTGGCCGAAATTCTGAGTGTTATGTTGGAGGGAATTTCTGGTTGGTTGAAGCTCAATCCATGGAAGTTTTCATGGAACAATTTGCTGAAATTTTGAATTCTAATTGAAAGCTTGATTGTAGGGATTGAAGGAATGATTTAAGAAGTGGTTATGGTGTTCATTCGTGCAGATCAATGGAGGAGGGTGATAAAGTTTAGTTCATGGTTGACTAAGGTTATTTTCACAGAAAGTTGAAGTGATTTTCAGACAAGGTTGAAGAAGGAGCAAGGCTGAAATTTCTAGTTGTTCATTCGAGAGGTTTTGCTGGAATTTTTGTGCAGTTTTTTCTGCAATGCTCCAGCTGACTTGCAGAAGGTTTGAAGGGGTATTGGAGGGTCCTTTAAGGCTTGTTTCTAGCCTTCTTTTTGGAGGAAAGACAGAGATAAATTACTGGTTTGAAGGCTAGAAGAAATAGCTTGGTTTTTAGACTGCTAAGCTGTGAAACTATCCAGGTTTTTTTCCTGGTTTGCACAGCTTTGTGTAGTCCGATTTTTGGCCAATGGTTCCTATCTTCAAGCTAAACAAATTGTCTATTTTTCTAGCAGTATTTGAGTGTGAAAAATGGCTAAAGTTTTCAAAAGTTGGATTGGTCAATAAAGCTGGAAATTTTCCAGATTGCTACCATGAAGAAGATGAACACTTATGAAGTGGAGTTTGAAGGTTCAACCATGTAGATTAATTCTCTTTGAAACCTTCCTTAACTCCTTTCCTATTTCCAGCCAATACTCTATCCTCCAAGAGTCATTTTCAAGATTCCAAGGTTAATGAACCTTGCTAGATTTTCTGGAAATAAAAAATGGCATTGGGATAAATTGAACAACTTAATTGATAAAGGATTAAGGTAAACTAGAGAGTAGAAGGACATGAATCCCTTAAGAATTCTTGTAGGGCATAAGAATTGGATTAGGACATTCCCTTTATACCTTCCCTAGGACAACACTCCTAGTTCTGCTTATGGAATACAAAGGCCGAAAGTCTAACCTTAAACAAAATAAAATTTAATCATGCTAAAACTTAAATGATGGGATTTGAACTCAAGACCTTAGGGATAAATTCTAAAGCTCTAACCACTAAACCACAATAACTATTATTCTTATTTTCTCTCACCAATATTCTTCCTTTTTAATTCTCAAGCTATCTCCCTATTTTCACTTTAAGCAAAATTACCATTTTACCCTTCCTACTCAATAAGCACAACTAAGATTTCTATACTATAAATTATAATTCTAAAGTACATTAAATCATTCAAAAATATATTTATACATGCAAGAAAATATGATATGCATCCCGACCCCCTTACTCTAGGTTTGGTTTTAGTTGGGGATTCACAAATTATGGTTTCTAAAGTTCTAGTTAAAGCCGAGTTTTATGAAAAGTTTAGTGTTTTGTGTAAAATCATTTGCTTAGTTTTAAATAGCTTTCTTGATTGAAAGAAAAGGAAAGTTGCCCATAATTGCTTTACAATACAAATTCTCATATACAATGAATTTGGCTTGCCACATTAACTTTGGTCTTTAGATGACTCCATGCAGGAACTTACCTGATCCTTTGCTCTTCTTGGACTCAAAAGTCTTTCAAGGTCAACCTAATCCCGCTTAGGGTAAACACAAGGCGTAAGATAACATTCGGACCATATCTGTCTTATATAAATAATTCCTAGTTCAACTAGTCACAACCACAACTAACTATGACCATAATGTCTTAGACTTTAATACTAGTCGATAAAGTATTTTATAAGATAAATCTAGCTTGATAAGTTAAAATAACTAGGGGTTATAAAATAAATAGTAATAAGTTATAGTTTCAAATAATAAAGTATGAGTATTATTGCTAATAAATAAACTAGTATTAAATATTGGATAATACCAAATCCTAAATAATATTGGAAAATGGTAATATTTAAATAGTATTATTACTATTAATAATACATTACACTTTAATTTTTAATTAATAATTAATAGATAATAAATAACCAATAAAATTAATAATAAATGAATTATACTTAATTTTTAATTATTAAATAATAAATATATTTTATTACAAATAATATTTATGGGTGTAGATAAAAGGTTTAGTAAAGTAAATTAATATGGTCTACAAGGTCATTTAATATTAATTAATTCTAATATTTTATTATTATTTATTATTAATTTTTTCTAATAAAAGATTTTATTTATTTAGCTAATAAAATATTAATATTTTAATTAATACCCTATTTCCAAACCTTCCTAGCAATTTCAAATTTTATAGAATAAATATAATAATAATTCAAATTAAATTAATAAAATTTGTTAATAAAAATAATTTTAGGTTTAACAAAGAAAATAATTTTTTCCATAATTTCCTATTGTTAGAAAAGATCCATGAACACATTCCCAAACATTAAATAATATGCTAATCCATTCATGAACATATACTAGAATTAACATATACTATCATATGGCCAATCTCCTACTAGGCATAATCATCATCTATGGCTTTATTGAAAATTAAGAACATAAAAACCTAATCACCATTGGTGTCATAATATCTATCATGCATTAAAACATCCCTAAATCCCATTAACCATGATGAGCATATATTGATTCGAAAGAAAAATCCATAAGGCCTAATCATACATTTCAACTTTCATGTCCTAACTCCATCTATTTCATCCACATACATATGCTCAACCCCCATTTTATTCAATCATCCTATCAACATCTAAGAGTCATGAATCTAAAAATTAAAAAGGAAGATTCAAGGAAAAATACTTGATAGATGATCGTTTGATGAAGGTTTCCTTGATTAGAGAAGATCCATATGAGTTTGAGAGCCTTTAGTGGTTCGGAAAAATAGCCATAGTTGATCATCACCATTTCGGCCAAGAGAGAGAGAGAGAGAGAGAGAGAGAGAGAGAGACGAATGGCATTAGAAAGGAATATTACAGGTTTAGTAGAAGAGAAAGAACAAGGAGGTTGTTCTTGTTTTACCTTTTGGTGTTCTTGGAACCTTCAACAAAAAAAGTTAGTTTTGATTCATTTGAAAATTCTGTTTTGCATGATTTAGTGTTATAAAGGCCAGAAATGAAGACTATAGGTTGAATATGGATGATCTGGAGTGTTTGGGAGTGATTGGAGGTGTTTAGGATAGGTTTAGGCTTGAAGATGAGGGGTGTGTGCTTTTTGTGTTCTTGGTGTTTTTGAGAGAGTTTGAGAGAAAATGGCTTTGAGAATTGCTGGAATTGTTGTTGGCTTAATGGCCTAGTGTAGATAGGAGTTTTGGTTATCAAGAAGGAGAGAGAAGTTTTTAGTTTTTGAAATTTAAATGGAGGAAAATGAGGAGTTGTTTGAGGTAGAGGATTAGTTAATGGAGGTTGTTCATGGAAGGTCTCTTACTCTTCAATGGTGTAAGACTGAACTAGCTAGACTTTATGCAAAGAATGAAGGGTTGTTCAGTTCATAAAGCTGGCCGAAAATGGTCCATAATGGCAGAGAATTTCTGGTTTAATTACTTGCTACAAGAGTGTTTTAATGGAGCAAAAATCTGGAATTTAGTTTGAAGTTCAAATGAGTTTTGGATAGAGTAATCTTAGGAGCTTTTTGATATGTGATCATGGAGTCCAAACATTCAAGGTTAGTATGGAGGCCTAGGGGTTCAGTCCATGGCTGAACTGTTAGTGTTATGCCTTAGAGGCTATCACTTGTACGTTGTATATAACACATTTTACTTTAATAAAATGCATTATTTATCTTATAGTTTCTTTTGTTTACTTTTATGTAATATAACTGTTAGAAAGTCCCTAGTACAACACTGTGTTAAGGAAATTATGATAGAGATCATGATATGAGATTTCTACTACACTGTATAGTGTTAGTACTTAAATAGTCCCTAGTCGTAGTATTAATGAGACTGGACATCATTAATGCATTAAGACTAGCATGTGTTAGACTTCCTAATTCGATCAAGCGGTGGTTCTCATATCTGTGATTATCGAGATACTCAAAGTTAATATGTGGATGTTTGTTAATGGAACAAGTTCATTGGACGACCTAGCTATGAGATAATCACATGGATAACTATTTAGTACTAGTGATATAATCTCAATATAGTAAACGTGCAAGTATCCTTAGACTTGAGATCTCCAAGGTATTTTATTTGTTGAGCATTGTGCTGTGATTCTAATCTCTAGAGCCAGATCGAGGGCCGCCTATGGGATGGATATTGGGTACATTGTGAGGTAAACAAAAGTAGTTAGAGGGTCAATAAAGGAGTCACCACTCCTAATAGTAGGGGCGAATATCTCACGGCCACTTGTAGAAATTCCTACTCAAGAAGTCCTTAGCCAAGGCGACTGTGTATCGGAAAAGTTCCAATTGATACACATCTAGAGTAGTGGGTTCCTAGTACAAGTATTATAATATTTGGGCCATAATTAATATATATTCTGGAGAGAGTTGGCACTAATTCCATACTCTAAACCGAATGAGATATTGTATGGTGAAAGGAGTTAATTGCACTGTAGTTTGTTATTGAAGGGTTCATGTCAAGCTACTTGACTTCCTGGACTCTTAGGTGGTCATGATGTGTTGCTAGATACAGCTCATGATCTGGGAATATGGTTTATTAATTGATGAATTAATAAACCAATCCTGATTAGAATCAATATGATTAATTCTAATTAATTGTGGATTATTAATCTCAAAGACGTTTGGATTAATTCATATTCGCTACCAATTGACTAGAAAACCTAATAGGTCACATACAATAGAGGATTATATACTCAAGATGTTATTTGATAACATAGTGGGGTTAATTGTGAGAAAGAGAAGTTGTTGTAGCCAAATTATAATTAGTTATAATTTATGGTCCAAATCGTAATTGTAAAAACTTGATATTTCCAATTACAATTAGGGAATTCTAACTATTTTAGAATTCTCAGTTGGAGTATTTTTCTAGCAGATTTTTCATGTAATATATGACAAAGATGCACGAAATTCTGTAGAAAAAAAGACACATGAAATGCAACTCCAAACCTAAGAGGATACACAATCCTTTTCTTTCTCTCTCTCTCTCTCTCTCTCTCTCTCTCTCTCTCTCTCTCGTGGTTCTTCACCATAAACCCTAGCCGCCATTGTTATTTCTGCTAGCACAGAAAATCTTAGTGCTTGAGTGTTCCTCTATGTGGATTTCTGTTAGAAATAATCACACACTATGATTATAGTAGTTGGACATTCAACTCTCGTGGTGTTTGATCAAGAGGATTGCTGGATCATGCCTCAGACTTGAAGAAGAAATATTTTGTTCTTTAGACGATCAAAGAAAGGTAAAAAGCTATTACCTTTGGTCTTTTTATGTCTTGTTTTCCACATATATGTGGATCTCGGGTTGGTATCTCTTTCTTATTTATCCACTGCGCCATATATGATTTGTGTGAGATACCTAAAATGAACAAGGTTTGAATTGTAGAGGTTTTTGAGAGGAGATTTTCAGCCTTTGCCTTGAGAAAACAAGCTGGACAGTTTTCTGATTTTTAATGCTTCAAGAGCACTTGGAATGGAGATGATTTTGGTGCAGAATTTTCTGCTTTCTTTGGCCCGATTTGTAGCTGGTTCTTGAGGGTGTTTGAAGGTCTTTTAATGGTGGTTTTTCAACCTTCCTCTAGAAGAAAAATAGAGGAAGTTCCAGCTGTTCCTATGTCCTAAAGTTGGCTTCAAATTCCAGCTTCAAAACAGCAAAATTATTGAAGAAAAATTCTGGTTTTGGACAGGTTGTGCAGTCCGAACATCCACTAAATTTTCAACCTTCAACCTTACATGAAATGACCATTTTTCTGGAAATAATTGGGTAAGAGAGTTGGCTGAAACTTTTGAAAAAACCTAGCAAAAATTCTGGAAAATTTCCAGATTTTCCTTTACCAAAACATGAACAAGATGAATATGGAATTTGAAGGTATAGCTATGGTGTTTTCTTTTCCTTGGAATCCCTTCCTAATTCTCCTCCCTATTTTTGGCCATTCCCTATCCCTTAAGAGCTGATTTTTGAATTCTAATGCTAGGGGTTTATCACAGAATTTTTGGGGAAAAAAAATAGATTAATGAATTAAGGATAGTTTAAATTGCAAAGAGGTTAGGACAAGGCTAGAAGAATTAAAGGGGACAAGAATTTCTCTAGAATTCTTTTTAGGACATGATCACATGATCAAGACATTATCTTCATGTCTCCCTTAAGACAACATTCCTATCTTTAAGGAATGTGAGAAAATAAAAAATTCAAACATGTTTAAGATAATCATGAATAAAACTTAAGTGATGGGATTTGAACTCAAGACCTTAGAGATTAATTCATAAAGTTCTAACCACTTAACCACAACAACTCTTATTCTTGTTTTCTCACCCAATTATTCTTCTTGTCTAAACCTCAAGCCATCTTCCTATTTTGGCTTCAAGCAAAATTACCTTTTTACCCTTTTTACCCATCAAGTATAAATAAACCATCTAACCTATAAACCACAATTCTAAGGCACATAGAATCATTCAAAAGGTATATTTTTATGCACAATGACATGATATGCATCCGAACCCCTTTACTCTAAGGTTGGCTTTAGGTGGGGTTTCACAAAGAGGCCTATAAAAGCGTAAGAAAATGTAAGGGTTGGGAGACATACATAGAGAGAGGTTGATTCATAAGCAAAAATTTTGAATCTCTCGTTGAAGAAGGAGTTTACCCAAATCAAGGAGAATTGTTCAAGGGAGTCTTCAAGGAAGAAGAACAAAAAGGTTTGTCTATGAATGCTTTCTTTTATCTTTGTTTCTTTTCCTTTAGTAATGATGTATTCAATATTTCAATTGAAATTTAACATTATTTTGGGATTCATGATTTTGTATTAATTTGGTTATTTGATTAATTCTTTATCATCTTTAGTGTTTGATTATTTGATTTCATTGGTTATTGATATGAGTTCTTCTAATTGACTTGACATGAGAATGTTAGGACTTTCATTGCATTGATTTCGTATTTGTCTAATCTTGATGGACTTCAGCGACGAAGTTAAGATTATAGGACTAAGTAATCAAAGATTAGTTGACTACACCTCGAGCAAAGGGTTATTAGCTAATTTCATGTTTATAAAGAATTGGGTTTAATGCATGTTTTGGTTATGTTAGCTTGATTGGAGAATCTATTAATATAATCAAAATATAGGATTCCATGGATTGGAAAATGAAGTGGGATTTATTTAAGTAAGAATTATGACTTGTGAAACGATTGAATTTTACTTTATATTCTTTCATGATGCCAAGATGACAATTAGTTGAGAGAATTGCTAATTGGTTCATTGTCATGATTTCTAGGATAATTAGCTAAATTGCATGAACCTACATCATTGAGTTGTATATATTTCTTTATTTTTCTTTTTATTCTTTTCTTATTTTATTGGGTTAGTTAAACAATGAATGAAAAGTGATTAGTACGTACTTGTTCCTTTAAGGATCGATACTCATTAATTCCCTATACTATATTTGTGATGAGTATATTTGCTTGTATATGTTTTTTGATATTAATGTTTTAATTAAAACTTGACTAAAGAGTGGATTTAAAATTGATGATATTTATGCACCCAAAATTTATGCATCAAGTAGACTACCTTCTACATAGGCTAGTTGATAAGTGGGGTGAGGGACGTAGGTTCATTCTAAAGTATCTTGTGAATGATATAGATATCAATCACTCTCAACTCGCTGAAAGCAGTAGTGTTAGGTACGACATTGAAAGAGAAGACATAAACTAAGGCTCGTTGTTGAGCTTCAAGGTCATTATTAGAATAGTGGCTGACCTGTCCCACAGTGCCCTTCCTATATATTCCCAGGGTAGTGCGGGTGCTCCTCACACTCTAGTTAGACTCAGAAATAATCTTTTGGTTGTGATGGTCCACAACTATCCTTGGGCCATCATTGGGAACACTCAAGATATAGGCTAGCCCAACCCTATCAACCTTAATTGGGACCCCCTTTACCATAGTAGAAATAGTCTCTAGGTTGTGTTTCTTTTTATCCTGCATGTTAGCATAGAACTTCTTGACCCTCACTGGATAATAAGCCCCATGGAGTATAATAGTGGGCTCCTATCCCAATCTCCTAAACATAGTAGATAGCTAAAGGGTATTGTCAATGGATGGTTTGAATATCTTTTCTACTATGATTTTGTTGTGCACACAGGTTTGGTACCAAATTTGACCTGTAGGCTCAAAGAACTAGGTAGATTGTTTAGAAAAAGGCTTAAAAGAGGGAGTAGAAGAAGATGAAGCCCTAAACTTTTTAAAATGTAGAGTCATACTTTTTGGTCTAGGCATGACTACTCATAAAACAGAAGATAGGTCAATTGATGAAAAATTGATCACAACCCCAGTCACAATAACAACACTCTCAACTAAGCATACTAAATAACAATTTTCAATCCAAACACCATCTCACAATCACAACATAATTTCCCTCAACAATACTTGCACAAAGATCACAATATCCCAATCTAAGCATAATATCAATATAACTGCTCAATGGATAAACTAATTCACAACAAAAATCATGATCACAATAAAAACATGGTGATAGAATCAATGTAATCCCACAACAAATGTCTCTCAAACATAAAGAAGTCTCATTTGCATAATCACAGTGATAACACGAAAGGCATTCTCAATCAACAACAAGAAGAACAAAGCATGAATTTTTATCAACCAAATACAATGCCACTTATGAACCCATACTAGTTTACTAACACTGAATTCGACAAGTTCATTTAATCAAATCAAACAAGAAGAATATGGAATTTTTGCCTAAAAATATCCCAAAATAGCAATAAATTCATATGGAAATTCGATCCATAGAAAGTTTAGAAAAAGTATACCACAATGTTCTTGGGTGTATAGGCAAGCATCCAATGCTAAGGGATTGGAGAAATCATGCACCAATTGGATGGATTGAAAACTTGAAATTAAAAAAAGAGAGAGATTTTTCTTGATTTCAATCCAAATCTTTAAGAGAGAATCAAGGATTTTGTGTTTGGATGGTGTTTTGGAAGTTTTTAGAACAATCAAGCGGTGTTTGGAAGTAGAAACTAGCGGTGGGTTATGATAAAAAAAGGGACGAAAGTGAAGAAAATTTTTGAAAAAAAAGCCAAAATAGGCCATTTTGTAAGCTTTGTCTGACGTGACATAGCGTCGGGTCTGAGCACCTAGTTAGTACCGGGTTAGGTCTGTTTTTTGTCAGTTAAAAAACCAGAGTTGTCAAACTTTCTAAGCCAGTGCCTGGTTAGCTTTGTTTGAGATTTCTTTTATAAAGATAGAAATAAAAAGAAAGTATAACAATTTTAAAAGCATAAATGCATGAACATGCTAAGAAAAAAAAAGAATAATGAAAATAAAAGATTGTCCAATACTAAAAGCAATAAAGCAAGTAAAATTCAATGTTTTCCACGATCTTGGTCAAGTGGATTGTTCTTTGTGTTCCTAGGTAGAGATCCAGCTTGACGATCCCTAAGAAGTTTAGCCCATTGACCAATTTGATTCTCCAGATTGTGCATTGAAGCCTTCAAATTCTTGGTCATTGTGTCCACTCCTCGAAAATATATTTCAGTAGAACTTACCATGTGGTTAACTAACTTTTTTAATAATGGCTTGTGGTGGTGAATTGTAGGGTAAGAAGGTGGAGTCCTTTAGTTTCCAGTAAAGTTTGAGGCATTTTGCCTTGGTTGGTTTTGATTGGTCCAAGAAAAGTTAGGATGATTTCTCCAACCAAGATTATAGGTAGCAGTGTACGGATTGTTACCTTATTGCCCATTCCCCATAAAAATAGCTTACTCTAAAGACTCTAGAGATAATTCCATGTTCTGACACTCATGATCGAGGTGCCATTCTCCACAAAAATCATACTTACCATTCATTACCTGTGAAGGACCCGCCATTTGTTGCATCTTTTGAGCCAGTGCCTCAACTTTTGCTTCTAAAGCAGCCATAACATCCACTTTATGAACTCCTTAAACACAAGCCTTAGACCTTGAATCACCCCATAGTAATTGTTCATAACAATATCCTTAATCAATTGATACAACTCTTCAGGGGTTTTAGAGTTTATTGTTCCTCCTGCAAATGTATCAATCAATAGCTTTGAAGAAAAATTTAATCCACTTGTAAAAAACTGCATTTGCATGCCTAGTTCAAACCCATGATGTGGACACTTTCTAAGAATTTCCTTCCACTTTTCCTAACATTCATATAGGCGTTCGGACTCCAATTGATGCAAGAAAAAGATGTCAGTCCTAAGCATAGCTGTCCCAGTTGGGAGAAAATATTTGGCTAAGAATTTTTCAGCTAACCCAGTTGAAGTAGTGATTGACCTTACGGCTAAGGATTTTAACCAAGATTTGGCTTTATTCCTAAGAGAGAAAGGAAAGAGTCTCAATTTAATACCATCTTTCGACGCACCATTCATTTTGAAAGTGTCAGAAACTGCTAAAAAACTAGCAAGGTGGAAGTTAGGGTCTTCCTCAGGTAACCCATCAAATTGGACAATGGTTTGAATCATTTGAATTATGTTAGGTTTTATTTTGAAATTATTGACTTCTACCCTTAGTCTAGTTATACTCGAGTCCGTACCTGAAATTGTAGGCTTAGCAAGATCTCTCATAGTCCTTCTATTATTTCCACTATTACTGCCATTATTATTTTGATTAACTTCCATCTTTCCTGTGGAACTAAATTGGTCAACCCAACTTTTATAGGCTCGTCAAATCCTCGTTAGTGTTCTTTTGATTTCTGGATCAAAGCCCATGATGTCTCCTACATTTTTTTTAGGTTATAAACCAAGAAGTCTTCCTATAGAAAAAAAATAAGGCTATCAGAATTTAGACTTTACCTATATGCACAGAAGCAACTAGCATACTATACAATAGTTAATCTATACAACTTCATACATCATACAACAACTTATGGCACCTATTTAAATAAAGAACATATATACATATTTACATATAAACATATAAACATGGCTAAATCAATGAATTCTAAGCTTTCATAATATTGTCTCCAGCAATGGCGCCAAAAACTTGATGTGTTAAATTTAAATATATAAAAATCATGAAATTTTTCCCATTTAATTTTAAATTAAAACGTTAATCCCAAGTTACATATATGAGCAAGTGCACTCATCATTAAGCATAATATAGGGAATTAACCAGTATCAATCCACAAGGAACAAGTACACAATAATTACGTTTCATTCAATGTTTAACCTAGTAATTAGATTAATAAAGAGTAAAAAATAAAAATAAAAATAAAATATATACATAGCTCCTGGAGAGAAAAATATGTATTTGAATGATTACTCTTGAAAACAAAATAATAAATCATTAGTAATTACTACAATTGATTATTTTACATGTCATCACGAAGGAGTTTAATGTAGAAACCACTTTCTCTTGATTTATGGTTTGCTATCTCTAAGTCAATTTTAACGGACATCTCTGTCTCACAAAAACAACAAAAAGATGCATAAAACATGAATCTTTAGTAATTATTCCTATCTTTAGGTGACAATGATATGAAATCATTAATTCCCCGATCTCTAGGTGAAATCAACAATTTTTGATTACTTAATCTTGACTTAACCTCCCTCTCGAGTTAATTAAGAAAACAAATCAAGAATAGAGCAAAAAAGACTATCTCCTAACCTCTTTGTCGGATTAATTAGAAGAATGTTCTTAGCTCATCAATTCACTATTAACAACAAGTAATTAAATACCAAGAAGAATAATCAATTAAACAAAATACTAAATTAATTCACTATAAAAAATCCAAAAATAATATTTAATTACAATTAAAATATTAATCTCATCATCTTTCAAAGAAAAAGAAAATAATGGTCTTAGAAAGAACTCATAGATAAGACATCTTCTTCCTCTTTTAAGAACCTCCTTGAAATAATGCTCTATTGAGTGATAAATTCCTCCTTTAATGAGTGAATTAAGTTTTTTTTTCCTTCGGTCTATTTAGTCCCCCTAATATACTTCACTTGTTCTTGGTTAAATAGGCATCTTAAATGCTAATATTGTAACACCCCTACTAAAGACAACAACAGAAGCATATTAACATCGAGTGTCGCCCCATCCAATTTCCCGGATAAGGGATCTTTATAACGGAAACAATAGAGTAAATACATATATAAGGTCCAAACTCAACAAAATCCCACACTGATGGTCACACACATATAGATATCAGAAAATCTCATACATGCCATCTCTATTTATTATAGAATACAGTACATGACCAAAAGGGAAGCTGTCCAGACCAAAACTGCCGACTCAGTGGTATCGTCCTTCTATCTGTAGGTTCGCTTAGCTCTAGATCCTTCAAAAGGTAAGATAAAAGACACGTGTGAGTGGTGAATCACCCAATGAGTCACATGTGTGCTAGTACTTTATGAAGAATAGGGTACATAAAACTTTTGTGGAATAGCATATCATTTGTTCATTAGAAACAATTCCAAAACTTTCTAAAGAAAATCTTATTCAAAGCTTAACCATTTTTGGAAAAATTTATTTCAAACTTTAAATCATTGCCCCAGTTTTCAAATCATAAGCACTTCTCCAATAGAAGGTCAGCTTGAATGCAAGTCCTGTAGTCCTTGCTTGTACTCAACCGTGCGTTGCTGGAATAAGTACACCGCAGCATACTTCTGCTCAGGTATACCGCAATATACCAAGTGTATAGCAGTACACTCTTACCACCATAAGTTAGGGATCCCAATCCTGACATCAATCACTATCGAGGCGATAAGGAGTCAAACGCACTGAGTGTCCCCGCTTGGCATCCAGCGAATGACTCAAAATCAAGAAGCGCCCGTAGACGCAACAATTACTAGGTGCTAAACGGCTAGTCAGGATGACTCATCTCAATATCCTGTCACCTTGTTTGGAACAAAACAATCCCTAGAACTAGGCCAGGTTGCTAGGGCTGTCTAACTCTAACGTAGGCTAGTACAAAGATCAAAGTCCTTGCTGAGTACTTAACGTTAACAATGCCAACCCCATCTAACTGATCAGGCCAGCAGGCTATCTGATCCCAGAGGATTTTCAAATCAAAATATTTTTGGGGCAAAATCACATTTTTCAGAACTTGATCCCACTGACTCGCAAGTTAGATCATCTTTCACATAGGCTCCGCATAGCCAATCAATTCATTCCATAAGCACATCAGGCCAATAAAATAATTTCAGGATTAAAATGTTATTTTCCAAAAGTCAATCTCATATTGAGAGATCATTTTCCAAAACCATGTCAAAATAGGGCAAAGAGTTCTTTTTATACATTAAAACAAGTTTCCAAGAGTATTCGGGTCATTTTCCCCTGTATTGGATCACAAAAGTCATTTCCAAGGGTATTCATGTCAATTTACCCATACTCAATTTTCAAAAGATCTTCTGAGGATATTTGGGCCATTTTACCTATACATGATTTGAAAAGTATTCACAAAAGTTCTAATAAGGGTATTTTGGTCATTTATCGAACACCCGATTCCAAAAGTTTCCATAAAATATTCCAATAAGGACATTTGGATCATTTTTCAAATACCTGATTTCAAAAGGAACTCATTTCAAGAAATCCAAAATTTTATTCCCAAAAGAGGATTAAATTCAAAGTTTCCAAACATATTTCTATAAAATTTTCTAATAAAGGCATTCTCGTCAATTTATAAATATCTGATTCGAAAAATTATCATTTTTTGAAAATCCCAAGTATTTAATCCCAAAAGGTCTAAATTCACAAAATTCATGCTTTAATCATCCATTAAGGTTTCCAAGCCAATTATGAAGTTCATTCAAGTCCAAAATGGCATAAACAAATCTTACTCAGATAAACTTTAAACATATTCAGAGATTTCCAAACTGGTATAAAATGTAGCATTTCATGGAAATACAAAGCACACTAGCTTTCAAGAGGGTTTTAGAAATCCAAGGGGCTCACTGTGTGTCCTAAGTAACTCTTCTCGTTCACGGCTATTTAGTCAACATCTCTACCGTTTTCGACGTTCCATTGGCCGTTTATTGCTAAACCTACACCAAACATCATTTTTAGATCAGTTTGTGTTTGGCCAAAAAATTGCCAACAGTTAGCCGACGTGTGTGAAGGGTAGCCGTCGTCCAACCGACATTTAGCTGACGGGGTCGATGGTTAAGGAAAACGTTCAATTTCCGTTCTCATCGTGTTTTTGTTGTTTGTTTGATTTTTTAGTTTTCCTTTTTCCACATCCTTTATCCCTTCATAAACAAGGGGTTCACTTCATATTTCCCAATTATTTCATTCAAGATCACACTATTAATCATCTTTAAATTTATCTATATTCTAAGCAAAATTCTAAAATTTTGCTGCTTTGACACATCATTTTGTTTTAGACATAACTTTCAACTCACAACTATGATTTGGCTCTATGATATACCAAAATGACTGTAAGACTCTTACTTTAATTCTGAAATATCCTTTTTAGAGTTACAGTCCCTATGACTCATTACTGGGCAAAAACAGCTCCAGTAGTTTTCTGGATTTTAATCCATTTTCACAAAACAACTTCACCTATTTGTGTTGCTTGATTCATAAGACCTATATAACCCTTTTTCCACTTCATTTCCCTTAAAAACCGTAATTCTTTCAATTTTTAGCTTAAAAAAAAGCCAATAAGTACTTATACAAATATCATATAGTTAACATCAACGTTAAAAAACAGTTATAATCTATTTTCTTTAATGTTTAATCCCCATTTTTATCCCAACTCTACCATCTTTCTTCTCAATCATGAACCCCCTTTAAATAACCATTTGAATACCCTTATTCACCATACAAAATATAGCTTATAAATCCTTCATCCGACCGATACACACACTTGCACACACAAAGTCTCAAATAATACACAATAATCATTCTAATCATAACAAATCTCACGTTTTCATGTCATAATTCATATAAAAAAGATCACCATAATGAAATCTACAACTTCTATTCTTGAAGCATAGGATTTTACCTTGCATATGAGGTGTTCTAGCTTGAATTTACTCCAAGAATCTCCAACTTCTTCTGTCTACTCTGTGCTGCCTCCATCTTGGTTTTGATAAGCTCCACGGCCTGCCAAACTTTTTCGAGATTAAAAGCATCCTGTTCACCCATTCTCCATCCTAAACTTTCCCACTATAACAAGGACTGACATTTCCTTCCAAAGAAAAATTCAAACGGGGCCATTCCGATAGTTGATTGATAATTGTTGTTGTAGGCAAATTCTACATATGCTAAATTATCAATCCACTTAGTTCCAAAATCTAGAGCGCAAGCTTACAACACATCTTCTAAAATCCAGTTTACTCATTCGGTTTGTCTATTCGTTTTTTGGTTGTTGTTGTACTGAACTTTAAAGTTGTCTCACATTTCTATTACAACTTAGTCTAAAACTTTGAAGTAAATCTGGGATCTCAATCTGATACAATGTGTGAAACCCTAGTGAAACCAACCTTAGAGTAAGGGGGTTGGGATGCATATCATATTTTATTGCATGCATAAGTACATTTTTGTATGATTTTATGTTCTTAGATAAGTGATTTGTAGTTTAGATGGCTTAATTGTGTTTATTGAGTAAGAAGGGCAAAATGGTAATTTTTGCTTGAGGTGAAAATAGGGAGATAGCTTGAGGAGTAAATAGGAAAAATATTTGGGGGAGAAAATAAGAACAAGAGTTGTTGTGGTTTAGTGGTTAGAACTTTAGAATAAATCTTTGAGGTCTTGAGTTCAAATTCCATCATTGAAGTTTTAGCATGATTAAATTTTATTTTTGTTTAGGAAGGCTATATTTCGGCCCTTGCATGCTTTAGGGAAGAGTAGGAGTGTTGTCTTAGGGGAGACATGATAGGAGTGTCCTAATCCTACTCTTGTGCCCTACAAAAATTTCTAAGGGAATTATACCCTTCTTGATCTCTAACTTCCCTTAATTCTTAATTAATTAGGTTGATTAATTTATCCAAGCCAATTTTATTCCAGAAAATTCCAGCAAGGTGCTGAGGGTTGGAAGGTTCGAAAATGTCTAAGTGTGAAGTACCTCCTTCACCGAAAATGGGGAGGAGTTGTGGAAGGTTCCCAAGAGAATTAATCTCCATGGCTGAACCTTCAAACTCCAACATAAGTGTGTTCATCTTCTTCATGTAGTAAACTGTAAATTTTTCCAGCTTCTTGATCAGTCAAATAGTCGAAATTTTCAGCTATCACTCCCTCTCAAATTCTACCAGAACAATGATTAATTCACTCAGCTTGAAGACTAAAAATTCTAGCCATAACCAAGATGCGCAAAAACTGTGTAAACTAGGAAAATTTTCTAGTCAGTTTTCGCAGCATTGGTAAGCCAAAACCAAGCTGTTTCTTCCAGTTTTTCACCGAGCAACTTAACCTCATTTTTCCTCCATAAAGAAGGCTGGAAACCAGCCTTGAAGGACCTCTGAATATCCTTTCAAATCTTCTGCAAATTGACTGGAAAATGGCAGCAAAATCTGCCCAAAAATTCCCAACAAACTTGCGAAAATCTGTTCAGAATTTTCAGCTTTGCTTCTTCTTCACCCTTGGCCGAAACTCACCCCATTTTTCTGTACAAACTCACCTTGAACAGCCATGAACTGAACTTCATCTTCTTCACCATTGTTCTGCTCGAAAAACAATCCCATGGCTGCTCCTAAAATCTCTCCATCAATCACTCCAATCAAACCATTGATTGAAGTCCAAAATTCCAGTAATTTACTTCATCAACCTTCCATGAATTAAACCTCAAACAACCAGAAACTCCTTCACCATTGTACACCATATTTCAGTCACTCTAAAGCTCCTTCAACCATCATTCATCTCAGCAAAAATCACAGCCAAGCAGCCGGCCATTGTAGCTTTCCAAAAGCTCTCCATCAGCCAAGATCTTCTTAGCATATTTGTTTCCAAAATTGATTCCCTAAATTATTCTTTTTGAATTTCAAACATCCAGCTTTCCTTTTCCTCTCAAATCTGAAAATCCAATTGCCAAAAACCACTCAAACAATTCGGCTACCCTTCTCCCACAGAATTTTAGCCAGCTTCAACTAATTTCTCTCCATTCTCTCCAAATCTTCAAGAACACCAAGAACACCTACTACCATTCTCACGCCTAAGACCATCCAAAACCACTTCAATCTTCTCCAAAAACTCTAGATTATACCTACTCAACTTCATGAACCCATTCCTGCAATTTTTAACATCAAACTTGAAAATCAAAGTCTCACTTTTAGATAAAAAACCAGAATTTTCTTGAAAGCTTAAGAACACCTTCAAGGTAAGCATGATCAATCATCTCTATCTCCACTCATCTTCAACTCCTAATGAATACACACACACACACACACACACACACACACACACACACATATATACTAATGAACTCTCTTTTTCTCTTTCTTTCTCTCTCTCTCTCTCTCTCTCTCGGCCAAATGGTTACTTCAACCATGGCCATATTTTCTTCTTCTCTCTTGGACGGATCAAGTCTCCTAAGAGTAAGGCTTCTTTCGAAACTTCTTCAAGGTAGTCATCATTCAAGTAAGCCATTCAACATTCTCTTTAAATTCTAGATTCATGTCTCTAGAATAATATTGGAAGGGAACATATTATGATTAGGGTTCGAGCATGTGTTGTTGTGATGGAGTTGAGATTGAAGCATGAATGAATGTGTGTATATGATGGAGATGGGATTGATGCATGAGATGATTTGTCTTGGTTGAATGTTATGGTGCTAGGGTTTGTTGCATGCCTTCATGTCGTAAGTAGTATGATTAATCGAGCATGTTAGAGATTATGTCACCTTTGGTGAATAGGGTTTATGTTCTTGTATTCTTGTTGAGGCCATGCATATGATTATGTTTAGTGGAGTTGAGATCATGTATTGGTAAATTTAGATCTATGCCTTTATTCATGATTTGGATGATTTGATGATTGGTGTAGAGTGTATGTTCATGATTATGGTTAGCAATAGAAATTATGATCATGACATTGTTGTCCCTAAGCTAATTAAGTTAGCCAATTTTATTTCATCAATAAAAATGATCTATGCTATAATTTCTCCCAGTGATTTCGAAAACCCTAGGAAAGTATGGTTTTGAATGATTATATAAAATAATAATATTTTAGTCAAATAAATGATAGCTTTTGTTAAAGAAATAAAATATATAGATATTATATATAATAATATCATTTAATCAAGTCTTTTATATAAATAATTATAATAGGTAAAATATTAATTTTGAAAGTCATATATTCATAAATACTATTAAAATTTATTTATTATCTTTTAATCAAAACCTATTAAAATTTACTTACAACTAATTTTAGTTACCAATTATTTTCTAACAACTAATTATTAATGGATTATTATTTTAAATAATTCCATCTAGGTCCTAGGACCCTTCATCAAATAAACCATAATTATTTATAGCAAGATTTAAACCTTCAATTTATTAGTACCTACTTCCTAAACCCTAGTCATTTTAATATCAAGCTAGATTTATTTTATAAACCCTTTTATTTATTATCTAGCCTTAAAGCTTGGGACACTAGGGTCATGATTGTAGTAAGTTGAGCTAGGATTATTTGTGAAAGTAAATTTTGGCTTGAGTCTAATTATGACTTATGTTTACCCCATGCAGGGTTAGGTCAGCTTTTGAGGATCTTTATTTTATCTCGAGCAAAGAATCAGGTAAGCTCCTGCACAAAACTTGTTTGATGCAAAATGGTTATTATGGTAAGCTAAATATGGAGTGCCTGAGCACTCACTTCTGTAAAGGCAATTGAGGATTGTCTCCTTTCTTATTTCAGGCAAACAATTATTTGGAAATCAAGGGGCAGTTTTACTCAAACCTTAAAACTCTTTCTAAAACCAGTTTTGCCCTAAACTTTGAAAATCCTTAATTGCCATTTTGAAGTGGAGTTATGTTTTATTCGTTTTTCCCCAAGTGGAATAAATTACGTCGAGTACTCAATAAGGGTGGACTGCTAGGACTAGTCTTTGAAGGGGTTAGGGTAAGTCTCTCAGTAGGTGGCCACCTCTGAGGGGTAAGTCCTTCCCGAATAAGATGTCAGTTCAATAGGTCGTGCCGGTCTGAGCTAGCAAGTTTCAGTCAGGTGGATTGTGTGTTGTCGGAATGGACAACCGGTTTTGTTTGGGTATAGAGAAGAAGGAGTATCTTACCCGGTAGGCCGCTCCCCTACTTTTTGTTCGTCTGCATAAAGTGTGGCATTCTAACCGTTGTATAGTTATGGGGCCCAACGTGTGGTAACCCATGACCACCCTTTTGAGTGGTCGATTTTTTTGTACCTGTATAGTTGGAAAAGCCAAAACACCACTCTTGGTTTTGACTATTGTTTATTGGTTGCCAGTATTTCTCTTATGAAGTTCTTACACTTTGTATTCACGAACTATTTTCATTGAACACTTAAAGCACACATGGACTTGCTAAGATTTTTACCTCATCACCCTTTTTACCATGATTTCAAGTCGATCTTGCTGTGGGGATGAGTAGCTAGTTGTTGCCTGCCTTTGAAGATATTCTAATATTTATATTGTGTAATGCTTTAGGAGTTGAGAGTGAACAATTTTTATTTTAGATTTATTCATGAATTTTGGGTTGTAATAAGTTTTAAATTTTAAAGTATTAATTTTGTTGTGTGTCCTAGTTATAAAGACCCTTTGTCCTTTGGACGGGGCGACTTCCTCGGCCTTGTTGGGCCTAGGTAGTGGGATGTTACACAATGCTTGAGGGCACTCCATGAAGTCTGATTACTTCCTCCATATAGATCTTACTCAACTTCTCTAATGAATCCCGTTGATTGATAGGGATGAAATAAGCGGACTTAATTAGCCGATCCATTATTACCCATATGGTATCTTACTATCCTACCGCCATAGGCAATCCTATATTGAAGTCTATAGTAATTTCATCTCATTTCCATGATGGAGTTGGTAACAACTGCAATGATCCTCCAGGCTGTTGCTGATCGACTTTCACTTGCTGGCAAGTTAAGTATCGAGCTACAAAATCTGAGATATCCTTCTTCATACCAATCCACCAATAATGTCATTTCAAGTCCTGATACATCTTTACGGCTTCTGGATGGATAGTATATTTACTTTGATATGCTTTTGTTAAAATATTTTGCCTTATCATAGACTGTTTCGGGATACAATACTGATCTCGGTAATAAATGATTCCATCAATGTCCCTTTGAAACTTATCTTCTCCATTATTTACCTCTTTTTTCACTAACCTTTATAACTCTTTATCTTTATCTTGCTTTTCCTTCAACTGTTGTAGAAACATAGGCTGAATGAAAATATTACTCAGCCTTATTTCACCATCTACGTCAAATGTTTCCAATTCTAGAATTTATAACATCTGAATAGCTGATAAATTCGCTTTCCTACTAAGGGCATTCGCTACAGTGTTCGTCTTCCTTGGATGATACTTGATTGGACACTGAAACTCTTCTAGGAACTCCATCTACTGATGTTGTCTTATATTCAAATCTTTCTGAGTAAAAATATACTTTAAGCTTTTATGATCGGTGAGAACTTCAAACTCATCTCCATACAAATAAGGATTCCATTTCTTAAGAGCAAATACAATAGCTGCCAACTCTAGGTCATGCGTAGGATAATTTTCCTCATGGTGTTTCAATTTCCTCGAGATATAGGCTGTAACACCCCGCTACCTAGGCCCGCCGGGGCCGGGGATGTCGCCCCATCCAAAGGACAAGGGGTCTTTATAACGAGATCACACAAATAAAATAGCGGGATAAAAATAATAAAAATAATACTTCAACTTAAGATTTATTACAACCCAAGAATAAATCCATGAATTCCCAAAAGGAAACAAATCCATAAATAAAATTATCCACTCTCGTCTCCCCAAAGCAATACATAAAATCAAAAGACATATTCTCTTCCAAGGCAGATAACACTAGCTACTCATCTCCACAGCAGGGTCGACCTGAAATCATGGTAAAAGGTGATGAGACAGAAATCTCAGTAAGTCCGTGTGTACTTTGGGGTTCAATGAAAACAGTTCGTGGATGCAAAGTGTGAAATCTTTATAAGATAAATATTGGCAAGCAATAAATATTAGTCAAAAGCAAGAGTGGTGTTTTCCTCTTTTTGAAACCATACAAGTGCACAATAAAATCAACCACTCATAAAGGTGGTCATGGGTTACCACACGTTGGGCCCCATAACCATACAATGGTCAGAATGCCACACTTTGTGCAGACTAACGAAAGAAATACTGGCAAACAATGAATGATGTTCAAAAATAAGAGTGGCATTTTCGCTTATCTAGCCGTACAAAATTTATAAGATCAACCACTCAAAAGAAATGATTATGGGTTACCACACGTTGGGCCCCATAACCGGTCAGAATGCCTAAGACTTTGTGCAGACTGACAAAAGTAGGTGATCGGCCTGCTGGGTAAGATACTCCTCCTTCTCTATACCTAAACAACCGCCGGGTGTCCATTCCGGCAAAAACACAGTCACTTGACTGAAACAAAATAAACTGCTAGCTCGGACCGGCCTGACTAAGTAGTACTGACGTTTCTCTAAGTTGAGCTTATCTTCTGGAGGTGGCCTCCTGCCAGAAGACTCACTCTTACTCTTCAAAACTAGTACTACTAGCCTACCCCTGTTGAGTACTCAACGTAACATATCCCACTTAGGGAGAAAATGAACAAAACACATTTCCACTTGAAAATGGCAATTAAGGTTTTCCAAGGTTTGGGGCAAAACTGGTTTTAGAAAGAGTTTTAGGTTTTGAGTAAAACCGCCCATTGATTTGCAAATAATTTATTTGTCTGAAATGAGAATGTAAATAATCCTCAATTGCCTTTACAGAAATGAGTGACCATGCACTCTTCATTTGGCTTGCCATAAAAAAAATCATTTTTCATCAAACAGGTTTTATGCAGGAGCTTACCTGATCCTTGCTCACAACAAAGGTCTCCAATAGCTGACCTGACCTGCATAGGGTAAATACAAACCACAATCAAACTCAAGCCAAAGACTCACTTTCTCAAATAAAACCAACTCAACTTACTACAATCATATCCCCAGTGTCCCAAGCTTTAAGGCTCAATAATAAATAAAAGGGTTTATAAAATAATTCTAGTTTGATATTAAAATAACTAGAGTTTGGGAAATAGGTACAAAAAGTTGAAGGTTTAAATCTTGCTAAAAATAAATTATGGTTTATTTGAAAAAGGGTCCAAGGTAGTATTAGGTACAATAATGATTCATTAATAATTTAGTTGTTAGAAAATAATTGATAGCTAAAATTTGTTGAAAATAAATTTAATGAGTCTTGCTTGAAAAATAATAAGCAAATCCTTAATGGGTTTTGATTAAAAGATAATAATTAAATTTTTAGTAATAAATATTTTATTAATTATAATTATTTCCATAAAAGACTTTAATTGATTTTATCATTTTAAATAATATATATATATATATATTTTTTTTCCAGCAAAAACTATTATTTATTTGACTAGAATATCACTATTTTATATAAAAGACCAAATCCACATTTTCCTATGGTTTTCAAAATTTTACTAGAAAAATCATATTATCAGATATTTTATTAATGAAATAAAATTTAGCTTAGGGATAACTAGATCATGATCATATTCCTATAGCTAACCACAATCATGAACATATACAACCCTTCAATTCATCAAATCATCCAAATCATGCATACAAGCATAGATCTCAATTTATCAAAACATGATCTAACCCCTACTAGCATAAATAAGATCATGGCTTCAATAATCCAACATGAATATAAATCCTATTCACCGAAGGTGACATAATCTCTAGCATACTTCATCACAAATACTATCTATGACATGGAGACATGCATTAAATCTCAAATCATCATACAATCGACCAAGATAATCCATCCATGCATAAATCCCATCTCCTTCATATTCATACATACATTCATGCTTCAATCTCAACAATATATATATATATACTTAAATCCTATCGCCATCCACCTACTATCATCATCATCTTAGAGACATGAATCTAGAGTTTAAAAGAAAGGTTGAAGGGACTTACTTGGTTGCTGATTGCTTTGAAGGAGTTTAGAGTAGATCTCAACTCCTAGATGTCTAACTTTGTTCAAGAAAGGTGGCGGAAGCATGTTCATGGGAGAAAAAGTCATCCGGCCAAGAGAGGGGAATTTTCGGCCATGAGAGAGAGAGAGAGAGAGAGAGAGAGAGAGAGAGAGAGAGAAGAGAAAAAAGAAATCATTAGTATGTTTATTCGCATAGGTTCTCATTAGGGATCAAGATTGGAGAAGATGAAGTTGTTAGAATAAATTTACCTTGAAGGTGTTCTTGACCTTAACAGAAATTTCTGGTTTTTTATCCAAAAGTGCTAGTTGAATTTTGGAGTTTGATGTTAAAAATGGTACGGATGGACTCACAGCAATGAATAGATGAAATCTGGAATTTTTAGAGGTAGTTTGAAGTGATTTGGAGAGGTATTAGGTGAAAGGAAGTAGTAGGTGTTCTTGGTGTAGTGTGTGTTCTTGAAGGTTGAAGAAAATCGAGAGATGGTAATGCACAGCTGCTAAATTTTAGTGAGAGATATGGGTGGATGAATTTCTGTAGGGTTTAGAAGGTTGATTCTCTGATTTGGAAGGGAAAAGGAAAGGTTAGTTGTTACAATCTTTGAAGAATATTTTTAGGAAGTGAATTTGGAAACTAAATATTCCAAGAATATCTTGATTGCTTGGACAGCTTTGAAGTCTTCCATGGCTGATCGTTTGAGCAGAATTTCGTGGGATTAATGCTGAATTATGGAGGCTTATGGTGGGCGAAAGTAGGGTGTACAATGATGAAGAAGAAGTATGGTCCATTGAGCAAAATATTATGGAAGGTTACTAAATAAGATGGCTGAAATTTTGGAAACCAATCAAGCTTAATTGCAGGGATTTGTTTGAGAGATTTTTGGACAGCCATTAATGGAATTTCGTGCAGAAGTTCAAGGAAATCAATGGAGCTCTGTTGATGGAGGTTTAAGAAAGGTTTTGACAGATTAAGGTTGGTGTTTTGGCTAGAAGAGAGATAGGAAACAAGATGGACGAAAATCTGCCCAGAATTTTCGCTGCACAGTGATTTTTCTGGCAGATTTTCATCTGCTGTTCAAAGCCATTTTGCAGTGAGTTTTGAAGGGGATTTCAGGGGTATTCATGGCTGGTTTACAGCCTTCTTTATGGAGGAACAATATGGCTAAGGTGTTGCACAAAATCTGGGAGAAAACTGCTTGGTTTGGAGCTCTCAAAGCTGATTTTCGTACAGGAATTTTTCCTGTTTTGCTCCAACTTGTGCAGTCCAAAATTGGACAAAAACTTTCAAGTTTCAAACTGATCCTAAAGACCATTTTTTTGGTAGAATTTGAGAGGGAATGTTAGCTAAAAATTTCGACCCTTTGAAGGTACAACAAGCTGAAAAATTCCAGCTCATTCTATGAAGAAAGATTAACTAAGCTAGAGGAAAATTTTAGCAAGCATACTAGGGGGATTTTTCCTCTTGAAATTCCTCACAACTCTTTCATATTTTTCAGACCATAAGGAGTCTTTTACCAAGACATTTCGATCCTAAAAGACCTCAGTACTTTACTGAATTTTCTGGAAAGAAAAAGGCTAGAACATCTTGATCAAACCAATGAGTTGAAACTAAGGAAAACTAAAGATCAAGGAAGAATGATTTTCCCTATAAGAATTTCGAGAAGAATAAAGGAGTGGAATGAGGTTACTTCCATCATGTCTCTCCTAGAACATCATCACCACATTAATCTAGGCCCTTAAGGCCGAACCCATCCTTTCCCAAGCAAAATAAAATTTACTCAAGCTAAAGCTTCTATGATGGACTTTGAACCCAAGACCTTAAGAATTAATTCCAAAGCTCTAACCACTACACCACAACAACTTTTGTTGCTATTTCTACTAGAAAAATTATTTCCTATTCAATCTACAAGCTATCTCCTTATTTTTATCTCGGGCAAAAATTACCATTTTGCCATTCTCACTCAATAATCATAATCAAGCCCTCTAGACTATAAAACACAAATTCAATGCACATAAAATCATATAAAAATATATTTAAACGTGCAATAAAATATGATATGCATCACAACCCCCTTACTCTAAGGTTGGTTTTGGCTGGGGTTTCACATAGGCTATCACCTTTCTCTCCTATATCAATACTCCTCCCAATCCTTCCTTTGACGCATCTGTGTACACCTCATAAGGTTTACCCATCTTTGGTAATGCCAAAACAGCAGCAAAGCTTAACCTTTTCTTCAGTTCCAGAATTTTTTTCTCACACTTCTCAGTCCACACATAGGGAACTTTCTTTTGGGTGAGTTGAGTCAAATGTGATGCTATCTTAGAGAATCCCTTAATAAATCTCCGATAATACCCTGCTAATCCCAGGAAACTTCGAATTTCAGTTGGAGTCTCAGGACGTTTCCAATTTGTCACTGTCTTGACTTTTGCAGGATCTATTGTAATCCTATCCTTGGATATCACATATCCCAAGAATGCTACTTCCTGCAACTAAAACTCACATTTATTGAATTTTGCATATAATCTGGCCTCCATTTACTTTCCTAATACTTTCTAAAGGTGTTGTTCATGTTCTTGGGAATCTTTAGAGTACACTAGAATGTCATCTATGAATATAGCCACAAAATTATCTAATTACAATTGGAATGTTTGGTGTATCAAGTCCATAAAAATAGCAGGGGCATTAGTAACACCAACAGGCATCACTACAAACTCAAAATGCGCATATCAAGTATTAAATGCAGTTTTCAGTACATCTTCTTCCCGAATCTAGACTTGGTAATATCCTTGCCTCAAGTCTAATTTCGAAAAACATCCAGCTCCTTGCAGTTGGTTAAACAATTCATCAATCATGGGTAACAAATATTTATTCTTTACCATCACTGCATTTTACCCTCGATAATCTATACATATTCGCAATGACCCATCTTTCTTCTTGGCAAACAATACAGGTGCTCCCCATGGTGAAATACTTGGTGAAATAAACCCTTGCTCCATTTATTCCTATAGTTGTTTATTGAGCTCCTGTAATTATGTAGGTGCCATTCTATAAGGGGTCCTTGAAATGGGTTCTACCGATGGCACTAGGTCAATAGAAAACTCTACTTCTCTCTCCGGTGGAAACTCCTTCAATTCCACTAGAAAAACATCTAAGTAGTCATTTACAATAGGCACATCTTCAAGCCTCTTAACCTCTCTTGGGTTGTTAATTACATAAGCCAAGTATCTTGTGCACTATTTCCTAATCATCTTCTGGGCCTTAAGCCTTAATATAAATGTATTACTTTTCCTTCTAGCCTCACCTACAAATTCCAATATAGGTTTCCTAGGCCGATGTAAACGTACTACCTTATGTCTACAGTCAACTTGAGCATGATGCTGGGATAGCCAATCTATGCCTAAGATAGTATCATAATCCTCTATAGGCAAACATATCAAATTTCCTCCCAATAATTCATCTCCTACCAAAATTTTACAATCCTTATGTATTTTCTCACATTCATTTGCTTTCCCAATAGAGTATTGACAATTATTTCATATGAAATTTCTTCCCCTTTTATCTCCATAGAATCAAGAAATGAATTGGCGATAAAGGAATGCGTGCAACCAGGATCTACTAATACTTTAGCGGTGTGATAAAAAATAAGGAGCGTACCTTCCACCGCTATAGCCTGATTGTTCGTCTTCTCTAATGCCACTACTCGAGCATTTACTTGTGGTTTAGGAAGTCTAGTTCTGGAGGTAGAAGCTTGCCTTAGGTTTCCTCTTCCAAATCCTGATCTCTGTCCTAGGCTATTACTTCTAGGTCGATTCCATCCTCCTATCCTCTGTAGGTGAGGACATTGAAAACTCTTGTGGCCTAACTTTCCATAATTGAAGCATTTAAAGGAGGGCGGTTCTTCAATTGGGCCAGTCAGGCCTCCCCTTCTTTGCATATTTCCTTTGTTTTGCCATAGGACCCTCCAGGTCTCTTCTAATTCACGCTCCAAAATTCACCTCGATTCCTCTCACCTGCCCGCTCAATATCAACCATTTCCATTCTAGAGGCAATCTCTACTGTAGCGTTGTAACTTGTGGGAGCCATACTAGCTAATACTCTCTTCAGCCCTGGTCATAAGCCCTTCACAAAACATCTAACCCTATCTACTTTTGAATGGACTAAAAGTGGGCAATATTTTGATAGTCTAGTGAATTCAGCAACATATTGCCGCCACCGTACAACCTCCTTGCCGAACAACTTGAAATTCATCCTCATTTCTTTCTACCACCCAAATGGGAATAAACTCCTTCATAAAACTGTTCTTAAAATCTGTCCATTCCCAATCTCGTTGATTCATCTCCCTTGCCCACCAATCTTGGGCAAGTCCTTTCAACTGGAACGTCACAAGCTGTACCTTTCTTTTCTCCAAATAATTCAGGGCTGCAAATATCTTTTCCATCTGTTCAGTCCAATTTCTGCCTCTTGTTCTAAATCAGGTCACTCTTGAAATTGGGGAGGGTGATATTTCAAAAAGCACTTAAGGGCTAGATTTGATTCGACTTCACTTTGTTAACTTTCTTTACTCATACCCTCATTGACCCTAGCATTGTCCTTTACTCTAGTAGTAGTCTTAGTTAGCTATTGGATCGTATCAATCATCTTTTGAGAAGTCCGAAAAATGGGGTGGTCTAAGGTTGTAAGGTGGGGACCTTCCGCCTATAGTTCCTTTACTATTGGCTCATGGTTGTTTTTGTAACCCGCGATGATCATCCGGAGATTCGTTAGGTGGCATCTGTACAGTTCTTAAGATATAACAATGTAACATGGCTTAAAAGCAATCATAAACATAGGCTTGGTGCATATAGCAAAACATAACATATATTTGTTTTCATTTATCACAAAGTCAATACAAAATATGTGTGACGCGCACACATTCATATACACTAGTCAAATAGTACATATCATACTATGTATCTACATCTCATCCTCGTTCTCATCATCATCATTGTCCGATACAAGAGTTCCTGAATCAGTCAAAATTGTGTAAGACTCTGCTGTATTAACTTCCTCATCTACATCTGCATCTAGCTACACCCAAGCCAATAGCTTTGGGTTCATCTCTAACTCCTCCTCAGGGTTCTCAACTATAGGTGCCTCTACCTTTGGTATCTCTTGGTCTACTTCCACATCAACAACCTCTAAATCCAATATCTCCTCCTCAAGTACCTCGGGTACATCCATACCAAACACTGCCTCATCATCCTCAGATAATATTGCACCATCGGGGATACTATCCTCTTTCTCAACATCATCCTGATGGCGTGGCTCACCACCATCATTGATCTCATCAAAATCGCCATCCATCTCCTCATGTGGTGATGATGTCCCTTCAGGAGTAGATGTCCCTTCCACACAAAGGTCTCGTGCAAACGGAATAATGACGGGTACCGTTGGGTCAAACCGACTCCCAGAGAAACGGGGTGTGATGTGTCCAAACTTGGGTGTAAAAATCATACAAAAACTAAGCACATTCCCAATCAAATTTAAATTAAAACGTTCAACCTAAATCACACATATGAGCAAAGCGTACTCATCATTAACCGAGCATAGGGTTCAAACGAGTATCGATCCTCAAGGAATAAGTAGACATTAATCACCTTTCGTTCCTTGTTTAACAGACTCGATAAAGTGAAAAATAAATAGAAGGAAAATAAAATAACATAAAAATATATACATGTCAAAGATGTAGATTTATGTAACTCGAGCCATTGGTTAGACAAACATGATCTTGAAGTATCCAACCTTTATCATAACTAATTATTCTCTTAGCATCATGGAGAATTAAAGTAGTCTCACTTCTTTCCCAATCCATAAATCCTTATCTTCTAGGTAACATAGTATCACATACTCTGTCTCAACTAGTCTTACCCAAAAGATGCATTAAATACAATTCTCTGATTAAGTCCTATTCTCAGGCAAACTTAACCCATGAAATTAACCAATTGAATCCATACTCTGGCATACATCAATTAACCTTTAATTACTCCATTCTTAGCAATTAAACCCATTTTCAGGCAAGTTAAAAGACAACAAATATGAAATCAATCAATTGAACTACTATCAACCCTATTCTCAAGCAAGTTAATGGAAAGCCACAATCAATTAATCTTGTAATAAGTACGAGTAATTAAATACCATGAATAATAATCAATAAATCAAAAGATCAAATAACTCTAAAAAACCATGAATGTCTAAACTGATGTCAAATTACAATAAAATAATTAAAACATCATAGTCAAGAAAAAGAAAACAAAGTAAAAGAAAGCACTCATAGACAAGCCTCATTCTTCTTCCTTTGAAAACTTTCTTGTACAACCCTTCTTGAATTGAAGAATTCCTCCATTGATTGAGTGATTTTCTATGATAATAAATGAATTCTCCCCTTTTCCCTTGTGTTTTTTTTATCTATTTATAGGCTTAGGAAGTGCTTAAACTTGTAGGTACAATGTTCTTGGCCAAGTAGAAGTTGAAAGCTACTAAAACTCCTCATATTACAAAAAACCGCGTAGAAAAAATCAAGCACCGCCTTAATTCCAAGGCACAACCGGCGCCGCCTTGGCTCTCAGAGCTAGCGTCGGTTGTGTTCTGCTTCTCTACTCGTTCGTCGATTTTTCTTTGAATTTTGCACAATGTGTTTCAGAATGCAGCTGGCGCCGGTTCTACTCTGTTTTGCTCTGTTCCACTAATTTTTCTGTCACTTCAAATTCTGTGTCAACAGTGCATGGCTGGCACCGATTCTTAGGCCCTAGCCGGCGCCGCCTCTCCTCTGCTTTGTGATGTTTTTGTTTCGTTTTACCCTAAAAATCTGTAATGTTGAGAAAAGAAAGGAAAAACAAGATTGCTCAAGAAAAATATCAATCCTCAACTGGTGTAGAGGTTCTCGCACCACCATGTGGCCCAGAAGAATGTTGCCACAACTCGGTTAACTGTTGCTCCATAGTTGCTTGCTGTCTTGCCATATCCTCCGTAGTACCTTGCAAGCGTAGGAGTACTACCATTTGCTTATCGAATTGCCTAGCACGGTAGTCTCAATGTCAGTCTAGGAGTGGGACTGAGAACTGCTAGCCTGTGCACGTGTTGGTGGTGGTGGGTGCTCCTCCTCCACTGTGGGTGGCCTTACTTGCCCGGGATGTTTGACCTCGAAGGGAGTTAGCCACTTTTTCGACTCTTGGTTGTACTTATACCTGCAACTCGTAAGAGTTTGCTCAGTGACCATATCGTGCTCAGGGGTAGCGTCCATGAGTTCTCCCTTAAGACTCACATCAAAGTCTTTTAGAATTTCCATTATAACCAAGGGAAAAACAAAGGCTGTTGTGGAGAGACGGTGATGAACAACCTCCCTAATAGATTAGATGATCAAGGGTACAAGAGGGATAGGTAATGTGTTCATCATCCGATGCAAAATATAAGTGTCAATCAGTCTAGTCTCATTGAAACCACTAGCACGGGGTACAATATTGAACCCAAACATGTAGACTAGAGCTCAAAAGTTTGCTGCTAAATCATTGTTGGAATAGAAGCTATTAGCTTGGAAGGCATTATGCTTATGTAAGCCTAGGGTAGCTCTAGTCCCTCTAACATTCCAATTCGGGTCAGAAATAATCTTTTGATTATTCACATCAATCCCTTGCCAAGTATCATTGTAAAAAACTTGGAGAATATTAGCTAATTCGTTTTGAGTGATGATAATAGGAACTCATTTCACTATTGTTTCAATATGTGGAAGATGTTTATTGCCTTTATCCATCATATTAGCATATAATTCCTTAATAAGCACGGGACAATACTTCCCTTTCAATTGTACTATTGACCCCCATCCTAGCCGTCTAAACATCATTCCCAATTTGAATCCACGGTCTAAGGTGGGTGAGAAAGTATGCTCGACAATAATCTTATTAGAGGCTCTCTTACTGTACCATTCCTCACAAGATACATCTATAAACTTAGTTGGTTGAAGGAACAAAGGATCAACAAATGAAGGGGCTGAGGAAGAGGAAGTTCTTGCCCTTTTAGAAGACTGACCCCTCGCTCTAGACATGATATCAAGTAAGGAATAGGGGAATATGAAGAGAGAACAAATAAGCTCAAAGACTGAAAACAGGATAGCTACCCTTGCACAGATATTCCTTAAATCTCACACAACCTTCAACCAATCTCACAATCCACAAAACCCAAACTCCTTCAATATATATCCACTCCAACAACCAATTCAATCAATCACCTTCAATCAATACAACATAACCTGCATAATACATGTAAAGTTCACTGTAGTATAAATGTGTTGATTTCCTCAAAGCATGTTAGTAAACATGATCATGTGAATGAAGCCAATATCATGGTATTATGTGATCAATAATGCACGTTCTATATATTCAAGTATCACTAATAGCCGCAATTCTAGCCTTAGCTATATGAAGTCTCAAATAATCATAAGCATGCATTAAGTAGTGAAGGCTCAATAATTCCTAATTTAATCCAATTCATGAAGCTCGAGAAGGAATGCATAAGTCAATCATAGCATACATAATCCCTATTCTCGGCCAACAGTATTCTTCAAATTAGGCACAGTTATTTACAACATTTTGAACCGTAGGAATTGAATAAAAATCATACCTTTATGCTCTTGTATGCATGGGCAAGCAAAAGATGCAAGCTTTTTTAAAAATCTAAGCTCCTTGCTTGTGGATTGAATGTGATTTTGTTGTGAAAAACTGAAGATTTTGAGGTGTTTGAATACATGAATACAAGGGTGTACAAGAATACAAGAAATACAAAAGATAGCACCTTTTTGCGGAAAGAACAATTATACATATCTTACATATCTACATATTTACATATTTACATGGTTAAATCAACAAAATCCAAGCCTTCATGCTATTGTTCTCCTGCAACGGAGCCAAAAACATGATGTGTCCGAACTTTCCCAATTAAGTTTAAATTAAAACGTTCAACCCAAATCACACATATGAGCAAGCGTACTCATCATTAGCCGAGCATAGGGTTCAAACGAGTGTCGATCCTCAAGGAATAAGTAAACATTAATCACCTTTCTTTCCTTGTTTAACCAACTCGATAGAGTGAAAAACAAATAGAAAGAAAAATAAAATAAAATAAAAATATATACATGTCAAATATGTAGATTTATGTAACTCGAGCCATTGGTTAGACAAACATGATTTTGAAGTATCCAGCCTTTATTATAACTAATTATTCTCTTGGCATCATGGAGAATTAAAGTAGACTCACTTTTTTCCCATTCCATGAATTCCTATCTTCTAGGTAACATAGTATCACGTACTCTGTCTCAACCAGTCTTACCCAAAAGATGCATTAAACACAATTCTCTGATTAAGTCCTATTCTCAGGCAAACTTAACCCATGAAATTAACCAACTGAATCCATACTCTGGCAGATGTCAATTAACCTTTAATTACTCCGTTCTTAGCAATTAACCCTATTTTCAGGCAAGTTAAAAGATAACAAATATGAAATCAATCAATTGAACTACCATCAACCTATTCTCAAGCAAGTTAATGGAAAGCCACGATCAATTAATATTGTAATAAGCACGAGTAATTAAATACCATGAATAATAATCAATAAATCAAATGATCAAATAACTCTAAAAAACCATGAATGTCTAAATTAATGTCAAATTACAATAAAACAATTAAAACATCATAGTCAAGAAAAAGAAAACAAAGTAAAAGAAAGCACTCATAGACAAGCCTCCTTCTTCTTCCTTTGAAAACCTTCTTGTACAACCCTCCTTGAATTAAAGAACTCCTCCTTTAATTGAGTGATTTTCTATGATGATCAATGAATTCTCCTCCTTTCTCTTGTGTTTTTTTATATATTTATAGGCTTAGGAAATGCTTAAACTCGTAGGTACAATGTTCTTGGCTGAGTAGAAGTTGGAAGATACTAAAACTCCTCAGATTACAAAAAACCACGTAGAAAAAATCAAGCATCGTCTTAACTCCAGGGCATAGCCGGCACCACCTTGGCTCTCGGAGCCGGCGTCGGTTGTGTTCTGCTTCTCTACTCGTTCGCTGATTTTTCTTCGAATTTTACACAATATGTTTCAAAATGCAGCCAGCGCCAGTTCCACTATGTTTTTCTCTGTTCCACCAATTTTTCCATCGCTTCAAATTCCGTGTCAACAGTGCATGGCCGGCGCCGATTCTAGGGTCCTAGCCGGCGCCGCCTTTCCTCTGCTTTGTGACTTTTTTGTTTTGTTTTACCCTAAAAATCTGTAATGATGAACAAAATACCTTTCCAAGGGTAAAATCTCAAATATGAAAGAATATGACTAGTTATTGAACAAAATATATTACTAATAAACCTCAAATAACTATAAAAAACATGACTAATTTAGCCCCTATCAGGGTGCATGACGGCGGCCTAGTCCAGGTCTTGTCACAGGAAAATATCCCAGCACACCTACTTGAAAGATCTTCTTAATCTTTCCCGATTTCAACACACCCGAGCTTTCACCTATCTCTTTCTTTCCTTCATCACTGTACTTATCCATTGGGCATTTGCCCTTATTGCTCCTATCCGCCATATCTATACAATAAAAGAGTTCTATCAATTCCTATAATGATACCACGGTTCTATAAAATTAGGCTCTGATACCAATTGTAACACCCCTACTAAAGACAACAGCAAAAGTATATCAACATCGGGTGTTGCCCCGTCTAGTTTCCTGAACAAGGGGTCTTTATAACGGAAACAACAGAGTAAATACATATTAAGGTCCAAACTCAACCAAATCCCACATTGATGGTCACACATGTATAGATTTCAAAGAATCTTATACATGCCATCTTTATCTTTAACAGCATACAGTACATGATCAAAAAGGAAGTTGCCCAGACCTAAACTGCCGACTCTATGGTATTGTCCTTCTATTTTAAGTCTGCTTAGTTTTGGATCCTACAAAAGATAAGATAAAAGACACATGTGAGTGATAAATCACCCAGTAAGTCCCATATCTGCTAGTACTTTATGAAAAATAGGGTATGTTAGGATTTGTGGACTCTTAAATACGAAAAACATCCACGAATCCTTTTTGAGGACCCAAGTAAATGATTAAGAATACCTAAGGATTACAGAATTACCTTTCTTCGATGTAATCAAGATCCTTTGATTCTAATTGTGCTGTCGTACGTGTAACCCAAACGATCATCAGACGCTATAGTGTACGAACGTCCTCCATTAGATACACACAGCGAACTAACTCGTTACCCCGAGAGTGTTAGTGTCTAGGGTTTGAGAGGCTTATTTTTTTGGTGAATAGAGGCAGGAATATTTTAACAGAACAGCTATCTTGAGAAGACGGCTAGGGTTTTCTTAAAATCCATCTGAACCTCTTAGAGTCTAACTCTGATAATATCTTATCATATTTTATTTTAAATTTAAATTTAAATTAAAAATGATATGATAAGATTATGCCATTATCTCGATAATTTAACTAATTAATTTACCGAGTCAGATTCTTACAATCTGGATACATCGAATGTGGACATATTTCCAAATTCATTGTATATAGTAAATTTTCTAGGTTCGATTAACTTAGACATATTTCTAGATTCATCGAACCTGGTTACCAAAAAAATAACCTAACAAGTTCGCTTATTGTGTGACCCTATAGGTTTATTTAACACTGGTAGTGTACCCAAATCACATTTAAATGGCCCACAAGTTATAAGCGATTTCTAGCAAAACATTATAACTATCTAGGTTAAATGAAGATCAGTGATCTCTTTGAACCAAACCATAATTTTATATTTAGTCATTTTGTCACACGATATCCAGATTAAACATAAGGCACGGAGTATGTCATCCTTATTAAGCTTAATCAATTATTTCTTGATCTCATAGTAGACTATTCAAACAAATGATATCAATATCTTAGATTGATATATTTGAGCACGACAATGCATTTTAACAATCTAACTTATCAAAGGGCCCATGGATATCTCTCCCATAATTGAGAGGGACAAATTCCTTCACTATCAATCAAATTCCTCTCCTTAATTTATTCTAATCCAACAGTAGTCTAATTTATTATCTGGTTAAAGACAACTTTAGACAACGTCAAAATATAGAATTTATCAAGTGGGAAACTATGATGAATTTATTTTAAAAGACTTTTAATATTATTATGGTTAGAAAGTACTTATGACATGTTCCATGAAGTACTCTCACAGTGGGTCATGTCCAACCCAATGTTCTCTAACATTTATTTATGTTTTAACTTGATATCACATATATCCATTACCAATAAAACATAGCCATCAAGTCACAAATATAGTAATCTTAATTTATTATTGTTCCACTAGTAATAATCGATCAGGGATAGTTTAAGAATAGTTATTGTATTAATTGTAGGGTTTTACTATCAAGTCACATACTTGATGGCCACAAAACTAAATGCACTATTGATGGAAAGAAATGCTTTATATTATTATATAATACATAATGACAATAGTATAAGTATAAATTGACTCTAGGGTATATCCGTAACAGGGTATATAATACTTTTGTGGAATAGCATATCATTTGTTCACTGGAAACAAATCTAAAACACTATGAAGAAAGGTTTATTCAGAACTCAACCATTTTTGGAAAATTTTATTTTAGACTTCAAATCATTGCCCCGATTTTCAAATCATAGGCACTTCTCCAATAGAAGGTCGGCTTGTATGCAAGTCCCGTAGTCCTTGCCTTTGGCACCACGTATCATTATATTGAGACCGTAGCCTCTAGTACTCAACCATGCATCGCCAAAATAAGTACACCGCAACATACTTCTACTCAGGTATACCTGAGCATACCTAGTGTACCGTAGTACACTCTTGCCACCATAAGCCAGGGGTCGCAATCCTAATGTCAATCACCATTGAGGCAGCAAAAAGTCAAACGCGCCAAGTGTCTTAGCTTGGCATCCAATGAATGACTCAAAATCAAGAAGTGTCAACAGATGCGACAATTGCCAAGTGCTAAATGGTTAGGTAGGACGACTCATCTCAATTTCCTATCATCCCGTTTGGAGCAAGACAATCCCTAGAACTAGGCTAGGTTGCTAGGGCCGCCAAACTCTAACGTAGGCTAGTATAAAGATCAAAGTCCTTGCTGAGTACTTGACGTTAACAACACCAACCCTGTCTGATTGATCATGCCAGTGGGTTGTCTGATCCCTGCAGGATTTTCAAATCATAACATTTTTTGGGCGAAATCACATTTTCCAGAACTTGATCCTATTAACTCGCAAATCAGATCATCATTCACATAGGCTCCGCAGGGGCCAATCAGTTCATTCCATAGGCACATCAGGCCAATAAAATAATTTCAGAGATCAAAATGTCATTTTTCAAAAGTCAATCTCATATTGAGAGATCATTTTTCAAAACCATGTCAAAACAGGGCAAAGAGTTCTTTTCATACATCAAAACAAGTTTTTAGGAGAATTCGCGTCATTTTCCTCCATACTCATTGAAAAAAGTTATTTTTAAGGGTATTTGGGTCATTTTACCCTAACCCAATTTGAAAAGTTTTTGCAAAAGTTTGAATAAGGCTATTTTGATCATTTACCAAACACCTGATTCCAAAGGTTTCCATAAAATAATCCAATGATCATTTTCCAAATATCTAATTCTAAAAGGAATTTATTTCAAGAAATCCAGAATTCTATTCCCAAAAAAAGATTAAATTCAAAGTTTTCAAACACTTTTTTTTATAAATGTTTCAATAAGAGCATTCCAATCAATTTATGAATACCCGATTCCAAAAATTACCATTTTCTGAAAATCCCAAGTATTAATCCAAAAAGGGCTAAATTCATAAAAGTCATGCTTTAATCATCCATTAAGGTTTCCAAGTTAATTATGAAGTTCATTCAAGTCCAAAATGGCATAAAACAAATCTTACTCAGATAAACCTTAAACATATTTAGGGATTTTCAAAACAGTATGAAATGTAGCATTTCATAGAAAAATAAAGCACACTAGCTTTCGAGAGGGTTTTAGAAATCCAAGGAACTCACCTCGTGTCCTAAGTAACTCTTCCCGTTCATAGCTGTTTAGTCACCGTCTCTACCGTTTTTGACGTTCTATTGGTTGTTTACCGCTAAACCTACACCAAATATCGTTTTCGGGTCAATTCGTGTTCAGCCAAAAAATAGCCGACGTCCAGCCAATGTACCCGACAGGTAGCCAACTTTTAGTTGATGGTTAGCCGATGGGGGCCAACGGTTAAGGAAAACGTTCAATTTTCATTCTCGTTGTTTGTTCGATTCTTTCGTTTTCTTTTTTCCACATCCTTTATCCCTTCATAAACAAGGGTTTCACTTCATATTTGCCAATTATTTCATCCAAGATCACACAATTAATCTTCCTTAAGTTTATCCACATTCTAAGCAAAATTCTGAAATTTTGCTGCATTGATACATGATTTTATTTTGGACATAACTTTCAACTCACAAATCGGATTTATCTTTTTGACATACCAAAATGACTGTAAAACTATTAAATTTAATTTTGAAGTGGACCTTTTTAGAGTTCTGGTTCTAGTGACTCATTACTAGGCAAAAGTATTTGTAGTAGTTTTCTGGATTTTAATCCTTTTTCAGAAAACAACTTCACCTATTTGTGCTTCTTGATTCATAACACCTATATAACCCTTAGTCCACTTCATTTCCCTTCAAAAAACCTTAATTCTTCCAATTTTGAGGTTTAAAAAAAAAAGTCACTATGTTCTTATGCAAATAACATATAATTAACATCAATGTTCAAAAACAATCATAATCAATTTTCTTTAACGTTTAATCCCCATTTTATCCCAACTCTACCATCATTCTTCTCAATCATGAACCCCCTTTAAATCACCATTCAAATACCCTAATTTACCATACAAAATATAGCCTATAAATCCTTCATCCAATCGGTACACACACTTGCACACACAATCTCACATAGTACACAATAATCATTTTAATCATTACAAATCTCACGTTTTCATATTATAATTCATAACAAAACGATCGCTGTAATAAAATTTACAACTTTAATTCTTGAAGCATAGGATTTTACCTTGTATATGAGGTATTCTAGCTTGAATTTACTCCAAGAATCTCCAACTTCAAGAACAATAGTTTCTCTTTCTTTTTCCAATTTTTCCTTGATTTTTCTCAACTTTTTCTTCCGTATTTCCTCTCCTTTTTTTTTTTCTCTCTTCTCTTCTTCTTCTTATGCTACCGGTACCCCCCCACCCCCCCTCTAAATCCACTGCCATTCTTGGTCTAAATAATGACTAATAGGATTTTGCTCAAATGAATGGTGGCTACTTTACACGCGATCTCATTTTTTTTTAACATTTTTCTTAATAATTTTGCAAAGCTTATTTAAGAAGTCGTGCATGCATAAATATTTCCTGCATCCTCTAATTTTTTGACACTTGTCCTTGGCCACCAATCACAAGAAGCCACACATCCTATTTTTAACCGCATTTTCCTATTTTCACCAAAATCGAGTCCATAAAAAAATATTTTATTTCACCATTCAACTCTAAAAATTCAACTAAATCCATTGGTAACACTTAAATTCTTCAATTCCTTCTCTACTTGGTCAAATTTGCAGTCAAAGTCATAGGTGTGGTCAAAATGACGAAAATGCCCTCATACCCTAGGTAGCATAATTCACACCAAAACGTACGTGCGTTTCATCGTACTGATCAATTTCTCTTTTTAGAGTACCCTAAAATTCTTATTTTATTAATAATAATAGCCTTCTAAAAATTTAGGGTACGGGTAGAACAAATTCAATAATTACAACCAAGTCCCAATAAAATTTTATTTCACCAAAGCATTCGTCTCATTACACTGATCAACTTTTGTTCTAGACATCAATATAAGTTTTCATCCTATTAAAAATAGTAGCTAATCAAAAGTAAAAAGGTGGGGTGTTACAAATATTCATCATTCAAAAGCTTTGGGCCGAGTACAAGTTGGAAACAAGTTACCCTCTTTGGCAATTTCCAATTTGACTTGAAAAGGACTTTGAATTGCCACAACAGAGCAAGACTATAGCCGAGTCATTTCGTCTGGACCAGCACCGGTACAACTCTGGAAATCTCCCGATTTGAGCTCTGTTTCCTCTATTTTTCTATAACCAAGCCACAACCAGTTCAACCACTTTGAGCAGGCGCCAAGATGAGTATGAAAATCTCCAATTTCACTTTAAATCGTCCAATTACTGGAAAAATTCACCAAGAACATTTTTCACAAGAAAAACATCAAATAGGAAGGGAAATGACTAGTTATTAAATTAAAAGTACTACAAAACTTCCTTAAATAACTAAAATATAGACATAATTAGGCCCAATCATCAATAAATAACTTCAGTAATTCCATCATCATAATCATTCAAATTTTCACATAGCATTTAAAGATTTTCCTTCATGAAATTTCATTTTCAAGGGTAAGCTGATTTTGTAACCAATTTCCAGCAAGTAAAATTTTTCAATTGAAGTATCGAAATACCTTTATAAACTTCCTAAAATATTTCCAATACTTCATGTACAAAGCCAAATATGTAAGAATTTGATTTATAGTAAAATCATTAGTAAATCTTTACTTAACTATAATCAGAAAATTCTATTTTGATTCATCAAGTATGGTAGTAACTAGGGTGGCCTTTTGACCGAGCAAATGAACTCAAAATTTTCTCAAACTTCCATGCATAAATTTCAACATATATACTGAGATTTTAAACTAAAATTCCTTTAAAATTGTGCACATAAATGAATCATTTGAAAACCTCAAAATAGAGTATTAACACCACTAAGAATTAGACATCTTTTGCATGACTATTTTCAAAATTTCTCTACCATCAATTTCCAACGTTTCAAGTAGTAATTCTTTGCAAAAAATTCTTAAAACAACAAAGTATCATGTAATAAAATATCCTAATCTGATTCAATCAAGATATCATATTTTCAAGCTAAGAAATTTACATGTTATTCACAGAATTTTCCATCAAATGAGGCAAGTTTCCAACTAGCATAAAGTTAGGTTCTTTGCATGATTTCCAAGTAAAATAAACTTCAAAACATGCTAGAATCACAAAAATGAAGTCCTTACTCAAACTATATGAAATCTATGCTCAAATAAACAACAATTCAACATGAACAAAATTCCAGCAAGCATGCTTTGTTTTGCATTATAAATAGAATCATCCAATCACCCTAAAATCATCATGAATTCAAAATATTATAGCATATACATATAGAAGAACATGTTGTAATTGACATCTATTCAACAACCCATCCAAATTATACCAAAAAATCAAAGCTTTAAAGCATAAAAAACTCTAGCACATAGAGATTTTTAGTCAATATAAAATCAAGAGGAAGATAATATTGTAGCGGTTACCTCTTTCCAGGAAGCAGGGGCTTCCTTCTTCTACAATCCAATCTAGGTTTCTTGAGTAAAATGAAGAAAAATAAAAGAAATGAGGGAAAGGAAGAGGTGTCAGCCAAAGGGGAAGCTAGACAGGCAAAAGTATTTCAGAGAATATATATATATATATATATATATATATATTCGCTTCGAAGAATGGGGCTGCCAAATGGGTGATTAGATTACGGATTTTAGGAGTTTATTGGGAAAGAAGTAAAATGGAGGGGTAAGATTAAAGAAGAAAGATCTCTAAGATTAATCAAGTGCTAAAATTAATCAAGGTGGATGATTAAGATTAATCAGCGTAGATAGTTAAAATTAATTTGGTTGAGATACAAGTAAAATAAGTTGCTAAGATCAAATGAGACGTATGACTATCATTGAATAAGATGAATGACTAGGATGAAGTTAGAGAAAGACTTTATGTCTTGTATTGACCAAGACTTTCAATAGGTCAAAAGTTCAAACTCCATCTGTAATAAGAAATTTATCTAATTTAAAATTGTGCCCATACTACATACTTAAGGCCTAACATATAGAAAAATACTCATATAACCCTTTCAAGAATAAAAATATAATTTTCATGAATAGAATATGTTTTCTCACCAAATTAATTTGAAAGATATTTCATTGTAATAATAATACTTCAATTTCCAACATAAAATTAAATACTACTCATATTCACAAAAATTATACAATTAAATATACACAAATAATTTCATAAAATTCATGATAAACCTTAGAGAAGGGGGGGAGGGGGTGAATAAGGTTTATGGCAAACCAATGCAAAATTAAAAAAAAAAATCTTTGGATGTCTTTCAAAAAAGGTCTTTCAAAAAGGCAGATTTGCTTCGCAGCTTTAAGAGTGCAGTCAGGGATCTTTTAAATCAGTACTAAATGGTGAGAAGATAGTCTATATTAAAGATAGATAGTTGAGCTATCAATGATAGACTTACTATAGAACACAAGAGTCTTAAATGGATCAATAATTTTAGAGAAAAAGATAAAGTATTTAAGATTTGATGACCAACGAAAATGTAGTGAAAAAGTTCAGGTAAAATGCACAAGAATAGACCTAAAGATTTATAATGGTTTGATCCTTAAATGATCTACATCCACTACCTTAAGCTTACACTTAAGGATTTCAACACAACTTAATAAAACTTTTTTCCAAATCTGGTGGTAGGCGACCCCAATCTTATACAAGAGGATTACCATACTTGGTTTTACTCCCAACCACTTTAAACTCAACAATTAAGCCTCATCCCAACTGGGTTTAACTTCCTTAACCCTGATACAAAGCTTATTAAAGATATAACATAGAGATAGCTCACAAATTGAGAAAATCCAAACCACTAAGCACAAATACTTTTTTACCTTTGGAACAATTTAATCTTACTTTGAAGCACAAAGGAAGAGAGAGATTTTTATATTCTAAAATGTAAGAGTGTTTCTGAATGGGTTAGCATAAAAATCTACTTAAAAATTGAGTTTTTGGAGTTTTTATAAGAGCAAAAATTGAAGTCGTAATGGCTAGTAATAGCTAGTTACTCTTTTAGGATTTTCAGGGTTTTGGATTCACATAATGGAAGGATATATGTCCAAAAGGTGAATCCAAAACGACACTTTATGTAAAGAGATATATTTTGAAAAATGCTACAGATCATTGGATGGTGTTTTGATTTAGAGGTCCATCCAAAACTACCCAACCAAGAATTTTATAAAATCCAGATTTAGAAAATATCCTTTTTTTTAAAAAATCATTTGTAAGTGTTTCAAGGTAGAATAAATTGACCATTGTTAGAATCCTTAAATGCATCAGATATGTGATACGCAACGAAAATAAAAGATTCTAGATAAGAGGACCGCATGTATGTGTTGATACGGTTAAATAAAAAATATAAAAATAATTGTGTCTTTGTTATTTAAAACTTCAACAGCAGAAGGTGCGATCTAGCACAAACCACGTCTTCACCATTGGAGTCTAAGTGTAAGAACTCCCCGTAGCAGTGTCCACACAGAAGAAGACTCAAGAAACCAAATGTTTTCTGTGCTAGCAGAGAACGTGAAGGTGGCTAGGGTTTTGTATTCTTTGTGTAGAAAAGAAAATGAGAAAGAGAGAAGAAGCTATGTGTGTTCTGAATTCACTGAGAGAACAACTCTTTTTGTGATCTGCAAGTGATCAAATCACCGCGGCATTATCTCCAGAATTTACCCAAAAACACCGTGTTTATGTGAATTCTAATCAAATTAAAATTTACAATTTGCAATTGAAAACAATAAGTTTAAGCAATCACAATTTGGCTCATAATTTATAACTAATTATAATTCGGCCATGATAACTTCTATTTCTCAACACTAACCCCAAAATATTATCAAATAACATCTTGAGTGCTTAATCCTCTATTATGTGTGACCTATTAGGTTTTCTGATCTACTAGTAACGAATATGAATTAATCCAAACATCTTTGAGATTAAGAATCCTTAATGATTTAAAATTAACCTATTAATTCTAAATAGGATTGGTTTATTAATTCATCTATTAATAAACCTATATTCAGCAGATCATGAGTGGCATCTAGCAACACACCATGACCACCTAAGACGCCAGGAAGTCAATTGGCTTGACATGAACCCTTCAATAACAAACTATAGTGAAATAAATTCCTTTCACCATATATTATCTCATTTGATTTAGAGTATGGAATTAGTGCCAACTCCCTCCAGAAATCTACTACTCTACATGTGTATCAATTGAAACTATTTGCAATACATAATCACCTTGGCCAAGGATTTCACGAGTAGTAATTCCAACAAGTGGTCATGAGATATTTGCCCTTACTATTAGGAGTGGTGAATACTTTATCGATGCTCTCAACTACTTTTGTTTACCTCCAATTGTACCCAATATCCATCCTATAGGTGATCCTCAGTCTGGCTTTAGGGATTGGAATCAAAGTATAATGCTTAACAAACAAAGTACCTTAGAAATCTCAACTTTCAGGATACTTGCACATTTGTTATGGCGAGATTCTATCACTGGCACTAAATAGTTATCCATGTGATTATCCCATAGCTAGGTCATCCAACATATATGTTCTATTAGCAAGCATCCACGTGTTAACTCTGAGTATCACAATACTTATGGATATGAGAACCATCGCCTGATTAGATTTGGAAATCTAACACGTGCTAGTCTTAACGCATTACTGATGTCCTATCTCATTAACTGTGAAACCCCAGTTAAAACCAACCTTAGAGTAAGGGGGTTGGGATGCATAGCATATTTATTTGCATGTTTAAATATATTTTTGTATGATTTTATGTGCTTCGGATTTGTGTTTTATAGTCTAGAGGGCTTTATTATGATTATTGAGTGAGAAGGGCAAAATGGTAATTTTTGCTTGAGGTGGAAAAAGTGAGATAGCTTGAGGATTGAATAGGAAAATATTTTTAGGGGGAAAATAAGAATAAGAGTTATTGTGGTTTAGTGGTTGGAACTTTGGAATTAATTCTTGAGGTCTTGGGTTCAAATTCCATAATAGGAGCTTTAGCTTGGTTAAATTTTATTTTTGCTTGGGAAGTATCATTTTTGGCCTTAGTGGTGTTTGGAGTAGGGTAGAGATGTTGTCCTATGAGAGACATGATAGGAGTCTTCAAATCCTACTCTTTTGCTCTACACAAAATTTCTAAGGGAAATTCATTTCCTCTTGATCCTTAGTTTTTACTAATTCTCAATTCATTAGTTTGTTCATTGTGTTCAAGCTAATTTTATTCTAGAAAAATTCTAGCAATGTGTTGTGACTTTGAAGGTTCAAAATGTCTTAGTAAAAGACATCATATGGATCGAAACAATGGAAGAGGGGGAAAGATTTCAAGTGAATTAAATTCCTTAGTGAACTTTCTAAAAATTCACTCTAGCTAGGTTCATTTCCCTTTTTACGTAGAACTGAAATTTTTCCAGCTTTGTGTGCCTTCAAGGTGTCGAAATTCTTAACCATTATTCCCTCCCAAATGCTGCCAGAAAAATTGCCTTAAGATCAGTTTGAAACATGAATTATTCCTGCCATTTTCGAACTGCACAAAGATGGTGCAAAACCAGAAAAAAATCCTGTACAAATCGCAGCTTTGGAGGTCCAAAACCAAGCTGTTTTCTTCCAGTTTTTGTACAGCACCCTAGCCATGTTTTTCCTCCATGAAGTAGGCTGGAAACCAGCTTTGAAAGCCCTAGAAATTCCCCTTTAAAGCCTCTGCAAATCGCTTGGAAAAGGGCAGCCGAAAACTGCCCAAAAAATTCCAGCCTTGCAAAAATCTATGCAGTGGTTTTTTTTTCTAGCTTTGTTTCCTAATTCTCTCCTAGCCAAAACTCCATCCTTTTTATGCAAAAACCACCCTTAAACCTCCATTAACAGAACTCCATTGTCCTGCTAAAGTTCTGCACGAAAATTCAGCCATGGATGCCTAAAATATTTCCAAAAAAAATTCTTCAATCATTCCTTGATTTGGATACCAAAATTCCAGCTACCATGATTTAACAACTTTCTATAAAATATACCTCAAACAACTAGACCTTCTCCCCACCATTATACTCCATAATTTGGGCCGCCCTAAGCCTCCTTCAACCAATTTTCATTCAACCAAAACATTGCCAAGAAATTCGTCCATGGCAGATCTCCAAAAGCTCTCCAATAATCAAAGATATTCTTGTGATATCTAGTTTCAAAATTTGCTTCCCAAAAATATTCTTCAAGGATTTTAACAACTAGCCTTTCCTTTTTCCTTCCAAACCATAAAAAACATCTTCCTAAACCCTACAAACAGTTTGGCAGCCCTAATCTCTTCAGAATTTCGGCAACCTCCATCCAAGAACTCTCTATTCTCTTCAACCTCAAGAACACATAGTACACCAAGAACACCTACTCCTTCCTTTCACCTAATACCTCTCCAAATCACTTCAAACTACCTCTAAAAATTCCAGATTTCATCTATTCATTGCTGTGAGTCCATCCGTACCATTTTTAACATCAAACTCCAAAATCCAACTTGCACTTTTGGATCAAAAACCAGAAAATTTTGTTAAGGTCAAGAACACCTTCAAGGTAAATTTATTCTAACAACTTCATCTTCTCCAATCTTGATCTCTAGTGAGAGCCTATGTGAATAAACATGCTAATGGTCTCTCTCTCTCTCTCTCATGGCCGAAAATTCCCCTCTCTTGGCCGGATGACTTTTTCTCCCATGAACATGCTTTCGCCATCTCCCATGGACAAAGTTAGACATCTAGGAGTTGAGATCTACTCTAAACTCCTTCAAGTCATTCATCAACCAAGTAAGTACCTTCAATCTTCCTTTTTAAACTCTAGATTCATATCTCTAGGATGATGATGATAGTAGGTGGATGGCGATAGGATTTAAGTATATATATATATTGTTTAGATTGAAGCATGAATATGTATGATTGTGAAGGAGATGGGATTTATGCATGGAAGGATTATCTTGGATGATTATATGATGATTTGAGGTTGATGCATGTCATAGGTAGTATTTGTGATGAAGTATGCTAGACATTATGTCACCTTTGGTAAATGGAATTTATATTCATGTTGGATTATTGAAGCCATGATCATATTTATGCTAGTAGGGGTTAGATCATGTTCTGATAAATTGAGATCTATGCTTGTATGCATGATTTGGATGATTTGATGAATTGAAGGGTTGTATATGTTCATGATTGTGGTTAGCTATAGGAATATGATCATGATCTAGTTGTCCCTAAGCTAAATTTTATTTCGTTAATAAAATATTTAATAATATGATTTTTCTAGTAAAATTTTGAAAACCATGGAAAAATGTGGATTTGGTCTTTTATATAAAATAGTGATATTTTAGTCAAATAAATAATAGTTTTTGCTAGAAAAATAAAATATATAGATATTATAATATCAAATAAAACCTTTTGTGAAAATAATCATAATAGGTAAAATAATTATTATTAAAATTTAATTATTATCTTTTAATCAAACGTATTAAAATTTATTTATTATTTTTCAAGCAAGACTCATTAAAATTTATTTTCAACTAATTTTAACTATCAATTATTTTCTATCAATTAATTATTAATAAATTATTATTTTACCTTGTACCACCTAGGACTTTTCATCAAATAAACTCTAAATTATTTTAGCAAGATTTAAACCTTCAACATATTGTACCTAATTTTCCAAACTCTAGTTATTTTAATATCAAACTAAATTTATTTTATAAACCCTTTTTATTTATTATTGAGCCTTAAAGCTTGGGACACTAGGGATATGATTGTAGTAAGTCGAGTTGGTTTTATTTGTGAAAGTGAATCTTGGCTTGAGTTTGATTGTGGTTTGTATTTACCCTATGCGGGGTTAGGTTAGCTGTTGGAGACCTTTGTTGTGGATAAGGATCAGGTAAGCTCCTGCATAAAACCTGTTTGATGAAAAATGATTCTTTTTATGGCAATCCAAATGTAGAGTGCATGGTCACTCATTTCTGTAAAGGCAATTGAGGATTATTTCCATTCTCATTTCAGACAAATAAATTATTTGTAAATCAAGGGGCGGTTTTACTCAAAACCTAAAATTCTTTCTAAAACCAAATTTTCCCCAAACCTTGGAAAACCTTAATTGCCATTTTCAAGTGGAACTATGTTTTGTTCATTTTTCCCAGGTGGGATACGTTACGTTGAGTACTCTGTGAAACCCCACCTAAAGCCAACCCTAGAGTAAGGGGGTCGGGAATGCATATCATATTATTTTGCATGAATATATATGGTTTTGAATGATTTTATGTGCTTTAGAATTGTGGATTGTAGGTTTAAATGCTTAGTTATGCTTATTGAGTATGAGGGGTAAAATGGTAATTTTGCCTGAGGTCAGAATAGGGAGATAACTTGAGGAGTAGATAAGAAAAATATGAGGGGGAGGAAATAAGAACAAGAGTTAGGGTGGTTTAGTGGTTAGAGCTTGGTGAATTAATTTCTAAGGTCATGAGTTCAAATCCCATTATTTAAGTTTTATCATGATTATTTTCATTACGTTTGAATTTTTGTTTTCTTGCATTCCATAAAAATATGAATGTTGTCTTAGGGGAGACATGAAGAGAATGTCATAATCTTATCCTCATGTCCTAAAAAGAATTCTAGAGGAATTCTTGTCATATTTATTACCTCTAGCTTGTCCTAACATCTTTATTATTCAAAACCATTAAATCCTTTCTTTTAAATTCCAAAAAAAAAAAAAAAATTCTGGGATAACTCCTCCACCATGAAATTCAAAAATCAGCTATGGTGGTTGGGTAGTTGGCCGAAAATAGGAGGGTAAATAGGAAGGGTTCCAAGAGAAAATCAATCACCATGAAAGGACCTTCAAATCTACCTTCATGTTGTTCATACTTTAGTGGAAAGAAATTTGGAAATTTTCCAGAATTGTTGCAGCCCCTTTCTTCAAAAATTCAGGCCATAATCCCATTCATTTGCTGCCAAGGAAATGGTCATTTTATGTGGCTTGGAAGCTGGGAAAACAGTGCAAATTTCGGACTACACAAAACAGCACCAAACCAGAAAAAAAAACTGGGCATTTCGCAGCTTGCAATCAAGGAAATGAAGCTGTTTTTAATTCACCTTCAAGCCAGCAAATCTCTTCTGTATTTGTCCAGAAATAAGGCTGAAAAACCAACCTTGGAAGACCCTCAAACACCTCAGAAGAACCTCTGAAAATCGAGCTAAGAGGGTGCAAAATTCTGCACCAAAAATTCTGCAAACTTCAAAAATTCTGAACAACTTGAAACCAGAATTTTCCAGCCTTGCTTCCTTCTAGCCTAAGGCCGAAAATCATCTTCAACCTCTGTAAAAATTTAGCTTGCTTAGCTGTAGACTGAACACCATAAACCCCACTCTTACCATAAGCATAAGGACTCCATAGCTTCACCACAAAACACTCCTAAGATCACTCCATTCAAACTCTTTTGAACTTCAAATAATTTCAGCATTTTACTCCATTAAAACCACTCTTGCATTAGGCTAATTAACCAGAATTTTCTCTACCTTCATGGATTGAATTTCAGCCAGCCTTGAGCAACATTAACCTTCAATCATTTCAGGAAAAACTCCATGTTCAGCCGGCTCCATTGAAGACCATAAAAACCTCTCTTGATCAAAACACCATAGCTAACCTCTTACCTTAAACCTCTCCACTATTTCCTCCATTTAAATTTCAAAAAAATCTGATCATCCCCGCTCTTTCTAGCTGAAAACCGAAACCCTCACTCATTCCATACCATTCGGCCAGCCTTCTACCAAAATTCGTGCAGCATTCTTCCAAATTCTCTCCATTTTCACCTAGAACACCAAGAACACCAAGAACACACACTAACCTTCTTCAAGCCTAACCTTACTCTAAACACTCCAAATCACTTCCATTTAATCCCTAAACCTCATTTCTGGTATTTATAACACAAGACCTCGCAAACAAAAATTTTCAAGCGGATCGAAATCAACCTTTTTCTTGAAGGTCACGAGAACATCAACAAGGTAAGTCAAGAACAACTTTCTTATTCATCTTCTTCCATTTGATTATATCATTCTAATGATCTCTCTCTCTCTCTCTCTCTCTCTCTCTCTCTCTCTCTCTCTCTCTTTCTCTCTCTTCTAACCGAAATGGTTGATCAAACATCAACCATGATCGTTTGTTTCGTTGGACTATTCAAGACACTCCATCGCTCATGGACCTTCTTTTGTCTTCTTCGAAGTAGTCGACAATCAAGTATTCATTCTTAAATCTCTCTTATTAAATTCTGAAATCATGTCTCTTAGGTGTTGATAGGGAGATGGAATATGATTGGGAGATTGAGTATATGCATAAAGGGATTGGGTTAGGACATGATGATTGTTGTATATGACTAGGATATATGTATTTTCCTTTCGAATCATTGTATGTTCTTCATGCTTAATGAATTTTATGGATATTTGAAGCATGATTAGATATTATGACACCAAAGGTGATTAGGCTTTTATGTTCTTATTTTTCCATGGAAACCATGACTGATGATTATGCTTAGTAGGATTTTGGCCATGTGATGGTATGAGATAGTTCAAGTGTATGTTCATGAATGGATTAATTTATTGTTTGATGATGGAGAACGTGATCATGAATCCTTTCTAGCACTAGGAAAATCATGATAAAAGATTATTTTCTTATTAATTCTAGGTTATATTCATTAACAAAATTTATTACAAAAAAATTAGAATTACTACTATAGTTACCTTCAGAATTCGAAACACTAGGGGATTTAGATTGGAATATTTAATTAGACTATTAATATTTTTATTAAACAAAAATTTAATAAAATTCATTTATTACTAATTTTATTTATTACTAATTAATTATTATCTATTAAAAAATAATTAATTGAAAATTATTTAATTTATTATTTATTTATAAAAAAGCTATTTTAAAATTATCATTTATTAAAATTATTTAGGACTTAATATTATTTAAAATTCAAACCTTAGTTTATTTATTATTAATAACACTCAAGAATTATTATTTGAGTCTATAATTTATTAACAATTATTTTAGAACCCCTAGTTATTTTAACTTATCAAACTAGACTTATTTTATAAAATTCTTTAACATCTAGCCTTAAAGCTTAGGACATTGAGGTCATGGTTAATCATGGTTGTAACTAGTTGAGCTAAGAATTATTTATGTAAGGCAGGTATAGCTTGAATGTGACCTTATGTTTTGTGTTTACCCCAGGCGGGGTTAGGTCAGCTTTGGAAGACTTTTGAGTTTGAGCAAGTAAAGAAGCAGGTAAGCTCCTGCATGGAGTTTTGTGAAGACCAAAAGTTATTGTGGCAAGCAAATGCAATGTATATGGACATTTATTTGTAAATGCAATTAAGGATTGTTTTTCCTTTTTATTTCAGTCAAGCAAATCATTTGAAAATTGAACAAGCAGTTTTACACAAATCTAAACTTTTTCTAAAACCCAACTTGACTAGACTTTTGGAAACCCTTAATTGCTATTTTCAAATAAAGCAAAGTTTGATCAATTTTCTCCCAAGGGGAACAATCAACGTTGAATACTCAATAAGGGTAGACTACCAGGACTAGTCTTTGAAGGGTTAGGGTAAGTCTCTCAGTAGGTGGCCACCCCTGAGGGGTGAGTCCTTCCTAAATAGGATGCCAGTCCGGTAGGTCATACCGGTCTGAGCTAGCAAGTTTCAGTCATGTGGACTCTGTCTTCCGGAGTGGACAATCGGTAAGTTTGGGTGTAGAGATAGAGGAGTATCTCACCCGGTAAGCTGTACACCTACCTTTTGTCAGCTTGCACAAAGTGTGGCATTCTGACAGTTATTTAGTCATGGGGCCCAACGTGTGGTAAACCATAGCTACACATTTGAGTGGTTGTATTTATTGTGCACATGTATGGTTTGAAAAGCGAAAGACCACTCTTTATTTTCAACATTTATTTATTGCTTGCCAGCACTTTTCCTTATGAAACTTTTACAACCTGCATACATGAGTTATTTTACCCGAACCACTCAAAGCACACACGGGCTTACTGAGATTTTTATCTCACCACCTTTTATGCCATATTTTTAGGAAGATCCTGCCGTGGAGGTCATTAGCTAGATTGTTGCCTGTGCTTGAAGACTCATGTTATTTACTTTAAGTGTTGTTTGAGAGATTGTTGCAATCAATTTATTTTGGATTTGTTCCAGTACTTATCTTTTGGGTTGTAATAAGCTTAAATTTTAAAGTCTTTATTTTATTTTATTTTTATGTAACCTAGTTATAAAGACCCCTTGTCCTTTGGACGGGGCGACATCCCCGGCCCTGATGGGCCTAGGTAGTGGGGTGTTACACACTCAATGGTGGTAGACTGGTAGTACTAGTTTTGAAGAGCAAGAGTGAGTCTTCTGGTAGGAGGCCTCCTCCAGAAGATGAACTCAACTTAGAGAAACGTCAGTACTACTTAGTCATGCCAGTCTGAGCTAGCAGTTTTTATTTTAGTCAAGTGACTGTGTTTTGCCGGAATGGACACCCAGTTGTTGTTTGGGTATAGAGAAGGAGGAGTATCTTGCCCGGTAGGCCGATCACCTACCTTTAGTCAGTCTGCACAAAGTGTCGGCATTCTGACCGGCAGTATGCACAAAGTGTCGGCATACTGACCATCTAGTTATGGGGCCCAACGTGTGGTAACCCATAATCCTTTCATTTGAGTGGTTGATCTTATAAATTATGTATGGCTGGAAAAGCCAAAATGCCACTCTTTCTTTTGACTAATGTTTATTGCTTGCCAATATTTCTCTTATAAAGTTTTTATACTCTGCATCCACGAACTATTTCCACTGAACACCTAAAGCACACACGGACTTACTGAGATTTTTGTCTCATCATCTTTTCACCATGATTTCAGGCCGATCTTGCTGTGGGGATGAGTAGCTTGTGTTATTTGCCTTAGAAGAGAATGTTGTCTTTTATTTATGTATTGCTTTGGGGAGTTGAGAGTGGATGATTTTATTTATGGATTTGTATTTCGTTTGGGAATTCATGGTTTTATTCGTGGATTTATCCTTGAGTTGTAATAAATTTTAAGTTAAATTATTATTTTCATTTCGCTATTTTAATTGTGTGACCTAGTTATAAAGACCCATTGTCCTTTGGACGGGGCGACATCCCCGGCCCTGTTGGGCCTAGGTAGCGGGGTGTTACATTAACACTACGACTAGGGATTATTTAAGTACAAACACAGTACAGTGTAGTAAGAATATCACGTAATGATATCTACCATGATTTCCTTAACAGAGCGTTGTACTAGGGACTTTATCTAACTGCTATTTTATATGAATGTAAAGAAGACAAACTGAAAGATAAATAATGTCGTGTATAATAAAACAAATGTGTCATATAAAAGTACAAATGATTGCCTCTAGGGCACAACACTAACAAACTTTCACTTGCACTAGAGCCAATCATTCATTATCTAATATAGAATGACTCAACATGCCTATCATATTTCTTTTGGGATAGTGTTTTTGTAAGCGGATCAGCTATGTTCTCATCCATGGGAACTCTCTCTATCTTTACATCATTCCTATCTATTATTTCTCAGATCAGGTGATAGCATTGTAGTACATATTTGGATTGTTGGTGAGACCATGGTTCCATTGCTTTTGCAATGGCTCTGTTGTTATCACAATACAAAATTATTGGACTATCAATGCTAGGGATCACACCCAGTTTCATCATGAACTTCTTGATCTAAATGGCTTCCTTAGCTACTACAGAAGTGGCTATGTACTCAGCTTCAGTCATACAGTCAGCAATTGTCTCTTATTTGGAACTTTTCCAACTTATTGCCCTTCCACACAACATAAACACGTAGCTAGATTGTGATTTGATACTATCTTTGTCAAATGGAAAACTAGCATCAGTATACCCGTTTACTTTCAAATCACCTACTCTATATACCAAGAACACATCCTTAGTCTTTCACAAGTACTTAAGGATGTTCTTGACAGTTGCCCAATAACACTCACCAAGGTCAGATTAGTATCTGCTCGTCAAATTGAGAGCACAGGATACATCGGGTCTCATTCATATCATAGCGTATATGATAGATCCAATACCGAAGCACATAAAATCTTACTCTTGTGATCACTTTTAACTTGTGTCTTAGGAGACATCTACTTTGAAAGGTTTACTCCATGCATCATAGGTAAGAATCTATTTTTGGATTGATTCATGCTCAACCTCTTTAGCACTTTATTTAAGTATGTAGACTATGAAAGACCTAGCAATCTTTTTGACCTATCTCTGTAAACCCTTTTTTCCAAGAATGTAGGTTATTTCTCCAAGGTCTTTCATGGAGAATTTCTTGGACAAACAAACTTTAACTGATTGAAGGATATGTACATCATTTCCTATTAGCAATATGTCATCTATATAAAGTAATAAGAAAATGATTGTGCTCCCACTAACCTTCTTGTACACACAAGGTTCATCCATGTTTTTAATAAAACCAAACTCTTTGATTGTTTTATCAAAACGAATGTTCCAACTCCTAGAATCTTACTTTAGTCAATAAATGGACCTTTGCAGCTTGCACACTTTTGTACTATCATTAGATGTGAAGCCCTCAAGTTGTGTTATATACACTTTCTCAATCAGATTTTCATTTAGGAAAGCTTTTTTCACATCTAATTTTTGGATCTTATAATCATGATGAGCAGCAATGGCTAGGAGTATCCTAATGGATTTTAGCATAGCTACTGGTGAGAAGGTTTCATTATAGTCAATACCATGTTTGATGATAACCCTAAGCCACTAGTCATGCTTTATAGGTAACTATGTTACCATCTATGTTAGTTTTCTTTTTGAAGACCCATTTGCAGTAAATAGGTTTGATTCATTTAGGTGGATTAACCAAAGTCCATACTTGGTCGTTGTACATGGAATCCAACTTTGATTTCACAGCCTTAAGCCATTTGTCAGATTCTGAACTGTTTAGAACATTCTTGTAGGTAGGCTTATTTTCATCTATGAGTAATACGCTATTATGGTCACTAATGAGAAATTCATATCTTTCAGGTGTCACATATATCCTACTCGACCTACGAGGATATTATGCAGTAGAAGGTTCATCTATTCTTTTAATAGATGTGGGATCAGATGATTGATCCTTGTTTGTTTGTTCTCCTTGAACTTCACTAAATTCAATTTTACTCCTACTATCCCCTTTGAGCATGTGCTCCTTCTCTAAGAAGACAACATGCTTGGAAACTAACACTTTATTTTCGGAGGGGAAATAGAAGTAATACTCGAAAGATTCTTTCAGATATCCCACAAATAAATACTTATCAGACTTACTATCAAGTTTGTCTAACTATGGCCTTTTGACAAAGGTAGGATAACCCCATACTCTCAAGTGAGAAAATTTTAGTTTCTTGCCGAAGAACATCTCAAATGGGATAGTATCAACCATTTTTGATAGAACACTCTTTAAAATATAAGTAGAAGTCTCTACTGCGTACCCACAAAATGATTTTGGCAAGCCTGCAGAAACGATCATGGTCCGTACTATGTCTGGAAGGGTTCGGTTCCTTCTCTCAGATACCCTATTGTGTTGAGGTTTATGTGGTGGAGTCCATTGAGATAATATCTCATTATCTCTAAGATAACCCTGAAACTCTTAGCTTATGTATTCATCTCCTCGATCTAATCTTAGAGTCGTAATATTTTTGCCAATTTATTTCTCTATTTCATTCTTGAAGTCTTTGAACATTTCAAAAGCTTCGAATTTGTATTTCATTAAATACAAATATCTATATCATGAAAAATCATCGATAAAGCTTATGAAATAATTATAACCTCCTCTTGCTTGTTTAGACATTGGGCCACATACATCAGAATGTATGAGTTCTACTAACTTATTAGCCCTTTCTCTTTTTCCAAAAAAAGGGGTTTTAGCCATTTTATCTAGTAAACAAGACTTGTAACTACCATATGATTTATAATTAAATGACCCTAAGTCACCAAGCCTATGTAATTTAGAAACACAATTTTTATTTACATGGCCTAAAAGGCAATACCATAAGTAAGAAGCGTTTGGGTTATCAATCTTTAGTTTCTTATTATTTATATTGAAAATTAGATTATCCATACTTAAAATATATAAACCATGAACCAAAGTTGCAAAACCATAATAAATATAATTCAATGAAAAAGAACAACATTTATTTTTAAACATCAAATGAAATCCATAAAAGTCTAAGCATGCAACTGAGATAATGTTTTTCATTAAACATGGTACAAAATAACTATTTTCCAGTTCTAAAACTAATCCTAAAGGCAGGTTCAGCTCATGTGTTCCCATAGTAAGTGCAGCAACATTTGCTCCATTTGTAGTACGCAGGTCCATGTTGCCTTTCTTTAGCCTTCTACTACCCTTTAGTCCCTGCAAGTCATTACACAAATGAGATTCACATCCAGTATCCAATACCCATATCTCATTTCTAAAGGTAGTATTTATCTCAATTATAGATATACCAGGAATAGAAGTAGAAGTGGCCGCAAGCTTATCCTTCTGCTTATTTTCCTTGACAGTCTCCAAGTAAGCTTTGCATTAACGTGTCCAGTGGCCCATTTTGCCACAGTGATGGCATGCACTTTTGGTAGCTGCATCCTTCTTCTTCACACCATCTTTGGGCTTAGTACAAGCCTTCTTCTTCTTCCTTTGAACTCTCTTCTTGGAAGAAGAATATTCTACCATCATGACCGCATTAGAATCCTTCTTCATAAAGGACTTCGTAGTCTTGAGATGATTGATCAACTCAGGAATGGTTGACTCAATCTTGTTTATTTGATAGTTAATAACAAATTGTGAAAAACTATTAGGTCTAGACTATAGAATTAAGTCAACTCTTAATTTATTGTTTTCAATCAAGCCTAGTATCTTCAACCTATGAGTGGCCACAGAAGCACCCTCAGCCATTTTGCAACAAAACAGTTGCTTCGAGATCTCATATCTCTCTTTTTTGGCTTGGACGTCAAACAACTCTCGAAGATGGAGAATCGTCGATTGAGTATCCATATGCTCATGCTGTTTTTGCAGTTTAGGAGTCATTGATGCTAGCATGATACAAGATGCCATGTCATTGTCCTCCTTGTGCTTTTTGTGGATAGCATGCTCATCAGCATGAGCATCTTAAGCTGGTGGTGGAGGAATAGGAGCATCTAGCACGTAGAGCAACTTTTTCGACTTGAGAACGATCCTTAAGTTTCTATACCAGTTGAGATAGATTTACTCAGTTAGTTTGTTGGTCTCTAAGATGCTACGTCAGTTTAGGTTGGTTGACATGATGTACGTGACCTAGATGTAAAGATGGAGAAATTAGCTAATTGTATATGCACAAGTAATGTAGATAATTAGGTCTTTAATTAATCGCATTGTTGTTCCACTATTTTACTCAAACTAATAGCTCCCACTATTGATTTGGGAAAGCCTATTGGAAGCTTTCCTAGTGGACCGATATCCAAATTCCTCAAGAACAACCTTAGGTTTGCCCAATAAGCTACCATTGAGTTCAATGGTAGGTATCCAATACCAATTACATTGTATATAACTACCGAATTATTAGGTGTTAACATCTTTTAATCTTAAAGCTTTTTGGGCTACCCTAATATTTCCTCTAAATTTCTTTATGCTTGAGTTACCTAACATGGATAAAGAATTTAGTTAAACCCGACCCATTAATTAGAAATTTAATTCCATAAGAATTTAATTCCAGAGTTTGAGCAAGCCTGATGTCGAGTAGGCTTGAGTTAGCCCAACAATCTTGCCTTGAAAAAGGACTCTCATTCTTACTATATTAACAGAAGGAATTATGTTTAATAGTAATAAAGGGATTTATTCCTTTTAATGATTTCATCAAATGATATGCATAGATATATCAATAAATCACATAAATTGATAATCAAGGCAATAAAGTGATTACGTGGTATGGTTCTGAACTTTCCCTAAATTAATTTCCTCGAGCCAAAAAGAAATTAACATGGTTAACCTTATTTGTTCATGCATGTTTTAAGTAGAAGGTCTTACCTACTTGCCTTGTTTTGGTCGCCATCTCCAAAAGTAAAATAATTCTATCCATATCTAACCTATGTAATCTAATTACATAAATTGCCTAAATAGAGAAACCTCAAGTTACATTTGAGAGGAGTTAGATGATAAAAGAATTACATAAGAATTTAGAGAAGGCAGGACTCGCATGTCCTATTTAATAAAAACCAAAGCTATAAAATGCATGAATAGATATAATTTGGTTTTAGTCCATAACCATGCACCACGCCATTAATTATGCTTAAATAAAAATCAACATATAATTTTATTATTCCAAAATCTCTATTTTGGAAAAACAAAAATAGATTTAATTTCTAAAATCAAATTCTAGAAATTAAATTAAAATGAAATCTAAAATCAATATTTTAGATTTAATTTCTAAAATCTAATTCTAGAAATTTAATTAGGATAAAATCTCAAATCAATATTTTAGAAAATTTATTAATTGCTAAAATCATATTTAGTAGTTGAATAATAATATATAATCTAAAATTAATATTTTAGAAAATATATTAATTTCCAAAATATAATTTTATCCCAAATTATAGGTCCCATTTAAAAACTAATCATAATTAGATTTAATTATCAAAACGATAATTAATAAAAAAGCTTCCATAATTAATAAAAAACTAATCATAATTAGAAAAAAAATATCTATTTTTTACATATCTAAAATCAATATTTTAGATAATATATAGTAATTTCCAAAACCAATTTTAGAGATTAATATTGGTTAATCCCAAAACATGAATCTTGGGAAGATTTGGGCGTTCAGTGGAAAAGAGGGGGGGGAGGGGACAACTCTTGGGCCACCGAAACAAAAATAAAATGAAATGGAAAGAATTTTATTTTTTTTATAAAATGACAAAATTTCATCCTGATCACTCACGACTAGCCTCGCTTGGGAAGTTGTAACCCCAAGTGAGCCACGACTGGGGTCAATTGTGCCTTAAGCTGCGGCTTAGGGCCAAAACCATTTTTTTCCCGCTTTTATTCTTCGTCTTCCATAAATGATTTTTGGGCAATAATTCATTGATTTTTGTAGAAAATTTTGGACTAAATAGACATTCTATTCATTATTTAAGCAGTGTTCATAAACCTACAAAAAGAACATAATGCAACAATTTCCATCTTTGATCAAGTTAAAATCAAACAAACGTTTTGTTTTTCTAGAAAATTAAACCAGAAGAACCTTTCTCATGCCGCATAAGCAGAAAACACAGAAACATGTTTTTTGTATTGAAAAACGAAATTGTAATTTTATTTCAGGAAACTAATTTTCATGAAAATGAAACAAATTTACATCGGTTTCTCGTATAGAATAGACCGAGACATAAAGCCACTTCAAACAGTTTTGAAACCTTCTATAATCTTTATAGAAGCACGATGTGTTGCATCCAGAACCCACAAAATTAAATTTTCCAGAAAACCAAATGCAAATGCAACAATTTTAGAACTCAACAAAGACCCACAATCCTTGAAACAATTTCAAGAAATAAGTTGAAACAACTTCCAGACATCATACTTGCGTGAAACAATTTTCACAAAAGAAAATAGAGACTCCAATGAAATAGTTTCATGGCAAAATAATGATCTATAAATCACGTACAAGTGGCTCTGATACCACAGTTAGAATCCTTAAATGCATCAGATATGCATTACGCAGCGAAAATAAAAAATTCTAGACAAGAGGACCGCATGTACATGTTGATATGGATAAAGGAAAAATAGAAAAAATAATTGTGTCTCTATTATTTAAAACTTCAACTGCTGAAGGTGCGATCTAGCACAAATCACGTCTGTGCCACTGGAGTCTAAGTGTAGGAACTCCTTCTAGCAGTGTTACGGAGAAAGACTCAAGAAGCCAAATGTTTTCTGTGCTTGTAGAAAACGTGCAGGTGGCTAGGGTTTTGTATTCTCTATCCAGAAGAGAAAACAAGAAAGAGAGAAGAAGCTCTGTGTGTTTTGAATTCACTGAGAGAACAACTCTTTCTGTGATCGTCAAGTGATCAAATCACCACGACGTTATCTCCAGAATCTACCCCCCCCCCCCCCCCAAATCGTGTTTCTTTGAATTCTAATCAAATTAGAATTCACAATTTGCAATTGGAAACCATAAGTTTAAGCATTCACAATTTGGCCCAATATTTTTAACTGATTATAATTCAGCCACTATAACTTTTATTTCTCAATATTAACCCCACAATGTTATCAAATAACAGCTTGAGTACTTAATCCTCTATTGTGTATGACCTATTAGGTTTCCTAGTCTAATGGTAGTAAATATGAATTAATCCAAATGTCTTTTGGGATTAATAATCCATAATAATTTAGAATTAACTTATTAATTCTAAGGTTTATTAATTCATCAATTAATGAACCCATATTCAGTAGATCATGAGCGGTTTCTAGAAATATATCATGACCACCCAAGAGTCTAGGAAGTCAAATGGCTTAATTTGAACCCTTCAATAACAAACTATAGTGCAATAAATTCATTTCACTGTACAATATCTCATTCGGTTTGGAGTACAGAATTAGTACCGACTCCCTCTAGAATAAATATCAATTCTGGCCCGAATATATTAATACTTATACCAGGAATCTACTACTCTACATGTGTATCAATTGAAACTATTTCCAATACATAATCAAAGTGGTCATGAGATATTCGCCCCTGCTATTAAGAGTGGTGAATCCTTTATTCATGCTCTCAACTACTTTTATTTACCTCACATTATACCTAATATCCATCCTATAGGCAGCCCTTGATCTAGCTCCAGAAATTGGAATCAAAGTAGAATACATGGCAAACAAAGTACCTTGGTGATCTCAAGTCTAAGGATACTTGCATGTTTTCTATAGTGAGATTCTATCACTGGCACTAAATAGTTATCCATGTGATTATCCCATAGGTAGGTCATCCAATGTACTTATTCTATTAACAAGCATCCACGTGTTAACTTTGAGTATCACAATACTCAAGGATGTAAGAGCCACCATCTAATCAGATCAGGAAGTCTAACACGTGCTAGTCTTAATGTAGTAATGATGTCCTATCTTATTAATACTACGACTAGGGATTATTTAAGTACTAACATAATACAGTGCAGTAGGAATCTCACATCATGATCTCTATCATGATTTTCTTAACACAGTGTTGTACTAGGGACTTTATCCAATAGCTATTTTACATAAAAGTAAAGAAGACAAACTAAAAGATAAATAATGCCGTGTATTATAAAATAAATGTGTCATATACAAAGTACAATTGATTGTCTCTAGGGCACAACCTAACAACGATAAGGTAAAGAGACATAGGAATTTACAAATAATACCTTAATCACAATTCCTAGTCTATAATTCTTCACAAGGCCTTGAAGGTATGCAATCTCTTATGTTGTAGTTATACTTGATCAACCACTCATGGATTTCAATGCTTAAGAGTTGCTTAGTAGTCCTAATAGCGCGCCTTGGAAGAACTGAAGTCAAACATATCTTATCACATATAGATTGCACATGTTAGTCTACGTCAATGTTTGTCATAAATCAAAACACAGAAGAATGCCCTTAGGGTTAACAATCTCCCATTTTTTAGTGATTACAAACTCGATAGGATTATGACAAAAAAAAAAAAAAAACAACAACAATGATATAGATTGTATGAACATATTAGATCGAGAAAAGTAAGAATATATTTAACTGAAATCGTTCTCTCATTATAGGATTCAAAGAGTGCTTATGAGTTTATGATAAGGAAATTTAAAGATAGTCTCATAAACAAGGCTCAATGAGCCTATAGTCTAACGAACCTCATTCTCCTCATTCCTTCCATAAGAGGACTATTTCACAAGGAAATAGCCAAATAATGGTCACCAAAAAAAAAAAAAAAGTACATATATGTTCATGAAGAGGTGTAGAAGACAAATCATAAATAGCAATACTTCCCCTATGTATGTGAATATATAAATAGAGAAAAAAAAAAGTTAGCGATGAAGTGCGTTGGAAACTAAATTGGGATTTGAGATTTTGGACTTCCAAATCATGTATCCAAAATAGGTTAAAATAAGACAGAAGATCATTTCTGTAAAAGCATTTTTGGACTGTGTTTTGGATTAAAGAATTGAGTATCCAAAACTCCCCCTATGTTTGTGCAAGAAAAAAAAAATTCCACAACCCAGTTTTCAAAATGTATTTCAACATAGAGTTGTCATTGTGCACCCAAAGAGAAACAACACAATTTCTATAAGTATCCATTCAAATATCCATCATTCGAACTTGGTACCATAACTCATCCAAATTTAGTCACAATCCTCATAATTGAGTTGTGGAATTGGGTTATGAAAACTGGGTTGTGGAATTTTTTTTCTTGCACAAACATAAAGGGAGTTGTTATTGTGCAACCAAAGAGAAACAACAAAATTTCCATAAGTATCCATTCAAATATTTATCATCCGAACTCGGTACCAGAAGATGGATTGTGGATAAGGTTTGAGTATATATTATTGAGGTTGAAGCATGAATGTATGTATGAATATGAAGGAGGTGGGATTTATGCAGGGATGGATTATTTTAGTTGATTGTATGATGATTTGAGGTTTAATGCATGTCTCCATGTCATAGGTGGTATTTGTGATGAAGTATGCTAGAGATTATGTCACTTTTAGTAAATAGGATTTATATTCATGTTGGATTGTTGAAGCCATTATCATATTTATGCTAGTAGGGGTTAGATCATGTCTTGATAAATTTAGATATATGCTTATATGCATGATTTGGATGATTTGATGAATTGAAGAATTGTATATGTCCTTTATTGTGGTTAGCCATAGAAGTATGATCATGATCTAGTTATCCATAAGCTAATTTTTATTTCATGAATAAAATATTTCATAATGGTATTTTTCTAGTAATTTCCAAAACAAAACCCTAGGTGGGGTAAATTTGGATTATTATATATAATAAGGATATTTTAGTCAAATAAATAATAGCTTTTGCTAGAAAAATAAAATATATAGATATTACATAGAAAATGATAATATCAAATAAAGCCTTTTATGGAAATAATCATAATTAGTAAAATATTTATTACTAAAAATTTAATTATTATCTTTTAATCAAAACCCATTAAAATTTTATTTATTATCTTTCAAGCAAGACTCATTACATTTATTTTCAACTAATTTTAGTTATCAATTATTTTCTAACAACTAAATTATTAACAAATCATTATTTTACCTAATTCAACCTAGGACTCTTCATCAAATAAACTTTAAATCTTTCTTAGCAAGATTTAAACCTTCAACTTATTAGTACGTATTTTCCAAAACATTAATTATTTTAAATATCAAATTAGGCTTAGCTTATAAACCTATTTATTTATTGTTTGGCCTTAAAGCTTGGGACACTAGGATCATGGTAGTAGTAAGTTGAGTTGTTTTAAATTGAGGAAGTGGATTTTGGCTTGAGTTTGATTGTGGTTTGTATTTGCCCATGTGGGGTTAGGTCAGCTGTTGGAGACCTTTGTTGTGAGCAAGGATCAGGCAAGCTCCTGCATAAAACCTGTTTGATGAAAAATGATTTTTTTTTATGGTAAGCCAAATGTAGAGTGCATGGTCACTCATTTCTGTAAAGGCAATTGAGGATTATTTCCATTCTCATTTCAGACAAATAAATTATTTGTAAATCCAGGGGCGGTTTTACTCAAAACCTAAAATTCTTTCAAAAACCAATTTTGCCCCAAACTTTGGAAAGCCTTAACTGTCATTTTCAAGTGGAACTATGTTTTGTTCATTTTTCCCAAGTAGGATACGTTACGTTGAGTTCTCAATAAGGGTAGGCTAGTAGTACTAGTTTTGAAGAGCAAGAGTGAGTCTTCTGACAGGAGGCCACTTCCAGAAGATAAGCTCAACTTAGAGAAGCGTCAGTACTACTTAGTCATGCCGGTCTGAGCTAGCAGTGTTCTTTTCAGTCAAGTGACTGTATTTTGCCGGAATGGACACCCGGTTGTTTTTTGGGTATAGAAAAAGAGGAGTATCTTGCCCGGTAGGCCGATCACCTACCTTTTGTCAGTCTGCACAAAGTGTCGGCATTCTGACCAGCAGTCTGCACAAAGTGTGGCATACTGACAATGTGGACATGAGACCCAACGTGTGGTAACCCGTGACCACCCTTTTTGAGTGGTTGATTTTATTTTGCACTTTTGATTATGTATGCTTGGAAAAGCCAAAACACCACTCTTGCTTTTGACTAATGTTTATTGCTTGCCAATATTTCTCTTATAAAGATTTCACACTTTGCATCCACGAACTGTTTTCACTGAACACCCAAAGCACACACAGACTTATTGAGGTTTATGTCTCATCACCTTTTTACCATGATTTTAGGCCGATCCTGCTGTGGGGATGAGTAGCTAGTGTTATCTGCCTTGGAAGAGAATGTTGTCTTTTATTTTTATGTGTTGCTTTGGGGAGTTGAGAGCGGATGATTTTATTTATGGATTTGTTTTTCTTTTGGGAATTCATGGTTTTATTCGTGGATTTATTCTTGGGTTGTAATAAATTTTAAGTTAAGTTATTATTTTTATTACGCTATTTTATTTGTGTGACCTAGTTATAAAGACCCCTTGTCCTTTGGACGGGGCGACATCCCCGGCCCTGTTGGGCCTAGGTAGCGGGGTGTTACAAGTGGTATCAGAGCCTAGGTTTAGGCAATCAGTTGATTTTCTGGATTTTTATTTCCTTAAGTATTTTGATCTGGTGCTAATCCTTGCGTTTTGTTTATAGGATGGTCAAGAGAGTTGCATCGGTTGTCAGAGATTGGCCCGCTGGTTGCGGGAATCCACCTACCCTATTACTTGTAGCGGATCTACCCTCGCCTGCTTCGGAGACAGAGCCTGAGGGAGGATGGATTTTGAGTGAGGATGAGATGGTGCATGAGCCGCCTATGCTAGATGACCCGGTTATTGAGGTAGAGATGGAGGTTGATGGGGGCGTAGGTGAGTATGATGGGGATGTTGAGGGTGAGGTAGTTGAGCCTGTTAGTGAGGGTGAGGGAGATGAGGAGATGGCTGAGCTGAGTGAAGGGGAGGTAGATGAGTTTGGGGATAAGAGTGATGATGAGAGTGAGGAAGAGATGGATGGGATAGAGGAGGAGGATGAGGATGCGATGGAGGCTCCTCGGACCCCAAAGATAGGTAAGTTTGTTAGGACTTTTACTTGCTATGACCTCAAGGAGTCCATAGATGAGGGTTATAGGCTGAGGAATGGAGTTACCCCGACATTAAGGGAGCTTAGGCAGCCTGCTTTAGGAATATAAGATAAGGGGAAAGGGAAGCTAGAAGAGAGACCTAAGAGGAGCGGACTTCGATATGGACTGGGTGTAGATGCTAAGTTAAGGAGAGAGGGATTGTTTGACCTTACAACTCGGAAGACGAGAGGCCTGCACCTAAGGGTGCGATTAGATTAGCTTTAGATGAGTTTTTATGAGGTAGCTATGAGAGCAATGAGGGTGATTTAGGTTAGCCAAGTGAGAATGCAGGTTTTGCGAGGGATTATGTGGGGAAACCCGATAGCTCTGTAGGGTAGCTCATGGAACTAGCCTCTGACGATCCAGATGCCTCTAGCGGCGAGTAGAGTATAGAAGATTAGCAGCATTTGCTCTCTCTCTCTCTCTCTCTCTCTCTCTCTTTTGGGATTTACATTCTTTTGTTCATTTATTCTTTTCAAAGAAGCATGTTGCTTGTAGGGTTTGATTATTTTGCTAAATAAAAGGGTATTGCGTGTGATAACCCCTTCTTTATGAAAGCATGATTTTATGAAAAGCATGAGTTTTATTTATTACTTGGTTTTCCCCTAAATAACATCATCAAATTTTCTTTTAAAATGAGTAGATATCATTATTATCTGATCATGTACAAAAACTTGCATCTGATTCTCTTTTACTAAAACCTGAATGTGAATGCATGCTCCAAATGTTTTAAATTTGAATGCATACACTCATTATCTGGGCATGGTTGAGAATGGCACCCAAGCGCCATGTAGCTACATTAACAGAAGCTGGAAGCAGAGCCTGTAGCACTGGAGTTTGAGATGACTCAAATGCCGTCACCTAATCGGGGGGATGAGAACGAGCCAGATTCGGAATGGGGGTCTGAAGCATCGGATGATGTGTCGATGGGACAGGCATTTAGTATGATGGTAGAGGTTCCGCAAACCCTGACGAAGCGGAGGGCCCCTAAGGGAGAGGATGAGGCATTAGAGCGATTTTTGAAGTTTTAGCCGCAGTCTTCTTGGGCGAAGTTGAGCAAGATCAAAAGGCACAGCAATGGATCGAAGAGATTGAGGATATATTTGCAACGCTCCAACACATCGACGAGCAGATGGTTAAATTTGCAGCATTCATTTTGAGAGGCCCAGCTCGAGCATGGTGGCAGCAGATTCAAGACGACGGGAAAATGGTCGAGTAGGAATGGACGTGGTCCAGTTTCATCGAAGCCTTCAGAGCTGAGTACATCCCTCAGTGGGTAGTAGAAAAGCGAGAGGACGGATTTCAGAATTTGAAGCAGGGAGGCATGTTAATGGCCTAGTATGCAACACGGTTCACCTAGCTGTCGAAGTACTGCAAGAGATTAGTGGACACCGAGCAGAATAAGACAAGGAAGTTTGTTAAAGGATTGAGGCTGGAATTAAGGAAGGCGTTGGCACCTTCTCCTCCAACGACCTATTCAGGGCCCGTAGACGCAACTACCCGGATAGAAAATGAGGACCGCAACAGAATGGCAATGAGGCCTTTCCAGCCGCCAAGGCAACCGCAAGGACCTTTCCAGAGGCAGCAATCCAACAAGAGCCCTACCAACAAGGAGTAGGAGACCCGGGAAGGCTAACATTATTACTGATGCACTGAGCAGAAAAATCGATATGGCCAGACTAAGAGTGTAGGAGATTCAAGTGGTTCAGGATGTGTTGGATAGAAGTGTGGAAAGTTAAATTCGAGGTATTTGAGGCCGTTCCCAATAAAGGAAAGGATTGGACCGGTAGCATACCGATTCGATTTGCCAGATGGGTTGACGGAAATTCATGATGTGTTTCATGTGTCACAATTGAAGAAGTACAATGCCGATCTCGGTCATGTTCTGAATAATGAGCCGTTGGTGTTGCAACCCAATCTGAGCTATGTGGAGAAGCCCGTGCGAATATTAGACCACGGTATCAAGAATCTCCAGAACAAGCAGATACCGATGCTAAAGGTTCAGTGGGAGCATCATGGCACGTGAGATGCCACATGGGAATTAGAAGAGTGGGTTAAGCGGAAGTTTCCCGATCTGAAATAGAAGTACGCCTGAATTTCGGGACGAAATTCTTCTAAGGAGGGGAGGATGTGAAACCCCGTCAAAACCAACCTTAGAGTAAGGGGGTTGGGATGCATAGCATATTCATTTGCATGTTTAAATATATTTTTGTATGATTTTATGTGCTTTGGATTTGTGTTTTATAGTCTAGAGGGCTTGATAATGATTATTGATCGAGAAGGGCAAAATGATAATTTTTGCTTGAGGTGGAAAAAGGGAGATAGCTTGAGGATTGAATAGAAAAATATTTTTAGGGGGAAAATAATAATAAGAGTTATTGTGGTTTAGTGGTTGGAACTTTGAAATTAATTCTTGAGGTCTTGGGTTCAAATTCCATCATAGGAGCTTTAGCTTGGTTAAATTTTATTTTTGCTTGGGAAGTATCATTTTCTGCCTTAGTGGTGTTTGGATTAGGGTAGAGATGTTGTCCTATGAGAGACATGATAGGAGTCTTCAAATCCTACTCTTTTGCTCTACACAAAATTTCTAAGGGGAATTCATTTCCTCTTGATCCTTAATTTTTCCTATTTCTCAATGCATTAGTTTGTTCATTTTGTTCAAGCCAATTTTATTCTAAAAAAATTCTAGCAATGTACGGTGGCTTTGAAGGTTCAAAATGTCTTAGTAAAAGACATCATATGGACCGAAACAATGGAAGAGGGGGAAAGATTTCAAGTGAATTAAATTCCTTAGTGAACTTTCTAAAAATTCACTCTAGCTAGGTTCATTTCCCTTCATGCTTAAAACTGAAATTTTTCCAGCTGTGTGTGCCTTCAAAGTGACAAAATTCTTAACCATTATTCCCTCCCAAATTCTGCCAGAAAATGGCCCTTTTGATCTTCTTGAAATCTGAATTTTCCTGGCCATTTTCGGACTGCACAAATACTGTGCAAAACCAGAAAATTTTCTGGGCAGATTCGCAGCTTTGGAGGTCCGAAACCAAGCTATTTTCTTCCAGTTTTTGTTCAGCACCTTAGCCATGTTTTTCCTCCATGAAGTAAGCTGGAAACCAGCCTTGAAAGCCCCAGAAATTCCCCTTCAAAGCTTCTGCAAATCGCCTGGAAAAGGGCAGTCGAAAACTGCCCAGGAAATTCCAGCCTTGCAAAAATGCTGTGCAGAATTTTGTCCGGCTTTGTTTCCTAATTCAACCCTAGCCGAAACACCATCCTTTTTTTGCACAAACCACCCTTAAATCTCCATTAACAGAACTCCATTGTCGTCCCTAAGTTCTGTACGAAAATCCAGCCATGGCTGCTAAAAAGATTTCCAAAAAAAATTTGCAATCATGCCTTGATTTGGATACCAAAATTCCAGCCACCATGATTTAATAACATTCCATAAAATATACCTCAAACAACCAGACCTTCCTTTCACCATTAGACTCCTTAATTTTGGCCACCATTAGCCTCCTTCAACCAGCTTTCATCCAGCCAAAATTCTACACAAGCAGTCGGCCATGGCAGATTTCCAAGAGCTCTTCCATAATCAAAGATATTCTTGAATATTTAGTTTCCAAATTTACTTCATAAAAATATTCTTCAAGGATTCCAACAACTAGCCTTTCCTTTTCCCTTCCAAACCAGAAAAACCATCTACCTAAACCCTATAGAAAATCGACAACCCTAATCCTCATAGAATTTCGGCAGCCTCCATCCAAAAGTTCTCTACTCTCTTCAACCTTCAGGAACACATAGTACACCAAGAACATCTACTCCTTCCTTTACCTAATACCTCTCCAAATCACTTCAAACTACCTCTAAAAATTCCAGATTTCATCTATTCATTGCTGTGAGTCCATCCGTACCATTTTTAACATCAATCTCCAAAATCCAACTTGCACTTTTGGATAAAAAACCAGAAATTTTGTGAAGGCTCAAGAATACCTTCAAGGTAGGATTAATCAATCAACTTCATCTTCGCTAATTTTCAATCTCTAATGAACATATATGTGTTTAAGCATGCTAATGGGCTTTCTTCTTCTCTTTTCTCTCTCTCTCTCTCTCTTGGCTGAACTACTCACTTACTTGACCGAATGGTTCCTTCTCCATGGCCATGTTTTCTTCATCTTTCTTAGACAAATTTAGACCTCTAGGAATTGAGATCCATTCGAAACTACTTCAAGGTATTCATTAATCAAGTAAGCTGTTTTAACCCTTCTTTTAAATTCTAGATTCATGCCTCTAGGATGATGTTGATAGAAGATGGATTGTGGATAAGGTTTGAGTATAAATTGTTGAGGTTAAAGCATGAATGTATGTATGAATATGAAGGAGGTGGGATTTATGCATGGATGGATTATTTTAGTTGATTGTATGATGATTTGAGGTTTAATGCATGTCTCCATGTCATAGATGGTATTTGTGATGCAGTATGCTAGAGATTATGTCACATTTGGTGAATAGGATTTGTGAAACCCCAACCAAAACCAACCTTAGAGTAAGGGGGTTGGGATGCATATCATATTTTATTTCATGTTTAAATATATTTTTATATGGTTTTATGTGCATTAAATTTGTGTTTTATAGTCTAGAGGGCTTGATTGTGATTATTAAGTACGAAGGGTAAAATGGTAATTTTTACCTAAGGTGGAAAAAGGGAGATAGCTTGAGGATTGAATAGGAAAATATTTTTAGAGAGGAAATAAGAACAAGAGTTGTTGCAATGTAGTGGTTAGAGCCTTAGAATTGATTCTTGAGGTTTTGGGTTCAAATTCCATTATTAGAGCTATAGCATGATTAAATTTTATTTTTGCTTGGGAAGTATCATTGTCGGCCTTAGTGGTGTTTGGAGTAGGGTAGAGATGTTGTCCTATGAGAGACATGATAGGAGTCTTCAAATCCTACTCTTTTGCTATACACAAAATTTCTAAGGGGAATTCATTTCCTCTTGATCCTTAGTTTTTCCAAATTCTCAATTCATTAGTTTATTCATTGTGTTCAAGCCAATTTTATTCTAGAAAAATTCCAGCAATGTGTTGTGGTTTTGAAGGTTCGAAATGTCTTAGTAAAAGACATCATATGGACCAAAACAATGGATGAGTGGGAAAGATTTCAAGTGAATTAAATTCCTTAGTGAACTTTCTAAAAATTCACTCTAACTAGGTTCATTTCCCTTTGTACATAGAACTGAAATTTTTCCAGCTTTGTGTGCCTTCAAGGTGTCGAAATTCTTGACCATTATGCCCTCCCAAATGCTGCCAGAAAATGGCCCTTCTGATCAGCTTAGAATCTGGATTTTTATGGCTATTTTCGGACTGCACAAAGTTGGTGCAAAACCAGAAAAAAATCCTGTACAAATCGCAGCTTTGGAGGTCCAAAACCAAGTTGTTTTCTTCCAATTTTTGTACAGCACCCTAGCCATGTTTTTCCTCCATGAAGTAGGCTTGAAACCAGCTTTGAAAGCCCCAGAAATTCCCCTTCAAAGCCTCTGCAAATTGCCTGGAAAAGGCAGCCGAAAACTGCCCAGAAAATTCTAGCCTTGCAAAAATCTGTGCAGTGGTTTTTTTTCCAGCTTTGTTTCCTAATTCTCTCCTAGCCGAAACTCCATCATTTTTCTGAAAAAACCACCCTTAAACCTCCATTAACAGAACTCCATTGTGCCCCCCAAAGTTCTGCATGAAAATCCGGCGATGGATGCCTAAAAGATTTCCAAAAAAATTCTGCAATCATTCCTTGATTTGGATACCAAAATTCCAGCTACCATGATTTAACAAATTTCTATAAAATATACCTCAAACAACCAGACCTTCTCTCCACCATTATACTCCATAATTTCGGCCACCCTAAGCCTCCTTCAACCAGTTTTCATTCAACCAAAACACTGCCCAGAAATTCGTCCATGGCAGATCTCCAAAAGCTCTCCAATAATCAAAGATATTCTTGTGATATCTAGTTTCCAAATTTGCTTTCCAAAAATATTCTTCAAGGATTTTAATAACTAGCCTTTCCTTTTCCTTCCAAACCATAAAAACCATCTTCCTAAACCCTACAAACAGTTTGGCAGCCCTAATCTCTTCAGAATTTCGGCAGCCTCCATCCAAGAACTCTCTATTCTCTTCAACCTCAAGAACACATAGTACACCAAGAACACCTACTCCTTCCTTTCACCTAATACCTCTCCAAATCACTTCAAACTACCTATAAAAAATCCATATTTAATCTATTCATTACTGTGAGTCCATCCGTACCATTTTTAACATCAAACTCCAAAATCCAACTTGCACTTTTGGATAAAAAATCAGAAATTTCTGTTAAGGTCAAGAACACCTTCAAGGTATATTTATTCTAACAACTTCATCTTCTCCAATCTTGATCTCCAGTGAGAGCCTATGTGAATAAACATGCTAATGGTCTCTCTCTCTCTCTCTCTCTCTCTCTCTCTCTCTCTCTCTCTCTCTCTCTCATGGCCGAAAATTCCCCTCTCTTGGCCGGATGACTTTTTCTCCCATGAACATGCTTTCGCCATCTCCCATGGACAAAGTTAGACATCTAGGAGTTGAGATCTACTCTAAACTCCTTCAAAGCATTCATCAACCAAGTAAATACCTTCAATCTTCCTTTTTAAACTCTAGATTTATGTCTCTAGGATGATGATGACAGTAGGTGGATGGCGATAGGATTTAAGTATATATATATATATATATATATATATATATATATATATTGTTGAGATTGAAGCATGAATATATGTATGATTGTGAAGGAAATGGGGTTTATGCATGGAAGGATTATCTTGGATGATTATATGATGATTTGAGGTTGATGCATGTCATAGGTAGTATTTGTGATGAAGTATGCTAGACATTATGTCACATTTGGTGAATAGGATTTATATTCATGTTGGATTATTGAAGCCATGATCATATTTATGCTAGTAGGGGTTAGATCATATTTTGATAAATTGAGATCTATGCTTGTACGCATGATTTGGATGATTTGAAGAATTGAAGGGTTGTATATGTTCATGATTGTGGTTAGCTATAGGAATATGATCATGATCTAGTTGTCCCTAAACTAAATTTTATTTCATTAATAAAATATTTAATAATATGATTTTTCTAGTAAAATTTTGAAAACCATGGAAAAATGTGGATTTGGTCTTTTATATAAAATAGTGATATTTTAGTCAAATAAATAATATATATATTTATATATATATAGTTATATTATTTAAAATAATAAAATCAATTAAAGTCTTTTATGGAAATAATTATAATTAATAAAATATTTATTACTAAAAATTTAATTATTATCTGTTAATCAAAACCCATTAAGGATTTGCTTATTATTTTTCAAGCAAGACTCATTAAATTTATTTTCAACAAATTTTAGCTATCAATTATTTTTTAACAACTAAATTATTAATAAATTATTATTTTACCTAATACCACCTTGGACCCTTTTTCAAATAAACCATAATTTATTTTTAGCAAGATTTAAACCTTCAACTTTTTCTACCTATTTCCCAAACTTTAGTTATGTTAATATCAAACTAGATTTATTTTATAAACCCTTTTTATTTATTATTGAGCCTTGAAGATTGGGACACTAGGGATATGATTGTAGTAAGTTAAGTTAGTTTTATTTGAGAAAGTGAGTCTTTCGCTTGAGTTTGATTGTGGTTTGTATTTACCCTATGCGGGGTTAGATCAGCTGTTGGAGACCTTTGTTGTGGGCAAGGATCCGGTAAGCTCCTGCATAAAACCTGTTTGATGAAAAATGATTCTTTTTATGGCAAGCCAAATGTAGAGAGCATGGTCACTCATTTCTGTAAAGGCAATTGAGGATTATTTCCATTCTCATTTCAGATAAATAAATTATTTGTAAATCAAGGGGCGGTTTTACTCAAAACCTAAAACTCTTTCTAAAACCAGTTTTGCCCCAAACTTTGGAAAACCTTAATTGCCATTTTCAAGTGGAACTGCGTTTTGTTCATTTTCTCCCTAAGTGGGATATGTTACGTTAAGTACTCAATGGGGGTAGACTGGTAGTGCTAGTTTTGAAGAGCAAGAGTGAGTCTTCTGGCAGGAGGCCTCCTCCAGAAGATGAACTCAACTTAGAGAAACGTCAGTACTACTTAGTCATGCCGGTCCGAGCTAGCAGTTTTTATTTTAGTCAAGTGACTGTATTTTGCCGGAAGGGACACCCGGTTGTTGTTTGGGTATAGAGAAGGAGGAGTATCTTGCCCGGTAGGCCGATCACCTACCTTTAGTCAGTCTGCACAAAGTGTTGGCATTCTGACCGGCAGTATGCACAAAGTGTCGGCATACTGACCATCCGGTTATGGGGCCCAATGTGTGGTAACCCATAATCCTTTCTTTCGAGTGGTTGATCTTATAAACTATGTATGGCTGGAAAAGCCAAAACGCCACTCTTGCTTTTGACTAATGTTTATTGCTTGCTAATATTTCTCTTATAAAGTTTTTATACTCTGCATCCACGAACTATTTCCACTGAACACCCAAAGTACACACGGACTTACTGAGATTTCTGTCTCATCACCTTCTCACCATGATTTCAGGCCGATCCTGCTGTAGGGATGAGTAGCTTGTGTTATCTGCCTTGGAAGAGAATGTTGTCTTTTATTTTTATGTATTGCTTTGGGGAGTTGAGAGTGGATGATTTTATTTATGGATTTGTATTTCTTTTGGGAATTCATGGTTTTATTCGTGGATTTATTCTTAGGTTGTAATAAATTTCAAGTTAAATTATTATTTTCATTTCGCTATTTTAATTGTGTGACCTAGTTATAAAGACCCCTTGTCCTTTGGACGAGGCGATATCCCCAGCCCTAGCGGCCCTAGGTAGCGGGGTGTTACAGGATTTATATTCATGTTGGATTGTTGAAGCCATGATCATATTTATGCTAGTAGGGGTTAGATCATGTCATGATAAATTTATATCTATGCTTATATGCATGATTTGGATGATTTGATGAATTGAAGGATTGCATATGTCCTTGATTGTGGTTAGCCATAGAAGTATGATCATGATCTAGTTGTCCATAAGCTAGTTTTTATTTCATGAATAAAATATTTCATAATGGTATTTTGCTAGTAATTTCAAAAAAAACCCTAGGTGGGGTAAATTTGGATTATTATATATAATAAGGATATTTTAGTCAAATAAATAATAGCTTTTGCTAGAAAAATAAAATATATAGATATTACATATAAAATGATAATATCAAATAAAGCCTTTTATGGAAATAATCATAATTAGTAAAATATTTATTACTAAAAATTTAATTATTATCTTTTAATCAAAACCCATTAAAATTTTATTTATTATCTTTCAAGCAAGACTCATTACATTTATTTTCAACTAATTTTAGTTATCAATTATTTTCTAACAACTAAATTATTAATAAATCATTATTTTACCTAATTCCACCTAGGACTCTTCATCAAATAAACTCTAAATCTTTCTTAGCAAGATTTAAACCATCAACTTATTAGTACGTATTTCCCAAAACATTAATTATTTTAAATATCAAATTAGGCTTAGCTTATAAACCTATTTATTTATTGTTTGGCCTTAAAGCTTGGGACACTAGGATCATGGTAGTAGTAAGTTGAGTTGTTTTAAATTGAGAAAGTGGATTCTGGCTTGAGTTTGTTTGTGGTTTGTATTTGCCTATGCGGGGTTAGGTCAGCTGTTGGAGACCTTTGTTGTGAGCAAGGATCAGGTAAGCTCCTGCATAAAACCTGTTTGATGAAAAATGATTCTTTTTATGGCAAGCCAAATGTAGAGTGCATGGTCACTCATTTCTGTAAAGGCAATTGAGGATTATTTCCATTCTCATTTTAGACAAATAAATTATTTGTAAATTAAGGGGCGGTTTTACTCAAAACCTAAAACTCTTTCTAAAACCAGTTTTGCCCCAAACTTTGGAAAAGCTTAATTGCCATTTTCAAGTAAAAATGTGTTTTGTTCATTTTCTCCCTAAGTGGGATATGTTACGTTGAGTACTCAATGGGGGTAGACTGGTAGTGCTAGTTTTGAAGAGCAAGAGTGAGTCTTCTGGCAGGAGGCCTCCTCCAGAAGATGAACTCAACTTAGAGAAGCGTCAGTACTACTTAGTCATGCCGGTCCGAGCTAGCAGTGTTCTTTTCAGTCAAGTGACTGTGTTTTTTTGGAATGGACACCCGGTTGTTGTTTGGGTATAGAGAAGGAGGAGTATCTTGCCCGGTAGGCCGATCATCTACCTTTTGTCAGTCTGCACAAAGTGTCGGCATTCTGACCAGCAGTATGCACAAAGTGTGGCATACTGACCATGTGGACATAGGACCCAACGTGTGGTAACCCATGACCACCCTTTTTGAGTGGTTGATTTTATTGTGCACTTTTGATTATGTATACTTGGAAAAGCCAAAACACCACTGTTACTTTTGACTAATGTTTATTGCTTGACAATATTTCTCTTACAAAGATTTCATACTTTGCATCCGCGAACTGTATTCACTGAACGCCCAAAGCGTACACGGACTTATTGAGGTTTCTGTCTCATCACCTTTTTACCATGATTTCAGGCCGATCCTGCTGTGGGGATGAGTAGCTAGTGTTATCTGTCTTGGAAGAGAATGTTGTCTTTTATTTTTATGTATTGCTTTGGGGAGTTGAGAGTGGATGATTTTATTTATGGATTTGTTTTTCTTTTGGGAATTCATGGTTTTATTCATGGATTTATTCTTGGGTTGTAATAAATTTTTAGTTAAGTTATTATTTTTATTCCGCTATTTTATTTGTGTGACCTAGTTATAAAGACCCCTTATCCTTTGGACGGGGTGACATCCCTGGCCCTGTTGGGCCTAGGTAGCGGGGTGTTACACTAAACACAAAAGTTAGTGATATATACAATTACAACAAAGGCTAAATTAACAAGATTCGAGTGTTTCCAATAGTCCCCATCCCTAGCAACGACACAAAAAACTCGATGCGTGTTTTTCAGTGTAGAAAATATTACAAACAAATAACACAATCCCTCAAATTTAAATTAATATTCCAACCACTAAAACCACACATACAGGCAAGTATACCCATCATATAGTATAGGACATAGCAAGTATCGAATCCACGAGAACTTAGACTCCCACCTTACTTTACCCAAATCTTTATTTTTTAACTAATAAAATAAGAATAGACTAGAAAGGAAAATAAATAAAGATAGAAATAGATATAACTCAATGATACAATTTTATGTAACTAGACAATTATCTTGAAAACACAAGATTGAATCAATTAGCATTCATCACAATCAATTGTCATCTTGGCATCATGAAGGATTTAATATAGACCCACTTCGTTTGCAATCCATGGAATCGCTATCTTCTAGTTAAATTAGTGAATGTATTCTATCTCGACTAACTTAACCCAAAGATGCATTAAAATCAATCTTCATATAAACCTTTATATTCTAGGTGATTTAAAACATGAAATTAGTCAACGAATCTATATTCTAGCAATCATTAACCAACCTTTGATTACCAATGTTCTAACCAATTAACCCATTTTTTAAGAAATTTAAGAGATAACAAATGTGAAATTAATTAATTGAATTCATTACCAACCTCTTTTTCAAGCAAGTCAATAACAAAAATCAATCAACTAACTTCGTAAGAAAAACAAGTAATCAAATACCAAGAACACATATTAATTCATGAAAAGTTCCAATGAACTCAAAATCGTAATCTCCAAAATAATATCCAATTACAATCAAAACATTAAGCACATTATTGTTCTAGAAAAGTAAACAAAGGATAAAATATAAAACTCATAGACACGCCTTTCTTTTTCTCTTTAAAACCTCCTTTGAACAATACTCCTTTAAGTCGTGATTGGGTAGTTATTTTGGATCCTTCAAATCTCCCATTCCTCTTATGTTTTTCTTGTATTTATAAGCCTCCTGAATACCAAAATTCATTGCTTGACAAGTCTCGTCTGAGTAGAATTCAGAAAATACCAAAATCCTTTGGAAAATACCAAATTCATACACAACTGCCTCTGTACAGAGTGGACTAGACGCTGGGTCTAGTCGGGCCACATGGTGCCGGGTTCAATCTATTTTTGAACTCAATTTTGCTCCATTTTTTTCTGTTTGACCACAATAGACCCGACGCCTGGTCCTTTGCTGGGCCTAGTGTTAGGTCTATTCTAGAATTGTTTACTTTTTGCTCAAAATCAACTTAAATCTATACAAATTTGTCAAAAATACTTTTTACAAACAAAATGTCAAATATGAAGGAATATGCCTAGTTATTACAACAAATGTATCTCAAAACAACCTCAAATAACTAGAAAAATAATAGTGATTTTAGCCCCTATCATATATATATATATATATATATATATATATATATATATGTTTTCGTGGAACACAAGTCCATGTCCACTGCAACAGGAAGAAATGTTTTTCTTTTGTTTCTTTATCCTTTTAGGAAACAAACAAAAAAACAAAACCTTTCCAACATTTCTGTAAGAAAGACCGTAGAAAATTGATTTCCTAAACCTTTTACGAAAATAATAAAACCCTTTTAATTATAGCCTCTTAGTTTTCATAATTACATTATGGTCCTTTGAATTATAACTATTTTATAATTCAACTATAAACCTTTTAAATAATTACAATTTTACCTAACTAATTATAACACTTTATAATTAGCACATATTTATAATTTCTTCTCACAAATTAACCCCATAATATTACTAAATAATATTTTGATTACTAATTCCTCTATTGTGTGATCTATTATGTTTTCCAGTCTATTAGTAACAAAATATAAATTAATTCTAATCGGTATAGAATTAATATTTCTTAATAATTAGAATTAACTTATTAATTCTAATTAAAATTATTTGTTAATTCTCTAATTAATAAATCCATATTTAGCAGAACAAGTGCGACATCTGGTAATGCATCTTGAGCACTCAAAAGTCCCAAAAGTCAAGTGGCTTCACATGAACCTTTCAATAGCAAAATATCAGTACAATAAACTCCTTTCATCATGTTATATCTCATTTGGTCTAGAGTATGAAATTAGTACCAACTCCTACAAGAATATAATTAATTCTACTCTGAATTTATTAGTACTTAATCCAAAATCCATTACTCAACATATGTATTAATTTAGAACTATTTCCAACACATAATCGTCTTTGCCAAGGACTTTTCGAGTAAGGATTCCATGTAAGTGGCCATGCAATATATGCCTGCACTATTAGGAGTGATAAATCTTTTATTGACCATCTTAACTACTTTCTTTTTACTTTACATTGTACCTAATATCCATCCTATAGGCAGCCCTAGATGAGAACCAAATTTTAGAGTCAAAGTATAGCGCTCAATAAACAAATACCTTGGAGAAGTCAAGTCTATGGATACTTGTACAGTTGTTATAAAAAGATTCTATCACTAGCACTAAATAGTTATCCACGTGATTATCTCATAGTTAAGTCATTCAATGAACTTCACATAACAAGAATCTACGTGTTAACTTTGAGTATGACAATATTCATAATCTCTTGATAGTCTTTGTACATTAATGATGTCTTATCATATTAATACTATGATTATGGATAATTTAAACATAAGTGCTATAGTGTAGTAGAAATATCACATTATAATCACTATCATAATTTCCTTAACACTATACTATGTGATTGGGACTTTATCTAAAAATTTTATACACATATATGCGGAAAGATTAATTAAACTAAAAGATAAATAATGTCGTTTATTAATAAATATGCAAATTATGTTGTACATATTATTGGTTCTAGAGAATAACTCTAATAGTGTATCATTTGGAACTACTTCCAACACATATTCGCCTTGGCCAAGGACTTTTTGAATAATGATTCCTACAAGTGGTCATCAGACATACTCCCCTACTATTAGGAGAGATGAATTGACCCTCTTAACTAATTTTTTTTACTTTATGTTGTACCTAATATCCATCCCATTGGCGGTCCTGATGAGATTCCAATAATAGGAATCAAAGTACAACACTCAGCATACAAAGTACCTTGGAAATGTCAAGTCTAAGGATATTTGCACATTTTCTATATTGAGATTCAATCACTGGTACTAAATAGTTATCCATGTGATTATTTCATGGTTAGGTCATCCAATAAACTTATTCTCTTAACAAGTATTCGTTTGTTAGCTTTGAGTATCTTAGTACTCATGAACATAAGAACAACTGCTTGATCTAACAAAGAAGTATAACACGTGTTGTTTTTTGCGTATTAATGATATCTCATCTTATTAATACTATAACTAGGAATAGTTTAAGCACAAGTACTTCATAGTGCAAAAAGAATCTCATATTATGATCTCTATCATTATTTCCTTAACATTGTACATTATTCTTGGGACATTATCTATCAGTTATATACATATTAATGTATGAAGTAATTAAATGAATTGAAAAATAAAGAATGCTTTTTATCAAATGATTGTTTCTAGAGCATAATACCATTAGGCCTAAAGCTATAGTGGATTTCCAAGCTGCCATCTGCACTTATTTCGCTATACTGACCATGGGCATGGATGAACTTAGAGGCACTGTGGCTGAGCATAGTCAAATGATCACTGAGCAGCAGGGGATAATCAAGAGCTTGAAAGAGTTGGTGGAAAAATGAAATCCAGTCACCTTCTGACCTTAGGGAGCAGCTAGAGTAGATCAAAAGTATATAGACGGATATCAACAACACTCTAGAGGTTCTTTACAAAAAGTAAGATAAAGCTAATATCTTCCTTCGTGAGATGTGGGATCATTTGTAGCAGCCTGGTTTTATAACATATTACAGAGTTTGCCCGAGTCATCATGGAGGCTAAGAACTATGATAAAGATAGGAACTTCTCTTCTTTTTTTATGCTATTTTTCTTTAGTATTTTGTTATGACATTTGAATTTAGATTTTATTTTATTTTATTTCACTTATTCAGTACTTTATTTCTTTTTTTATGATTGTATATATATCTTTCTTTATGGATGATATGCTTTATTCTAATGATCAAAATGGGCTTCTAATCACCTGGGTAGTACTACTTTACTTTTCCTTTTTTATCTTTCTCTGTCCTATTGCATATGTTGTTGGATAATGAGGACAGTCTCTACTTTACGTGTGGGGGAGTGGTTAGAAGTGTATTCTCTGCAAGTTTATTTGTGGATTGTTAGGCTTAATCTTGGGTTGAAAATTAGGCAAATTGGGCAAAATGTTTTGAAAATTTTCACTTGTTAGATTATTTTGGCTTTGATGGAATTGTTATTGTGTCTTTTTTTGTATGAAAATTTAATTAAACCCTTTTTGAATGAATTTATTTTTAGGTAAACTTGTATATTAGGTGTAAAATAACTAAGTCTTGAGAATTTGTATAAACTTTATTTTTGTTTTAGTAAGCATTATGACACTCTTTCTCATGGAAATAGATAAGAAACTTATGATAAAGTATAAACTAGGAATTTTGGCTTATTTATATTCTATGATCTTCTAGCTAGTCCTAACTTTGGGTATAAGTAAATGTGGATTGGGGAAAGAAAATGAGAAAACAGAGTAAGGTAAAGCAAAAGCTGAAAAATCATTATTCACGTATCACTATAAGAAAAACTCAGAATACCGAGGGAACTTAGCGAGAGAAAAAGGACCTTGCTAATTACAGAGGGGCTTTCGATGAATTGGATACAAAGAATTAAGTTTGACCAACTATTGCTAATCCGTTACAAATAGCGACATATTAGCGATAATAAAAATTCCCTCGTAAATCATTAGGGGATTATCAATGGCCTAATTTCTAGAGGTTAAAAAGTTACTTCCCTCATTACTCCCTTAGTAATTATCGAGAAATTACTGAGGGATTTCGTATCTTCGCCAAGTGACAAAATGATCAATGCTAATTTCTTGTTCTCTCGCTAATCCCAAGGTAATTTAGCAATAGATTACTGATGCACACTTTTGTCATGTGTAGATTTTTTACAAATGAGATTACAACGAATCTATAGCTAATCCCTTGGTGATATAGTGAAGTTTTAGCAACGGATACAGAAATCTGACTTGAGATTATCGAGGGACTTCTAAGGGAATACTTCATTCTTCATAATCCCTGGATAATCCCATGCAGAATGTGTGAGGGATTACCAAGTGATTCCAAAGTATTGATGTAAACTTTAATATTTTAAAATTTTATCTTTTCCCTTGCAAAGCCCTCCCAAATTAGCAAGGGATCTCCGAGTGAATTTTTACAATTTTTTTGTTCTTTAAGTTTTACATGATTTTTTAACACCTAATGGTCATTCTAGGCACACACACACACACACACACACACACACACAGAGATATATATATATATATATATATATATATATATATATATCTCTGTGTGTGTGTGTGTGTGTGTGTGTGTGTGTGTTATCACTTTTGGGGTGGCACTATACATCAATATAGCCATAATTGATTCTGCATTTGACGAACTATATGTTATACCATAATGTAACATGGATATAAATATGTATATCAGTATATTATATATTCAAAAACTCGTTAAGTGTAATATAATGTAATGTAAAGTTCTTTTTGTGTGTTGAACATATATATCAATCGAAAATTTTCATTATATACAGTATATATATATGACACGAAGCAATAGTTGTACTTTGAATGACCAAAACTAGGTAAATGGATGATTTGGTCATTGATGATTATAAGCTATTGATTCATAAATATATGGTACATGTTATTAAATAAATATGTTTAAAATAATATTATAGTGTAGTATACATGTATTTATGTTATATTTATTATTTTTTAAAAAAATCAATTTGTAAAATCTTAAAATAATGAAGAATATTAGCCATTGGTAATCAATCACAAATCATCTAGTGATTACTGAATAACGAATTATTTCGATATTTAATATTAAATTAAAATCATTATCCATTTGTAATCCCTCGCTAAGTGCAAGGGATTGCTAAGGGAAGTTAGTGATCGATAATTCCTCAGAATCAAGCAAGTGATAACCATGTGTTATATAGCCATAATTGATTCTACATTTGACGAACTATATGTTGTACCATAATGTAACATGGATATAAATATGTATATCAATATATTATATATTCAAAAACTCGTTAAGTGTAATAAAATGTAATGTACAGTTCTTTTTGTGTGTTGAACATATATATCAATCGAAATTTTTCATTATACACGAAGCAGTAGTCGTACTTTGAATGACCAAAACTAGGTAAATGGATGATTTGGTCATTGATGATTATAAGATATTGATTCATAAATATATGGTAAATGTTATCAAATAAATATGTTTAAAATAATATTATAGTGTAGTATACATGTATTTATGTTATATTTATTATTTTTTTTAAAAAATCAATTTGTAAAATCTTAAAATAATGAAGAATATTAGCCATTGGTAATCAATCACAAATCATTGAGTGATTACTGAATAATGAATTATTTCAATATTTAATATTAAATTAAAATCATTATCTATTGGTAATCCCTCGCTAAGTGCAAGTGATTGCTAAGGGAAGTCAGTGATTGATAATCCCTCATAATCAAGCAAGTGATAACCATGTAAACATTTCAATATTTTTGAAAATATTCACATAAAATTATTTGCCCTCATAAATCCCTCGCAAATATCACCAAGGGCTTTTGTCCCTTATAAATGATAAAATATGAACCCTTTCCCTTTTCTTGCATCATTTTTCAGCATTTCAATTGCCTCATTTTTGTAGAAACGGATCCCTTCTTACCTTTCCTTTGGACACAAAATCACAAAGTGTCTCCTCTTTTTCTCTCCTTTATTTCCTTTCTCTATTTTTCCCCCACCCCCCCCGCCACTGAGTGAGTTTGCCACCATGGACATTGCTCTCGTCTATTCCACCAGAGTCCGCTAGAGTCATTCTAAGCCACCACTGCCAGAGTTATTACCTTTTACTATAAAAAAGGGTATGGGTTTTTCCAAAATATAACTATTTTCCACTTCGCATAGCATTTAGTCTCTAATGGATATATTATTTGACCTTTATTTTTGTCTTTTTCGTTGAGATTTTGTTTAACTAAAATAAGTGACATCTTGTTTTGATTGTATGAACATTGCTATTTGCATCTTTATATTTATTTTATTGATTTGATACAATAAGGTGGCAAATCAAGATACCTGGTTAAATAAAACAATTATGTATGTATTGTATGGTTGTATTATTGGAAACAATCCTAGTAGAGATTTTTGGAAAGAATTAAGTAGTCAACATTATTTGTTGATTTTCGTCAAAGAATTGGATGAATTTTGATATAGATATTTAATGGTTCTCATTAAAGGGGTTTTGAATAGGAATAGAGTATTTTGTATATTTTTTTTCACTAAGTAATTTTTGGGTGGATTTGTAGTAATAATGAAAATATTTGTGTATAAAATTTCATGAAATTATTGTAGCATAGTAGAATTAGAATAGATGAGCTCTTCCTTTTTTTCTCTATTTACTATTGATTAGCATTGTTATCTTATAATTGATTTTTTTTTTCATTATTTGATTATTAGACTTTTTGGTATTATAAGATTATTGATAATTAATCTCTGGTAATTTAATATTCGTTCTTAGCATAAAATCAAACTTTTCATTTATAAAAAATTTGAGGGAATTCAACGAGGAGAGGAGTAAACACGTTGGAGAGTAGAAGGTTAGAGGAGATGAATGATATTTTGTTTATTATTGAGAATTATATTTGTTGGGTGTAGATTTATGTTGGATGAATCTGAATTAAGCCCTTCCTTAATACTAACAAATATGAGATTCAACAAAATTTTAGGTTGACAAAATTTAATTTTGGGATGTACATACATGCAATTCTCCATATGTAATCAAGAATATAGGCAGAAATTTGGCACACTAAGTAATTAATCATCAAAATAATTATACACTGTATTATTTACTCAATACACATCATAATATATTTTATTATACTATTATTATTATTTATTAATCTACTAATGAATTCATTAAAAAATGTTTGCATTGACTTTCCAACCTTGCAATATAAAGAATATACAGCATGATTTAATTTCTACAAGATATAAACAATCTTTTAGGAGTTAGTTTTTTTGAAAACACAGTTGTACCTTGCAATGCTTCCTTAGTTTTTCTCCCTATATCCTTCTAAAACTTCAATAGGCTTCTTAAAAACAAAACTAAATCTATCCCAAATTCCTTCAATGGTTTGTTCTACAGAAACAGTAGAAATATGGACAATTGCAACTGGATGTATAATCGTAAAACTCAAGTGTAAAAGGGAATTTCTGCAAAGTATGAAAAAGGGGTTAAGGAATTCATCAGTTTCGCATTATTACTTGCATAGTCAATTCACCTTCGATGTTTATGTTCGAAGTGTAAGAATAAAAAGTAGTATTCACCTCATGAAGTAAAGATGCACTTGTATAGATGGTGATTTGTTCTAAACTATTATTGGTGGACAAGCCATGGTAAATTTTTAACTCTGAGGCCTTTTGTCTCTCCTTGGAATATGGCTACTACAACCTCTAGAACTAGTAATTGTATGAGAGATATGATTATAGATGTAGCATGCCTTGAATTTAATCCAAAGCCCCTATTGGTAGATGAAATTAGGGAGGAACCTCCTAAAACAAAGGCACATAGATTCTATGACATATTGGATTCTACAGACACCCCAGTGTGGGATAGGTGCACGACACACTCCCAACTGTCTATTTTTTATTGTTTGTTACACATTATGTCCAAGAATAATGTTTTAGAAAAATACTTTAATTAGGTGTTGCAACTGGTGAATAAAGTTTTACCAAGTAGTAGCAAACTTCCTGATGATTTTTACCAAACAAAGAAGATGATTTCAAGGCTTGGTTTGCCAGTCCAAAAGATAGAGAAGTGTGACAATAGACATATGTTTTATTGGAAAGATGATGCTGCAAAAAGGAATTGCAAAATTTGTAGTCATGTTTGTTATATGACGAAGAAGAAAATTGGAAAGAATAAAAAGTAGAAGGATGCCACTTTCAAAAGGATGTACTACTTCCCTTTAGCTTAGAGATTGCAAAGACTTTATTCCTCTAAAAGAACTACTAAACATATGAGATGTCATGTTGAGAGTCAACCAGATTATAGATTGATGAGCCATCTGTGTGATGGCAAAGCTTGGAAGCACTTTGATCGTACTTATCCTGAGTTTCCCCATAAGGCACGAAACGTATACCTGGAACTGTGCACAGATGGGTGTTCATTATTTAGAATGTCTAGAAAATGGTATTTTAGTCGGCCTGCCATTATAACTCCCTATAACTTGCCAACATGAATATGCATGAAAGATCAAGTTATGTTCTTGACAATTACAGAACCCGGTCCCAAGAATCCGAAGTATAAAATCGATGTCTTTCTCTAACCTTTAGTTGATGAATTGAAGTAGTTGTCGTCTATTAGAGTTCTGACATATAACTTTTCAAGAAAATAATACTTTTAAATGTAGGCATCACTTCTATGAATTATAAATGACTACCTAGCATATGGTGTGCTGAATGGAAGAACTACAAGTGGAAATTTGGTGTAACACCCTACTACCTAGGCCCGACAGGGCCGGGGATGTCGCCCCGTCTAAATGACAAGGGGTCTTTATAACTAGGTCACACAATCAAAATAATAGAATAAAAATAATACTTTAAACTTAAAATTTATTACAAACCAAGAGTTTGAAATAAATTCATAAATAAAATTATCCACTTTCAACTCCCAAAGCATTACACAAAATAAATATTAGAAAATCTTCCAAGGCAGGCTACAACTAGCTACTGATTGCCACAGCAGGATCGACCTAAAATCATGGTAAAAAGGGTGATGAGACAAAAATCTCAGTAAGTCCGTGTGTGCTTTGAGTGTCCAGTGAAAACAGCTTGTGAATGCAAAGTGTGAAACTTTCGTAAGAGAAATACTAGCAAGCAATAAACAATAGTTAAAATTAAGAGTGGTGTTTTGGATTTTCCAACCATACATATTCAATAAAATCAACCACTCAAAAAGGCAATCATGGGTTACCACACGTTGGGCCCCATAACCAGTCAGAATGCCACACTTTGTGCAGACTAACAAAAGTAGGTGATCGGCCTACCGAGCAAGATACTCCGCATTCTCTATACCCAAACAAAATCAATTTTCCATTCCGGCAACACACAATCACTTGACTGAAAACTGTTAGCTCGGACTGGCACTACCAACTAGACTGGCATCTCATCCGGGAAGGACTTACCCCTCAGAGATGGCCACCTACTGAGAGACTTATCCTAACCCTTCAAAGACTAGTCCTAGCAGTCCACCCTTATTGAGTACTCAACGTAACTTATCTCACTTGGGAAAAATGAAATAAACATAGCTCCACTTTAGAATTGCAATTAAGGATTTCCGAAGTTTGAGACAAAGTTGGTTCTAGAAAGAGCTTTGAGTTTGGGTAAAATTGTTTATTGATTTTCAAATAATTTGTTTGCTTGAAATAAGAAAGGAAATAATCCTCAATTGCCTTTACAAAAATGAATGACCACTTACTCCACAATTGGCTTGCCATAGAACCATTTTACATCAATTAGGTTTTATGCAGGAGCTTACCTGATCCTTAGCTTGAGATAAAATAAAAGTCTTCAATAGTTGACCTAACCCCGCCTGGGGTAAATATAAACCATAATCAAACTCAAACAAAAATTCACTTTCACAAATAAAACTAGCTTAACTTACTACAACCATGATCCTAGTGTCCCAAGCTTTAAGGCTAGATAATAAATAAATGGTTTATAAGCTAAGTCTAATTTGAGAGTTAAAATAATTAGTGTTTTGGGAAATAGGTACTACTAAGTTGAAGGTATAATTTTGCTAAAAATAAATTAGAGTTTATTTGTTGAAGCATCCTAGGACCTAAATGTAATTATTTAAAATAGTAATCTATTGATAATTAATTGTTAGAAAATAATTGGTAACTAAAATTAGTTGTAAGTGAATTTTAACAGGTCTTGTTTAAAAGATAATAATTGAAAGATAATAAAATTTTAATGGTATTTATGAATATAAGACTCACAAAATTAATATTTTACTCATTATGTTTATTTATATAAAAGGCTTTATTTGATATTATTATTATTATTATTATTATTATTATTATTATTATTATTATTATTATTATTATTATTATTATTATTATATATTATTTCTGTAATAAAAGCTATCATTTATTTGGCTAAAATATCACTATTTTATGTAAAAAACCAAATCCACATTTTCTAGGGTTTTCGAGATCCACTAGGAAAAATTATAATATTAATCATTTTGTTGATGAAATAAAATTAGCTTAGGGACAACTAGCTCATGATCATATTTCCATTTGCTAATCACAATCAATTCATCAAATCATCCAAATCATGAATAAAGGCATAGATCTAAATTTACTAAGACATGATCCAACATCTACTGGCATAAACATACTCATGGCTTTAACAATCATACTTGAATATAAATCCTATTCACCAAAGGTGACATAATCTCTAACATGCTTGAACACAAATACCACTCATGACATGGAGACATGCACTAAACCCTAAAAACATCACACAATCAATCAAGACAATTAATTCATGCATCAATCCCATCTCCATCATATACACACATTTATTCATGCTTCAATCTCAACTCATCACAACAATACATGCTCAAACCTCAAACATAATCCATCTCCTTTCAATATCACCCGAGAGACATGAATCTAGAATTTAAAAAGAGAGTTGAAGGGGCTTACTTGATTGATGAGTACCTTGAAGGAGTTTCGAATGGATCTCAACTCCTTGGAGACTAGATCCGTCCAAGAGATGAAGAAAACATAGCTATGGTTGAAGTCACCATTCGACCAAGAAAGAGAGAGCATTCGGCTAGAGAGAGAGAGAGAGAGAGAGAGAGAGAGAGAGAGAGAGAGAGAGAGAGAGAGAGAGAGAGAGAGAAAAGAGAAGAAGAGAGTCCATTAGTATGATTATACACATATATGTTTGTTAGAGGTTGAAGTTTAGTGAAGATGATGTTGATTGAACAAGCTTACCTTGAAGGTGTTCTTGAGCCTTCACAAAAAATACTTGTTTCAATCCAAATGAGAGAGTTGAATTTTGGAGTTTGATGTTAAAAGTGGTATGAATGGATTCACGACAGTGAGTAGGTGAAATCTGGAATTTTTTAAAAGAAGATTGAAGTGGTTTTGGTGGCCTTAGGCGAGAGAAGGTGAGTAGGTGTTCTTAGTGTTCTTGAAGATGGAAGAGAATGGAGAGAATTTGATTGAAGCTGCCGAAATTCTGTGGGAAGGAAGTGGCCGAATTGTTTGAGGGATTTTGGCAACTGAATTTCTGGTTTGATAGGAAAAGGAAAGGCTGGCTGTTTGAAATCCTAAAAGAATATTTTAGGAGATCAAATTTAGAAACAAAATATGGCAAAAAATCTTTGATCAATGGAGAGGTTTTTGGAAGTTGTAATGGCCAACTGTTGGCTAGGGATTCTGCTAGAATAAAAGATGTTTGAAGCAGCTTAATGGTGGCCAAAAAGAGGGAATACAATGGTGAAGGAAGGTCTGGTTATTTAAGGGATGTTTTATGGAAGTTTATTAAATTAGGATTGCTGGAATTTTGGTCTTCAATCAAGGCTTGATTGGAGTAATTGTTGGAGATATTTTAGGGGCAGCCATGACTGGTTTTTCGAGCAGAAGGTTGGGGAAGACAATGGAGTTCAGTTCATGGCTGCTCAAGAGAAGTTTGAACGGAAAGATGAGGGAGTTTCGGTCAGGGTTGAAGAGGGAAACAAAGCTGGAAAAATTCTGTACAGGATTTCGCAAGTTGATGGAATTTTTTAAGCAGCTTTGGCTGCCATTTTCCAGCTAGTTTGCAGAGGGTTTGAAGGGGATTTCAAAGGTCTTTGAAGGCTGGTTTCCAGCCTTCTTTATGCAGGAAAAACGTGGCTAAGGTGCTGGGAGAAAACTGGAAGAAAACAGCTTGGTTTCCAGCTTGGAATTTTCTAGGCAGCTTTGGCTGCCATTTTTCAGCCAGTTTGCAGAGGGTTTGAAGGGGATTTCAAAGGTCTTTCAAGGCTGGTTTCCAGCCTTCTTTATGCAGGAAAAACGTGGCTAAGGTGCTGGGAGAAAACTGGAAGAAAACAGCTTGGTTTAAGTTCACCTAAGCTGCGGATTTGCCCAGAAAATTTTCTGGTTTTGGACAGCATTTGTGTAGTCCGAATTTGGTCATAAAATTTCAGATTCCAAGCTGGTCAAGAGAGTTATTTTCTGACAACATTTTGGAGGGAATGATGGCTGAAAATTTCAACACCTTGAATGCACAAGAAGCTGGAAAAATTCCAGGTTACTTCATGAAGAAAATGAGTATAGCTAGAGTGGGGTTTTGAAGGTTCAACCATGGAGTTTAATCTCTTGGGAACCTTCCCTAACTCCTACCCATTTTCGATCCATAAGATGTCTTACACTTAGACATTTTTTAACGTTCAAAGCCACAATACTTTACTGAAATTTTTGGAATGAAATTGGCTAGAACAAATTGACCAACCTAATGAATTGAGAAATAGGAAAAACTATGGATCAAGAAGGTTATGAATTCCCTTGGGAATTTTTGTAGAGCACAAGAGTAGGATTAGGATACTCCTATCATGTCTCCCCTAGGACAACACCTCTACCATTCTCTAAAGCACACAAGGCCGAAAATAGAACCTTCCCAAACAAAAATAAAATTTTATCATGCTAAAGCTCTAGTGATGGAATTTGAACCTAAGACCTCAAGAATTAATTCTAAAGCTCTAACCACTAAACCACAACAACTCTTGTTCTTATTTTCTCTCCAAAAATATTTTTCCTATTTAATCCTCAAGCTATCTCCCTATTTTCACCTCAAGCAAAAATTATCATTTTGCCCTTCTTACTCAATAAACATAATTAAGCCCTCGAGACTGTAAAACACAAATCCAAAGCACATAAAATCATATAAAAATATATTTAAACATGCAAATAAATGTGATATGCATCCCAACTCCCCTTACTCTAAGGTTGGTTTCGACTGGGGTTTCACAATTGGCATGTCATTTTTGCATTGAGCAGACGAAGTGATAGGAATCTTCCTATGTGTAAAATGCTAGTCAAAGAAAAGGGTAGAAGGTACAAGACAAAAATCGTAGTTCTTTGGATAAAAAGTATTCTTAAGACATTACAAAGTGATTTCCATGCTTACAAAACCAACAAACCAAGGAGCATAAGAATTGTCAAAAAATTGAGGGTGAGAAAGGAACTAAAGGGGGAAACAAAGGAGTTCATTTCCATCCAACCAACCCAATGGAAAATCAAGAAGAATCAAAATGATTCATTGAAAAAGTATATATCAAGATTTATGTTGCACACTAAAGGAGAAGTGAGAGGTAAAACCATTTGGAAGATCAAATGAAGTTTTCTAGCATCCAAGATTAATCCTCAACATGAGTGAAAACCTAAGACAAGACAAGGAAACCCAAGTACAACAACTACAGAACAAACGAAGCTAGAGAATTGCAGGAAAGGATCGGTACAAGCTCTAATGCAAAAACAGCGCTAGCTTATGCATCAAATACGATGAGTTTTTGTGAGCCAATTACGGTTCATCTAAAACAAAATCGGCACCATCCTTGGCACTAAACCGATGCCAGTTGGTGTAAGCAACAATACTCAGAAGGCAAGCAGAATAGAACCGGTGCCAGCTCAGAGGGCTTAACCGATGACAGCTAAGCACTTGAAGACCGAGATTTCTAATGTTTTGCTTTGTATTTGTATTATTATTATTATTATTGTGTGTGTGTGTGTGTGTGTGTGTGTGTGTGTGTGTGTGTGTGTGTGTGTGTGTGTGTGTGTGTATATATATATAACAAATTCTCTTTGTAATAGCAGGTGGGACCATATATTTTGGTAAGCAAACAAGAGAACTCATGTAGAGTTTATGAGGTTAATCCTCTTAGGATTTCTTCCCTATAATCAAGACTAAACTTGGGGTCTAGTCCTTCCCTTTGATTCAAGTCTCTAAAATTGTTAAGGATAATCTAACGAGTTTATCTTTGAATTGGTCTTAGATATTATAAGTATAAGGTTGTTCAAGTATACTTTTGTTGAGTGCCTAAATCTTCAATTCTTGTGTGCTTAATTTCTTATAGATCATGTGTGTTAGAGTGTTGATTTTGTAGAATTTATTCACTAGATCTAGAGTTCTTAGTTGCATTCATAACCTAGGGTTCTATCTCTTGAAAAAAGTTGGTGTTTTTGTTTAAGGTTTAAAAGTTAAATCTTTGTTTTAGTTTTGGAATGATCTTGGTTATTTTATGAGCTTGTCAGCTCATATCAAAATGGTATCAGAGTAAGGAGTAGTCTTGATTCAATTCAAGGAAAGATCTACTTAAGAAGAGCTTACAAAATTTGAAGTAAAATTGCAAATCTCGGATCTAAGAAGAAGGCCACAAAAGGGTAATATTTCTTTGTATTTTCTTGTGATTTTTATGAAAATCTTATTTCTTGATGTCGTGATGATCTTTGGGATGGATTTGGGATGAAAATGTGTTGAAAATAAGCTTAAAAGGGTGAAAATTATAAGCTACTTTTGATCAAGACCTATTAAAATAAGCTTAAAAGGGTGAAAATATTTTACTCAAAACCTAAAATTCTTTCTAAAACCAATTTTGCCCCAAACCTTGGAAAGCCTTAATTGCCATTTTCAAGTGGAACTATGTTTTGTTCATATTTCCCAGGTGGGATATGTTACGTTGAATACTCTGTGAAACCCCACCTAAAGCCAACCCTAGAGTAAGGGGGTCGGGAATGCATATCATATTATTTTGCATGAATATATATGGTTTTGAATGATTTTATGTGCTTTAGAATCATGGATTATAGGTTTGAATGCTTAGTTATGCTTATTGAGTAGGAGGGGTAAAATGGTAATTTTGCCTGAGGTCAGAATAGGGAGAAAAATATGAGGGTGAGGAAATAAGAACAAGAGTTAGGGTTGTTTAGTGGTTAGAGCTTGGTGAATTAATTTCTAAAGTCATGAGTTCAAATCCCATTATTTTAAGTTTTATCATGATTATTTTCATTAAGTTTGAATTTTTGTTTTCTTGCATTCCATAAAAATAGGAATGTTGTCTTAGGGGAGACATGAAGAGAATGTCCTAATCTTATCCTCATGTCCTAAAAAGAATTCTAGAGGAATTCTTGTCCTATTTATTACCTCTAGCTTGTCCTAACATCTTTATAATTCAAAACCATTAAATCATTTCTTTTAAATTCCAAAAAAAAAAAAAAAAATCTGGGATAACTCCTCCACCATGAAATTCGAAAATCAGCTATGGTGGTTGGGTAGTTGGCCGAAAATAGAAGTGTAAATAGGAAGGGTTCCAAGAGAAAATCAATCACCATGAAAGGACCTTCAAATCTACCTTTATGTTGTTCATACTTTATTGGAAAGAAATCTGGAAATTTTCCAGAATTGTTGCAACCCATTTCTTTGAAAATTCAGGCCATAATCCCATTCATTTGCTGCCAAGGAAATGGTCATTTTATGTGGCTTGGAAGCTGGGAAAACAGTGCAAATTTCGGACTACACAAAACAACACCAAACCAGAAAAAAAAAAACTGGGCATTTCGCAGCTTGCAATCAAGGAAATAAAGCTGTTTTTAGTTCACCTTCAAGCCAGCAAATCTCTTCTGTATTTTTCCAGAAATAAGGCTGAAAAACCAACCTTGGAAGACCCTCAAACACCCCAGAAGAACCTCTGAAAATCGAGCTAAGAGGGTGCAAAATTCTGCAGCAAAAATTCTGCAAACTTCGATAATTCTGAACAACTTGAAACCAGAATTTTCCAGCCTTGCTTCCTTCTAGCCTAAGGCCGAAAGTCATCTCCAACCTCTATAAAAATTGAGATTGCTCAGCTGTAGACTGAACACCATAAACCCCACTCTTACCTTGAGCATAAGGACTCCATAGCTGCACCACAAAACACTCCTAAAATCACTCCATTCAAACTCTTTTGAACTTCAAATAATTTCAGCATTTTACTCCATTAAAATCACTCTTGCATTAGGCTAATTAACCAGAATTTTCTCTGCCTTCATGGACTGAATTTTGGCCAGCCTTGAGCAACATTAACCTTCAATAATTTCAAGAAAAACTCCATGTTCAGCCGGCACCATTGAAAGACATAGAAACCTCTCTTGATCAAAACACCATAGCTAACCTCTTACCTTAAACCTCTCCACTATTTCCTCCATTTAAATTTCAAAAAAATCTGATCATCCCCTCTCTTTCTAGCTGAAAACCGAAACCCTCATTCATTCCATACCATTCGGCCAGCCTTCTACCAAAATTCGTGCAGCATTCTTCCAAATTCTCTTTATTTTCACCAAGAACACACACTAACCTTCTTCAAGCCTAACCCTACTCTAAACACCTCCAATCACTCTCAAACACTCCAAATCACTTCCATTTAATCCCTAAACCTCATTTCTGGTATTTATAACACAAAACCTCGCAAACAAAAAATTTCAAACGGATCGAAATCAAACTTTTTCTTGAAGGTCACAAGAACATCAACAAGGTAAGTCAAGAACACCCTTCTTGTTCATCTTCTTCCATTCGATTATATCATTATAATGATCTCTCTCTCTCTCTCTCTCTCTCTCTCTCTCTCTCTCTCTCTCTCTCTCTCTCTCTCTCTTCTAACCGAAATGGTTGATCAATCATCAACCATGATCGTTTGTTTTGTTGGACCATTCAAGACACTCCATCGCGCGTGGACCTTCTTTTGTCTTCTTCAAAGTACTCGACAATCAAGTATTCATTCTTAAATCTCTCTTATTAAATTCTGAAATCATGTCTCTTAGGTGTTGATAGGGAGATGGAATATGATTGGGAGATTGAGTATATGCATAAAGGGATTGGGGTTAGGACATGATGATTGTTGTATATGACTAGGATATATGTATTTTCCTTTCGAATCATTGTATGTTCTTCATGCTTAATGAATTTTATGGATATTTGAAGCATGATTAGATATTATGACACCAAAGGTGATTAGGCTTTTATGTTCTTATTTTTCCATGGAAACCATGATTGATGATTATGCTTAGTAGGATTTTAGCCATGTGATGGTATGAGATAGTTCAAGTGTATGTTCATGAATGGATTAATTTATTGTTTGATGATGGAGAATGTGATCATGAATCCTTTCTAGCACTAGGAAAATCATGATAAAAGATTATTTTCTTATTAATTCTAGGTTATATTCATTAACAAAATTTATTACAAAAAAATTAGAATTACTACTATAGTTTCCTTCAAAATTCGAAACACTAGGGGATTTGGATTGGAATATTTAATTAGACTGTTAATATTTTTATTAAACAAAAATTTAATAAAATTCATTTATTACTAATTAATTATTATCTATTAAAATATAATTAATTGAAAATTATTTAATTTATTATTTATTTATAATAAAGCTATTTTTAAATTACCATTTATTAAAATTATTTAGGACTTAATATTATTTAAAATTCAAACCTTAGTTTATTTATTATTAATAACACTCAAGAATTATTATTTGAGTATATAATTTATTAAAAATTATTTTAGAACCCCTAGTTATTTTAACTTATCAAACTAGACTTATTTTATAAAATTCTTTAACATCTAGCCTTAAAGCTTAGGACATTGAGATCATGGTTAATCATGGTTGTAACTAGTTGAGCTAAGAATTATTTATGTAAGGCAGGTATAGCTTGAATGTGACCTTATGTTTTGTGTTTACCCCAGGCGGGGTTAGGTCAGCCTTGGAAGGCTTTTGAGTTTGAGCAAGTAAAGAAGCAGGTAAGCTCCTGCATGGAGTTTTGTGAAGACCAAAATTTATTGTGGCAAGCAAATGCAATGTATATGGACATTTATTTGTAAATGCAATTAAGGACTGTTTTTCCTTTTTATTTCAGTCAAGCAAATGATTTGAAAATTGAACAAGCAGTTTTACACAAATCTAAACTTTTTCTAAAACCCAACTTGACTAGACTTTTGGAAATCCTTAATTGCTATTTTCAAATAAAGCAAAGTTTGATCAATTTTCTCACAAGGGGAACAATCAACGTTGAGTACTCAATAAGGGTAGACCACTAGGACTAGTCTTTGAAGGGTTAGGGTAAGTCTCTCAGTAGGTGGCCACCTCTGAGGGTTAAGTCCTTCCTGGATAGGATGCCAGTCCGGTAGGGTTAAGTCCTTCCTGTGGACTGTGTGTTCCGAAGTGGACAACCGGTAAGTTTGGGTGTAGAGATAGAGGAGTATCTCACCCGGTAGGCTGTACACCTACCTTTTGTCAGCTTGCACAAAGTGTGGCATTTTGATAGTTATTTAGTCATGGGGCCCAACGTGTGGTAACCCATGGCTACCCATTTGAGTGGTTGTATTTATTGTGCACATGTATGGTTTGAAAATCGAAACACCACTCTTTATTTTCAGCATTTATTTATTGCTTGCCAGCACTTTTCCTGATGAAACTTTTACAACCTGCATACATGAGTTATTTTACCCGAACCACTCAAAGCACACACGGGCTTACTGAGATTTTTATCTCACCACCTTTTATGCCATATTTTCAGGAAGATCCTGCTGTGGAGGTCATTAGCTAGATTGTTGCCTGTGCTTGAAGACTCATGTTATTTATTTTAAGTGTTGTTTGAGAGATTGTTGCAATCAATTTATTTTGGTTTTTCCAGTACTTATCTTTTGGGTTGTAATAAGCTTAAATTTTAAAGTCTTTATTTTATTTTATTTTTATGTAACCTAGTTATAAAGACCCCTTGTCCTCTGGACGGGGTGACATCCCCGGCCCTGATGGGCCTAGGTAGTGGGGTGTTACAAGTGGTATCAGAGATTAGGTTTAGGCAAGTATTGATATTATATGTTTTGATTTATTAAGTTCAAATCTTTTATCTGACCTGTCCTGTTTGTGCTGTAGGATGGTTAGGATGATTAGAATTGCAAGGAAAGGGCAGCAATGGCACCCTCCCATTCCTATCTACCCGGAGGACTTACCAGTGCCTCAGCCTATACCCTAACCTGCACCCCAGCCAATCATTGCCCTGGATGATAGTAGTGACAATGACGTCCAGATCATCGAGCCACCTCCAATACCCATGATCGACTTGGTTACCGACAGTGAGGACGAGGAGATAGACATGGAATATATTCTCATCCTCCTAGCCCCATAGTGGACTTGACTGCTGACAGTGATGACCCAGGGGAGATAGATTATGAATCTCCACCTAGACCTTCCTTTGTAACCCCACCCAATCAAGTTGAGACCGGGGAGAGTTCTAGGAGACTCGGGAAGGAGCCCATAGATGGGTTCGCAAGTGGGGCAGGGATGGACTTCACTAGGAATTCTGGGGGGTGGTTATATGATGCCGACATTGAAGATTTTGATGAGGATTAGAGAGGCTAAGTTCTGCTATGTTTAGGGCGTTTTATTTGCAATTTTTCATAAACTCCTATGCTAGGAGTCCATGCACCTTTATTGCTTTATTTCAAAATTTATGCAAATAAGAGTACCTCGGGTACTCTAAGTTTTTTGAAAATTTTATATGCAATTCTTCATACAAAATTTGCATCTAATTTTCTTCCGCTTAACATTGAATGTGAATGCATGCTCAATTTGGATATTTTTTAACTTTGATGCATAAACTCATTATCTGGGGAATGGTTTAGAATGGCACCCAGACGTCGCGCAGCCACATCCAGCAGAAGGGTTCCTGAGGCAGAGCCCATGACACCAGAGGTTGATGCAACTCAAATGTCATCACCAAATCAAGGGGATGAGAATGAAATGGGGTCGGAGATGGGATCGGAAGAACCGGTTAGCACGACTATGACGCAAGCATTCCACAAGGTGACCGAGATTCTGCAAAATTTAACTGAGCGGAGGAATCTAAAAGGAGAAGACGAGGCATTGGAGCGATTTCTGAAGTTTCAACCTCCTATCTTCTTAGGAGAGGCCGAACAAGACCACAAAGCGGAACAATAGGTGGAATAGATGGATGACATTTTTGCTACACTCCAGTACACCGAAAAACGAATGGTAAAGTTCGCTACATTCCGACTGAGGGGTCCAGCTCGGGCGTGGTGGCAAAGGGTTCAGGACGACTGGGAGATGATAGACTAAGACTTGACATGGGCTAATTTCGTGGAAGCATTCTGGGCAGAATATATCCCTCAGTGGATAGCGTAGAAACGGGAAGATGAGTTCCCGAATCTAAAGCAAGGAAGCATGACGGTAGCCTAATACGCAGCACGGTTCACGCAGCTGTCAAAGTACTGCAAGAGGCTAGTGGATACGGAACAAAACAGAACAAGGAAATTCGTTAAGGGATTAAGGCAGGAGTTAAGAAGGGTGTTAGCACCCTCTCCACCGGTGACTTATTCGGGGGCTGTGGACGCAGCCACCCGTACTGAGAATGAAGATCGCAACCGGTTGGCTTTACGACCATTCGTACCGACAAGACCGCCGCCAAGACCTTTTCAGAGGCAGCCACCTAACAAGTGTCTTGCCAACTAGCAATGGCAGAATCGGGGAAAGCAAGCCCGAACAGAACCGGTTGGTCCGGTGCAGAATCTTCCATTATGCCGGCACTGTGGGAAAAGGGGCCACATTGAGAAAAATTGCTGGTCCAAAGGAGTTGAGTGGAAGTGCTACCACTTCGGAGACCCGAATCATCTACGGAACGCCTGCCCTAAACTTCTTCGGATCAGGCAGGGGAACCCAGCTCAGAACCTGGGGCCGAGTCGAGCCAATACCTCAAGAGCTTCCGGGAGCGGAACGCAGAAGCCACAGGTGAAAGCAAAAGTTTTTGCTCTCAACCGGGAGGAGGTTGGGGCTGATGCAGCAGTAGTGGAAGGTACGTTTACTATCCAAGGTCGTTCCGTTCATGCATTGATAGACCCTGGATCTATCTATTCCTATTTAAATAAGAATTGTGCATATCAATTGGGTTGGGGTGGAGTAGAACTACCTTTTACCTTGATAGTAAGTACGCCTTTGGGGAAAATGGTGCAAGCGGATCGGTATGTGCAAAATTGTAAGGTTGAAGTAGGGAGAGAAAGCTTGGAGGGAGACCTAATAGTTTTAGCTATTGATGATTATGATTTAATATTGGGGATGGATTGGTTAGCGAAGCATGGTGCTAGAGTAGATTGTAAGAATAAGTCAGTTCAGTTCATTAGACCGGGATGTGATGTGTTGGAGTTCAATGGTGGGAAAGTAAAAGAATTGAAGTTCTTGATAGCTGGGGCTAAAGCCCGGAGATTGTTGAGGCAAGAATGTCAAGGATATTTGGCTTATGTGATAAACAAGCCGAAGGACCAGTGCACTCTGGAGGATACTGAGGTGGTAAAGGAATTCCCCGACGTGTTCCCTGCAGAACTCACTTCTCTACCTCCCAAGCGAGAAGTTGAGTTCACCATTGACCTAGTCCCAGGAGCGGAACCGGTGTCTCGAACCTTGTATCGAATGGCACCGGCGGAGTTGAAGGAATTAAAGGAGCAGCTAGAGGAGTTGGTGAGGCAAGGCTATATCAAACCTAGCACGTCACCCTGGGGAGCACCTGTGCTATTTGTAAAGAAAAAGGACGGGACTCTAAGGTTGTGTATTGACTACCGAGGCTTGAACAACCTGACCATCAAAAATAAATATTCTCTGCCGTTAATTGACGAGCTGTTCGACCAGTTGCAAGGATCCAGTTGTTACTCTAAACTGGATTTGAGGCAAGGCTACTATCAAGTAAGGATAAAAGAGGAGAATATTCCTAAGACGGCCTTCAATACAAGATATGGTCATTACGAGTTTGTGGTGATGCCTTTCGGGGTATCCAACGCACCCGCGGTATTTATGGATCTAATGCATCGAGTGTTCCAGCCCTACTTGGACAAGTTTGTGGTGGTCTTCATCGACGACATACTTATATACTCCAAGAGTCTGGAGGACCATGCAGAACATTTGAAGTTGGTACTAGAAAAGCTAAGGGAGCACAAGCTTTACGCCAAGTTTAGCAAGTGCGAGTTTTGGTTGGATAGTGTGGCGTTTCTTGGTCACGTGGTGACTAATGAGGGAATCAAAGTAGACCCAGCGAAGGTTGAAGCCGTATCAGACTAGAAGCAACCAGAGAACATCACCGAGATTCGAAGCTTCTTGGGTTTGGTTGGCTACTACCGAAGGTTTATTAAGGGATTTTCGACGTTAGCATCTCCTATGACCCGGCTGCTGAGAAAGGACGTGCCCTTTGTTTGGAACGAAAAATGCGAAAAGAGTTTCCAAAAGTTGAAGCGGAGGTTAATGACAGCGCTTGTGCTGAGTCTGCCGGAGGCAGATAAACCTTACGCCCTATATACTGATGCCTCAAAGGAAGGCTTGGGAGCAGTTTTGATACAATATAGGAAGGTGATCGCCTATGCTTCCCGAAAACTGAAGCCGCACGAAGTCAATTATCCCACGCATGATCTAGAGCTGGCTGCCATTGTGTTCGCATTAAAGAAATGGAGACACTATTTGTATAGGGCGGAATATGAGGTGTTCACTGATCACAAAAGCCTGTAGTACATCTTCACCCAGAAAGACTTGAATTTGAGGCAGCGAAGATGGATGGAATTTCTGGAGGAATACCGGTGTCCTATCAACTACCACCCCGGGAAAGCCAACGTCGTTGCTGATGCCCTAACTCGGAAAGTCAGAATGGCCAGGCTAAGAGTAAAAGAGGTTAAAATAGTTCAGGACGTGTTGGACAGAAGAGCAGAAGTGCAAGAAGAGAGGATCATTATTAGCAACCTGAAGTTGACACCAGATCTAAGGCGGGAAATTGTTGAAGCCCAGCAGAGTAATGCAGAATTTCAGCTTTTCAAGGATAAGGAGCTTAAACGGCAAGGCAGTGAATTCCGATAGGACGGAGCGGGAGTGTTGTACTTCCGAGATCGTTTGTGTGTACCCGAGGAGCACCAGTTGAGGGACAGAATTTTAGAAGAAGCGCATAAGAGCAAGTACGCCATTCATCCAGGAGAGGTCAAGATGTATCAAGATCTGAAAAAAATCTTATTGGTGGCCCGGGATGAAGCGGAACGTGGTTAAGTATGTCTCAACGTGTCTAACCTGTCAGAAAGTCAAAGCGGAGCACAGAAAGGTGGTAGGATTATTACAACCGTTGCCAGTACCAGAATGGAAATGGGAAGAGGTAACCATGGACTTCGTTACCGGACTCCCTATGGCCAGGAGCCAAAAGGACGCCATATGGGTAGTGGTGGATCGACTGACTAAGTCGGCGCATTTCATATCCGTGAATGTAAGGGATTCTATACAAAAGTTGGCTCAGACCTACATGCGGGAAATAGTCAGATTGCACGGAGTACCTTCAAGTATTGTGTCTGACCGTGATCCGAGATTTACGTCCCGATTTTAGGGCAAGTTTCTAGAATCGATGGGTTCTAGTCTGAAGTTCAGTACGACGGCGCATCCACAGACCGATGGACAGTCAGAAAGAGTTATTCAGATATTGGAGAATATGCTGAGAGCCTGTGTGTTGGATTTCGGGGATAAGTGGATTGAAAGTGTGCCGTATATCGAGTTATCATACAATAACAGTTATCAGGCTTCGATTGGAATGGCTCCATATGAAGCTCTATACGGACGTAAGTGTCAAGTACCGCTATATTGGAGTTGGTCAGAGGATGGACATATAAGCAAATCGGGAGGAGTCTATGTTCAGGAAATGTTGGACAAGGTTAAGTTAATTAGGGAAAGGTTGAAGGTAGCCCAGAGTCGACAAAAGAGTTATGCAGACAATAGGCAGAGAATGTTAGAATTTCAGGTGGGAGACAGTGTGTTTCTAAAACTGACACCGAATAGGGGAATTCTAAAGCACCCGAAAGGGGGAAAGCTGAATCCGAGATATTTGGGTCCGTTTCCAGTAAAAGAGAAAATTGGGCCGGTGGAGTACCGATTGGAGTTGCCAGATGGGCTGACGGGAATTCACAACGTATTCCATGTATCACAGTTGAAGAAATACAATGCCGATCCCGGACATGTGTTGAATGATGAGCCGTTAGTGCTACAACCCGACTAGAGCTATGTGGAGAAACCCATAATGATATTGGACCGAAGTATCAAGACTCTCCGGAACAAGCATATTCCGATGGTAAAAGTGCAGTGGGAGCATCATGGCATGCGAGATGCCACATGGGAAATAGAAGAGTGGGTAAAGCGAAAGTATCCCGATCTGAGGTAAAGGTGCGTCTGAATTTCGGGACGAAATTCCCCTAAGGAGGGGAGGATGTGAAACCCCACCTAAAGCCAACCCTAGAGTAAGGGGGTCGGGAATGCATATCATATTATTTTGCATGAATATATATGGTTTTGAATGATTTTATGTGCTTTAGAATCGTGGATTATAGGTTTAAATGCTTAGTTATGCTAATTGAGTAGGAGGGGTAAAATGGTAATTTTACTTGAGGTCAGAATAGGGAGAAAAATATGAGGGTGAGGAAATAAGAACAAGAGTTAGGGTGGTTTAGTGGTTAGATCTTGGTGAATTAATTTCTAAGGTCATGAGTTCAAATCCCATTATTTAAGTTTTATCATGATTATTTTCATTAAGTTTGAATTTTTGTTTTCTTGCATTTCATAAAAATAGGAATGTTGTTTTAGGGGAGACATGAAGAGAATGTCTTAATCTTATCCTCGTGTCCTAAAAAGAATTCTAGAGGAATTCTTGTCCTATTTATTACCTCTAGCTTGTCCTAACATCTTTATAATTCAAAACCATTAAATCATTTCTTTTAAATTCCAAAAAAAAAAAAAAATTCTGGGATAACTCCTCCACCATGAAATTCGAAAATCAGCTATGGTGGTTGGGTAGTTGGACGAAAATAGGAGGGTAAATAGGAAGGGTTCCAAGAGAAAATCAATCACCATGAAAGGACCTTCAAATCTACCTTCATGTTGTTCATACTTTAGTAGAAAGAAATCTGGAAATTTTCCAGAATTGTTGCAGCCCCTTTTTTCGAAAATTCAGGCCATAATCCCATTCATTTGCTGCCAAGGAAATGGTCATTTTCTGTGGCTTGGAAGCTGGGAAAACAGTGCAAATTTCGGACTACACAAAACAGCACCAAACCAGAAAAAAAAAACTGGGCATTTCGTAGCTAGAAATCAAGGAAATGAAGCTGTTTTTAGTTCACCTTCAAGCCAGCAAATCTCTTCTGTATTTGTCCAGAAATAAGGCTGAAAAACCAACCTTGGAAGACCCTCAAACACTCCAGAAGAACCTCTAAAAATCGAGCTAAGAGGGTGCAAAATTCTGCACCAAAAATTCTGCAAACTTCGAAAATTCTGGACAACTTGAAACCAGAATTTTCCAGCCTTGTTTCCTTCTAGCCTAAGGCCAAAATTCATCTCCAACCTCTATAAAAATTGAGCTTGCTCAGCTATAGACTGAACACCATAAACCCCACTCTTGCCTTGAGATAAGGACTCCATAGCTGCACCACAAAACACTCATAAGATCACTCAATTCAAACTCTTTTGAACTTCAAATAATTTCAGCATTTTACTCCATTAAAATCACTCTTGCATTAGGCTAATTAACCAGAATTTTCTCTGCCTTCATGGACTGAATTTTGCCCAGCCTTGAGCAACATTAACCTTCAATCATTTCCAAAAAAACTCCATGTTCAGCCGGCACCATTAAAAGACATAGAAACCTCTCTTGATCAAAAGACCATAGCCAACCTTTTACCTTAAACCTCTGCACTATTTCCTCCATTTAAATTTCAAAAAAATCTGATCATCCCCTCTCTTTCTAGCTGAAAACCGAAACCCTCATTCATTCCATACCATTCGGCCAGCCTTCTACCAAAATTCGTGCAGCATTCTTCCAAATTCTCTTTATTTTCACCAAGAACACACACTAACCTTCTTCAAGCCTAACCCTACTCTAAACACCTCCAATCACTCTCAAACACTCCAAATCACTTCCATTTAATCCCTAAACCTCATTTCTGGTATTTATAACACAAAACCTCACAAACAAAAATTTTCAAGCGGATCAAAATCTACCTTTTTCTTGAAGGTCACAAGAACATCAACAGGTAAGTCAAGAACATCCTTCTTGTTCATCTTCATCCATTCGATTATATCATTCTAATGATCTCTCTCTCTCTCTCTCTCTCTCTCTCTCTCTCTCTCTCTCTCTCTCTCTCTCTCTTCTCTTGTAACCGAAATGGTTGATCAATCATCAACCATGATCATTTGTTTCGTTGGACCATTCAAGACACTCCATCGCGCGTGGACCTTCCTTTGTCTTCTTCAAAGTACTCGACAATCAAGTATTCATTCTTAAATCTCTCTTATTAAATTCTGAAATCATGTCTCTTAGGTGTTGATAGGGAGATGGAATATGATTGGGAGATTGAGTATATGCATAAAGGGATTGGGGTTAGGACGTGATGATTGTTGTATATGACTAGGATATATGTATTTTCCTTTCGAATCATTGTATGTTCTTTATGCTTAATGAATTTTATGGATATTTGTAGCATGATTAGATATTATGACACCAAAGGTGATTAGGCTTTTATGTTCTTATTTTCCAAGGAAACCATGACTGATGATTATGTTTAGTAGGATTTTGGCCATGTGATGGTATGAGATAGTTCAAGTGTATGTTGATGAATGGATTAATTTATTGTTTGATGATGGAGAACGCGATCATGAATCCTTGCTAGCACTAGGAAAATCATGATAAAAGATTATTTTCTTATTAATTCTAGGTTATATTCATTAACAAAATTTATTACAAAAAAATTAGAACTACTACTATAGTTACCTTCAGAATTCGAAACACTAGGAGATTTGAATTGGAATATTTAATTGGACTATTAATATTTTTATTAAACAAAAAATTAATAAAATTCATTTATTACTAATTTTATTTATTACTAACTAATTATTATCTATTAAAAAATAATTAATTCAAAATTATTTAATTTATTATTTATTTATAATAAAGCTATTTTAAAATTATTTAGGACTTAATATTATTTAAAATTTAAACCTTAGTTTATTTATTATTAATAACACTCAAGAATTATTATTTGAGTCTATAATTTATTAACAATTATTTTAGAACCCCTAGTTATTTTAACTTATCAAACTAGACTTATTTTATAAAATTCTTTAACATCTAGCCTTAAAGCTTATGACATTGATGTCATGGTTAATCATGGTTGTAACTAGTTGAGCTAAGAATTATTTATGTAAGGCAGGTATAGCTTGAATGTGACCTTATGTTTTGTGTTTACCCCAGGCGGGGTTAGGTCTGCCTTGGAAGACTTTTGAGTTTGAGCAAGCAAAGAAGCAGGTAAGCTCCTGCATGGAGTTTTGTGAACACCAAAAGTTATCGTGGCAAGCAAATGCAATGTATATGGACATTTATTTGTAAATGCAATTAAGGACTATTTTTCCTTTTTATTTCAGTCAAGCAAATCATTTGAAAATTGAACAAGCAGTTTTACACAAATCTAAACTTTTCTAAAACCCAACTTGACTAGACTTTTGGAAATCCTTAATTTCTATTTTCAAATAAAGCAAAGTTTGATCAATTTTCTCCCAAGGGGAACAATCAACGTTGAGTACTTAATAAGGGTAGACCACTAGGACTAGTCTTTGAAGGGTTAGGGTAAGTCTCTCAGTAGGTGGCCACCTCTGAGGGGTGAGTCCTTCCTGGATAGGATGCCAGTCCGGTAGGTCATACCGGTCCAAGCTAGTAAGTTTCATTAATGTGGACTGTGTGTTTCGGAGTGGACAACCAGTAAGTTTGGGTGTAGAGATGGAGGAGTATCTCACCCGGTAGGCTATACACCTACATTTTGTCAGCTTGCACAAAGTGTGGCATTTTGACAGTTATTTAGTCATGGGGCCCAACGTGTGGTAACCCATGGCTACCCATTTGAGTGGTTGTATTTATTGTGCACATGTATGGTTTGAAAATCGAAACACCACTCTTTATTTTCAACATTTATTTATTACTTGCCAACACTTTTCCTTATGAAACTTTTACAACCTGCATACATGAGTTATTTTACCCGAACCACTCAAAGCACACACGGGCTTACTGAGATTTTTATCTCACCACCTTTTATGCCATATTTTCAGGAAGATCCTGCTGTGGAGGTCATTAGCTAGATTGTTTCCTGTGCTTGAAGACTCATGTTATTTACTTTAAGTGTTATTTGAGAGATTGTTGCAATCAATTTATTTTGGATTTGTTCCAGTACTTATCTTTTGGGTTGTAATAAGCTTAAATTTTAAAGTATTTATTTTTTTTTTATTTTTATGTAACCTAGTTATAAAGACCCTTTGTCCTCTGGATGTGGCGACAACCCCGGCCCTAATGGGCCTAGGTAGTGGGGTGTTACACTAATGATTGATGGTAGTAGTTGTACAAATATGATAAGTACTACATTGGTGGAAGAATTGGGTTTGGAAGCCATAAAACATCCTAAACCTTACAAGCTTTAATGGTTTAATGAATGTGGCGAGGTGGATGTGAACAAGCAAGTCGTAGTTGCATTTGAGATGGGAAAATATAAAGGGATAGTGACTTGTGATGTGTTTCCAATACATGTAGGGCAAATTTTGTTAGGGAGGCCTTGGAAACATGATAGAAAAGTAGAGCATAATAGGAGGAAAAATACTTATATTTCGAAGAAGGAAGGAAAGAAATCCACCCTATTACCATTATTCCCAAGTGAGGTACTTCGAGATCAAAATATTGTGAGGTAAAAAGAAGAGAAGAAAAGAAAGTAAAGAGAGAAGCAAAAACATGAGAGATAAAGAAAGCATGAGATAAAAGAGAATGAGAGAAAAGAAAATGAGAGTAAACCAAAAGAGCGAAAAAAGAAAGAAGAGCAAAGGAGAGATAAGCCAATGAGAGAAAATCAAAAGAGAATGGCCTTATGTGTGGTGAAAGATGAAAAATAAGAGTGTGCTCAAAGAAAAAAGAGTGGAGATAAAATAAAAGGAGGTAAAATAAGCAAAAAAAATATGGATAGTGAAAAAAGAGCTTAGGGAGAATGGTGGGATACAGATTCTCTAACAATTTACATCTTGATAGGGGCTAAATTGGTCATACTTTGCTTAGTTATTTGAAGCTCTTTTGTAATAAATTTTGTGCAATAACTAGTCATATACTTTCATATTTGAGATTTTACCCTTGAAAAGGTATTTTGGTCATTATTTCAGATTTTTGAGGTAAAACAAAGTAAAATCGTCGCGAAACAGTGCAGAGGCAGCGCCGGATAGGGCCCTAGAACCGGTGCTAATTGTACACTAGTTGCACGAACTTCAAAGTGATGGAAAATTTGAAGAAACATAGTATAACAGTACCTAAGCGGCAGAGGCTATAAGGCTGGAATCGGCGCCGGCAGCATTCTGGAACCTATGCGCATAATTTGGAGAAAAATCGGCGAACGAGTGGAGAAGCATAACACAGGCGGCGCCGGCTCCGAAGGACCAAGGCAGCACAGGCTATGGTCTGTCCTTGAGGCAGTGCTGCAATCTTTCTACACGTTTTTCGAAATCTAAAAAGTTTTACCAACTTCCAACTTCTACTCGGCCAAGAACTTTGTACTTACAAGTTTCGGCACCTCTTAAGCCTATAAATAGATAAAAAACACAAGGAAAAAAAAAGGGAAGGAATTCATTGATCATCGTAGAAAATCTCTCAGTCCAAGGAGGAATTCTTCAAGTTCAAGGAGGGTTGTGCAAGAAGGTCTTCAAAGGAAGAAGAAGGAGGCTTGTTTATGAATTCTTTCTTTTACTTTGTTTTCTTTTTCTTGAACAATGATATATTAATTGTTTTATTGTAATTCAACATTGTTTTAGATATTCATGATTTCTAGAGTTATTTGATCTTTTGATTAATTGGTTATTATTCTTGGTATTGAATTACTTGTGCTTATTACAAGATTAGTTAGTTGATTCTATCCATTGACTTGTTGGACCAAAGGGGGTTGATGGTTGTTTCGATTTATTAATTTCATATTCTGTTAGCAATTGACTTGCTGGACTAAAGGGGGTTGATTGTTTAAGAACTGGTAATTGTAGGTTGATTGATGTCCTTCGAGACCAAAGGTTCATTGATTAATTTCTTGTTCTAAATTCGCCGAGACCAAGGGAATTTAATTAAGGATTGTGTTTAATGCATTTTTTGGATGAATTAGTTGAGACGGACCAAGTGATTCTAATTTATCTAGAAGATAGTGATTTCATGGATTGACCATCAAAGTGAGTATACCTTCATCCTTCATGGTGCTAAGAGAATGATTGGTTATGATAATGGTTAAGTTTTTTAAGATCATGTTTGTCTACACAATGGCTTGAGTACATAATTCTACATCCTCGACATATTCATATTTTTATTTTATTTCCTTTTAATTTTCCTTTTTATTTATTTTTCACTTTGTTGAGTCAGTTAAACAATGAAAGAAAAGTAATTAATGTTTACTTGTTCTTTGAGGATTGACACTCGTTTGAACCCTATGCTCAGTTAATGATGAGTACGCTTGCTCATATGTGTGATTTGGGTTTAACGTTTTAATTTAAACTTGATTGGGAATGTGCTTAGTTTTTGTATGATTTTTTTTATACCTAAGTCTGGACACATCAAGTTTTTGGCGCCGCTACCAGGAAACAATAGCATGAAAGCTTAGATTTTGTTGATTTAACCATGTAAATATATAAATAAGTCAATATGTAAATATGCATACTTGTCTTTCTGCAAACGGTGCTATCTTTTGTATTTCGTGTATGCTTGTATAACCTTGTAACCTAACTTAACCAACTAACTTATACTCTGTTTGAATTACTAACTTTGTAACCTTGTAGTTTTGTTATTTTAACCATTAATTATATATATCTAACTTGCTTCTTGTTTTCTTAGGTATTACCCTTGGTACATGACCCAAAAATCCAACGGCAAGATAGTCGATTTTGACCCTGAAATCGAAAGGACGTTATCAAAAATTTGCCGAACAATTCAAAGGAATCTGATTGTCGAGATGGATGGTGCTCAATAAAACAATGCTGGGAATGATAGGAGAGTTATAAACGACTTTGTGAAACCTGCAATCTCGGGCACAGGCTCGAGTATCACTAGACCTAAGGTAGATGCAAACAATTTTGAAATAAAGCCCAACATTATTCAAATGGTGTAGAATATGGTTCAATTTGACGGGCTACTGGAAGAGGATCCCAATGCTTGCTTAGCCAGTTTTCTTGAGGTTTGTAATACCTTCAAGAAGAATGGTGTTTCTGAAGATGCCATTAAATTATGACTTTTTCCTTTTTCCTTGAGAGATAGAGCTAAATCGTGGTCAAAGTCTTTACCTACAGGTTTCATCACAACTTGGAATGCCCTAGCTGAAAAATTTTTGGCCAAATATTTTCCTCCACCAAGGACAGCCAAGCTTAGGAATGAAATCTTCGCCTTCCAACAACTAGATTCTGAGCCCTTATATGAGAGCTGGGAGATATTTAAGGAAATGTTAAGAAAATGCCCACACCATTGATTCGAGTTGGGAATGCAAATACTTATCTTCTTGAATGGCCTTACGTTTGCAACACGGCAAGTGGTAGACTCTTTTGTAGGGGGTTCCATCAACCATAAGACCCCGGAACAGGTATTTGAGCTTATTGAAAATTTAGCTTCTAATAATTATTCTTGGGGAAGTGAAAGGTCAAAGGCTCGTGTGCAAGGAGTGCAAAAAGTGGATTAGAGGCTAAGGTAGACGCCTTAACTCAAAAGATGGAACAGTTGGTCCTGCCTCAAGGCTAAGTGTTAAACGTCAACTGCGATTTCTGCGGAGAAGGGCACCCCAATCATGAATGCCAAAAGATGGGGTCACTAGAGACTTCAGAGTAAGCGGCCTTTGCAGGTAATGTCTGACTAGATAACAGTCCATATAGCTCTACTTATAATCCTAGCTGGAGAAATCACCCTAATTTTTCTTGAAGTAATGGGAATCTACCTAGGCAAAGTTCTTTCAACTTTGGAGGTAACCAAAGGAATCCAAACTCCATGAACAACATGGCAGTACCTCAAAAACCACCATTGGAAGAATTGATTGGCCAATTGGTAAGTACCATGGAGACTAAGTTCCAAGGAGTCGATGCGACAACAAGGAACCTAGAGGTTTCCATGCACAATTTAGAGAACCAGATTGGTCAAGTAGCTAAACTCATGGGGGATCATCAAGTAGGGACACTACCAGGGAATACAAAGGAAAATCCACGGGATCACAGCCGTGGAAAACCTTGAAGCAGTTCTTTTCTCTTTTCTTTACTTTTCGTTTTGTGTTAAGGACAATTGTTGATTTATAGTATTCTTATTCTAGTGCATTATTAAGCATTCATGTGTTTTTCTGCATTCTTATTAATATTAAAAAAAAAATTCAGAGAACCGGACAGAACAGAGCCGGCGCCGGCTCCAAGAGCCGGGCCGGTTCCTGTTGGGGGAAGCATAATTAAAGGGCCATTTTAGCAACTTTTTCTTCAAAACCTCCATTCTCCCTCGCAAATCCTCTCAAGCCCGCGCTGGCTTCACATCCATCAGTGCCCAAAATTTGATTTTCCAACTTCTAAAGACCTCCATAACATCTATTGCCTTCTTTTTTGTTGATCCTACGGATCAAATACCTCAAAAGCTTTGATTTTTCACAACAAAATCACATTTAATCCACAAGCAAATGGAGTAGATTTTCAAGAAAAGCTTGAATCTGTTGCTTGCCCATGCATATAAGAGCCTAAAGGTATGAGTTTTATTTCAATCCTACGGTTAAATTGATGGAGATGATTTTTCTAATTACTGGGACAATTTTGGCCGAAAATTGGGATTTATATATGCTATGATTGTGCATTCTTCCTTGAGATTCATGAATTGGATTACATTAGGAGTATTAAGCCTTCACTACTTGATTCGTGCTTGTAATCATTTGAGAATTCATATAGCTCGGTCCAGAATTATGGTTATTGGTGATACTTGAATATACTGAATATGCATTATTGATCACATAATACCATGATCCTGCCTTCATTCCATTGATCATGTTTACTAGCATGCTTTGAGGATATTAGCACAAGTTATGCTCTACAGTGAACTTTTACATGCATTGTGCAGGTTGTGTTGAATTGGTTGAAAATGATTGATTGAATTAGGTGTTGGAGTTGATATACATTGAAGGAGTTTGGGGTTTATGAATTGTGAGCTTAGTTGAGGGTTGTGTGCACTTTAAGGAATATCTGTGCAGGGGTAGCTATACTCTGTTCAGTCATTGAGCATACTGGTTCTCTCTTCTTTCTACCCCATTCCTTACTTGACCATGTCTAGAGTAAAAAGTCAGCCTTCTAAAAGGGCGAGAACTTCCTCGTCCTCAGTTCCATCATCTGTTGAGCCCTTATCTCTTACACCTATTGAGTTTGTTGATGCTTCTTGTGAGGAATGGTATAGTAGGAGAGCATCAAATAAGATCATTGTTGAGCATACTTTCTCACCCACCTTAGACCGGGCACTCAAATTAGGAATGATGTTTAGACGACTACGTTGGGGATCGATAGTACAGTTGAAAGGGAAGTATTGTCCCGTGCTTGTTAAGGAATTCTATGCTAATATAACGAACAAGGGTAATAAACATCTTCAGCATAGTGAAACAAGAGTGAAGGGAGTTCCTATTGTCATCACTCAAAACCAACTAGCTAACCTCCTCCAGGTTTTTTACGATGATACTTGGCAAGGGATTGATGTGAATAATCAAAAGATTCTTTCGAACCCGAATTGGGATGTTAGAGGGACGCGAGCAACCCTAGGCTTACATAAGCATAATGCCTTCCAAGCTAACAGTTTCTATTCCAACAATGATTTGGCAGCCAACTTTCTCACGCTAGTGTACATGTTTGGGTTTAATGTTGTCCCCCGTGCTAGTGGTTTCAATGAAACTAGGCTTATTGACACTTATATTTTGCACTGGATGATAAACATATTACCTATCCTTCTTGCTCCTTTGATCATTCAATCTATTAGGGAGGTTGTTCATCACCGTCTCTCCACAAAAGCCTTTGTTTTTCCCTTGGTTATAATGAAGATTCTAAAGGACTTTGGGGTGAGTCTTCAGGGAGAACTCATGGAGGCTACCATTGAGCACGATATGGTCATAGAGCAAACTCTTATAAGTTGCAGGTACAAATACAGCCCAGAGTTGAAGAAATGGCTCACTCCCTTCGAGGTCCACCATCCGGGTCAGGTAAGGCCACCTACAGTGGAGGAGAAGTAGCCACCACCACCGGCACGTGCTAGAGTTGGCAGTTCTCAATCCCACTCTCGGACTGACTTTGAGACCACCGTATTGGGGCACCTCAACCAACAAATGGAGGTGCTCCTACGTTTGAAGGGTACTATGGAAGATATAGCAAGACGACAAGCTACCATGGAGCAGCAGTTGACTGAGTTGAGGCAGCATCCTTCTAGGCCCTATGGTGGTACAGGCACCTCTACACTCGCTGATGAGGAGAAGGATGAGGATGATGATGCTGCAGAGGACTGATGATGCTTTCTTACTCACTTTTGTTTTTGTTTTCTTTCTCTTTTCATGTTTTTGTTTTAGTTAGTTTAGCTTTCCTTTCGTTGTATTTTTTTTTTTCCTTTCTTTTATTTTTGCTTTATTTTCTTTTCTAGCTGTTATGCTTTGGTATTTTCTTTTGTATTTTTTTTAGGTACTTTGATGATGCCTCCCTCTTCAAGCATTCAGGTCTTGCATGCCACGATGCATGGAAGTTTATTTTTCTTATCTCTTCTCTTTTATCTTTTTGGTCTCATGGTATTGTTTCTTCTGGTTATATTTATTTGGCCATTGAGGACAATGTCCAGTTTAAGTGTGGGGGAGTGGTTTGATTGACAAGTCTTTCATATATATATATATATATATATATATATATATATATATATTTATATATATTCTTTAGCCTTCTTGGGAGTAAGGTGCGAAATTTTTCAAACTTTTCTGCTTTTCTAGAGATTTCAAGCGGTATTATTAGTGCGTGTCTTTATGATGGATTATAGAGCATATGTTCTAGATCATTTATGGCAGTTGCATGACTTTTGCACTCACTTAGACAATGTAGTTCTTGATCAAATGCTTTGCATTATTCTTAAACCTGTTTTTCTCTAAAATTCATGGAGCATTCTAGAACTTACTTGAATACCTCTCGAGGAGAAATAAGAAAGGCAATCATGATTTAAGTTAGGGATAATGGTAATAGGCCTTCTTTGGATAGTTTGAGCTTTTCAAGCCTACCTATTGTTATATTATCCCTAGTGCATATTTTGAGCCTAAATTGGTGATTTCTTTCTTGGAAACCCGTCACGATATTTTGTCCATTACTTGTGCTGAAAGTTTGTATAATTTCCAAATCTTTATGCTCTTGAAGGATGAAAGTATATGTATGTTGAGGAAAAAATGCAGTGATAGAGATCATGACTTGTTACTTTCAGTCATGGATCAATTACGAGTGGAGCTGGGAAAAGAAAGGAAGTGGAATGGAAGGAAGAAGTTGAAAACAATTGAGAAAGAAAAGAGTGTTGAGCTGAAAAAGATGAGAAAGAAGAAAAGAAATGAGAGGAAGTGAAAAGAGAAAACAACAAGCTGCTAGAAAGAAAAGTGAGTGAAAAAGGAAAGAATAGCAGCAGTGAAAACAAAAGATGAGTAAAAGAAGAGAGAATTGAAAGAGAATTGGAAAGAAAAAAAAAAGGAGCAAAAAGATCACAAAAGGGATGGTGAGTGAATTGTAAACGTAAATCTGTATAAAACACTCGATACCATTGCTGAAAAATTGAGTGATCTTGTGAGGAAAAGAGTTAATGATAAGAAGAGGTGAAAGAGAAAACAAGAACAATGCAGGATTTGCTTGAAATACATAAGGATTGTTATATAAGGTTATGGTTTGATTGATTCTTGGAATAGGAGAGCAAGAAGAGTTGGGAATTATATGTTTATTTTGGTTACCCTTTTCTTGCTTACTCTCAGTTTTTCTTTGACTTTTGATTTTCCCATATCCTTCATTTGCTAAGCCGCATTACAAACCTTTAGCCTTACATTACAAGCTTAAAAGTCCTACTTGATCTAAGTAGAATCATGATATGTCTCGGATTAGTGGAGAGAGTGTATGAAAAGTAAGCATATGGAATGCATACTCTTTTTTAACTGACTTTTTTCCAATGGTTTGAGAATATTTTGATGTATTGAGATGGTTCTACTAAGTCGTTTATCACTACACAAGTCTTGCATTGGCTGTGAAAGATGTAGTATCATATGTTTTATGTTCATGAATAAAGGAAGCATTGGAGATGTGGTTTTGGAATTGATTGAGTGATTTGATTAAAACCTTATGTTTTTCGTACTTGTTCTTGATACTTTGCTTAAGGACAAGCAAAGAGCTAAGTGTGGGGGAATATGATAGGGGCTAAATTGGTCATACTTTGCTTAGTTATTTGAGGCTCTTTTGTAATACATTTTGTGCAATAACTAGTCATATGCTTTCATATTTGAGATTTTACCCTTGGAAAGGTATTTTGGTCATTATTTCAGATTTTTGGGGTAAAACAAAGCAAAACTGTCGTGAAACAGAGCAGAGGCGGCGCGGGCTAAGGCCCCAGAACCGGCGCCGACTGTACACTGGTTGCACAAACTTCAAAGCGATGGAAAAATTGTAGAAACAAAGTAGAACAGAACCTAAGTGGTGCCGGATGTAAGGCTAGAACCAGCACTGGCAGCATTCTGGAACCTATGCACACAATTTGGAGAAAAATTGGCAAATGAGTGGAAAAGCAGAACATAGGCGGCGCCGGCTCCGAAGGACCAAGGCAGCGCCGGCTGTGGTCTGTCCTTGAGGCGGTGCTGCGATCTTTCTACTCATTTTTGGAAATCTAAAGAGTTTTAGCAGCTTCCAACTTCTATTCGACCAAGAACTTTGTACCTACGAGTTTAGGCACCTCTTAAGCCTATAAATAGATGAAAAACACAAGGGAAAAAAAAGGAACGAATTCATTGATCATCGTAGAAAATTGTTAAGTCCAAGGAGGAATTCTTCAAGTTCAAGGAGGGTTGTGCAAGAAGGTCTTCAAAGGAAGAAGAATGAGGCTTGTCTATGATTTCTTTCTTTTACTTTGTTTTCTTTTTCTTGAACAATGATATGTTAATTGTTTTATTGTAATTCAACATTGTTTTAGATATTCATGATTTTCAGAGTTATTTAATCTTTTGATTAATTGGTTATTATTCTTGGTATTGAATTACTTGTGCTTATTACGAGATTAGTTGGTTGATTCTATCCATTGACTTGCTGGACCAAAAAGGGTTGATGGTTGTTTCGATTTATTAATTTCATATTCTGTTGGCAATTGACTTGCTGGACCAAAGGGGGTTGATTGTTTAAGAACTGGTAATTGAAGGTTGATTGATGTCCTCCGAGACCAAGGGTACATTGATTAATTTCATGCTCTAAATTCGCCAAGACCAAGGGAATTTAATTAAGGATTGTGGTTAATGCATCTTTTGGATGAATTATTTAAGACGGGCCAAGTGATTCTAATTTATCTAGAAGATAGTGATTTCATGGATTGACCATTAAAGTGAGTTTACCTTCATCCTTTATGGTGCCAAGAGAATGATTGGTTATGATAATGGTTAAGTTCTTTAAGTCCGCCACCACGTTGGCCTTCCCGGGATGGTAGTTGATCGGGCAACAGTATTCTGCTAAGAATTCCATCTACCTTCGCTACCTCAAGTTCAGATCCTTTTGGGTTAAGATATACTTCAGACTCTTATGGTCGGTGAATACCTCGTATTCAGCTCCATACAGGTAGTGTCTCCATTTCCTTAGGGCTAACACTGTAGCTGCCAGCTCTAAATCATGAGTGGGATAGTTGACTTCAAGAGGTCTCAGCTTCTGAGAAGCGTAAGCAATCACCTTCCGGTCCTGCATCAACACTGCTCCCAGTCCTTCTTTCGAAGCGCTAGTATATAGCACGTAAGGTTTCTCTTCCTTCGATAGACTCAATACCGGTGTTGACATCAGTCTGAGCTTCAGTTCTTGAAAACTTTTCTCGCATTACTCGTTCCACACAAATGGAACATCCTTTTGCAATAATCGGGTCATTGGCGATGCAAGTGTCGAAAATCCTTGGATAAATCTTCGGTAGTAACCAGCCAGTCCCAAGAAACTCTGGATCTCAATGATACTCTCCAGCTGCTTCCAATCCGATACCGCTTCAACCTTTACCGGGTCCATCTTGATTCCCTCCTTGGTCACTACATGGCCAAGGAATGCCATACTGTCCATTCAAAATTCGCACTTGCTGAACTTGGTCTACGGCTTGTGCTCCCGAAGCTTCGGATGCTCTGCATGCTCCTCCGGACTCTTGGAGTAGATCAAAATGTCGTCGATGAAGACCACCACGAACTTGTCCAGATAATGTCGGAATACTCGGTGCATCAGGTCCATGAATACTGCTGGAGCATTAGTCACCCCGAACAGCATCACCACGAACTTGTAGTGTCTATATCTGGTGTTGAAGGTGTCTTGGGAATATCATCCTCTCTTATCCGCACCTGGTAGTACCCTTGCTTCAGATACAACTTAGAGTAGCAACTGGATCCTTGCAATTGGTTGAATAATTCATCAATCAATGGTAGGGAATATTTGTTCTTGATCGTCAAGTTGTTCAACCCTCAGTAGTCGATGCATAGCCTCAGAGTTCTGTCCTTCTTCTTTAGAAATGTCACAGGCACTCCCCAGGGTGACGTGCTCGGCCTGAAATAGCCGTAACTCACTAACTCCTCCAACTGTTCTTTCAACTCTTTCAACTCTGCTGGTGGCATCCGGTACGGAGTCCGCGATACTGGTTCCGCTCTTGGAACAAAGTCGATGGTGAATTCCACTTCTCAGCAAGGGGGTAGAGAATCAAGCTCCGTCGAAAAGACATAGGGGAAATCCTTCACTATTTCAGTGTCCTCCAGAGTGCATTGGTCCTTCGGCTTGTTTATCACGTAAGCCAGGTACCCTTGACACCCTTGCTTCAACAATTTTCGAGCCTTAGCCCCCGCAATCAAATACTTATATTCTTTCACCCTCTTGCCATTTAATTCCAATACATCACATCCCAATCTGACGAACTGGACTGTCTTATTTTTGCAGTCTACCTTAGCCCCTTGCTTGGCTAACAAGTCCATCCCTAAAATCAAGTCATAATCCTCAATATCTAACACTATCAAATCCCCCTGCAAACATTCTCTCCCCACATTAACTTTACACTCCTTTACATACCGGTCCGCTTACACCATTTTCCCCAGGGATGTGCTTACCTCTAAAATGAAAGGTAGCTCCATTCCATCCCAACCCAAATGACATGCACACAACTTGTTTATTTTGGAATGAGTAGAGCCAGGATCAATCAAAGTATTAACGGAACGTCCTTGAATAGTGAACGTACCTTCCACCACCGCTGCACCGGACCCAACTTTTTCTCTGTTGAGAGCGAACACCTTGGCCTTCACTTGCAGCTTTGGCACTCTACTCCCGGATGCTCCCATAGGGTTGGCTCGGTTGGGCCCCGGGTTTTAAGTCGAGTTTCCTTACCCGACTCGGTGTAATTTGGGGCAGGTGTTCCTCAGGTGGTTTGGGTCGCCACAGTGATAGTACTTTCTCTCACCACCCTTGGACCAACAATTCCTCTCAGTGTGACCTTTCCTTCCACACTGCCTGCATGATGGGAGATTCGGGATAGGTCCACTCAGTGCTGTCCGGGCTTGCTTCCCTCGGTTCTGCTATTGGTGGTTGGCAGGGCGCTTGTGGGGTTGTGGTCTCGGGAATTGTCCTTGCAGCTGTCTCGGCGGCTGGAAGGGTTTTACTGCCATCCTGCTGCGATCCTCATTTTTTGTCTGAGTAGCTGCGTTTACAGCCCCCGAATAGGTTCTCGGTGGGGCAGGTGCCAATGCTCTCCTCAACTCCGGTCTCAGCTCCTTGACGAATTGCCTCGTCCTATTCTACTTGGTGTCCACCAATCATTTGCAATACTTGGACAACTGGGTGAACCAGGCCGCGTACTGGGCTACCGACATGCTTCCCTGCCTCAGATTCTGGAATTCGTCCTCTCGATTCTCCACAATCGACTGTGGAATGTACTCTGCCCTGAAAACTTCCACGAAGTTGGACCACGTCCATTCTTGCTCGTCTATCTCCCTGTCATCTTGGACCCGCTGCCACCACGCTCGAGCTAGTCCTCTCAATCGGAAAGCTGCCAACTTAACCATCCACTTCTCGGTGTACTGGAGCGTCGCGAATATGTCCTCCAACTCTTCAACCCACTGCCTAGGAAGACGGGCGGCTGAAACTTCAGGAACCTCTCTAAGGCCTCATCTTCACCCTTCGGGTTTCGTCGCTCGGCCATCTTGCTGAATGCCAAGCCATGGTCATATCAACTGGAACTTCTGACCTCGATCCCATATCCGGACCATTCCCGTCACCCAAGCTGGGTGCTTGCATCTAAGCTGTTTCTACTTTCGGTGCCACTTGATCAACTTCCAGAACTCTTCCACCTGCTGTAGCTGCACGACGCTTGGGTGCAATTCTAAACCACACCCTAGATGATAAGCATATGCATTTAAGGGTAAAATCATTTTAGTTGTACTTGCATGCATAGTCAAATAGATGTACACAGAAAGCGGATGTAAATTTTTAGCTAAGGAATAAATTCCCTTTCAAAAATGCACTTGTATAAATTTGAAATTTGATAGAAAGCAGAATTAAAAATCCTTGTCATAAAAGTTCTCGAAAAAAAAACAGTAACAAATAAACATCCAAATCAAAAGAACTCCTAGTCCTCTAATCCTCATTAGAACCCTCATCATCAGCCTCATACAACCATCTCCCGGAGTTGTTGGAAAAATCTACCCCATCCCCGCTAGCAAATCCCCCCATTGGCTCCTTCCCAGGGCGCCTAGAACTCTCCCCGGGCTCCACTCGGTTAGAAGAAGGAAGGAAAGAAGGCTTAGGCGGAGACTTATAGTTTATCTCCCCCGGGTCATCGCTACCTGCTGCTAAGTCCACCTCGGGATTAGAAGGGTGGGGTTCAGGCTCCACTATTGTCACCTCATCCTTACTATCCGAGCTTATGTCAATCACTGAAATTAGGGGTGGCTCAATGATCCGGACCTCGTCATCACTGCTATCCTCTATAGGGTTAATCTCATCATCACTGTTATCCTTTATAGGGATAACCTCATCATCACTGTTATCCTTCATGGGGATAACTGGCTGAGGGGTAGGCTGGGGAACTGGAAGGTCCTCCGGGGCTAGAGGGATAGGCGGGTCGCACTGCTGCCCTTTCCTCGCTGTCCTAAGTAGTCTAACCATCCAACAACATTAACAAGATAGGTTAGATAAAGATTTAGACTTAAAGAAATAGCACGAATACTATCAATAATTGCCTAAACCTAGTCTTAGATACAACTTATAACACCCCGCTACCTAGGCCGGCCAGGGCCAGGGATGTCGCCCGGTCCAAAGGACAGGGGGTCTTTATAATTTCGTCACACAAATGAAATAGTGGAATATAAATGATACTTGAACTTAAAATTTTTTACATCCCAAAATAAATATCGATCCAAGAAAAAATCCCCAAATACCAAAAACAAATCCGCAATAAAATTTATCCACTCTCATCTCCCCAAAACATTACACAAAAATAAATCATCAGAAAATCTTACAAAGCAGGCATAATCTAGCTACTCATCCCCACAGCAGGATCGACCTGAAATCATGGTAAAATGGTGGTGAGACAGAAATCTCAGTAAGTCCGTGTGTGCTTTGGGTGTTCAGTGAAAACAGTTCGTGAATGCAAAGTATAAAATTCTTTATAAGAGATCACTGTCAAGCAATAAACATCAGTAAAAAACAAGAGTGGTGTTTTAGCATTTCCAGCCATACATAATTTATAAAATCAACCACTCGAAAGAAAGGATTACGGGCTACCATATGTTGGGCCCCATAACCGGATGGTCAGCATGCCACACTTTGTGTATACCGCCGGTCAGAATGCCACACTTTGTGCAGACAGACAAAAGTAGGTGATCGGCCTACAGGGCAAGATACTCCTCCTTCTCTATACCCAAACAAGAACTAGGTGTCCATTCCGGCAAAACACAGTCATTTGACTAAAGAAGAACACTGCTAGCTCGGACCAGCACGACTTACTGGACTGTCGTCTTATCCAGGAAGGACTCACCCCTCAGAGGTGGCCACCTATTGAGAGACTTACCCTAACCCCTCAAAGACTAGCCCAGTAGTCCACCCTTATTGAGTACTCAACGTAACATATCCCACTTGGGAAAAAAAAATGAACAAAATATAGTTCCACTTGAACATGGCAATTAAGGGTTTCCAAAGTCTTTGTCAAAATCAGTTTTAGAAACAGTTTTGACTTTGAATAAATCTGCTTGTTGGTTTTCAAATAATTTGATTGACAGAAATAAGACAGGAGAGAATCCTCAATTGCCTTTACAAGGATGAGTGTCCATACACTCTACATTTGACTTGCCATAATTAAACACTTTTCATCAATCAGGTTTTATGCAGGAGCTTACCTGATTCCTGCTCACAATAAAAGGTCTCCAACAGCTGACCTAGCCCTGCGTGGGCAAATACAAATCACAATGAATTTCATGCCACAATCCACTTCCTCAATTTTAAATCAACTAAACTTTCTACTACCATGATCCTAGCGTTCCAAGCTTTAAGGCCAAATAATAAATAAATAGGTTTATAAGTTGAGCCTAATTTTGATATTTAAAATAATTAATGGTTTGGGAAGTAAATTCTAATAAGTTGAAAGTTTAAATCTTGCAAAGAAAATTTTAGAGTTTATTTGATCAAGAGTCCTAGGTAGTATTAAGTAAAATAATGATTTATTAATAATTTAGCTGTTAGAAAATAATTGATAGCTAAAATTAGTTGAAAATAAATTTAATGAGTCTTGCTTGAACAATAATAAATAAACTCTTAATGGGTTTTGATTAAAAGATAATAATTAAAGTTTTAGTAATAAATATTTTACTAATTATAATTATTTCCATAAAAGGCTTTAATTGTTTTCAATATTTTAAATAATATCCATATATTTTATTTTTCAAGCAAAAATTATTATTTACTTGACTAAAATATCCTTTATATATATAATAATCCAAATCTACCCTTCCTAGGGTTTTTTTCGAAATTACTAGCAAAATTATATTATTAAATATTTTATTCATGAAATAAAAATTAGCTTAGGGACCACTAGATCATAATCAAATTTCTATGGCTAACCACAATCAAGACCATATACAATCCTTCAATTCATCAAATCATCCAAATCATGCATATAAGCATAGATCTAAATTTATCAAGACATGATCTAACCTCTACTAGCATAAATATGATCATGGCTTCAATAATCCAACATCAATATAAATCATATTCACCAAAGGTGACATAATCTTTATCATACTTCATCACAAATACTACCTATGATATGGAGACATGCATCAAACCTCAAATCATCATACAATCAACCAAGATAATCCTTCCATGCATAAATCCCATCTCTTTCACATTCATACATATATTCATGTTTCAATCTCAAAAATACATACTCAAATCCTATCACAATCCTCCTACTATCAACATCATCCTAGAGACATGAATCTAGAATATAAAAGAAAGATTGAAGGGACTTACTTGGTTAAGGAATACCTTGAAGGAGTTTAGAATGGATCTCAACTCCTAGATGCCTAAATTCGTCCAAGGAAGATGGAGAAAGCATGGCCATAGGAGAAGAAGCCATCCGGCCAAGAGAAGAGAGTTTTGGCCATGAGAGAGAGAGAGAGAGGGAGAGAGAGAGAGAGACCATTAGCTTATTTATTTATATATATTTTCACTAGAGTTCAAGATTGGAGAAGATGAAGTTGTTAAAACAAACCTACCTTGAGGGTGTTCTTGAGCCTTCACAGAATTTTCTGGTTTTGATCCAAACTAGCAAGTTAGTTTGTGGAGTTTGATGTTAAAAATGGTGTTGATGGACTCACGGCAGAGAGTAGGTTAAATCTGGAAATTTTAGAGAATGTTTGAAGTGGTTTGGAGGGGTATTAAGTGAAAGGAAGAAGTAGGTGTTCTTAGTGTGTTGTGTGTGTTCTTGAAGGTTGAAGGGAATTGTGAGGTTTTTGTTGTGCAACTCAGAAATTCTGTAAGAATTAGGGCTGGCAGAATTTTTTTGTAGGGTTTAGGAAGATGATTCTCTGGTTTGGAAGGAAAAGAAAAGGCTAGTTGTTGAAATCCTTGAAGAATATTTTTCGGAAGCAATTTTGGAAACTGAATATTCAAAAATATCTTGATTATTGGACAGCTTCGGAAGTCTGCCATGGCCGACTGTTTTGAGCAGCATTTCGGTTGATTGAAAGCTGATTTAAGGAGGCTTATGGTGGCTGAAAAAAAGGAGCATATTGGTGAAGAAAAAGTCTGGTTATTTAAGGGATACTTTATGGAAGGTTGCAAAACTATGATGGCTGGAATTTTGGTAATCAATCAAACATGATTGCAGGGATTTGTTGGAGAGATTTTCGGGCAGCCATGTCTGAATTTCATGCAGAAGCTTAAGGGAGATAATGGAGCTCAGTTACTGAAGGTTTTAGGGTGGTTTATGCAGAACAAGGATGGGGTTTCTGCTAGGAGAGAATTAGGAAACAAAGCTGGACAAAATCCTGCACAGCATTTGCGCAGGCTGGAATTTTCTTGGGCAGTATTCGGCTGCCATTTTCCAGCCAGCTTGCAGAGAGTTTGAAGGGGAATTTTAGGGGCTTACAGAGAGTTTGCAGCCAGCTTGCCATTTTCCTTCTTCATGGAGGAAAAACATGGCTAAGGTGCTGAACAAAATCTGGAAGAAAACAGCTTGGTTTTGGACTCCCAAAGGTGCGAATTTGCCCAGGAATTTTCCTGGTTTTGCACGATCTTTGTGCAGTCCGAAAATGGCAAGAGAAATTCAGGTTGCAAGCTAATCCAAAATACCACCTTTCTGGCAACATTTGGGAGGGAATATTAGCTAAGAATCTCGACACCTTGAAGGCACAAGAAGCTGGAAAATTTCAGTTCATTCCAAGAAGGAAGATGAACCTAGCTTGAGTGAATTTTTAAAAAGCTCACTAATGAATTTAATTCACTTGAAATCTTTCCCCCTCTTCCATTGTTTCGGTCCATATGATGTCCTTTACTAAGACATTTTGAACCTTCAAAGCCACAGCACATTGCTAGAATTTTTCTAGAATAAAATTGGTTTAAACAAAATGAACAAACTAATGAATTGAGAAATAGGAAAAATTAAGGATCAAGAGGAAATAAACTCCCTTTAAGAATTTTGTGTAGGGCAAAGGAGTAGAATGAGAATACTCCTAACATGTCTCTCTTAGGACAACATCTCTACCCCACTCCAAGCGCATAAGGCCGAAATTATTACTTCCCAAGCAAAAATAAAATTTAACCAAGCTAAAGCTCCTATGATGGAATTTGAACACAAGACCTCAAAAATTAATCCCAAAGCTCTAACCACTAGACCACAACAACTCTTGTTCTTATTTTCCCTCTATCAATTATTTTCTTAATCAATCCTCAAGCTATCTCCCTTTTTCCACCTCAACAAAAATTACTATTTTGCCTTTCTGAAGTAAAACTCACAACCAAGCATTCGAGACAATAAAACTCAAATCCAAAGCGCAGAAAGTCATTTAAAAATATATTTATACATGCAATAAATTATGATATGCATCCCAACCCCCTTACTCTAAATTTTGTTTTGACTAGGGTTTCACATCCTCCCATCCTTAGAAGAATTTCGTCCTGAAATTCAAGCATACCTCTATTGCAACTCGGGATACTTCCGTTTAACCTACTCTACCGACTCCCATGTGGCATCCTGCGTGCCATGGTGCTCCCACTGAATCTTAACCATCGGTATCGTTTTGTTCCGAAGAGTCTTGACACTGTAGTCTAATATTCGCACAGGCTTCTCCATATGGCTCAGGTCTGGCTGGAACACTAACGGTTCATTATTCAATACATGACCGGGATCAGCATTGTACTTCTTCAATTGTGACTCATGAAACACGTCATGGATTCCCGTCAACCCATCTGACAGGTCCAATCGGTAAGCTACCGGCCCAATCCTTTCCTTAATCAGAAACGGCTCCAAATATCTCGGATTCAATTTTTCGCCCTTTAGATGCTTCAAAATTCCTCTATTCGGTGTCAACTTCAAAAATACACTGTCCCCGACTTGAAATTCTAATTCTTTTCGCCGGTTGTCTGCATAGCTCTTCTGCCGACTCTGTGCCGCCTTTAACCTTTCCCTGATCAATTTCACTTTATCCAGCATTTCTTGGACACATACTTCTCCGATTTTGCTCACATGACCATCTTCGGACCAACTCCAATACAACGGTACCTGACATTTGCGCCCATACAAAGCTTCATACGGTGCCATCCCGATCGAAGCTTGATAGCTGTTGTTATATGATAATTCTGCGCATGGTACACACTCTATCCACTTATCTCTGAAGTCCAAAACACAGGCTCTCAACATATCCTCTAATATTTCTATCACCCTCTCTGACTGCCCATCAGTCTGCGGATGAGCCGTCGTACTGAATTTCAGATTCGACCCCATTGCTTCCTAAAACTTTCCCCAGAAACGAGACGTAAACCTTGGGTCTTGATCTGACACTATACTTGAAGGCACTCCATGTAGTCGGACGATCTCTCGAACATAAGTCTGAGCCAGCTTCTCCATCGCGTCCCTCACATTCACCTGTATGAAATGGGCTGACTTGGTTAGTTGACCCACTACTACCCATATGGCGTCCTTTTGAGTCCATGACATGGGAAGCCTGGTGATGAAATCCATAGTCACCTCTTCCCACTTCCATTCCGGCACTGGCAATGGCTGCAATAGTCCCGCTGACTTCTTATGCTCCACTTTGACTTTTTGGCAGGTGGGACAGTTCGAGACATACATGACCACAACTCACTTCAGTCCAGGCCACCAATAGGCTCTCTTCAAGTCCTGATACATCTTGACTTTCCACGAATGAATGGTGTACTTGCTCTTGTGCGCTTCTTCCAAAATTCGGTCCTTTAATTGCTGCTTTCCGGGTATACACAACCGATCCCTGAAATGTAGAACTCCCGTCTCGTCTAGACAGAATTCACTGCCGGGCCGCTTTAGCTCCTTGTCCTTGAAAAGCTGAAACTCGACGTTGCCTTACTGAGCTTCCACGATTTCCCTTCTCAAATTCGGCACCAACTCCAAATTGCTTATGATAATTCCTTTGTCTTGCACTTCCACCCTTCTGACCAACACATCCTGCACCCCTTGCATTTCCTGCACCCTTAACCTGGCCATCCCAACTTTTCTACTTCGGGTGTCCACTACCACGTTGGCCTTCCCGGGATGGTAGTCGATTGGGCAACGGTATTCTTCTAAGAATTCCATCCACCTTCGCTGCCTCAAGTTCAGATCCTTTTGGGTGAAGATATACTTCAGACTCTTATGGTCGGTGAATACCTCGTATTCAGCTCCATACAGATAGTGTTGCCATTTCCTTAGGGCGAACACAATAGCTGCCAGCTCTAAATCATGAGTGGGTTAGTTGATTTCATGAGGTCTCAGCTTCCGAGAAGTGTAAGCAATCACCTTCCGGTCCTGCATCAACACTGCACCCAGTCCTTCTTTTGAAGCGTCAGTATATAGCGCATAAGGTTTCCCTTCCTCCGGTAGACTCAATACCGGTGTTGACATCAGTCTGCGCTTCAATTCTTGAAAACTTTTCTTGCATTTCTCATTCCACACAAAAGGAACATCATTTCACAATAATCCGGTCATTGGCGATGCAAGGGTCGAAAATTCCTTGATAAATCTTTGGTAGTAACCAGCCAGTCCCAAGAAACTCCAGATCTCAGTGATACTCTCCGGTTGCTTCTAGTCCGATACCGCTTCAACCTTTGCTGGGTTCATCTTGATTCCCTCCTTGGTCACTACATGGCTAAGGAATGCCACACTGTCCATCCAAAATTCGCACTTGCTGAACTTGGCGTACAGTTTGTGCTCCCGAAGCTTCTCCAGTATGAGCTTCAGATGATCTGCATACTCCTCCGGACTCTTGGAGTAGATCAAAATGTCGTCGATGAAGACCACCACGAACTTGTCCAGATAAGGTCAGAATACTCGGTGCATCAGGTCCATGAATACTGCTGGAGCGTTAGTCACCCATACGGCAACACCACAAACTCGTAGTGTCCATATTTGGTGTTGAAGGCTGTCTTTGGAATATCATCCTCTCTTATCCGCACCTAGTAGTAGCCTTGCCTTAGATCCAACTTAGAGTAGCAACTGGATCCTTGCAACTGGTAGAATAGTTCATCAATCAATGGTAGGGGATATTTGTTCTTGATCGTCAAGTTGTTCAACCCTCAGTAGTCGATGCATAGGCTCAGAGTTCCGTCCTTCTTCTTTACAAATAGGACAGGTGCTCCCCAGGGTCACGTGCTCGGCCTGATATAGCCGTGACTCACTAACTCCTCCAACTGTTCTTTCAACTCATTCGACTCTGCTAGTGCCATCCGGTATGGAGTCTGCGATATTGGTTCCGCTCCTAGAACTAAGTTGATGGTGAATTCCACTTCTCGACTAGGGGTTAGAGAATCAAGCTTCGCCGGAAATACATCGGGGAAATCCTTCACTATTTCAGTGTCCTCCAGAGTGCACTTGTCCTTCGGCTTGTTTATCACGTAAGCCAGGTACCCTTGACACCCTTGCTTCAACAATTTTTGGGCCTTAGCCCCCGCAATCAAATACTTACATTCTTTCACCCTCTTGCCATTTAATTCTAATACATCACTTCCCGGTCTGACATATTGGACTGTCTTATTTTTGCAGTCTACCCTAGCCCCATGCTTGGCTAACCAGTCTATCCCCAAAATCAAGTCATAATCCTTAATGTCTAACACTATCAAATCCCCTTCCAAACTTTCTCTCCCCACACTAACTTTACATTCCTTTACATACCGATCCGCTTGCACCATTTTCTCCAGAGGTGTGCTTACCTCTAAAATGAAAGGTAGCTCCACACCATCCCAACCTAAATGACATGCATACAACTTGTTTATATAGGAATAAGTAGAGCTAGGATCAATCAAAGCATTAACGGAACATCCTTGAATAGTGAACGTACCTTCCACCACCGCTGCATCTGACCCAACATCCTCTCTATTGAGAGAGAACACCTTGGCCTTCACTTGCGGCTTTGGTGCTCCACTCCCAGATGCTCTCGTAGGGTTGGCTCGGTTGGGCCCCGGGTTTTGAGCCGGGTTTCCTTGCTTGACTCGGTGCAATTTGGGGCAGGTGTTCCTTAGGTGGTTCGGGTCGCCACAGTGATAGGACTTTCTCTCACCACCCTTGGACCAACAATTCCTCTCGGTGTGGCCTTTCTTTCCACACTACCTACATGATGGGAGATTCGGGACAGGTCCACTTGGTGCTATCTGGGCTTGCTTCCCCCGGTTCTGCCATTGGTGGTTGGTGGGGCGCTTGTACGGTTGCAGTCTCGAGAATTATCCTTGCACTGTCTCAACGGCTGGAAGGGTTTTACTGCCATCCTACTGTGATCCTCATTTTCTGTCCGAGTGGCTGCATCTACAGCCCTCGAATAGGTTGTCGGTAGGGCAGGTGCCAATGCTCTCCTCCACTCCGGTCTCAGCCCCTTGACGAATTGCCTCGTCTTATTCTGCTCGGTGTCCACCAATCGCTTGCAGTACTTGGACAATTGAGTGAACCGGGCTGCGCACTGGGCTACCAACATGCTTCCCTGCCTCAGATTCTGGAATTCTTCCTCTCGCTTCTCCACAATCCACTGTGGAATGTACTCCGCCCTGAAGGCTTCCACGAAGTTGGACCACGTCCATTCCTGCTCGTCCATCTCCCAGTCGTCTTGGACCCGCTAGCACCACGCTCGAGCTGGTCCTCTCAATCGAAAAGCTGCAAACTTAACAATTTTCTCCTCGATGTACTGGAGCGTCGCGAATATGTCCTCCAACTGTTCAACCCACTGCTCCGCCTTTTGATCCTGTTCCGCTTCGCCCAGGAAGACGGGCGGCTGAAACTTTAGGAACCTCTCTAAGGCCTCATCTTCACCCCTCGGGTTTCGTCGCTCGATCATTGACTGCAAAATCTCGGCCATCTTGCTGAATGTCTGGCCCATGGTCACATCAACTGGAACTTCAGACCTTGATCCCATATTCGGACCATTCCCGTCACCTCGGCTAGGTGCATGCATCTGAGCTGTTTCTATTTCCGGTGCCACTTGATCGACTACCGAAACTCTTCCACCTACTGTAGCTGCACGACGCTTGGGTGCCATTCTAAACCACACCCCAGATGATAAGCGTATGCATTTAAGGGTAAAATCATTTTAGTTGTACTTGCATGTATAGTCAGATAGATGTACACAGAAAGCGGATGTAAATTTTTAGCTAAGGAATAAATTCTCTTTCAAAAATGGACTTGTATAAATTCAAAATTTGATAGAAAGCAGAATTAAAAATCCTTGTCATAAAAGTTCTCGAAAAAAAAAATAGTAACAAATAAACATCCAAATCAAAAGAACTCCTAGTCCACTAATCCTTATCAGAACCCTCATCATTAGCCTCATACAACCATCACTCAGAGTTCCTGGAAAAATCTACCCCATCCCTACTAGCAAATCCCCCCATTGGCTCCTTCCCAGGGTGCCTAGAACTCTCCCCGGGCTCCACTCGGTTGGAAGAAGGAAGGAAAGAAGGCCTAGGCAGAGACTCATAGTTTATCTCCCCCGAGTCATCGCTATCTGCTGCTAAGTCCACCTCGGGATTAGGAGGGTGGGGTTCAGGTTCCACTATCATCACCTCATCCTCACTATCCGAGCTTATGTCAATCACCGAAATTGGGATTGGCTCAATGATCTTGACCTCGTCGTCACTGCTATCCTCTATAGGGTTAATCTCATCATCACTGTTATCCTCCATAGGGATAACCTCATCATCACTATTATCCTCCATGGGGATAACTGGCTGAGGGGCAGGCTGGGGAACTGGAAGGTCCTCCAGGTCTAGAGGGATAGGCGGGTGCCACTGCTGCCATTTCCTCACTGTCCTAAGTAGTCTAACCATCCTACAGCATCAACACGATAGGTTATATAAAGATTTAGACTTAAAGAAATAGCACGAATACTATCAATAATAGCCTAAACCTAGTCTCTGATACCACTTGTAACACCTCGCTACCTAGGCCCGCCAAGGCTGGGGATGTCGCCCCATCCAAAGGACAATGGGTCATTATAACCAGGTCACACAAATGAAATAGTGGAATATAAATGATACTTGAACTTAAAATTTATTACATCCCGAAATAATATATCGATCAAAGTATAAATCCCAAAATACCAAAAACAAATCCGTAATAAAATTTATTCACTCTCATCTCCCCAAAACATTACACAAAAATAAATCATCAGAAAATCTTCTAAAGCAGGCATAATTTAGCTACTCATCCCCAATGCAGGATCGACCTGAAATCATGGTAAAATGGTGGTGAGACAGAAATCTCAGTAAGTCTGTGTGTGCTTTGGGTTTTCAGTGAAAATAGTTCGTGAATGCAAAGTATAAAATTCTTTATAAGAGATCACTGGCAAGCAATAAACATCAGTAAAAAACAAGAGTGGTGTTTTTGCATTTCCATCCATACATCATTTATAAAATCAACCACTCGAAAGAAAGGATTACGGGTTACCACACGTTGGGCCCCATAACCGGATGGTCAGCATGCCACACTTTGTGCATACCACCGGTCAGAATGCCACACTTTATGCAGACTAACAAAAGTAGGTGATCGGCCTACTGGGCAAGATACTCCTCCTTCTCTATATCCAAACAAGAACCGGGTGTCCATTTCGGCAAAACACAGTCACTTGACTGAAGAAGAACACTACTAGCTTGAACCGGTACGACTTACTGGACTGTCGTCTTATCCGGGAAGGACTCACCCCTCAGAGGTGGCCACCTACTGAGAGACTTACCCTAACCCCTCAAAGACTAGCCCAATAGTCCACCCTTATTGAGTACTCAACGTAACATATCCCACTTGGGAAAAAAAAATGAACAAAACATAGTTCCACTTGAACATGGCAATTAAGGGTTTCCAAAGTCTTTGTCAAAATCAGTTTTAAAAAGTTTTTGAGTTTGAATGAATATGCTTATTGTTTTTCAAATAATTTTTTTGACGGAAATAAGACAGGAGACAATCATCAATTGCCTTTACAAAGATGAGTGTCCCTACACTGTACATTTGCTTGCCATAATTAAACACTTTTCATCAATCAGGTTTTATGCAGGAGTTTACCTGATTCCTGCTCACAATAAAAGGTCTCCAACAGCTGACCTAGCCCCGTCTGGGCAAATACAAATCACAATCACTTTCAAGCCACAAGCCACTTCCTCAATTTTAAATCAACTCAACTTTATACTACCATGATCCTAGTGTCCCAAGCTTTAAGGCCAAACAATAAATAAACAGGTTTATAAGTTGAGCCTAATTTTGATATTTAAAATAATTAATGGTTTGGGAAGTAAATTCTAATAGGTTGAAAGTTTAAATCTTGCTAAGAAAAATTTAGAGTTTCTTTGATCAAGAGTCTTAGGTAGTATTAAGTAAAATAATGATTTATTAATAGTTTAGTTGTTAGAAAATAATTGATAGCTAAAATTAGTTGAAAATAAATTTAATGAGTCTTGCTTGAACAGTAATAAATAAATTCTTAATGGGTTTTGATTAAAAGATAATAATTAAATTTTAGTAATAAATATTTTACTAATTATAATTATTTCCATAAAAGGCTTTAATTATTTTCAATATTTTAAATAATATCCATATATTTTATTTTTCTAGCAAAAATTATTATTTACTTGCCTAAAATATCCTTTATCTAACACCCCACTACCTAGGCCCATCAGGGCCGGGAATGTCACCCCGTCCAGAGGACAAGGGGTCTTTATTACTAGGTTACATAGAATAAAATAAAATAAAGACTTTAAAATTAAACTTATTACAACCCAAAAGTTGAATACTGGAACAAATCCAAAATAAATTGTTTGCAACAATCTCTCAAAACACCACATAAAGGAAATAACATGAGTCTTCAAAGCATAGGCAACAATCTAGCTAATGACCTCCACAGCAGGATCTTCCTGAAAACATGGCATAAAAGGTAGTGAGATAAAAATCTCAGTAAGCCCGTGTGTGCTTTGAGTGTTTCAGGTAAAATAATTCATGTATGCAAGTTGTAAGAGTTTCATAAGGAAAAGTGCTGGCAAGCAATAAATAAGTGTTGAAAATAAAGAGTGGCATTTCGCTTTTCATACCATACATGTGCACAATAAATACAACCACTCAAATGGGTAGCCATGGTTTACCACACGTTGGGCCCCATGAGTAAATAACGGTCAGAATGCCACACTTTGTGCAAGCTGACAAAAGGGCAGGTGTATAGCCTACCGGGTGAGATACTTCTCCATCTCTACACTCAAACTTACTAGCTTGGACCGGCATGACCTACCGGACTGGCATCCTATCCAGGCAGGACTCACCCCTCAGAGGTGGCCACCTACTGAGAGACTTACCCTAACCCTTCAAAGATTAGTCCTGGTGGTCTACCCTTTTTGAGTACTCAACGTTGATTGTCCCACTTAGGATAAAATTGATCATAATCTGCTTTATTTGGAAATAGCAATTAAGGGTTTCTAAAAGTCTTGTCAAAGTTGGGTTTTAGAAAGAGTTTAGCATTTTGTGTAAAACTGCTTGTTTAATTTTCAAATGATTTGGTTGTCTGGAATAATAAGGAAAAATAGTCCTTAATTGCCTTCACAAAATAAATGTCCATACACATCGCATTTGGCTTGCCACAGTAATTCTTGGTCTTCACAAAATTCCATGCAAGAGCTTACCTGGTTCTTTGCTTGCTTAAACTCAAAAGTCTTCCAAGGTTGACCTAACCCCGCCTGGGGTAAACACAAAACATAAAGTTACATTCAAGCTAAACTCACTTACACAAAATAATCCTAGTTCAACCCATTACCATCACGACCCTAACGCTCTAAGCTTTAAGGCTAGCAAAAAAAAAAAAAAAAAGAACTTTATAAAATAAGTCTAGTTTAATAAGTTAAAATAACTTGGGGTTCTAAAATAGATGCTAATAAATTATAGACTCCTTTAATAATTCTTGTGTGCTATTAATAAATAAAAGAATATTTGAATTTTAAATAATATTAAGTCTAACAATATTAACAAATGGTAATTTAAAAATAGCTTTATTATTAGTAAATAATAAATCACAAATATATTTATTTATTTATTTATTTTTAGATAATAATTAATTAGTAAAATGAATTATTTTAAATTTCAAATTAATAAATAACAAATAGATTTTAGTTTAAATAATATTTAGGAATATAGGTAAAAGTTTGAACTAAGGTCTACAAGGTCATCAATTAATTCTAATATTTTATTTCGCATAAATGATTTATTACTATATATACATTATTTTTAACAAAAGATCCCATTTATTTGATAAACAAAATATTAATATTTTAATTAATAAACCACTCCAAATCTTCCTAGAGTTTCGAATTTTATAGAGAAAAATATAGTAGTAATTCCATTTAAAGTAACAAAATTTTGTTAATAAAAATAACCTAGACCTAACAAGGAAATACTTTTTCACCATGATTTTCCTATTGCTAGAAAAGATTCATAAACACATTCTCCAACATCAAATAATAAACCAATCCATTCATAAACACATGCTTGACTTCACACATACTATCACAAGGCTAACTTCCTTCTAGGCATAATCATCATTAATGGCTTCAATGGAAAATAGAAACATAAGAAGCTAATCACCTTTGGTGTCATGATCTCTAACATGCTTCAAACATCCATAAAATTCATTAAGCACGAAGAACATACAATGATTCAAAAAGAAAACTCATACAACTTACCCATATACAACACTCATCATGTCTTAACTCCATCCTCTTAATCCACATGCATATACTCAATCTCCATTCATACTCTATCTCCCTATCAACACCTAGGAGACATGATTTCAGAATTTAAAAAGAAAGGATTTAAGAATAGATACTTGATTGTCGATTACTTTGATGAAGACAAAAGAAGGTCCACGCGCGATAGAGAGCCTTGAGTGATCCACCGAAAAAACAGCCATGGTTGATGGTTGATCAACCATTTCGGTAGAGAGAGAGAGAGAGAGAGAGAGAGAGAGAGAGAGAGAGAGAGAGAGAGAGAGAGAGAGAGAGAGCATTAGAAGGGTATATTAAGAATTGAATGGATAAAGGATGAACAAGAAGGTTGTTCGTGATTTACCTTGTTGATGTTCTTGAGACCTTCAAGAGAAAAGGATAATTTAGATCCGTTTGAAAATTATTTTTTGCGAGGTTTTGTGTTTTAAATCCCAGAAATGAAGTTTAGGGATTAAATAGAAGTGATCTGGAGTATTCGAGAGTGGTTGGAGGTGTTTAGAGTAGGGTTAGGCTTGAAGAAGTTTAGTGTGTGTTCTTGGTGTTCTTGGTGAAAATGGAGAGAGTTTGAGAGGATTGCTGCACGAAATTTGGTAAGGTGCTGGCCGAATGGTCTAGGGTGAATGGGAGTTTCATTTTTCAGCAAGAAGGAGAGAGGTTGATCAGATTTTATTTGAAATTCAAATGGAGAAAGTTGTGGAGTTGGTTAAGGTAGGTGGTTAGCTATGGTGTTTGATCAAGAAAGGTTTCTTCACTCTTCAATGGTGCCGGCTGATCAAGGTGATTTCGATGGAATGAATGGAGCTTGTGCAGGCTATAGAGCTGACCGAAATTCAGTCTATGAAGGCAGAGGAAATTCTGGTTAGTTAGCCTAATGCAAGAGTGGTTTAATGGAGTAAAATGCTGGAATTTTTTTGAAGTTCAAAAAGAGTTTGAATGGAGTGATCTTAGGAGTGTTTTGAGGTGTGGTTATGGAGTCCAAGAGTTTAAGGTAAGTGAGGGGTTAGTGGTGTTCAGTCCATGGCTGATCAAGGAGCAATGTTGCAGAAGTTGAAGGGTGGTTCTCAGCCTAGGCTTGAAGGAAGCAAAGCTGGGAAATTCTGGTTTCAAGCTGTCTAATGGTTCGAAGGTTTGTGCAGAATTTCTGCACTCCTTCAACCCCGATTTGCAGCTGATTCTTGAGAGGGTTTGAAGGTCTTTCTAAGGTGGTTTTGCAGCCTTGTTCCTGGAGAAATACAGAGGAGTTTTGCTGGCTTGAAGATGGACTAAAACAGCTTCATTTCCTTGGTTGAAAGCTACGAAAATGTCCAGAATTTTTTTTCTGGTTTTGCACAGTTTGTGCAGTCTTAAAATTGCACAGATTTTCCAGCCTTCAAGCCACATGAAATGACCATTTTCTTGGCAGAAAATGAAGAGGTTTACTGGCTGAATTTTTGAAGAGATGGTCTGCAAAAATTCTGGAAAATTTTCCAGATTTCCCTTCACTAAAACATGGACAACATGAAGGTGAATTTTTGAAGGTTCTTTCATGGTGTTTGATTTCTCTTGAAACCCCTTCCTATTTCCCCTCCTATTTTCGGCCAACTCCCCATCCTCCATAGCTGATTTTAGAAATTCAAGGTGAAGAAATATCACAGAATTTTGGAGTTCAAAAGAAGAGATTTAATGAATTTAAATTGTAAAAATGTTAGGACAAGCTAGAGGTAATAAAAAGGACAAGAATTCCTCTAGAATTCTTTTTAGGACATGAGGACAGGATTAGGACATTCTCTTCATGTCTCCCCTAAGACAACATTCCTATTTTCATGGAATGGAAGAAAACAAAAATTCAAACTTAGTTGAGATAATCATGACAAAAGCTTAAATAATGGGATTTGAACTCATGACCTTAGAAATTAATTCACCAAGCTCTAACCACTAAACCACACTAACTCTTGCTCCTATTTTCTCAACCACATATTCTTCTTATGAAATCCCCAAGCTATCTTCCTATTTTGACCTCAAGCAAAATTACCATTTTACCCCTCCTACTCAATAAGCATAACTAAGCATTTTAACCTATAATCCACAATTCTAAAGCACATAAAATCATTCAAAAACATATATATTCATGCAAAATAATATGATATGTATCCCGACCCCCTTACTCTAGGGTTGGCTTTAGGTGGGGTTTTACACTTTATATATATAATAATCCAAATCTACCCTTCCTAGGATTTTTTTTTTGAAATTACTAGCAAAGTTATATTATTAAATATTTTATTCATGAAATAAAAATTAGCTTAGGGACCACTAGATCATAATTAAATTTCTATGGCTAACCACAATCAAGAACATATACAATCCTTCAATTCATCAAATCATCCAAATCATGCATATAAGCATAGATCTAAATTTATCAAGACATGATCTAACCTCTACTAGCATAAACATGATCATGGCTTCAATAATCCAACCTAAATATAAATCCTATTCACCAAATGTGACATAATCTCTAGTATACGTCATCACAAAAACTACCTATGACATAGAGACATGCATCAAACCTCAAATCATCATACAATCAACCAAGATAATCCTTCCATGCATAAATCCCATCTCCTTCACAATCATACATACATTCATGCTTCAATCTCAACAATACATACTCAAATCCTATCACAATCCACCTACTATCAACATCATCCTAGAGACATGAATTTAGAATTTAAAAGAAAGATCGAAGGGACTTACTTGGTCGAGGAATACCTTGAATTAGTTTAGAATAGATTTCAACTCCCAGATGCCTAAATTCGTCCAAGGAAGATGGAGAAAGCATGGCCATGGGAGAAGAAGCCATCCGGCCAAGAGAAGCGAGTTTCGGCCATGAGAGAGAGAGAGAGAGAGAGAAATCATTAGTATGTTTATTCATATATATTTTCACTAGAGATTAAGATTGGAGAAGATGAAGTTGTTAGAACAAACCTACCTTGAGGGTGTTCTTGAGCCTTCACAGAATTTTCTGGTTTTTGATCCAAAATAGCAAGTTGGTTTGTTGAGTTGGATGTTAAGAATGGTGTTGATGGACTCACGGCAGTGAGTAGGTTAAATCTGGAAATTTTAGAGAAGGTTTGAAGTGGTTTGGAGGGGTATTAAGTGAAAGGAAGGAGTATGTGTTCTTGGTGTGTTGTGTGTGTTCTTGAAGGTTGAAGGGAATTGAGAGGTTTTTGTTTTGCAGCTGCTGAAATTCTGTAAGAATTAGGGCTGGCCAAATTTTTTGTAGGGTTTAGGAAGATGATTCTCTGGTTTAGAAGGAAAAGGAAAGGCTAGTTGTTGAAATCCTTGAAGAATATTTTTAGGAAGCATATTTGGAAACTAAATATTCAAGAATATCTTGATTATTAGAGAGCTTCGGAAGTCTGCCACTGTTTTGAGCAATATTTCGGTTGATTGAAAGCTGGTTTAAGGAGGCTTATGGTGGCTGAAAACAAGGAGCATATTGGTGAAGAAAAAGTCAGGTTATTTGAGGGATACTTTATGGAAGGTTGCAAAACTATGGTGGCTGGAATTTTGGTAATCAATCAAGCATGATTGCAGGGATTTGTTGGAGAGAGTTTCGGGCAGCCATGTCTGAATTTCAGCTAGGAGAGAATTAGAAAACAAAGCTGGACAAAATCTAGCACTGCATTTTCGCAGGCTGGAATTTTCCTGGGCAGTTTTCGGCTGCCATTTTTTAGCCAGCTTGCAGAGAGTTTGAAGGAGAATTTCAGGGGCTTTCAAGGCTGGTTTCCAGCCTTCTTCATGGAGGAAAAATATGGCTAAGGTGCTGAATAAAATCTGGAAGAAAACAGCTTGGTTTTGGACACCCAAATGTGTGAATTTGCCCAGGAATTTTCCTGGTTTTGCACCATCTTTGTGCAGTCCAAAAATGGCTAGAGAAATTCAGGTTGCAAGCTGATCTAAAAGACCATCTTTCTGGCAGCATTTGGGAGGGAATATTAGCTAAAAATCTCGACACCTTGAAGGCACAAGAAGCTGAAAAATTTCAGTTCATTCCAAGAAGGAAGATGAACCTAGCTAGAGTGAATTTTTAAAAAGCTCACTAAGGAATTTAATTCACTTGAAATCTGTCCCCCTCTTCCATTGTTTCGGTCCATATGATGTCCTTTACTAAGACATTTTGAACCTTCAAAGCCACAGCACATTGCTGGAATTTTTCTAGAATAAAATTGGCTTGAGCAAAATGAACAAATTATTGAATTGAGAAATAGGAAAAATTAAGGATAAAGAGGAAATGAATTCCCCTCAGAAATTTTGTGTAGGGGCAAAGGAGTAGAATGAGGATACTCCTAACATGTCTCTCTTAGGACAACATCTCTACCCTACTCCAAGCACATAAGGTTGAAATTATTACTTCCCAAGCAAAAATAAAATTTGACCAAGCTAAAGCTCCTATGATGGAATTTGAACACAAGACCTCAAAAATTAATCCCAAAGCTCTAACCACTAGACCACAACAACTCTTGTTCTTATTTTCCCTCTATTAATTATTTTCTTATTCAATCCTCAAGCTATCTCCCTTTTTCCACCTCAACAAAAAAAAAAAAAAAAAAAAATACTATTTTACCCTTCTTAAGCAATACTCACAACCAAGCCTTCGAGACAATAAAACTCAAATCCAAAGCATAGAAAATCATTTACAAATATATTTAAACATGCAATAAATTATGATATGCATCCCAACCCCCTTACTCTAAGGTTGGTTTTGACTAGGGTTTCACAAAATGCCAATCAAAGAAGGGGGAAGAAGGTACAAGCCAAAAACCGTGGTTCCTAGGATAAAAGGTATTTTTAAGACATTGCAAAGTGATTTTCATTTATACAAAACCAACAAACCATGGAACATGAGAATTGTCTAGAAATGAAGGGTGAAAGAGGAACTAAGGGGTAAGTAAAGGAGTTCATGTGCATCCAACCAACCCTTTTAAAAATCAAGAAGAATCAAGAGGAGTCGTAAAGAAGCATAAATCAAGATTTAGGTTGCACATTAAAGGAGAAGTGAGAGCCAAAACCATTTGGAAGGTCAAAAGAAGTTTTCCAGCATCAAAGATTGATCCTCTACATGAGTACAAACCTAAGACAAGCTAAGGAAATCCAGGTACTATTGGGTATCTCAGGCTCGTATCCTATATGGCGCAACGGAAAATAAAACGAGATACTATTCCAGGACTCTTCTATGTGTGAAAAATAAGACATAATGACAATAAAGGCAACAGCTTTTACATTTGGGTGATCGTACGAAGAACAAAATTTTCTTCTTCAAGTTGAGGCGCGATCCAGCAATCCTTGTGATCAACCTCCACGTGAGTTGAACGTCTACCCACTACAATCACAGCGTGTGGTTATCTCTAATAGTAATCCACACAGAGGAATACTTAAGTACCAAAATTTCTGTGCTAGCAAAAATTAATGGCGGCTAGGGTTTTTCTTTCAAGAAGAAAATGAGAGAGAGAGAGAGAGAACAAGAGGCTGATTTCATGTATCTTGCTCTAGGGTTTTTTTTGTCCAATTTCAGCTTAGGCTTTCTGTGTGTATATTCTCCAATATACATGAAATTCCCTTACCAAAAATAGGGGATTCTAATCCCATTAGAATTCCCTAATTGTAATTGGGAACATCAAGTTCTCATAATTATAATTTAGGCCATAAATTATAACTAATTTTAATTTGTCCACAACAACTTCTCTTTCTCGCAATTAACCCCACTATGTTATCAAATAACATCTTGAGTATTTAATTCTCTATTGTGTTTGACCTATTAGGTTTCCCAATCCATTGGTAGCGAACATGAATTAATCCAAATGTCTTTAAGATTAATAATCTATAATTAATTAGAATTCATCATATTAATTCTAATCAGGATTGGTTTATTAATTCATCAATTAATAAACCCATATTCTCAAATCATGAGCGGTATCTAGCAACACATTATGACCACCCAAAAGTCCAGGAAGTCAACTGGCTTGACATGAACCCTTCAATAACAAACTTCAGTGCAATCAACTCCTTTCACCGTACAATATCTCATTCGGTTTGGAGTACGGAATTAGTGCCAACTCCCTCCAGAATTAATTCTGGCCCGAATACAATAGTACTTGTACCAGGAACCCACTACTCTAGATGTGTATCAATTGGAACTGTTTCCAATACATAATTGCCTTGGCTAAGGACTTTCGAGTAGTAATTCCTACAAGTGGCCGTGAGATATTCGCCACTACCATTAGGAGTGGTGAATCCTTTATTGACCCTCTCAACTACTTTCGTTTACCTCACCATGTACCCAATATCCATCCCATAGGCGGCCCTCGATCGAGCTCCGGAGATTGGAATCAAAGTACAAGGCTCAGCAAACAAAGTACCTTGGAGATCTCAAGGCTAAGGATAGTTGCATGTTTGCTATATTGAGATTATATCACTGACACTAAATAGTTATCCATGTGATTATGTCAAAGCTAGGTCATCCAATGAACTTGTTCCATTAACAAGCATCTATGTGTTAACTTTGAGTATCTTAATACTCACGGTTATGAGAACCACCGCCTGATCAAATCAGGAAGTCTAACACATGCTAGTCTTAACGCATTAATGATGTCCTATCTCATTAATAGTATGACTAGGGACTATTTAAGTACTAACTCAATTCAGTGTAGTAGGAATCTCAGATCATGATCTCTATCATAATTTTCTTAACAAAGTGTTGTACTAGGGACTTTATCGAACAGTTATATTACTTAAAGTAAATAAAAGAAACTGTAAGATAAATAATGCCTTTTATTAAAATAAAATGTGTCATATACAATGTACAAGTGATTGCCTCTAGGGCACAACACTGACAAACTCCCACTTGCACTAGAGCCAATCATTCATGTTTTAATACCGAATGACTCAACATGACAATCATGTTTCTTTTGGGATAGTGCTTTCATAAGCAGGTCAGCTATGTTCTCATCCGTGGGAACTCTGTCTATCTTTACATTATTCCTATCTATGATTTCTTGAATAAGATGATAGCGTCGCAGTACGTGTTTAGATCGTTGGTGAGACCGCGGCTCCTTTGCTTGTGCAATGGCTCCGTTGTTGTCACAATACAAAGTTATTGGACCAACAACACTAGGAACCACACCCAGTTCTGTCACGAACTTCTTGATCCAAACAGCCTCCTTAGCTGCTTCAGAAGCAGCTATGTACTCAGCTTCTGTCATAGAGTCGGCAATAATCTCTTGTTTGGAACTTTTCCAACTTATTACCCCTCTGCACAACGTAAACACGTAGTCGGATTGTGATTTGAAATTATCTTTATCAGATTAAAAACTGGCATCAGTATACCCGTTTATTTTCAAATCACCTTCTCCATATACTAAGAACATATCATTAGTCCTTTGTAAGTACTTAAGGATGTTCTTTACAGCCGCCCAATGACCCTCACCAGGGTCGGATTGGTATCTGCTCGTCAAACTGAGAGCACAAGATACATCGGGCCTAGTACATATCATAGCATACATGATAGATCCAACTGCCGAGGCATATGGAATCTTACTCATGTGATCCCTTTCAACTTGTGTCTTGGGAGACATCGACTTAGAAAGGCTTACACCATGTGACATGGGCAAGAAACCTTTTTTGGATTAATCCATGCTAAACCTCTTTAGCACTTTATCTATGTATATCGACTGTGAAAGACCAAGCAACCTTTTGGATCTATCTCTATAGATCCTTATTCCAAGAATATAGGTTGTTTCACCAAGGTCTTTCATGGAGAATTGTTTGGACAACCAAATTTTAACCGTTTGCAAGACCGGTATATCGTTTCCTATTAGCAATATATTATCTACATAAAGCAGTAAGAAAACGATTGCACTCCCACTAACCTTCTTGTATACACAAGGCTCATCCATATTTTGAATGAAACCAAACTCTTTGATTGTTTCATCAAAACGGATATTCTAACTCCTAGAAGCTTGCTTAAGTCCATAAATAGACCTTTGCAGCTTACACACATTTGTGCCATCACTGGATGTGAAACCCTCAAGTTGTGTCATATACACTTCCTCAGTCAAATTTTCATTTAGGAAAGTTGTTTTCACATCCATTTGCCAAATCTTATAATCATAATGAGCAGCAATGGCTAGGAGTATCCTGATGTATTTCAACATGGCTACTGGCGAGAAGGTTTCATCATAGTCAATACCATGTTGTTGACGATAACCCTTCGCCACTAATCGTGCTTTATAGGTAACTAAGTTACCATCCATGTCCATTTTCTTCTTGAAAACCCACTTGCACCCAATAGGTTTGATTCCTTTGGGTGGATCAACCAAAGTCCATACTTGGTTGTCGTACATGGAATCCATCTCTGACTTCATGGCCTCAAGCCATTTGTTAGATTCTGAACTATTCAGAACATTTTTGTAAGTAGTAGGCTCATCTTCATCTATGAGCAATACGTCATTATGGTCACTAATGAGAAATTCATATCTCTCAGGTGTCATACGTATCCTACTAGATCTACGAGGTTCTTATGTATTAGAAGGTTCATCTATTCTCTCAATAGATGTGGGGTTAGACGGTTGATCCTCGTTTGTTTGATCTTCATGAACTTCACTAAGTTCAATCTTACTCCCACTGTCCCCCTTGAGCATGTGCTCCTTCTCTAAGAAGACGACATGCTTCAAAACAAACAATTTATTTTTGGAGGGTTGATAGAAGTAATATCCAAAAGATTCTTTTGGATATCCCACAAACAAACACTTGTCAAACTTACTTTCAAGTTTGTCTGACTGTGGCCTTTTAACAAAGGCAGGACAACCCCATACTCGCAAGTGAGACAACTTTGGTCTTTTACCAAAGAACATCTCAAATAAGGTAGTATCAATCGATTTTTTCGGAACTCTATTCAGTATACAAATAGAAGTTTCTAGTGCATGCCCCCAAAATGATTTTAGTAGGTCTACAGAAGCCATCATGGTTAGTACCATGTTAAGAAGGGTTAGATTCCTTCTCTCAGATACACCGTTATATTGAGGTGTATGTGGTGAAGTCCATTGAGATAATATCCCATTATCTCTAAGATAACTCAGAAACTCTTGACTCAAATATTCTCCTCCTCGATCAGATCTTAGAGTCTTAATACTTTTGCCTAGATGTTTCTCTATTTCATTATTGAAGTCTTTGAATCTTTCAAAGGCCTCAGATTTGTATTTTTTAAATACAAATACCCGTATCGTGAGAAATCATCGATAAATGTTATGAAATAGTTATAACCTCCTCTTGCTTGTATTGACATTGAGCCACATACATCAGAATGTATGAGTTCTAATAACTCCTTGGCCCGTTCTCCTTTTCCTGGAAAAGGAGTTTTAGTAATTTTGCCTAGTAAACAAGACTCGCACGTGCCATATGATTCATAATCAAATGACCCTAAGTCACCAAGCTTGTGTAACTTAGAAACACGATTTTCATTTACATGGCCCAAATAACATTGCTATAAGTAAGAGGTGTTAGAGTTATCTATTTTAGGTTTCTTATTGTTTATATTGAGAATTGGATTGTCCAAGTCTAGAACATATAAACAATTAACCATAGTTGCTGAACCATAATGAATATCATTCAATGAAAAAGAACATTTATTCTTAAGTATTAAATGAAATCCACATAAGTCTAAACACGCAACTGAGATAATATTTTTATTAAAACTGGTGCATAGTAACAGTTTTCCAGTTCTAGAATTAATCCTGAAGCCAGGTTTAGCTCGTATGTCCCCATAGCAAGTGCAGCAACCTTTACCCCATTTGCAGTACATAAGTCCACGTCACCTTTCTTTAGCCTTCTACTGCTCTTTAGTCCCTGCAAGTTATTGCACAAATGAGATCTACATCCGGTATCTAATACCCATATCTCATTTCTAAAGACAGTATTTATCTCAATCATAAACATACCTGGAGAAGAAGTAGAAGTTCTTGTAAGCTTCTCCTTCTTCTTCTTGTCCTTGATGGTCTCCAAATAGGCTTTGCAGTTGTGCCTCCAATGGCCCATCTTTCCACAATGATGACATGGGCCCTTGGTAGCTGTGTCCTTCTTGTTCACACTACCTTTGGGCTTCATGGCAGCTTTTTTCTTTTTCTTTTGAACTTTCTTCTTAGAAGAGGAAGATTTTACCATTAAAACCACATTGGAATCCCTCTTCATAGAGGACTCCGCAGTTTTGAGAAGATCGATTAACTCAGGGATAGTGGACTCAATCTTATTTATCTGATAGTTAATCACAAATTTTGAGAAACTATTAGGCAAAGACTGAAGAATTAAGTCAACACTTAAGTCATGGTCCATTGTAAACTAGAGAGATCCAAGTTTCTCTATCAAGCCCAACATCTTCAGCCTATAAGTGGCCACAGAAGAACCCTTTGCCATTTTACAATGAAATAGTTACTTCGAGATCTCATATCTCTCAGTTCTGGCTTGGGCATCAAACAGCTCTCGAAGATGTAAAATGATCGATTGAGCATCTATATGCTCGTGCTGTTTTTGCAACTCAGGAGTCATGGAAGCCAGCATAATACATGATGCTATATCACTATCTTCCTTGTGCCTCTTGTGGACAGCATGCTCATCAACATGAGCATCTTGGGCTAGTGGTGGTAGAATAGGAGCATCTAGCATATAGAGCAACTTTTTCAATTTTTGAACGATTCTCAAATTTCTATATCAGTCGAGATAGTTTGATTCGGTTAACTTGTTGGTTTCCAAAATGCAACGTAAGTTCAAGTTCGTTGACATGATGCAAGTGACCTAGATGTAAATATAGAGAGCATTAGCTACTTGTATATGCACATGATATGCAAATAATTAGGACTTTAATTAAACGCATTTTTACTCCACTATTTTACTCAAACCAATAGCCCCCACTACTGATTTGGGAAAGCCCGTTGGAAGCTTTCCTAGTGGACTGGTATCCAAATTCCTCAAGAATAACCTTAGATTTGCCCAACAAGCCATCCTTAAGTTCATTGGTAGGTATCCAATACCAATTATATCGTATGTAACTATTGGATCATTGGGTGATTAACAGCTTTTAATCTTAATGCCTTTTGGGCTACCCCAACTTTTCTTCTAAATTTCTTTATGCTTGAGTTTGCCCAACCGGGATAAAGAATTTAGTTAAACCTGACCCATTAATCAGGAATTTAATTCCAAATGAATTTAATCCCATAGCTTGAACATGCCCAATGTCAAGTAGGCTTGGGTTTGCCCAACAACCTGGTCTTGAAAAAGGACTCTCGTTCTTACTATATTAACGGAAGGAACTAGGTTTAATATTAATTGAGGGATTTCTTCCTTTTAGTGATTTCATTGAATGACATGCATAATAATCAATAAATCACATAATTGATAATCATGGTAATAAAGCGATTATGTGGTATGGTAATGCACTTTTCCTAAATTAATTTCTTTGAGCCATAAAAGAAATTAATATAGTTAACCCAATGTGTTCATGCATGATTTAAGTAGAAGGTCTTACCTCATCGCCTTGTTTTGGTTGCCATCTCCAGAATAAAATAATTTACTCCTATCTAACTTATGTAAATTAATTACATAATTTCCTAAAGAGAGAAAACCTCGAGTTACATTCGAGAGGAGTTAGATGAGAAGAGAATTACACAAGAATTCTAGAGAAGACAGGACACGCAGGCCCTATTTCATAAAAAAATAAAACTGTAAAGTGCATGAACATATATAATTGGTTTTAGTCCATAACCATCCACCATACCATTGACTATGCTTAAACAAAATAAACATATACTTTTATTATTCCAAAATCCCTATTTTTGGAAAAATGAAACAAATTCTAAAATTACCATTTTAGAGAATACATCAATTTTAGATTTTCAAAATCATTATTTTGAAGAACAAAATTTGTTGTCTCAAAACTAATTTTGAGAAAATGCTTTTGGGTCCCGTCTCTCATCAAATGAGGTTTTTTCACTTTCAAAATTCTGTTCCAGAAATTTTTTTAAAAAAAATACTGGAGGTTGCAAATAGAGCAGCCGTTTTGGAAGCCGGAGCTGGCGCCGGCTCTGTTCTGGTTTCCAAAAAAATTTTCTTCCAAAAACGATTTTTGAACATCGCGAACAAAATGGAACCAGCGCCGGCTTGGAGGCCGGCGCCGGTGCCGCCTGTGTTCTGCAACAATGACAGCGATTTTCAAAAAAAAATTCCAGAAACAATTTCTGGTGCTTTCTTCTTCTGCAAATTTTCAGTGAGAACAATTCTCAGTTGTATTTTCTATTTTGAAGCTATAAACAACAACCAATTTGTTAATTTAAACAAAATCAAAGCAGAAAATTAAGATGAAACGGAGGGCAACATCCATGTTGCAAGAAAACGTTTTTTTGCAGAAATTTTCAGCACCAAAGAAAGCATCTTTTCGAAATACTCTGTGACTATAACACAATCATATTATGCTACGGACCCAACTCATAAAAATCGAAACGATTTTGACTCAAGTGAAAACGATTTTCACAGCAAACAAAGACAAACAGGAAACAGTTTTTCATGCCAAAACAATGTCCGTAGACCACACATAGCATTACTCTGATACCACTGTTGGGTATCTCAGGCTCGTATCCTATACGGCGCAGCAGAAAATAGAACGAGATACCATCCCAGGACTCTACAATGTGTGGAAAACAACACATAACGACAATAAAGGCAACAGCTTTTACCTTTGGGTGATTGTACGAAGAACAAAATTTTCTTCTTCAAGTTGAGGCGCGATCCAGCAATCCTCGTGATCAACCTCCACGTGAGTTGAACGTCTACCCACTATAATCACAGTGTGTGATTATCTCTAATAGTAATCCACACAGAGGAATACTCAAGCACCAAAATTTCTGTGCTAGCAAAAATTAATGGCGGCTAGGGTTTTTCTTTTAAGAAGAAAATGAGAGAAAAAGAACGAGACTGATTTCGTGTATCTTGCTCTAGGGTTTTTTTTTTTCCAATTTCAGCTTAGGCTTTTTGTGTGTATATTCTCCAATATACACGAAATTCCCTTACCAAAAACAGGGGATTCTAATCACATTAGAATTCCCTAATTGTAATTGGGAACATCAAGTTCTTATAATTATAATTTGGACCATAAATTATAACTAATTATAATTTATCCACAACAACTTCTCTTTCTCGCAATTAACCCCACTATGTTATCAAATAACATCTTGAGTATATAATTCTCTACTGTGTGTGACCTATTAGGTTTTCCAGTAATAATCCATAATTAATTAGAATTAATCCTATTAATTCTAATCCGAATTGGTTTATTAATTCATCAATTAATAAACCCATATTCCCAGATCATGAGCGGTATCTAGCAACACATCATGACCACCCAAGAGTCCAGGAAGTCAAGTGACTTGACATGAACCCTTCAATAACAAACTTCAGTGCAATCAACTCATTTCCCCGTACAATATCTCATTCGGTTTGGAGTACGAAATTAGTGCCAACTCCCTCCAGAATTAATTTTGGCCCGAATACAATAGTACTTGTACCAGGAACCCACTACTCTAGATGTGTATCAATTGGAACTGTTTCCAATACACAATTGCCTTGGCTAAGGACTTTCGAGTAGTAATTCCTACAAGTGGCCGTGAGATATTCGCCCCTACTATTAGAAGTGGTGAATCCTTTATTGACCCTCTCAACTACTTTCGTTTACCTCACCATGTACCCAATATCCATCCCATAGGCGGCCCTCAATCGAGCTCTGGAGATTGGAATCAAAGTACAAGACTCAGTAAACAAAGTACCTTGGAGATCTCAAGTCTAAGGATACTTGCACGTTTGCTATATTGAGATTATATTACTAGCACTAAATAGTTATCCATGTGATTATGTCAAAGCTAGGTCATCCAATGAATTTGTTCCATTAACAAGCATCTATGTATTAACTTTGAGTATCTCAATGCTCACGGTTATGAGAACCACCGCCTGATCAAATCAGGAAGTCTAACACATGCTAATCTTAACGCATTAATGATGTCCTGTCTCATTAATAGTATGGCTAGGGACTATTTAAGTACTAACACCATCCAGTGTAGTAGGAATCTCATATCATGATCTCTATCATAATTTCCTTAACACAGTGTTGTACTAGGGACTTTATTGAACAGTTATATTACTTAAACTAAACAAAAGAAACTGTAAGATAAATAATGCCTGTTATTAAAATAAAATATGCATATATAATATACAAGTGATTGCCTTTAGGGCACAACACTAATAGGTACAACAACTGCAAAACAAAGAAAGCTAATGAATTGCAGGAAAAGGCTGGTGCTAGCTCCAACACCACAAACAATGTCAGCTTCTGCATGAAATACGATGAGTTTTTGCCAGCCAATTACTGTTCATCCAAAATAGAATCAGTGTCGTCCCTAGCACTAAACTCGGTGCCAACTGGTGCAAGAAACAACACTCCGAGGGCAAGCAGAATAGAACTGGCATTGGCTCAAAAGTCTTAACCGGACCGGCTAGGCATAGGAAGACTGGGATTTCTAATGTTATGCTCTATTTTTGTAGGATATATATATATATATATATATATATATATATATATAACATATTCTCTTTCTAATAGCATATAGGACCATATATTTTGGTGAGGAAATAGGAGAACTCCTTGAGAGTTAGTGAGGTTAATTTTCTTGGGAGTTTTTCCTTTTAATCAAGACTAAATTTTTTGGTTTAGTCATTCCCTTTGATTCAAGTCTCTAAACTTATTAAGCATAATCTAACTAGTTTGTCTTTGAATTAGTCTTAAATGTTGTAAGTCTAAGGTTGTTCAAGTAAAATTTTGTTAAGTGCCTAAATTTTCAATTTTTGTGCACTTAATCTCTTGTAGATCATGTGTGTTAGAGTATTGATTTAGTAGATTTTATTCACTAGATCTGAGTTCTTTGTTGTATTCATAACCTAGGATTCTATCTCTTGAAAAAAGTAGGTATTTTTGTTTGAGGTTTAAAAGTTAAATCTTTATTTTAGTTTTGGAATGATCCTAGTTATTTTATGAGTTTTTCAACTCATATCATGAAATTTTTCTTATTCCAAAATGGATCCAAGTAGTCCCACTTCAATTATCATACATTTCTTGCATTTTGACCATTCGTATAGAAGGGACATAAAATCATTTGGGAAGGATAAGAGGCGTGTGACATCTCACATAATACTATAGGTCCAAGGAGATGTGATGTGGGATATAGTGTGTTATCTTCCAAAGATAACAGATATAGCAATTGAACTAAGTAATAATGATGGCAGAAGAGTGTATTACAATTTAGCAAAAACGAGCATATTTTGGATTTGCCATATTGGTGAGCCAATCTGATTCACCACAATATAAACAGGATGCATAGCAAAAAGAATGCATTTTATAATGTTTTTAGCACTATAATGGGTGTGCAGAGAAAGTCAAAAGATAATTTAAAAGCCTACCATGATATTGAAGCATATTGTGATAGACCTGATTTACATGTCACTAAAATAGGGGAATAAAAATTGAGCATTTCAAAAGCCAAGTATATCTTAACATTGGAGCTAAATGAGGTCTTGCTTGAGTGGTTGAAGGATTTACATCTACTAGATGGATATGCTTCCCATATCGGTGCGTTAATATAAAAGAAATGAAAATTTTGAGGATAAAGAGTCATAATTGCCACATATTTATGGGTAGATTACTTCCAATTGCATTGAGGGAATTTCTTCCAGCATCTATATGGAATGTCCTGTTGCATTTATAATAGCATAGGTGTTAGATTTCTCAGCAAGATGTCAGGACCAATCCAATGGTGCCTAAGTAAATAAATATAGAAAAAATCACATAATAGTCAAGAAGTCTTACATGAGTTTGCCGATTGGTTTAGAGATTATATGAGTTAGTCTTATATGATCATTTTTTTAGTTCATGTTATGCTTATTTAATCAATTGCAAAACTCAAGTAGACCTTTTTGAATTCGTCCAGGTGTATGATCAATTTAACCAAGTGATAAAATATTAATTCGCGTAATTTCATATTTGGGCCATCAAGACAAGTCTTCACACACAGGTTTTCACACATTTGACCATGCATTTGGGAAGAATACAGTCAACAATGGAGTTTGTGTTAAAAAAGGTAGTTGTGACATTGTTGATATGGAAGATTATTACAAAGTATTGCAGGAGGTTATTGAAGTGCAATTTGTTGGAAATCCAATCTAGAAGACTGTTTTATTTAAGTGTGACTGGTTTGACCTAACCCAAAATCGATGAGTTAAAGATCATTCTCAATTTAAAATTGTTGATATAAACTATAAACTGAGTTATCCAAAGTTTGATCATTTTGTCTAGCACAGCATGCTACTCAAGTGTATTATGCTTCTTATCTAGAAAGTAAAAGACCTAAGTTGGATGGTTAGCTGTATGCAAATGTAAGCCATGGCATATAATTAATGCACTAGTTGTTGATCGACCATATCAAGAGGATGTTGGGTATCGCTCACGCATATCGTATATGACGCAGCGAAAAATAAACGAGATACCATCCCAAAATCCACATATGTGTGCAAAACAAGACATAAAGATAACAAAGGTAATAGCTTTTTACCTTTCTTTGATCATCCGAAGAATAAAATTTTCTTCTTCAAGTTGAGACGCGATCCAGCAATCCTCTTGATCAAACTCCATGAGAGTTGTCTAACCGCTATAATCATAGTGTATGATTATCTCTAATAGTAATCCACATAGAGGAACACCCAAGCACCAAAATTTCCTGTGCTAGCAAAAAAAGATGGCGGCTAGGGCTCTTCTCGTTTTCAGCAAAACGAGAGAGAGATAAGAGAAGGGAAGAGAGTTTTTGGCGGTTGCTATTTTCGTGTGAATCACTCTCCTTGGGTTTCAGTTATGTCATCATATAAATTGAAAAATTCATTGAAAAAACTGAAATCCTAAAATAATTAGAATTTCTTAATTGTAATTGGAAACATTAAGTTCTCACAATTACAATTTGGACCACAAACTATAACAATTAAAATTTATCCACAACAACTTCTCTTTCTCGCAATTAACCCCACTATGTTATCAAATAACATCTTGAGTATATAATCCTCTATTGTGTGTGACCTATTATGTTTCCCGATCAATTGGTAGCGAACATGAATTAATCCAAACATCTTTGAGATTAATAATCTACAATTAATTAGAATTAATCATATTGATTCTAATCGGGATTGGTTTATTAATTCATCAATTAATAAACTCATATTTTCAAATCATAAGCAGTATCTAGTAACACATCATGACCACCCAAGAGTCCAGGAAGTCAAGTGGCTTGACATTGTTAGTGTTGTGCTCTAGAGGCAATCACTTGTGTCATGTATATTGCATATTAAATTAATAAGAGGCAGTCTTTATCTTTTAGTTTGATTATTATATCTAACATGTGTACAAACCGTTAGATAAAGTCCCTAGTACAACACAATGTTAAGGAAATCATGATAGAGATCATGATGTGAGATTCCTACTATACTATGCAGTGTTTGTACTTAAATAATCCCCAGTCATAGTATTAATAAGATGGGACATTATTAATACGCCAAGACTGGCACATGTTATATCTCTTGATTAGATCAAGCGGTGGTTCTCATATCTGTGAGTATTGGGATACTCAGGATTAACGTGTGGATGCTTGTTTTGGAACAAGTTCATTGGATGACCTAGCTACGAGATAATCACTTGGATAACTATTTAGCGCCGGTGATAGAATCTCATTATAGCAAGTGTGCAAGTATCCTTAGACTTGAGATCTCCAAGGTAATTTGTTTAACGAGCGTTGTACTTTGATTCTAATCTTTGGAGTCTTATCTAGGACTTCCTGTGGGATGGATATTGGGTACAACGTAAAGTAAACGAAAGTAATTGAGAAAGTCAATAAAGGATTCACCACTCCTAATAGTAGGAGAGTATATCTCAAGGCCACTTATAGAAATCATTACTCATGAAGTCCTTGGCCAAGGCGACTATATAATGGAAATGGTTCCAATTGATACACATATCGAGAAATGGATTTCTTGAACAAGTACTAAAATATTTGGACCAGAATTAATAATATTCTGGAGGGAGTTGGCACTAATTCCAAGCTCTAGACCAAATGAGATATTGTATGGTGAAAGGAGTTTATTACACTGGTAATTTGCTATTGAAAGGTTCATGTCAAACCACTTGACTTTCTGGACTTTTGGGTAGTCAAGAGTCATTGCTAGATGTCGCTCTTGATATGCTAAATATGGATTTATTAATTAGAGAATTAATAAGTTTAATCCTTTATTTTATTAAGGATTAATAATTCTAATATTGTTAGAATTAATTCATATTATGCTATCAATAAGACCAGAAAACCTAATGGGTCACACACAATAAAGGTTTGAATGCTCAAATATATTATTTGATAATATTGTGGGGTTAATTAAGAGAAGGGAATATATTTATAGGTTAATTATAAGTTTGTTATAATTTATGGGACCTAATTGTAATTAAGTAAACTTCAAGGACCAATTTGTTGACAATTGGACGTTGAAGGACTAAGTTACAATTTACGGTAATTATAAATCTATAAATATAAGGAAACGGTTTCCTTAGGGTAAGAGACACAGATTATTCACGCAATAACAGAGAAACCGTGTCTCTGCCTCTCTCTTGATCAAACCTTAGCCGTCTCTCTCTTATTAATCAAACGCTAGCCTCTTAAATTCTACTAGCATAGAATTGTGAGATTGTGAGCGTTCAACCTTGTGTGGATTATCATTAGAGGGAGTTCTTTCTTGGACTTCAGTTGAGCTGCTATGAACCGGTTTTGTGATCTGGATCGCGCCTGTGTTCTTGGAACAAGAAAATTTTAAATTCTGACTTCAAGAGGTAATAAGCGTGATCTTCTCTTTTTCCCGTTTCTACTGCAAACCCGTGATCCATGGCTTGGATTTCTTGCTATTTTTCACTGCGTTTAATCTGTTTAATTAATTTAGAAATCCTACAGACATGAATCCTTTAATAACAAACTACAATGCAATTAACTCCTTTCACCATACAATATCTCATTTAGTTTGCAGTACGAAATTAGTACCAACTCCCTCTAGAATTAATTCTGGCTTGAATACAATAGTACTTGTACTATGAACCCATTACTCTAGATGTGTATCAATTGGAACTATTTCCAATACACAATCGTCTTGGCCAAGGACTTCTCGAGTAATAATTCCTACAAGTGACCGTGAGATATTCGCCCCTACTATTAGGAGTGGTGAATCCTTTATTGACCCTCTCAACTACTTTTGTTTACCTTATAATGTACCCAATATCCATCCCATAGGCGACCCTCGATCGAGCTCCAGAGATTGGAATCAAAGTACAATACTCAGCAAACAAAGTACCATGGAGATCTCAAGTTTAAGGATACTTGCACGTTTGTTATATTGAGATTATATCACTAGCACTAAATAGTTATCCATGTGATTATCTCATAGCTAGGTCATCCAATGAACTTGTTCCATTAACAAGCATCCATGTGTTAACTTTGAGTATCTCAATACTCATGGATAGGAGAATCACCGCCTGATCAAATCAGGAAGTCTAACACATGCTAGTCTTAACGCATTAATGATGTCCAGTCTTATTAATAATATGACTAGGGACTATTTAAGTACTAATACTATATAGTGTAGTAGGAATCTTAAATCATGATCTCTATCATAATTTTCTTAACACAGTGTTGTACTAGAGATTTTATCTAACAATTATATTACACAAAGGTAAACATAAGAAACTGTAAGATAAATAATGCCTTTTTATTAAACTAAAATGTGTCATATACAATGTACAAGTGATTGCCTCTAGGGCATAACACTAATAGAGGATGTAAATGAGAATGATGCACTCTATGTAACTATAACAGATTTACACATTGACCTCCTAGCATATGAATCTAGAGAGTGGGATATTGTTGATGTTCGTAAAAAGGTTTCAACATGTGTGTCGACATTAAGGGAGTCCAAAAGAGATGATAAGGAAGATGACTAGTCTACGAGCTTATCGACAAGTGAGGATGAAGGGGATTACATATAATTAACAAAGAATCAGAATAGGTAGGATTAATTATGTAAATTGCTAATTAAAATATCATTTACTTTTCAAAGTAAACCATTACATATTTTATCTTTAAATCTATATTTTAGACTATTGAATGAAGTTATCCTTTTGTTATGAGTTATGTAATTTAATGTAGTAAAAGTATTTTTGTTGCACTTTATGATTACGCTAACTATTATATACCTCTTCTTGTTTAATAGATATAACATCTGATGGATCTAGCCATCTAGATTCTTTGCTAGAGGAGCAGACACCTTCACTGAGCCAACATCCTCGACTATCGATCACATACATGATCACTTCCGTGCTAGATGTGCTGTTGTCTCACATTAGGATGTATAGTTCAACACACCCATCAAAGGCATCTACTCCGGACGGATCCTAGGCCGAAGATGCTCATCTATTAATTGAGACTATTTGATAAGACTCTTCTTCATCATAGAGGACAAACACAAGAAAGGGGAGACATGTGTGAAACCCCGGTCAAAACCAACCTTAGAGTAAGGGGGTTGGGATGCATATCATATTTTATTTCATGGTTAAATATGTTTTCATGTGATTTTTATGTGTTTTGGATTCGGGTTTTATTGTCTTGAAGTCTTGTTGGTGAGTATTGTGTGAGAGGGGCAAGATGGTAATTTTTGCCCGAGGTGAAAATAGGGAGATAGTCTGTGGATTGAATGGAAAATAATTTTCTAGTGAAAATATCAATAAGAGTTGTTGTGGTGTAGTGGTTAGAGCTTTGGAATTAATCCTTGAGATCATGGGTTCAAATTTCATCATAGAAGCTTTAGCTAGATTAAATTTTATTTTTGCTTAGTGGAGGAAATTTCGGTCTTATGAGCTTAGGGTAAGGTAGGGATGATGGTCCTAAGAGAGACATGTTAGGAGTATTCTCATTCCACTCCTTTACTCTACTCAAATTTCTTAAAGGGAATTCATTTTCCCTTGATCCTTAATTTTCCTCAATTTTCAACTCCTTGGTTTGATCAAGATGTTCTATCCATTTTCTTTCCAGAAATTTCAGTAAAATGCTGTGATCTTGTGAGATCAAAATGTCCTAGTAAAAGGCTTCTCATGGTCTGAAAAATGTGGAAGAATGGTAGGAAATTCCAAGGGGAAAAAATCCCTCTAGTAAGCTTGCTGAAATTTCACTCTAGACTAGTTCATCTTACTTCTAAGAATGAGCTGAAATTTTTCAGCTTGTTGTACCTTCAAATTGTTGAGCTTCTTAGCTGACTTTCCCTCCCAAATGCTGCCAAAAAAATGGCCTTAAGATCAGTTTGAAACATGAATTATTTCTGCCATTTTCGGGCTGCACAAAGGCTGTGCAAAACCAGTGAAAATTCTGGGCAAAATCGCTACTTTGGAGGTCCAAAACCAAGCTTATTTCTTCCAGATTTTGTTCAGTACCTTAGCCATGTTTTTCCTCCATAAAGAAGTCTGGAAACCAGCCTTGAATATCCAAGAAATCCCCCTTCAAGCTCTCACAAATTGTCTGGAAGTGACAGCCAAAAATCTGCCCAGAAATTTCTGTTCAGCGAAATTCTGGGCAGTCCAAACTTCCAGCTTGGTTTCCTATTTTTCTTCCAGCCGAAACACCAGCCCTAATCTGTCAAAACCTTATCTAAACCTCCATTAACATAGCTCCATTGTTTCCCTCAAGCTTCTGGATGAAAAGCAGCAATGGCTATCCGAAAATCTCTCTAACAAATCCCTGCAATTTAGCTTGATTGGTTTCCAAAATTCCAGCTATCCTTGTTTAGCAACCTTCCATAAAATCTTACTCAATTGACCAAACATCTCCTTCACCATTAAGCACCCTACTTTCGGCCACCATAAGCTTCCATAAACCAGCATTAATCCCACCGAAATTCTGCTCACATAGTCAGCCATGGCAGACTTCCAAAGTTGTCCAACAATCAAGATATTCTTGGAATATTTAGTTTCCAAATTCACTTCCTAAAAATATTCTTCAAAGATTGTAACAACTAACCTTTTCTTTTCCCTTACAAATCAGAGAAACAACTCCCTAAACCCTACAGAAATTCGGCAGCTACTCACTACAATCTCTCGAAATCTCTTAAGCTCCAAGAACACACACACTACACCAAGAACACCTACCTCTTCCCTACACTTAATACCCTTCCAAACCATCTCAAATACTATAAAAAACTTCCAGATTTGATCTACTCACTGCTGTGAGTCCATCAACACCATTATTAACATCAAACTCCTCAAATCATCTTGCTACTTCGGATCAAAAGTAGAAATTTCTGTGAAGGACAAGAACATCTTCAAGGTAAATTCACCCTATCAACTTCATCTTCTCCAAACGTGATCTCTAGTGAGAACCTATGTGAATAAACATACTAATGATCTATTCTTCTTCTTCTCTCTCTCTCTCTCTCCCTCTCTCTCTCATGGCCGAAACTCCTTTCCCTTGGTCGGATGACTTCTTCTCCATAATCATGCTCTCGCCATCTCCTTTGGACAAAGTTAGACATCTAGGAGTTGAGATCTACTCTAAACTCCTTCGAAGCATTCATCAATCAAGTAAGTACCATCAATCCTTCTTTTAAACTCTAGAATTATGTCTCTAGGGTGATAATGATAATAGGTGGATGGTGATCGGATTTGAGTACATATATATATATTGTTGAGATTGAAGTATGAATATATGTATGATTGTGAAGGAGATGGGATTTATGCATGGAATGATTATCTTGGATGATTATATGATGATTTGAGGTTGATGCATGTCATAAGTAGTATATGTGATGAAGTATGCTAGAGATTATGTCACCTTTGGTGAATAGGGTTTATGTTCATGATGGATTAATATTGAAACCATGATCATGTTTATGCTAGTAGGGGTTAGATCATATGTTGATAAATTGAGATCTATGCTTGTATGCATGATTTGGATGATTTGATGAATTGAAGGATTGTGTATGTAATGATTGTGGTTAGCCATAGGAATTTAAGCATGAGCTAGTTGTCCCCAAACAAATTTTTACTTCATGAATAAAATATTCAATAAAATAATTTTTCTTACCATTTTCGAAAGAAAAAAAAAACCCTAGGAAGGGTAGATTTGGATTGTCATATATATAAAGGATATTTTAGACAAACAAATAATGATTTCTACTAGAAAAATAATATATATATATATATATATATGTATATATTACTTAATATAATGAGATCAATTAAAGCCTTTATGAAAATAATTGCAATTAGTAGAATATATATTATTAAAAATTTAACTATTATCTTCTAATCAAAACTCCTTAAGAATTTATTTAATATTGTTCAAGTGAGACTCATTAAATTTATTTTCAAACCAATTTTAGCTACCAATTATTTTCTAACAACTAAATTATTAATAAATCAATATTTTATTTAATATTACCTAGAACTCTTGATCAAATAAACTCTAAATTCTCCCTAACAAGATTTAAGCTTTCAGCTTATTAAATTTATTTCCCAAACCATTAATTATTTTAAATAACTGTGCTAGGCTCAACTCTTAAACCTATTTACTTTTGTTTAACCTTAAAGCTTGAGAAACTAGGATAATAGTAGTAGTAAGTTGAGTCGATTTAAAATTAAGGAAGTAGTTTGTGGCTTGTAATTGATTGTGATTTGTATTTGCCCATGTGGGGTTAGGTCTGCCGTTGGAGACCTTGTTGTTTTGAGCAAGAATCAGGTAAGCTCCTGCATAAAACCTGTTTGATGCAAAATGTTTATTATGGCAAGCCAAGTGTAGAGTGCATGGACACTCATTTATGTAAAGGCAATTGAGGGTTAAATCCTTTCTTATTTCAAACATTTGAAATATTTAAAAGCCAATGAGCAGATTTACTCAAACTCAAACTTTTCCTAAAACTGATTTTGTTAAACACTTCAGAAAGCCCATAAATTGCTATTTTCATGTGGAACAGCGTTTTGTTCATTTTATCCCAAGTGGGAAACGTCGTTGAGTACTCAATAATGGTGGACTACTAGGACTAGTCTTTGAACGATTAGGGTAAGTCTCTTAGTAGGTGGCCACCTCTGAGAGGTGAGTCCTTCCCGGATAAGATGTCAGTCCAGTGAGTCGTGCCGGTCCGAGCCAGCAGTTTATTTGCAGTCAAGTGACTGTGGTTTGCCGGAATGGACACCCGGTTGTTGTTTGGGTATAGAGAAGCAGGAGTATCTTGCCCAGTAGGCCAATCACCTACTTTTGTTAGTCTGCACAAAGTGTCGGCATTCTGACCGGTTATGGGGCCCAACGTGTGGTAACCCATATCCCTTTCTTTCGAGTGGTTGATTTTATTACTTATGTATGCCTGGAAAAGCCAAAACGCCACTCTTGTTTTTTACTAATGTTATTGCTTGCCAGTATTTCTCTTATAAAGGTTTCACACTTTGCATCCACGAACTGTTTTCACTAAACACCCGAAGCACACACGGACTTACTGAGATTTCTGCCTCACCACCATTTTATCATGATTTCAGGTCCATCCTGCTATGGGCATGAGTAGCTATATATTGTCTTCTTTGGAAGAATTTTCTAAGGATTTATTTTGTGTAATGTTGGGAGAGCTGAGAGCGGATGAATTTTTATTATGGATTTGTTTTGAGTATTCTTGGATTTATTATTATTTTTTTTGGGTAATAATAAATTTTAAGTTGAAGTATCATTTTATTTCCGCTATTATATTTGTGTGTCCTAGTTATAAAGACCTCTTGTCCTTTGGACGGGGCGACATCCCTGGCCCTGGCGGGCCTAGGTAGCGGGGTGTTACAACATGACTTAAGGGCCAACGACAAAGGTAAAGATAAATAGAAGACAAGCACAAGAAAGGGGAGACACGACTCAAGGACTAATAAGGGTAAGGACAAAGAGATTCCAAGAAGGGCTTCAAGCATTCATGAAACTCCACATGAAGATGGAATATTCTTGGGAGGCAATTAATGGCTTAAAGGGGCTTAATTTATTGATAATTTATATAGAATATTAAGAGAGGCTACAAAAAATAAAAAGAAAGCCAAGAAGATTGCATAAGGAATGGAGGGCTAGGAGAAAGAGTTTATTGGCTAAACAGAATCCAACCGGCAGCGGCCCTTCACTATCTAAGATTTTTATCGGCTAATAGCGTAGAGCTGGTGTGGGCCTCAGTGGCTTAGTTGGCGCCAGTTTACTTCGGGACATAGTCCCATGTTTTGTGCATTTTGATAATTTCTTTGATTTTCTTTCTTTTCTAATATCTTGTAATGATCATTTAAGGCCTGAAATTATCATAGGACCTAACTAAACTAATTAAAAGGGTAGGGGTTACATAAATACCCCTTTATGTGATAAGATAAAATAATCAATCTTGTATATTCAAATTCATAAAATGAGTCATGGGAAGTTCATCCTTCTTGTTCTTCTTTTGTTCAAGACCAAGCTAAAAGATTAGTCCATCCTTTGTTTGAGTCTCTAAATCTTATTAGTTAATCTAGTTAGTTTCTCTAGATTGGGTCTTGGATTACTAATTCATTTAAGGTTTTCTCTAGATCTCTAATTGGGTACCTATAGCTTCTATTCTTATATTCATAAATCCTGATAGGGCCTAAATTCGTCATATATTTCTAGTTATTTGAGGCCATTTTGTGATACATTTTGTGCAATAACTAGTCATATTCCTTCATAATGGAGATTTTACCATTGGAAAGATATTTTGTGCATTATTTCAAATTTTAAGAGTAAAATAAGGCAAAATCGTTGCTAAACAGACTAGAGGCGGTGCTGGGTAGGACAAGAGAGGAGACGCCAGCTACGTGCTACTGGCACGAACTTCGAGATGATAAAAAAATTGTTGAAATAGGGGCTGAATAGAACACAGACAGCACCAGTTGGGAGCTTAGAGGCGGCACCAGCTGCGACGCGAAAGAACTTGGCATGAAAATCAAGAAAATCAGAAAATGGACAAAGAGATAGAATGCAACCGGTGCCGGCCCTAGGCAGGACAAGCGGCGCCGGCTATGCATTAGCATAGAGGTAGTGCCTCAATTTTCGTGCATATTTTTGGCAATTTTCAGAGTTTTGGTATTTTCCTACTTTTATTCGGCCAGAAACCCTAGAGGGACGAATTTAGGCACTTCTAAAGCCTATAAATAGAAAAAAAAAAAAAACACACACACACAAGTTAAGGGTATGAATTCAAGGAGAAAAACACAAAATCACTCAAGTTTAAGGAGGAATTCATCAAATCAATGAGGATTGTACAAGAGAGTCTATGAAGGAGGAAGAAGGACGCTTATCTATGAGTGCTTTCTTTTAACTTTATTTTCTTTTCTTGAACAATGATGTATGAATTATTTTATTGTAATTTGACATTGTTTTTGGTATTCATGATTTTTTAGAGTTACTTTGATCTTTTGATTAATTGATTGCTATTCTTGGTATTTAATTACTTATGCTGATTACGAGATTAATTTGTAGTTTCTTTCTATTAACTTGCTTGGAAAAGGGGTTAATTGCTAAGAATTGGGTAATTAAAGGTTAATTCATGTCTGCCAGGATATATATTCATTGGTTAATTTCATATTTTAAATTTGTCAAGATATGGGGATTTAATCAAGGATTATGTTTAATGCATCTTTAGGGTGAATTAGTTGAGATAGGATATTTAATGCTAATTTGTCTAGAAGATATTGATTTAATAGATTGGAAAAGAAGTGAATCTATCTTAATCCTTCATGATACCAAGAGAATGATTAGTTATGATAATGATTGGGTACTTTAAGGTCATGTTTGTGCAAATAATAGCTTGAGTTACATAATTCTCCATGACATGTATATATTCTTTTATTTTATTTTATTTTATTCTTTTTCACTTTATTCAGTCTGTTAAACAATGAAAGAAAAGTGATTAATGCATACTTGTTCCTTAAGGATTGATACTCGTTTTAAACTCTGTGCTATGCTTAATGATGAGTATGCTTGCTCATATGTGTAATTTGGGGTTAACGTTTTAATTTATACTTGATTGGGAATGTGCTTATTTTTATGTGATTTTTTATACCCAAATTCATACACATTAAGTTTTTGGCGCCATTGTCGGGGAACGATATCATGAAAGCTTAGATTTTGTTGATTTAACTACGTAAATATGTAAATATATAAATTTGTACAATTGTTCTTTTTTCGAAAAGGTGCCATCTTTTGTATCTTGTGTATCTTTGTAATCTAATTTACTAACTTTGACTGATGTTTAATTGACTAATTTTTTCTTTTAATTTTGTTTCAATTGTGAATTCCGTTATCTAACTTTCTTCTTGACTTTTTTAGGTGTTAGCCTTGGTACATGACCCGACGATCTGAAGGCGATATAGTAGAGTTTGATTCTGAAATCGAAAGGACATTGTCAAAAATACACCGAACAGTCAAAAGGAACTTACTCGCAGACATGGACGGTGCTCAAAACAACAATGCTAGAAACAATAGGAGGGTTATGGATGACTTTGTGAAACCTGCAATCTCGGACACGGGCACGAGTATCACTAGACCTAGGGTGGATACAAATAATTTTGGAATAAAGTCTAATATCATCTAGATGGTCCAAAATATAGTCCAATTTGATGGGCTACCTAAAATAGATCCCAATGCCCACCTAGCTAGTTTCCTTGAAATTTAGGATACCTTTAAGATGAATGATGTTTTTGAAGATGCCATAAAACTAAGACTTTTTCCTTTTTCTTTGAGAGATAGAGCCAAATCTTGGTTAAAGTCTTTACCCATAGGTTCCATCAGCACTTGGAATGCCTTAGCTGAAAAATTCCTTGCCAAATATTTTCCTCTAGCTAGGACATCCAAACTCATAAACGAAAATTTTGCCTTCCAACACTTAGATTCTAAACTTTTGTATGAAAGTTGGGAAAGGTTCAAGGAGATGTTATAGGTTCCATCAGCACTTGGAATGCCTTAGCTGAAAAATTCCTTGCCAAATATTTTCCTCTAGCTAGGACATCCAAACTCATAAACGAAATTTTTGCCTTCCAACACTTAGATTCTAAAATTTTGTATGAAAGTTGGGAAAGGTTCAAGGAGATGTTGAGAAAGTGTCCACTCCATGGATTTGAGCTAGGAATGCATAAGCTCGTCTTTCTTAATGGCCTTCGTTTGCAACACGACAAATGGTGGACTCTTCTACGGGGGGTTCCATCAATTATAAGACCTTGGAACAGGTATTCGATCTCATTGAAAATTTGGCTTCTAATAACTATTCTTGGGGAAGTGCAAGGTCTAGAGCTCGTGTGCAAGGAATGCACAAAGTGGATGCTGCGGTTGTAACACCCCGCTACCTAGGCCCGCCAGGGCTGGGGATGTCGCCCCGTCCAAAGGACAAGGGGTCTTTATAACTAGGTCACACAATTAAAATAGCGAAATAAAAATAATAATTTAACTTAAAATTTATTACAACCCAAGAATAAATCTACGAATAAAACCATGAATTCCCAAAAGAAAAAAAAATCCATAAATAAAATCATCCACTCTTAACTCCCCAAAGCAATACATAAAAATAAAAGACAACATTCTCTTCCAAGGCAGATAACACAAGCTACTCATCCCCACAATAGGATCGGCCTAAAATCATGGTGCAAAAGTGATGAGACAGAAATCTCAGTAAGTCCGTGTGTGCTTTGGGTGTTCAGTGGAAATAGTTCGTGGATGTAGAGTATAAAAACTTTATAAGAGAAATATTGGCAAGCAATAAACATTAGTCAAAAGCAAGAGTGGCGTTTTGGCTTTTCTAGCCATACATAATTTATAAGATCAACCACTCGAAAGAAAGGATTATGGGTTACCACACGTTGGGCCCCATAACCGGATGGTCAGTATGCCGACACTTTGCGCAGACTGACTAAAGGTAGGTGATCAGTCTACCGGGCAAGATACTCCTCCTTCTCAATACCCAAACAACAACTGGGTGTCCATTCCGGCAAAACACAGTCACTTGACTGAAATAAAAACTGCTAGCTCGGACCGGCATGACTAAGTAGTACTGACGTTTCTCTAAGTTGAGTTCATCTTCTGGAGGAGGCCTCCTGCCAGAAGACTCACTATTGCTCTTCAAAACTAGTACTACCAGTCTACCCCCATTGAGTACTCAACATAACATATCCCACTTAGGGAGAAAATGAACAAAACACAGTTCCACTTGAAAATGGCAATTAAGGTTTTCCAAAGTTTGGGGCAAAACTGGTTTTAGAAAGAGTTTTAGATTTTGAGTAAAACCGCCCCTTGATTTGCAAATAATTTATTTGTCTGAAATGAGAATGGAAATAATCCTCAATTGCCTTTACGGAAATGAGTGACCATGCACTCCACATTTGGCTTGCCATAAAAAAAATCATTTTTCATCAAACAGGTTTTATACAGAAGCTTACCTGATCCTTGCTCACAACAAAGGTCTCCAACAGCTGACCTAACCCCGCATGGGGTAAATACAAACCACAATCAAACTCAAGCCAAGATTCATTTTCACAAATAAAACTAACTCAACTTACTACAATCATGTCCCTAGTGTCCCAAGCTTTAAGGCTCGATAATAAATAAATAAAAAGGGTTTCTAAAATAAATCTAGTTTGATATTAAAATAACTAGAGTTTGGAAAATAGGTACAATATGTTGAAGGTTTAAATCTTGATAAAATAATTTTGAGTTTATTTGATGAAAAGTCCTAGGTGGTACTAGGTAAAATAATAATTTATTAATAATTAATTTCTAGAAAATAATTGATAGTTAAAATTAGTTGAAAATAAATTTTAATAAGTCTTGCTTGAAAAATAATAAATAAATTTTAATAAGTTTGATTAAAAGATAATAATTAAATTTTAATAATAAATATTTTACCTATTATGATTATTTTCATAAAAGGCTTTATTTGATATTATAATATCTATATATTTTATTTTTCTAGCAAAAACTATTATTCATTTGACTAAAATATCCTTTATATATATATAATAATCCAAATCTACCCTTCTTAGGGTTTTTTTTTTCTTCGAAATTACTTAGCAAAATCGTATTATTAAATATTTTATTCATGAAATAAAAATTAGCTTAGGGACAACTAGATCATGATCATATTTCTATGGCTAACCAAAATCATGAACATATACAATTCTTCAATTCATCAAATCATCCAAATCATGCATACAAGCATAGATGTCAATTTATCAAAATATGATCTAACCCTTACTAGCATAAATATGATCATGGCTTTAATAATCCAACATGAATATAAATTCTATTCACCGAAGGTGACATAATCTCTAGCATACTTCATCACAAATACTACCTATGACATGCATCAACCTCAAATCATCATATAAACATCCAAGATAATCCTTCCATGCATAAATCCCATCTCCTTCACAATCATACATACATTCATGCTTCAATCTCAACAATATATATACTTAAATCCTATCGCCATCCACCTACTATCATCATTATCCTAGAGACATGAATCTAGAGTTTAAAAAGGAAGATTGAAGGTACTTACTTGGTTGATGAATGCCTTGAAGGAGTTTAGAGTAGATCTCAACTCCTAGATGTCTAACTTTGTCCATGGGAGATGGCCAAAGCATGTTCATGGGAGAAAAAGTCATCCGGCCAAGAGAGGGGAATTTTCGGCCATGAGAGAGAGAGAGAGAGAGAGAGAGAGAGAGAGAGAGACCATTAGCATGTTTATTCACATTATCAAGATTGGAGAAGATGAAGATGTTAGAATAAATATACCTTGAAGGTGTTCTTGACCTTAACAGAAATTTCTGGTTTTTTATCCAAAAGTGCAAGTTGGATTTTGGAGTTTGATGTTAAAAATGGTACGGATGGACTCACAGCAATGAATAGATAAAATCTGGAATTTTTAGAGGTAGTTTGAAGTGATTTGGAGAGGTATTAGGTGAAAGGAAGGAGTAGGTGTTCTTAGTGTACTATGTGTTCTTGAGGTTGAAGAGAATAGAGAGTTCTTGGACGGAGGCCGCCGAAATTCTGAAGAGATTAGGGCTGCCAAACTATTTGTAGGGTTTAGGAAGATGGTTTTTATGGTTTGGAAGGAAAAAGGAAAGGCTAGTTGTTAAAATCCTTGAAGAATATTTTTGGGAAGCAAATTTGGAAACTAGATATCACAAGAATATCTTTGATTATTGGAGAGCTTTTGGAGATCTGCCATGGACGAATTTCTGGGCAGTGTTTTGGTTGAATGAAAGCTGGTTGAAGGAGGCTTAGGGTGGCCAAAATTATGGAGTATAATGGTGGAGAGAAGGTCTGGTTGTTTGAGGTATATTTTATAGAAAGTTGTTAAATCATGGTAGCTGGAATTTTGGTATCCAAATCAAGGAATGATTGCAGAATTTTTTTTGGAAATCTTTTAGGCATCCATGGCTGGATTTTCATGCAGAACTTTGGGAGGACAATGGAGTTCTGTTAATGGAGGTTTAAGGGTGGTTTTTGCAGAAAAATGGAGTTTCGGCTAGGAGAGAATTAGGAAACAAAGCTCGAAAAAAAAAAACCACGGCACAGATTTTTGCAATGTTGGAATTTTCTGGGCAGTTTTCGGCTGGCCTTTTCTAGGCGATTTGCAGAGGCTTTGAAGGGGAATATCTGGGGCTTTTAAGGTTGATTTCCAGCCTACTTCATGGAGGAAAAACATGGCTAGGGTGCTGTACAAAAACTGGAAGAAAACAGCTTGGTTTTGGACCTCCAAAGCTGCGATTTGTACAGGATTTTTTTTCTGGTTTTGCACCATCTTTGTGCAGTCCGAAAATAGCCATAAAAATCCAAATTCTAAGCTGATCAAAAGGGCCATTTTCTGGCAGCATTTGGAAGAGAATAATGGTCAAGAATTTCGACACCTTGAAGGCATACAAAGCTGGAAAAATTTCAGTTCTATGTACAAAGGGAAATGAACCTAGCTAGAGTGAATTTTTAGAAAGTTCACTAAGGAATTTAATTCACTTGAAATATTTCCCCCTCATCCATTGTTTCGGTCCATATGATGTCTTTTACTAAGACATTTTGAACCTTCAAAGCCACAACACATTGCTAGAATTTTTCTAGAATAAAATTAGCTTGAACACAATGAACAAACTAATGAATTGAGAATTAGGAAAAACTAAGGATCAAGAGGAAATGAACTCCCCTTAGAATTTTTGTGTAGAGCAAAAGAGTAGGATTTGAAGACTCCTATCATGTCTCTCATAGGACAACATCTCTACCCTACTCCAAACACCACTAAGGCCGACAATGATACTTCCCAAGCAAAAATAAAATTTAATCATGCTATAGCTCTAATAATGGAATTTGAACCCAAGACCTCAAGAATCAATTCTAAGGCTCTAACCACTACACCACAACAACTCTTGTTCTTATTTCCTCTCTAAAAATATTTTCCTATTCAATCCTCAAGCTATCTCCCTTTTTCCACCTTAGGTAAAAATTACCATTTTGCCATTCTCACTCAATAATCATAATCAAGCCCTCTAGACTATAAAACACAAATTCAATGCACATAAAATCATATAAAAATATATTTAAACGTGCAATAAAATATGATATGCAACCCAACCCCCCTTACTCTAAGGTTGGTTTTGACTAGGGTTTCACAGTGGTAGCTTTGGAAGCTAAGGTGGAAGCTTTAATTCAAAAGATGGAACAAATAGTGATGCCTCAAGGCCAAGTGCTAAATGTAAGTTGTGATTTCTATGGAGAAGGGCACCCAAATCATAAGTGCCAAAATATGGGTTCACTCTAAGAAACCATGGAACAAGCAGCCTTTGCAGGTAATGGTTGTCCAGGTAACAATACTTATAGCTCTACTTACAATCCTGGTTGGAGAAATCACCCTAACTTCTCTTGGAGCAATGCAAACCAACCTAGGCAGGGCCCTTTCAACTTTGTTGGAAATCAAAGGAACTAACCTCCTTTGAACAACAATTCAGCACCTTCCAAGACATCATTGGAGGAATTGATTGGCCAATTGGTAAGTACAACAGAGACTAAGTTCCAAGGGGTTGATGCTACAACAAGGAACTTAGAGGCCTCCATGTACAACTTGGAGAGCCAAATTGGCCAACTGGCTAAATTACTAGGGAATCATCAAGCAGGGACATTACCAGGGAACACCAAAGAAAATTCACGTGATCAATGTTGTGGAAAGCATTGAAGTCTTTGTGATTTGGAACAATTTTTTATTTTCTTTCATTTTTATTTATTTCTTCATGAATTGAATTGCATTATTCATCACTGTTGTGTGTTCATTATTTTTATTCCGTTTTTCACCAAAAAAAATTAAAAAATAAAAAATATCGGCCAGGCTTAGAACCAGCACCGGCTCATGTCGCGGGAGGCACTAGAAACAGGCCAATTTGGCCATTTTTTCTTTCATACTCTCCAACTTCCTCTCAAATGTTTTCTAACCCGCGCCAACTCCACATTCTAAACCTTTCAAAATTTGAATTTTCACCATCCAAACACTTCTAGAGTATCAATCTATCTTTCTTTTGTTGATTCTACGGGTCAAATTCCTCAAAATCTTTCATTTTTCACAAGAACCCAATCATCAATCTGCCTTCAAAGAGCTTTGATTTTTAGAAAAATGATGCATATTTTGCTTGCCCATGCATAGGAAAACATAAAGGTATGTTTTTTCTTGAATTCTCAAGATTAAAATGTTATTGGTAAATTTTTCTAATTTTAGGTATATTTTTTTACTAGAATTTGGGATATTTAGTTTTTTCTTACATTGTGAATCAATTTGTGAGCTTCATGGCATTGGATATATTATGAGTTGATAATTCTTGAGAATTTTATTCATTCACATGATCATTAGGAAGTTTGTGTATTCTCTTAAAGGTATGATTATGCCTATTATGATGATTGAGTAACTAGTTACATATTGGCCTTAAATTATCTTACACTTGATCACTATAATGCCATGATGAGTCCATAATTCACATGATCATGTTATGAGCATTTAGAGCCATTAGGTTTGTTCAGCACATTTACAATTTCCAGTGAGATATTATGCTTATTCTTGCAGGTTGTGTGAAAATTGTGGTGGATTGATTGGAGCAGGTTGAATTAGTTATTGTGTTGGTGAAAGGTACACTTTAAGGAGTTTGGAAATGGTGGTGTGAGCTGGTTGAGAGTTGAGTGTTGTGTTGTGCATTGTGTTTGAAAAATGGGAGATTATATTCTTTTGAAATCTTTGAGCTTCCTAGTACTTATACTCTTATCTTCACTACTATCTACTTTCTAATATGTCTAGAGCATGGGGCCAATCATCCAAAAGGGCTAGAGCTTCTTCTTCCTCAGCCCCTTTGTCTATAGACCCCATGTTCCTCAGTCTAACAGATTTCATTGATCCATCCTGTGAGGAGTGGTATGATAGGAGGTCCTCAAATAAGATTATTGTGGAACGTGCCTTTGCACCTACCCTGGACCGTATCCTTAAACTTGGAATGATGTTTAAGAGACTAGGGTAGGGACCTATAGTACAACTTAAGGGGGATTATTGTCCATTGCTCATAAAAGAATTCTATGCTAATATGGTTGCAAAGGACATTAACCATCTTCCACACATTAAGACACGAGTGAAAGGAACCCCCATTTTCATCACAAGAAACCATTTAGCCACATTTCTCCATGTGTATGATGATGATTCTTGGCTAGGGATAGATACCAATCATCAAAAGATTCTTTCTGACCCTAATTGGGATGTCATTGGAACTAGAGCTACTTTTAGGGTTGCGCAAGAAAAATGCTTTCAAAGCCAACAGCTTCTACTGCAATAATGATCTTCATGCCCATTTTTAGGCTCTAGTATATATGTTTACTTTTAATGTCGTACCTCGAGCCAGTGGATTCAATGAGACACGCACTATTGATATATACATCTTGCATAGGATGATGACCACTCAGCCTATCCATCTTGACCCATTGATCATACAATCCATTAGGGAATGTTGTTCATCATCATCTCTCAACCAAATTCTGAGAGATTTTGGTATTAGTACTAAGGGGGAATTGATTGAGACTACCACTAAGCATGACCTAGTCACAGAGCAAATGTTGATGAGCTGTGGGTACAAATATAGCCAGGAGATGAAGAAATGGCTAAATCCCTATGAGGAAAAACATCCCGGACAAGTTCAGCCACCACCTGTGGAGGGGCTGCACCCACCACCACCATCGCGAGCACGAGATAATAGTTCATAGCCCTAACCAAGGACTGACTTTGAGACCGCATTGATGGGATAGTTAGCTCAGCAGACGGAGATGTTGCTACACATGCGAGACTCCATTGATGACATTACCCGGAGGCAGACTATTTAGGAGCAGCAATGGGCTCAGTGGATGTAGCATTTTCTGGGACCGCATAATAATGATGGCACTTCAGCACATCATGATGATGATGATGGGGAGGACTAAGATAATTTTCTACACTTGTTCCTACTTGTCACTTTCTTTTTCCTTTATATTTTCATGACTTTTCTAGTTATTTCTTGTACTTTTCTTTTTCGTACAATTTTCTTTCTTCTCTTTTCCCCTTTATTTTTGGTCCCGTGGCAATATTTCCTTACTCTATTTGTTTGTCCATTAAGGACAATGTCCAGTTTAAGTACAAGGGAATAGTTAGAATGGGAATTCTTCTATGCTTCATTCTTCTTGAAATTCTTTGAACCTTTTGAGCAAAATTTTCAAATATCTTTCTGATTTTTTTGAGCTTTTAAGATGTATTTTTAATGCTTATCTTTGTTCTAGATCATAGAACATATGTTCTATATCATTTGTGGCTTATGCATGATTTTTTGCACGCACTTGGACTAAGTAGTTCTTGATCAAATGCTTTACATTGTTCTTAAACCTATTTTTCTGCTAAAATTCATTAAGCATTCTAGAACTTATTTGAATACCTCTCGAGGTGCAATAAGAAAGACATTCATGATTTAACTTAGGGATGATGGTAATAGGCTTTCTTTAGATAGTTTGAGCTTTTCAAGACTACCTATTTTATATTATCCCTAGTGCCTATTTTAAGCCTAAATTGTTAATTTCTTTCTTAAACCCATTATCATACTTTGTCTATTACCTTTTTCTGAGAATTTGATTTACCTTCCAAATCATTGATTGCTCTTGATGGATAAAAGTACAAGAGAAGAATTATGAGGGAGATTGCTTGTGTAAATGTCATGACTTGTTACTTTTAGTCATGCATCATGTGTTGAGTTGGAGTTGTGAAAGGAGAAAGGAGGAAAAAAAAGAAAGATTCAGAAAAATAAAAAGCTGCTAGAAAATATTGAAAGGAAAAACTGAGAAACAAACAAAAGTAGCATTTGACAAGAAGAGAAAAAGAAAATAAAAGCTAAAAAAAAAAAGAAAAGAAGAGCACAGGAAGAATGTTGGTTGAGTTGGAATAAGAATTGCTGAAATTTTGATGATCTTGTGCAATATGATTGATGAGTTGAGAACTATTGATGGAAAGAATGCAAGATTTGCTTGAACTGTAATATAATTACTATACAAGGTTATGGGTTTTTGATTGGTTTTGTGATAAGAGAGCAAGAAAAGTTTGGAATCTATTGATACATTTTGTTTATCCTTTTCTTGCAAACTCTCATCTTCTTTGATATTTGATTTTCTTATATCCTTCGTTTGACAGCTACATTACAAACCATTTAGCCTTACATTACAAGTTTAAAAGTCCTACTTGACCTAAGTAGAATTATGATATGTCTCGGATTAGTGGAGAGAGTGTAAATTGTATCCAAGTAGATGCTAATAAATTCAAATACTTATTTCCTATTTTCTTTTCAGAGTTAGTCCTTAGTTTATGACTAGACAAATTGAAGGAGAGGTAGTGGACTTTGATCCAGAAATTGAACAGACTTTAACAATGATTCAAAGGATACACAGGCAAAGGATTGACCAACAAAGTGTAGTAGGAAAGATGGAGTTAATCAAAACAACAATGATGATAATGGTGGTAATAATAGGTGAACAATCGGTGATTTTTCTAAACCTGCAATTTTAGGTATAGATTCGAGTATTACTAGACCATAGATGGAGGCTAACAACTTTGAGATAAAATCTAATATTATCTAAATGATCCAAAACATAGTACAATTTGATGGGTTACCTAATGAATACCTAAATGCCCACCTTACTAGTTTTTTTGGAGATTTGTGATATCTTTAAGATGAATGGTGTGTCAGAAGATACTATAAAATTGAGACTCTTTCATTTTTCTCTCAGGGATAGAGCTAAATCTTGGTTGAAAGCTTTACGGTAGAATCTATTACTATGTGGAATTCTTTCTAAAGAGTTTCTAGCTAAATATTTCCCCTAAATAGCATAGCTAAACTTAGTACTGATATTTTTACCTTTCGACAAATAGAGTCTAAGAATTTGTGAGAGTATTAGGAAAGATGGAAAGAGATTATCAGAGAATGTCCTCATCATGGATTTGTGTTCAAAATACAAATCCAAAGTGGATTGAATTTTATGTCCAAACAATTGATTGATGCATCAGTTCAAAGAACAACAAGTTCTAAGACCCTAAAGGAATTGTATGACTTAGTTGAGAATATTACTGTGAACAATTACTCCTGTGGAAATCCAAGGTCTAAGACTCGTGTTTAAAGAATTCATAAGGTTGATACTATAGCTGCCTTAGAATGTGAAACCCCAGTCGAAACCAACCTTAGAGTAAGGGGGGTTTGGTTGCATAGCATATTTATTTGTATGTTTAAATATATTTTTGTATAATTTTATATGCTTTGGATTTGTGTTTTATAGTCTTAAGGGCTTGATTATGTTTATTGAGTAAGAAGGGCAAAATGGTCATTTTTGCTTGAAGTGAAAGTAGGGAGATAGCTTGAGGATTAAATAGGAAAAATATTTGGGAAAGAAAATAAGAACAAGAGTTGTTGTGATTTAGTGGTTAGAGCTTAGGAATCAATTCTTGAGGTCTTGGGTTCAAATTCTATCATAGGAGCTTTAGCTTGATTAAATATTATATTTGCTTAGGGAGAAATAGTTTCGGCCTTATGAGCTTAGAGTAAGGTAGTGATGATGTCCTAAGAGAGACATGTTAGGAGTAACCTCGTTCTACTCCCTTACCCTACTCGAATTTCCTAAAGGGAATTCATTTTCCCTTGATCTTTGATTTTCCTTATTTCTCAACTCATTAGTTTGATCAAGTTGTTCTAGCCATTTTCTTTCCAGAAATTTCGGTAAAGTGATGTGGTCTTGTAGGATCAAAATGTCTTAGTAAAAGACTTCTCATGGTCTGAAAATGTGGAAGAGTTATAGGAAATTCCAAGAGGAAAAATCCCTCTAGTGAGCTTGCTAAAATTCACTCTAGCTAGTTCATCTTCCTTCTTGGAATGAGCTGAAATCTTCCAGCTTATTGTGCCTTCAAAGTGTCGAGCTTCATAGCTAATATTCCCTCCCAAATGCTGCCAGAAAAATGGTCTTTAGGATCAGTTTGCAATCTGAATTTCTTGGCCATTTTCAGACTGCTCAAAGCTGGAGCAAAAACAGGAAAAATTCCTGTACAAATCGCCACTTTGAGAGTTCAAAACAAAGCTGTATTCTTTCAGATTTTGTTCAGCACCTTAGCCATGTTTTTCCTCCATGAAGAAGACTAGAAACCAACCTTGAAAGCCCCTGAAATTCCCCTTCAAACTCTATGCAAGATGGCTAGAAATGGCAGCTGAAAATCTGTCCAGAAAATTCTGCCCAGCAAAAATTCTGTGCAGGAAAATTTTCCAGCTTGGTTCCCTATTTCTTTTCCAGTCGAAACACCAACCATATTCTGTATAAAACTTCCTTAAACCTTAAGTAACAGAGCTCCATTGTTCCCCTTAAGCTTCTGCACGAAACTCAGCCATGGCTGTCCGAAAATCTCTCCAACAAATCCCTACAATTATGCTTGATTGATTACCAAAATTCCAGCCACCATAGTTTAGCAACTTTCCATAAAATATATCTCAAGCAACCAGACCTTCTCTTCACCATTATACTCCATGATTTCGGCCACCCTAAGCCTCCTTCAACCAGCTCTCATTCAGCCAAAACACTGCCAGAAATTCATCCATGGCAGACTTCCAAAAGCTCTTCCATAATCAAAGAGATTCTTGTGATATCTAGTTTCCAAATTTACTTCCCAAAAATATTCTTCAAGGATTGTAACAACTAGCCTTTCCTTTTTCCCTTCCAAATCAGAGAATCAACCTCCTAAACCCTACAGAAATTCAGCCAGCCCTAGTTCTCACAGAATTTCAACAGCTGCAAATCAAATTCTCTCAAATTCCTTCAACCTTCAAGAACACACACACTACACCAAGAACACCTACTTCTTCCTTTCACCTAATACCCCTCCAAACCACTTCAAACCTTCTCTAAAATCTCCAGATTTGACCTACTCACTGCCGTGAGTCCATCAACACCATTCTTAACATCAAACTCCACATATCAACTCACTACTTCGGATCAAAACCAGAAAATTCTGTGAAGGTTCAAGAACACCTTCAAGGTAAAGTTTATTCTAACAACTTCATCTTCTCCAATCTTGATCTCTAGTGAGAACATATGTGAATAAACATGCTAATGGTCTCTTTCTCTCTCTTTCTCTCTCTCTCTCTCTTCCTCTCATGGCCGAACCTCCTTTCTCTTGGCCGGATGGCTTCTCCTCTCATGATCATGATTTCGCCATCTCCCTTGGACAAAGTTAGACATATAGGAGTTGAGATCCATTCTAAACTCCTTCAAGGCATTCATCAACCAAGTAAGTGCCTTCCATCTTTCTTTTAAATTCTAGATTCATGTCTCTAGGATGATGTTGATAGAAGATGGATTGCGGATAAGGTTTGAGTATATATTGTTGAGGTTGAAGCATGAATGTATGTATGAATATGAAAGAGATGGATGGATTATCTTGGTCGATTGTATGATGATTTGAAGTTTAATGCATGTCTCCATGTCATAGGTAGTATTTTTGATGAAGTACGCTAGAGATTATGCCACCTTTGGTGAATAGGATTTATATGCGTGTTGGATTATTAAAGCCATGATCATAATTATGCTAGTAGAGGTTAGACCATGTCTTGATAAATTTAGATCTATGCATATATGCATGATTTGGATGATTTGATGAATTGAAGGATTCTATATGTTCATGATTGTGGTTAGCCATAGAGATATGATCGTGATCTAGTTGTCCCTAAGCTAATTTTTATTTCATGAATAAAATATTTAATAATATGATTTTGCTAAGTAATTTCGAAAAAACCCTAAGAAGAGTAGATTTGGATTATTATATATATAAAGGATATTTTAGTCAAATAAATAATAGTTTTTGCTAGAAAAATAAAATATATAGATATTATAATATCAAATAAAGCCTTTTATGAAAATAATCATAATAGGTAAAATATTTATTATTAAAATTTAATTATTATCTTTTAATCAAACCTGTTAAAATTTATGTATTATTTTTCAAGCAAGACTCAATAAAATTTATTTTCAAATAATTATAACTATCAATTATTTTCTAGCAATTAATTATTAATAAATTATTATTTTATCTAGTACCACCTAGGACTTTTCATCAAATAAACTCTAAATTATTTTATCAAGATTTAAACCTTCAACATATTGTACCTATTTTCCAAACTCTAGTTATTTTAATATCAAACTAGATTTATTTTATAAACCCCCTTTTATTTATTATCGAGCCTTAAAGCTTAAGACACTAGGGACATGATTGTAGTAAGTTGAGTTAGTTTTATTTGTAAAAGTGAATCTTAGCTTGAGTTTGATTGTGGTTTGTATTTACCCCATACGAGGTTAGGTCAGCTGTTGGATACCTTTGTTGTGAGCAATGATCAGGTAAGCTCCTGCATAAAACCTGTTTGATGCAAAAATGATTTTTATGGCAAGCCAAATGTAGAGTCCATGAACACTCATTTCTGTAAAGGCAATTGAGGATTATTTCCATTCTCATTTCAGACAAATAAATTATTTGCAAATCAAGGGGCGGTTTTACTCAAAACCTAAAACTCTTTCTAAAACCAGTTTTGCCCCAAACTTTGAGAAACCTTAATTGCCATTTTCAAGTGGAACTATGTTTTGTTCATTTTTTCCCAGTGGGATACGTTACGTTGAGTACTCAATAAGGGTAGGCTAGTAGTACTAGTTTTGAAGAGCAAGAGTGAGTCTTCTGGCAGGAGGCCACCTCCAGAAGATAAACTCAACTTAGAGAAACGTCAGTACTACTTAGTCATGCCAGTCTGAGCTAGCAGTTTTTATTTCAGTTAAGCGACTGTGTTTTGCTGGAATAACACCCGGTTGTTGTTTGGGTATAGAGAAGGATGTGTATCTTGCCCAGTAGGCCGATCACCTACCTTTTGTCAGTCTGCACAAAGTGTGACATTCTGACTGACAGTATGCACAAGTGTGGCATAATGACCATGTGGATATGGGGCCCAACGTGTGGTAACCCATGACCACCCTTTTTGAGTGGTTGATTTTATTGTACCTGTATGGTTTGAAAGCCAAAACGCCACTCTTTTTTCTGAACATCATTCATTGCTTGCCAGTATTTTTTTTATCAGTCTGCACAAAATGTGGCATTCTGACCGTTTTATGGTTATGGGGCCCAACGTGTGGTAACCCATACCACCTTTTGAGTGGTTAATTTTATTGTGCACTTGTATGGTTTCTAAAAGAGGAAAACCCCACTCTTGCTTTTGACTAATGTTTATTGCTTGCCAATATCTCTCTTATAAAGATTTCACACTTTGCATCCATGAACTGTTTTCACTGAACACCTAAAGCACACACGGACTTACTGAGATTTCTGTCTCATTACCTTTTTACCATGATTTCAGGCCGATCCTACTGTGGGGATGAGTAGCTAGTGTTATTTGCCTTAGAAGAGAATGTTGTCTTTTATTTTTATGTATTGCTTTAGGGAGTTGAGAGTGGATGATTTTATTTATGGATTTGTTTCTTTTTTGGGATTTCATGGTTTTATTCGTGGATTTATTCTTGGGTTGTAAGAAATTTTAAGTTAAGTTATTATCTTTATTCTGCTATTTTATTTGTGTGACCTAGTTATAAAGACCCCTTGTCCTTTGAACGAGGCGACATCCCCAGCCCTGTTGGGCCTAGGTAGCAGGGTGTTACATGGAAGCTAAGGTTGAGGTATTAGCTCAAAAGATGGAACATCACTACAAGAAAAAAGGGTTTTCCTGACACTAAAAAACGTCATGACAGTAGGACTTTAGTGACGCTTTTGATGTTGTGATCATTTAGAATAATGTCGTCTAAAGTCGTGCATAATAGGTGCTATGTTGTGATGCTTAAAATGTGAAACCCCAGTCAAAACCAACCTTAGAGTAAGGGGGTTGGGATGCATATCATACTTTATTTCATAATTAAATATATTTTCATATGACTTCTATGTGCTTTGGATTTGATTTTTATTGTCTTGAAGTCTTGTTGGTGAGTATTGTGTGAGAGGGGCAAAATGATAATTTTTGGAGGTGAAAATAGGGAGATAGATTGTGGATTGAATAGAAAATAATTTTTCTAGTGGAAATAGTAACAAGAGTTGTTGTGGTTTAGTGGTTAGAACCTTGGAATTAATTCTTGAGGTCTTAGGTTCAAATTCCATCATAGAAGCTTTAGCTAGATTAAATTTTATTTTTGCTTGGGGGGAATTAGTTTCGACCCTAAGGGCCTAGAGTAAGGAGTGATGATGTCCTAGGAGAGACATGATATGAGTAATCTCATTCCACTCCTTTACTCTACTCGAAATTCTTAAAGGGAAATTCATTTTTCCTTGATCTTTGATTTTCCTCCATTCTCAACTCCTTAGTTTGAACAAGATGTTCTAGCCTTTTTCTTTCCAGAAAATTCAGTAAAGTGCTGAGGTCTTTTAGGACCAAAGTGTCTTGGTAAAAGACATCTTATAGTCTGAAAATATGGAAGAGTTGTGGGAAATTCCAAGACGAAAAATCCCTCTAGTGAGCTTGCTGAAATTTCATTCTAGACTAGTTCATCTTCCTTCATGGAATGAGCTGAAATTTTCCAGCTTGTTGTACCTTCAAAATGTCGAGCTTCTTAGCTAACATTCCCTCCCAAATGCTGCCAGAAAAATGGCCATAAGTTTAGCTTGAAACATGAATTATTTCTGCCATTTTCGGACTGCTCAAGGGCTGTACAAAACTAGTGAAAATTATGGGCAAAATCGCAGCTTTGGAGGTTCAAAACCAAGCTGTTTTCTTCCAGATTTTGTGCAGTACCTTAGCCATGTTTTTCCTCCATGAAGAACGCTGGAAACCAGCCTTGAATACCCCTGAAACCCCCATTCAAACTCTCTGCAACTCGGCTGGAAGTGGCAGTCGAAATTCTGCCCAGAAAATTACTATGCAGCGAAAAAAAACTATGCAGGAGAATTCCCAGGTTTGTTTCCTACTTTCCTTCCAGCCGAAACACCAACCGACTTCTGCAAAAACCTTCCTTAAACCTCCATTAACAGAGCTCCATTGTTTTCCTCAAGCTTCTGGACGAAAGGCTACAATGGCTGTCCGAAAATCTCTCCAACAAATCCCTACAATTTAGCTTGATTGGTTTCCAAAATTTCAGCCATCTTGTTTAGCAACTTTCCATAAAATCTTTCCCCATTGACAAGACATATTCTTCACCATTGTGCACCTTAATTTCGGCCATCATAAGCTACCTAGAACCAACTTTAATTCCTCAGAACAGCTGCTCAACCAGTCGGCCATAGTAGACCTTCAAAGCTGTCCAAACAATCAAGATATTCTTAGAATATTTAGTTTCCAAAATCACTTCCTAAAAATATTCTACCAAGATTGTAACAACTAACCTTTCCTTTTCCCTCTCAAATCAGAGAAAACATCCTCCTAAACCCTACAGAATTTCGGCAGCCCTAATTCCACAGAATTTCAGCAGCTACAACATCCATTCTCTCGATTTTTCTTCAGCCACCAAGAACATACACACTACACCAAGAACACCTACTACTTGCTTTCACCTAATACACCTTCAAACCACTTCAAACCCTCACGAAAATCTCCATATTTAGTCTACTCACTGCTGTGAATCCATCAACACCATTCTTAACATCAATCTCCACGAATCATCTTGCTACTTCGGATCAAAACCAGAAATTTTTGTGAAGGACAAGAACACAATCAAGGAAAACTTATTCTAGCAACTTCATCTTCTCTAACCTTGATCTCTAATGAGAACCTATATGAATAAACATACTAATGATTTCTTCTTCTCTCTCTCTCTCTCTCTCTCTCTCTCTCTCTCATGGCCGAAATCACTCTTCTTTGGCCGGATGACTTCTCCTTCCATAATCTTGTTCTCGCCATCTCTCTTGGACAAGGTTAGCCATCTAGGAGTTGGGATATAATCTAAACTCCTTCAAAGCATTCATCAACCAAGTAAGTACCTTCAATCTTTCTTTTAAACTCTAGAATCATGTCTCTAGGATGATGTTGTTAAAAGATGAATGGCGATGGGATTCAGTATGTGTTGTTGATGATTGAAGCATGAGTACATGTATGATTGTGAAGGAGATGGGATTTATGCATGGAAGGATTATATTGGTTGGTTGTATGTGGAATTGAGTTTGATGCATGTCATAGGTAGTATGTGTGATGAAGTATGCTAGAGATTATGTCACATTTGGTGAATAGGAGTTATATGCATGACTAGAATATTGAAGCCATGATCATGTTTATGCTAGTAAAGGTTAAATCATGTCTTAATAAATTTAGATCTATGCCTATATGCAAGATTTGGATGATTTAATGAATTGAAGGATTGTGTATGTTCTTGATTGAGGATGGCCATAGAAATTTGATCATGATCTAATTGTCCCTAAAACTAATTTTCACTTTATGCATAAAATACTCAATAAAATAATATTGCTAGTATTTTTGAAAAACCCTTGGAAGGGTAGATTTGGAATTATTATATATATAAAGGATATTTTAGTCAAATAAATAATAATTTTGCTGGAAAATAAAATAAATAAATATTATTTAAAATAAAGAGATCAATTAAAGCTTTATGAGAATGATTCATAATTAGTAAAATATTTACTAAATCAAAACCCTTAAGGATTTACTTATTATTTTCCAAGAAAGGCTTGTTAAATTTAATCTCAACTAGTTTTAGCTATCAATTATTTTCTAACAACTAAACTATCATTAAATCACTATTTTACCTAGTACCATCTATGAGTCTTGATCAAATGAACTCTAAATTTTTCCTAACAAGGTTTAAACTTTCGACTTATTAGAATTTATTTCCCAAACCATTAATTATTTTAAATAACAAATTAAACTTAGCTTATAAACCTATTTAGTTATTATTTTATCTTAAAGCTTGGAACACTAGGATCATGGTAGTAGTGAATTGAATTGATTTAAAATTGAGGAAGTAGTTTGTGACTTGAAATTGATTAAGATTTGTATTTTACCCATGTGGGGTTAGGTCAGCTATTCGAGACCTTGTTGTTGTGAGCAAGAATTAGGTAAGCTCCTGCATAAAACCTATCGATGTGAAAATGTTTTCCTTATGGCAAGCTAAATGTGGAGTGTATGGACACTCGTTTATCTAAAGGCAATTGAGGGTTGAATTCGTTCTTATTTCCAACACTTAAATTATTTAAAAGCTAATGAGCAGATTTTCCAAACTTAAAACTCTTTCCAAAACTGATTTCTCCCAAAACTTTGGAAACCCTCAAATTGCTATTTTCATGAAGAGCAATGCTTCGTTCATTTTATCCCAAGTGGGAAACGTCGTTGAGTACTCAATAGGAGTGGACTACTAGGACTAATCTTTGAAGGGTTCAGGTAAGTCTCTCAGCAGGTGGCCACCTCTGAGGGGTGAGTCCTTCCCGGATAAGATGTTAGTCCAGTGAGTCATGCCAGTCCGAGCTAGCAGTTTGTTTTCAGTCAAGTGACTGTGTTTTGCCGAAATGGACACACGGTTGTTGTTTGGGTATAGAGAAGGAGGAGTATCTTGCCCAGTAGGCCGATCACCTACTTTTGTCAGTCTGCACAAAGTGTCGGTATTCTGACCGGTTATGGGGCCCAACGTGTGGTAACCCATATCCCTTTCTTTCGAGTGGTTGATTTCATTACTTATGTATGGCTAGATAAGCCAAAATGCCACTCTTGCTTTTGACTAATGTTTGATGCTTGCCAATGTTTCTCTTATAAAAGTTTCACACTTTGCATCCACGAACTGTTTTCACTAAACACCCAAAGCACACACGGACTTACTGAGATTTCTGTCTCATCACTTTTTTATCATGATTTCAGGTTGATCCTGCTGTGGGGTCGAGTAGCTAGTAATATCTGCCTTGGAAGAGAATGTGTCTTTTGATTTTATGTATTGCTTTGGGGAGACGAGAGTGGATAATTTTATTTATGGTTTTTGTTTTGGAGTTTCATGGATTTACTCTTGGAGTATTTTGGGTTGTAATAAAATTTTAAATTAAAGTATTATTTTATTTCAGCCATTTTATTTATGTGACCTAGTTATAAAGACCCCTTGTCCTTTGGACGGGGCAACATCCCCGGCCCTGGTGGGCCTAGGTTTCGGGGTGTTACATAAAAAGTGTCAGAAAAAGTGTCATGTTATGACACTATATAGCATCACAATAGGTGTTGTTACACCTAAAAGCATCAGTAAAAGTGTCATGACACTCTTTTACGTCACAAAAGGTGTCGTCTTGTGATGCCTAAAAGTGTAAAGAAAAGCATAATATTATGCCACTATTTTGTGTCACAATAGATTCTATGACACTTAAATGCGTCAGGAAAAATGTCATGTTATGACACTATCTAGTGTCACAAGAGATGTTGTAATATAAAAAAGTGTTAGCATAGATTACTTTAGTTAACAGTTTTTTTTTTTTTTTGGTGTCATGATAGTCCTTTTTTTTCACCTACACACACACACACACACACACATATTACCCATAAATAAAATGCAATTGCTAAATGCATTATTAATAAAGGTCAAAATAATCAAAAGTAGATAATATTAAAGAGAAAGTCATATTCAAAATATAAGTTTCATGACATCAAAATTTAACATTTACAATCGTTGTTCAAAATTGAGAAATATAGTATTTTACAACATATATAGCTTTTCAAACCAAACGTCATAGATCTGATCTCAATCCCAAGTTGTTGTCAAACCTCGACAGAAAAATTGTATACAAATTGTAGACATTTGCAAAGCGAGGAAATATTTCCGAGCAATGTAAGTTGTAGTCTTCCTTTAAATTATCTTAGCTGCATTATTTAGTTTTTGTGCTGTAAGTGCATCAAGCTCCACCATTTGACTAGCTTACTTTTGCTCCACTTTCGTTCAAACAACATACTAGACATTAATTTCTACTACTCACAGTTTCAATATCACATTCAATATTAGATGCATCACAATCTATATTTGTATGTTGAAATCTCATTTTCTCCAATCTAACAAAACACATGACTGGAGAAACACTAAGGCCATAGAAACTACGAATACAGAACAATGTGAGATTTAGCACTTATAATGAGAATGCCTATGTTAAAGTTACATGGCTGACTTATAAATATGTTATTCCACCAGTTGCATTAATCCAATTAATAATTCGTTGATGATGAACATATGTATACAAGGAGCCATGAATAAATGCAAATGATTAAGAAAGCCATGAATGAATCTATTTTTGCAGGTCACTCATAAGCTCGATTATAACACAAATTACCACATTCATAAGCCATGCTATCCCAATATTCTCCAATAGCAAAAGCAGGATTTGAAGACTATATATTCTTTGATATATCCACCAGCAAATCCTATACAAATAATAAAATGGATGTTCTAATTTTCCAATTGATGAGCACACATCAAGATTTTAGGACACTGCAGAGAATCATTGGCCTTTTGAATTAAAAAAAGATAGTTAAACAATTGAAAAGAAGAAAGTTCTCAACCAGTATGCTCAGTTAAGGTAATGAAAATTTCCTTTTTATAAGCAAAGAACTAAACCTATTTAGACCATATTCTCAATATCTTTAGCCAAATAATTTCACTACTTAGTATATCAAACAATATCCCCCATCTCCTTACCAAAGCCCATGATAACAACAACATCTACTGTAGAATAACAAGTGCGCGCCTAAAAGGTAAAAAAAAAAAAAATGGCTTGTGAACTGGTTTGTGACTTCACATGTCACTGTCTTAGAAGTAGAAGTGCAAATTTCTGAACAACATACACCTGCAACTCTAATAAATGTCCTATGAATACTAGATAGCTAAAACCTTCAAAGCATAGACCACAAGAGTTCCTGTCCCAAACATATTAGTCCTAGGAATGACAATATTCATTTGGAGCCATATGAAAGATGTCACCTGCATGCCCAAAAGCACATGCAAGTAACAACAATAGTGCTTTCATTTTGAGTTACTGGTTCCCTGTAAGCACATATGCTTCTATGAAACAAAGCTGTCTGTTAGTGTTGTGCCCTAGACGTAATTGCTTGTACATTGTATATGACATATTTTATTTTAATAAAATGCATTATTTATCATACAGTTTCTTTTGTTTACTTTTAAGTTATATAACTGTTTGATAAAGTCCCTAGTACAACATTGTGTTAAGGTGTGAAACCCCAGTTAAAACCAACCTTAGAGTAAGGGGGTTGTGATGCATATCATATTTTTTTGCATGCATAAATATATTTTTGTCTGATTTTATGTGCTTTAGATGGGTGACTTATAGTTTAGAAGGCTTAATTGTGTTTATTGAGTAAGAAGGGCAAAATGGTAATTTTGCTTGAGGTGAAAATGGGGAGATAGCTTGAGGATTAAATAGGAAAAATATTTGGAAGAGAAAATAAGAACAAGAGTTGTTGTGGTTTGGTGGTTAGAGCTTTTGAATTAATTCTTGAGGTCTTGGGTTCAAATTCCATCATTGGAGTTTTATCATGAATAAATTTTATTTTTGGTTAGATAGGCTATATTTCGGCCTTTGCATGCTTTAGGGAAGAGTATAAGTGTTGTCCTAGGGGAGACATGATAGGGATGTCCTAATCCTACTCTTGTGCCCTACAAAAATTTCTAAGGAATTTATACCCTTCTTAATCTCTAACTTTCCTTACTTTTTAATCAACTAGGTTGATCTAATTATCTAAGCCATTTTATTTCCAGAAAATTTCCAGCAAGCTTCTTTGAGCTTGGAGTGTCGAAAATGTCTGTGTTAGAATGCCTTCTTGACCGAAAATGGGGAGGAGTTGTGGAAGGTTCCCAAGAGAATTAATCTCCATGGTTGAACCTTCAAACTCCAACCTAAGTGTGTTCATCTTCTTCATGTAGTAAACTGGAAATTTTTCCAGCTTCTTGATCAGTCCAATAGTCAAAATTTTCAGGCATCACTCCCTCTCAAATTCTTCCAGAACAATGATCAATTCACTCAGTTTGAAGACTGAAAATTCCAGCCAAAACTGAGCTGCACAAAAACTGTGTAAACCAGGAAAATTTTTTGGTCAGTTTTCGCAGCATTGGTGATCCAAAATCAAGCTGTTTCTTCCAGTTTTTCACCTAGCAACTCAACCTCGTTTTTTCCTCCATAAAGAAGGCTGGAAACTAGCCTTGAAGGACCTCTAAATATCCCTTCAAACCTTCTACAAACTGACTGGAAAATGGCAGCAAAATCTACCCAGAAATTCTCAACAAACTTGCAAAAAAAACTGTTCAGAATTTCCAGCTTTGCTTCTTTTTCACCCTTGGCCGAAACTCACCCCATTTTTCTGTACAAACTCACCTTGAACAGCCATGAATTGAACTTCATCTTCACCATAGTTCTACTCGAAAAACAGTCCCATGGCTACTCCTAAAATCTCTCCACCAATCACTCCAATCAAACCATTGATTGAAGTCTAAAATTCCAACAATTTACTTTATCAACCTTCTATGAATTAAACCTCAAAAAACCAGAAACTCCTTCACCATTGTACATCATATTTCAGCTACCCTAAAGCTCCATCAAACAACATGCATCTCAACAGAATTCCAGCAATCCAGTCAGCCATTGTAGCTTTCCAAAAGCTCTTCATCAACCAAGATCTTCCTACCATATTTGTTTTCAAAATTGATTCCCTAAATTATTTTCTTTGAATTTCAAACAACCAGCTTTCCTTTTCCTCTCAAATCTGAATATCCAATTACCAAAAACCATTCAAACAATTCGGCCACCCTATTCCCATAGAATTTCAGCTAGCTTTAACCAATTTCTCTCTATTCTCTCCAAACCTTCAAGAACACCAAGAACACCTACTACACTTCTCACGCCTAAGGCTACCAAAACCACTCCAATCTTCTTTAAAAAACTCCAGATTGTACCTACTCACTCTCGTGAATCCATTCGTACAATTTTTAACATCAAACGCTAAAATCCAAGTCTCACTTTTGGATAAAAACCCTGAATTTTCTTGAAGGCTCAAGAACACCTTCAAGGTAAGCATGAACAATCATCTTCATCTTCTTCCATCTTTGACTTTAATGAGTGTACACTAATGAACTCTTTTTTCCTCTTTCTCTCTCTCTCTCTCTCTCTCTCTCTCTCTCTCTCTCTGCTGAATGGTTACTTCAACCATGGCCATAATTTCTTCTTCTCTCTTGGACGGATCAAATCTCCTAAGAGTAAGGCTTCTCTTAAAACGTCTTCAAGGTAGTCATCATCCAAGTAAGCCTCTTCAACCTTCTTTTTAAATCTTAGATTCATGTCTCTAGGATGTTTTGGAAAATGATGGATTATGATTAAAGTTTGAGCATGTGTTTTGTGTTGGAGTTGGGGTTGAATGGTTGTGTTTTGCGATGGAGTTGAGATTAATGCATGAGTTGATTTGTCTTGGTTGAATGTTATGGTGCTTTAGGGTTTGTTGCATGCCTTCATGTCGTGAGTAGTATGATTAATCAAGCATGTTAGAGATTATGTCACCTTTGGTGAATCGGGTTTATGTTCTTTTATTCTTGTTAAGGCCATGCATATGATTATGTTTAGTGGAGTTGAGATAAATGTGTTGGTAAATTTAGATCTATGCCTTTATTCATGATTTAGATGATTTAATAATTGGTGTAGAGTGTATGTTCATGATTATGGTTAGCAATAGAAATTATGATCATGACCTTGTTGTCCCTAAGCTAATTTTACTTCATCAATAAAATGATTATTACTATAATTTCTTCTAGTGATTTCGAAAACCCTAGGGAAATGTGGATTTGGTCTATTATGTAAGATAATGATATTTTAGTCAAATAAATAATGGCGTTTATTAAAGAAATAAAATATATAAATATTACATAAAATAAAATGTATAGAAACTAGTAATATCAAATAAAGCCTTTTTATATAAATAATCATAATAAGTAAAATATTAATTTTATAAGTCTTCTATTCATAAATACTATTAAAATTTATTTATTAACATGTAATCAAAACCTATTAAAATTTACTTGCAACTAAATTTAGTTACCAATTATTTTCTAACAACTAATTATTAATGGATTATTATTTTAAATAATTCAATCTAGATCCTAGGACCCTTCATCAAATAAACCCTAATTATTTATAGCAAGATTTAAACCTTTAATTTATTAGTACATATTTCCCCAACCCTAGTTATTTTAATATCAAGCTGGATTTATTTTATAAACCCTTTTATTTGTTATCTAGCCTCAAAGCTTGGGACACTAGGGTCATGATTGTAGTAAGTTGAGTTAGGATTATTTGTGAAAGTAAATTTTGGCTTGAGTCTAATTATGGCTTATGTTTACCCCAGGCAAGGTTAGGTCAGCTTTTGAGGACCTTTATTTTATCTCGAGCAAAGGATCAGGTAAGCTCCTGCATAAAACTTATTTTATGCAAAATGGTTACTATGGCAAGACAAATATGGAGTGTGTGGACACTCACTTTTGTAAAGGCAATTAAGGATTGTCTTCTTTCTCATTTCAGGCAAACAATTATTTGGAAATCAAGGGGGAGTTTTACTCAAACCCTAAAACACTTTCTAAAACTAGTTTTGCCCCAAACTTTGAAAATCCTTAATTGCCATTTTCACGTGGAGCTATGTTTTATTCGTTTTTCTCCAAGTGGGATAAATTATGTTGAGTACTCAATAAGGGTAGACTGCTAGGACTATTCTTTGAAGGGATATGGTAAGTCTCTCAATATGTGGCCACCTCTGAGGGGTAAGTCCTTCCCGGATAAGATGTCAGTTTAGTAGGTCGTACCGGTCCGAGCTAGCAAGTTTCAATCAGGTGGACTGTGTGTTGCTGGAATGGACAACCGGTTTTGTTTGGGTATAGAGAAAGAGGAGTATCTTACCTGGTAGGCCAATCACCTACTCTTTGTTAGTCTGCACAAAGTGTGGCATTCTGACCGTTGTATGGTTATAGGGCCCAACGTTTGGTAACCCATGACCACCCTTTTGAGTGGTTGATTTTATTGTACATGTATGGTTGGAAAAGCTAAAACACCACTCTTGGTTTTGACTAGTGTTTATTACTTGCCAGTATTTCTCTTATGAAGTTCTTACACTTTGCATTCACGAATTGTTTTCACTGAACACTCAAAGCACACACAGACTTACTAAGATTTTTATCTCATCACCTTTTTTGCCATGAGTTCAAGTTGATCCTGCTGTGGGGATGAGTAGCTAGTTGTTGCCTACCTTGGAAGATATTCTGATATTTATTTTGTGTAATGCTTTGGGAGTTAAGAGTGAACAATTTTTATTTTGGATTTATTCATGAATTTTGGATTGTAATAAGTTTTAAATTTTAAAGTATTGTTTTATTTTTGTTGTGTGTCCTAGTTATAAAAACCCCTTATCCTTTGGACGGGGCGACATCCCCGACCCTGTTGGGCCTAGGTAGTGGGGTGTTACATAAGGAAATCATGATAGAGATCATGATATGAGATTTCTACTACACTGTATAGTGTTAGTTCTTAAATAGTCCATAGTTGTCGTATTAATGAGACAGGACATCATTAATGCGTTAAGACTAACATATGTTAGACTTCCTAATTTGATCAGGTGGTGGTTCTCATATCCATAAGTATTGAAATACTCAAAGTTAACACATAAATGCTTGTTAATGGAATAAGTTCATTAGATGACCTAGCTTTGAGATAATTACATGGATAACTATTTAGTGCCAGTGATATAATCTCTATATAGCAAACGGGCAAGTATCCTTAGACTTGAGATCTCTAAGGTACTTTGTTAACTGAGCATTATACTTTGATTCCAATCTCTAGAGCTCGATCGAGAGCCGCCTATAAGATGGATATTAGGTACATTGTGAGGTAAACGAAAGTAGTTGAGAGGATCAATAAAGATTCACCACTCCAAATAGTAGGGGCGAATATCTCACGGCCACTTGTAAGAATTACTACTCGAGAAGTCATTGGCCAAGGCGATTGTGTATTGGAAATATTCCAATTGATACATATCTAGAGTAGTGGATTCTTGGTACAAGTACTATTGTATTCGGGCCAGAATTAATTTTGGAGGGAGTTGGCACTAATTCCGTACTCCAAACCAAATGAGATATTGTATGCTAAAAGAAGTTAATTGCACTGTAGTTTGTTATTGAAGGGTTCATGTCAAGCCACTTGACTTCCTAGACTCTTAGGTTGTCATGATGTGTTGCTAGATACCGCTCATGATCTGGGAATATAAGTTTATTAATTGATGAATTAATAAACCAATCCTGATTAGAATTAATAGGATTAATTCTAATTCATTATGGATTATTAATCTTAAAGACGTTTGGATTAATTCATGTTCGCTACCAATTAACTGGGAAACCTAATAGGTCACACATAATAGAGGATTATATACTCAAGATGTTATTTGATAACATAGTGGGGTTAATTGCGAGAAAGAGAAGTTATTGTGGACAAATTAAAATTAGTTATAATTTATGATCTAAATTGTAATCGTGAGAACTTGATGTTTCCAATTACATTTGGGGAATTCTAATAGGATTGGAATTCTCAGTTTTAGTAGGGGATTTTCGTGTAACATATAGATGATATACACGAAAACCTTAGTGTGGGGGGACACCAAAACCCAACACATGAAATCCTTCTCTCTCTCTCTCTCTCTCTCTCTCTCTCTCTCTCTCTCTCTCGATAATTCTTAAGAAATAACCCTGACTGCAACTTAGTGTTAGGTATCTCAGGCTCATATCCTATACGGCACAGCGAAAAATAAACGAGATACCATCCCAGAACCCGCCTATGTGTGGAAAACAAGACATAAAGATAATAAAGGTAGCAGCTTTTTACCTTTGTTTGATCGTCCGAAGAACAAAATTTCTTCTTCAAGTCGAGGCGCGATCTAGCAATCCTCGTGATCAACCTCCACGTGAGTTGAACGTCTAACCACTATAATCACAGTGTGTGATTATCTCTAACAGTAATCCACACAGAGGAATACTCAAGCACCAAACTTTCCTATGTTAGCAGAAACAAGATGGCAACCAGGGTTGTTTCTCAAAACAATCGAGAGAGATAGAAAGAAGAGAAGGTCGAGTGTTGCTGGTTTTTTGTGTGTCACTTTCAGCTAGGGTTTCATGTGTCTTGTTAATATGTCACACAAAATTTCCCTTCCCAAAACTAAGAATTCTAATCCTATTAAAATTTTCTAATTATAATTGGAAACATCATGTTCTCACAATTACAACTTGGACCACAAATTATAACTAATTATAATTTATCCACAAAAACTTCTCTTTCTCTCAATTAACCCCAATATGTTATCGAATAAATCTTGAGTATATAATCCTCTAATGTATGTGACCTATTAGGTTTCCCAATCAATTAGTAGCAAACATGAATTAATCCAAAACGTCTTTGAGATTAATAATCCATAATTAATTAGAATTAATCCTGTTAATTCTAATCAGGATTGGTTTATTAATTCATCAATTAATAAACCCATATTCCCAGATCAAGAACGGTATCTACCAACACCTCATGACTACCCAAGAGTCCAGGAAATCAAGTGGCTTGACATGAACCCTTCAATAACAAACAACAGTGTAATTAACTCCTTTCACCATACAATATCTCATTTGGTTTGGAGTACGGAATTAGTGCAAACTCCCTCTAGAATTAATTTTAGCTCGAATACAATAGTACTTGTACTAGGAACCTACTACTGTAGATGCGTATCAATTGGAATTATTTCCAATATACAATCGCCTTAGCCAAGGACTTTCTGAGTAGTAATTCCTACAAGTAGCCATGAGATATTCGCCCCTACTATTAGGAGTGGTGAATCCTTTATTGACCTCTCAACTACTTTCGTTTACCTCACAATATACCCAATATCCATCCCATAGGTGGCTCTCGATTGACCTCCGGAGATTAGAATCAAAGTACAAAGTTTAGCAAACAAAATACCTTGGAGATCTCAAGTCTAAGGATACTTGCACGTTTTCTATATTGAGATTATATCACTGGCACTAATTAGTTATCCATGTGATTATCTCATAGCTAGTCCATCCAATAAACTTGTTCCATTAACAAGCATCCATGTGTTAACTTTGACTATCTAAAGACTCACAATTATGAGAACCACCGCCTGATCACATCAGGAAGTCTAACATATGCTAGTCTTAACGCATTAATGATGTCCTATCTCATTAATACTATAACTAGGGATTATTTAAGCACTAACACTATACAGTGTAGTAGGAATCTCATATCATGATCTCTATCATAATTTTCTTAACACAGTGTTGTACTAGGGACTTTATCGAATAGTTATATTACTTAAAAGTAAACAAAAGAAACAGTAAAATAAATAATACATTTTATTAAAATAAAATGTGTCATATACAATGTACAAGTGATTGCCTCTAGGGCACAACACTAACACTTAGTGTTTCTGCTAGCATAGAAAACTTTGTGCTTGAGTATTCCTTTGTGTGGATTACTATTAGAGATAATCACACACTGTGATTATAGTGGTTAGATGTTCAACTCTCGTGGAGTTTGATCAAGAGGATTGCTGGATCGCGCCTCGACTTGAAGAAGAAATTTTGTTCTTCAGACGATCAAAGAAAGGTAAAAGTTGTTACCTTTGTTGTCTTTATGTCTTATTTTCCACACATATGCGGATCCTGGGATGGTATCTCATTTTATTCTTCCACTACGCCGTATAGGATACAAACTTGAGATACCTAACACCGTCATCCTTCAAGGAGCATTATTTTATAGTATTCTTGAGCACTTATAAGATTTGTGCCCAATATTAAAATCAAACTAGATGACATTCTTTCATATTTCTAAGGATATTACACAATACATGTTTGATTGTTGGCTTACTCTATTTTTTCACAATTAGCACGATAAGGAACATAAATATTATTCACAAGTAGAATGGGTCTTAATCTTAATTAAACATAAGGACATAAGGACATTTATTGCTTAAGAAAATGGCAATGGCAAAGAAAATGCACTCTATTACTTAAGTCAGATGATGACACCAAATGAGTTGAATTATTCACCAATTGAGAAGCTTTGCCTAGCTTTAATATTTGCAATTTAAAAATTGAAGCACTATTTTCAAGCGCATACTGTACGCCTTATTTTCAAGGCTAATCCATTAAAGTATGTTATGACAAAGCCTGTGCTATCTGATCTTTTGGCAAGGTGGTACCTTCAACTCTAACAGTTCGATATTGTCTTCGTCCAATAGAAAGTTGTCAAAGGTCAAGTGCTGGCAGATTTCTTGACTGATCATCCTATCCCCACTGAGTAGGAACTAAGTGATGAGTTACCTAATGAAGATGTTCTTGTCATTATCATCCTATCACCATGGAGGATGTACTTTGATGGTGCAACACATCATAAAGGTGCTGGAGCTGGTGTAGTATTCATTGCCCCTAAAGGAGATGTATTACCCTACTATTTCACCTTAGCTATGAGATGCTCAAATAATATGGCTGAATACTAAGCCCTTATACTTGGGTTAGAGTTAGCTACTGATATGAAGTGACCGCATCCCGAAGTATATGGGGACTGATGAGACTCCGCATCATCATGGAAGTCAAGATCAAGAAGGGGGAGGTGCGACCATGCAAGAATAAGGACCGAAAACAAGATCTAGGTTCAAGAAGCCTCAAGATGAGTTGCAATTGCTCATAGAACCATGCTTGAGGATGAAAGAGGGTTGGAAGATTGATGAAGCTAGCCAAGAGATCATTTTGATAACTATCCAAGAAGGACCCCAACAAGAACTCAAGCCGGCAACAAAGACGAACAAAACTTGACCAAAAAGAAGGCCTCCAGAGGATGGCCAGTGCAACCCCAAGCAGCTGAACCGGTGTTGGCTTCAATCTGGTAAACAACGGCTTCATTCTAGCAAATGACCGCCCGAAGACAGTTCGCAACTGGCGTCGGCTACCCTACGTTTTATATATTTTCTCTGATTTTCTCCAATTTTAAGTGTTTGTAAAGACTTATTAAGACCCTAAACTATAATAGAACCTCAGGGATTACTTAGCTAGGGTTAGGGCAGTATAAATAGTAGCTTTAGTGATTTGACAATACAATTCACACACTTTAATTCAAATTTGAGAGAGAATCTTGAGAGGCCCTAGCCTCCTTGTTCATCTTGTTCAAGACCATGCTTAAAGGTTAGTCCTGCTTATGAATAAGTCTATAAATCTTTTGGATAATCTAATATGGTTTCTTTGAATGGGTCTTAGTTACTTTGTTCTTCTAAGGTTTGTTTGAATTTCATTACTTGGGTGCCTATTTTCTTTATTCTATTTGTTCTTATTTGCCTTTGTTGCTTCAATGATATTGGGGTGAAATTATAGTAGAATTTTCTACTATTCTTGAGGGTATTTGAAGTTTAGTTCTTCAAGGGTTTGATAGAGGGTAGGTTGTTATTTCATTTTCTCCTTTTTGTCTCTTGAAGAATTTCTATTTTGGTCCCATTGGTTGAGTTGAACACATAACCAACTAAACCACTCACAACACTAAGAAAAAGCCCACACAACATCATATCAAAGAGTTTAGTATCAGAGAAAGGAAAAGCTAGATTCCAATCAAAGCTTGAAAGCAAGAAAAGGAGCCCTACAAAGTTGAAGAAAAATAAAACAGAGAAAATTCCGCAACTCAAAAACATATTCCAAAAAGGTTATGAAATTTTTATTATATTTTGAATTTTTTTTTGGGAAATTGCTCCTTGCTGTTAATATAATCATTGGGAACAAAACTTCCTTGTGTTTGTGCTGAAAATTGGCTTGAGTATGGATGAAAATGTTGGTTATTCTTAAGTGACAGAATTTTATCCAAGGTGTTTGATAAATGTTTCATGAGAATACTTTTGGCTATAGTTGGGAATTTTGATTCTTGATTTTCATTCCTTGAGATTTTGGGACTTATTATATCACTCTATTGTTGAATTCCATGCTCATTGAACTCAACTTTATTAGAGCACACTTGTGATCATCTTGTTCTTCATAATCCTAATTCTAGTTGTTCTTGTTTTTTTTTTTTTTTTGTTCTTGATAATTCTGTTTGTTTCTTGCTTAGAAGTGTTTCTTTGTGCGTCTAGTGTTTTTTCTTGAGTTAATTAAGTCCATATTTCTTGAAATTCTTGATTAAAACTTATTTGCTTAAGGTTCCCAACAAGTGTTTGTTGAAATTTTCCTAAGACCCCATAATTGGAAAATTCTTTTGATTTGTGTGATTCATTAAGTTGGATTAAAACTTTAGCCATTAGGGAGAATTAGGATTGAACAAGAAGGCTTGAGTATTGAGAAAAAGGCAAGAGGGTGAGTCTATTACTAAAAGAGCCTAAGAGAGCAAACATGAGCGTGGAGTGACCAACCTTTGAGAGCCAACACGCAAGTAAGCGAAGTGAGGAATTATTTTTCTTCCTAATCTCTTTTGTTTTACAGGTATAAGTAAGTAAACATTCCATCACCATGACCCATGATCAAGAGATTTTTAGGCCTAACCCAAATGGCCCTAGTAGACCTCAAGAAGAACCAATTAATGCTAGAGTTTTGTATGATGACTTGCAAGTTATGATGAGGACTATGCAAAGTGAATTTCAAAACATGATAAGGGAGTTGATAAATCATCTTGGACAATCTTTTACTGTTGTACAACGGAGAGGCCAAGAACGATTTGAAGTACCTAGCCTAAGGATGAGGGATGGTGATGCCCATACTCCTCCGTTAAATGCCCAACAAGGGGAAGAGTGGGATGAACACTCTATCGGGGGATTCTAACAAGCTCCTATGAGAGGAGGAAGACATGGCATGAGTGGAGGACGAGGTAGGGGACAAGGAAGGAATGGTAGGAACAATCTAAGGGGGTTAGAAAGAGAGTTTGAGGGAGTTGATGAATGGTATAAGGGGGAACAAGCTGAGGCCTTTGGGGAACATCCTAGAGGACGGGGTAATAGAGGAGGTAGGAGAGAGAGAAATGATGAGGAGAAGGAGTTAAACCACATCAAATTGAAAGTACCCACATTCTATGACAATAGTGACCTCGAAGTATATTTTGAGTGGAAAAGCAAGATGGAGATATTCCTAGAAAGTCATACCTATAGTAAGAGGTCAAAAGTGAGGTTGGCTATTTTGAGATTTTCAGAGTATGCTTTAGTTTGGTGGGAGCAAGTTAGTGCACAAATGAGAGAAATAGGAGTGAAAACTGTGACTAGTTAGAATTTGTTAAAAGATATGATGAGGGCAAGGTTTATACTACATCATTACTACAATGATCTTTACCAAAGGCTCCAATCACTCAAGCAAGGGAAAGGGAATAAGAGTGTAGAAAATTACCATAAAGAAATGGAAGTAATGTTGATGAGAGCTCAAATCAATGAAGATCCTAGAGTAACAAGAGCAAGGTTCTTGGGAGAATTAAATAGGAAATTTACCAATTTGGTAGATTTGTACCCCTATGATCGATTGGAGGATATGGTATATGCAGCTATGAAGATTGAGAGGTAATTAAAGAGGAGGGCATTTACTAGACCACCACTTCCAAACCCCAACACTACTAACAATATGTTAATTAAGAAGGATGAAGCCCTTAAGCCATTTCAAAGGGATTTCAACAAACCTAGAGAGGATTAGAGGCCTAGGGAGGAGTGGAAACCTAGGAAAGGTTGGAACGAGGACATGGGAAAAGCCATGGAGAGGCCACAAAGGAATAGGGATATCAAGTATTTTAAGTACCTTGGATATAGACATCCCATGAGTGTCCAATCAAGAGAATGATGTATACTAACCCCGATGGTGAGGTTTCTACCGATGAAGAAGAAGGGGGAGAAAGATACCAAGGAGATCAGGAGGGAAAATGGGATAAGGAAAGTGATGAAAGGGAAGTTGTTGGTCAAGAATACTCTTTGGTGGGAGTCACAAGAAGGTTATTGCATTCACAAGCCATTGTAGGCCAAGATCACCAATAAAGGGAGAACATTTTCTACTCTAGGTGTCTAATTAACAAGACCCCTTGTAGTGTTATTGTGGATAGTGAGAGTTGTACTAACGTGATTAGTGCAAACTTAGTTGAAGAATTGGACATGAGATGGATTAAACACCCCAAGCCCTACAAATTGCAATGGTTGAACGATAGTGAATAAATAAGAGTAAACAAACAAGTTTTGGTGTCTTTTGAGATAGAAAAATACAAGGATGATGTGCTATGTGATGTGGTACCCATGCAAGCGGGTCACTTGCTCCTAGGGAGGCCTTAGCAATACGATAGGCATGTAAAGCATGATGGGAGGAAGAATACTTATTCCCTATTCAATGAGGAAACTAAATTTACCCTCACCCCCATGGCCTCTATTGAGATGAACAAAGATCAAAGAATCATGAAGGAGAAAGAAAAGAAGAAGGGAGCGCAAGATGATAGACAAAAATAAGAAATTAAAAGAAAAGAACAAGAGAGGAAAGAAAAAGATTTGAGAGACAGAATAGACAAACAAGTACCTTTAACGATCAAGGATAGGAGTAAGCAAGGACAAGGAAGGGGAGGTAAAAGAAGAGTGAATTTCTTTGCAAAAGAAAGTAAGGTCATAGAAGTTATAGAAGCTAAGGAACTAGTTATTCTTCTTATATGTAAAGGTTCTTATATTTCTACTAATAATTTTTCATTATCTTTGCCTAATGAAATTGCAGCTATTCCTTAAGAATTTGAAGTTGTTTTTCCAAAGGAGGAGGTCAACCGAACACTTACCCAATTCTTACGGACCATAATCAAGAAGAACTTGAACAATTGGGAGGAATACTTGTCACACCTTGAGTTTATTTACGAAAGGGCTTTTCACTCTACCATGTCTTATTCTCCTTTTGAAATTGTGTATGGTTTTAACCCTCTAACTCCTTTAGAATTAGTTCTCTTGCCTATAGGAGAATGAAAGAACCTTGATGGAGCTAAGAAGGCGGCAATTGTGAAGGCACTCCGTGTAGATGATGGCAATGATTCGAAGACAAATCTTTTTCAAGGAGGGGGAGATGATGTGACTTCGCATCATCATGGCAGTCAAGATCAAGGAGGGGGAGGCGTGACCATGCAAGGACAAGGACCGAAGACAAGATTTAGGTCCAAGAAGCCTCAAGATGAGTTGCAATTGCTCATAGAACCATGCTTGAGGATAGAAGAGGGTTGGAAGGTTAAGGAAGCTAACCAAGAATTCATTTTGATGACTATCGAAGAAGGACCCCAACAAGAACTCAAGTCGGCAACAAAGGCAAAAGAAACTCGACCAAAAAGGAGGCCTCCAGAGGACGGCCAACGCCTCAAGCAGCCAAACAGGTGCTAGCTTCAATCTGGCAAACAGCTGCTTAAAGACAGTTCACAACTGGCACCGGCTGTAGTGTCCAAACCGGCGTCGGCTGCAGCTGGCTGCCCCGCGTTTTTTATGTTTTCTCTGGTTTTCTCCAATTTTAAATGTTTGTAAAGACTTATTAAGACCCTAAACTATAATAGAACCTCAGAGATTACTTAGCTAGGATTAGGGTAGTATAAATAACACCTTTAATGATTTGACAACACAAGTCACACACTTTAATTCAAATTTGAGAGAAAATCTTGAGAGGCCCTAGCCTCCTTGTTTATCTTGTTCAAGACCATGCTTAAGGGTTAGTCCTTATGAATGAGTCTATAAATCTTTTGGATAATCCAATGTGGTTTCTTTGAATGGGTCTTAGTTGTTTTGTTCTTCTAAGGTTTGTTTGAATTCCATTACTTGGGTACCTATTTTCTCTTTTCTATTTGTTCTTATTTGCCTTTGTTGCTTCAAGAATATTGGGGTGAGATTATAGTAGAACTTTCTACTATTCTTGAGGGTCTTTGAAGCTTAGTTCTTCAAGGGTTTGATAGACGATAGGTTACTATTTCATTTTCTCCTTTTTGTCTCTAGAAGAATCTTTGTTTTGGTCCCATTGGTTGAGCTAAACATATAACTAACTAAACCATTCACAAAACTAAGAAAAAGCCCACACAACGTCATATCAGGGACTCCTAATTGATTGTTAATAAATTACTTGGTGAGTATGATGTTAAGAAGCCTGGGTTGATCCCGTATCATAATTATGTGAGACGACTTATGGGATATTTGTGTGATGTGACAATCGAGCATATATTAAGAAGCAAAAATAAGCAAGCTGATGCGTTAGCAAAATTGGCTTCTACTTTATGCTTACATGATCAAGAAATTCAAATTCTTATATGTCAAACATGGGTCATACTGCCTATTTGTGAAGAGGAAGACGATGAAGGGCATGAAATTCATTCTGTCTTTGTCTATGAAATTAATGAAGAAGATTGGAGACAACCTTTTGTAGACTATCTTAAAAATGGAAAACTTCCAAATGATCTACGGAGACGGAGTGATATTCGCTAGCGTGCCACCTGCTTCTTTTGCTATAAAGATATGTTCTTTCGACGTTCTTTTGAAGGTGTTTTCTTGAGATGTTTAGGTCAAGAAGAAGCTATGCAAGCAATGGAAGTAAGGTAAGTTCTCTACTTTCTTAACTGCAAGGAATTCAACATCAAAATGTGATCTTCAAGAAATGTGTCATACACTTGTTTCCACCATGCTTTATATTCTGGAGTATAATGCTTCTTTATGCTATAAGGAGTGACTGAAAATGTTACCTTAGCTATTATTTCGCGAAGCGTGCATCTTAACCAGAGACGTAAGCTATCTATTAAGGCGGCCTTACGGGTGGAAATCTCAACGTAGCTTGGGATATCTTGCAAGAATCCAACTTGGCGACTAAAGCGATGTAGGCTATAAGGCTCAATAATGAAGTGATCATCCTTCCACAAAGTAAGAAGACTTAAACGAAGGCTCAAGAAGTAAAGTTGTTCCTCCAAAAGGGCTGCTTCAGTATCAACAAAGTCATATTTTTTATGCTTGGTAAGGATGTTCGTAGCCCAAATAATGATTTCACCCCTATAAATCCACTTGCGGGCTTCATTTTCACTAAATTACTTCCACTACTTTCACCAGAATAACTCGCCACTAGAGGGCTGTTTAGGCCTTGAGAGACTTCATTGTAAGTTTTATATATAGTGAGTTGGGAAGATAGATTTCTCCTCACTGGGACATTGAGAGTTGAAAATATGATTTAATCCTCTATAAATGCTGGTCAAGACGGGAATAGCCAAACTAACTTGTTCCCCTACACCATCAAAATTGCCATTTTGAAGGTACTTTGATGAATGATGTCTACTTTTTCATTAGGTAAGATAAAGATGCAATGCCAACATGATAAAAATGCTGCAACGAATGTTTGATCTCTGTTGTGGCTTGTAATGCCCAACTTTGAAAACAAAGCTTCTTCTTTAGATATCCATGCAATATGAGGTGGGATAACTCCACATGGATTGTCAGTAAACTTAGAGCGTGATCTCCTTTCTTCCCTTGGAAGGGGCGCTGTATACTTTGTTGCTATTTTGAACCAGAAGTTGAGCAACTTATTGATAGATACACCAGAGTTATTGTTGTCCTTTTTGATCAAGTGGTACGCATGGAAGAGATGTTCGCAACTTCTTGGAAGGAATCGCTAGTCATCATGGTCCACACCCGTGAGTTTCGCAGCATGAGAAACAACTTCATCATAGTGAGTTCCAAGAATTGGTAAGCCTCCAAGTTCATGCAAGTCCCAAAGTGAAATGGACACCTCGCTAGTTGATGTTAATAGCGTGTTGGTGAGAGAACACCAAGCTACGCAAAAGACTTTGAGAACATTATAGTTGCAATCATACGTAAAAAGCGATGTATAGATAGTCTTATAAATCTTTGCAGATCTTAAGTGTCCTTTGCAATGACTTAAAACGTCATGTGCCCACTGCTAATATCTCTCCCTAAAGCGAAACACGCCTAAGAAGCTGAGTAGTGAGGTCTATTGAGTCTCCTTTTGAATCATTCGACGTCCAAGTGAAGGTAACACACTGGGATGAGCTTGAGGTTGATGATTTGAGGAAAGAAGAATCCATGCCTTTAGGGAACGAGTGCCTTTAAAGTTGACTTCCGTTAGCCATTCCTTCACAAGTCGTTGGAGTGTTGCCTTGGGTAGGGGCCCTACATATTTGCCGGATTTTGCCTTATAAACCATCAACATCGTTCCATCTTTCATTGGATCATTTTCATAGTCGTGAATGACTAGTAGTTGCTAGCTGAAAGAAGATTGCAAATTTGAAAAGTACGCCATAATTAGACCTAGAAAAAAAATAAAAATAAAAAAAGTTAGATATGAAAAAAAAAGCTAGTGTAAAAAAAACAAAAAAAATAAAAGTCAACTTCGGAAAAAATTGGTTAGTTTTCTTGTTTAAAAAAAAAAGAGAAAGTTGGGATTGAAAAAAAAAAAAAAAGAAGTCAACTTCGAAAAAATTTTGGTTAGTTTTCTTGTTTAAAAAAAGAGAGAGAGAGAGAGAGAGAAAGTTGGGATTTAAAAAAAAAAAAGAAGTTAACTTCGAAAAAAATTTGGTTAGTTTTCTTGTTTAAAAAAAAAAAGAGTGCATTGAAGGTTTTCACATGGGCCAAACAAGGACAACAAAGTAAGCAGAAGGCAGTTTAAAAAAAAGGTCAAAAAGGACAAGGAGATGGTGGGTTGCACGTGGTCGACTTTCCAAGACTACCATGGATATACACAACAAATTCCCAGCAATACCAATTTCCTTCTTCAACGAAAAGGCACAACAAGGTCATCTACGAAAAAAAAAAGAAAACGAAGTGCATGTATGGTGTTTATGTGAATAGGACATAAACAAAAGAAAGAAAAAGGGTAGTCAAGAATGGCGGCGAGGACAGCTATCAATTTCATGCTTTAGGAAGCCAAAAGACATCAATAGAAGGTCAAGACTTAAAAAGGGGGGGGGAGAAAAACATTTGTTCGAGAGATTACCAAAGGTGGAAGAAGCTAATGTCTGAAAGTTATGGAAGCCTTGCTTGACACTGATAAAGTCTTCTAAAATTTGTGTGGGAAATTGATGAAGATTGAAGCTTTTTTATAAGGGACAAAAGATACATCTTCCAAATCCTATAAGAATTCTAATTCTTGATTAAAAGATTTTAATTGAGATTTAAATTTAAATTCAATAAATTCGATTGGTGGATTTAAGAAATATGATTCCTCCTCAAAATTGAATTTCAAATCTTTTGATTAATTCCTTATAGAAATAGAAAAGGAATTCTATTGTATTTAGGAATTGAAAGAGACTTTTATGTTAATTTCTAATTAAATTGAGAAATTAATATTATTTTTTAAATACTGCAAGCCTTGTTTCTAAATTTTTTTAATAAAATATTTTTCTTCAAGTCTTGAAGTGGGGGCATTTGTAGACAAAGAAATTTGGATAAATTTTATTTTATTTAATCAAGATTACAAGAAAATTATATATTTTAGTCTTGATTAATTAAAATTAATCCATGAATAAATATAATTATTCTTGGACTAATATAGTTGGGCAATTATTAAAAGTCCATTATATCCAATGTATCATGAGATTGGACTATAAAAATTGGGTTATTGTTAATGGTTCATTTTACATTAAATCAAATATATTATGGATTAAATGGAATTGGACTAGGCCTTAGAGTTGGACTTTTTAAAAATCTCATAATCTATTATAATGTGGATTAAATGAGATTGGGCTAAAACATAAATTAAGCCCAGACCATCTTAAACCCAATCCATTAGGGTTTGTTAGGAGACTTCTTCAAAATTCCACATTGACTATTTATGCTAAAGTCAAGGGATTTTTATCTGTAAATAGGGTTTTCCCTCAATAGTTCAAGGCACCCACAGATCCTCAAGCTTCAACAAACAAGTGGCATCTCAAGTTTCAACAAATTCAAGCATTCAAGTTTCATCAAATTCAAGGTTCAGAATCGTCATCAAATCAAGGTTCAAAATCTTCATCAAATTTCAAGGCATTCATCTTGCTTTGCAACAAACAAGTCTCAAAGGCTTGGCAATCAAGTATTTGTCATCAAATCCTATTTGATCCGAGATCAAGCTCTTCAGCCCTTAAATCAACGTTTTTCAAAAAGAGAAGACTCAAAGGACTTGTCTTGCAATTTAGGGCTTCTTCAGAGATTTGTAACCACTTTTCATATTCACTAAATATTTTGTAAATTTTGATATTTTTCTTATCTTATTTGCAGACATGAAATTTGTCATCTACACTTGTTTCTGATACCACTTGCAAGACCGTGCTACTTATGTACCCAAAGGGGCAGGGATGTCGCCTCATCCAAAGGACAATGGGTCTTTATAATGAGGTAAGTAAATAATTCATCCAATATAATACCTAAAGTAAAAGTTGACCGTAATACAGCTCAAGCAAAACTCAACTAGAGTCTAAAAAATAAAGAATAATAAAGCATTGTCTCTCAACAAAAATAACTAAAATGTCAAGTATAAGATCTTGAATTCTAGTCTTGACCTTACCAGTAGTGTTCACGACATGAAAACATGCACAAAAATTGTGAGAAATAAACTTTCCCAGTATGTCCTGTGCATGTGAGAGTGTACATTTGAAACAATTTGATGATATGTAAATTTTAAATACCAAAAGCACAATTGTAATCAAAATTAATAGCTTTAAACACAAGAGTAGCGTTTTCAATTTACATTCTCAGTACATAACCTTAATTCTAGGAAACTAACCACTCAACAATAACGTGGACTACGAAACCTTGCTTCATAGCTCTGAGTCATAAAACCCTTCATTATGATGCTATACTGTAACACCCTACTACCTAGGCCTAACAGGGCCGGGGATGTCGCCCCGTCAAAGGACAAGGGGTCTTTATAACTAGGTTACACAATCAAAATAAAAAAAAAAATACTTCAAAAATTAAAACTTATTACAATCCAAAAATTCAAGACAAATCCAAAAATAACAATTGTTCACTCTCAACTCTCAAAGCATTACATAAAAATAAATAATAGAATATCTTCCAAGGTAGGCAACAACTAGCTACTCATCCCCACAGCAGGATCGACCTGAAATCATGGTAAAAAGGGTGATGAGATAAAAATCTCAATAAGTCCGTGTGTGCTTTGAGTGTTAAGTGAAAACAATTTATGAATGCAAGGTGTAAGAACTTCATAAGAAAAAGATTGGCAAGCAATAAATAAAGTTCAAAAGCAAGAGTGACGTTTTGGCTTTTCCAACCATACAGCTACAATAAAATCAACCACTCGAAAAAACAACCACGGGTTACCACACGTTGGGCCCCATAACCATACAACGGTCAGAATACCACACTTTGTGCAGACTGACAAAAAAGGTAGGTGATCGGCCTACCGAGTAAGATTCTCCTCCTTCTCTACACCCAAACAAAATCAGTTGTCCACTCCGGCAACACACAGTCCGCATGACTGAAACTGCTAGCTCGGACCGGCATGACTAAGTAGTACTGACGTTTCTCTAAGTTGAGTTCATCTTCTGGAGGTGGCCTCCTGCCAAAAGACTCACTCTTGCTCTTCAAAACTAGTGCTACTAGCCTACCCTTATTGAGTACTCAACGTAGTTCATCCCACTTGGGAGAAAACTGATAAAATATAGCTTTACTTAGAAATGGCAATCAAGGGGTTCCAAAGTCTTTGTCAAAATCGGTTTTAGAAACAGTTTAATGTTTGAATAAAATTGCTTGTTGATTTTCAAATGATTGGTTTAACTGAAATAAGAAATGAAACAGTCCCTAATTGCCTTTACCAAATCAGTGTTCACAAACTTCGAGTTTAGCTTGCCATAATAACTTTTTGCAACAAACAAGTTTTATGTAGGAGCTTACCTGATCCTTTATTCGAGATAAAATAAAGATCTCCGAAAGCTGACCTAATCCCGCCTGGGGTAAACACAAGCCATAATTAAACTCAAGCCAAAATTCACTTTCATAAATAATCCTAACTCAACTTACTACAATCATGACCCTAATGTCCCAAGCTTTCAGGATATATAATAAATAAATGGTTTGTAAGATAAATCTAGCTTGATATTAAAATAACTAGGGTTTGTGAATTAGATACTAATAAGTTGAAGGTTTAAATCTTGCTATAAATAAATTAGGGTTTATTTGATGAAGGGTCCTAGGCCCTAGATGATATTATTTAAAATAATAATCTATTAATAATTAATTGTTAGAAAATAATTGGTAACTAAAATTAGTTGTAAGTAAATTTTAATAGGTTTTGATTAAAAGATAATAAATAAATTTTAATAGTATTTATGAATATAAGACTTACAAAATTAATACTTTACCTATTATGATTATTTATATAAAAAGCTTTATTTGATATTATTATTTTATATAATATCTATATATTTTATTTTTTTTTAATAAAAGCTATCATTTATTTGACTAAAATATCATTATTTTATATAAGAGTCCAAATCCACATTTTTCTAGGGTTTTCGAAATTAATAGAAGAAATTATAGTATTAATCATTTTATTGATGAAATAAAATTAGCTTAGGGATAATAAGGTCATGATCATAATTCCTATGGCTAACCATAATCATGAACATACACTCTACACCAATAAACAAAACATCCAAATCATGAATAAAACATAGATCCAAATCTACCAAGATATGAAGACATGCAACAAACCCTAAAACACCATACATTTAACCAAGACAAATCAACTCATGCATCAATCCCATCTTCATCATACAAACACATTCATTCTCATGCTCCAATCCCAACTCCATCACAAAACACGTGATCAACCTCCAAATATATCCCATCCTCATCCAACTACATCCAAGAGACATGAATCTAGGATTTAAAAAGAAGATGGAAGAAACTTACTTGAATGATGACTACCATGAAGTCGATCCAAGAAAATCCTCTCGCTAAGGATGCTTGATCCATCCAAGGAGAAGAAGAAACATGACCATGGTGGAAGTAACCATTCAGGAGAGAGAGAGAGAGAGAGAGAGAGAGAGAGAGAGAGAGAGAGAGAGAGAGAGAGAGAGAGTTCATTAGTATATACTCATCAAGGTTGAAGATGGAAGAAGATGGAGATGATTGTTCATGCTTACCTTGAAGGTGTTCTTGAGCCTTCAAGAAAATTCTGGTTTTTTATCCAAAAGTGACACTTTGATTTTAGTGTTTGATGTTAAAAATTGCAGGAATGGATTCACGAGAATGAGTAGGTATAATCTGGAGTTTTTGGTGAAGATTGAAGTGGTTTTAAGTGGCCTTAGGCGTGAGAATGGTAGTAGGTGTTCTTGGAGGTTTCGAGAGAATAGAGAGATTGAATGGATTCTGGCCAAAATTCTGTGGGGAAAGGGTGGCCGAATTGCTTGAATGGTTTTTGGTAATTGGATTTTCAAATTTGAGAGGAAAAGGAAAGTTGGTTGTTTGAAATTCAAAGAGAATAATTTAGGGAATATTTTGTGGTAGAAAATATGGTAAGTAGATCTTTGATGGCGGAGGTCTTTTGGGAAGCTACAATGGCTGACAGGATTGCTAGAATTCTGCTGAGATGAATGTTGTTTGATGGAGCTTTAGGGTGGCCAAAATATGGTGTACAATGGTGAAGGAGTTTTCTGGTTGTTTGAGGTTTAATTCATGGAAGGTTGATGAAATAAATTGCTGGAATTTTGGACTTCAATCAATGGTTTGATTGGAGTGATTGATGGAGAGATTTTAGGAGCAACCATGGAGTTGTTTTTCAAGTAGAACAATGGTAAGGATGCTGGAGTTTAGTTCATGGCTGATCAAGGTGAGTTTGTACATAAAAATGGTGGAAGTTTCGAACAAGGGTGAAGAAGGAACAAAGTTGGAAATTCTGATAAAGTTTTTCGCAAGGCTTGCTGGAATTTCTGGGCTGATTTTTCTGCCATATTTCAGTTAGCTTGCAGAAGGTTTAAAAGGCCATTGGAGGGTCCTTTAAGGCTGGTTTCCAGTCTTCTTTATGGAGGAAAAACAAGGTTGAATTACTGGTTGAAAAACTGGAAGAAACAGCTCAGTTTTTTGGGCTGTTGAGCTACAAACTGCCCAGGATTTTTTCTTGGTTTGCATAGCTCTTGAGCAGTCCGATTTTGGTTGGAATTTTCAGCCTTCAAGCTGAGTGAAATGGCCATTTTCCTAGCAGCATTTGAGAGGAAAAGATGGCTGAAATTTTCGACAATTGGACTGATCAAGAAGCTGGAAAAATTCCAGATTACTACATAAAGAAGATGAACACACATAGGTTGGAGTTTGAAGGTTTAACCATGGAGATTAATTCTCTTGGGAACCTTCTACAACTCCTCCCCATTTTCGGTCAAGAAGATACCTCGCACTTAGACATTTTCGAACCTTCAAAGCCACAGAACTTTGCTGGAATTTTCTGGAAACAAAATTGGTTTAGATAAATTGAACAACCTAATGGATTAAAAAGTAAGGAAAGCTAGAGATCAAGAAGGGTATGAACCCCTTAGAAATTTTTGTAGGGCACAAGAGTAGGATCAGGACATTCGTTTCATGTCTCCCCTAGGACAACATTCCTACTTCTCCCTAAGACATGCAAGGGCCGAAAATAGCCTTCCTAAACAAAAATAAAATTTAATTATGCTAAAACTCAAATGATAGAATTTGAACTCAAGACCTTAAGAATTAATTTTAAAGCTCTAACAACTAAACCATAACAACTCTTGTTCTTATTTTCTCTCTTAAATATTTTTCCTATTTAATCCTCAAGCTATCTCCCTATTACCTCCTCAAGCAAAATTACCATTTTTCCCTTCTTACTCACTAAGCTCAAATAAGCCATCTAGACTACAAATCACATATCTAAAACACATATAATTATATAAAAATATATTTATGCATGCGAGAAAATATGATATGCATCCGACCCCCTTACTCTAGAGTTGGTTTTAGTTGGGGTTTCCCATATACTATGAAACTTTGCATCACAGTACAGTGGGTGATGGGCTACGGGTGGGCATACTTCTCCTTCTCCCAGACGCCTATAACTTATCGATTGCCCATTTCAAAGAAATACAGTCCCATCTGGAACTGGTCGCTAGCTCGGACTGGCCTTACTCCCTAATACTATTGCTTAATTAGAAACGAGTTTGTCTCTCGGAAGTGGCCACCTACCAGAAGACTAGCTCACTCCTTCTTAGCTTAGTGTTACTAGTCTGTCCTTATTGAGTGCTTAACGATTTTGCAACAAGAAAACTCATTAGTATCAAATAGTAATGAAAAAGAAAATATCTAGTATGACTTGGTACTCCTTGTTCAATCAATTAGCGTGAAAAACCAAGTGAGTCATTTTAAAAATCCTTTTGTTTAAGAAATCAGTGCGTGAGTGGAAATAAAGTAAGAAATCTAGCCATGCTAAACATTTTATCCCAACAACCATGTTTCCTTTGCTAACACATAATATTTGATAACTTGCAATTGCATTGCATCACAAAAGGTTTTAATGCAAGAAGTTACCTGTTCCGTTTGTCTCACAAATATTAGATTTTTTTTGATGTCCTGATTAGTGGGTCATAGTCCTATGTAGAGAAAATACAAAGATCATATCACAAAATTTCCTATAACCCTCATATTGCCATAGCATCCAAAACTAGCTCAACTCTAACCTCGAGCCATCACATAATATAGACCAACTATCAACTCCATTTCAAACATAATTGGCTAAACATGAAATATTGCATACTAATAATTTAATGTATACTATGGCAATTACTACATAAATGATAAGCTCACTTATAGATAAGCAGACAAACGACTCTACATAGTTATATAAATAAATAATTAGTTAATTAAAATAAAAGTTGCTCGTGAAGGTAAATAAACAAGTAAATAAATAGGTTAGTTAATGTGTAAAAATATTATGTAATCAAAGAATTAAGTAAATAGATAATTATTTAATTACTTACTTAGCTAAATAAAGTACTTTTTATTCTTAACAATGCAAAAATAAATAATAGAGGAGATATATTAATTAATAAGTAGGCAATTTGATGAGTATTAAATAGTATTAATAATAATAAATAATAATACAAACAGAAGTAACATATACGTATTAACTATTAATAATATATAATAATAATGATGAATAATTTCAATTATAGTAACGATGAATATTAATAATATAAAGAATTACTGTAATAAGAATAATAACAAAATAATTATAAATAATAAAAAAAGTAATAAATAATAATGATAGTGAACAACAATTAATCATTTTAGTAATATATATAATAAATAATAATAACAAGACGATTATATAGCAAACTATCAACTAGTGTACAGACAAGATATGCTAACTCAAAAGCAAATCTTATTTTGCCACAAACAGCTATCAGTAATGATCCCAACAGAAAAACAAGTATGCCATCTTCATTTTCTTCTAAATCCTTATAAAACATGATAACATAACATCCATTTTACAAGATCTCAACTTCACATAAACCAAATTCTTAATCCCAACGAAATCAAATGACATTCGTTCCATAGATTTAAACGCCAAGAAAATTCAAACCTCATGGAGTTTATATTGAGTAAAACAGATTCTCTAAGGTTTCAATTTTCACATTCAAGCTTGCTAGAATAAGAAATCAGCATCCCCACTCAATTTATGGCACGCACACACACACACAAATCATAGTAATATCGAAAGACAATTAAATCTGAAACCTTCCCAATGCTTATCTACCCTCAGGCAACCGAAAGCTACTGCTTAAAGTCTCATAAGTAGCAGTACGAAAAATTGAAGGGCCAAACGAGGTTTGGCTTACCTCTTAGAAAATAAAGTTGAAAGTTGCCTTGTTTTGGCCTGATAAAGATTGGAGCCTTCAAAGGAGAGCAAACGCAACCGTGATCTTGAAAGGAAATGAACCCGTGTGTGTTTCGGTCTTGAGCAGATTGTTATGCCCGAATTCTTGGCTGAGGTTCGAAGTTGAATGAGTTGTTCTGATGGCTTCCATGTCTAGAGTGTGTAGGAGATTGTGTTGGCCAAAATCAGCAATGGGTACGTCTTGCGGTTGTGTGAGTTTTAGTGAAGCCAAGAGTTTGCAAAAGAAGGAATTAAAGATGTCAGCTGTGTATTTGTGTGTGATGTGACCGAGACCTGCTGGAACTTGGTGCAGTTGAGGAAGGTTCTTCGGCTGTCTGGGCGTGGGTGTGCTGAGCGAAGCTGTTCAGAATTTTTGGTGCTGCATGGGTGTTTCCGCTGTTGTTTGCTGATGTGGTGTGGATGAAATCTCTAAGCTAATATCCTATCCTATACAGGAAGATATTAACTCAGAGTTATAAGAGTACTGCATGCTTATCTTTTGCTGGCTGTGTTTTTCGGTCAACTATGGTGGAGAATTGAGTATTATTTCCAGCTGGTGAAAGTGTTTTGCTGTCGACCAAATATGGAGAGGAAATGGCTTTTAGGTAGCTAGAATTCTCAAGAGAATAAAAGAGTTCTTTTGGAGGAAAAATTCTGATGGCATTGAAAAAAAAAATGCAGAATACACGATAAGGTTTCCAGCTTTTTTTTTTTTTCCAGGTATTAAAGTGGAGTTAAAACAGCTCCTAATGTGGCGGATTACTGCCCTAATATTTTGATGGAATATCGGTTAAACAAAAGAAAACTCTCAAAGGGAGAAAAAAAATGGAATTAAAAAAAAAAAGAAAATATAGTAGCTGAATGTTCTCTAGCTACAGCCATTCTGATATTCGAAGATAGGAAATTGGATTAGATATTAGATGATGCCTACATAACAAAAATGCTAATTATCAGGTGATCAAAATTGCTGCTTATGATAAGTTTTTCCCAGCTATTCACAAGAGTTTCAATTGAGTTTAAACAACTCCAATGCTAATTATCATTCTTAGTGAGATAATTAAATAATTTCCAAAATATTTTAGAGTTAAAAAAAAAAAAAAAACAAGTAAGAGGATCTTAATGGCGGCTGAAACTCCTCTTTCCCAACCAGCCAAAAATCCTAAGTTGAATATGATTCTAAGAATGAATTTGGAATACAAAATTCTGATTGTTTATGGTTTAATCAATAGTAATCGGATAATGGAAACTTATATTATTTTAGAAGATAAGGCTATAAAAGAAAAGTTATAGTTTCATCAAGTAACCTTCAAGAAAAATACACCACGAGTTTTTAGGAGAACAAACCTCCAATGTGACGGGTAAGTTTGCTAGAAAATGGCTGAAGTTGTGTCTACCAAATATTTAAAGATTTTTTTTGGATTAAATATAATAGTAATTGAAGGAGATATTTAAATTCAATATTAACTCTAAGCTAGATTTTATGGGAGTTTTCCTCATAAATGGCGGCTGAAAATCCTATTCCTTCAACCATCCGAAAATAGGTGGCTAAGGAGGAATATAAGAAAAAGGAAATAAATTGGAAGATTTAGGATTCAAACTCGAGTCACCAAGAGATATACACCCAACATTAACAATTAAACCACAATTCCTTATTTCTTAACTAAATTTCCTTCACACTCTCTCCCAAACATCTCTCATGCCAATAAAGATTCTAAACCCAAAATAACTCATCTTGCCTAAAGAAAAAGGGCATCATGAGTTCGCTAAGTGAATTCAAACACAAATAAGCATAAGAACGAATATGCGCATACATATACATATAGATCCATCAAATACTTAGATAAATGTATCATAAGTTCATATGCACATGCAAGATGCCATGCTAAGCCTATATTCCTTATGTGCTAAGTGTAGAGTTAGACAGGGTTTTACAATAGGACTACCTAGGGACGACTTACCCTCACATAGGACTTCTTTCTAACCTCTTAGACCACTTTGAACCTATGCTAGTACTTTGAGTTCCCACAATATTATTTTGAGGCAGAGGTGCGGGCACAATTGGGAGATATAAGGTTGGAGATGGGATGCCACACTGAGATGCTTACATAGCTTATGCAAGGAATGCAAATGATGCAAGCATTTCAAGCATTGAGATGCTTAAATAGCTTATGCAAGAGATGCACTAAAAACAAGAAGCACATGAACTCCAATGGACACAAATGATGCAAGCATCTCAAGCATACAAAGGAGCACACCAAGGTAGAGCTAATGGAGATGGAAATAGAGATGATGGTGGTATTGTTGCTGCTTAGGGATTGCTCATATTGATGCCTCTTAGACTTTCTCTTTTCCTTTATTGTTTCTTCTGAGTTTCCTTTATGCCCTATTTTATTTTGGATTTACTTTGTTATCTTTTATGGTGTATTTTATTTTCTTTTGTCCTTTGTTAGCTTTTTTGGGAACAATGATGACAATGCAATACTCACTTCTTTTTTATGGAATGGATATATCCTTCTTTTGTAATTTATGCCTTGGAGAGTATTTTCTTTCCTTTTCCCCTTTTATCTTCTCATCCTTTTCTTATGCTTATTATTTTGATTCTTAGGTCACTTAGGATATGTTCTAGCTTAAGTTTGGGGAAAGGGTTTGGAATATTCTTACCAAGAGTATGTGCTCTTCCTAGATTATATTACCGATTGTGATAGTGAAATTTTTTATTTTTGGAGTAACACTACCCTGGGGATGTTGTCTTTCTTTTCCTCTTTTTTTTTATTTTTATTTTTTATGTCCCATAGAAATGCTTTCTTGTGCTATTTTATACGATTGAGGACAATGTCCAATTTAAGTGTGAGGGTGGAATTCAACATCTTTACCAAGTAATTTTCTTTTGAATATTTTGGGAAAGTTCTCCAAGTTTTTCAAATCTCTATAATGAGGTTGTGATTTTCTTGTTGACTTTGGATATGCTTTTTTCATTTATTGGATTGAGATAATTTTTAGTAAACATGTATATTAAGTTGAATATTGCTAAATCTTGAAAATTTAAGTTAACATTGGTTATACTTTAGTAATTGAGAATTATTTTATTCTCAAGGTTTGGATGTAGATGATTTGATGGAGCATGAGAAAGGTTATTGACTAGTTCTTGTTTTACAGAATTTAATTTGTTTTTATTTTGAATTATGTGATGAGAAGAAAGATCCAGGAATACAAAATACATGTCCTTTGGTGCAAAACAACAAGTGAAAAAAAAAAAAAGAGAGTGAAAAAAAAAAGTTCAATTGAGAAAAATTTTTGACTTTTGAAAAATGTTTGAATTGCCCAAGAAAAGGGGCTAATATGGTGAATAAATAGAATTCTATTTACTTGAGGTATAATTTCCTAAGGGTTAAGAAAAATTGAGAGTAAAAGGAGGGCTAATACAGTGAGATGGAGCACAAAATACACTCACTTGATATTCATTCTCTTAAGTTTCTTAAACATTGTGAAGAACGTTCTTGAGGTTGTGGAGAGATGATTCCAGGACATTTGAGTTGGTTGAACAACTTGGCTTATATAATTCATGTTGTCTATGTTTTGGTTTTAAGGATGGGATAATTTTCTTTGAATATGAGTTTGTTTAACTTTACTTTGACAGCCTTGGGATATTTGGTTCAATATGTGAGTTTTCAAGAGGTTGATTTGGTTGAATGAATGGTGAATTTATGTTTAAAGTTAGAAAAGAAGTTGTGGCATTGTTATAGATGGAGTCTTGATTAAGAAGATGTTCTTTATTTTACCTTATCTTAGGTGTTTGCTTGAGGACAAGCAAAGGCTTAAGTGTGGGGAATTGATAAGGGCTTAATTAATGCATATTTTAATAGCCATTTGAGATAAAATTATGTGGTTTTTTAGATGTAATTGTTATTTAATTCATCTATTTTATGTTCTTTTGATAATATTTTGCTATGCGAAGGTTTTCCTTGGATTTTGAGTAAAAATTGCAAGAATTGAACAAAATTCGGACATTTGGTAGAATAGGACTAGTGTCGGATTTTACCTACGAACCCCTATTAGATTCATACTGGAAAAATAAAGCAAAAGTAGAACAAAATCTCGACCAGGACTGTGAAACCCCAGTTAAGACCAACCTTAGAGTAAGGGGGTTGGGATGCATATCATACCTTATTTCATGATTTAATATATTTTTATATGATTTTTATGTGCTTTGGATTGAGCTTTATTGTCTCTAAGCCTTGTTGGTGAGTATTGAGTGAGAAGGGCAAAATGGTAATTTTTGCATGAGGTGAAAATAGGAAGATAGCTTGAGGATTAAATAGGAATTAATTTTCTAGTGGAAATAACAACAAGAGTTGTTGTGGTTTAGTGGTTAGAGCTTTGGAATCAATTCTTGAGGTCTTGGGTTCAAATTCCATCATAGAAGCTTTAGCTTGATTAAATTTTATTTTTGCTTGGGGAAGAATAATTTCGGCCTTATGAGCTTGGAGTAAGGTAGGGATGATGTCCTAAGAGAGAAATGTTAGGAGTATCTTCATTCTACTCCCTTACCCTACTCGGATTTCCTAAAGGGAATTCATTTTCCCTTGATCTTTGATTTTCCTTATTTCTCAACTCATTAGTTTGATCAAGTTGTTCTAGCCATTTTCTTTCCAGAAATTTCAGTAAAGTTCTGTGATCTTGTAGGATCAAAATGTCTTAGTAAAAGACTTCTTATGGTCTGAAAAATGTGGAAGAGTTGTGGGAAATTCCAAGAGGAAAAAATCCCTCTAGTGAGCTTGCTGAAAATTCACTCTAGCTAGTTCATCTTCCTTCTTGGAATGAGCTGAAATTTTCCAGCTTATTGTGCCTTGAAAGTGTCGAGTTTCTTAGCTAACATTCCCTCCCAAATGCTGCCAAAAAAATGGTCTTTAGGATCAGTTTGCAATCTGAATATCTTGGCCATTTTCGGACTGCTCAAAGCTGGAGCAACAACAGGAAAAATTCCTGTATAAATCGCCACTTTGAGAGTCCAAAACCAAGCTGTTTTCTTCCAGATTTTGTGCAGCACCTTAGCCATGTTTTTCATCCATGAAGAAGGCTGGAAACCAGCCTTGAATACCCCCGAAATTTCCCTTCAAATTCTCTGCAAGATGGCTGGAAAATGGCAGCCGAAAAAGCTGTCCAGGAATTTCAGCTTGGCGAAATTCTGGGCAGTCCAAATTCCAGCTTTGTTTCCTATTTCTCTTCCAGCCAAAACACCAACCTTGTTCTGCAGGAACCTTCCTTAAACCTCCAATAACAGAGCTCCATTGTTTCCCTTAAGCTTCTGCACGAAATTCAGCAATGGCTGTCCGAAAATATCTCCAACAAATCCCTGCAATTATGCTTGATTGATTTCCAAAATTCCAGCCACCTTTGTTTAGCAACTTTCTATAATGCATTCCCCAAATAACCAGACTTCTTCTTCACCATTTAGCACCCTACTTTCGGCCACCATAAGCTTCCATAAACCAGCATTAATCCCACCGAAATTCTGCCCAAACAATCAGCCATGGCAGACTTCCAAAACTCTCCAACAATCAAGATATTCTTGGAATATTTAGTTTCCAAATTCACTTCCTAAAAATATTCTTCCAAGATTGTAACAACTAACCTTTCCTTTTCCCTTCCAAATCAGAGAAACAACTTCCTAAACCCTATAGAAATTCGGCCAGCCCTAGCTCTCATAGAATTTCGGCAGCTACACAAATCCAATCTCTCGAATTCTTTCAACCTCCAAGAACACACACACTACATCAAGAACACCTACCTCTTTCCTTCACCTAATACCCCTCCAAACCATCTCAAATCCTCTCTAAAACTTCTAGATTTGACCTACTCACTGCCGTGAGTCCATCAACCCCATTCTTAACATCAAACTCCACAAATCATCTTGCTACTTCGGATCAAAACCAGAAATTTCTGTGAAGCACAAGAACACCTTCAAGGTAAATTTATTCTAACAACTTCATCTCCTCCAATCTTGATCTCCAATGAGAACCTATGTGTATAAGCATGCAAATGGTTTCTCTCTCTCTCTCTCTCTCTCTCTCTCTCTCTCTCTCTCTCTCTCTCTCTCTCTCTCACATGGCCGAAACCTCCCTCTCTTGGCCGGATGGCTCCTTTTCCCCATGTCCATGTTTTCGCCATCTCCCTTGGACAAAGTTAGGCATCAAGGAGTTGAGACCTATTCTAAACTCCTTCAAAGCATTCATCGATCAAGTAAGTCCCTTCAATCCTTTTTTTAAACTCTAGAATCATGTCTCCAGGATGATGTTGATAGTGGGTGGATGGTGATAGGACTTGAGTATGTATTATTGAGATTGAAGCATGAATATGTGTATGATTGTGAAGGAGATGGGATTTATGCATGGAAGGATTATCTTGGTTGATTGTGTGATGATTTGAGATTTGATGCATGAAGTATTTGAGATAAAGCATGCTAGAGATGATGTTACCTTTGGTGAATAGGATTTATATGCATGTTAGATTATTGAAGCCATGATCATATTTATTCTAGTAGAGGTTAAATCATGTCTTAATAAATTTAGATCTATGCTTATGTGCATGATTTGGATGATTTGATGAATGGAAGGACTGCATATGTTCTTGATTGTGGTTAGTTATAGAAATTTGACCATGATCTAGTTGTCCCTAAACTAATTTTATTTCATAAATAAAATATTTAATGATATAAAATTTTCCTAGTAAATGTCGAAAAACCCCTAGGAAAGGTAGATTTGGATTATTATATACATAGAGGATATTTTGGTCAAAAAAATAATAATTTTGCTAGAAAATAAAATAAATAAATATTATTTAAAATAAAGAAATCAATTGAAACCTTTTATGGAAATAATTATAATTAGAAAAATATTTATTAAATCAAATCCCTTTTTAAAAGTTTACTTATTATTTTCCAAGCAAGACTCATTAAATTTAATCTCAACTAGTTTTAGCAACCAATTATTTTCTAACAACTAAACTATTATTAAATCATTATTTTACTTGTTACTACCCAGGACTCTTGAGCAAATAAACTCTAAATTTTCCCTAGCAAGATTTAAACTTTCAACTTATTAGAAATTATTTCCCAGACCATTAATTATTTTAAATATCAAATTAGGCTCAACCTACAAACCTATTTATGTATTGTTTGGCCTCAAAGCTTGGGACGCTAGGATCATGGTAGTAGTAAGAGGAGTTGATTTAAAATTTAGGAAGTTGATTGTAGCTTGAAATTGATTGTGATTTGTATTTGCCTATGTGGGGTTAGGTCAGCTGTTGGAGACCTTATTGTGAACAAGAATCAGGTAAGCTCCTGCATAAAACCTGATTGTTGAAAAATGTTTAATTATGGCAAGCCAAATGTAGAGTGCATGGACACTGATTTTTGTAAAGACAATTGAGGGTTGTCTCCTATTTTATTTCCGTCAAATAAGTTATTTGAAATTCATCAAGCAGATTTACTCAAACTCAGAACTCTTTCTGAAACTGTTTTTGACAAAGATTTTGGAAACCCTTTATTTGCCATGTTCAAGTGGAACTGTGTTTGTTCATTTTTCCCAAGTGGGATACGTTACGTTGAGTACTCAATAAGGGTGGACTACTAGGACTAGTCTTTGAGGGGTTAGGGTAAGTCTCTCAGTACGTGGCCACCTCTGAGGGGTGAGTCCTTCCCAGATAGGACATCAGTCCAGTAGGTTGTGCCGGTCCGAGCTAGCAGTGTTCTCTTCAGTCAAATGACTGTGTTATGTCGGAATGGATACCAGGTTGTTGTTTGGGTATAGAGAAGGAGGAGTATCTTACCCAGTAGGCCGATCACCTACTTTTGTCAGTCTGCACAAAGTGTGGCATTCTGACCGGCGGTATGCACAAAGTGTGGCATGCTGACCATTCGGTTATGGGGCCCAACGTGTGGTAACCCGTAATCCTTTCTTTCGAGTGGGTGATTTTATAAATTATGTATGGCTGGAAATGCCAAAACACCACTCTTGTTTTTTACAGATGTTTATTGCTTGCCAGTGATCTCTTATAAAGAATTTTATACTTTGCATTCACGAAATGTTTTCACCTGACACATAAACACACACGGACCTACTGAGATTTCTATCCCACCACATTTTTACCATGTTTTCAGGTCGGTCCTGCTGTGGGGACGAGTAGCTAGATTATGCCCGCTTTGGAAGATTTATGATGATTTATGTTTGTGTAAAGTTATTGAGAGATGAGAGTGGATGAATTTTTATTATGGATTTGTTTTTGGTATTCTCGGATTTATTTTGGATAGATGTTTATTTTGGGATGTAATAAATATTTAAGTTCAAGTATCATTTATTTCCACTATTTTATTTGTATAACCTAGTTATAAAGACCCCTTGTCCTTTGGACGGGGCGACATCCCCGGCCCTGGCGGGCCTAGGTAGCGGGGTGTTACACGGACAGTACTGAGAGAATCCTGGCTGAGCCACTAGAGTTGACGCTAGATGTCCTTTGCTCCAATATCGGTTTACTATCATTTTCAAGATGGATTTGAAAATTGCTAAAGATTTCTTTTGGAAAAGAGTTTGTAGACCGGAAAAGACATATATGGATGGACTTTAGCAACTAAGAAGGCTATATATATGAGGAAAGACAAGCTATAATCATGAATTCAAGGTGCTACATTGAAGATTATTGAAGAAAAAAGTGAATTCATCAATAGGACCATTGTGTTGGAGGAGTTCTTGTAAGTGTTATACCCTAGAGGCAATCACATGTATTATATATATTGTACATTAATTTAATAACACAAGGCAATCATTATCTCTCAATTTATTTTATTTATGCTTTCCTGTGAAAATAACTATTAGATAAAGTCCTCAGTGCAACACTGTGTTCGTGATGTCAGGTTGCTACAACACTGTATAATGTTCATACTTAAATCATCCCTAGTCATAGTATTAATAAGATAGGATATTATTAATGCGTCAAGACTAGCACGTGTTATACTTCCTTATTTGATTATGCGATGGTTCTCACATCCGTGAGTATTGTGATTCTTATAGTTAACACCTTGATGCTTATTGCTAGAACAAGTACATTAGATAACCTAACTATGAGATAATCATATGGATAACTATTTAGTGACAGTGATAGAATCTCATCATAGCAAATATGCAAGTATTCTTAGATTTGAGATCTCCAAGGTATTTTGTTTGCTACGTGTTGTGCTTTGATTCCAATCTCTGGAGTCCTAACAAGATCACCTATGGGATGGATATTGGGTACAACGTGAAGTAAATAAAAGTAGTTAAAAGGATAAATGAAGGATTTAGCACTCCTAATAGTAGGAGCAAATATCTTATAGTTACTTGTAGGAATCACTACTTAAGAAATCATTGGCCAAAGCGATCGTGTATTAAAAATAGTTCCAATTGATACACGTATTGAGCAATGGATTTCAGGAATAAGTACTAAAACATTCGGGCCAAAATTAATTAATATTTTGGAGAGAGTTAGCACTAATTTCATATTCTAAACAGAATGAGATATTATATGGTGAAAGGAGTTTTTTGCACTATAGTTTACTATTGAAAGGTTCAAGTCAAACCACTTGACTTTTTGAACTTTGGGTGGTCATGATGTACTGCTAGGTGCCACTCATGTTCTGCTTAAAATAGATTTATTAATTAGAGAATTAATAAATTAATCATAGTTAGAATCAATGGTTAATTTTAATTATCATAGATTATTAATCCTAAAGATGTTTGTATTTATTCATATTTCGCTACTAATAGATCAGGAAACCTAATAGGTCACACACAATAGATGATTAAGGACTTGAAATGTTACTTGATAACATAATAAGGTTAATTGCAAGAAGAAGAAGTTTCTGTGGCCAAACTATAAATAGTTATAATTTACGGGCCAAATATAATTATGAGAACTTATAGGTTCTGATCATAATTATGAAATCCTAAATTGTTTAGGATTTTAGAAATACATATAGATATTATATTAGATAACAAAAGCTATAGTTTTCATGTGATTTTTAATCGTTTCTCCACAGAACAGAAACACAATCGTTTCTTCTTCTTCTTCTTCTTTTCCCCTAAAACCCTAGCTGCCTGCCAATTCTTGCTAGCACCAGAATTAGGTGGTCTAGTTTTTGAATCCTCATGTAGATTTCTATTGGTGGCAATTCTACTCTTGAATTGTAGTGGCTATGACCGAGAGTAACATTCTTGTTCGTTCAAGTTTGTGGGGTTGCAGGATCGCGCCTTGAACATCCATGAGAAAATTTTTGAAATCTTCACGTAGCAAAGGTAACCCCTATGACCATTGCTATATTCGCATTTTAGTTCACAAACATACAATCTTGGGAATGGAATTTGGTTTTTTCTACTACATTAATTTGATTATGCATGACGTGGATTCCTAACGGTGGTATCAAAGCCTCCATGTTTGTGGTTTTAATGGGTTATTATGCTTCTGTGAAGTTGTTTCATGAACCTTCGTTTTGTATTTTGAATACACACTTTATCGGGTGTTGAAAACCGCTGCAATTTTGGTCTGTGAAAAATTATTTTCAAAATGGTTTTGGAAATTGTTTCATGTTGTTCATGGATTGATGGATTACATAACTGTAATAGTTACAGTGTGGATCCTAGGAAAAAAGAGTTTTCCAAAAGGGGTTTTGCAAAGAGAAAAAAAAAACGTTTCTATGATTTGTTTTCTACGAAGAATTGTTCTTCGTTTTTGGTTGGTTTTGTTTTCCAGTTGGACAGAGAACAAAATGGTTGTGAAGAGATTGTTTTCTTTTGGCATTAAATAGAGGAGTTGTCTTCTGTAATTGTTGGAGAAGACAGTTGGAAAAAACTTTCATGGAAAAAGCGAGGAAGAAAATTTATTTTTTGGCCAAAGCCATGGGTGGCTTACTGGAAGTTAGCCGTGGCTTAGGCACAAAAATAACTGAAGCTAAGGCTAGCTTCTTATAAGCCACGACTGGCTTGGGTTGTTATATATGCAATCCATGGCTGGCAAATTAAATGTCGGTCCGGTGGTGTTTTTCTTTAAAAAAAAATTATGTTTTTCCAGTTCTTCACGGAATCTCACGATTTCTCCTTTTTTTCCATTTAGCACCCAAATTTCCTCAAAATTCTGTTTTGGGACTAACGGTGTTATTTTTCCAAAATTTGATGTTGAAAAATAATATATCTTCTAAAAATATTGATTTTAGATTTCATATTATTTATTTAATTTCTAAAATATGATTTTAGCAATTAATATTTTTCTAAAATATTGATTTTAAAATTTATTCTTTTTTTTTTCAAAATAGTGATTTTGGAATTATTTGCTATGTTTAATTTTATTTTGAGCAAAAAATTAGCATGATGGTTTGGTTATGGACTAAAGACCCAATTAAATTGTTCGTGCATTTTATCGCTTTGGTTTTAAATTAAACAGTGTCTGCGTGTCCTAACTTCTCTATTTTTCTTGTGTAATTTCTTTTCTCATCTAACTCTCCTCGATTGTAACTCGAGGTTTCTCTATTTGAATTTTGTGTAATTAGCTTACATAGGTTAGATAGGATTAGAATTTATTACAAGTTAAGGGGAAGGTGATCAAGACCACAAGGAGGATGGTAAGACTTTCTTCCTAGATCATGCATGAACACTTAGGATAGGGCAAATTAATTTCCTTTGTGGCTAAGGAAATTGATATAATAAAGTCCATAACCAAACTACATTATTATTTTTGCGATGTATGAATATATTGATATTATGCATGCAATGTGTAAAAATCACTAAAAATCACAAATCACTCAAATTAATATTAAACTTAATGCCTTCCATTAATATAGTAAGAACGAAAGTCATTTTTCGAGACCAAGCTATTGGGCTAACCCAAGCTTACTTGACATCGGGCATGTTCAAGCTATAGAATTAAATTCTTGATTAATGAGTTGGGTATAACTAATTTCTTTATCCCAGTTGGGCTAACTCAAGTATAAAAAAAATCAGAGACAAGGTTAGATTAGCTTAAAAGACTATAAGATTAAAGGATATTAATTACCCAACGATCCGGTAATTATATTCGATGTAATTGGTTTTGGATACCTACAATTGAACTTAAGGGTAGCCTGTTAGGCAAACCTAAGGTCATTCTTGAGGAATTTGGATACTGGTCCACTAGGAAAGCTTCCAACTGGCTTTCCTAAATCAATAGTGTAGGCTATTTATTTGAGTAAAATAGTGAAATAATTATGCTCTTAATTAAATACCTAATTATTTGCATTACATATGAATATACAGTTAGCTAATTTTTCTATCTTTACATCTAGGTCATTTGTATCATGTCTACTAACCTAAATTTTTGTAATATCTTAAAAACCAACAAACTTACTGAGTCGAACTTTTTGGACTGGTATAAAAACTTGAGAATAGTTCTCATGTTGAAAAAGTTGCTCTACATGCTAGATGCTCCTATTCCGCCACCACAACTCAAGGTGCTCATGCTAATGAGCATGTTGTCCAAAAAAAGTAGAAAGAGGACAGTGACACAGTATCCTATGTGATGTTGGTGTCAATGGCCACTAAACTACAAAAATAGCACGAGCATATGGTTGCTTACTCGATCATTTTACATATTCAAGAACTATTTGATGCCCAAGCCAGAACGGAGAGATATGAAATCTCAAAATAACTATTCTGTTCTAAGATGGCTAAGGGTACTTCTATGGCCACTCATGGGCTGAGGATGCTGTGCTTAATTGAGAAGCTTGGGTCTCTGGGATTTGTGATGGACAATAAGTTAAGTATTGACTTAATTTTGCAATCTTTGCCAAGTAGTTTTTTACGGTTTGTGATTAACTACCAGATGAACAAGATTAAGTCCACAATACTCGAGCTTATCAATCTTCTCAAGAGTGTAAAATCCTCCATAAAGAAAGAATCCAATACAGTCATATTAGTAGAATCTTCCTCTTTCTAAGAAGAAAGTTCTTAAGAAAAGGAAGAAAGCTCTCTCTAAGCCGAATGGTGGCATAAAGAAGAATGAGGTAGCTGCCAAAAACCCATGTCATCATTGTGGCAAGATGGGCCATTAGAGGTATAACTGTAAAACCTATTTAGAGACCGTCAACAAGAAGGAGAAAGAGAAGCTTGTAGGCAATTCTACTTCTACTACTGGTATATACATGATTGAGTAAGTATTGCCTTTAGAAATGAGATATGGATATTGGATACCTGATGTGGATCTCATCTATACAATAACTTGCATGGACTACAAGATAGTAGAAGGCAAGAGAAAAGTGATGTAGTCTTATGTGCTGCAAATGGAGTAAAGGTTGTTGCACTTACTGTGTGGACTTATTGTTAGAAAGTATGCCCTCAAAGACTATGTATTCTATATCAACATATTGTAATAAGGTGTTTATTCATTCAATTTATTTTGTTTCTTGTATTATTGCACATTTAAAAATCCAAGTATGACAAGTAATAGTCTATGTGTTAGGTCATTTTTCACAGTAAGGTATAGACCATGGGTATTTGTCAAATAAATAAAATTGAGTTCTTAGTCGTTTGATGGAACAGGGCATTTTATCAACGTAAGACTATTATACCATGATTTCTAATAAGGAATTGTTTACCTTGCATCAGTGAGTAGTTCACTTGCATGATAGGCATAAACGTAGTTCGAATACGTTGAATTGGACCAGTAGTAGTGGTCTGATGTGTTTGAATTTGGGTATAAAAATCATATAAAAATAAGCACACTCCCAATCAAGTTTAAATTAAAACGTTAACCCCAAATTACACATATGAGCAAGCGTACTCATCATTAAGCATAGCATAGGGTTTAAAATGAGTGCCAATCCTTAAGGAAGAAGTATGCAGTAATCACTTTTTTTTTATTGTTTAACCGACTCAATAAAGTGAAAAAGAAATAAAATGAAATGAAAAGAAAAGAAAAGAATATATACATGTCAATGATGGAAAATAATGTAACTCAAACCATTATTTTAACAAAGATGACCTTAAAATACCCAATCATTATCATAACTAACTATTTGCTTGGCATAATGAAGGATTAAGATAAATTCACTTCTTTTCCAATCCATGAAATTACTATCTTCTAGACAAATTAGCATTGCATATCCTGCCTCAACTAATTCACTCAAAAGATGCATTAAACACAATCCTTTATTAAATTTCCTTATCCTGGCAAATTTAAAACATGAAATTAACTAATGAATCCATATCCTAACAGACATCAATTAACCTTTAATTACTCAGTTCTTAGTAATTAACCCCTTTTCCAAGTAAGATAATAGACAACAAATATGAAATTAATGAATTGAGACCACCATCAACCCCTTTTGCAAGCAAGTTTATAGAAGAAACAACAAATTAATCTCATAATTAGCATAGGTAATTAAATACCAAGAATAACAATCAATTAATCAAAAGATCAAAGTAACTCTAAAAATCATGAATACCGAAAACAATGTCAAATTACAATAAAATAATTAAAACATCATTGTTTAAGAAAAGAAAACAAAGTTAAAAGAAAGTACTCATAGACAAGCCTCCTTCTTTTTCCTTCGTAGACCCTCTTGTACAATCCTCTTTGATTTGATGAATTCCTCCCTAATTTCGAGTGATTTTATGTTTTGCTCTGTGAATTCATCCTTTTGACTTGTGTTATCCCTCTATTTATAGGCTTTAGAAGTGCCTAAATTCGTCCCTCTAGGGTTTCTGGCCGAATAGAAGTAGGAAAATACTAAAACTCTAAAAATTACCAAAAACGCGCATGAAAATTGAGGCACCGCTTCTGTACCAGTGCACAATCGGCGCCGCCTATCCTGCCTAGAGTTGGCACCGGTTGTGTTTTGCCTCTTTGACCGTTCGCCAATTTTTTTTTTTTTTTTTTTTTTTCGTGCCAATTCATCTAGGTTGCAACCGGCACCGTCTCTCGCCTACTAACCGGCACCGACTCTATTCTGTTCCGTGATATTTTACCTTATTTTACCCCTAAAATCTGAAATAATGCACAAAATACCTTTTCAATGGTAAAATCTCAAATATGTAGGAATATGACCAGTTATTGCACAAAATGTATCACAAAATGGCCTCAAATAACTAGAAAATATATGACTAATTTAGGCCCTATCACATTCCCCCACACTTAGCTCTTTGCTTATCCTCAAGCAAAGTATCAAAGACAAGTAGAAAAACACAAGTTTTCACAAAATCACTCAATCATTTTTAAAATAATATTTCCAATGCTTTCTTTATTCAAAACAATAAAACATATGCTACTATACCTTTCATAACAAATGCAAGACTTGTGTAAGTGACGAATGACTAGTAGAACCATCCCAACACTTAACATCATTCTCAAACTATTGAAAAGAATTTAGTTCAACAAAAATATGCATTCTATAAGCTTGCTTTTCATACACTCTCTCCACTAATCCGAGACATATCATGATTCTACTTAGGTGAAGTATGACATTTAAGCTTGTAATGTTAAGGCTAAAGGGTTTGTAACGTAGCTATTAAACGAAGGATATAGGAAGATCAAATATCAAAGAAGATGAGAGTTTGCAAGAAAAGGATAAACAAAATGTACCAATAGATTCCAAACTTTTCTTGCTCTCCTATCACAAAACCAATCAAAACCCTATAATCGTGTATAGCAATCATATTACAATTCAAGAAAATCTTGCATTCTTGTTATCAATAGTTCTCAACTCATCAATCATATTGCATAAGATCATTAAAATTTCAGCAATTCTTATTCCAGTTCAATCAACATTCTTCTTGTGCTCTTCTTCTCTTTTTCTTTTAGCTTTTCGTTACTTTTTCTTTTCCTTGCTGCTTTTGTTTATTTTTCAATTTTTTTTTCTTTTAACATTTTCTAGCAGTTTTTTGTTTTTCTCAATCTTTCTTTTTGTTTTTCTTTCTCCTTTCACAACTCCAACTCAACACATGATGCATGACTGAAAGTAACAAGTCATGACATTTACATAAGCATTCTTCCTCACACTTATTCTACTTGTACTTTTATCTATCAAGAGCAATCAAAGATTTGGAAGGTAAATCAAACTCTCAGAAAGAAGTAATGGACAAAGTATAATAATGGGTTTAAGAAAGAAATTAACAATTCAGGCTCAAAATAGGCACTAGGGATAATATCAAATAGGTAGGCTTGAAAAGCTCAAACATCCAAAGAAGGCCTATTACCGTCATCCCTATGTTAAATCATGAATGTCTTTCTTATTTTGCCTCGAGAGGTATTCAAGTAAGTTCTAGAATTGTCAATGAAGTTTAGCAGAAAAACAGGTTTAAGGACAATATAAAGCATTTGATCAAGAACTACTTAGTCCAAGTGCGTGCAAAAAGTGATGCATAAGCCACAAATGATATAGAACATATGCTTTATGATATAGCATAAAGTCATGCATTAAAAATACATCTTGAAAGCTAAAAAAATTAGAAAAAAATCAAAAAAATTTGCTCAAAAGGTTCAAAGAATTTCAAAAAAAAAAAAAAAAAAAAAGCATAGAATTTCAAGGTTTAAAGAATTTCAAGAAAAATGAAGTATAGAAGAATTCCCATTCTAACTGCTCCCCCACACTTAAACTGGACATTACCCTCAATAGCCAAATAAATAGAGCAAGGAAATATCGCCACGGGACCAAAAATAAAGGGGAAAAGAGAAGATAGAAAATACTTCCATTGCATTGTTCATTCTCCTACAAAAGAGTTGAATTCTAGTAGAAAGGAGCATTGTTGAAGTACTTAGAAAGAAAAATATACAAAAGAAACACACCAGAGCATAAAAACTAGGGAAAAAAAAGCAAAAAGTAAAGAAAATAGTATGAAAAAGAAAAGTACAAGAAATAACTTGAAAAGTCATGAAAATATAAAGGAAAAAGAGAATGACAAGTAGGAACAAGTGCAAAAAAATCATCTCAATTCTCCCCATCATCATCATCATCATCATCATCATGTGTTGAAGTGCCATCCCCTCTATGCGGTCTTGGAAAATGCTGCATCCACTGAGCCCATTGCTGCTTCTGAATAGTCTGCCTTCGGGCAATGTCATCAGTGGTATCTCGCATGTGTAGCAACATCTCCGTCTGCTGAGCTAACTGTCCCATCACCGCGGTCTCAAAGTTTGTCCTTGGTTAGGACTGTGAGCTACTGGCTCGTGCTCGTGATGGTGGTGGTGGGTGCTGCTCCTCTACATGTGGTGGCCGAACTTATCCGGGATACTGTACCTCATAGGGAGTTAGCCTTTTCTTCGTCTCCTGGCTATATTTGTACTCACAGCTCATTAACGTTTACTCTGTGACCAGGTCATGCTCAGTGGTAGTCTCAGTTAATTCCCCTTCAGTACTAATACCAAAATCTCTCAGAATTTTCATGATTACTAGAGGAAAGATAAAGGCTTTGGTCGAGAGACAATGATGAACCACATCCCTAATGGACTGTATGATCAATGGGGCAAAAGGGATAGGCTGAATGGTCATCATCCTATGCAAGATGTACATATCAATAGTGCGTGCCTCATTGAATCCACTGGCTCGAGGTACGACATTAAAAGTAAACATGTATACTAGAGCCCGAAAGTGGGCATCAAAATCATTATTAGAATAGAAGCTGTTAGCTTAGAAAGCATTTCTCTTGCACAACTCTAGAGTAGCTCTAGTTCCACTGGCATTCCAATTAGGGTCAGAAAGAATCTTTTGATGATTGGTATCTATCCCTAGCCAAGAATCATCATCATACACATGGAGAAGAGTGGCTAAATGGTTTCCTGTGATGACAATGGGGGTTCCTTTCACTCGTGTCTCAATGTGTGGAAGATGGTTATTATCCTTTTCAACCATGTTAGCATAAAATTCTTTTATGAGCATTGGAGAATAATCCCCCTTAAGCTATACTATAGGTCCCCACCCTAGTCTCTTAAACATCATTCCTAGTTTAAGGGCATGGTCTAGGGTAGGTGCAAAGGCACGCTCCACAATAATCTTATTTGAGGACCTCCTATTGTACCACTTCTCACAGGAAGGATCAATAAAATCTACTGGTCTGAGGAATAGGATGTCTATAGATAAAGGGGTTGAGGAAGAAGAAGCTCTAGCGTTTTTGGGTGATTGGCCCCGTGCTCTAGATATATTAGGAAGAAGATAGTAGTGAAGATAGGAGTATAAGTACTAGGATGCTCAAAGATTTCAGAAGAATATAATCTCCCCTTTTTCAAACACAATGCATAACACCGTACTCAACTCTCAACCAGCTCACACCACAATTCCTAAACTCCTTAAAGTATACCTTTCACCAACACAATAACCAAGTCAACCTCCTTTAATCAATCCACCACAATTTTCACATAACCTACAAGAATACGCATAATATCTCACTGGAAAACGTAAATGTGTTGAACAAACCCAATGTATCTAGATGCTTATAACATGATCATGTGAATTATGGAGTCATCATGGCATTATAGTGATTAAGTATAAGATAATTCAAGGTCAATGTGCAACTAGTTACTCAATCATCATAATAGCCATAATCATACCCGTAAGTGAATACACAAACTCCCTAATGATCATGTGAATGAATAAAGTTCTCAAGAATTATCAACTCATAATATATCCAATGTCATGAAGCTCACAAATTGATTCACAATGCAAGAGAACATTAAATATCTCCAATTTCGGCCAAAAAATATACCTAAAATTAGAAAAATTTACCTACAATAATTTAACCGTGGGAATTCAAGAAAAAACATACCTTTATGGTCTCCTATACATGGGCAAACAAAAGATGCATCATTTTTTCAGAAATCAAAGCTCTTTGAAAGCAGATTGAAGATTAGATTATTGTGAAAAATGAAAGATTTAGAGAATTTTGATCCATAGAATCAACAAAAGAATGATAGATTGATACTCTAAAGTGTTTGGAAGGTGAAAAATCAAATCTTGAAAGGTGTAGGATGTGGAGCCTGTGCGGGTTATAGAGAATTTGAGAGGGAGTTGGAGAGTTTGAAAGAAAAAAATGGCCAAAGTGGCCTATTTTGAATGCCTCCCGCGACAGGAGCTGGCTCCAATTCCGGGCTTGGCCAGCATTGGTTCTAGTTTATCTGGGCTCCAAGATTTTTTTAAAAAAAAAAACAAATTCAAAATGATGAACACATAGAAGTGATGGATAATACAATTTAATTCATGAGGAAATACATAAAAATGAAACAACTAAAGAAAATTAAAAAAATATATTTCAAATCACAAAAACTTAAAGCAAGAAAGACTCCATTACTCTCCACAACTTTGATCACGTGGATTTTCTTCGGTATTCCCTAGTAATGTCTTTACTTGACGACTCCCAAGTAATTTAGTCAGTTGGCCAATTTGGCTCTCCAAGTTGCACATGGAGGCCTCTAAGTTCCTTGTTGTAGCATCAACCCCTTAGAAATTAGTCTCCGTTGTACTTACGAATTGGCCAATCAATTCCTCCAATGGTGGTTTGGAAGGTGCTGAATTGTTGCTCAAACGAGGTTGGTTCCTTTGATTGCTCCCAAAATTGAAAGAGCCCTGCCTAGGTTGGTTTGCATTGCTCTAAGAGAAGTTAGGGTGATTTTTCCAACTAGGATTGTAAGTAGAGCTATAGGGATTGTTACCTAGATAGCCATTACCTACAAAGGCTGCTTGTTCCGTGATTTCTTAAAGTGAACCCATATTTTGGCACTCATGATTTGGATACCCTTCTCCACAGAAATCACAACTTACTTTTATCACTTGGCCTTGAGGCATCACCATTTGTTCTATCTTTTGAGTTAAAGCTTCCACCTTAGCTTCCAAAGCTGCCACAGCATCCACTTTGTGCACTCCTTGCACACGAGCTCTAGACCTTGCACTTCCCCAAGAATAGTTATTAGAAGCTAAATTGTGAATGAGATCAAATACCTATTCTGGGGTCTTATGATTGATGGAACCCCCTGCAGAAGAGTCCACCACTTGTCGTGTTGCAAGCATAAGGCCATTAAGAAAGATGAGTATTTGTATTCCTAGCTCAAATCCGTGGTGTGGGTACTTCCTCAACATCTCCTTGAACCTCTCCCAACTTTCATACAAAGGTTCAGAATCTAATTGTTGGAAGGTAAAAATTTCGTTTCTGAGTTTGGCTGTCCAAACTACAAGAAAATATTTGGCAAGGAATTTTTCAGCTAGGGCATGCTAAGTGGTGATGGAACCTGTGGGTAAAGACATTAACCAGGATTTGGCTCTATCTCTCAAAGAAAAAGGAAAAAGTCTTAGTTTTATGGCATCTTCAGAAACATCATTCATCTTAAATGTATCACAAATTTCAAGAAAACTAGATAGGTGTGCATTAGGATCTTCTTCAAGTAGCCCATTAAATTGGACCATATTTTGGACCATCTGGATGATATTGGGCTTTATTTCAAAATTATTCGCATCTACCCTATGTCTAGTGATACTCGAGCCCGTGCCCAAAATTGCAAGTTTCACAAAGTCATCCATGACCCTCCTGTTGTTTCCAGCATTGTTGTTTTGAGCCCCGTCCATTTCTGTGAGTAAGTTCCTTTTGACTGTCTAGCGGATTTTTGACAATGTCCTTTCGATTTCAGGATCAAAATCTACTATATCGCCTTTAGATTGTCGGGTCATGTACCAAGGTTAACACCTAGAAAAGACAAGAAAGTTAGATAACGAAATTCACAATTCAAACAAAATTAAAAGAACAAATTAGTCAATTAAACATCAGTCAAAGTTAGTAAGTTAGATTACAAAGATACATAAGATACAAAAGATGGCACCTTTTTGTAAGAAGAACAATTGTACAAATTTACAAATTTACATATTTACATGGTTAAATCAACAAAATCCAAACTTTCATGATATTGTTCTTTGGCAACGGCGCCAAAAACTTGATATGTTTGAATTTGGGTATAAAAATTATATAAAAATAATCACATTCCCAATCAAGTTTAAATTAAAATGTTAACCCCCAATTACACATATGAGCGAGTGTACTCATCATTAAGCATAACATAGGGTTTAAAACGAGTGTCGATCTTTAAGGAACAAGTATGCTGTAATCACTTTTCTTTCATTGTTTAACTAACTCAATAAAAGTGAAAAATAAAAATAAAAATAATATAATATAATATAATATAATATATACATGTCAATGATGGAAAATTATGTAACTCAAATCATTTTTTTGACAAACATGACCTTAAAAACCCAATCATTATCATAACTAATTATTCTCTTGGCATCATGAAGGATTAAGATAGATTCACTTTTTTTCCAATCCATGAAATCACTATCTTCTAGACAAATTAGCATCATATATCTTGTCTCAATTAATTCACCCAAAAGATGCATTGAACACAATACTTGATTAAATTTCCATATCCCGACAAAATTAAAACATGAAATTAACTAATGAATCCATATCCTGACAGACATTAATTAACCTTTAATTATCCAATTCTTAGCAATGAACCCCTTTTGCAAGCAATTTAATAGACAACAAATATGAAATTAATGAATTGAGACCACCATCAACCCATTTTTCAAGCAAGTTAATAGAAGAAGCAACAAATTAATCTCGTAATCAGCATAAGTAATTAAATACCAAGAATAAGAATCAGTTAATCAAAAGATCAAAGTAACTCCAAAAATCATGAATACCGAAAACAATGTTAAATTACAATAAAACTAAAAAACCTTAGAGGGGGGGGGGGTGAATAAGGTTTTTGGCAAGCAAAAATAATTTTTCCGAAATTGTCTAAAATGTTGAACAAGAATGATCACTAAGATACTTGGACTGACTTTATAGATGCATAGAAAGCTATCCAAGTACTCGTAGATGTATATCTAGATTTAGACAGTGAAAGACCATAAAAAGACAGTACATGAACCACTGAATAAAATGAGACAAGAGATGTGTAGTGGTTCGATCAACAATGATCTACGTCCACTACCTTAAGCCTCACACTTAAGGATTTTCAACCATATTTCATTAACCTCACTTAATGAAATCGATTCACATACAAGAGAGGATCACCACACTAGGTTTTCTACAACCTCTCAAACACATCAAGGATTACCTCACTAGGTTTTACTCCACAACCTTGACACAAACACAAAACAAGGATCACCCCAATGGGTTTTACCACACAACCTTGAACATACACAAAACAAGGCTCACCCCTATGGGTTTTACACCACAACATTGAACATAAATCAATGCAAGGCTCATCCCTATGGGTTTTACACCACAACCTTGCAATACAACAGAGATTAGAATATCAAAAGAATAGAGATAAGCTCACTTACTTGAGTAGATGTTCTCTCGGATACAAGCCACAAATAGTTTTATCTTTGATACACCATGAACTCACTTTGAAGCTAGATAAAAGGAGATTTTTGAAAAAATTGAGCAATAATGTTTCTAATATAGATGTTTTAAAAATCTTGCTTCTAATCTTGCTTTAAGGGCTATTTATAAAGCCAAAAAGTGGAGTGTCAACGGTCTTAAAAAAACAACTACAAAATTTTCTGTTTAAACTCATCTGAGTTTTGGACAAAGATGCATCCAAAAGGTAAGTCCAAAATGGCACATTCCTGATAGAAAGTTTTCAACCCGGTTTATAGGATTTTAAATGAACCTTTTGGATTCAAATTGTTCTATCCAAAATTCTATGAATTTTAAAAACTTTGAAAATCATCTCCTTTGAAGCTTCAAGGTAAAGTCAAATGAATCAAAAGATAAGAAGACATAAGAATTAATAAATATACCTTAATAATACTTCCTAGTCTATCATTCTTCATAAAGAGCTTCCATGATATATAACTTCTCATACTCTGATTTTCTTATTTGATCTTCTAATCTTGAAATTAGTGATGAAGAGGTTGTCAACAATTCTTATCTGAAGAATTTAGAAGAATAAAGATCAAACATGTCCTATTACAAGAAATTGATAAGTTAGTCCATATCAACATTTGTCATAAATCAAAACATAAAATAAAGCCCTTAGGGCTAACAATATCCCCCTTTTTGAGTGATGAAAAACATGACATATTTGATATGTAAATAGAGAGAACATGCTGAACAAATAAATGTAATCTTACAGTATAGGTCTTATAAAGATCTTTATGATCAAAAAATTTGTAAACATATCTCATTGATTCTAAAGCATATCATATCTCTATATAAATATTCAAAGTAATTTGATAGAGATAAAGTACTAAAATGTTCCCCCTAAATATATGCTTATGTGACTATTTCGAACAGAAGAGCGATGAGAAGAAGTAACAATTTATTCATCCAAAAAGTGTATCCAAAATGGTTTTGGAAGAATGTATGTTTTTAGAATTTCATTTGGATAGGGCTTTTTAATGTCCAAAACATTTTTCAGTTCAGTAAATCTGCTTATAAGAACATTTGTTTTGGATACGAAGTTTCTGAGTCCAAAACTCTCCCTGACTTAGTGCACCAAAAAATCTTATCACAGAATTTTGTTTCAAGGATACAATTATCATCCAGAAATATGTGTTTTTGAATAAAATTGAACGTCATAAACTGAGGGGGTTTTCAAAAAAAAATTATAGTGAACAGTGAATTAGTGATTTTCATCACAGTTTTGATTTTAATGCATAACTATTCATATCAGAAATGGTTCATAACAGTTTATGCAGTTACTTGGAATTCAATAACTGTTCATATAACAGTCTTTTCTCTTCCATAAACAGTTTCAGTTTTTCAAAATGGTTTCACCTTCCATGGCAGTTGTTTCGTAGATAAAAAAATCATACATTAACAGTCCAATTTTAGATGAAAGTTATGTTAAAAAATTTAGTTCATACATATAACATCAGTCATGTAGAATCCATATTAGATTATTATGCAAAACTCATAATATTTTTGTATATCAACATGTAGATCTAACATGCAGACCTAACATTTTCTCCTTATCAATTACTGCACACCGACAATTTTATACAATAGCATATATGCAGACTATATCATTTTTAGACTGACATATTTCTTGCAAACAACATCATGCCGACAATCATGCAGACCATAATATTCACAGACCAACATTCAACATTTTCACAGCAATTTCATTTTTTTTTCTTTCTCCCCCATAATAACAGTTATATTCAATGTCATAATAATAGTGTTATTCAATGTTATAATAACAGTCATATTCATATTCAATGTTTTTTTCTTTCTCCCCCATAATAACAGTCATATTCAATGTTATTTTCTTTCTCCCCCTTTGTCATCAATAAAAAAGAAGCATAGAAGAAGAAGAAGTAATATGCAATCAACAGTCATCAGATAGATAATAGGCATGATAGAGAATGAAACAAGTATCAGAAATTATCCAAAAACAGAACGTGAATTACTAAAAAAGTAAATTGTTCAACTGTTGCAGAAGGTAAATTGGTCATCAGCCCATTGTGCTGCCCAAGAAAATAGTCTAGGAAATATTGATCATTTCAAACTTGGATCCAGCCCCCTTCTTTGAAAACTGACCAGCAATTTTGTTAGATTTTTTTTTTTTACAACCACATCCTTTTGTCTTTTGCCAGATGGTTTGGGCCTAGGAGAAGGAGTAGGAATATCTATCTTCTGTACGGGAGAAGGCTATGGAGATGGTTCAGGAGAGGGAACCTTGACATTTGCAGGTGGTTCAGTCTCGTCCTCTGAAGATTGTTCATCCTTTTCATGATCAGATATAGAGGTGGAAGGCTTAGTAGATTGCTCAATGACAGACAGTTTGTTTCCAAGACTCTTAATTTCTAAACTAAGAGATTCCAATTTCTCTGCAAAGGAGCTGATTGCACTCAGAATAGTCTCAGATAGGCCGGAGTCCAGAATAGTTCCTTCTTCATCAATTTTTCTTTTAGTTCCTGACTTCCCATCTTCCTTGATCTTTATCAAATTTTCCCTCTCTTTTCTAGCAGATTCTCTTAACAATTTCCATGAATTTCCCTTCCTTACTTACCTCATCTTTTCAAATGAGTCAAAGCTGTAGACATTTGTTCTTGCAGGATCACAAGTAACAGAATTTAAATAAACATTGAAAAATTTGAAAAAATTTGAAAACTTTGGTCAACAAATTTCCAAATGGTAGAACCTTGCTAGAAGTATTTCCAGATTGCAACATTAACTTAGTTGGCAGGAACCCAAAGTTAATCTGTCTCCCCTTTGCTAAGGCTAACATGACTACCATTTGAAGTATACTGATAGAGGTCTTATGGCCGGAACTAGGAACAACAATGGTAGACAACATATGATGCAGAATTCTGCCCAATTCATTCAGCCGTTTGGAACTACGATCTCCAGAGTTCTCAAAACTTTTTCCACCAGTAAATAACTTCTCAAAATTTTCTAGAACAAAAATTTCATTTCCATCAGGAAATTTGTTCAACTCAAAATACTGAAAACCAACATCTCGAACATCACAGATTCTATTCAGCATTCTATGGTCAAATTCAAAATCTTTTCCTTTTACTCTTGTTACATACCATCGAATAAAAAACCCTCCCTCAGTTTCTTCCAGTTTGCCCTTTCTCAAATTTGCATAAAATTCCCAGACTAAAGGAGTAAAGATTTTCTCATCAACGGATAACAGACTCCCCCACCCGACATGATCAAACATATCCAGAATATTTGACAAGTTCAGAAGAGCAGAGTGGTTCACTCGATAACCAGAAAAAATAGTTCAATTTCTGGAGACCCAGTCATTGTATTTAGATTCACATTTTGAGTCAAGAAATCGGGGTACCTGATTTGCAGAACTCACTTGATCTAAAGAAGATTCAGACAAATCATAATGAGAGGCCGAGAAGTTAGGTTGAGGGGAAGCTTCCTTTGCTTTAGCCTTGCCCTTAGTTGAACCCAAAACTTTTTTCTTTAACACCGGAGGAGATTTTTGCTCCTTCTTAGGTTTTGGAACGGTGGATTTTATCTTTGCCAATGAAAGATTGAAGCTTTTTTTTAGGGCACAGAGGAATTGTTTTTGGAAGAAGAATGGTTTCAAGGGTTTTGAATGAGAGAAAAAAAAACCAGATAGCTTTGAATGCCTAGGATAGTGTGAGAGTAAAGTGCCTTGAAAACATATGTTTTTCTGAGGATTTTTGAAAAATGTACAAACCAATTCTTTGAAACTCGAAATTTGGAATAAGAGAATATTAAGTATTGATTTTGGAACAAGATCAGGTCCGAAATCAACACCTAAAAGAGTGTTTTCCCGAAATGCATTTTGGATGTAGGAATTGGAGTCAAATACTATGTCCAAAACAAGGACGAGGTATTTCGGATGTAGTGTTTTGTTTTCAAAACCTTTTTCTTCACAAATCCTGCACAAGAAAGACTTATACCACATGGTTAGTTTTCAAATTCTTGTAATTCCCAAACCTCTTCTTAAGTTGTTGAATCTATCCTCAGCTAGAGGTTTAGTGAAGATATCTGCAAGTTGTTCATCCGTTGAGACATATTCAACACACACATCTCCTTTGAGTATATGGTCTCGGATGAAGTGGTGTTTAACTTGAATATGCTTTGTTCTTGAATACTGCATTGGATTTTTTGTTAGATTGATAGCACTTGTATTATAGGTACACAATTAAAATTTAGATTAAAATCTAGCAAAGTATTCTTCATCCATAAGATTTTAGCACGACAACTTCCTGCTGCAATATATTCAACCTCAGTGGTGGACAATGATACGCATGCTTATTTTTTACTGTGCCATGATACCAGTGAATGTCCAAGAAATTGACAATGGCTACTAGTACTTTTTCTTTCAACTTTACATCCTACATAATCTGCATCAGTATATCCTATATGATCAAAAGTATTAGTACGTGGATACCATGATCCATAATCATGTGTGCCAATTAGATATTGAAGTATGAGTTTAACTACACTTAAATGTGATTCTTTCGGATAAGGTTGAAATAGAGTACAAAGATATACTGAAGACATGATATCGGGTCTACTAGTAGTAAGATATAGTAGACTTCTAATCATACCTCTATATTTACGTTCATCTACCTTCTTACCCTTTTCATCTTGGTCAAGTTTTATGGACGTACTCATAGGTGTACTGATTTCTTTTGCTTCATGAATTCTAAACCTTTTGAGCAACTCTTTAGCATACTTAGCTTGGTTTATGAAGATTCTGTCATTGATTTGCTTAATTTGTAGTCCAAGAAAGAAGTTCAATTCTCCCATCATACTCATTTCAAATTCTTGCTGCATAGTCTTTGCAAATATCTTGCACAAAGAGTCGTTAGTAGCACCAAAAATAATATCATCAACATAGATTTGGACAATTAGTAAGTCACCAAAACTATCAGATTTGATGAACAAGGTATTATCAATTAAACCTCTAGAAAATCCTTTTGAGATTAGGAAACCACTAAGCCTTTCATACCAAGCTCTTGGAGCTTGCTTTTATCTGTAGAGAGCTTTAGAGAGTTTGAAAACATGATTTGGAAAAAGCTCATGAGTAAAACCAAGTGGCTACTTAACGTACACTTCCTTTTCAATAAAGCCATTTAGAAAGGCACTTTTGACATCTATTTGATAGAGTATAAAATTTTTAAAGGATGTGAAGGCAAGTAACATTCGAATTGATTCTAGTCTAGCAACAGGAGTGAATGTTTCGTCATAGTTAATGCCTTCTTCTTGATTAAATCCTTGAGCCACCAATCTAGCTTTGTTTCTAATTACAACTCCATTTTCATCAAGTTTATTTCTAAAAACCCATTTTGTCCTAATAACAGGATGATCATGCAGTCTAGGAACAAGTTTCCAAACCTGATTTCTTTCGAATTGATTTTACTCTTCTTGCATGGCAATAATCCAAAATTCATCATGTAATGCAATATCAATGCTGTTAGGTTCAATATTTGAAAGAAGAGCAAAGTTGTCGATAAAACACCGTCGAGTTTTAACTCCTTAGTTTGGATCTCCAATAATTTGCTCCTTTGGATGGCCTGATTTGTATTTCTAGTCCTTCGGCAATTGATGATTTGCAAAATCTTCAGTTTGTTCTTTCTTTTGTTCAATCTACAATTCTTCAATCTCTTCTTCTTTTGCATGAGTATCTAATGTTGGAGCTTTAACATAATCTAACTTAACTTCATTTGAATTTCCTACATCATTGTCATATCTTTTTGAAGTATAAATGTTAGATTCATCAAATACAACATGCACAGATTTTTTCACACAAAGTGTTCTTTTATTGTATACTCTATAAGCTTTCTTATTGGAAGAATATCCAAGAAATATGGCCTCATCGGACTCACTATCAAATTTTTCAAGATTATCTCTTGTATTTAGAATAAAACATTTACATCCAAAAACTTTAAAATAAGAGATAGAAGGAGTTTTGTCAAACATAAGTTCAAATGGAGTTTTTCTTAAAAATGGTTTTAACATAACTCGGTTTATTGTATAGCATGCTGTGTTAACAGCTTCCGCCCAAAAGTATTTTGGAAGAGCATTTTCACAAAGTATTGATCTAGCCATTTCTTGCAAGGTCCAATTTTTCCTTTTAACAACACCATTTTATTGAGGAGTTTTAGCTGCTGAAAAATTATGAAAGTCTCCATTTTCATCACAGAAGTGAGTAAATTCGTTGTTATAAAATTCTTTGCCATTGTTACTTCTAATAGAGATTAGTTTGCATCCAATTGAGTTTTAGATGTGCTTAATCAGTTTTGAAAATTTAGTAAAGGCTTCATCCTTTTTACCAAGAAATAAGGTCCAGGTAAATATAGAGAAATCATCAACAATTACATATGCATATTTTTTACATCCAAGACTGGCAATCCTCATGGGTCCAAATAAATCCATATGAACTAATTCAAGAGGTTTTGAGGTAGAAATCATTTTCTTTGGTTTAAAAGAGGTTTTGATTTACTTCCCAAATTGACATGCATTACATATTTTGTGTTTATCAAATTTCATTTTTGGAAGCCCACTAACAAGTTCTTTTGAAGACAGTTTGTTTAACAAATCAAAGGATACATAACCTAATCTTCTATGCCAAAGATAACCATCATTGTCATGAATGGATAAGCATCTAATTCTATTAGCTACAAGGTCACTAAGATAAAATACATATACATTTCCCATGCGTTTGGCAGTAAAGATGATTTCGAGATTTCCACTGTCAAGTATAGAGCAATAATCTTTTTCAAAAATGACTTTGCAACCATTGTCACAAAGTTGGCTAATGCTGAGCAGGTTATGTTGCAAATCATCAATAAGTAAGACTTGCTTTATAAATGTTAAGGAACCTTTACCAATATTACCAATACCGAGAATCTTCTCTTTCTTCTTGTCTCCAAATGAAACTAATCCTTCATTTGTAGTCTGAATATCTTCTAACAAAGCTGCATTTCTAGTCATGTGTCTTGAACAACCACTGTCTAAGAACCACTTGGTGAAGCTTAAAGACCGTGCCTCATTTCCAAGGCCATGAAGCAAAATTTGGCAGTTTCTTTCTCAGATTCCTTATCTTCAGACTCATCTTCATTTAAGTCCTAAGCTCCCATCAATCCTTTACCTTTCATGACCTTCAGATCTTTCTTTTTCTTAGACGTTTTTCCTTCCTTGCCTTTTGCAATCGGACAGTCTGCAATGAAGTGATCCGTGCTTTTACATTCAAAGCATTGAGGTTTGAAGCAGGAGGTTTGTCCTTTCTTTCTTATAAGCTTTCTTCCTCATTTGTAGTTTCCTTCGTTGAACATCCTTCTGAATTTCTTTGCTACCATTGCCAAGTCATCACTATCCATTTCCATGCCTTCACTGCTTTCCGAAAGATTTATTTCTTCATCTACATTTTCAGCCTTTAGAGCAATCCCTTTTCTGCCTCTATCGTGATCATCAGATTCATGAAATTTTTTAAGCTTCATCTCATGAGTTAAAAGAAATCCGATCAACTCTTTAGTAGGTAAGGATTTTAAATCCTTAGATTCTTCTACAGCAAGAGTTTTAGGCTGCCAGCTTTTTGGTAAAGTATCAAGAATTTTTTTGTTTTGTTCCCCAAGGGAATAAACCTTTCCGTAAGCTTTCAGACCATTTGAGATATTAGTAAATCTTGTGAACATGTCGGTGATGCTTTCATTTGGCTTCATAGTAAATAATTCATAATCATAAATAAGAAGCTCTAGTTTTGATTCTTTGACTTGGTTAGTTTCCTCATGGGTGACTTCTAGCAATCTCCACATATCATGGGCTAAATCACAACCACTAACACGGTTGTATTCAGTCGCATCTAGTGCACAACACAAAATGTTCATAGCTTGAAAATTTAGAGTCATTTTCGCATTGTCTTCCACACTATACTCATCATTCTGTTTAGGTATTTTTATGCCATCAATCATCTTTGATGGAATAAAAGGACCATTCTTTATTAAACTCCACAGCTTGAAGTTAATAGAACACACATAAATTTTCATCCTATTTTTCCAGAAAGTGTAGTTGCTTCCATTAAACAAAGGAGGACGATTTGTTGAAGACCTTTCAACATATGGAAGAGAGGATGAGCTTGCCATTAAGATCTTTTCCACAAGCCTGTAAAACCAAGAGTATGTAGACCTTGCTCTGATACCAAATGAAAAACCTTAGAGGGGAGGTGAATAAGGTTTTTGGCAAACAAAAATAATTTTTTTGAATTGTCTAAAATTCAGAACAAGAATGATCACCAAGATACTTGGACTAACTTTATAGATGCATAGAAAGCTATCCAAGTACTCGTATATGTATATCCAGATTTAGACAGTGAAAGATCATAAAAAAACAGTACATGAACCACTGAATAAAATGAGACAAGAGATGTATAGTGGTTTGATCAACAATGATCTATGTCTACTACCTTAAGCCTCACACTTAAAGATTTTCAACCCTATTTCATTAACCTTACTTAATAAAATCGATTCACATACAAGAGATGATCACTACACTAGGTTTTCCACAACCTCTCAAACACATCAAGGATCACCTCACTAGGTTTTACTCCACAACCTTAACACAAACACAAAACAAAGATCACCTCAATGGGTTTTACCATACAATCTTGAACATACACAAAACAAGGCTCACCCCTATGGGTTTTACACTAAAACCTTGCAATACAATAGAGATTAGAATATCAAAAGAATAGAGATAAGCTCACTTACTTGAGTAGATGTTCTCTCGGATACAAGCCACAAATAGTTTTATCTTTGATACACCATGAACTCACTTTGAAGCTAGATAAAAGGAGATTTTTGAAAAAAAAATTGAGCAATAATGTTTCTAATATAGATGTTTCAAAAATCCTGCTTCTAATCTTGCTTTAAGGGCTATTTATAGAGCTAAAAAGTGGAGTGCCAATGGTCATAAAAAAATGACTACAAATTTTTCTATTTAAATTCATCCGAGTTTTGGACTCGGGTTTTGGACGAATATGCATTCAAAAGGTAAGTCTAAAATGGCACATTCCGAATAGAAATTTTTCAACCCGGTTTACAGGATTTTGGATGAACTTTTTGGATTCAAACTGTTCCATCCAAAATTCTGTGAATTTTAAAAACTTTGAAAATCTTCTCCTTTGAAGCTTCAAGGTAAAGTTAAATGAATCAAAAGATAAGAACACATAAGAATTAATAAATATAACTTAATAACACTTTCTAGTCTATTATTCTTCATAAAGAGCTTCCATGATATATAACTTCTCATACTTTGATTTTCTCATTTGATCTTCTAATCTTGAAATCAGCGATGAAGAGGTTGTCAACAATTATTATCTAAAGACTTTAGAAGAATAAAGATCAAACATGTCCTATCACAGGAAATTGATAAGTTTGTTCATATCAACGTTTGTCATAAATCAAAACATAAAAGAAAGCCCTTAGGGCTAACAAAAACAATTAATACATCATTGTTCAAGAAAAGAAAGCAAAGTTAAAAGAAAGCACTCATAGACAAGCTTCCTTCTTCTTCCTTCATAGACCCTCTTGTACAATCCTTCTTAATTTGATGAATTCCTCCTTAATTTTGAGCAATTTTATGTTTTGCTCCATGAATTCATCCATTTGACTTGTGTTTTCCCTCTATTTATAGGTTTTAGAAGTGCTTAAATTTGTCCATCTAGGGTTTCTGGCCGAATAGAAGTAGAAAAATACTAAAAATCTGAAAATTGCCAAGAACATGCACAAAAATCGAGGCACTACGTCTGTACCAGTGCATAGAAGGTGCTTCCTGTCCTGCCTAGGGCCGACACCGGTTGTATTCTGCCTATTTGACTGTTTGTCGATTTTTCTTGATTTTCGTGACAATTCTTCCGGGTTGCAGCCGGCGCCGTCTCTGGCCTCCCAACCGGCGCCGGCTCTATTCTGTTCCGTGATGATTTTATCTTATTTTTCCCCTAAAATCTAAAATAATACACAAAATACCTTTCCAAGGGTAAAATCTTAAATACGAAGGAATATGACCAGTTATTGTACTAAATGTATTACAAAATGACCTCAAATAACTAGAAAATATATTACTAATTTAGGCCCTATCATGGTCTCTCTTGAAGTACTATAATTATAGAGACAAGACTATTACTGCTATAGCATGGACAGATACCTTCATAGTTGAGTATGAGTTGGTGGTTTGGTGAAGTTAGGGTTTTATACTTTGATGTATGTTGGGTGAGATTTCTTTTGTGAGATCAATATCTTTACATGTTGGGTGAATTACTCTAGTTAGTTAAGATGGACTCATGTAAAAGAGTTGCTATGCTTCATTTAGTGAGGTTTAATCACCCTTTTGTGATTGTTCTAAATAACCTAGAGCCCTGGGAATGTGACTTTAAAATATGTGCTTTAGGGTAGCTTCTAATAGTAAGCAAGTACATTCAAATGAGTCATGGACTATCAGACTAGAGATCTCAGGATGGTTGATGTCTTTGAGATTGGTGTAAGTACATTTATCCTATTCCATTGATGGGTGTTACATAGAGAGGTCTTTTTATCATTTTACCTATAAGTCGAAGACATTACTTTAAGTAATATTATTATTTGGGCCACTATTTCCATATGGTGAGAAATGAAAATATTTAAAATGAAAAAATGCAGCTATTTAATAGTAAGGGTAATTTGGTCATTTTAGTAGACGTGAATAATATGTCTCTTGGTCCCCGGAGTAGCTCAAGTTACCTTGGTGTTGTTTAGATACAATCTTGGCTTAATGGATAATTATTTGGAAGAAAAATATAATTTATTCTAAGTGTCCAATTAGAATTAATTAATTAGTCCTGGGTTTTGATAAGGCCCAGAAAAAATTATTAATTAATTAAGAGAATTGGGCTGGAATATATTAATTAATTGGATTGATATATGTTGACATATATTAAGAGTTCAATTAGAATTAATTAATTAGTCTTGGATATTTAATAAGGTTCAGAAAAGATAATTAATTAAGAGGATTGAGCCAGTCTTGGATTGATTTTTGAGTACAACACCTAACCCATTAGGGCTTCATGATTTTTGGCCATTAGGGCTTGAGGAAGCCCAAAGCTGGACGAAAATAAGGTGAGGAAGAGAAAAAAAAAAAACCATGGGGTTTTAAGTTTTTTTCTCTTGAGTATGTCGTTGCTCTCTCCCTCTTTGATTATTGACTTTTCTCTTCCTTCTCTCTAGAAGAGTGGTTGGATTATCCAAAAAGGTGCTCTCACCAAGCTAATGCCAAGAGCAAGGTAGAGTTATACTCCGGAAGACGAAGAAAAGAAGCTTGGAGACGTTTGATGCGTTGAAGTAGAAGATTGGCGAGAATTCCTGTTGAATAGCAGACGCCTCTTTCTCCCCTTCCAATGCAAGAAGTTCCAGTGCAACCCATCCACACGTTAGTTAATCCGCAACCAGTGAGAAAAATTAAGTACTCTCTCCTAGATGTTGCTTGAAAAAATTGAGAATTTTTCACCGTATTTTCATTTTCTATTTTCTGCAATCCTTATAGTGGTATTAGAACCACAGTTTTCATTTAGGAGCATGTACTATGGTTAAAATTAGAAAAGGTGGTTCTTTTATTATTTAAAAATAAATATTTTATGATTCTATGTGATCCCTCATACATTGGTTTCTAGATTTCATGTACGCCTCACAGTTGAGGCATATGATCATCTATTCCCTATTATTATTTTTTTTGGGTTTTAAGTAGATTCGATCTACACCTCATGGTTAGGGGAATAGGCACTTGTAGAGGTATGATTTTTATGCCTGGTTTTGCATTTCTTTGTATTATCTTAATCTGTAAGCTTTAGGGACTAGAAGAACGTGATTGCTGTGTTTTTTGAGGGGAGAAAAAGTTCTGGGTAGTTTTGTGGCTGAATTTTTGGCAATTTGGTGGCTCCTATGTTTAGAATTTTTCTTTGTCAAAGCTGGGTTTTTTCCAGTAGTCGGCGAATTCCAGAGTGTAGCTGGTGTTGGGTGCAGGAGTTCAACCCGACACTGGCTTCGGGCTACAAAAGCTGGCGAACTCATAGTGCAGTCAGGGCCTGGTGCAAGGGCTAGAGCCGGTGCCGAGTCCTCTCAGGAATGGCAAAATGGGTCCGAAATGCATAGCAAAACAGGTACAGTTTGGCACTAATTTCGTACTCCAAACCGAATGAAATATTGTATGGTGAACGAAGTTAATTGTACTGAAATTTGTTATTGAAGGGTTCATGTCAAGTCACTTGACTTCCTGGACTCTTGGGTGGTCATGATGTGTTGCTAGATACCGTTCATGATCTGAGAATATGGGTTTATTAATTGATGAATTAATAAACCAATCCTGATTAGAATTAATAGCATTAATTCTAATTAATTATGGATTATTAATCTCAAAGACATTTGGATTAATTCATGTTCGCTACCAATTAACTGGGAAACCTAATAGGTCACATACAATAGAGGATTATATACTCAAGATGTTATTTGATAACATAGAGGGGTTAATTGCGAGAAAAAGAAGTTGTTGTGGACAAATTATAATTAGTTATAATTTGTGGTCTAAGTTGTAATTGTGAGAACTTGATATTTCCAATTACAATTAGAAAATTCTAATTATTTTAGAATTTCATATTTTCAATGGATTTTGGAACATATATTGGATATGCTCGAAACCCTAATCCAAGAGTGATTCATACGAAAATAGGAGCCACAAAAAACAAACGTCGTCTTCTTCTTCTTCTTCTTCTTCTTCTTCTTCTTCTTCTTCTTCTTCTCTCTCTCTCTCTCTCTCTCTCTCTCTCTCTCTCTCATTTTACTGAAAACAAATATAGCTCTAGCCGCCATCTTTTTTTGCTAGCATAGGAAACTTTAGTGCTTGAGTATTCCTCTGTGTGGATTACTGTTAGAGATAATCACACACTATGATTATAGTGGTTAGACGTCCAACTCTCGTGGAGTTTGCATAAAAGTATTGCTGGATCACACCTCGACGTGAAGAAGATCAATTTTGTTCTTCAGATGATCACCCAAAGGTAAAAGCTGTTACCTGTATTATCTTTATGTCTTGTTTTCCACACATAGACGGGTCCTGAGAGGGTGTCTCATTTTATTTTCGCTGCACCGTATAGGATACGAGCCTGAGATACCCAACACTCTCTCCTAGATGTTGCTTGGAAAGACTGAGAATTTTCTGCTACGTTTTCCTTTTCTATTTTCCGCGATCCTTCACTTATGACCTACATTTACCTTATGGATTAGTTTTAAAACTTCAAAACTGTTATTATGATCCAATTTTACTGAAAAACATTATCTCAGTTGTTTGAATAGACTTATATGGATTCCATTTAATTTTTAAGAATAAATGTTGTTCTTTTTCATTGAATGATATCCATTATGGTTCTGCAACTTTGGTTAATAGTTTATATATTCTAGACATGGACAATCTAATTTTTAATATAAATAATAAGAAATCAAAGATAGATAATTCGATCTTATCTTACTTATGGCATTGCTGTGTAGGCCACATAAATAAGAATCATGTTTTTAAGTTATATAAGCTTGGTGATTTAGGGTCATTTGATTATGAATTAAATGGCACATGTTAATTTTATTTACTTGGTAAAATGGCTAAAATTCCTTTATTTGGAAAAGGAGAAACGGCCAAAGAGTTATTAGAACTCATACATACTGATATATGTCGTCTAATGTCTATGTAAGTAAGAGAAAGTTATCAATATTTCGTGATATGGGTATTTGTATTTAATGAAACACAAATCTGAGGCCTTCAACAAGTGTTAGTGTTATGCCCTAGAGGCAATTATTTGTACATTGTATATGACATATTTTATTTTAATAAACGGCATTATTTATCCTACAGTATCTTTTGTTTACTTTTGTGTAAAATAACTGTTAGATAAAGTCCCTAGTACAGCACTGTGTTAAGGAAATCATGATAGAGATCATGATATGAGATTCCTACTACACTGAATAGTGTTACTACTTAAATAGTCTCTAGTTGTAATATTAATAAGATAGGACATCATTAATGCGTTAAGACTAGCATGTGTTAGACTTTCTGGTTTGATCAGGCGGTGTTTCTTATATCCGTGAGTATTGAGATACTCAAAATTAATACGTGGATGCTTGTTAATAGAACAAGTACATTGGATGACCTAGCTATGAGAAAAGCACATGGATAACTATTTAGTGGCAGTGATATAATCTCAATATAGCAAGTATCCTTAGACTTGAGATCTCTAAGGTACTTTGTTTGCTGAGTATTGTGCTTTGATTCCAATCTCCAAAGCCAGATCAAGGGCCGCCTGTGGGATGGATATTAGGTACATTATGAGGTAAACGAAAATAGTTGAGAGGGTCAATAAAGGATTCACCACTCCTAATAGTAGGGGTAAATATCTCACGGCCACTTGTAGGAATTACTACTCGAGAAGTCCTTGGCCAAGGCTACTATATATTGGAAACAGTTCCAATTGATACATATCTAGAGCTATGGGTTCCTAGTACAAGTACTATTATATTCAGGCCAGAATTAATATATATATATATATATATATATATATATATTCTAGAGGGAGTTAGCAATAATTCTATACTCTAGACCGAAAGGGATATTGTATGATGAAAGGAGTTAATTGCTTTATAGTTTGTTATTAAAGATTTCATGTCAAACCACTTGACTTCTTGGACTCTTGGGCGGTCATGATGTGTTGCTAGATATTGCTCATGATCTGTGGAATATGAGTTTATTAATTGATGAATTACTAAACCAATTCTGATTAGAATTAATTTGATTAATTCTAATTAATTATATATTATTAATTTCAAAGACGTTTGAATTAATTCATGTTCGCTACCAATTGATGTTGGGTATCTCATGCATATCATATATGGCGCAACGAAAAAATAAGAACGAGATACCAACCCAGGATCCGCATACGTGTGGAAAACAAGACATAAAGAGGACAAAGGTAACAGCTTTACCTTTCTTTGTTGAGTGTCTGAAAATAAAAATTTTCCTTCTTCAAGTCGAAGCGCAATCTAGCAATCCTCTTGATCAAACACCACTAAAGTTGTACGTCCAACCACTATAATCATAGTGTGTGATTATCTATAGCAGAAATCCACACGGAGGATCACACTCAAGCACCAAGATGTTTATGTGCTATCATAAACCAAAATGGTGGCTAGGGTTAGACTTGGTTGCTCAAGAACCATGAGAGAGAAAGAAGAAGAGCGTGTGTGCCTTAAGGTTTGGAGTTCTTTTCGTGTGTCTCCAAGCTAGAAGGAATCGTGCATAGATCCCATATATTACATGAAAATTGTTAGTGTTGTGCCTTAGAGGCAATCATTTGTACATTGTATATGACATATTTTATTTTAATAAAAATGCATTATTTATCTTACAATTTCTTTTGTTTACTTTTATGTAATATAACTATTCGATAAAGTCCCTAGTACAACACTGTGTTTAGGAAATCATGATAAAGATCATGATATGAGATTCCTACTATACTGTATAGTGTTAGTACTTAAATAGTCTCTAGTCATAGTATTAATAAGACAGGACATCATTAATGCGTTAAGACTAGCATTTGTTAGACTTCTTGATTTGATCAGGCGGTGGTTCTCATAACCATGAGTATTGAGATACTAAAAGTTAATACATGGATACTTATTAATGGAACAAGTTCATTGGATGACCAAGCTTTGAGATAATCACATGGATAACTATTTTGTGCAAGTGATATAATCTCAATATAGCAAACGTGTAAGTATCTTTAGACTTAAGATCTCCAAAGTACTTTGTTTGCTGAGTTTTGTACTTTGATTCTAATCTCCGGAGCTCGATCGAGGGCCACATATGGGATGGATATTGGGTACATTGTGAGGTAAACGAAAGTAGTTGAGAGGGTCAATAAAGGATTCACCACTCCTAATAGTAGGGGCAAATATCTCACGGCCATTTATAGGAATTACTACTAGGAAAGTTCTTGGCCAAGTCGATTGTGTATTGGAACAGTTCCAATTGATACTGTAATACCCCACCCAAAACCACCTTTGACCTATGGGGAAAAAGTCATGCATTGCATAGCATTTCGCATTTCATGTGTTATCTTAAAATTATTCTTACATGGGTGCATGTGATTTTCAAGGTTGCTCTTGCATTTGATTTATTTTATGGGAAAATAATTATGTTGTTGCATTAATTGAAAAATTGTTTTAGGTAAGATTTGGTAGAGGAGATGGAGGGATGAGAATTAGGGTGAAAAGAATTTCTTAGAGAAATATTATCATTGGAGTTGATTTGGAATAGCAGTTAGGTTTGGTGATTATCCTTTTGTGACCCGAGTTCGAATCTTACCTCTTGCGAATCTTAGTTTTTCTTTTTGAATTCCTTTTCGTAGATTTCCTCATGCTTGGCCAAAAATCCCAGCTTTCCTTTTTAAATTTTCAGCGCCATCTTCTTAGGGGATAAATCTCCATAATTATTTGCTAAATTCAAGGATTTTTTATAATGATAAAGATTGAATTTATTTTCAACTTTTATCCTTTTTTATTTTCGAAAATTCTAGCTAGGGTAATTAAATTTCAGCTTGATTTTAATTTAGTAGATTTTATAATTGATAGCTGGAATTAAATTGTTATTTTTCTAGTTCAATATCTTGGTGATTTTGATCATGGAACCTTAGCTGAAAATCTGGAAATTTTTCTAGCTTAGTGCCGCCACCTTTAAAAAAGTTCTAGCTCAACACAAACTCTTCTAATACTAGGAAATCTTATCCTAAATCCTCTTGCAAATCAGGCTTTATCCTAATCCTAAACAAACCAGATTTTTGTTCCTCTTATCTTGCAATTTTCAGTCAGCCTTGTGCATGCACAAGCTGCATGAAATTTCTGCAATCCTAAGGGCAATCAAACTCTTTTAAACCTAGCTCAAATCACCTTGAATACCTCTCACCAAACTAGATTACTTTAGCTACACAAAATCAGATTTTTATCCACAAAAATTCCTAGAATTTCGGTCAGCCTATGCATAGGAATTTCGGCCAGCTTGTGCACAGGAATTTCGGCCAGCTTTGCTCAGTGCAATGCACGAAATTTTGCACAACAAACCCTACTAAAACTTCTTATTGAATTGGCCAAGCAAAACACCTAAAGCACTCATTATTCCCTCTCTAAATTGCAGACAGAATAGCAGCCAAAACAGACCAAGAAATCCTCTCTTTTGCTCACAGATTTCGCACAGCAAAGCACTCCTCTTTCGCATAGAATTTTGGTGGTTAAAATCCACACAAACTCTTCCTTGTTTTGGCCAAAAACCTGAACACACATAACCCTTCCCCAGTGCAATTTTCGGCCAGCTTAGGAGAGCAACTTCAAACTGTTTTTTTTGCTTTCAACTCCTCTCGATTTCGGCAGCAATAAAAGTGCAGCAAGCTGCAGTTTTCGCCATTGCTGCCAAAGAAACCTAGAGCTATTAGGAGTCTTTCTTAGCATCACCTTCTAACCCTAAATCAAACTCTTCTAACCCTAAACCACAGCAGCCGCCTATTCCAACCTAACTACACGAAAAATTCCAGCAAATCTCCTCTTCAATTTTCAAAAACTCAAGAGCAATCCTAGGCCAAGAAACTGAGCACTCCCTAAGGTAAGCAAAAGACCACTCAACCTCTTGATTCCTTTCCTCCATTGATTCTTCTCATTTCCTTCCCTTGAATCACGCCACATAGAGGCTGATTTCATCTTCTTTCTCAATTTTCGGTCTAGAGGAGCAAAGAATGTAGCTTTCCTCTTCTTCTCAAACGAACTCGAGACGATCACCATAGGAGCATCGAAACCTTGTTAATCCGGTAGTTTTTAGGTAAGGGAATTCTTACCCTTGATGTCAAAATTAAGGCTTAATATGATTGATGATGTCTATAAGAGTATGTTAGCATGATGAATGGGTTTTGTTGGGATGAATGAATATTTTGAGATGAGTATTGGGTCAAGCATATTCATTGGATAGCAATGTTATGTTTTATTGTGATAATGATGGATGTGAATCTTGATGGTTAAGTTGAGACCTTTTTGATATATTATTCATGTCTTTGATGGATATGGTCATAGTGTATATACTTTGAGGATTAAATGATTTATTTGAAGTTAGATAATGGATCATAATTTGTTATAGGAATAAATGAGTTTAATGCATGCTTGAGTCGATTGAGACCCTGATCATGATATTATGTGATTCTAGATCAGGAGGGTATTTGAAGAAAGCAAGCTGTGATTTTATCTTGTTTATCTGAGGCATATCAAGTAAGTCCTTGCATAAACTCTTTTGTTAAATGTATGTGGTGGCAAGTCGAATGTTGTAAAGCTTTGAAAAGTTATTGTTGATCTATGATTATTTGGGTTGTAAACGTGGATGTTTATGCTCTAAATAGTTTTGTCAACCTAATGCCTTTATCGAAAACCATTCTCTCTCTTAAACATTTTAGAAAACTCATTTTTCAAGAAAATCACGTTTTACAAAGCTAAAGTATGGACTTATTATTGTGAATCTGGAATTGACGGATATGTTCATTGAGTACTCAATAAGGGTAGGCTAACAATACTAGTCTTGGAAGGCGTGAGTGAGTCTTTTGGCAGGCGGCCACCTCCAAAAGATAAGCTCCGCTTGAAAAGGCGACAGTATTGGTTGGTCAGACCGGTCTGAGCTAGCATTTGTACCTAGTAGGGTATTATTTATTTTCCCGGCATGGACACTCGGATGGTTTTGTTGGGTGTAGAGATGGAGAAGTATATCACCCAGTGGGTTGTACACTCACCTTTGATTAGAACGCCTAAACTGTGGTAATCTGATCCTGGCAAGGTGCACAAAGTGTGGTGCCTTGGCTGTTTCCTTATCATAGGGCTCAAAGTGTGGCGCCATGACTTCTTTATTCGAGTGGATGATCTATTCTATTCAAAGTGTGACAATGAGAAAACTTCACTCCTTGCAAAGGGAAAATTATTTATGACTTGCCTAATATTTCTGCAAATGTTTTCACTATGTATACACGAACTGTTCAAAGTACCATGTGCACACACAGGACTTACTGAGATTTAATCTCACACTGTTTTATATCATGTTTTCAGGAGCTTAATTATGCTGAGCAGGCGGGATGTGAAATAGTTGAAGCTTTTGTTATTTTCCGTTATGTTTTGAGAGACAATTGTTGTTTTATGCTTCTGGATCAGATGATAGCTTTTAGTTAGTTTTGCTCTAGTTTTGAGCTTGATGCAACAAGATTTTTCCTATATTTATCTAAGTTTGATTTCTTGGGTTTGCCTTTATATTATGTACCTCGTTTTAAAGACCCCTTATCCTCGGGATGGGGCGATATCCCCGCCCTTTTAGGGTACGTAGTAGGGGGTGTTACAGATACACATTTAGAATAGTGGGTTCCTAGTACAAGTACTATTGTATTCGGGCCAAAATTAATTCTAGAGGGAGTTGGCACTAATTACGTACTCTAAACCGAATGAGATATTGTATAGTGAAAGGAGTTAATTGTACTAAAGTTTGTTATTGAAGGGTTCATGTCAAGCCACTTGACATACAATATCTCATTCGGTTTGGAGTACGGAATTAGCTCCAACTCCCTCCATAATATATTAATTCTGGCCCGAATATAATAGTACTTGTACCAGGAACCAACTACTCTAGATGTGTATCAATTGGAACTGTTTCCAATACACAGTCGGCTTGACCAAGAACTTTTCGAGTAATATTTCCTACAAGTAGCCATGAGATATTCGCCCCTACTAATAGGAGTGGTGAATCTTTTATTGACACTCTCAACTATATTCGTTTACCTCACATTGTATCTAATATCAATCGCATAGGCGGCTCTCAATCTGGCTCCAGAGATTGGAATCAAAGCACAATACTCAGCAAACATAGTACTTTGGAGATCTCAAGTCTAAGGATACTTGCTATATTGAGATTATATCATTGGCACTAAATAGTTATCCATGTGATTATCTCATAGCTAGGTCATCCAGTAAACTTGTTCCATTAATAAGCATCCACGTGTTAACTTTGAGTATCTCAATACTCACGGATATGAGAACCACTGCCTAATCAAATTAGGAAGTCTAACACATGCTAGTTTTAATGCATTAATGATGTCCAATCTTATTAATACTACGACTAGGGACTATTTAAGCACTAACACTATACAGTGTAGTAGGAATCTCATATCATGATCTTTATCATGATTTCCTTAACACAGTGTTGTACTAGGGACATTATCTAACAGTTATATTACACAAAAGTAAATAAAAGAAACTGTAAGATAAATAACACCTTTTATTAAAATAAAATGTGTCATATACAACATACAAGTGATTGCCTTTAAGGCATAACACTAACAATTGACTGGGAAACCTAATAGATCATACAAAATAGAGTATTATATACTTAAGATGTTATTTGATGACATAGTAGGGTTAACTGCGAGAAAAAGAAGTTGATGTGGTCATTTTATAACTATTTACAAACTTTGGGTTAACATTGTAAATGTTATAACTTATGAGTTTTATTTACAATTATTGAATTCTAACTTTGTTAGAATTCTGGAGACGTGCTTACAGTGGGTTTTGATTCCAGAAAGGAAGATTGTTTCCATTCCTTTTAATCCTATCGTAGGGAGAATCGTTCTCTCAATGAAAAACACCTTAGGGCATACACGACTCCCTTTTTCCTCTCTCTCTCTTGGTTTTTTCCTACAAAAAAAACTCTAGCCATATCTTTAGTTTCTACTAGTACAGAAACATTTTGGTGCTTGAGAGTGATCTTCCGTATGGACTACTGTTAGAGGTGATTGCGTACTGTGATCACAGAGGCATGACTATCAACCTGTTTGTGATCCATAGGCATCAAGGGGATTGCTGGATCGCGCCACAATCGTCGGATAAGAAGAAGAAAATTTTATTTTTCAGACGCACATAGAAAGGTAAAACCGTTACCTTTTGTTCCTTGTTAAACCTGGTTTAAATCACATGCTTGTGATCTTAGGGCTTGGATTTCTTACTTTCTGCCACAGTAATCATTATTGTGATATAGAAATCCCATCATTGGTATCAGAGACGTCTTGCAATATGTTTTCTAACAAGTTTAAATTTTTATTGTGAATTGTTCCAAGCATGTTCTGTGATTGAAAAATGTTTTCAATGGTGCGATTATGTCTCTGAAACATGTTTTCTGTTGACTTTATTTTCTATGTCTGAAAACGTTTCGTGCATAAGATAATAGTCATAAAGAAGTTATTTTTTAGACTGGGTTCTGTATGAAGAGTTTTCTGTATTGGTTTTGTTTGGATAAAAATTGTTTTCATCTTGATACAGAAGGCTTTCTCTAGTTCTGGTTTCATTCAGAAAAACCATTTGTGGATGTTTTTGGATTTGGAATTTGATGTGGGTTGAGTCCGTAGCACAATATGCTTATGTAATAGTTACAGCATATTTTGAAAGTTGTCAAAAATTATTTTCTGTATGTGCTATAGGTTTTTTACAAGAAAAACGTTTTCTGTGAACATGTTTGTTGCCTTCCATTTCATCATATGAATTTAATCTTCTCTTTTGTTTTGTTTAAACTAGCAAATTGGTTGTTGTTTTGAGCTTCAAAATAGAAAAATTCTACTGAGAATTGTTCTCACTAAACCGTTGTAGTAGATGAAGGCTCCAGAAATTGTTTCTGGAAAAATTTTTAAAACCCGCCGATTCTTCCAGACTGCAGCTGGCATCGGCTCTAGCTCCTAGTCAGCGCTAGTTCTGTGCTATTCTGCAACATCCATAAATCGTTTCTGGAAATTTTTTTTTTAAAAAAAACAGACTGTTGCCGGCGTTGCCTCTAGCTCCTAACCGGCGCCGGTTCTGTTCTGTTCTGTTCCGTGACATTCTAGCAATTAAGAAATTTTCTAAAATAAAATTTTGAAAGGGAAAGCTTTCATTTGATGAGATGTGGTAAAATAAAATTTTCTTTCAAGTGGGCACTGCCCCCTTGACCCCCGGTCGCTGACCGGCTAGCGGGACTGCCGTTATCGCTACCAAAGACAGGACTGCCATTATCGCTACCAGAGATAGGACCCAAAAGCATTTTCTCAAAATTAGTTTTGAGACAAACAATTTTATTTTTTCAAAATAATGATTTTAAAATTTTAAAATTAATGTATTTTTCTAAAATATTGATTTTAGAATTTATTTTATTTTTCAAAATAGTGATTTTGGAATAATAAAAATTATATGTTTATTTTGTTTAAGCATAATTAATGGCATGGTGGATGGTTATGGACTAAAACCAATTATATCTGTTCATGCATTTTACAGTTTTAATTTTTTTTTTTTATGAAATAGGGCCTACGTGTCCTGTCTTCTCTAGAATTCTTGTGTAATTTTCTTCTCATCTAACTCCCCTCGAATGTAACTCAAGGTTTTCTCTCTTTAGGAAATTATGTAATTAGTTTACATAGGTTAGATAGGAGTAGAATTATTTTATTTTAGAGAAGGCAACCAAACCAAGGCGAGAAGGTAAGACCTTCTACTTAAATCATACTATGAACACGTAAGGTTAACTATATTAATTTTCTTTTATGGCTCAAAGAAATTAATTTAGGATACAATCCATAACCATACCATGTAATCGCTCTATTATCATGATTATCAATTATGTGATTTATTGATTTTTATGCTTGTCATTTATTGAAATCACTAAAAGAAGCAAATCCCTCAATTAATATTAAACCTAATTCCTTTGGTTAATATAGTAAGAATGAGAGTCCTTTTTCGAGACCAGGTTGTTGGGCAAACCCAAGCCTACTCGACATCGGGCATGTTCAAGCTATGGTATTAAATTCCTGATTAATGGGTTGGGTTTAACTAAAATTCTTTATCCCGGTTGGGTAAACTCAAGCATAAAGAAATTTAGAGGAAACGTTGGAGTAGCCTTAAAGGCTTTAAGATTAAAAGTTGTTAATCACCCAATGATCCGGTAGTTACATACGATGTAATTGGTATTGGATACCTACCAATGAACTCAAGGGTGACTTGTTGGGCAAACCCAAGGTTATTCTTGAGGAATTTGGATACCGATCCACTAGGAAAGCTTCCAATGGGCTTTCCCAAATCAGTAGTGGAGGCTATTGGTTTGAGTAAAATAGGGGAGTAAAAAATGTATTTAATTAAAGTCCTAATTATTTGCATATCATGTGCATATACAGTAGCTAATCCTCTCTATCTTTACATCTAGGACACTTACATCATGTCTACAAACCTAAACCTATGTAGAATCTTGGAAACCAACAAATTAACTGAATCAAACTACCTTGACTAGTATAGAAACTTGAGAATCGTTCTCAAGTCGGAAAAGTTGCTCTACGTGTAGATGCTTCTATTCTGCCACCACCAGTTCAAGATACTCATGCTGATGAGCATGCTGTCCACAAAAAGCACAAGGAGGATAGTGATATAGCATTCTGTATTATGCTAGCATCCATGACTCTCGAGCTGCAAAAACAGCACGAGCATATAGATGCTCAATCGATCATACTACATCTTCGAGAGTTGTTTGATGCCCAAGCCAGAACTTAGAGATACGAGATCTCGAAGCAACTATTCCATTGCAAAATGGTAGAGGGTTCTTCTGTTGCCACTCATGGGCTAAATATGCTAGGCTTAATAGAAAAGCTTAGATCTTTCAGGTTCGCGATGGATCATGACTTAAGTATTGACTTAATTCTACAATCTTTACCTAATAGTTTCTCATAATTTGTGATTAACTATTAGATGAACAAGAATGAGTCTTCCATTCTTGAGTTGATCAATCTTTTCAAAACTACAGAGTCCTCCATGAAGAAGGATTCCAATGTAGACTACAGGAAGAGTGACCTTTAGTGATAATGTAATATTATCACAAAATGCAGAAATGCTGTCACTAAAGACATTTAGTGACAAAAAAATTGTTGTCACTTTAATGTCACTAAATCTATGTCGCTAAAGGTATAGAGTGACAACAACTTATTCTTGTCACTAAATGTTGACTTTTAGTGACAATATTCCGGTTGTCACAATGTAATCAACTATTAGTGACAACATTTCTACGTCACTAATTTGTTTCAAAGATCATCACTTTTACCAATATATTGTCACTAATTGGTCACTCATTAGTGACAACAAACGCCTTGTCACTAATTGGCCATTCATTAGTGACAATATACGCCTCTATAGGAAAAAACTTCATTAGTGACAACGAAAAGTTGTCAATAAATATCAAATTGTTGTCACTAATCCCATTTAGTGAAAACAATAATTTGTCACAATGTTGTCACTAAATCACTATCGCTAAAGAGGGTGGGTGACAACAACTAAATCTCGTCAGTAAAGGTGAGTTTTCAATGACAAGAAATTGTTGTCACTAATGCCTTTAGACAATAGTGACAACAAAAGTTATCACTATTTTTCTATGGCTATTATCACTATTTGTCCAATTAGACAGTTTTTCTTATTTTTCTTCCCCCCTGTTCTCTTGCACACACGTATGCACACACACAGAGAAGCAAAAGTTTTAGTATACCAATCTTTTGAACAGTTTATGTTAGTTGACAAAGATTTTGCAGCAAAATAAGAGGCTATCGTGCAAACTGTGATACTGAAGAATTCGAATATAAGCTGCACAATTATGACAAAAAATACCAGAGAAAATGGCAAGAAAATTTAAAGGGCAAAGAGAACCACAAAAGAAGAGAGAGATGTTTCATACAAAGGCCTAAAGCTAAAAATTAGAATCCTGGGTCAATGAGCAGAATGTGCTGAAGTTGTGCTTGTCTTCTTAAAGTCTATCTTATCAACCTTCACCTCTCCATCAATGCCTTCATAAACATAAACAACCACATGAAGGCCATCAATGTCCATCAGGATGAAACTTGGGTTCACGTCATAGGTAATGCTGCTATATGCACTAGTGGCAGACCCGGGATTTATAACAACTCCAGCCTCATGCTTATAGGCCTTGAACTTGTGAGTGTGACCACTAACTAGAATATCCACATCTAGCTGTCTCTGAAGCATGGCTAGAGAACCAAGATCTCCAATCAGTAAAAAGCACATTTAAAAAATAAAATTAAAAAAAAAGCAGGGTACAATAAAGCCTTCTGATAAATGATGTGCAACCCATGGTTATGACATTTGAAAGGTGGATATACACATTAAAAGGGATAACTGAAAGGCGTTCCTCCATGCTCTGCTCTCCTGGTGTTGCAACCACCATGGAAAAGAGTGAAGGATGGAGGAGAAAGAAAAGTAGTATGCTAGGCTGATAATGATATCAGATCTTCATAGTGTGCATAGGATCAAAGTAAACTATAATGCAGAATGCACAATAAAAATGATTAGGAGACTAAGAAAAGGCAGATCCAAACAGTATTGCTACAATGGCAACAAAAGGAAACCGTGTGGCATAAACTAAGGTTAAACTGTCCAATTGTAAGTGTTTTTGCTATAGCTATTGTCACTATTTTTGTCCAATTGTGAATGAACAAGCATCAATGGCAACAAAATAGAAGTAGAGGAAAAACAATACTAACTACAAGTACATTAACTTGCCATTACCATGTTTCATGTTTCCTTCTTGTCTTCGATTGCATTATAGCCTCATGCTACCTTGTTCAATTCCTCAATCAAGTGATAGGTATTGATTTTTATATCAACTTTTAATGTTTGGATTAAATTAGTTCCATTTGCTCATGTATATTAGATAATTATTCCATTTAATATTCCAATAGGCTAGTTTCAATGCTTCTTGTTATTTTCAATTCCTTAGTGCCATATACACTACGAAAATGATTGACTTATTTACCTATAAACTGCTCTTAGCATTTTTCCTTGGAGAATCTCTCAAATACTTCATCAATAAATTATCTAATTCTTTGATCAAATTTTGAAAGAAGAAGCTTCCAATTTCACAACATTGCCACAAGCTTTGCAAAGCTACAATCTAGTTTTCACACACAATTTCCTACAAGAAACTGATCAAGCACTTCACAAAAAAAAAAAAAAAAAACTATCCTATAATTATTTGTTGTTTAGAACTCAGAGATTTTAAGCCTTTGTGTTCATTATTTTAAAACTATCAAGCACTCATCAAACTGTGTCAACCAATTTTCGAAATAATTATCTCCTAGAATGCAAACTTTATTTCAACAAGCATTAGGTCCAACCATATCTACTCAATTCGGACTATGTATTTGTATTGAATTTGATCAAGACAACATATATTATGGTTGAAAATTTATGAATATCAATTATCAATTTGTCACTTGATAATGTGTCGAGCAATCACAATTCATTAGAATTTCACTCAATTCTTCAATTCACTTAACAAGAGCTCATCAAAACCCATCATAGATGCCTTCAACATATTTTTTACTAGTATTTCCAACCACTATTTATCAACAAATACAAATTATATAAATTTACAAAGCGTAAATGAATGAACTACTCAATTTTCTACCAACTAAAGAATAATGGGTTATAACTTCATTTTTTCATATCAAAACTCATTCAAAACAAGTGTAAATCACTTCTAAAATGTATTTCTAAGGAGAACAAAACTTCTTTGTACAGGATAAACATGATTCATTCAAGAAACTCACAAAACAAAGTTATGAAAATGGAATTTCACATGGTAAAACACACCAGCAACTGTAAATTAATTGTAAAATGCCCAATGCGTGAAGTTCCAAGAAATTATATTAAGGAATAAAAACATACTCTTGTACACTTCATGCCAAAATAGTGATATGCTCCATCTTTGTTCCAATTATCTAAAAATAGCAAAAGAATAACAAAGTAAGAAATATTAACTAGTAATTCAATAAATTTGCAAAATGTACTTCAATTTTTAAAAAAGTGTAATGGGAAACCTTCAATTTACATTAAAATGATGCCAAACTACTCTTCAGTTCTTCTCATCTGTGCTAATATAGTTTTCAGAAGATCATTTATCTTTTGTTGCTCTTCCTGCAAAAGTTTGATCTCTTCCTTCATTTCAGCAACTTGTTGGTCTACTTCTTCTCTCTTGTGCTTATTGTCTTCTATCTCTAGAATATGATGATCCTCATAGAATGATCTTAGCAGCTTCTTACTTGCTCCTCTACCATGTATGTACCCTGGTAAGTGGCCAATAGTTTCCTCGCAAATTTCAGCCGAGCTTATTCAAGTTGTGAGGTGCTTTTTTTCTTTTCTCCTAAACAATAAGATTACTGAATTGTCAAATAAAGTTATAGATCCTAAACAGTGATATTATTAGACATTCTTCATATCTCTTGCTTTCTTATTCACAAAGGTTTTCTTTTTCTTAGAGAACTGAGTGAGCTCATAGATCTCAATATCATCAAGATCCTTACCCTCCTTCCTTTGCTAAAAAATCAGAAGACAAATAATTATTTCCCTCTTCTTTGGACAGTGATTTATGGTATATAAATGCTTAATAAAGTTAGTTTTTACCCTTTCATCATGCAAACGTGCAATAGATCTTGTCCCAATTGTATATGGTACGGCAAACTTCTACAACCTCCTTCTTCCTTGTAATCTACTATCAAACTCCAAATAAACCATGCCAAGTCTCCAAGAAAATTTTAACATCAAAAGGGAATGCAAGAAATGTAGGAGCGGGCATAGCTTTAAAATAATGAGAATAGGTACAAATGTGGAGGCATATTACATAAATTTGGTTTCACATTTTCTTCTGTTTAATCCAAACTTCATGTTAATTAGCAACATAACATCAATTTGCCAATATACCTATATATCAACTCTGGCTTAAAAGTGATCAGTTGATCACAAATCAGCAAGGCAACAAAACAGTACTATGATTCAAGTTAACATTTTTTGCTCTCAATCCGTGCCAAAATGTCAAAAAGAGTAAGGATTAAATTTTGAACAATCTCAAGCAAAAATTTCATGTGGCTATTCCAATACTACATGAACACAAGATATATGGCTATAACAAAGTAAGGGCCAAATCCAACATAAGGAATGATATTGAAGACAAATTACTAAAGAACTAATATTAAAAAAAGATAATAGATAATCAAATATTGCATATTATCGAACACTGCGAGATGAAGAGCCCAAATATCGGTGTATCCGAACCATACAGAAGCCAATCGAAGAGTGCCCACCAACATTAACCACCATCCTAGGAGCTTCATCTCCCCTTTGCCTTCTCTCTCAATTTCTGGCTTTTGTTGTTTTCGTACTGACATGTTTGGGAATTAGGACTCGAAAACTGAATTTTTATGTTTGAGAGGGGGCTGGCTTAAATCTGGTGGGGAGGGGGGTGATTTTTTCAGATCTGGTATGGGAGGGGGCTAGCCGCCACGGGAAGGGGGGACTGGCCGCCGCGGGGTCAGCTGACAGATAGGGAAGCAAGGTGGGTGGGTGCTAGGGTAGGGGAAGCCGCGGGGTGGGAGGCTGCAGCATGAAGGGGCCGCAGGGTGGGGCTGCGGGAGGGATGGGTGGCGCAGGTGGCCTGTCGCAGGGTGGGTGGGTGGGCTGCCGGTGGGGTATTGCGGGCGGGTGGCTCTGTTAGAATTCGTGGACTCCTAAACGCGGAAAATATCTACGAATCCCTTCCGAAGATCCAAGTAAACGATTAAGAAGATCGTAGGTTTGCAGATTTACCTCTGTTATGTGTAATCGATATCCTTCAATTCCAATTGTGCTGCTGTGCGTGCAACCCGAACGATCACCAGACGCTGCAGTTGTGCGAACGTCCTCTATCGGATACACACCGCGAACTCACTCGTCACCTGGGGAGTGCTAGCGCCTAGGGTTTTTGAGAGGCTTATTTTTCTGGTGGATGAAGGCACGAATTTTTACAACAGAATTTGCACACATAAGAAGATGGCTAGGGTTTTCTTAAAAATCCACTCCGAACTTCTTAGAGTCCAACCTTAATAATATCTTATCGTATTTTAATTTAAATTTAAATTAAATTAAAACTGATACGATAAGATTCTGCCATTATCTTGGTAATTTAACTAATTAATTTATCGAGTCAGATTCTTATAATCTGGACATCATTCAGATACATCAAATGTGGACATATTTCCAGATTCATTGTATCTGGTAGATTTTCTAAGTTCGATTAACTTAGACATGTTTCCAGATTCATCGAATCCAGTTACCAGAAAATAACCTAACAAGTTCGCTTATTGTGTGACATTATAGGTTCATTTAACACTGGCAGTGTGCCCAAATCAAATTTAAATGGCTCACAAGTTATAAGCGGTTTCTAGCAAAACATTATAACTATCCAGGTTAAATGAAGATCGGTGATCTCTTTGAACCAAACCATAATTTTATATTTAGTCATTTTGTCACATGATATCCAGATTAAGCATAAGGCACGGAGCATGTCATCCTTATTAAGCTCAATCAATTATTTCTTGATTTCATAGTAGACTGTTCAAACAAATGATATCAATATCTTAGATTGATATATTTGAACACGGCCTTGCATTTTAACAATCTAACTTATCAAGGGGCCCATGGATATTTCTCCCATAATTGAGAGGGACAAATTCCTTCACAATCAATCATATTCCTCTTCTCGATTTATTATATATCCAATAGTAGTCTAATTTATTATCTAATTAAAGACAACTTTAGACAATGTCAAAATATAGAATTTATCAAGTAGGAAACTATGATGAATTTAGGTCAAAGGACTTTTAATATTATTATGGCTAGAAAATACTTATGACATGTTCCATGAGGTACTCTCACAGTGGGTCATATCCAATACAATGTTCTCTAACATTTATTTATGTTTTGACTTGATATCACAAATATCCATGACCAATAAAACATAGCCATCCAGTCACAAATATACTAATCTTAATTTATTATTGTTCCAATAATAATAAACGATCAGGGACAAATTTAGAATAGTCATTGTATTCATTGTTGGGTTTTACTATCAAGTCACGTACTTGATGACCACAAAACAAAACGCACTATTCATGAAAAGGAAAACCTCATATTATTATATAAAACATAACGACAATAGTATAAGTACAAATTGACTCTAGGGCATATCCCCAACAGGCTCCGGGTGGCTGGGCTATGGGTGTATGGGCTGTAGGGGTGCCAGGGGAAGAGAAAGTCAAGACAGGGGGCTCCGGGGGTAGGGGAAGTCAAGACGGGGGACACCAGCTTCGGGGGTTGCGGGAGGGTAGGAGGAGTATTTTGATTTTATCAATTCCAAATCATCTCTTTAAATATATTCTATTTATGAAATAAAATTCCCCCTATACATATACCATATATATATATATATATATATATATATATATATATATATACACACACACACACACACACACACATGTATACTAGATAATGTTTTTTGTTTACTATATATGTATATATTCTATATGCAACATATATAGTAATTTTATATACTATATATACACTTAAACATATTTTTTGTTTTTTGTGTATATATGTACATGATATATATGTATATATATAGTAGTATATGTATTACATTTGTTATATATATACCAATATACTATGTAAGCATGTTTACACATAGATATAGAATATATATATACACAACACACATAGACGTGTATATCTATATATGTATATGAATATATATATATATATATATATATATATTATTTACTTATTTATTTATTTATGTACCTCCATTTTCTATACAACTATATCTATATTTATCAATACATATCTTTTAAAACCCCACTACCTATGAACCCTATTAGGGCTGGGATGTTGCCCCATCCACAGGACAATGGGTCTTTATAACTAGGACTCATAAAAGCAACAAAAGAAATAGCTCAAAATTAAACTTAATACAACCCAAGCATGGGTCTTTGTAAATGCCTTAGGTTTTCAGTATTTTTGTAGATATTTTGTAGGCCTGCGTGTAAAAGTATACCCGATTATCTTTAAATTTTGTCATAACACTTTTTCTAGTAATTTAAACAAATCTAATGGTTGGACCATTAATTTAAACTGCCTGTCTTTGTAAATGCCTTAGGTTTTCGGTCTTTTTTGTAGACATTTGTTGGATTGCATGCCAAAATATATCCGATTATCTTCAAATTTGGTCATAACACTTTTCTTAGCAATTTAAACAAATCTAACGGTTGGATCATTAATTGAAAGTGCCTATCTTTCTACATACCTTAGGTTTTCGGTATTTTTGTAGATATTTTGTAGGACTACTTGTAAAAGTACACCTGATTATCTTTAAATTTTGTCATAACACTCTTTCTAGTAATTTAAACAAATCTAACGGTTGGATCATTAATTTAAACGGCTTGTCTTTGTAAATGCCTTAGGTTTTCGGTTTTTTTATAGACATTTGTTGGATTGCACGCCAAAATATATCCAATTATCTTCAAATTTGTCCATAACACTTTTCTTAGTAATTTAAACAAATCTAACTATTGGATCATTAATTAAAAGTGCCTATCTTTGTAAATGCCTTAGGTTTTCGATATTTTTGTAGATATTTTGTAGGATTACGTGTAAAAGTATACCCGATTATCTTTAAATTTTGTCATAACACTTTTCTATTAATTTAAACAAGTCAAACGGTCGGATCATTAATTTAAACTGCCTGTCTTTGTAAATGCCTTAGGTTTCGGTCTTTTTGTAGGCATTTGTTGGATTGCATGCCATAATATATCCGATCATCTTCAAATTTGTCCATAACACTTTTCTTAGCAATTTAAACAAATCTAATTGTCGGATTATTAATTGAATGTGCCTATCTTTCTAAATACCTTAAGTTTTCGGTATTTTTGTAAATATTTTGTAGGACTACGTGTAAAAGTACACACCTGATTATCTTTAAATTTTATCATTATACTTTTTCTAGTAATTTAAACAAATCTAACGGTCGGATCATTAATTTAAACTACCTGTCTTTGTAAATACCTTAGGTTTTCGGTCTTTTTGTAAACATTTGTTGGATTGCATGCCAAAATATGTCTGATTATCTTCAAATTTGTCTATAACACTTTTTTTAGTAATTTAAACAAATCTTACGGTCAGATCATTTATTGAAAGTGCCTATCTTTGTAAATGCCTTAGGTTTTTGGTATTTTTGTAGAGATTTAACTAGATTGCGTACCAAAATATATCAAATTACCTTTTAAATTTGGTTATAACACTTTTATTAATAGTTTCAACAAATCTAACGGTTGGATCATTAATTTGTAGTGCCTATCTTAGTAAATACTTAGGTTTTCAGTATTTTTGTAGATATTTTGTAGGACTACGTGTAAAAATATACCCGATTATCTTTAAATTTTGTCATAACACTTTTTATAGAAATTTAAACAAATTTAACGGTTGCATCATTAATTGAAAGTTCATATCTTTGTAAATACCTTAGGTTTTTGGTCTTTTTGTAGACATTTGTTGGATTGCATGCCAAAATATATCCGATTATCTCCAAACTTTGTTATAACACTTTTCTTAGAAATTTAAACAAATCTAATGTCAGATCATTAAGTGAAAGTGCCTATCTTTTTAAATGCCTTAGGTTTTCGGTATTTTTATAGATATTTTGTAGGACTAGTGTAAAAGTATACCCGATTATCTTTAAATTTTGTCATAACACTTTTTCTAGTAATTTAAACAAATCTAACTGTGAAACCCCAGTCAAAACCAACCTTAGAGTAAGGGGGTTGGGATGCATATCATGCTTTATTTCATGATTAAATACATTTTCATATGATTTTGTGTGCTTTAGATTTGAGTTTTATTGTTTTGAAGTCTTGTTGGTGAGTATTGTGTGAGAGGGGCAAAATGGTAATTTTTGCCCGAGGTGAAAATAGGGAGATAGCTTGTGGAAGGAATAGGAATTAATTTTCTAGTAAAAATAGCAACAAGAGTTGTTGTGGTTTAGTGGTTAAAGCCTTGGAATTAATTCTTGAGGTCTTGGGTTCGAATTCCATCATAGAAGCTTTAGTTTGATTAGAAATTTTATTTTTGCTTAGGGAGGATTAGTTTCGGCCTTAAGGGCCTACAGCAAGGTGGTGATAATGATCTAGGAGAGACATGTTAGGAGAATTCTCATTTCACTCCTTTGCTCTACTCGAAATTCTTAAAGGGAATTCATTCTCCCTTGATCTTTAGTTTTTCTTAATTTTCAACTCCTTAGTTTGATCAAGGTGTTCTATCCTTTTTCTTTCCAGAAAATTCAGTAAAGTTCTGAGGTCTTTTAGGATCAAAATGTCCTAGTAAAAGGCTTCTCATGGTCTGGAAAATGTGGATGAATTGTGGAAAATTCCAAGAGGAAAATCACTCTAGTAAGCTTGCTGAAATTTCACTCTATAGCTAGTTCACCTTCCTTCTTGGAATGAGCTGAAATTTTCCAACTTGTGTACCTTCAAAATGTCGAACTTCTTAGCTAAAATTCCCTTCCAAATGCTACCAGAAAAATGGCCTTAAGATCAGCTTTAAACATGAATTATTTCTGCCATTTTCGGACTGCTCAAGAGCTGTACAAAACCAGGGAAAATTCTAGGCAAGATCGCTACTTTGAGAGTCCAAAATCAAGCTGTTTTCTTCCAGATTTTGTGCAGCACCTTAGCCATATTTTTCCTCCATGAAGAAGGCTGGAAACCAGCCTTGAATACCCCTGAAATCCCCCTTCCAGCTCACTGTAAATTAGCTGGAAGTGGCAGCCGAAAATCTGCCCAGAAATTCCTGTGCAGCGAAATTTTTGTGCAGGAAAATTTTCCAGCTTGTTTCCTATTTCTCCTCCAGCTGAAAACACCAACCTACGTCTGTCAAAACCTCCCTTAAACCTCCATTAGCAGAGCTCCATTGTTTCCCTCAAGCTTCTGGACGAAAGGCAGCAATGGCTGTCCGAAAATCTCTCCAACAAATCTCTGCAATTTAGCTTGATTGGTTTCCAAAATTTCAGCCATCTTGTTTAGCAACTTTCCATAAAATCTTACACCATTGACCAGACATCTTCTTCACCATTGTGCACCTTAGTTTTGGCCATCATAAGCCTCATTGAACCAGCTTTAATTCCTCAGAAAAGCTGCACATTCAGTCGGCCATAAGAGACTTCAAAGCTGTCCAAACAATCAAGATATTTTTAGAATATTTAGTTTCCAAAATCACTTCCTAAAAATATTCTACCAATATTGTAACAACTAACCTTTCCTTTTCCCTCTCAAATCAGAGAAAACATCCTCCTAAACCCTACAGAATTTCAGCAGCCCTAATTCCATAGAATTTTGGCAGATACAACATCCATTCTCTCGATTTTTCTTTAGCCACCAAGAACACACACACTACACCAAGAACACCTACTACCTTCTTTCACCTAATACACCTTCAAACCACTTCAAACCCTCACGAAAATCTCCAGATTTGATCTACTCTTTGCTGTGAATCCATCAACACCCTTATTAACATCAAACTCCACAAATCATCTTGCTACTTTGGATCAAAACCAGAAATTTTTGTGAAGGTCAAGAACATCTTCAAGGTAAATTTACTCTATCAACTTCATCTTCTTCAAACTTGATCTCCAATGAGAACTTATGTGAATGAACATACTAATGATCTCTTCTCTCTCTCTCTCTCTCTCTCTCTCTCTCTCTCTCTCTCTCTCTCTTTCTCCCTCATGGCCCAAAATTCTCTCTCTTGGCCGAATGGTCTCTTTTTCCATGACCATGCTTTCGCCACCTCTCTTGGACAAGATTAGCCATCTAGGAGTTGAGATCCACTCTAAACTCTTTCAAAGCATTCATCAACCAAGTAAGTACCTTCAATCCTTCTTTTAAACTCTAGAATCATGTCTCTAGGATGATGTTGTTAAAAGGTGGATGGTGGTAGGATTTGAGTATATATTTATTGTTGAGATTGAAGCATGAGCAATTGTATGATTGTGAAGAAGATGGGATTTATGCATGAAAGGTTTATCTTGGTTGATTGTATGTTGATTTGAGGTTTGATGCATGTCATATGTAGTATTTGTGATAAAGTATGCTAGAGATTATGCCACCGTTGGTGAATAGGATTGTTATTCATATAGGATTGTTTAAGCCATGTTCATATTTATGCTAGTAAAGGTTAAAGCATGTCTTAATAAATTTAGATCTATGCCTAGATGCAAGATTTGGTTGATTTGATGAATTGAAGGATTGTGCATGTTCTTGATTGAGGTTGGCCATAGAAATTGACCATGATCTAGTTGTCCCTAAAAGTAATTTTCACTCCATGAATAAAATACTCAATAAAATAATTTCCTAGTATTTTCGAAAACCCTAGGAAGGGTAGATTTGGATTCTTATATTCATAAAGGATATTTTAGCCAAATAAATAATAATTTTGCTAGAAAGTAAAATAAATAAATATTATTTAAAATAAAGAAATCAATTAAAGCCTTTATGAAAAAGATTTATGCTTAGTAAAATATTTACTAAATCAAAACCCTTAAGGATTTATTTATTATTTTCCAAGAAAGGCTTATTCAATTTAATCTCAACTAGTTTTAGCTTTCAATTATTTTCTAACAACTAAACTATCATTAAATCACTATTTTACCTAGTACCACCTATGACTCTTGATCAAATAAACTCTAGATTTTTCTTAGCAAGATGTAAACTTTCAACTTATTAGAATTTATTTCCCAAACCATTAATTATTTTAAATAACAAATTAAACTTAGCTTATAAACCTATTTAATTAGTGTCTTGCCCTAAAGCTTGGGACACTAGGATCATGGTAGTAGTGAATTAAGTTGATTTTAAATTGAGGAAGTGGATTGTAGCTTGAATCTGATTAAGATTTGTATTTGTCCATGTGGGGTTAGGCCAGCTGTTCGAGACCTTGTTGTTATAAGCAAGAATCAGGTAAACTCCTGCATAAAACCTGTTTGATGCAAAATGTTTATTATGGCAAGCCAAGTGTAGAGTGCGTGGACACTCATTTATGTAAAGGAAATTGAGGGTTAAATCCTTTCTTATTTCAAACATTTGAATTATTTAAAAGCCAATGAGCAGATTTACTGAAACTCAAACTCTTTCTAAAACTAATTTTGTTAAAGACTTTGGAAAACCCATAAATTGCCATTTTCATGTGGAACAGTGTTTTGTTCATTTTATCCCAAGTGGGAAACGTTGTTGAGTACTCAATAGGGGTGGACTACTAGAACTAGTCTTTGAAGGGTTAGGGTAAGTCTCTCAGCAGGTGGCCACCTCTGAGGGGTGAGTCCTTCCCGGATAAGATGTCAGTCCAGTGAGTCGTGCCGGTCCGAGCTAGCAGTTTGTTTTCAGTCAAGTGGTTGTGTTTTGCCAGAATGGACACCCGGTTGTTGTTTGGGTATAGAGAAAGAGGAGTATCTTACCCAGTAGGCCGATCACCTACTTTTGTCAGTCTGCACAAAGTGTCGGCATTCTGACCGGTTATGGGCCCAATGAGTAGTAACCCATATCCCTTTCTTTCGAGTGGTTGATTTCATTACTTATGTACGGCTAGATAAGCCAAAACGCCACTCTTGCTTTTGACTAATGTTTGATGCTTGCCAATATTTCTCTTGTAAAAGTTTCACACTTTGCATCCACGAACTGTTTTCACTAAACACCCAAAGCACACACGGACTTACTGAGATTTCTGTCTCATCACCTTTTTATCATGATTTCAGGTTGATCCTGTTGTGGGGTCAAGTAGCTAGTAATAACTGCTTTAGAAGAGAATGTGTCTTTTGATTCTATGTATTGCTTTGGGGAGACGAGAGTGGATAATTTTATTTATGGTTTTTGTTTTGGAATTTCATGGATTTACTCTTGGAGTATTTTGGGTTGTAATAAATTTTTAAGTTAAGTATTATTTTATTTCAGCAATTTTATTATGTGACCTAGTTATAAAGACCCCTTGTCCTTTGGACGGGGCGACATCCCCGGCCCTAGCGGGCCTAGGTATCAGGGTGTTACACTAACAGTCAAATCATTAATTTAAACTGCCTGTCTTTATAAATGCCTTGGGCTTTTGGTCTTTTTGTAGACATTTGTTGGATTGCATACCAAAATATATCCGATTATCTTCAAATTTGCTCATAACACTTTTTTTGCAATTTAAACAAATCTAACGGTCAGATCATTAATTTGAAGTGCCTATCTTTGTAAATGCCTTAGTTTTTTAGATTTCTGTAGATATTTAACTGGATTGCGTGTCCAAATATATCTAATTACCTTTAAATTTGTTTATAACATTTTTCTTAACAAATTTAATGGTTGGATCTTTAATTTGCAGTGCCTATATTGGTAAATACCTTTAGTTTTCATTATTTTTGTAGATATTTTGAAGGATTACATGCAAAAGTATATTCGATTATCTTTAAATTTGATCATAACACTTTTCCTTAGAATTTAAACAAATCTAACGGTTGAATTATTAATTTAAAGTGCCTATCTTTATAAAAATTGGTGTTGTCACTAATGAAATTTCCCGCTTTCAAATGAGATTGGTGGGAAAGCCTTTAGTGACAAAGTTTTCCATTCACACTAAAAGTTATCATTTAGTGACAATCATTTTTATTGTCACTAAAGGTTTGTCTCAACAACATAAAATGTTGTCTCCAATTCTGTTATTTAGTGACACATATTTTGGTATCACTAATATTTATTGTCACTAAAGTCCATTTCAACTGTAGTGGTAGTTTTAATGGTAGAATCTTCTTCTTCTAAGAAGAAAGTTCAAAAGAAGAAGAAGAAGGCTCCCATGAAGCCCAAATGTGGTGTGAAGAAGAAGGATGTTGCTACCAAAGGGCCCATGCCTTCATTGTGGCAAGATAGGCTACTGGAGGCGCAACTGTAAGGCCTACATGGAGACTGTTAAGGACAAGAAGCAGAAGGAGAAGCTTGCAAGCACTTCTACTTCTACTCCAGGTATGTTTATAAATGAGATAAATACTGCCTTTAGAAATACGATATGGGTATTAGATACTGGATATCGATCTCATTTGTGCAATAACTTGCAGGGACTAAAGGGTAGTAGAAGGCTAGAGAAAGGCGATGTAGACCTACACACTACAAATAAGGCAAAGGTTGTTGCACTTGCTGTGGGGACATATGAACTGAACCTACCTTCGGGATTAGTTCTAGAATTACAAAACTGTTATTATGTACCAGTTTCAATGAAAAACATTATCTCAGTTGCGTGTTTAGACTTAAATGGATTTCATTTGATATTTAAGAATAAATGTTGTTCTTTTTCATTGAACGATATTCATTATGGTTCAGCAACTCTGGTTAATGGTTTATATGTTCTAGACTTGGATAATCCAATTATCAATATAAACAATAAGAAACCTAAAATAGATAACTCTAACACCTCTTACTTATGGCATTGTCATTTGGGCAATGTAAATGAAAATTGTGTTTCTAAATTATGCAAGCTTGGGGACTTAGGGTCATTTGATTATGAATCATATAGCACATGCGAGTCTTGTTTGCTAGGTAAAATGGCTAAAACTCCTTTTTTAACAAAAGGAGAATGGGCCAACGAGTTATTAGAACTCATACATTCCAATGTATGTGACCCAATGTCAATACAAGCAAGCGGAGGTTATAACTATTTCATAACCTTTATCAATGATTTCTCACGATACGGGTATTTGTATTTAATGAAATACAAATCTGAGACATTTGATAAGTTCAAAGACTTCAAGAATGAAATAGAGAAATAACTTGGCCAAAGTATTAAGACTCTAAGATCTGATCGAGGAGGAGAATACTTGAGCTAAGAATTTCTGAGTTAGCTTAGAGATAATGGGATATTATCTCAATGGACTCCACCACATACACCTCAATATAACGGTGTATCTAAAAGAAAGAATCAAACCCTTCTAGACATGGTACGGACCTTGATGGCTTTTGTAGATATACCAAAATCGTTTTGGGGGTATGCACTAGAGACTTATGTTTATATACTAAATAGAGTTCTGACAAAATTGGTTGATTCTACCCCATTTGAGATGTTCTTTGGTAAGAAACCAAAGTTATCTCATTTACGAGTACAGGGTTGTCCTGCCTTTGTCAAAAGGCCACAGTCAGACAAACTTGATAGGAAGTCTGACAAGTGTTTGTTTGTGGGATATCCGAAAGAATCTTTTAGATATTACTTTTACTTCCCTTCCGAAAACAAAGTGTTTGTTTCAAAGCATGCCGTCTTCTTAGAGAAGGAGCACATGCTCAAAGGGGACAGTGGGAGTAAAATTGAACTTAGTGAAGTTCAAGAAGATCAAACAAATAATGATCAACCGCCTGATTCCACATCTATTAAGAGAATAGATGAACCTTTTACTTCACAAGATCCTTGAAGATCCAGTGGGATACGTGTGGTACCAGAGTGATATGGATTTCTTATTAGTGACCACAATGACGTATTGCTCATAGATGAAGATTAGCCTACTACCTACAAGGATGTTCTGAACAGTTCAGAATCTGGCAAATGGCTTGAGGCCATGAAGTCAGAGATGGATTCCATGTACGACAACCAAATATGGACTTTGGTTGATCCACCCAAAAGAATTAAACCTATTGGGTGTAAATGGATTTTTAAGAAGAAAACGGACATGGATAGTAACGTAATTACCTATAAAGCACGACTAGTGGTAAAAGGTTATCGTCAACAACATGGTATTGACTATAACGAAACCTTCTTGCCAGTAGCCTTGTTAAAATCCATCAGGATACTGCTAGCCATTGCTGCTTATTATGATTATGAGATTTGACAAATAGATATGAAAATAGTTTTCCTGAATGAAAATCTGACTGAGGAAGTGTATATAACACAACCTGAGGGTTTCATATCCAATGAAAGCACAATGGTGTATAAGCTGCAAAGGTTCATTTATGGACTTAAGCAAGCTTCTAGGAGTTGGAGCATCCGTTTTAATAAAACAATCAAAGAGTTTAGTTTCATTCAAAATATGGATGAACCTTGTGTATACAAAAAGGTTAGTGGGAGCGCAATCATTTTCTTATTGCTTTATGTAAATGACATATTGCTAATAGGAAATGATATAGCTGTCTTGCAAATGGTTAAAGTTTGGTTGTCCAAACAATTCTCCATGCAATTCCTTGGAGAAGCAACCTATATTCTTGGAATAAGGATCTATAGAGATAGATCCAAAGGTTGCTAAGTCTTTCGCTCTCTACATATATAGACAAAGTGCTAAAGAGGTTTAGCATGAATCAATCCAAAAAGGGATTCTTACCTATGTTACATGGCATAAGCCTTTCAAAGTCGATGTCTCCCAAGACACATATTGAAAGGGATCACATGAGTAAGATTCTATATGCTTCGGCAGTTGGATCTATCATGTACGCTATGATATGTACAAGGCCCGGTGTATCTTTTGCTCTCAGTTTGATGAGCAGATACCAATCTAACCCTGGTGAGGGTCATTGGGCGGCTGTAAAAAAACATCCTTAAGTACCTACGAAGGACTAAGGATGTATTTTTAGTATATGGAAATGGTGTTTTGAAAATAAACGGGTATATTGAAGCCAGTTTTCAATCTGACAAAAATGATTTCAAATCACAATCCGTTTACATGTTTACATTGTGCGGAGAGGCAATAAGTTGGAAGAGTTCCGAAGAAGAGACTATTGCAAACTCTACAACAGAAGCGGAGTACATAGCTGCTTCTGAAGCAGTTAAGGAGGCTGTTTGGATCAAGAAGTTTGCGACAGAATTATGTGTGGTTCCTAGCATTGTTGGTCCAATATCTCTATATTGTGACAACAACGGAGCCATTGCACAAGAAAAGGATCCACGGTCTCACCAATGATCCAAACACGTATTGCGACACTATCATCTGATCCGTGAGACCATAGATAGGAATAATGTAAAAATAGAGAGAATTCCCACGGATGAGAACATAGTTGACCCGCTTACAAAAGCACTATCCTAAAAGAAACATGATAGGCATGTTAAGTCATTCGGTATTAGATACATGAATGATCGGCTCTAGTACAAGTGGGAGTTTGTTAGTGTTATGCCCTAGAGGCAATCATTTGTACATTGTATATGAAACATTTTATTTTAAAAAAAGGCATTATTTACCTATAGTATCTTTTGTTTACTTTTGTGTAAAATAACTATTAGATAAAGTCCTTAGTACAACACTGTGTTAAGGAAATCATGATATGAGATTCCTACTACACTGTATAGTGTTAGTACTTAAATAGTCCCTAGTTGTAGTATTAATGAGATAGGACATCATTAATGCATTAATACTAGCATGTGTTAGACTTCTTGATTTGATCAGGCGGTGTTTCTCATATCTGTGAGTATTGAGATACTCAAAGTTAACATGTGGATGCTTGTTAATAGAACAAGTACATTGGATGACTTAGCTATGAGATAAGCACATGGATAACTATTTAGTGCCAGTGATATAATCTCAATATAGCAAACATGCAAGTGTCCTTAGACTTGAGATCTCCAAGGTACTTTGTTTGCTGATCATTGTGCTTTGATTCCAATCTCCGAAGCCAGATTGAGGGCCGCCTATGGGATAGATATTGGGTATATTGTGAGGTAAACGAAAGTAGTTGAGAGGGTCAATAAAGGATTCACCACTCCTAATAGTAGGGGCGAATATCTCATGGCCATTTGTAGGAATTACTACTCGAGAAGTCCTTAGCCAGGCGACTGTGTATTGAAAACAGTTCTAATTGATACACATCTAGAGTAGTAAGTTTCTGGTACAAGTACTATTATATTCGGGCCAGAATTAATGTGTGTGTGTGTGTGTGTGTGTGTGTGTGTGCGTGCGTGCTGGAGGGAGTTGCCACTAATTCTATACTACAAACCGAATGAGATATGATATGGTGAAAGGAGTTAATTGCACTATAGTTTGTTATTGAAGGGTTCATGTCAAGCCACTTGATTTCCTAGACTCTTGAGTGGTCATGATGTGTTGCTAGATACCACTCATGATCTGCGAAATATGGGTTTATTAATTGATAAATTAATAAACCAATCCTGATTAGAATTAATATAATTAATTCTAAATAATTATTGATTATTAATCTTAAAGACGTTTGAATTAATTCATGCTTGCTACCAATTGACTGGAAAACCTAATAGGTCATACATAATAGAGGATTATATACTCAAGATGTTATTTGCTAACATAGTGGTGTTAATTGCGAGAAATAGAAGTTGATGTGGTCAATTTATAATTAGTTATAACTTTGGTCCAACATTGTAAATAACAAAACCTATGAGTTTTATTTACAATTATTGAATTCTAACTTTGTTAGAATTCTGGAGACATGCTTATAGTGGGTTTTGATTCCGAAAAGGAAGGTTTTTTCCATTCCTTTTAATCCTATCGCAGGGAGAACCGTTCTCTCAGTGAAAAAAACCCTAAGGCACACACGACTTCCTTTTTCCTCTCTCTCTTGGTTTTTTCCTGCAACAAATACCCTAGCCGCCCCTTTAGTTTCTACTAGCACAGAAACATTTTGGTACTTGAGAGTAATCTTCCGTGAGGACTACTCTGTTAGAGGTGATTACGTACTGTGATCACAGAGGCTCGACTATCAACCTATTTGTGATCCGTTGGCATCTAGGGGATTGTTGGATCACGCCACAATCGTCGGACAAGAAGTAGAAAAATTTTGTTTTTCAGATGAATATAGAAAGGTAAAATTGTTACTTTGTTCCTTGTTAAACTTGTTTTAAATCACATGCTTGTGATCTTGGGGCTTGGATTTATTAGTTTCTGCTTTAGTAATCGTTATTGTGATATAGAAATCCCATTAACAAGTTCAAAGACTTTAAGAATGAAGTAGAGAAACAAATTGAGAAAAGTATCTAGACTCTAAGATCTGATCGAGAAGGTAAATACTTAAGCCAAGACTTTAAAGGTTATCTTATAGATAATGAGATATTATTTCAATAGACTCTACCATATACACCTCAAAATAATGGTGTATCTAAGAGAAGGAATTGAATCCTTTTAGGCATGGTACAGATTATAATACTTTTACAGACTTACCAAAATCGTTTATCGTTTTAGGGGTATGCACTACAGACTTCTGTTTATATATTAAATAGTGTTCCGTAAAAAATAGTTAAGACTATCCCATTTGAGTTATTCTTTAGTAAGAGATAAAATTTATCGAACTTGAGAATATGAATTTGCGCTACCTTTGTCAAAAGTCCACAGTCTGACAAACTTGAAGGCAAGTCTGACAAGTGTTTATTTGTTAGATATCTAAAAGAGTAATTTAGATATTACTTCTACCTTCTTTCAGAAAACAACGTATTCATTTCGAAGTATGCTAATGGGGGCTAATTTCACCTATAATTTACTAGTTAGTTGAGGTTCTTTTGTGATATATTTGATAAAATCACTAGTAATTTTTCTTTCTATGTGATAGCTTGCCTTTGGAAAGGTATTTTGATGATTTTATATAGGATGTGATGAAAAACAAGGTAAAACTGTTGGGAAGATAGTACACGACCGACGCTGGCTCTGGAGCACAACAGGTGCTGACCCCTCTCTAGAAAACAGAGGGAAAACAAAGCAATCGTCGGGGATTTTGAGAGCACGGCTGGCGTCAGTGATGCGTATTTATTTGGGTATAAAAATCATGTAAAAATAACCCAATCAAGTTTCAATTAAAATTTTAATCCCAAATTACACATATGAGCAAGCGTACTTATCATTAACATAGCATAGGGTTCAAACGAGTGTCTATCCTCAAGGAACAAGTATTCATTAATCGCTTTTCTTTTATTATTTAACCGACTCAATAAAGTGAAAAAAAAAATAATAAAATAAAAGAATATATACATGTCAAGGATGGAGAATTATGTAACTTAAATCATTATTCTGGCAAACATGATCTTAAAGTATCTAATCATTATCATAACTAATTATTCTCTTGGCATCATGAAGGATTAAGATATATTCACTTTTTTTTCAATCTATGAATTACTATCTTCTAGATAAATTAGCATAACTTGGTCTTATCTCAACTAATTCATCCAAAAGATGCATTAAACACAATCCTTGATTAAATTCCCTTGGTCTCGGGGAATTTAAAACATGAGGCTAACCAATGAATCTTTGGTCTTGGCAAACATCAATTAACCTTTAATTACTTAGTCCTCATCAATTAACCCCCTTGGTCTCGACGAGTCAATAGACAACAAATATGAAATCAATAAATTGAAACAACCATAAACCCCTTTGGTCTTAGCGAGTTATTAGAAAGAACCAATCAATTAATCTCGTAATAAGCACAAGTAATTAAATACTAAGAATAACAATCAATTAATTAAAGGATCAAATAACTCTAAAAATCATGAATACCTAAAATAATGTCAAATTACAATAAAACAATTAACACATCATTGTCTAAGAAAAAGAAAACAAAGTAAAAGAAAGTACTTATAGACAAGCCTTTTTCTTCTTCCTTTGAAGACCTTACACAATCCTTCTTGAATTGAAGAATTCCTCTTTTGATTTGAGTGATTTTCTGTTATGATATATGAATTCCCCTATTTTCTCTAGTGTTTTATACCTATTTATAGGCTTAGGAAGTGCCTAAACTCATTGGTGTAGGGTTTTTGGCCGAGTAGAAATAGGAAGATACTAAAATTCTGCAGAATACTAAAAACCGTGTGCAAAAATCAAGGCACTGCCTCCTTATCAGGGCACAGCCGGCGCAGCCTTTGCTACTGGAGCTGGCGCTAGTTGTGTTCTGTTTCTTCAGTTATTCGTCGATTTTTTCTTAATTTCTTCGCACTGTTTTCCAGAGTATAGCCGACACTAGTTCGGTTCTATTCTGGACATTTCACTAATATTTTGTTGTCGCCTCAAAATGCATGTCGATCGGCACGTGGTTGGTGCTGATTCCTTTACCCTGTTTGGTGCCACCTCTGCTCTGTTTTGTGATGTTTTTATCTTATTTTACCCCTAAAATCTGAAATATTACACAAAATACATTTCTAAGTGTAAAATCTTAAATGTGAAGGAATATGACTAGTTGTTGCACAAAATATATCACAAAATAGCCTTAAATAATTAGAAAAAATATGACTAATTTAGGCGCTATCATATTCCCCCATACTTAACTCTTTGCTTGCCCTCAAGTAAAGTATCAAAGACAAGTAGAAAAAACACAAGTTTTCAAGAAATCACTCAAATCAATTTCAAAACAATATCTCTAATGCTTTCTTCATTCCAAAACATAAAACATATGCTACTACATCATTCATAACAAATGCAAGATTTGTATAAGTGAATAGTGATTTAGTAGAACTATCTCAATACTTAACAATATTCTCAAACCATCGGAATGAATTTAGTTTAAAAAGAATATGCATTCCATAAGCTTACTTTTCATACACCTTCTCCACTAATCCGAGACATATCATGATTCTACTTAGCTCAAGTAGGACTTTCAAGCTTGTAATGTAAGGTTAAAGGCTTGTAATGTGGCTTCCAAATGAAGGATATTGGAAAATCAAATATCAAAGAAGATGAGAGTTCGCAAGAAAAGGATAAACAAAATGTATCAAGGAATTCCAAACTTCTCTTGCTCTCATATTCCAAAATCAATCTAAACCCATAACCTTTTATAGCAATTACAGTTCAGTTGAAGCAAATCTTGCATTTTCATCAATCATTCTCACTCATCAATAATTTTTTTCACAAGACCATTCAAATTTTCATCAATGGTATCAAGAACTTGATATGGACTTAAGTTTTTCAGAAATTCCTACAGCTCAACCACCATTCTTCTTGTGATCTTTCTTTTCTTCTCTTTCACTTTTGCTTTCTTTTTTCAAATGTCGCTGTTGTTTCTTTCTCAGTTTTTGCTTGCACTTTTTCTAGCAGCTTTTGTTTTCTTTTCTTGTTTTCAATCTTTCTCTTCTCTTTATTCTCTTTCTTTTTTTCTTTTCCCAACTCAACACAACTATTAATGCATGACTGAAAGTAACAAGTCATGATCTTTTCACAAGGAGTCTCCCTCAACATTTTCCTACATGTACTTTTATCCATCAAGAGCAATCAAAGATTTGGAAGATAAATCAAACTCTCAGAAAGAAGTAATGGACAAACTATGATCATGGTTTTAAGAAAGAAATTAACAATTTAGACTGAAAATAGGCACTAGGGATAATATCAACTAGGTAGGCTTGAAAAGCTCAAACTATCTAAAGAAGGCCTATTACCGTCATCCCTAAGTTAAATCATGAATGTCTTTCTTATTTCACCTCGAGAGGTATTCAAGTAAGTTCTAAAATGCTCAATGAATTTTAGTGGAAAAACAGGTTTAAGAACAATCTAAAGCATTTGACCAAGAATTACTTAATCCAAGTGCGTGCAAAAAGTCTTGCATAAGCCATAAATAATATAGAACATATGCTCTATGACCTATCACAAAGACACGTATTAAAAATACAGTTTGAAATATCAAAGAAAATTAGAAAAATTTTTGAAAAATTTGCTCACAAGGATGAATGAGGAATAGAAGAGTTCTCAATCTAACTACTCCCCCACACTTAAACTGGACATTGTCCACAATGGCCAAATAAATAGAACAAGGGGGGAAAAAATAATGCCATGGGATCAAAAATATAAAGGAGGGGAGATAAGAAAGACAATACTATCATTCATTGTGCAATCTTCTGTACAAGAGTTGAATTCCTGAAGAAGGAGGCATTGGCAAAGTACTTAAAAAGAAAAATACAAAAGAGCACACTAAAGCATAAAACTAGAAATGAAAGAAAAAAAAAGCAAAAACTAAAGAAAAAAATAGTACAAGAAAAAGAAAAGATAAAGTACACATCCAAAAGAAAATGACATGAAAATATAAAGGAAAAAGAACAAAAAGATAGTGATAGGAAGGACATGGGTAGAATAAGCAACTCAATCCACCCCATAATCATTATCAGGTGCAGATGTGCCTTCACCACCATGTTGTCCTGGAAAAATGCTGCCTCCATTCAGCCTATTGCTACTCCATAGTAGCTTGCCTCCTAGCAATGTCGTCGATGGAGCCTTGCATGTGTAGTAGCATCTCCGTTTGTTGGGCTAACTGTCCCAGCACTGCAGTCTCAAAATCAGTCCTGGATTGGGACTAGGAACTACTAGTGCGTGCTCGCGATGGTGGTGGTGGGTTCTCCTCCTTCACAGGGGGTCTAACTTGACTAGGATATCGACTTCATGGGATGTTAGCCACTTCTTCAGCTCCTGGTTATAGTTGTACCCATAACTCATCAGTGTTTGCTCCGTAACCATATCATGCTCAGTGATAACCTCCATCAATTCTCCCTCGGTACTAGAGGGAAAACGAAGGCTTTGGTAGAGAGATGGTGATGAACTATATCCGTAATAGATTGTATAATTAAGGGTGTAAGAGGGATATGTAGGGTGTTCATTATCCGATGCAAAATGTATGTATCAATAAGGCGAGTCTCATTAAATCCATTGTCACGGGGTACAACATTGAACCCAAACATGTATACTAGAGCCCTAAAGTTTGCAGCAAGATCATTGTTCGATTAAAAGCTATTAGCTTGGAAAGCATTGTGCTTGTGCAACCCAAGAGTGGCTCTAGTTCCACTAGCATCCCAATTGGGGTCAGAAAGATTTTTTTTTTTATTATTAACGTCTCTCCCTTACCAAGAGTCATCACCATATACCTGGAGGAGATTAGCTAAGTGGTCTCATGTGATGATGATGGGGGTTTCTTTCACTTTATCTCAATATGGGGAAGGTGTTTATTACCCTTGTCAACCATATTGCTATAGAATTCTTTGATTAGCACTAGGCAATAATTCCCTTTTAGCTATACTATCGATCCCCACCTAGCCTCCTAAACATCATTCCAAGTTTGAGGGCATGGTCTAAGGTGGGTGCAAAGGTATGCTCCACAATAATCTTATTGGAAGCTCTTCTATTATACCATTCTCACATGATGGATCTATAAATTCAGTTGGTCTAAGGAACAAGGGATCTATAGAGGAAAGGGTTGAGGAAGAGGAAGCTCTCGCATTTTTTTAGGGTTGACCTCATGTTCTAGACATGTTGGCAAGTAAGTAGTGGTGAAAATAAGAGGATAAAGCGAAGAAGCTCACAGAGTTTAGAAAGGCTATATCTCCCCTGGTCAATTATAATGCACAACCCCTACTCAACCCTCAACTAGCTCACAACAATAATTTCCAAACTCCTTTAAAGTATGTCACACACCCAACAACAACCAATTCAATCAATTGAATCAATCCAACACAACCTGCAAGATTACATAGAAAGCTCACTGTAACACATAAATATGTTGAACAAACCCAATGTATTTTGAATGTGCATACGTGATCATAAGAATGAAAGCATCATCATGGTATTAGAATAATCAAGTGGAAAACAATTCAAGGACCATGTGCATCACTACCCAATCATCCTAATAGCAATAATCCTACCCTTAAGCATATGCATAAATTTCCTAATGATCATGTGAATGGATTAAGTACTTAAGAATCAGTAACTCATAATATATCTGAAGTCATAAAGCTTAAGAGTTAATTCACAATGCAAGAGAACATTATATATCCCAATTTTCGGCCAAAAATATACTCAAAATTAGACAATTTCATTTACAACATTTTAACTGTGGGAATTCCCTAAAAATCATACGTTTGTGCTCTTTTATGCTTGGGCAAGCAGAAGATGTAATCGTTTTCTAGAAATCCAAGCTCTTTACATGCGGATTAAAGATTGGGTTTTTGTGAAAAATGGAAGGTTTAGGAAATTTTGAACCATAAAATCAATGAAAGAAGGATAGATTGATGTTTTAAAAGTGTGTGGGAGGTGACAAATCAAATTTTGAGAGGTTTGGAAGGTGAGGCCAGCATCGGTTAGAGAGGATTTGAGAGGGAGTTGGAGAGTTTGAAAGAAAAAAATGGCCAAAATGGCCTATTTTACGTGTCTTGCCTGACAGGAATCGGTATCAGTCCTAATCCTAGTCGGAGCCGGTTGCATTCTGTCTGGCCTTCAATTTTATTTTTTTTTTGAAATAATAAAAAAATGAACATGCAAGAATAATGAATAATGCAATTTAATTCATGAAGAAAAGAAATAAAACTAAATGACGAAAATAAAAATTGTTCCCAATCACAAAACTGAAAGCAAAAATGACTTCAATGTTTTCCATGGCTTTGATTCCGTGGATTTTCCTCAGTGTTTCCTGGTAGAGACCCTGCTTGACGATCCCTAAGTAGCCTAGGACGTTGGGCCAATTTGGTTCTCCAAGTTGTGCATGGAAGCCTTTAAGTTCCTTGTTGTTGCATTAACCCCTTGGAACTTGGTTTTCGTTGTACTTACCAATTGGCCAATCAAGTCCTCTAATGGCGGTTTGGAATGTGTTGAATTGTTATTCATAGGAGGTTGGTTCCTTTGATTTTATATTTTGGCACTCATGATTTTGGTGCCCTTCTTAGAAATCACAATTTACATTTAACACCTGACCTTGAGGCATCCCCATTTGTTCCATTTTTTGAGTCAAAGCTTCCACCTTAGCCTCCAATGCTGCTACAACATCCACTTTGTACACTCCTTGCACACGAGCTTTAGACCATGCACTTCCCTACGAATAGTTATTAGAAGCCAAATTTTCAATAAGATCGAATACTTGTTCCGAGGTCATATGGTTGATAGAACCCCCTGCAGAAGAATCCACCACTTGGCGTATTGCGAACATAAGGCCATTCAAAAAGATGAGCATATGCATTCCTAGCTCAAATCCGTGGTATGGGCATTTTCTCAACATCTCCTTGAACCTCTCCCAACTTTCATACAAAAGTTTAGAATCTAATTGTTAGAAGGCAAATATTTCGTTCCTATGTTTGGTTGTCCTAGCTGGAGGGAAGTATTTGGCAAGAAATTTTTCAGCTAGGGCATTCCAAATAGTGATGGAACCTGTAGGCAAAGACTTCAACTAAGATTTGGCTCTATCTCTCAAAGAAAAAGGAAAAAGTCTCAACTTTATGACATCTTCAGAAACAACATTCATTTTGAAAGTATCATAAACTTCAAGAAAACTGGCTAAGTGGGTATTAGGATCTTCTTCAGGTAGCCCATCGAATTAGACCTTATTTTAGACCATCTGGATGATATTAGACTTTATCTCGAAATTATTTACATCTATCCTAGGTCTAATGATACTTGAGCCTGTGCCTGAGATTGCAGGTTTTACAATGTCATCCATAACCCTCCTATTATTTTCAGCATTGTTATTTTGTGCACCGTCCATGTCTACAAGTAAGTTTCTTTGGATTGTCCGGCGTATTTTTGAGAGAGTCCTTTCGATTTCAGGGTCAAAATCGACTATCTCGCCTTCAGATTTTCAGGTCATGTACCAAGGTCAACACCTAGACAAGACCAAACAGCAAGTTAGATAATAGAATTAATGATTAACATGAAATTAAAAGACGAAAAAAAGTTAGTCAATTAAATATTGTCAAAGTTAGTAAGTTAGATTACAGAGGTATACAAAGATACAAAAGACGGCACCTTTTTTGCGAAAAAACCAATTGTACATATTTACCTGTTTACATATTCATATGATTAAATCAATAAAATCCGAGCGTTCATGATATTGTTCCCCGGCAACGGTGCAAAAAACTTGATGCACATTTATTTGGGTATAAAAATCATGTAAAAATAACCCAATCAAGTTTAAATTTAAATGTTAACCCCAAATTACACATATGAGTAAGCGTACTCATCATTAACATAGCATAGGGTTCAAATGAGTATCGATCCTCAAGGAACAAGTATGCGTTAATCAATTTTCTTTCATTGTTTAACTGACTTAATAAAGTGAAAAAGGAAAATAAAATAAAATAATATATACATGTCAAGGATGGAGAATTATGTAACTCAAACCATTATTCTGGCAAACATGATCTTAAAGTACCTAATCATTATCATAACTAATTATTCTCTTGGCATTATGAAGGATTAAGATAGATTCACTTCCTTTTCAATCCATGAAATCACTATCTTCTAGATAAATTAGCATTACTTAGTCTCATCTCAACTAATTCATCCAAAAGATGCATTAAACACAATCCTTGATTAAATTCCCTTAGTCTCGGCGAATTTAAAACATGAGGCTAACCGATGAATCCTTGGTCTCGGCAAACATCAATTAGCCTTTAATTATTTAGTCATCATCAATTAACCCCCTTGGTCTAGGTGAGTTAATAGACAACAAATATGAAATCAACAAATTGAAACCACCATCAACCCCTTTGGTCTCAGCGAGTTATTAGAAAGAACCAATCAATTGATCTCGTAATAAGCGTAAGTAATTAAATACTAAGAAAAACAATCAATTAATAAAAGGATTAAATAACTCTAAAAATCATGAATACCTTAAACAATGTCAAATTACAATAAAATAATTAACACATCATTGTTCAAGAAAAAGAAAACAAAGTGAAAGAAAGCACTCATAGACAAGTGTAATACCCTACTTTATATAAAGAATATGCGTATGGTAGTCTTGCGTAAAATAAGAATATACATTTAAAAGGAATTAATAATATATTTTTATTGGTAGTATTATTAAGGCTACGAATTAATAATATTATTCTTAGTGCTATAGTATAGTCATGGCTAGTATTATTATTATATATTATTACTATTGTTACATTTATTATATCTTAACATCAACAATATTATTATTATTATTATTGTTGTTGTTGTTGTTGTTGTTGTATTTTAATAATAATATAATAATAATAATAATAATAATAATAATAATAATAATATTATTATTATTATTATTATTATTATTATTTTATATCCATTACTATTATTATTTTATATTCATTATTTAATACCATTAATTCTTAGCGATATTAAATTATAGTATTATTATATTCAATACTTTATATTGCTTTTATTGTATTACTATTATTATTATACATATAAATAATATAATTAATATCCTAAATATCTTAGTTATAATCATATTATATAAAAAGATAATTTAGAGGGCCCACAAGAAATAAATTAGAATGGCCCACAAGCATGAAAAGCTTGACCAAGTTGGACCACCTTTTTTACTTTATTTAACCGAGCTTAATTAAGCTAATCTTGATTTGAGCAAGTTAACCATGGTTGATTATGCATGGCCATGCAAGAATAGAAAATATCTATTAGCTCTTGAGAATTCTAGGAATTTCTATAAGATTCACCACTGCTCTTTTATGTTCTAAATAATTCTAAGACTTTCTAGGATATTCTATAATTTTCTCTTAGATTCTATAAAGATCTAAAGGCTTCTAGAGTTGCCAAATCACCATAACCTTTTTGCTAAGGCCAAAAACAAACTATATAAATAGGGATAAGGGGAGGTAGGATTCGACCCAGAGGAAAGCTTGAAAAGAGAATAGAAAAGTGAGGAAAAGAAAGATAAGGAAGAAAGGAGGAAAAGCAAGGAAAAAGGAAGAAGAAGGCATTCAAGTCTAGTTTGCAATCTTAAATAAGGTATGGTTATTTTAGTTTAATATAAAGAAAGCTATGAGTAATAAAGATTTATTTTAAGCTATGCTATATTTATTTCTTGGATATTTAGAAGAAAATGACATAGGATTGTATATGTAGTTGGTATTGGGTAAAATGAAATATAAATTATATATCTAAGGTTGATAGTTGGAAGGAAATAAAATGGAAATGGTATATAAATTTGAAGGGGAGCTGACCGGGTAAATGAAGAAGGAAAAGTGTAGTGTTTGATGACTTACGGAAGCTGTTTTGAAGCACTTTGATGACTGGAGTTGGTCAATGAAAGAAAGAAAGAAAGACCATGGAAGAAATGACAAGAAAACATTAAAAAGGAAGAAAATTCTGATTGTAGCAGGTTTTGTTTCATGGCTATTTTGGACTGCTGAAAATTACTGGATGGGAAAGCAAGATAAGACAGCCTTATTAAGGTATGAAACAAGGGTTTGAAAGCATTAGATGTGGTAGGATATGCTGAAGAAACCATAGAATAAGCTAAAATAAGTTAAGCCTCTAAACTGTCATTTTGGACCCTGAATACTGTGCAGTGAGTTCAACTGAAAAACTGAAAGAAATGGGAAGGATTTTCAACGTCCCATGACCTGGGGTTGATAGAGAAATGTCCTAGGAGTGTTTTAGAAGTAGTCTAACCTCATTTTGACTTATATTGAGTAAATTATGCACAAAACATTGGAAGGTGGTAAAGCTGTAAAATAAGAAAACTATAAAAAATCATTAACTAATTTATTTCTTTAAGAAATTATAGAAACCTTATTTGAACCCATTAAGTAATAATGAAGAAATATACTATTGGTGTAGGTGAGCCGAGTCAAAGGAACCCCTTTTAGGGCTACAAAAAGGGTACTACTTCGGCCCAGCATACAAGGTGAGTCCCATGATTTTTAAAACCACTGTTAGCTATGTGTTTTTCTAATAAAGTTTAATGTTTCTTTGATATAGTCCATGTCTCCTTGATATATTTGAAGTACCAAGTACAAACCTAAATTGAGAGCATAGTTACTAGAGCTCAAATTACATTCTTTACCAAAACATTATTTAAATGAAGCTTTTATTGCCATGAATATATTGTACGCTTGTTTTATGAAAACCTTTGGAACTCGGGTATTCGGTAAATGACCGAAATATCCTTATTAGAACTCTTGTGAATATTTTTCAAATCGGGTAAGGGTAAAATGACCCGAATACCCTCGGAAAGTCTTTTGGAATCAGGTATTGGTAAAATGACCTGAATACCCTTGAAAATGACTTTTGTAATCGAGTACGAGAAAAATGACCCGGATACTCTTGGAAACATATATTGATCTGTGAATAGAACCCTTTATTTAGTTTCAACATGATTTTGGAAAATGTTGTTTAGCCCCAAAAATATTTTGATTTGAAAATATTATGGGAACAAATGACCCTCTGGCCTGATCAGTTTGATGAGGTTAGTATTGTTGACGTTAAGTACTCAACAAGGACTTTGATTTTTGTACTAACTCATGTCAGAGATAGACGACCCCAAGTAACTTGATCAGTTCTGGGGATTGTCTTACTCCAAATAGGGCGATAGGACATTGAGATGTGTCATCCTGGCTAGCCGTTTTGAGCTTGGCAATTGCTGTGTCTGCAGGCGCTTCTTGATTTTGAGTCATTTGCTGGATGCCGGGCGGGGACACTTAGTGCGTTTGACTTCTTGCCACCTCAATGGTGATTGACATCAGGATTGGGACCCCTGGCTTATGGTGGCAAGTAAAAGATTCCTAAGTGCTAGGTGAGCTGTACATTTTTACACTCACCGTTCTGGCATGACACGGTGACGTGCTATAAGGCGCAGTTTCTAGCACTAGAAACCGTGTAGCCAAAGGCGAAGTTCCTTGAACTTTGCACGCGGGTCGCCCTTCTAGATGGAGAAGAACTTGCTTTTATTAAAATTAGGGGCTATATATTTGGAAACCATGTTTTTTGTATGTATAAGACAAATTGAACCTAAATCCATCTATTACTTCTATTTCCCAGTTATAAAGTTATTTTTGGTGAAGAAATTGATAATTGATTTCATAAGAAAAATACTAGCACACACGGGACTCACTAAGTACACCACTCACACTTGTGTCTATCTTTTCTATTTTTTTTTTAGGAATTGAAGCTGAGGAATAAATAATAGTACTTCCAGGACTAGTCCTCTAGCACTAGCTAGTGAAACTTTTGGAGTGATCATTGTACATAGTTTATGTAATGTTTTAGCTTATGTATTTTGGGAACTATGATGATGTACCTATCTTGACTTATATGTTATGTAATAAAAGAGCTTGTTTCATATATCTACTTAAGTTTCAACTTTTACTCGCTTACCTTAAGTTTTAAATCGTTATAAAGACCTCTTGTTTGAGAAATCATGCGGGGCAACATCCTACCAGAACCTGGCCCATTACAACACAGGCATGGGGTGCTACACAAGCCTCATTCTTCTTCATTTGAAGACCTTCTTGCACAAACCTCCTTGAATTAAAGAATTCCTCTTTTGATTTGAGTGATTTTCTGTTATGATCTATGAATTTCCCCATTTTCTCTAGTATTTTACATCTATTTATAGGCTTAGGAAGTGCCTAAGCTCGTTGGTGTAGGGTTTTTGTCCGAGTAGAAGTAGGAAGATACTAAAATTCTACAGATTACCAAAAATTATGTGCAAAAATCAAGGCACCGCCTCCTCATCAGGGCACAGTCGGCGACATCTTGGCTACTAGAGCTGGCGCCGATTGTGTTCTATTTCTTCAGTTGTTCGTTGATTTTTTTTTTTTTTTAGATTTCTTTGCACTGTTTTCTAGAGTACAACCGGTGCCGGTTCTAGCATCACAGCCGGCGCTGGTTCGGTTCTGTTCTGGATGTTTCACTGATATTTTTTTTGTCACCTTAAAGTACGTGCCAACAGCACGTGGCCGACACCGGTTCCTCTACCCTGTCCAGCTCCACCTCTACTCTATTTGTGATGTTATTATCTTATTTTACCCTTGAAATCTGAAATAATGCACAAAATACCTTTCCATGGGTAAAATCTTAAATATGAAGGAATATGATTAGTTATTGAACAACATGTATCATAAAATAGCCTTAAATAACTAGGAAAAATATGACTAATTTAGGCCTTATCACTCAGCTCTGAGGGAAGCAGCTAGTGATGGCCCTAGTTTGATTTTGTGGAGGCGAATTTTCTTTACAAAGCAACTTTTGGCAATTGCAATCAGAATTCTTTTGGGAACTGAATCAATCACGAATTATGGCTCTTGTATACACTTTTTGGAAACTAAAACTCCTATAAATATAGGGGAATAATATTGTACAAGAGAGCTTTTCAAATTTTCAATGTAATATCTGTAGAAAGCTCCTAGAGAATGCCAAGATTTAGAAGGATCAAGAAATTCTTGTAGAGTAAGAGGAGGTTGATCGAGAAGGTTCCAAGGAGGAGGAAAGGATCTTGCTTGTCTATGAGTGACTTTTTTCCCTTTTCTTTGTAATTTATTGATAATTTGAGTTTATTATGTTTTAATTATCTTTAGAGGATATTTTTTTGGATTCATGATTTTGTATTGATTTTAGTTCTTTGATCAATTGATTGCTATTCTTGGTATTTGATTATTTGAACATAATATCTTTTTAGATTAATTAGTTCTCTTCTAATTAACTTGCGAAACGATGTTAGGAGAGAAGGTGCCAATTAATTAATTCAATACTAATTATTTCTTAACTTGCTTGCAAAAGAAGTTAAAGGTAAAGACTAAATAATCAAAGATTGGTTGATTATTACGAGAATATAGGGTCATTAACTAATTTCATATTTATATCACCTAGAATATAGGGGTATACTTGAGGATTAAGTTTAATGCATCTTATTGGTAAATTAGTTGAGGCAAAATATATTCACTAATTTAACTAGAAGATAGTGATTCCATGGATTGCAAACAAAGTAGGTCTAAATTATTCCTTCATGATGCCAAGATGATAATTAATTGAGAAAATTAATAGTTAATAATTATTGTATATTTAAGGATTTCTATCTATTTAGATGTCTTTTTTCTTTGTTTTCACTCCTGGATTATCATTATGACTTTTTTTGCGTAACTTGATTTTCTCTATTATATTAGGCTAGTGTTTTATTTACTTCTATTTCTTTGTTCAAGTGGCTAAACAATAAACATTTGGGTGAAGTAAGGTGAGAGCCTAAGTTCCTATGGAGTCAATACTTGCTATTCTCTATATTATATGATGGGTATACTTGCCTGCATGTGTGGTTTTAGTGATTAGCATTTTAATTAAATCTTGATTGATTTTGGACTTTGTTGGTAATATTTTCTACACTTAAAAAATACACATCACATGCCATCTTCTTAGAGAATGAGTACATGCTCAAATGAGACAGTGTGAGTAAAATTAAACTTAGTGAAGTTTAAGAAAAATAAACAAACACAAATTAACCATCTGATCTCGCATATATTGAGAGAATAGATGAATCTTCGTCTACACAAGAACTTCGCAAGTCGAGTAGGATAGGTATGGCACCTAAGAGATATGGATTTCTCATAAGTGACCACAATAATGTATTACTCTTAGATAAAGATGAGCCTACTACTTACAAAGATGTTCTGAATTATTCAGAATCTGACAAATGGCTTGAAGCCATGAAGTCAGAAAAGAATTCTATGTACAACAACCAAGCATGGACTTTGGTTGATCCACCCAAAAGAATCAAACATATTGGTGCAAGTGGGTTTTCAAGAAGAAAATCGACATGGATGGTAATGTAGTTACATATAAAGTACGACTAGTTGCTAAGGTTTATTGTCAACAATATATTATTGACTATGACAAAACCTACTCACCAGTTGCGATATTGAAATCTATAAGAATACTCCTAGAACTTGCCACTCATTATGACTATGAGGTCTGGCAAATGGACGTGAAAACAGCTTTCCTAAGCAGAAACCTGATTGAAGAAGTGTATATGACGCAACTTGAGGATTTCACATCCAATGATAGCACAAGAGTGTACAGCCGCAAAGGTCCATTTGTGGACATAAGTAAGCTTCTAGCAGTTGGAACATCCGTTTTGATGCAACAATAAAAAAGTTTGGTTTCATTCAAAACATGGATGAACCTTGTGTATAAAGAAGGTTAGAAGGAGCGCAGTCATTTTCTTGTTGCTTTATGTAGATAACATATTGCTAATAGGAAACAATGTACCTATCCTTCAATCAATAAAAGTTTAGTTGTCCAAGAAATTCTTTATGAAAGACCTCAGAGAAGTAACTTATATTCTTAGAATTAGGATCTATAGAGATGGATCAAAAAGGTTACAAGGTCTTTCATAGTCTACATACATAGACAAGTGCTAAAAAAGTTTAGTATGGATCAATCTAAAAAGGAATTCTTACCCATGTCTCATGAGGTAAGCCTTTCAAAGTCGATGTCTCCAAAAACACAAGTTGAAAGGGATCACATGAGTAGGATTCCATATACCACAACAATTGGATCCATCATATATGCTATGATATGTACAAGGCCCGATGTATCCTGTGCTCTTAGTTTGATGAGCCAATACCAATTTGACCCTGGTGAGCATCATTGGGCGGCAGTGAAGAATATCCTTAAGTACTTGCAAAAGACTAAGTATGTATTCTTGGTATTTAGAAGAAGTGATTTGAAAACAAATAGGGATACTGATCCTAATTTGCAATCTGATAAAGATAATTTCAAATCACAGTTAGGCTAAGTATTTATATTGTGTAGAGGGGCAATAAGTTGTAAATTTTCCAAACAAGATACTATTGCTGACTCAATGACTGAAGCTGAGTACATAGCCATATCTGAAATAGAAAAAGAAGCAGTTTGGACCAAGAAGTTCGTGACGAAGCTTGAAGTGGTTCCTTGCCTTACTGAACTAATATATCTATATTGCGACAACAATAGAGCTACTGCACAAGCAGTGAAGCTAAGGCCTCAACATCGATCTAAATATGTACTTAGACATTTTCATTTGATGAGGGAAATAATAGTAAATAAGATGTAAAGATAGAGAGAGTTCCTACTAATGAGAACATAGTTGATGTAACACCCTGCTTCTTAGGCCCAACAGGGCTGAGGATGTCGCCCCGTCCAAAGGACAAGGGGTCTTTATAACTAGGTCACACAATTAAAATAATAGAATAAAAATAATACTTAAAACTTAAAACTTATTACAATCCAAGAATTTAAAAATAAATCCAGAATCAAATTATTCACTCTCAGCTCCCAAAGCACTACACAAAAATGAATAACAAAATCTCTTCCAAGGCAGACAACACTAGCTACTCATCCCCACAGCAGGATTGACCTGAAATCATGGTAAAAAGGGTGATAAAATAAAAATCTCAGTAAGTCCATGTGTACTTTGAGTGTCCGGTGAAAACAGTTCGTGGATGCAAAGTGTAAGAATCTCATAAGGAAAATACTGGCAAGCAATAAATAATGTTCAAAAGGAAGAGTGGCGTTTTGGCTTTTCCAACCATACAAGTACAATAAAATCAACCACTCAAAAAGGGCGGCCATGGGTTACCACACGTTGGGCCCCATAACCAACCATACAACGGTCAAAATGCTACACTTTGTGCAGACTGACAAAGATTACTGGTAAGTAATAAATGATGTTCAAAAGCAAGAGTGGTGTTTTGGCTTTTCCAACCATACAGGTACAATATAATCAACCACTCAAAAAGGTGGTCATGGGTTACCACACGTTGGGCCCCATGTCCACATGGTCAATATGCCACACGTTGGGTATACTGCCGATCGATTGCTACACTTTGTGCAAACTGACAAAAGGTAGGTGATCGGCCTACCGAGTAAGATTTTCCTCCTTCTCTACACCCAAACAAAACCGGTTGTCCACTCCGGCAACACATAGTCCACATAACTAAAAACTACTAGCTCGAACTGGCATGACTAAGTAGTTCTGGCATTTCTCTAAGTTGAGTTCATCTTCTAGAGGTGGCCTCCTCAGAAAACTCACTCTTACTCTTCAAAACTAGTACTACTAGCCTACCCTTATTGAGTACTCAATGTAGTTCATCCCATTTAGGAGAAAATCGATAACAAATAACTTTACTTGAAGATGGCAATCAAGGATTTCCAAAGTCTTTGTCGAAATCAGATTTCGAAACAGTTTAGTGTTTGAACAAAATTGCTTGTTGATTTTCAAATAGTTGGTTTGACAGAAACAAGAAAAAAAATAGTCCCTAATTGCTTTTACCAAATTAGTGTTCACAAACTTCGGGTTTAGCTTGCCATAATAACTTTTTTGCAACAAACAAATTTTATGCAGGAGCTTACCTGATCCTTGCTCAAAATAAAGGTCTCCAACAGCTGACCTAAGCCCGACTGAGGTAAACAAAGCCATAATTAAACTCAAGCCAAAATTCACTTTCACAAATAATTCTAGCTCAACTTATTGCAACCATGATCCTAGTGTCCTAAGCTTAAGGCCAGATAATAAATAAAAGAGTTTATAAACTAAGGTTAGTTTGATATTAAAATAATTAGGGTTTTGGAAATAGGTACTAACAAGTTAAAGGTTTAAATCTTGCTAAAAATAAATTAGAGTTTATTTGATGAAGGGTCCTAGGTGATATTAGGTAAAATAATAATCTATTAATAATTATTGCTAGAAAATAATTGGTAACTAAAACTAGTTGTAAGTAAATTTTAATATGCTTTGATTGAAAGCTAATAAATAAATTTTAATAGTATTTATGAATATAAGACTTACAAAATTAATATTTTACCTATTATAAATATTCATATGAAAGGCTTTATTATTATTTTCTATATATTTTATTTTATATAAAATCTATATATTTTATTTCTTTAATAAAAGCCATTATTTATTTGACTAAAATATCACAATTTTACATAAAATAGTTCAAATCCACCTTTCCTAGGGTTTTCAAAATTTATTAGAAGAAATTATAGCATTAATCATTTTATTGAAGAAATAAAATTAGCTTAGGGACAACTAGGTCATGATCATATTTCTATTGCCAACCACAATCATGAACATATACTCCACTCCAATTCATCAAATCATCTAAAACATGAAAAAATGCATAGATCTAAATTTACCAAGACATGATCCAACCTCTACCAACATAAACATATCTATGGCTTTAACAAACATACATGAACAAAAACCATATTCACTAAAGGTAACATAATCTCTAACATGCTTGATCACATAAACCACTCACGACATGGAAAGCATGCAACAAAACCCTAAAAATGCCATACAATCAATCAACACAATCAATTCATATATCAATCCCATCTCCATCATATACACACATTTATTCATGCTTCAATCTCAACTCATCGCAACAACACATGCTCAAATCCTAATCATAATCCATCTACTTCTAATATTATCCTAGAGACATGAATCTAGAACTTAAAGAGAAGATGGAAGAAGCTTACTTGAATGATAACTACCTTAGAGAAGTTTCGAATGGATCCTATTCTTAGGAGACTAGATCCGTCCAAGAGAGATGAAGAAAACATGACCATGGTGGAAGTTACCATTCGACCAAGAGAGAGAGAGAGAAAAGAGAAAAAAAGAGTCCATTAGTATGATTATATATACATATATTCATTAGAAGTTGAAGATGAGTGAAGATGAAGTTGATTGAACATGCTTACCTTGAAGATGTTCTTGAGCCTTCACAAAAATACTGGTTTTCGATCCAAAAAAGAGAGTTGGATTTCAAAGTTTGATGTTAAAAGATGTAGGAATGGCTTCACAGAAATGAGTAGGTACAATCTGGAATTTTTTTGAAGAAGATTGAAGTGGTTTTGGTGGCCTTAGGCGAGAGAATGTGAGAGGTGTTCTTGGCGTACTTGGTGTTCTTGGTTTGGAGAGAATAGAGAGAGTTTTGTTTAAAGCTGGCTGAAATTTTGAGGGAAGGAGTGGCTGAATTGTTTGAGGGAGTTTTGGCAATTGAATTTTTTGGTTTGAGAGGAAAAGGAAAGGCTGGTTGTTTGAAATCCTAAAATAATATTTTAGGGAATCAATTTAGGAAACAAAATATGGTAAGAAGATCTTCAATGGAGGAGAGCTTTTGGAAGCTCTAATGGCCGACTGGTTTGCTCAGAGTTTTTGCTGGATGAAAGCTGTTTGAAGAAGCTTAATAGTGGTCAAAAAGAGGAAGTACAATGGTGAAGGAATGTCTGGTTGTTTAAGGGATGTTTTATGGAAGTTTACTAAACATATTTGCTGAAATTTTGGTCTTCAATCAATGGTTTGATTGGAGTAATTGTTGAAGATATTTTAGGGGCAGCCATGACTAGTTTTTTGAGCAAAAAGTTGGGGAAGATGATGGAGCTCAATTCATGGCTACTCAAGAGAAGTTTGTACAGAAAAATGGTGAAGTTTTGGTCAGGGCTGAAGATGGTGCAAGGCTGGAAAATTTCCTGTACAAAATTTCGCTAGCTATTGGAAATTTATGGGCAGCTTTTGCTGCCATTTTCCAGCCAACTTGCACAAGATTTGAAGGGGTATTCAGAGGTCTTTCAAGACTGATTTCCAGCCTTCTTTATGGAAGAAAACCATGGCTAAGATGCTGGTGAAAAACGGGAAGAAAATAGCTTGGTTCAAGCTCACCTAAGTTGTGAATTAGCCCAGAAAATTTTTTAGTTTGCACAGCATTTGTGCAGTCTGAATTTGGCCATAAAATTTCAAATTTCAAGCTGGTAAAGAGGGCTATTTTTCTGGTAGCATTTGGGAAGGAATGATGGCTGAAAATGTTGACACCTTGAATGCACAAGAAGCTGGAAAAATTCCAAATTACTTCATGAAGAAAATGAACATAGCTAGAGTGGGTTTTTGAAGGTTCAACCATGGAGTTTAATCTCTTGGGAACCGTCTCTAACTCCTACCCATTTTCGGTCCATAAGATGTCTTACACTTAGACATTTTTGAACCTTTAAAGCCACGGCACTTTACTGAAATTTCCTGGAATGAAATTAGCTAGAACAAATTGACCAACCTAATGAATTGAGAAGTAGGAAAAACTAAGGATCAAGAAGGGTATGAATTCCTTTGGAAATTTTTGTATGGCACAAGAGTAGGATTAGGATACTCCTATCATGTCTCCCCTAGGACAACACCTCTACTCTTCTCTAAAGCACACAAGACCGAAAATATAGCCTTCCCAAACAAAAATAAAATTTAATCATGCTAAAGCTCCAATAATGGAATTTAAATCTAAGATCTCAAGAATTAATTCCAAAGCTCTAACCACTAAACCACCACAACTATTGTTCTTATTTTCTCTCCTAAATATTTTTCCTATTTAATCCTCAAGCTATCTCCCTATTTTCACCTCAAGCAAAAATTACCATTTTATCCTTCTTACTCAATAACCACAATTAAGCCTCCTAGGCTACAAATCACAAATCCAAAGCATATAAAATCATATAAAAATATATTTAAACATGCAATAAAATATGATATGCATCCTAACCCCCTTATTCTAAGGTTGGTTTCAACTGGGGTTTCACAGCTGACCCACTTAGTAAGGCACTATCCTAGAAGAAACATGATAGACATGTTGAGTCATTCAGTATTAGATATACGAATGATTGGCTCTAGTGTAAGTAGGAGTTTGTTAGTGTTATGCCCAAAAGAAAATCACATGTATTCTATATATTGTATATTTATTTAATAATATAAGGCTACTTTATCTTTCAGTGTGTTTTATTTATACTTTTGTGTGAAAATAACTGCTAGATAAAGTTCCAAGTGCAATATTGTATTAAGAAAATTATGATAGAGATCATGTTATGAGGTTCCTACTACACTGTATAGTGTTCATACTTATATTATCCATAGTCATAGTATTAATGAGATAGGACATCATTAATGCATCAAGACTAGCACATGTTATACTTCCTGATTTGATCAGGCAGTGGTTCTCACATCAACGAGTATTGTGATACTCAAAGGTAATATATGGATGCTTGTTGCTAGAACAAGTACATTGGATGACCTAGCTATGAGATAATCACATTGATAACTATTTAGTACCAATGATAGAATCTCCTCATAGCAAATGTGCAAGTATCCTTAAACTTGAGATCTCTAAGATATTTTGTATGCTAAGCGTTGTGCTTTGATTCCAATCTTTAGAGTCCTGACAATATTGCCTATGGGATGGATATTGGGTACAATGTGAAGTAAACAAAAGTAGTTATGAAGCTCAATAAATAATTAGCTATTTCTAATAGTAGGGGCGAATATCTTGTTAGTGTTGTGTCTTAGAGGCAATCACTTGTATATTACATATGACACATTTTATTTTAATAAAAGGCATTATTTATCTTACAATTTCTTTTGTTTACTTTAAGTAATATAACTGTTCGATAAAGTCTATAGTACAATATTGTGTTAAGAAAATCATGATAGAGATCATGATATGAGATTCCTACTACACTAGATGGTGTTAGTACTTAAATAGTCCCTAGTCATAGTACTAATGAGACAGGACATCATTAATGCGTTAAGACTAGCATGTGTTAGACTTCCTAATTTGATCAGGCGGTGGTTCTCATAACCGTGAGTATTGAGATACTCAAAGTTAACACATGGATGCTTGTTAATGGAACAAGTTCATTGGATAACCTATCTTTGAGATAATCACATGGATAACTATTTAGTGCCAGTGATATAATCTCAATATAGCAAACGTGAAAGTATCCTTAGACTTGAAATCTCCATGGTACTTTGTTTGTTGAGCTTTGTACTTTGATTCCATTCTCCGGAGCTCGATCGAGGGCCGCCTATGGGATGGATATTGGGTACATTGTGAGGTAAACGAATGTAGTTGAGAGGGTTAATAAAGGATTCACCACTCCTAATAGTAGGGTAAATATCTTACAGCCACTTGTAGGAATTACTACTCGAAAAGTCCTTGGCCAAGGCAATTATGTATTGAAAATAGTTCCAATTGATACATATCTATAGTAGTGGGTTCCTGGTACAAATACTATTGTATTCAGGCCATAGTTAATTCTGGAGGGAGTTAGCACTAATTCCGTACTCCAAACCGAATGTGATATTATATGGTGAAAGGAGTTAATTGTACTAAGGTTTGTTATTGAAGGGTTTATGTTAAGCCACTTGACTTCCTGGACTCTTGGGTGGTCATGATGTGTTGTTAGATACCGTTCATGATCTGAGAATATGGGTTTATGAATGAATGAATTAATAAACCAATACTAATTAGAATTAATAGGATTAATTCTATTTAATTATGGTTTATTATTCTCAAAGACGTTTGGATTAATTCATGTTCACTACCAATTGACTGGGAAACCTAATAGGTCACACACAATAGAGAATTATACACTCAAGATGTTATTTGATAACATAGTGGGGTTGATTGAGAGAAAGAGAAGTTGTAGTGGACAAATTATAATTAGTTATAATTTGTGGTCTAAGTTGTAATTGTGAGAACTTGATATTTTCAATTACAATTAGGGAATTCTAATAGGATTAGAATTTTCAATTTTAGCAAGATTTTTTGTGTGATATAATGGATACACATGAAACCCTAGCTGAGGGTGATTGTCACGCCACACAACTAAGACACATAATCTCCTCTCTCTCTCTCTTTCTCTCTCATTTTGCTGAAAACGAAAACAGCCCTAGCCAAGTTAGTGTTTCTGCTAGCACAGAAAACTTCATGCTTGAGTATTTCTCTATGTGGATCACTGTTAGAGATAATCACACATTGTGATTATAGTGGTTAGACGTCCAACTCTCGTGGATTTTGCACAAGAGGATTGCTGGATCACGCCTCGACTTGAAGAAGATCAATTTTGTTCTTCGAACGATCAAACAAAGGTAAAAAGTTGTTACCTTTATTATCATTATGTCTTGTTTTCCACACATAGACGGGTTTTAGGAAGGTATCTCATTTTATTTTCCGTTGCGCTATATAGGATACATCCTGAGATACCCAACATATCTCACGACCACTTGTAAGAATCACTACTTAAGAAGTCCTTGACCAAGGTGACCGTGTATTGGAAATAATTCCAATTGATATACGTATTGAGTAATGGATTTTGGGAATAAGTACTAAAATATTTGGGCCAAAATTAATTAATATTTTGGATGAAGTTATCACTAATTTCATACTCTAAACTGAAAGAGATAATGTATAGTGAAAGAAGTTTATTGCACTGTTGTTTGCTATTGAAAGGTTTAAGTTAAGCTACTTGATTTTTTGGACTTTGGGTGGTCACGATGTACTTCTAGATGCCACTCCCGATCTACTTAATATGGATTTATTAACTAGAGAATTAATAAATTAATTCTATTAATGGTTAATTTTAATTATCATAGATTATTAATCCTAAAAATATTTGGATTAATTCATATTTCACTAACAATAGATTAGGAAATCTTATAGGTCACACACAATAGATGATTATGGATTTGAAATGTTATTTGATAACATAATTGGATTAATTGCGAGAAGAAGAAGTTTCTATGGCCAAATTATAAATAGTTATAATTTACCGGCCAAAACATAATTATGAGAACTTATAGGTCCTGATGATAATTTTGAAAACCTAAATTGTTTAGGATTCTGAAAATATGCACGAATGTTATATTAGATAACAAAAGCTATGATTTTCATGTTATTTTTAATCGTTTTCCCACAGAAATAGAAACACAGCCGTTTCTTATTCTTCTTTTTTTCCCTTAAAACCTAGCCACCTACTAGCTCTTGCTAGCACTAGAATTAGGTGGTCTAGTTCTTGAATCCTCATGTGAATTTCTGTTGGAGGCAGTTCTACTCTTGAATTGTAGTGGCTATGATCGGACAGTAACATATTCGTTTGTTCTAGTTTGAGGGGTTACTAGATCGCACCTTCAACATCCAGGAGAAAATTTTTGAAATCTTCACGTAGTAAAGGTAACACCATGACCATTGTTATATTCCTGTTTTAGTTCACAGACATGCGATCTTAGGATTGGAATTCAAGTTTTTTCGCTGCATTAATTTGATTATACATGACTTGAATTCCTAATAGTTCTTCGTTGGAAAAATAGAAGTTCTTATCTATTAGTTCTTATCTTTTCCCTTTGATTTCTTTTCTAGGAATGTTGATTTCATTGGGTTTAACTGTATTTTAGAAGATTTTTTTAAAGTTATGACTATATATTAAGTTTATATTTGATCAATTGATTTATCTATTCTAATATTTGATTACTTGGATTTATTTAGGGAATTGATTGATTATTTTTTCTTTCTAATTAACTTGGGAAAAAAAGATTAGAAAAGGGTTTAACTTGATTAATTATATACTTGTTTCCTTGTCTAACTTGTGAAAGGAGGTTAAGAATTGAACTTGAGTAATCAAAGGTTGATTTATGTCACCTACAAAATAGGGATATTAATTAATTTTATACTTTAATAGTTCCTAGAGAATAGGGGTATTTTCTAAGAAATTGCTCGTTATACATCTTTTTGGTTGTTTTAGTATGATTGGAAAATCTACTAAATTGGCTAGAAAGATAGTGAATCCATAATTTGGGAAAGAAGTGGAGTATATATTCTATTTCCTTCAAGAAGCTAGAATGATAAAATGACTGTGGTGATTGAGATTTGATCGTTCTTATTTTTTTTGAGAAATTGTATCTGGGTGCATTTTTTCCCCTTATTATATTTGTATATATTTTACTTAGAATTTATTTTATCTTTTCTAGATGTTTATAGGTTAGATAAAGGATGAAATGTGATTAGCGTGTACTTGTTCCTTGAAGATCGATACTTGTTAATATCTTATACTAAGTTTTACAATGAGTGCACTTGCTTTATATATGTGTAGTTTGGGATTAATGTTTTAATTAAAACTTGATTGGGAATAAACTTAAAGATGAATAATTTTATTTACCTAAATCTAACTTATCAATTATAGAAGTCTTTATGGATGATTTTTCTATTTTTAGATATTCTTTTGATTTGTGATTGATAAATTTGGAGAAGGTACTTCAAATGTGTGAGGAAACTAACCTCGTGCTCAATTGGAAAAAATGTCATTTTAGGGTCCAAAAATGTGTTATCTTTAGACATAAAATTTCAAAAAAGGTTTAAGGTTGATAGGGCAAATATTGAAGCAATTGAGAAGCTTTCTCCTCTTACTTCGGTGAATGCTATCTGGAGCTTTCTTAATCATGCAGTTTTTATAGGAAGTTTATCTTAACTTTTCAATAATATTTAAACTCCATACCTTTTTACTTGAAAAACATTCTATTTTTAACTTTGATGAACAATGCCTTAATGCTTTTAATGTGTTGAAGGAAAAATTGATTAATTCTCCTATCTTGATTGTATTGGGTTGGTCTCTTCCTTTTTGCACTCATAGGAGAGTGCTTGGACAAAAGCGAGATATGCATTTTCAACCAATATACTATGCAAGCAAACCTCTCATAGTAGCTCAAGAAAATTACACCACAACGGAAAAGAAGTTTCTTGCAATAGTGTTTCCTTTTGATAAATTTTGTTCTTATCTTTTCTTGTCTAAAGTTATTATGTACATTAATCATTCAGCACTTAAGTACCTCTTGGCCAAGCATGATTCAAGCCTAGATTAATTAGATGGGCTTTATTGATGCATGAATTTGATTTGAAAATTAATGACAAAAAAAGGGAAAAAAACTTGGCTACAGATGCTTGTCAAGATTAGAGAACCGCACTTGAAAACATTGAAAGGGGAGGAAATCAATGATACTTTCTTGAATGAACAACTTTTGCGTATGGAAGGTAAGAACCTTCAAAATCCTTAGTTTGTAGCTTTTGCTAACTATTTGGCTACAGGAATCTTTCCCGATGATTTTACTCCATGATAAAGGAAGAAATTGAAGGTGGGTCGCGACATAAAACATAGAAAACAAATGCACAGTGAAAGGTTATATAGAAATTTATACCTCTGCATTTTCTGTGATGATGTGGTTACTTTGGCTGGGAAGGCTAAACAATAGCTGTCTGAAGTGTACAAGCATTTTTTGGTTCAATTCTTGATGACTCGAGTTCTTGTTTAGCGAGTCTCTAACTCTATCTCATCTACACAAGCAAACTCTTGGATTCTCAGAATATGACCATAGCCAGAGACTGTCAGTGACAATAATGGGAAGAAGGTCTGATCTTTTTTTTTTTCTTCTTAAATTGATTATTATTTAGCAATTATCAAAGAAAATTGGTTTTCTTTTCTTCTACCAAGAGTATATACCCAAGAAGAAAAACCGGAGAGAAAATGAAAGAAAATAGAGAGAATCTAGACCTACGAGCAAAAAACTGTTATAGAGATTATTATTATTATTATTATTATTATTATTATTATTATTATTATTATTATTATTATTATTATTATTATTATTATTATTATTTGGTGCTACTAAGAAATAATCAGGAGAAGGAACCCTCTGAGATATACCTTCAAATCCTTATCCTTTCCCATTTGAACTTAAGCTAGGGTTTTTCAAAAAACTAGACAGAAGCTACACATCTATAAAAAGCAGTCAGAATGTCTGACTTAATCTAAACAAGCTAGGCCTTAGCCTTTAGTCCTTGGTCCAGGCTATTGGATTAAGACTTAATTAATTATTTAAAGGAGGACTAATTAAAGCCCAACAAATAATTAATTATTTAATCCAAATGAACAATTGCAGTTTCTCAGGCCCTTTTAGTTCTGACAAAGCCAATCTTAATTATTCATTCTAGGTTCAAGCCCTGAATATTTAATTAACCAACTAAACCAGGCAATAAATTAATTCTCTTTTTGGACTATTTATTTTATTTTAGCCTAATAATAAACTAGGCAACATGAACAAAATAAAATCCACGCTTTTTAAGACCAATTCCTCAGCTTCAATTACTCAAGACTTATGGACTATTTTGAGAACCAAAAGACACATTATGTTAGGCTACTAAAATGACTAAACTACCACTGCTATATAAATTACTATATTTTACATTTTAAATATTTTATATTATCGCCATAAAAAAATATTAACTCCAAGGACAATGTTGCATATAGTAATATCTCTGACCTATGGATGTTATGACTAAAACATGCCCTCTGCGTAACACCCATCATTGAGACGGGAGAAATATACTAACATGTGTCTCAACGACATTTACCATCCTTAGATATCTAGTCTAATAATCTATAGCTTTCAGTATGTACCTGATAGGGGCTAAAATCACCATTATTTTTCTAGTTATTTGAGGTTATTTTGAGATACTTTTATCATAATAACTAGGCACGTTGCTTCTTATTTGACATTTTGCTTGTAAAAAGTATTTTGATAAATTTGTGTAGATTTGAGTTAAATTCGAGTAAAATTAGAGAATTTATAGAATACACCTGGCGCTAAGCTCAACCAAGGGACCCCTCGCCAAGCCCATTCTGGTCAAGTAGAGGAAACCAAGCAAATTTCAGAAAGAAAACAGAACAGACTTGGCACCAGGTCTGGCAAGTGGACCAGGCGCCGGGTCCATTCTCTCCGGCCATTGAAAATAGAGCAAAAAAATTAGAGGCAAAATAGATTGCACTTGGCACCAGAAGGGTTGAGGGACCTGACACCAGGCCCGTTTTGAAGGCGAAAATCCTATGCATGAATTTGGAAATTTTTCAAAGATTTCTATATTTTGTAACTCCTACCTAGGCAAGATCCTTCAAGCAACGCATGTAAAATCAAAAAGGCCTATAAAAGCAAGAAAAAACACAAAAGAAAGGGGATATATAGAGAGGTGAATCAAAGAGTAAAAATTCAGAACAGTTATTGAAAGAATTCACCAAATCAAGATGGGTTGTTTAAGAGAGTCTTCAATGGAGAAGAAAGAGGCTTGTCCATAAGTACTTTCTTTTATCTTTGTTTTCTTTTTCTTTAACAATGACGTGTTCAATATTTTTATTATAATTTAACATTATTTTGGATTCATGATTTTGTGTTGATTTAGTTATTTGATCAATTCTTTATCATCTTTGGTGTTTGATTATTTGTTATCATTTGTTATTGATGCGAGTTCTTCTAATTGACTCGACAAAACAATGTTAGGAGTTTCATTGTATTGATTTCGTATTTGTTAAATCTTAATGGACTTGAACGACGAAGTTAAGATTTTAGGACTAAAGTAATCAAAAATTAGTTGATTCCACCTCGACCAATGGGTTATTAACTAATTTCATGCTTATAAGGAATTGAGCTTAATGCATGTTTTGATTATATTAGCTTGGTTGACAAATCTGTTAATATGAATCAAAATATAGTGATTCCATGGATTGACAAACGAAATGAAATTTATCTAAGCAGATTCATGACTTTGGAAATGATTGAATTTTACTTTATATTCCTTCATGATGCCAATATGATAATTAATTATGGGAATTGCTAGTTATTTCATTATTATGTTTTCTAGGATAATTGTTTGAATTGTAAATACCTACATTTTTGAGTTATATATATTTCTTTATTTTATTTTTATTTTTTTCTAACTTTATTTGGGTTAGTTAAATAATGAATGAAAAATAATTAGTGTGTATTTGTTGCTTTGAGGATCGATACTCGTTAATTCCCTATACTATACTTGTGATGAGTATACTTGCTCGTATGTGTATTTTAAGATTAATGCTTTAATGAAAACTTGACTAAGGGATGGATTTAAATTTGATGATTTTTATACACCCAAAATTTACACATCAAGTTTTTGGTGCCGTTGTCGGGAACAATATCATGAAAGCTTGAATTTTATTGATTTAATCATGTTTATATGTTTATATGTCCATATGTCTATATGTGAATATGTATATATGTTCTTTATGTAAATCTGTGTGCTATCTTATTATTTGTAACATTGTGTGATTTAATTAACTAGCTTACTTCATGTTGTATGGTAAATACCACTAACTTTTGTATTTAGATAGTTTGCGAATGCAGCGTTTTTCTTTTCTTTAATTTTCTATTATTTGTTTTTCCCTTTTGTTTTTTCTTTTGTTTTTTTTTTATTATTTTTGTTTGTTTTTATTTTTGATTTGATTTTTGTTTTTCTTTGAGTGCGAGATTGACATCATCATGGATAACTACTTTTGGACACAAGATCAAAGGAGCTATAATGACAAGAATTTGGCAAATTTACAAGCTCAAATTGATGCTTTTTGTGAGATGTCACTTCAAGTCTCAATGCATTCTTTTGTCGCCAATACAAAATCCTCAATTAAGTGGCATGAAGAAGCATCCCAACGTATAAGCCATCAAAGAACACAACTAGCCAAGTTGGTTGAGGATGCTATAAAGGCCCATACGCTTGAACAAGAGAATCCCCAAAAAAAAGAGAGAGGATATGAGCAAAAATTATCCATTGTGGAAATAGATGTATTCAATTCTCCTCTATGTATCTCTCTTTATCACATGATTTTTCAGGCTCTTCTCAATTCTTGGAGAATAAGGGTCAAAATGATGATGTGTTGAATTTATCATACCTCAAGGAGTTGGATCTTTCAACGTTATATCATAAGAAGTCCTTAGAGGATGGTGGTAATTTCTAACATTCACCCCATTCAAACGGAGATAACTTAGTTTTTGTAGATGAGTCGAAAAGTACTGATTACTTGATCCCATCTTTGAAAACTCAAATACTAAGTCTGAAGGGGAATTTCAATTGTAACAAATCTTTTAAAGGGGTAAGTGATGATTTTAATGTTTATACACTTTTTAGACATAATTTATATCTCTGTGCTGGGAACTTGATTTGTATGTCTAAAAAGGTGCTACGAAAAGGAGGTCATGCATTTACATTCATTGCAACTAACATTTTCCATGAAACCTCCATTTTTCAAAATCCTTTCTTATTTCTACATTCATCATTCCTACCTTTTTTTTATTAAGCATTAATTTCTTTTACAAAGGTTTGATGAGGAAGCATGACGAGTGGAAAGAGTGTTTTTTTATGTGTTTTGGGTTTTCTTTGAATTTGGGTTTCTTTAGGTCTTTTAGTCATTCTTTTGTTTTATCTAAGTTTCATTTTTAGTTGCTAGGTGTTATTTCCCCCAAATAAGGAAAATATTTTTCATCTTAAGTGTTGGGGAGTAAGTCGTGACTTTATTTGCTTTCTTAAGATTTTTTAGTATTTTTCTTTATTTTTTTTCTTTTATTAAGGTGCGTTTTTATTTTGTTATTATTTTCCTTGTGTTTTTATTTATGTTTTGTTTTATAGGTAGGAATAAAGTTCTCTTGAACAAGCCCTTCTCTCTATTTCCAGTTTTGATATCTATTGGCACTTTATTGCACTTGGAAAGTATTACTTAGGCTTTCTACCCTTTTATCATTTTTGGTCCCTTCGAAGATACTTTAATGTTTTAATTCTTGGCCAGTGAGGACATTGTCCAATTTAAGTATGAGAGAGTGGTTTGGTGATATTCTTTGTCCAAGCTCTTATAAATTATCTTAGTGTTTTCTTAGTATTAAGCTACTCTGGAAAGTATTGAGCTACTTTAGAAAGTTTTGATTTGAAAATTTTTTGATTGAAAAATAACTTTGTTGCAAGTTCCATGATGTAACACCCTTACTAAAGACAATAGTAGAAGCATATTAACACCAGGTGTCGCCCCATCTAGTTTTCCAGACAAGGGGTCTTTATAACGAAAACAACAGAGTAAATACATATATAAGGTCTAGACTCAACAATATCCCACACTGATGGCCCTACATACACATATATCAGAGGATTTTATATATGACATCTCTATCTACAATAGAATACAAAACATGATCAAAAGAAAAGTTGTCTAGACCTAAACTGCCGACTCTGTGGTATCGGCCATCTATCTTTAGGTCCACTAAGCTCTAGATCCTACAAAAGGTAAGATGAAAGACACATGTTAGTGAAAAATCACCCAGTAAGTCTAGTGTGTGCTAGTGCTTTATCAAAGAGACAGAGTACATAAAACTTCTGTGGAAGAGCATATAATTTGTTTACTGGAAACGATTCCAAAACTCTTCAACGAAGAGTTTATCCAGAACTCAATCATTTTTTTAGAAAACTGTATTTCAATTTCAAAATATTGCCCCAAATTTCAAATCATAGGTACTTCTCCAACAGAAGACCGACCTGTATGCAAAGCTCACAAGGCTTCGCTTTGGCATCACAATCTTATTGTGCCAAGGTCTCTGCCTTATAGTACTCAGCCGTGCATTATCAGATAAGTACACCAACTTGCACCATGTCATCGTACTGAGACCGGAGCCTCTAGTACTCGATCTGTGCATCACCGGATAAGCACACCAACTTGCACTGTGTCATTGTACTGAGACCGCAACCTACAGTACTTGATCCATGCATCACTGGGAAATCTTTTACTTGCTATCGTAAGCCAGGGGTCCCAATCCTAACATTAATCACCATCGAGATAGCAAGGAGTCAAACGCACCGAGTGTCTCCACCCAGTATCCAACGAATGACTCAAAATCAAGAAGCACCCGCAGATGCGGCAATTGCCAAGTGCCAAATGGCTAGCCAGGATGACTCATCTCAATATCCTATTGTTCTGTTCAGAGTAAGACAATCTCCAAAACTAGCTAGGTTACTTGGGCCATCTATCTCTAACATGAGCTGGTACAAAGATCAAAGTCCTTGCTGAGTACTCAACATTAACAATACTAACCCTGTTTGATTGATCAGCCCAGGGGGTTATCTGATCCTACAGGATTTTCAAATAAAAAATATTTTTGGGGTAAAACAACATTTTCTAGAATTTGATCCCATTGACTCACAAGTTAGATCATTATTCACATAGGCGCTGTAGTGCTAATCAATTCATTTCATGGTACATCAGACCAATAAAATAATTTCTGGGATCAATTGGTCGTTTTCCAAAAGTCAATCTCATCACGAAAGATTATTTTCGAAAATCATGTTGAAATAGGATAAAGAGTTTTGTTCACACATCAAAACATGTTTCCAACAGTATTCGGGTCGTTTTCCCTGTACTCTATCACAAAAGTCTTTTCCAAGGGTATTTAGGTCATTTTACCCATACTCAATTCCAAAAGACTTTTCAAGGTTATTTAGGTCATTTTACCCTGACTTGATTTGAAAAGTATTCACAAAAGTTTCAATAAGGTTATTTCGGTTATTTACCATATACCCGATTCCAAAAGTTTTCATAAACATTCCAATAAGGACATTTGGATCATTTTCCAAATACCCAATTCCAAAAGAAACTTATTTCAAGAAATCTAGAATTCTAATCCTAAAAGTGGATTAAATTTAAAGTTTTCAAACATATTTCCATAAAAATGTTCCAATAAGAGCATTCTAGTCAATTTATGAATACTCGATTCCAAAATTTACCATTTCTCGAAATTCCCAAGTTTTTAATCCAAAAGGGACTAAATTCACAAATTCATGCTTAAATAGTCCATTAAGGTTTCCAAGCCAAATATGAAGTTCATTCGAGCCCAAAGTGGCATAAGAATAATTCTTGCTCAAATAAACCTTAAGCATATTCAGGGATTTTCAAAATGGTATAAAACATATCATTTCACAAAAAAGTGAAGCACACTAGCTTTCAAAAGGTTTTAGAAATCAAAGGAACTCATCTCGTGTCCTAACTAAACTCTTTCTGTTTACGGTCGTTCAACCATCGTTTCCACCATTTTCAACGTTTTGTTGGCCGTTTACTGACAAACCTACACCAAACATCGTTTTCGGGTCAAATCGTGTTTGGCCGAAAAATAGCCGATGGGTAGCCGACGTCCAGTCAACATGCCCGATGGGTAGCCGACGTCCAACCGACGTTTAGCCAACGGGGGTGACGATTAGGCGATAGTCAAGGAAAACGTTCAATTTTCGTTCTCATCGTTTTTTCATCATTTGATCGATTCTTTTGTTTTTCTTTTTCCAAATTCTTTATTCATTCATTTACAAGGGATTCACTTTATATTTCCCATTTATTTAATCCAAAATCACATAATTAACCACTCTGAAGTTCAACCATTTTCTAAGCGAAATTCTGGAATTTTGCTGCTTTGACATATGATTTTGTTTTGGATATAACTTTTAATCTACAACTCCGATTGATGCCAAACTAATTCTGAAATGTCCTCAAGATCTTCCTTGATGATTTCCAATTCACAAAATACTCATTTCCCTTTTTGTTTCATTCGGTTCTGTCCATAATATCTCAGTACTTCAATCCCGTAACTGAAATGACAAGCTTTGGTATTTATATCATAACATTTTATTCACAACTCCAAATCATGCAAAATTGGTCCCAAAACGATCCTAAGACATTTAGATACAAGTTTCAGGTTGTGAGGTTCCAAAACAACCAGCCATATTGTTCAGTTTATTACCTCTTCAGAGCTGTATGAAATTCTTCCAAAACAGAATTTCTGTTTTGTTCCTTTCATTCGCTTAATCCATTATCTTTTCTTTCCTATCTCATACATAAGTCATTTAATCATTACAATCCTTTGTTTATTATCTAAACATCACATAATCCTTCTTGATTCCAGTCAAGCACAATCAGTATCTTTCATGTTTAAACGACTACAAAACCAACAGATTTTTATAATAACAACAATATTCTATTTTCTTCAACAATTATACCATTTGCTATCTTATTTCCTTCTTCCATTTTTGTAGCCATGAACAACTCTTTAAGCAATCTTCAAAACACCTTCAAACATCATATGAAACACAGCAGACATGCCTCCAAATGCGCCACCGTGCACACCCCAAAACAAAGATATTTTCTAAACATAAATCACAATTCATATGAATTTTCTCAATAAAATTCATATCAAAACAATCCTTATTCTTCATGCTTCAACTTTAATTCATGAAACATAAACTTTTACCTTGTTTATTGATTGTGACCAAGATTGGTCACAAAGTCAACCTTTGTGGGCTATCCAATTTTCAACAATTTTCCTATTAGTTGATTTAATTAATTTCCTTAATTAATAATATTATTCAATAAGCTTTTGAAATAAAATAATCCCACAAATATTTTACTTCCCTAATAGTGTTTTGATACTTGTTTCATCCTCCAATCATATTACGCCGCTTGTCTTAATATCGACCGTACTTTAGAATTTTCTTCAGAAGTGACCAAAATCAGATTCGGAACAGAAAAATATTTTACTTCACCATTCAACTCCAAAAATTCCACTGAATCCATTGGCAATACTTAAAATTTTCAATTCCTTCTCTACTTAATCAAATTTGTGGTCAAAGTCGCGGGTGTGGTAAAAAATGACGAAAATGCCCCTGATACCTCGGGGAGCATAATTTACCCCAAAACGCGTGTTTCATCGCACTGATCAATTTCTCTTCTCAACGTACCCTCAAATTCTTATTATATTAATAATAATAGCCTTCCGAAGATTTAGGATATGTGTAGAACAAATCCAATAATTACATCCATGTCTCCCCAAATATTATCATACCAAAATATTTATCTCTTTACACTGATCAACATCTGTTCTGGTCATTGATACAAATCCTTATCCTAATACAAATAGTAGCCATTCAAATGTAAAAGGTAGGGTATTACATTCTCTCATCACAAAAAAATTTTGTCATCGAATTTAGTTTACACTTAGAATAGTTTTGGGTACCTTTTCAACATCTTCGCTTTCGTTTTCTCGAGTTGCATCTTGTACAAGATGATGGTTCCACGATACTTGTACAAGTGGAATTTTCTTATTCCGCAATTCCTTTTCAGTATGCTCCAAGATCTTAATAGGTTTTTCCTCATTTTTCAAGCTTAGAGTCATCTGAACGGATTCTTCATTCAAAATGTAGGTAGGATCAGCCACGTACTTTCGAAATTGGGATACATAAGACATGCCATGAATAACTTGAAGTTCCACTGGTAACTCCAATAGATAGACTACTTTCATGATCCTTTTAACAATAAGAAATTGTTCAACGTACCTAAATGCCAATTTCTTTTCTTACTCTTTAATTCCTAACTATCGTTGTGGAGCCAAATTCAAGAATACATAATCCCCTTTAGTAATTTCAAATCTCTCCCACGTCGATCTGTATACCTTCTCTTTTTTTTTTTTTATCTGCTCTGCGCTTTCTAACTTGGTTTTGATCATCTTTACAATCTGTCAGACCCTTTTCAAGATCAAATGCATCTTGTTCGCCCATTCTTTGCCCTGAACTTTCCCAATATAACAGGGACCAACATTTTCTTCCATATAATGCTTTAGACGGAGTCATTCCGATAGCTGACTGATAATTGTTATTGTAGGCAAATTCTGTACATGCTAAATCATCAATCTACTTAGTTCTCAAATTTAAAGTGTAAGCCCGCAACATATATTCCAAAACTCTGTTCACTCATTTAGTTTGTCCATCCATTTGTGGGTGCGCTACTGTACTGAACTTTAATGTTGTCCCGTAATGAAATCCATAGTAATTTCACTCTAGTTCCACAATAGAGTTGGTAATAGCTGTAATAACCCTTTAGGCCATTGCTGATCGACTTTCACTTGCTAACAAGTTAAGCATCGAGCTACAAAATCTAAGATATCCTTATTCATGCCGATCCACTAATATGCCGTTTCAAGTCCTGATATATTCTTATGGCTCCTGGATGGATAGTATACTTACTTTGGGGTACCTTTATTAAAACATCTTATGTCATCGCAAACTATTACAAAATACAATACTGATCTCGGTAATGAATGATTCCATCACTGGCAATATTAGAATAGGAGCAGAATGTATTCTTTCTCTCAATTCCTAGAAATTTCTTTTACGCTTCTTGGTTCTAACATAGGGAACTTCCTTTTGGGCGAGTTTAGCCAAAGGTGAAACTGTCTTAGGAAGATTCCTCAATAAATCTTTGGGAATATCTTGCCAATCTGAGGAAGCTTCGGATTTCGATTAGAATCTCAGGACATTTTCAATCTGGCACCGCTTCAACTTTTGCAGGATCGACTATAATCCCATTCTTAGATATCACATGTCCCAAGGATGCTACTTCTTGCAACTAAAACTCACACTTAGTGAATTTCGCATGCAATTTGGTCTCTTTTGACTTCCCTAAGACTCTTTAAAGGTACTGCTCATGCCCTTAGGGACTTGGAGTACACCAGAATGTCATTTGTCAATATGACCACAAAATTACCTATGTACGACCGACATGTTTGGTACATCAGGTCCATAAAAATGGCAAGGGCATTAATAACACCATAAGGCATTACTACAAACTTAAAATATCCATATCAAGTGTTATATACAGTCTTTGGTATATCTTCTTCCCGAATCTGGATCTGGTAATATTCTTGCCTTAAGTCTAATTTCGAAAAACATCTAGCTTTTCACAACTGATCGAGCAATTCACCAGCCATGGATAATGAATATTTATTCTTTACCGTCAGTGTATTCAGTCCTTGATAATCTACACACATCCGTAATGACCCATCTTTCTTCTTAACAAACAATATAAATGCTCCCCATAGTGAAGCACTTGGTCGAATAAACCATTGCCCCATCAATTCCTGCAATTGTTTCTCGAGCTCTTGCAATTCTGTAGGTGCCATTCAATAAGGGGTCCTTGAAATTGGTTTTGCTAATAGCACTAGAGCAATGGAAAATTCTACTTCCCTTTCTAGTGGTAATTCCTTCAATTCCGATTGAAAAACATCTAAATATTTTATTCACAATAGGTACAACTTCAGGCTTCTTAACTTCTCTTGGCTTATTAATTACGTAGGTCAAGTATCTTGTGCATTCTTTCCTAATCATCTTCCGAACCTTTAGTCCCGATACAAAAACATTACTTTTCCTTCCAACCTTATCTATAGTTTCCAATATAGATTTCCTAGACCGATGGAAATGTTCTACCTTATGTCTACAACTAACTTAAGCATGATGCTGAAATAGCTAATCCATGCCCAAAACAACATCATAATCCTCTATGGGCAATCTTATCAAATCTCCTTCCAAAACTTTATCTCCTACTAAGACCTTACAGTTCCTATATATTTTCTCACTATTTATTTTCTTTCCCAATGAGGTACTAGCAATCATATCATATGAAACTTCTTCCCCTTTTATCCCCATAGAATCAAGAAATGAACTGGCAACAAAAATGTATAGAAGCAGGATCTACCAATATTTTAGCATTATGACAAAAAATGGGAAGTGTACATTCCACCACTACAGTCTGATTATTTGTCTTCTTCAATGCCACCACCCGAGCATTTACTTGCAATTTGGGAGGGGGTCTAGTTCTAGAGGCAGAGACCTATCTTGGGTTTCCTCTTCCAAATCCTAACCTCTGTCCTTGGCTACTGCTTTCAGGTCGATTCCATCCTCCTATCCTTCGTAGGTGAGGGCAATTTAAAATCTTATGTCCCATTTCCCTACACTTAAAGAATTTAAAGGAGGGTGATCCCCCTATCAGTCCAGTTGGGCCTCCCCTCTGTTGCAGCTTCCTCTTTCTCTACCATCAGGACCTTCCAAGCCTCTTCTGAATCATGCCCCGATATCTACATCGGTTCCTCTCACCTGCCTGCTCAATATCGGCCATTTCCGTTCTAGAGACCATCTCTACTGCAGCATTATAACTAGTGGGAGATATACTTGCTAATACTCTTTTCAACTCTGGTTGTAAACCCTTCACAAAATGGCTAACCCTATTTGCCTCTGATTGGACCAAGAATGGGTAATATTTTTATAGTCTAGTAAATTTAGCAGCGTATTGTCCCACTGTATGACCTCCTTACCGAACAACTTGGAATTCATCCTCATTTCTTTCTACCAACCAAATGGGAATAAACTCCCTCTTAAAATTGGCCTTAAAATATGTCCACTCCCATTCTTGTTGATTGATCTCTCTTGCCCACCAATCTTGGGCAGGTCCTTTCAATTGGAATGTAGCAAGTTGTACTTTCCTTTGCTCCTAATAATTCATGGTTACAAAGATCTTCTCCATCTGTTCAATCCAATTTTTAGCCTCCTGTTCTAAGTCAGGCCACCCTTCAAATTGCAGAGGGTAAAATTTCAAAAAGTACTCAAGGGCTCGATCTATTCGACTTCACTTTGCTGACTTTCCTAGCTCGTACCCTCATTTATCCTAGCATTCTCAGTCAGTCGTTGGATCATGTCAGCCATCTTTTGGAAGGTCTAAAACATAGGGTGGTCCAAGGTTGTGAGGTAGGGACCTTCCGCCCGCAGTTCCTCCACTATTAGTTCAGGGTTATTTCGAGTAGCCCGAGATGATCGTTCAGAAGTCCGTTTAGGAGGCATCTATACAGTTCATAAGATTTTACTGGTATAACAAATATAATATAGCTCAAAAGCAGTCATAAAATAGGTATAGTGCAATTAACAAAACGTAATATATGTTCATTCTCATTTATCACAAATTCAGTACAAAATTCGGTGCTAGGCATACAGTCATATACACCGGTCGAACTGCACATATCATACTAAATTTATCAACATCTCATCCTCCTACTCGTCATTTTCATTGTTTGATATGGGAGGTCCTGAATCAGTCGCGACTGTATAGGGCGCCGCTGTATTAACCTCCTCATCTCCATCTGCATTTCACTGCAACTAAGTCTATAGTTTTGGCTCTATCTCTAAATCCTCCTCTAAATCAACATTGTCTTAGTGGTATAGCTCAATTTATTCACCTATCTCATCGGAGTCACCACTTAACTCATCATGTGGCGACGGTATCTTTTCAAGATAGGTTTCTTTGCTATACTTGAGCTCTCACCTACCTCTCTCTTCCGTTCACCACTACACTCGACCATTGGGTGCTTGCCCTTATCACTTCCATCTACCATATTTACACAATAAAAGGGTTCTATCCATTCCTAGTACGATACTACATTTCTACAAAACTATGGCTGATACTAATTGTAACGCCCCTACTAAAGACAACAGCAAAAGTATATTAACACTGGGTGTCACCCCATCCAGTTTTCCGGACAAGGAGTGTTTATAATAGAAACAATAGAGTAAATACATATATAAAGTCCAGACTCAATAATATCCCATATTGATGGCCCCACATATACATATATCAGAAGATTTTATATATGGTATCTCTATCTATAACAAAATATAGAACATGATCAAAAGAAAAGCTGTCTAGACCTAAACTGCTGACTCTGTGGTATCATCCTTCTATCCGTAGGTCCGCTTAGCTCTGGATCCTACAAAAAGTAAGATGAAAGACACGTGTCAGTGAAAAATCACCCAGTGAGTCCTGTGTGTGTCAACGCTTTATCAAATAGACAGAGTACATAAAACTTTTGTGGAATATCATATCATTTGTTTACTAGAAACGTTTCCAAAACTCTTTAACGAAGAGTTTATCTAGAACTCGATCATTTTTTGGAAAACTGTATTTCAATTTCAAAACATTGCCCTAATTTTCAAATCACAGGCACTTCTCTAACAGAAGGTCGGCCTATATGCAAAGCTCACAAGGCTTCGCTTCGGCATCCCGATCGTATTGTGCAAAGGTCTCTACCTTACAACACTCAACCATGCATTATTGGATACGTACACTGACTTGCACTATGTCATCGTACTAAGACCGCAACCTCTAGTACTCGATCCGTGCATTGCCGAATAAGCACACTAACTTGCACCGTGTCATCGTACTGAGACCACAACCTACAGTACTCGATCTGTGCATCACTGGGAAATCTTTTACTTGCTACCGTAAACTAAGGGTTCCAATCCTAACATCAATCACCATCGAGGAAGCAAGGAGTCAAACACACCAAGTGTCCCCACCCAGCATCTAGCGAATGACTCAAAATCAAGAAATGCCCGCAGACGCGGCAATTGCCAGATGGTAAACGGCTAGCCAGGATGACTCATCTTAATGTCCTATCGCCCTATTTGGAGTAAGACAATCCTCAGGACTAGCTAGGTTACTTGGGGTCATTTATCTCTAACATGAGCTAGTACAAATGTCAAAGTTTTTGCTAAGTACTCAACATTAACAATACCAATCATGTTTGATTGATCAAGCCAGAAGGTTATCTAATCTCGCGGGATTTTCAAATCAAAAATATTTTTGGGGCAAAACAACATTTTCCAGAATTTGATCCCACTGACTTGCAAGTCAGATCATCATTCACATAGGGTCCGCAGAGCCAATCAATTCATTTCATGGTACATCAGACTAATAAAATAATTTCAGAGATTAAAAGGTCTTTTTCCAATAGTCAATCTCATCATGAGAGATTATTTTCCAAAATCATGTACAAACAGGATAAATAGTTCTGTTCACACATCAAAACATGTTTCCAAGAGTATTCAGGTTGTTTTCCCAGTAATCGATCACAAAAGTCATTTCCAAGGGTATTTAGGTCATTTTACCCATACCTGATTTCAAAAGACTTTTCGAGGGTATTCGGGTCATTTTACCCTGACTCAATTTGAAAAGTATTCACAACAGTTTCAATAAGGGTATTTCGGTCATTTACCTATACTCGATTCTAAAAGTTCTCATAAACATTCCAATAAGAACATTTGGATCATTTTCTAAATACCCGATTCCAAAAGAAACTCATTTTAAGAAATTTAGAATTCTAATCCTAAAAGAGGATTAAATTCAAAGTTTCCAAGCATATTTCCATAAAATGTTCCAATAAGGGCATTTCAGTCAATTTATGAATATGCAATTCCAAAATTTACCATTTCTTGAAAATTTACCACTTTCTTGGACTTTTTGGTCCAAATTGTGACCAATATTGGTCACAAAGTCAACCTTTTGGGCTATCTAATTTTTAACCATTTTCCTACTGATTGATTTAATTAATTTCCTTAATTAATAATATTATTCAATAAGCTTTTGTAATAAAATAATCCCAAAAATATCTTACTTCCCCAATGGTATTTTGACACTTATTTTCATCCTCCAATCATATTACGCCGCTTGTCTTAATGTCGACCGCACTTTAGAATTTTCTTCAGAAGTAACCAAAATCGGATTCAGAATGGAAAAATATTTTACTTCACCATTCAACTCCAAAAATTCTACTGAATCCATTGGCAATACTTAAATTCTTCAATTATATCTCTATTTGATCAAATTTGCAGTCAAAGTAGCTGGTGTGGTCAAAATGATGAAAATGCCCCCGATACGCTGGGTAAAATAATTCATAGCAAATCACGTGTTTCATCGTACTTATCAATTTCTCTTCTCAATGTACCCTCAAATTCTTATTTTATTAATAATATTAGCCTTCCGAAGATTTAGGGTACGAGTAGAACAAATCCAATAATTACATCCATGTCCTGCCCAAATATTATCATACCAAAATATTTGTCTCATTACACCAATCAAATTTTGTTCTTGTCATTGATACAAATCATCATCCTATTACAAATAGTAGCCATTTGAAAGTAAAAGGTAGGGTGTTACACTTGAATGTTTTGAAAATTTGAAGATTTAAAAGTTTGGAAGCTTTAGAGCTAATTCACAATGGAAGTATTTTCTTATCTCTATTCTTTCCCTTTTATTCCTTTTGGTCCTTTGGCATTGCTTTCATTGTTTTATTTTTGACCATTGAGGACAATCTCCAGTTTAAGTGGGGGGGGGGGGGGGGGGATATGGGTTTTGAAGATATTTTTACATATCAATATTTTGGGTGAAAGTTTTCCAAAAAGTTTTCAAAATTTCAATGGTTTTCATTAGCTAGCAAGGCTGTAATTCTTTTTTTACTTGGATATGATTTTTTGTCATTCATTAGGTGGATTTTTATGAAATTGGTTTATTTGACAGGATATTTGTCAAGACTTGAGAATTTTGATTAATTTTGTTTATGCATTAGTTTTTGAATGTTATTTGACTTATCTAGTTTGATTATGGAAAATATGATTAATGTAGGGAAAGTTTATTAGCTAACTCTTGTATTATGGGTTTAAATTTTATTTAACTTTGAGTTGTGATGAGGAATATGAGTTGATAAAAGATCTTCAAGAGGAAAGATTGTAGAGAATTGTGAAAAATTCTTGTTAGTTGAAAATTGAAAAAAATGAGTTGATTGCTTCCTTTTTGAAGATGAAAAAAAAAATGTTTTTGCTTGATTATAGGGGCCAATACGGATAGTGAAGAGAAATCCACTTTTTTGAGGCCAAAAATTCCTAGGAGCAAAAGAAAGGAAAGATATTGAAAAATGATGAGTGATGACTATAAGGGGGCCAATAAGGTGTGTGAAGAGAAATCCATGCACTTGAAGCTATCAATTCCCTAAGTCATTGAAAAAAAATTGGAGTGCTTTCCTTACATCATAACTTGAGTTGTGCAATTTTTGGATTTATAACGCTTAAGTTGGTAGATTGCTTAACTTATGTGATTCATGTTATATATACTTTAACTTGAAGGATGAAACAATTTTCCTAGACTATGGTATGAACATGATTAGTTTGACTTCAAGAGTTTTTTATGTCTTGTCAAATATTTCAAAGTTTGAATTGTTTTCAAAGGGTGTGAATGACAAGAGTTATATCTAAAGTTTGAAGGGAAGTTATAGTCCTTGGTATGTTGTAAAAAGATTTTGGACTGAGAAAGAACATGTGTTTTCTTGATAATTTGCTTGATTAAAGTGTTGTGCTTAATGTTAAGCAAAAGTTCAAGTGTGAGGGTATGTGATAGGGGCTAAAATCACCATTATTTTTCTAGTTATTTGAGCTTGTTTTGAGATACTTTTTATTGTAATAACTAGGCATATTCTTTCCTATTTGACATTTTACTTGTAAAAAGTATTTTTGGCAAATTTGTACAGATTTGAGTTAAATTCAAATAAAATTGGGGAAATCCCATAATGCACTTGGCAACAGGCCCAACCAAGGGACCAGGCGCTGGGTCCATTCTGGTCAAGCAGAGGAAATTGAGCAGATTTTAGGAAGAAAACAAAATCGACCTGGTGCTAGGTCTAGGAAGTAGACCAGGCGTTGAGTCTATTCTGTCCGGCTAGTGAAAACAAAGTAAAAAACTAGAGGAAGAACATATTGCATCTGGTGCTAGGTGGAAGGAACTTAGCGCCAGGCTTATTCTGAAGGCGAAAATCCTGTGCATGAATTTGAGAAATTTTCAAAGATTTCGGTATATTCTAATTCCTACTCAGCCAAGATCCCTCAAACAATGAATTTAGCATTGAAAAGGCCAATAAAAGCAAGAGAAAATACAAGAAAAATGGGATATAAAAAGAGATGGATCTAACAGCTAAAATTCAAATCACTTATTGAAGGAATTTACCAAATCAATGAAGGTTGTTCACGAGAGTATTTAAGAGAGAAGAAAGAGGCTTGTGTAAGAATACTTTCTTTTACCTTTGTTTTCTTTTTCTTTAACAATGATGTGTTCAATATTTTATTATAATTTAACATTATTTTGGATTCATGATTTTGTGTTGATTTAGTTATTTGATCAATTCTTTATCATCTTAGGTGTTTGATTATTTGTTATTATCGGTTATTGATGCGAGTTCTTCTAATTGACTCGACAAAATGATGTTAGGAGTTTCATTGTATTGATTTCGTATTTGTTAAATCTAAATGGACTTAAACGACGTTAACGACGTTGATTCCACCTTGACCAAAGGGTTATTAGCAAATTTCATGCTTACAAGGAATTGAGCTTAATGCATGTTTTGGTTATATTAGCTTGATTGACAAATCTATTAATATAAATCAAAATATAGTGATTCCATGGATTGACAAACGAAGTAAAATTTATCTAAGTAGATTCATAACTTAGGAAACGATTGAATTTTGTTTATATTCCATCATGATGCCAAGATAATAATTAATTAAGAGAATTGCTAGTTAGTTCATTATCATATTTTCTAGGATAATTGTTTAAATTGTATATACCTCTATTCTTGAGTTGTATATATTTGTTTATTTTTTTTATTATTTTCTCACTTTATTTGGGTCGGTTAAACAATAAATGAAAAGTGGTTAGTGTATACTTGTTCCTTTGAGGATCGATACATGTTAGTTCCCTATACTATATTTGCGATAAGTATACTTGCTCGTATGTATATTTTTGGATTAATATTTTAATTAACACTTAACTAAGAGATAGATTTATATTTGATAATTTTTATACACCTAAAATTTACACATTAGTACCCACTTATTTTTGGGAGCTACCTAAAGATGTACAATACTAAGTCACATTTCAAGGGCCCTGGATTATATAGAGTATCTTGGACAATCCCAAGTAAGTGATTTCTCCATTTCGGAGCATAGAAATGGTCTTGTCTCTGTTTATCTTAACTAACTAGTCATATGATGCGTGTTTTTTAGTGTAAAAAATATTACCAACAAATTACACAATCAATCAAGCTTTAATTAAAATTCCAGCCACTAAAACCACACATACGGACAAGTATACCCATCGTATAGTATAGGGAATAGCAAGTATCGAATCCATGAGAACTTAGACTCCCACATTACTTTACCCAAATCTTTATTGTTTAGCCAATAAAATAAGAAGAGAATAAATAAATAAATAAATAAAGATAAAAATAGATATAACTCAAGGATGCAATTTCATGTAACTAGATAATTATCTCGAAAGCACAATATTGAATCAATTAGCATTCATCACAATCAATTGTCATCTTGGCATCATGAAGGAATATAAAGTAAAATTCAATCATTTCTCAAGTCATGAATCTACTTAGATAAATTCCACTTCATTTCCTAATCCATGGAAATACTATCTTTTGATTAATATTAATAGATTTGCCAACATGCATTATGCTCAATTCCTCGTAAGCATGAAATTAGATAATGAATCCATATTCTAGCAATTATTAATCAACCTTTGCTTACCAATGTTTTGGACAATTAACCCATTTTTCAAGCAAGTTAAGAGATAACAAATATGAAATTAATTAATTAAAGTCGTTACCAACCTCTTTTCAAGTAAGTTAATAAAAAAAATCAATCAACCAACTCCGTAAGAGAAACAAGTAATCAAAAACCAAGAACAACAATTAATTGATCAAAAGTTTTAATTAATTTAAAATCATAATCTCTAAAATAATATCCAATTACAATTGAAACATTAAGCACATCATTGTTAAAAAAAAGTAAACAAAGAATAAAAGATAAAATTCATAGACAAGCCCTTCTTTTTCTATTGAAAACCTTCTTTAGACAATGCTCCTTTGAGTAGTGATTGAGTAGTTAGCTTGGATTCTTCAAATCACACCTCTCTCTTGTGTTTTTCTTATATTTATAAGTCTCATTGATACCAAAATTTGTTGCTTGAGAAGTTTAGTCCGAGTAGAATTTAGAAAATACCAAAATCCTTTGGAAAATACTAAATTTGCACACAATTGCCTCTGGGCAGAGTGGACTTGGCACCGGATACAGTCAGGTCACCCGGCGCCAGGTTCAATCTATTTTTGGACTCAATTTTGCTCCATTTTTACTATTTGACCAGAATGGACCAGGCACCTGGTCCCTTGGCTGAGCCTGGCACCAAGTCTGTTCTAGAATTGTTCATCTTTCACTTGAAATCAACTTAAATATGTACAAATTTGTCAAAAACACTTTTTACAAGCAAAATGTCAAAATAGGAAGGAATATGCCTAATTATTACAATAAATGTATCACAAAATAACTTCAAATAACAAGTAAAATAATGATAATTTTAGCCTCTATCACATACCCCCCACACTTTAACATTTGATTGCCTCAAGCAAACAAGAATTAAAACACTAAGCATTTGGCTTAAGACAAAACAAATTTTCAACTTATCCTTAGTAAATTCATCCATAATAAAAGAATAATCTTCTTGCAACCTCAAACACAAACTTGTCATTCACTCAACCCTTTCAAAATATTGTAAACTCATGTATTATATCCAACAATCCCAAGGCCGTCAAAGTTAAGTTAAAGAAGCTTAAATCTAGTACAGGAAAATTATCTTACTCCTCAAGCAAAAACATATATAACATAAATCATATAAGTCAAGCCATTTAACCAATTCCAGCATTATAAACTCAAATTAGTGAAATAAGGAAAACACTCCACTCTTTTTTTTCTATGACTTTGGGAATTGATAGCATCAAGTGTATGGATTTCTCTTTACACACTGTATTAGCCTCCTTATAGTTATCATTTATAATTTTTTCAGCAATTTTCTTTTTCTTTCTTCCTTTTTCCTTACCTTCTTGCCTTCAGGATAACCTCATGACAGTGTGATGCTTCTTTGTTTCTTCTTTTCCACTGACCGTATTGGCTCCCTTTTCAGCAAAAGGTCTCTATATTTTCTTTTTTCAACAGATGAAAGCATTTTTTTTTTCAACTCACATTCTTTCTTTCTTACTCAAAAATTTTTTCCTCATATTCCTTATTCATATCTCAAAGTGATGCAAATTTTAAATCTATAATACAAGAATTAGTCAACAACTCTTCCCATATTTCATCATATCATCCACATTCAAACTCAAAGAATAAAACAAAACACAAATACCAAATATAACCAAGGTTAACTTAAATTCTCAAGACATAGCAAAAATCCAACTTAATACATAATAAGGCCTAAATTAGTCATATTTTTTCTAATTATTTGAGGCTATTTTGTGATAGATTTTGTTCAATAACTAGTCATATTCCTTCATATTTGAGATTTTACCCTTGAAAAGATATTTTGTGCAATATTTTAGATTTTACGGGTAAAATAAGGCAAAAAACGTCACAAAACATAACAGAAGCGGTGCCGGACAGGCCAGAGAAAGCGGCAACGGCCATGTACTGTTGGTACGCACTTTGAGGTGATGAAAAATTAGTGAAACAGAGCAAAACAGAATAGAACCGGTGCCGGCTCTAGTAGCCAAGGCGGCAACGGCTGCATTCTGGAAAATATTATGCGGAAATCAAGAAAAAATCGGCGAACAATTGAGGAAACAGAACACAACCGGCGCCAGCTCTAACAGCCAAGGCGATGCTGGTTGTGCCCTGATGATAAGGTGGTGCCTTGAAATTTGCACGCGATTTTTGGTAATCTGCAGAATTTTAGTATCTTCCTACTTCTAATCGGCCAAAAACCCTACACCAACGAGTTTAGGCACTTCCTAAGCCAATAAATAGAACACAAGAGAAATGGGAGAATTTATAGATCATAACAGAAAATCACTCAAATGAATGAGGAATTCTGCCAAATCAATGAGGGTTGTACAAGAAGGTCTACAAAGGAAGAAGAAAGAGGCTTGTCTATGAGTGCTTTCTTTTACTTTTGTTTTCTTTTCTTGAACAATGATGTATTAATTGTTTCATTGTAATTCGACATTATTTTAGGTATTCATGATTTTTAGAGTTATTTGATCTTTTGATTAATTGATTATTATTTTTGATATTTAATTATTTGTGTGTATTATGAGATTAGTTGGTTGTTTCTTTCCATTAACTTGTTGGTTGATGGTGGTGTCAATTCATTGATTTCATATTTGTTATCTATTAACTTGCTTGGAAAAGGGGTTAATTGCTAAGAACTAGTAATTAAAGGTTAATTGATGTGTGCCAGGAATGGATTCACAGGTTAATTTCATGTTTAAGTTTGCCAGGAATGGAAATTTCATCAAGGATTGCGTTTAATGCATCTTTTGGATGGATTAGTTGAGGCAAGAATGTGATGCTAATTTATCTAGAAGGTAGTGATTTTATAGATTGGAAAAGAAGTGAATCTATCTTAATTCTTCATGATGCCAAGAGAATAATTAGTTATGATAATGGTTAAGTGCTTTAGGATCATGTGTGTCAAAATAATGGTTTGAGTTACATAATTCTCCATTCTTGACATGTATATACTATTTTTTTTATTTTTTTATTTTTCTTTTCACTTTATGGAGTCGGTTAAACAATGAAAGAAAAGTATTAATGCATATTTGTTCCTAGAGGATCGACACTCATTTGAACCCTATGCTATGCTTAATGATGAGTACGCTTGCTCATGTGTGTAATTTAGGGTTAACGTTTTAATTTAAACTTGATTGAAATGTGCTTATTTTTATATGTTTTTTATATCCAAATAAATACGCATTAAGTTTTTGGCACCGTTGCCGGGGAACATTATCATGAAAGCTTGGATTTTGTTGATTTAACCATGTACATATGTAAAGAGGTAAAGATGTGAGTATGTAAATATGTACAATAGTTCTTTTCGCAAAAAAGGTGCCATCTTTTGTATCTTGTGCATTCTTTGTATACCTTTGTAATCTAACTTACTAATTTTGACTAAGCTCTCTTGCCTAACTTTGTATTACTTTAATTTTATTTTAATCATGAATTCTGTTATCTAACTTACTTTTTGTCTTTTCTAGGTATTATCCTTGGTATATGACTCGAAAATCTGAAGGTGAGATAGTCGATTTTGATCCTGAGATCGAAAAGACACTATCAAAAATCCGTCGGACAATCTAAAAGAACTTGATCGCAGACATGGGTGGTGCTTAAAATAACAATGCTGGAAATGACATGAGGGTTATGGATGACTTTGTAAAACCTACAATCTCGAGCACAAGCTTGAGTATTACTAGACTTAGGGTAGATGCGAACAACTTCGAGATAAAGCCCAATATTGTCTAGATGGTCCAAAATATAGTTCAATTTGATAGGCTACCTAAAGAAGATCTCAATGCCCATCTAGCTAGTTTCCTTGAGATTTGTGACACTTTTAAAATGAATGGTGTTTCAGAAGATGCCATAAAGTTAAGACTTTTTCCTTTTTCATTGAGAGATAGAGCCAATCTTAGTTAAAGTCTTTACCTACAGGTTCCATCACTACTTGGAATGCCCTAGCTGAAAAGTTTCTCACCAAATATTTCCTTCCAGCTAGGACAACCAAACTTAGAAACAAGATTTTTGTCTTCCAAGAATTAGACTCAGAACCGTTGTATGAAAGTTGGGAGAGATTTAAGGAGATGCTAAGAAAATGCCCACACCACGGATTTGAGCTAGGAATGTAGATGCTCATTTTTCTGAATGGCCTTACGTTCGCAACACGTCAAGTGGTGGACTCTTCTGCAGGGGGTTCCATCAATCATAAGACCCCGGAATAGGTATTCAATCTTATTGAAAATTTGGCTTCTAATAACTATTCTTGGGGAAGTACAAGGTCTTGAAGTCATGTACAATGAGTGTATAAAGTGGATGCAGCAGTTTCTAGGCCCACACGGTGGTGTCGGTACTTTCGCTCTTGTTGATGATGATAATGCGGAGGATTGAGCTGATTGTTCTACACTTTTTCTTAATTTTCACTCTTGTTTTTCTTTTCTATTTTCATGTCTTTTCTAGTTAGTTTCTATCCTTTTCTTTTTTTTTTTTGTTGTGCTATTTTCTTTCTGTTGTTTGATTTATTTTATTTTTTCTAGTTTTTATGCTTTGGTGTGTTTCTTTTGTTTGTTTTTTTAGGTACTTCAACAATGCCTCTTTCTCCAGGAATTCGACTCTCTTATATACAAGAACTCCACTGCAATGGAAGTATTATCTTGTTTATCTCTTCTCCTTTATATTTTTGGTCCTATGGCATTGTTTCTTCCTTGTTCTATTTGTTTAGCCATTGAGGACAATGTCCAGTTTAAGTGTGGGGGAGTGGTTAGATTCAGAATTCTTCTATGCATCATTCTTTTATGCTTCATTATGAGCAAATTTTTCGAAAATTTTTCTGATTTTCTTTGCGATTTCAAAAGGTATTTTAATGCATGTCTTTGTGATAGATCATAGAGCATATGTTCTATATTAATTATGGCTTATGCATAACTTTTTGCACGCACTTGGACTAAGTAGTTCTTGATCAAATGCTTTACATTGTTCTTAAAACCAACTTTTCCACTAAAATTCATTAGGCATTCTAGAACTTACTTGAATAACTCTTGAGGTGAAATAAGAAAGGCATTCATGATTTAACTTAGGGATAACGGTAATAGGCCTTCTTTGGATAGTTTAAACTTTTCAAGCCTACCTATTGGACATTATCTCTAGTGCCTATTTTAAGCCTAAATTTGGAATTTCTTTCTTAAAACCCGTTATTATACTTTGTCCATTACTTTCTTCTGAGAGTTTGAATAATTTGTCCAAATCGTTGATTGCTCGTGATGGTTAAAAGTACATGTAAGGGAATGTTGAAAGAGAATACTTGTGAAAAGATCATGACTTGTTGCTTTCCGTCATGCATCAATAGATGTGTTGAGTTAGGAAAGGAAAGAAAAAAAGAAAGAGAAGAAAAAGAAGAGAAAGATTGAAAACAAGAAAAGAAAACAAAAAGCTACTAAGAAAAGATGGAAAGAGAAAATTTGAGAAACAAACAATAGCACGAAGAAAGAAAAAGTGAAAGAGAAGAAATGAAATATCATAAGAAGAATGGTGGTTGAGCTGTAGGAATTTCTGAAAAACTTGAGTTCACATCATGTTCTTGACACCATTGATGAAAATTTGAATGGTCTTGTGGAAAAAATTATTGATGAGTGAGAATGATTGATGAAAATACAAGATTTGTTTGAACTGAACTGTAATTGCTATAAAAGGTTATAGACTTTGATTGATTTTGGAATAGGAGAGCAAGGCAATTTGGAATTCCTTGATACATTTTGTTTATCCTTTTCTTGCGGACTCTCAGTTTCTTTGATATTTGATTCTCCTATATCCTTCATTTGACAAGCTACATTACAAGCCTTTTAGCCTTACATTACAAGCATGAAAGTCCTACTTGACCTAAGTAGAATTATAATATGTCTCAGATTAGTGGAGAGAGTGTATGAAAAGTAAGCTTATGGAATGCATATTTTTCTTGAACTAAATTCTTTCCAATAGTTTGAGAATAATGTTAAAGTGTTGAGATGGTTCTACTAGTCAATCTTCACTTACACAAGCCTTACATTTGTTATGAAGGATATAGTCGCTTATGTTTTGTTGTCTTGAATAAGGTCAACATTGGAATACTATTTTGAAATTGATTGAGTGATTTTGTAAAAACTTGTGTTTTTTCTACTTATCTTTGATACTTTGCTTGAGGATAAGCAAAGATATAAGTGTGGGGGAATATGATAGGGCCTAAATTAGACATATTTTTCCTAGTTATTTAACGTTATTTTGTGATACATTTTCTTCAATACCTAGTCATATTCCTTCATATTTGAGATTTTACCCTTGAAAAGGTATTTTGTGCAATATTTCAGATTTTAGGAGTAAAATAAGGCAAAAACATCGCAAAACAAAACAGAGGCAGTGCCGGACAGGCCAGAGGAAGCGGCGTCGGCCATGTGTTGTTGGTACGCACTTCGAGGTGACAACAAATTAGTGAAACAGAGCTAAACAGAATAGAACCGGTGCCGACTGCACTTTGAAAAATATTACACAAAAATTAAGAAAAAATCGGCGAACAACTGAGGAAACAAAACACAACTAGCGCTGGCTCTAACAGCCAAGGTGGCAGCAGCTTGAAATTTGCACGCGGTTTTTGGTAATCTACAGAATTTTAGTATCTTCCTACTTCTAATCGGCCAAAAACCCTACACCAACGAGTTTAGGCACTTCCTAAGCCAATAAATAGAACACAAGAGAAATGGGAGAATTTATAGATCATAACAGAAAATCACTCAAATGAATGAGGAATTCTGCCAAATCAATGAGGGTTGTACAAGAAGGTCTACAAAGGAACAAGAAAGAGGCTTGTCTATGAGTGCTTTCTTTTACTTTTGTTTTCTTTTCTTGAACAATGATGTATTAATTATTTCATTGTAATTCGACATTGTTTTAGGTATTCATGATTTTTAGAGTTATTTGATCTTTTGATTAATTGATTATTATTTTTGATATTTAATTATTTGTGTGTATTATGAGATTAGTTGGTTGTTTCTTTCCATTAACTTGCTTGGAAAAGGGGTTAATTGCTAAGAACTGGTAATTAAAGGTTAATTGATGTGTGCCAGGAATGGATTCACTGGTTAATTTCAAGTTTAAGTTTGCCAAGAATGGAAATTTAATCAAGGATTGCGTTTAATGCATCTTTTGGATGGATTAGTCGAGGCAAGAATGTGATGCTAATTTATCTAGAAGGTAATGATTTCATGGATTGGAAAAGAAGTCAATCTATCTTAATTCTTCATGATGCCAAGAGAATAATTAGTTATGATAATGGTTAAGTGCTTTAGGGTCATGTGTGTCAAAATAATGGTTTGAGTTACATAATTCTCCATCCTTTACATGTATATACTATTTTTTTTTCTTTTATTTTTTCTTTTCACTTTATGGAGTCAGTTGAACATTGAAAGAAAAGTGATTAATGCATACTTGTTTCTGGAGGATCGACACTCGTTTGAACCCTATGCTATGCTTAATGATGAGTATACTTTCTCATATTTGTAATTTGGGGTTAACATTTTAATTTAATCTTAATTGGAACGTGCTTATTTTTATATTATTTTTGTACCTAAATAAATATGCATCAATACACAAGTTTACCTATTAATAAAAATCAAAACCATAATGAATGAAAAATCTATATCTAAAGTAAAAAAGAAAATCACAACTCCATTATAGACAAATAAGCTCAATTTCGCTCCAAAATCTCCACACTTTCAATATTTCAAAATTTTCAATTTTTCAACAAAATTGTAAATTGTTTGATACCAACAAAACACCAAGATCATACCAAGAACACACAAGATCATTGATAAAAACTTGGACAAAGAATATTACAAAACCACTCCCCCACACTTAAATTGGACATTGTCCTCATTGGTAAAAAATTTACTCATTAAAATGTCTCCAAAGGGTCCAAAAATTATAGAGGGGTAGAAAGTTTATGCAATACTCCCCAAGTGCAATAAAATGCTAATAAATATTAAAACATGAAATAGAGTGAAGACCTTGTCCAAGAAGACTTTATTCCAACCGACAAAAGAAAACACAAATAAAAGCACAAGCAAAATAATAACAAAAATAAAACACACCAAAATAAAAGAAAACAACCTAAAGAAAAATCCTAAAAATCCTAAGAGGGCAAATAATGACATGACTTACTCCCCCACACTTAAGATGGAAAATATTTTCCTTATATGGGGGAAATAACACCTAACAACTGCAAACACAAAACAAAGATACTAAATCTTTCCACTTATCATGCTTCCTTATTAAACCTTTGTCAAAGAAGTTTAACCTCAAAGTAGAAAATAGGCAAGAAGAATATAGAAAGAAGGGAGGTTTTTGAAAAATAGAGGGTGAAGGCATGGAAAGCGGAAAAATACAGGACACACAGCGGAAGCGAGCATAAAAAAACTAGAAAACAAGAACAGGGATTCCAGGGCAGGGTCGGCGCCGGTTGCGCCCTGTCCCAATCCCAAGGTTTTAAAATTTTTACCTCTCCTTCTGGTTTTCAAAGGTGGCTGGACCAGAACGTGCATAATCGGGGTAAGTGTGCTGGTAGAAGCCTCTGGTGCGATTCCTGCAAATCTCCTACTCCTCCTTTGCATATATGTGAACGCCGAACTCTCGGTTTTCTATTATATGGCCTGCCTAACTACCGTTTGATGAACAACTAATAGGCTAGGGAATTTTTTTTGGATAGAGAGGAGAGAGAGAGATGCCTAGCCTTTCACAGAGAAGAAGCCATCTCTTAGAGTGTGTGTTTTGTCACAATGACGTTGTTTCCAATCCTCCTGTTTAACCTAAATAAAACCCTAGGTTAAACTGGACTGGACCATTGGACTCTTAGTTTAACTTTTTGGGCTTAATTAATTATTCTAGTTAGAACCAACTTAATGGCCCAACAAATAATTAATTTTTCCAACCCAAATAAACCAGTCTAATTAAATAAGCCTAAATCAATTTAGTCCTGGGTTAATCCCTAATCATTCAAACTGGGCCGAAGCCCTGAATAATTAATTAACCCACTAAACTAATTTAATTAATTCTCTCTCTCCATGGACCTTTATTTTATTATAGCCTAATAATTAAATCAGGCTACTTAAATAAAATAAATTTAATTTAATTTAATTTAATTCCTTAACCCGTATTTAATTAGGATTTACGGTCTATACTGGGGATTAAAAGACAAATCGTCTTGGCTACTAAAATGACCAAAATACCCTTGCTATATAAATAGCTGTATTTTGAAATTTAATATTTCCTAATATTACCATAAGGAAATATTTATCCCAAGGATAATGCTGCGTTAGCAAAGTCTCCGACCTACAGGTGTAATAACTAAAAACCCATCTATACATCGATGTACATTCAGAGAGGAAGAAGTGTACTAACACCTCTCTAAATGACATCTACCATTCTTAGGCCTCTAGTCCAATGATCCACGACTTCCTGGATTGTTTCCTCTTTCCAAGAGAGCTACCCTAAAGCAAACATACAAGTCATGTTTCCCAGGGCTCTGAATATTTAGATCATTTAGACAACCGTGAGGGGTGATATAGTATAGAAACTATCTTGTACAAGTTTGTCTTAACTAACTAGTCGCACACACCCAACATGCAAGTATATTGGCCCTACGATAGAATCTCAACTATAGCATATCAAAGCATATGCTTCCAGTTTCGTCAGACCACCAACCCATACTCAAGTCGTAGAGTACTAGTCCACACTGTAGTGTCAGTAGTCTAGGTTTCTACTATATAATAATTTTAGAAACCACTACTACAAGTCTTGTTCTATGTATTCGAAATACACTTATGTCATGAAGTGAGTGGACTACTCACTGGCTAAAGGTAAGCCATTCCCTATTTAGAATTCACAACATAATAACCTAGACATAATGAGATTCCCATTCTCATCAATCAGTTAAGAACAAAAGTTTATGTGTTAAGTAACCCGTGATCCATATATTACTGTGAAAGACCTCCATTCACATGGACCACTTATTTAAACACAATAGGTCTTTTCCAAACGTAATTGTGCACAAATAAAATTGTAAATTCACAAACAATTTTTGAAAATAAATTCTTTTATTAAAACATTCGATTTTTTTACATCAGAAGCCTAGTCTAAAAGGGCATACATCCTAACAGAGGGTTCACGAAAATAATTTTTCTCTATAAAGCAAAGCACATAAGCCTTATTCTCTAACATTCCTTTAGACCCACAAATAACGTTATCAACATATAAGTGCACATGTTATTTAAAGAATGCATCAAACTTGAAATCGCCATTTTTCCTGTCAAAATAATATTCACAATTAAAGTTCCCCTTTAAAAGTTCTTAAAGATGGGATCAAGAAATCCTTACTTTTCACCACATCAACTAATACTAAATTACCTCTTTCAATAGGGTGAAGGGTAGAAATTACCACCATCTTTCGAGGGTTTCATATCATGTAGCATTGAAAAATCCAATTCCTTGAGACATGTGAAACTCTATACATCATCATTTGGACCATTATTATCCAAGAATGGAGAGAAACCTAAGAAATCATGTGATAAAGAGAGATTAGAATTATTAGTACATAGAGTAGAATCAAATACCTCATTTCCATATTGGACAATTGTTCCTCATATCCTCTCTCATGTCCTTAGGGATTCTCTTGTTCAAGTGTATGGGCATTTATGGCATCTTCAACCAACTTGACTAGTTGTTTTCTCGTGGAGCTCATTCATTGAGATGCTTCTTCATGCCACCTAAGAGATATGTTTGTGTTGGCAACAAATGATTGGATTGAAGCTTCAAGTGACATCTTACTACAAGCATTAATCCGTGGTTGCAACCTTGTCAGCATATCATCATTATAGTGCATTTGATATGGTGCCCATGAATAATTGTCCATGATGATGTTTTGAATCTTACACTCAAAGAAAAATAAAAATTAAATTGAAAATAAAAATAAAATAAACAAAAATAATAGAAAATTAAAGAAAAGAAAATTAGACAAAGTAGAAATATTCACAAACTACCTAAACACAAAAGTCTGTGATATATACAATACAACAAAGGTTAAATCAACAAGACTCGAGTCTTTTCCGATACTGCCCATCCCCGGCAACAATGCCAAAAACTTGATGTGTGGTTTTTAGTGTAGAAAATATTACCAACAAATACACAATCAATCAAGCTTTAATTAAAATGTCAAGCACTAAAACCACCTATATGGACAAGTATACCCATCGTATAGTATAGGGAATAGCAAGTATCAAATCCACGAGAACTTAGGCTCCCACCTTACTTTACCCAAATCTTTATTGTTTAGCCAATAAAATAAGAAGAGAATAAAATAGAAAATAAATAAAGATAAAAATATATATAACTCAAGGATGCAATTTCATGTAACTAGACAATTATCTCAAATACACAATATTGAATCAATTAGCATTCATGACAAACAATTGTCATCTTAGAATCATGAAAGAATATAAAGTAAAATTCAATCATTTCTCAAGTTATGAATTTACTTAGATAAAATCCACTTCGTTTCCTAATCCATAGAATTACTATCATTTGATTAATATTAACAGATTTGCCAATCAAGCTAACATAACCAAAACATGCATTAGGCTCAATTCCTTATAAGCATGAAATTAGTAAATAAATCCATATTCTAGCAATCATTAACCAACCTTTGATTACCAATGTCCTAGATAATTAACCCCTTTTTCAAGCAAGTTAAGAGATAACAAATATGAAATTAATTAATTGAAACCATTACCAACCTCTTTTTCAAGCAAGTTAATAACAAAAATCAATCAACCAACTTCGTAAGAAAAACAACTAATCAAATACTAAGAACAACAATCAATTGATCAAAAGTTCCAATTAATTCAAAATCATAATCTCTAAAATAATATCCAATTACAATCAAAATATTAAGCATATTATTGTTAAAGAAAAGTAAACAAAGAATAAAAGATAAAACTGAAATAGACAAGCCCTTCTTTTTCTCTTGAAAACCCCCTTTGAACATTGCTCATTTGAGTGGTGATTGAATAGCTATCTTGGATCATTCAAGTCACACCTTTCTCTTGTATGTTTCTTGTATATATAAGCTTTCTTGATATTTGCTTGAGAAGTCTAGTCTAAGTAGAATTGAGAAAATATCAAAATCTTTTGAAAAATACTAAATTTGTACCCAACAGCCTCTGGGCAGAGTGGACTTGGCACCGGGTACAGTCGGGCCACCTAGCACTAGGTCTAATCTATTTTTAGACTCAATTTTGCTCTGTTTTTTTCTGTTTGACCAGAATAGACCCGGCGCCTAGTCTCTTGGCTGGGCCTGGCGCCAGGTCTGTTATGGAATTATTCATTTTTTACTCGAAATCAACTTAAATTTGTACAAATTTATCAAAAATACTTTTTACAAGCAAAATGTCAAGTAGGAAGGAATATGCCTAGTTATTACAACAAATGTATCACAAAACAATGTCTAATAACTAGTAAAATAATGGTAATTTTAGCTCCTATCACATACATACCCAACATGCAAGTAGGTTGGTCCTATAGTAGAACCTCACCCACAGTTTGTTAAAGTATACGCTCCTAGTTTCGTTAGACTACCAACCCATACTCAAGTTATAGGGTATTAGTCTACGCTATAGTAGTAATATGTAGTTTGGGTTTCTCTTATTTTAGTACTTTAAGAAACCGCTACTACATATCCAATTCTATGTATTCTAAATATGCTTATACCATAAAGTGAGTAGATTATCCACTGGCTAAAGGCAAGCCATTTTTTATTTGGAATTTATAGTATAATAACCTTTGTCCTAATCAGATTCCCATTCTGATCAATTGGTTAAGAAATAAGTTTGTGTGTTAAGTAGCCCATGATCCATACCTTACTGTGAAAGACTTCAATTCACATGTATTACTTATTTAAACATAATGGGCCTTTTCCAACATAAATCGTGCATTAGTTAAAGTAAAGAAACATAAATAATTTTGAGAATAAAACTTTTTTTTATTTCATTAAATTTACATCAGATACATAGTTTGGAGGGAATATATTCCGATGTATTAAATTTGGGTATATAAAAATCATGCAAATTTGTATCCATTCCCAATAAATTTTAAATTAAAATATTAATCTCAAATTACACATATTAGCAAGTGCGCTTATAATGAAGCATAATATCGGGCATTAACGAGTATAGAACCTCAAGGAACAAGTACACACTAATTACTTTTTATTCAATATTTGTCCTACCAATTAGATTGATAAGGAGTACAAATAAAAATTAAGATAAAGATAAAATATATGCACAACTCTTGGAGATAAAAAAAACATGTAATTAAATAATCACTCTTGAAAACATGACAATAAGCCATTAGCAATTATTGCAATTAATTACTTCCCTTGGCATCATGGAGGAGTTTACTGTAAAATCTACTCTCTCTCAAGTTATGGTTTCACTATCTCTTAGTCAATTCTAAAGGACATCTCTATCTCACTAAAAGAACAAAAAGATGCATAGAACACAAATCCTTAATAATTATCCCTATCTCTAGGTGACAGTGGTATAAAATCATTAATTCCCCTATCTCTAGGTGAAATCAACAACTTTTGATTACTTAATCTCGACTTATCCTCTCTCTCGAGTTAGTTAAGAAAATAAATCAAGAATTGAGCAACAAAGACTATCTCCTAGCCTCTTTCTCAAGCTAATTAGAAGAATGGTCAATTCTCATCAATTCACCACTAACAACAAGTAATCAAATACAAAGAAAAATAATCAATTGAACAAAATACTAAATCAATTCGTTATCACAAATCCAAAAATAATATTCAAATACAATTGAAACATTAATCTCATCATTGTTCAAAGAAAAAGAAAACAAAGGTATTAGAAAGAACTCATAGACAAGGCCTCTTCTTCCTCCTTTAAGTACCTCCTTGAAACAATTCTCCTTTAAGTGATGAATTCCCCTTCAATGAATGAGTGTAGCTTTGATTTCTTGAATTAATACATTAATCTTCAGTTGTTCTACGGTTAAATAGGCCATTTGGTTGCTAAAAATCATCCTTCTGAAATCTTAGGCTGAGTATAGATTAGAAACAAGTGTACCTTTTAGGAAATTCCAAATTTGATTTGAAAAAGAACTCTAAACTACTCTAACTGAGTAGGTCGGCACCGTGTCATTTCATTTGGATTGGCACCGGTCCAGCACTGGTTTGCTTCGGTTTTGCTCTATTGTTATCTATTTTTCTAGAATAGAACAACGTTCAGTTCAACTACTTTGGGCAGGCACTGGTTCATTTATAAAAATCTACAATTGTGCTCTAAATCATCTAATTTCTGTACAAATTTACTAAAAACACTTTTTAAAAGCAAAATATCAAATATGAAGGGAAATAGCTAGTTATTGAATAAAAAATATCACAAAATATCATCAAATAACTAGAAAAATATAGAAAAATTTAAACCCTATTACATTCCTCCACACTTAAGCTTTACTTGTCCTCAAGCAAACAAGAGTTAAATACTAAGCAAATAGCTTATGAACAAGACAAAACAATTCATCAAACTTTATCCATAGCAAATTCATCTACAATAAAGCATAACCTTCTTCCACCTTAAATATAAACTTGTCATCCACTCAACCCTTTCAAAGCCTTGCAAACTCATAAATTAAATCAAATAATCATAAGGCCATTAAAGTTAAGTTAAACAAGCTCATATCCAGTACAAGAAAATTATTCCATCCCTTAATAAAAAATATAGACAATATAAATTATACAAGACAAGTCATTTAACCAATTCAAGTATCATGAACTCAAATTTGCACAACCCAAGTAGTAGAATAATGAAACATTCCACTATTTTCTTTCAATGACTTAGAAAATTGATAACCGCAGTGAATGGATTTCTCTTCACACACCTTATTGGCCCCATTATAGTCATCCTTATTTTCAGTATTTCTTCTTCCTCTTTTTTTCTTTTTACCTTCTTACCTTTGGGATAGCTTTAAGAGAGTGCATTGAACAATACTTGCTACTTCTCTCCATATTATCCCTATTTTTTAGCAAAAGATCTTTAAAAAAAAAATTGAAAATAAGAGCATTTTTTCAACTCAAGTCCTTTTTTCCAGCTCACATAACAATGATTTTTCCACTTATTGCTTTTATTTCCTCACACTCCTTATTCACAACTCAAAGTCATAAAGACAAATCATAAATCCATAACACAAGAAGTAATCAACAAAATTTTCCATATTTTATCATACTCTTCATATTCAAACTCAAAGAATAAAATAAAAATCAAATACCAAATATAACCAAGGTTAACTTAAAATTTCAAGACATAGAAAAATTTAACTTAATGCACAAGGTTACTTTTTTAAAAAAAATAAAAATCCAGTCAAAATGAATAACAAATTCATATTTAAAGTTAAAAAGAAAAGTATAACTTTATTATAGACAAATTACTCAATTGTAAGCTCAAAAATCAATTTTACATAAATCTATAGTAAAATTGGAAAAATCTTATCCCAAATATCATTCAAAAAGAAATTAAGATGAAAACATATAAAGTATTGAGTTGAATTCCCCCCCCTCCCAATAATTAAACTGGACATTATCCTCAGTGGCCCAAAAGAGGACCTGAATAAAGTATATCCAAAGGGACTGTGAAAGATCAAGGAAATGAAAATGAACAAAGTTGAATTCATCCCAGAGCATATTTTCTTTGACAATGATGGATTTGTCCTAAAATAAAAGAAACACAACAAAAAGCATAAAACTATAATAAAAGCAAAACGAAACAAATAGCTAAAAGATAACTAACACCTAAGAAAAGTCATTAAAATTCAAAAAGAAAAATAATCAAAAGAAAAAAAGTAGAAGTAGAAATAAAAGTTGAGGAGTATAAAGTCAGTCACCAACAAAATCATCATCATTCTCAAGATCATCATCACCGCCTACAGTGTCGCTAGTAGAAGCACTGCCCATGTGGGCAGAAAACTGCTGTATCCATTTAGACAATCACTACTCATGAGCATCCTACTTCCTATGCATACTAGCTAGTGAATGTCGAAGCTGGAGCAGAACAATCATCTGAGTCTCCATCCCGAGTCTCCGATGCTACATCTGAGTGCACATCTCAGCCTTGAACCCAGCACTATGCTGTGATCTCGAACTACTGGCCTGAGCTCGAGGTTGTGGAGGTTGATCATCCTCCTCATCATCATCAGGGGTTATCTCCTCCATCCTAAGGTGTTAGACCTCAAAGGGTCTCGTCGATCTCCTCTCTCGCTCATGAAACCTATACCTACACTGAATTAGGGTATGCTTAGTCACAACATCTCACTCAGTGATGGTCTTAGTAAGCTCCCAATCACAACCCACTCCAAAGGTCTCAATGATATGCATGACTACCAATGGAAAGACAAAGGCCTTGGAGGAAGGGCGAGAGTAGACTACCTCTCTCATAGACTGGATGGTAAGTGAGGTAAGGGGGATAGGCTCACTCTGAAGCATCTTGTGAAGGATATAGAGATCAATCACCCAAGACTCATTGAAACCACTAGCTTTAGGTACAACATTAAATGAGAAGATATAGAATAGAGCACATAGTTAGGCTTCAAGGTCATTATTGGAATAATAGCCCACCAGTCCTACAAGTCCCCTCTTATACATTCCCAAGGTAGTACAAATGTCAATCACACTCTAGGCAGCTTCAGAAATAATTTTATGGTTATGATGGTCTATAGCTATCTATGGATCATCATTGGGTACACTCAAGATAGCAGCTAGTCTAGTCCTATCACACTCAATTGGGATTGTAATAACCCTCACGTTTATTCTTTGATTAGCTACTACTTTGTATAGAATAAGAATTTATATAAGTGACCAGAACAGGAAATGATTAGTATAATGAGATGAACATTTTGGTACGCTAAAAAAATATTTTGAGGCATTATTGGGATTTTGAAATTGTAGGAATCCACATGGAATTTTGAAATTGTTCTACCCGTACATTTGTACTTCAATTGGTGACTACTTTGTACAGAGTGAGAATTTGGGTATAAGATTGGAACAAAAGTTGATCAGTACGATGAGACAAACATTTTAGTATAATTTGACCCCGAATGGAACCTTGACCGCTAATCGCAAAGAATTGAGAATTTTGATTCCTAGCATTGAGTTTAGTAAAATCCATAGATTCTATTGGTGGAATAAAATATTTTCTTGATACGGGCCGGAATTATAGTTATTTTTTGAAGACATTCTGAAATGCGATCGAGATTGAGACAGGAGGTATAACATGATTGGTGGATGAAAGTAAGTGTTAAAATATCACTGGAGAAGTGACATATTTGTGGGATTATTTAATTACAAAAGCTTGTTGAATAAGTTTAAGAATTAAGGAATTTAATTAAATAACCCAGTAAGAAAAATGATTGAAAATGGATAGCCCACAATTTATTATCAAATGGTCACAATTGTTCACCATATATGGTAGTGGAGGGCTGTAAAATAGCAAGAATTTTGTCCAAACAAGAAGTTAGAAGGAGAGAAGGAAAAAGAAAAGAAAAGGAAGGAAAATAGAGAGAAAATAGGGAGAAAAAGAAAAAAGAAGTGAGAAGGGGTTTTCAAGGAAGAAGAAACGGGAAACTTAGAGCAATTCAAGTTTGGAGAATCTTATACACGAGGTAAAAAATTTACTTCATGAATTAAAGTTGTAGATTAAGGTGCAAGGATTATTTTGATATTAATTTTGTTAGGAAATTCATGAGAATTATAAACAAATATTTGGAAATAGCTATGATTTTGGGGTTATTGTGTGTGCTGTGTGTAGTGGTGCATTTAGAGGCATGTATGCTATGTTTTATATGATGTTTGATGGTGTTTTGAAGATGGTTTAAAGAGTTGTTCATGGCTGCAAAAATGGAAGATGGAAATAAGATAGCAAATGGTTTAATCGTTAAAGAAAATGGAATATTGTTATTGTTATTCAAAGCTGTTAGTTTTGTTGTTGTTTAAACATGAAAGATACTGATTGTGTATGACTGGAATGAAGAAGTATTATGTGATTTTTAGATGATAAACAAAGGATTGCAATGATTAAACGACATATATATTGTATAGGAAAGAAAAGAGAATGCATTATATGAAGGAAAGGAACAAAACGGAAATTTTGTTTTGAAGAATTTCCGAGCAGCTTTGAAGAACGAATAAACTGTATAAATTGGCTTGTTGTTCTGGAACCCCATGACCTTAATCTTGTAGCTAAATGTCTAAGGATTATTTTGGGACTAATTTGACATGATTTGGAGTTGTGAATAAAACGTTATGCTATAAATACCAAAGGTTGTCATTTCAGTTACTAGATTGAAGTGCTGAGATATTATGGACAGAACTGAATAAAATTTAAAGGGAAATAAGTATTTTATGAATTCAAAATCATCAAGGAATGTCTTGAGGACATTTTGGAATTAGTTTGGTATCAATCGGACTTGTCAATCAAATGTTATGACAAGAATACAAAGGTATGCCAAAGTGAGAAAATGCAGAATTTTAGTTTAAGAGAGTAAAGCTATGAGTTTATTTCATGTGAGCTATTAAAGGTATAAAGGATTAAGAATTCATGTGAAGGCCTTGAAAATATGTTTGTGGAAAAGAAGAATGAAATGGAATTGAGTTACCTCGAGAAGTATATTCCGTTTTAGTCTAAAATGAAAAAATAGGATATTCGATAATTTCCTTAGCAATAGTAATTAGCGATATGCATTGGTTATGAAATATAAAATAGTAAAGGAAGTGGGAAATAATAACCGATGTAGGTTATCTACTTTAAAAGTCTCGCAAAGGCTTAAAGATTGCAACTACCGTATAATGCAATAGCTAGGACATAAGGTGCCCACTTGTTTTACAAACTTTGTTTTATGCTAGTAAAATTATGTTTTACTAAGAACTGTTCTATGAATCCTTTTGGTTTCTATGAATGAGAATACAGTTTTTCTGAGAAAGAAATTACATCATAATATGACAGGTTTGAATGAAAACATGGATTTTCATTTTTGGAATTATTTATAGTAAACAATCGTTTTCTAAAGTATATCAATGAGGTTGAGGAGCCTTTGTGTTTTCATGAACAAAATATGGTTTTCCTAAATGGGAAATAGATTCTCTGAATGGGAAATTATTGGAAACTTTAGGAAATAATATTTTCTACAAGGACTTCTGGGTCACTTAAATTATGAATAATTCTTAGGTACACATGTATGCTTGAAAGGCTTTCTTCTCATTAATCATGGGCAACAATGGGTCAAATCCTTAGTTTAAATAGTGAAACCTAAACAATGGAAATTTGTAGCCAAAATGAAGGAAAATTACTATCCATCTACACTATAGCAAACCCTTGAAGAACTAAGCCCCAAAGAAGCATAAGAATCGTAGCAAGATCAACTATAAATTCACCTAAAAATTCTAAAAACAACAAAGGATTCAAGAACAAAATAAATAGAACTATAGGCACCCAAATAATGGAATTCAAGATAAACCTTAAAAGAACAAAACAACTAAGACCTAATCAAGAGAAACCACATTGGATTATTCATAAGATTTTAGAGACTCATTTAAAGAGAGAACTAAGCCTGAAGCATGGTCTTAAGCAAGATTTACAAAGAGGTAAAGACCTCCCAAGACTCTCTTTCAAATTTGAATAATGTAGATTGATTACCTTGTCAAATCACTAAAAAGATGTATTTATACTACTATAATCCTAGCTAAGTGATTACTAAAAACCTTAGACAAAATAAAGCCTTAAAAGGTCTTTACATAGTGTTTAAAGTAGAAAGAAACCGAAGAATATCATAAAAATCAACAAAACAGGGGGTCGGCCCTGACAAGACCCGGCGCCAGGTCTACACTGGAATTCTAGTATTTTGCCAGTTGCGCACATAAGGCACTAGCTTAGCTTGCTGTGACTGGTTCTGGGTCAGCTCTGGTTCACTGGGCTTCAGCGTATTCTCCCTTCTTTGGCACAGGCTTGAGTTTTTGTTGGGATCCCTTTTAGATAGCCATCAAATTGAGCTCGTGGCTGCCTTCATCATCCTTCCAAATTTCTCACATCCTCAAACATGGTTGTAGGAACAATTTAATATCATCTTAGAACTTCTTAATCCTTGATCTTGTCATTAGTCCTTGCAAGATTGTTCCCCCTTCTTGAGATTGAACCAATTGGCTAGCTTGATTCCTATCATCTCCTCTTTCTTGAAGTTGATTTTTCCACGAATCATCACCTACATCAAAAGGAGTTTAGTCACTAACGTTAAACATTGCACTCACTTTATACTCACTAGGAAAATCGATCTTATAGGCATTATCTCCAATTTGGGCAATAGCTTGGAAGGGCCCATTACCTTTTGGGTCTAATTTGCTTCTTCTTTAAGTAGGAAATCTCTCCTTGTGATGGTGCACTCATACCCAATTACCGGCCTCAAATAAAACCTTTTTCCTTCATTGATTTCGCTTAAGGGTGATTTCTTCATTTCAACTTGCAATAGTTGCTTTCATCTTTTCATGGAGAATCTTCACCACTTCCGCTTTCTTAGCCCTATCGAGGTTTATCCATTCACCTAGCAAAAGGACGAAATCCAAAGAAGTTAGAGGGTTAAAACCATATATAATTTCAAAGGGAGAATAAGAAGTAGTAGAATGAATGGCCTTATTGTAAGCAAACTGAATGTGTGGCAAGCATTCTTCCTAATTCTTCAAGTTTTTTTTTTTTTTTTTTATGGTGGTCCTCAAGAGTTGGGTAAGTGTTCAGTTGACCACTTCTGTTTGTTCATCCGTTTGAGGGTGACAAGCTGTGGAAAACAAAAGATTTTTGTAAAGTTTGTTCTTAGTGTCCCTATCTGATACAATAGTCTTTGAAATCCCATGCATTCTCACCACTTCCTTGAAGAATAAATCTGCAATATAAAAAGTATCATTAGTCTTGGAACAAGTCATAAAATAAGCCATTTTCAAGAATTTATTAACAGCCACAAATATGGAATCCTTACCCCCTTTGGATCTAGGCAATCATAAGATAAAATCCATTGAAATATCAACCCAAGGAGCATTTGGAGGGGGTAAAGGAGTGTACAAACCAACCATGGGAAAGTGATCTAGATTTAGCTTTCCTACAAGTTATGCCTTAAGAACAATATTTCTCCACATCCCTTCTCATTTTTTGCCAAAAGAAATATTCCTTAAGAATGTCTAAGGTCTTTGTAACACTAAAATGTTCCATTAATCCCCCACTATGGGCTTCCTTAACTAGAAATTCTCTAATAGACCCTTTTAGCACACAAAGCCTTGTCTCCCTAAACAAAAACCTGTCATGCCTATAATATTTAGCAAATGCACATTTCTCACAAGCATGAAAAATATCCCCAAACTCCTCATCATTATCGTACAATTATTTCATAAGTTCAAAACGAAGAAGTTTAGCATCCAAAGAGTTTAAAAATGCATACCTTCAAGATAGTGCATCCGCAACTACATTCTCCTTACTTTTTTTGTATTGAATGACATAACAAAATGTCCTAATAAACGCCATCCACCTTGCATGCCTTCTGTTCAAATTTTGTTGTTTTTTGAGGTGTTTATGGGTTTCATGGTCGGTATGGATCACAAACTCTCTTGGTAATAGGTAGTGTTGCCAATATTTTAAGGTCCTAACCAAAGCAAAAAGTTCTTCGTCGTAAGTGGACTAATTGATGGCCACCCCAGATAATTTCTCACTAAATTATGCAATGGGCTTCCGATCTTGGTTTTGAACCATACATATTCCTACCCCACTTGCATCACATTCCATCTCTAATGCCTTTTCAAAGTTTGGTAGGATGAGAATTGCAACTTGGCTTAATTTGTCTTTGATGGCTTGAAAGGCTTGTTGTTGGGCTTCCTTCAACCTAAATTCCACTTTTTTCTTTACCACTTCGATTAGACGGGCTGCGAGGGTACTAAAGTTCTTGATGAATCTTCTAGAGAAACTAGCTAGCCTATGGATACTATGAACTTGGGTATTGGTGATAGGAGTGGGCCAATCTTGGATGGCTTTTACTTTTTTCTCATCAACCTCAATCTCTTTTTGCACTCATAACATACCCAAGGAACATAACCCTCTCCAAATAAAAAGAGCATTTTTTCAAGCTAGTATATAATCTCTCCCTTCTAAGAATAACAAGCACACATTGAAGATTATTCAAATGATCCACATATGATATGTTATTTATTAGTATATCATCAAAGTACACAACAATAAACTTTCTAATGAATTCCCGTAGAACATGATGCATTAGACACACGAAAGTACTAGGAGCATTAGACAACCCAAAAAACATAACAAGCCACTTATACAACAATCCTTGCTTAGTTTTTAAGACCGTTCTCCATTCATCCCTTTCCCTAATCCTAATTTGGTGATAATCAGATTACAAATTAATTTTAGAGAAAATGCATACCCCAAACAACTCATCAAGCAAGTCATCTAGTCTAGGAATGGGATAGTGATACTTAACCATGATATTGTTATGGCGCGACAATCCACTCACATACGCCACATCCCATCCTTCTTGGGAACCAAGAGAATTGGGACTGCACATAGGCTCAGGCTCTTTCTCACATATCCCTTCTCAAGCAATTACTCCACTTGTTTTTGTAATTCCTTGGTCTCCTTAGATTGGTTCTATAGGTTAGTCGGTTGGAGATGACGGCTCTGGACATAATATCTATTTGATGCTCAATTTCTTTTATAAGTGGCAATACTCCCGGCACCTCCTTTGGAAAAATATTGCCAAACTCTTGAAAAATGGCTGCAATTTCATTAGGTAAAGACAAAGTAGAATCATTAGTAGACACATAAAATCCTTTGCAAATAAGAAGAATAATTGACCTTTTAGTTTCTATGAAATCACTCTCTTTTTCAAAATAGTTTACTCTTCTGTTATCTCTTCTCTCTTGTCCTTGCTCACTTTTATCCATAATAGTCAAAGAAGTTTTCTTTCCCATTCTCTCCCTCAACTTTTTCTCTTTTCTCTCTTGTTATTTTCTGTCTAACTCTTATTTTTGTTTGGCATTTTTTGCTCCCTTTTTCTTTTCTCTTTCCCTCATGGATCTTTATTCTTTGTTCACCTCACTTGGGGGCATGGGGGTCAGTGGGAATTTGGAACCCTTTTTGAAAATGGAATAAATGTTCTTCCTCCCATCATGCTTCACATTTCTACTATATTTCCAAGGCCTCCCTAGGAGCAAGTGACCTACTTACATAGGCACCACATCACATAGCACAACGTCTTTGTAATTCCCCATCTCAAAAGATACCAAGACTTATTTGTTAACTCACAACTCCCCACTATCATTCAACTATTGTAACTTGTAGGGTTTGTGGTGCTTAATCCATTTCATGCCCAATTCATCAATTAAGCTTGCGCTAATCACATCAGTACAAGTCCCACTATCCACGATGACACTACAGGGGGTCTTGTTGATTAGACACCTTATGTAGATTATGTTCTCTCTTTTTGTTGATGGTCATGGTCTTCAATTACTTGAGAACTCTATAATCTTTTTGTGACTCCAACTAAGGAATACTCTTGGCTAACTACTTTCACTTCATCACTTCTCTCTTCCATATCTTTTTTTTAGTCTCCTTGGCACCTTTTTCCCCCTTCTTCCTCGTCGGTTGAGACTTTTTCATAGGGGTTAGTGTACATAGCCCTTTTTCTTGGACACTCATGCGAAGTATGCCTGTAGCCAAGACACTTGAAAGACTTGATGTCTTTATTCTATTGTGGCCTCTCCATGGCTTTTCCCTTGTCCTTGTTCCAACCTTTCCTAGGTTTCCAATTTTCTCTAGGCTTCCATCATTCCCTTGCCCTATTATACTCCTTTTGCAAAGGTTTAGTAGCATCATCTCTCTTAGTTGGCATATTACTAGTGGTGCTTGGATTTGAAAGTGTAGGCTTACCAAAGGCCCTCTTCTTTAGTTGCCTTTCAGTCTTTATAGTGGCATGAACCATATTCTCAAAACGGTCATAGGAGTGCAACTCTACCAAATTAGCAATTTCCCTATTTAATCCTTCCAAGAACCTGGCCCTTGTTGTTCTATGGTCCACTTGGATTTTATCTCTTATTAACATTATTTTCATTTCCTTATGGTAATCCTCCATACTCTTATTCCCTTGTTTGAGTGATTGAAGTCTTTAGTATAGGTCATAATAGTAGTGGTGGGGATCAAACCTAGTTCTCATCATGTCCTTTAACAAGTTCTAATTTCCCATGGTTTCTACTCCCATTTACCTTCCTTGAGTAGTAACTTACTCCCACAAAACCAATGCATACTCCAAAAAATCCAAATAAACTAGTCTCATCTTTGATCTTTCACTATAAGTATAACAAAAAAAATATTTTCATTTTGCTCTCCTATTCAAAATAGGCTTCAAGCTCACTCTTTTTATAGAATGTAGGTACCTTTATCTTGATATGTCTCAACTCTCTCTTCTCTTCATTTCCTTCTCTCCTACTTCTTTTGTTGCCCCATCCTCTATTGAGTTCCCCATATGCATCACCTTGTTGCCTTTCATACCATTTATCAACTCTCTCAAACTCTTTTTCCAACCCCCTTGGATTGTTTCCACCATTCATTCCTTGGTCCCTACCTTGTCCTCCTCTGATACTATGTCCTCCCCCCCTCATGGAAGCTTGATAGAATCCCTGAATAGAATGCTCATCCCACTCTTCACCTTGTTGAATATTTAAAGGTGGGGTATGGGCAACATCATCCTTCATTCTAGGGCTAGGAGCTTCAAATAGTCCTTGGCCCCTTCTTTGTGCTAGATAGAAGATTAACCCAAATGTTATCTCAAACTTGTGATTTCCCTTGTCGTATCTTCAAACCTATTGTGCATTTTTCTCATCATAGCATTTAAATCCTCTCACAAAGCCCTCGCATAAAGTGGTTCTTTTATGGCCTACTATGTCCACTTAGGTTAGACAAAGAAATTTCTTGTTCATAGGCCATGGCGATGGAATATTTAATACGTTATATCTGCAAAAGAGATTAACAAAAAAAAAAAAAAGGATCCTCTCTTCACTCCATTCCGTGTTTACTCTTAAAGATATTCACTCTACACCAGTGTTTATCCTCTTTGGCTCTTTTGATAATAGTTTCACCCTTTTACCTTTTTCTCACACTCAAACCTTCTTGCTCAATCCCAATTATGTCCAATTGCTAAAAATTTTATCTAGCTAAGTGAGTAAACAAAAATCAATGAAGTTTTCCAATTAAGGGTCTTAGGGAAATTTTAACAAATACTTGTTAGGCAAATTAAATAAACAAGTTTTTCAAGCAAGAATTTCAAGGAATAAGGACTCAATTTGTTCCAGGACATTCACAAAAAATTAAAGGAAGCAATTTCAAATAAGAAACGAACAAGAATTAGCAAGAATGAAGAAAGAAGAAGAACTAGTAAGTAGGAATATGAAGAACAAGATAATCACAAGTGTGCAATATTAAAGATGAGTTCAATAAGAAGGGATTTCAATAATAGAGTGATATATCAAGTTCTAATATCCCAAGAAATGAAAAATTGAAAGCCAAAACTCTCAACTATAGCCACAAACAATCCCATAGAACATTTATTAAACACTTTTGTTGCAATCCCGTCACTTAAAACCAACCAATATTTTCACCTATATTCAAGCCTATTTTCACTACAAACACGATATAAATTTTTTTTTCAAGCATTGTAATAACATTAAGGAGCAATTTTTCTTTGAGGGAAAATTAAGAAATAACAAAGATATCATGACCTTTTTGAGGCATTGCTTTGAGTTACGGTATTTCCCCTGTTTTTCTTCAACTTTATAGGACTCCTTTTCTTAATTTCAAGGTTTTATTGGAATTAAGGCTCTCCTTGCTCTGATACCAAATCTTTGAGTGCTTAAATTGATGGAACAATGGGCAACAGTGGGTCAAATCCTCAGTTCAAATAGTGGAACTAAGTAGTGGAAATTTGTGGCCAAAGTGAAGGAAAATTACTATCTATCTACACTCTAGTAAACCCTTGAAAAACTAAGCCCCAAACACCCACAAGAATAGTAACAAAATCAAATATAAATTCACCTAAATATCTTTGAAACAATAAATGTATTCAAAAACAAAAGAAGTAAAACTATAGGCATCCAAATAATGGATTCGAGATAAATCTTAGAAGAACAAAGCAACTAAGACCCAATCAAAAGAAACTACATTGGATTATCCACAGGATTTAGAGACTCATTTAAATGGAGGACTAAGCCCTAAGTATGGTCTTGAACAAAATGAACAAGAAGGGAAAGACCTCTCAAGACTATCTTTCAAATTTGAATAATGTAGATTGATTGTTTTATCAAATCACTAAAAAGATGTATTTATACTATCCTAAGACTAGCTAAGTGATTACAAAGGCCCTCAGACAAAATAAGGCCTTAAAAGGTCTTTACATAGTGTTTAAAGGATAAAATATCGGAGGAAATTATAAAAATCGGCAAAACATGGGGTCGGGCACGATATGACCTAGCACCGGGTCTATGTTGGAATTTTAGTGCTTTGCCAACAGTGCATACTCAGCTACAGCTCAGCTTACTGGGCCCGGCACCAGGTTGACTTTGGTCCACTGGGCTTCAGCATTTTCTCCTTCTTTTGATGCAAGCTTAAGTTGTTGTTTGGATCCCTTTTGGATAGCCGTTAAATTGAGCTTTTGGCTGCCTTCATCATCTTTCCAAATCTTTATCATCCTCAAACATGGTTGTAGAAATAATTGGATATCACCTTGGAACTTCTTGGTCCTTGATCTTGCCATTGATTCTTGTAAGATTATTCCCCCTTCTTTGGATTGAACTAATTGGCTAGCTTAATTTCCATCAAGTATTTGCAAGCTTTGCATATGGGATAGCCTTCTATTAGTAGAAGTGCCTACTTTTTTTAAAAATGGGGTAGTGATATTGAATCAAACTGAGTTTTCCAAATGTAACTGAATTTTGAATAAACACTCCAATAAGGAGTTGTAGATCTATTTTTAGTAAAAAAAAATACAATGTTTTTCCTATAATGGATTATGAAATGAAGGTCAATAACATTTTCTCCTATTTTCTTTATAAAGCATTAGCACACTCGGGACTTACTGAGTGATTTTCACTCACACGTGTATTATTTCTTTTTGAAAAATTTAGGAATCAGAGGCACAACGAAAGTGCGATAGACTCTATGAGGCTTATAATGTATCTCAAATTTATTGTGCTTTAAATATGGGATAAAAAGACAGACTCCATACATCTTCTTATATTTAAATAAATGCATTTTGAGCAAAATTTTCACTGTGTTCTAAGTTAAGTTTGTTATAAAGACCCATTATCTGGGCAACTGGACGGGGCAGCATCCCACATAAGTGAAGCCAACTATGTTATGGAAAGTTTAGGTGTTACAAGGACCCCCTTTACCGTAGTAGAAATTGTCTCCAAGTTGTTTTTCTTTTTGTCCTGCATGTTAGCATAAAACTCTCTAACCTTCACTGGACAATAAGCACCCTGGAGTCTAATAATAGGCTCTCATCCCAATCTCCTAAACATAGTAGATAATTCATTACAAAAAAAAAGTGGCTTTTCGCAATGCCAGAGAAAGTGTGGCAAATACGTTTTTTGCACAAAAATGCCACAGTTTTCAATACAATATCACTACATATTATAGTCGTTGCAAAAAGTCTGCCACCATTTTGTGTCCACAGGGAATACTTTTTACCACAGATTTACCACAGTTTTGGAACCATTGTTACTAAAGTGTAATATTTGTTCATGAAATTTTTATCACAGTTTTTTCCAATGGTTATTAACTATGGGAAAAATTTTTATTTTTTTGTCACGATTTTTTCAACATTTTCACAACTGTGGTAAATATTATTTGTTACAAATAAAATTCCATTCAAAATAATACTCTTTGTCACGGCTCTTTTCCAAATTGACATAACTGTAGGCAATGCACATTTGCTACAATTTCCTTGCTGTTGTAATTAAAACTTTTGCCACGGAATTCTTAATATCAGAAAAAATATTTTGTCACAATTTTTTGACAAATTTTTTACATTTTTATATATTAATCTTTTTCACTACAAATGTAAATATGTAGTATATTGTATTTATCCTAATAACCTTATTTGAAATTATCCATCATAAAATGAAAAATTGTAGTGAAAATATTAAACTAATTTTCCCTCTACTTTAACAATATCATCATCTACTATACATATAAAACCATTAAAACCTCTAATATTAACAATCAACTATCATCTGTTGATTGAACATTCAAAATGCCATCTTCCATTAATAATAACTTAATATACGCGAAAAAAAAAACTAAATGAAGTAGGATAAGTAACATGAATCTAATCCTTGATATTAATTCAAAATAGGCCAAAACAAAACAACAATTCTAACCATGACATCCATCAGAAGTTATAAAAATTCATTAAGGATAAAAAATAATGCCATAGTTAAATGAACCTTCAACTACCTTGATCTTCATTCCTCCTGTCATTAAGAAAAAAAATGATAAGATTACTTCTTAATAAAGCTCATAAAAATCTATTTTTCATCCAGCATAAATTAAACTCACTACTAAACCTCTCAAAAGAAACTACAGAATATGATAAGTTGTTTCTAAGCAAGTACACACAAAGATAAGCAAGATAGCCTGAAGTGAGATTAGAACATGAATGAATGAGAACCCAAAATTCCAACTTCAATTGCAAGTGAAGACCAAATAGTAATCAAATGCAACAAAAATTTTTATGCCTACTCCATTAATCTCATTTTACTCATGCAAAGTATATAAATCTTGTTGATTATAAGTGGAAGACAAAAGATGCACATACATGCCATCATATTTCAACAGACATATTCAAGCAAGTGTTGTTGGTTGCATAATCCGCAAGAAATTATTTCTCATGAAACTAGATTACGTACATAAAATCCATATTTCAAATTAGGCAAGAATATACCTAAACCACTCAGGAGGTCATTTTCTTTTAAACGCCAACACATGCCAAAAAGTACAGTGTAGTAATAAGCAATAAGCTCTATTAAGTTAAAGTGTAATAGAAGTTTAACAAGTTTTGAGCTCTATAATAATAAAATTATTATCATTTTTGTAAAAGGAAGAGAGATTTTAAGTTCATCAAAAAAAATTCCAGAAATTAATCAAAATGAACAGGGAACAACAACAATTATAATATAGCCAAGATCGTATTAACATCTAAATTGTAGAAGAAAAAAAATCTAATACAAAACTGCAGAATCATACCAGATCCTAGCATAAATTTATACAAGTGCATTGACATCTAAATCACAGTTAATTTCTTCTAATATAGCCAAGTGATGGGAATCAATCCAGCCAAATGGTTCAATCTCAAGAAGGGGGAATGACCTTGCAAGGACTAATAACAAGATCAAGGACCAGAAGACTCCAAGGTGATATCCAATTGCTCCTACAACCATGTTTGAGGGTGGAAGAGATTTGGAATAATGATGAAGGCAGCCAAGAGCTCAATTTGATGACTATCCAAGAGGGATCCCAACAATAACAACTCAAGCTTGCACTAAATAAGGGAACAAATGAGGGAGAAAACACTGAAATCCAGCTGCTAGAGCCTACCTGGCCTTGAGCCCAGTAGGCTTACTTGGCGTCAAGTGCGTGCTGCTAGCAAAATGGTGGAATTCTAGTATAGACCTGGCGCCAAGTCCAGCACGTACGTCTGGAGCCGGGTTATGTCAAGCATGACCCTATATTTATCAATAGTGGATGGAGTTTATTGGGACATTTTCTTATATCATTTAATACAAAAAGGATAAAGAGAATGTAGTTGCGAATGCATTGTATGCACTTTTAAACTTTTTAGATTCTAAACTTCTTGGTTTTGAGCTTGTGAAAGAATTGTATGAAAATGATAAGGAGTTTATGGATATCTTTCATGCTTGTGAAAATTGTGCATTCGCTAAGTACTATAAGCATGGCGGATTTTTGTTTAGGAAGTCAAGACTTTGTGTGCCTAAAGGGTCCATTAAGGAATTACTAGTCAAGGAGGCCCATTGTGGGGGATTAATGGGATATTTTGGTACTGCAAAGACCTTAGGCATCCTTAAGGAACCTTTTTTTTTTGGCAAAAAATGAGAAGGGATGTGGAGAGACATTATTCTTAATGCATAACTTGTAGGCGAGCTAAATCTTGGTCACTTCCATATGGATTGTGCACCCCTTTACCCATTCCAAATGATTTTTGGGTTGATATTTCAATGGATTTTTTCTTAGGATTGCCTAGGACTAAAGGGAGTAAGGATTCCATATTTGTGGTATAACACCCCACTACCTACGTACCCTATTAGGACTAGGGATGCCTCCCCATCCATAGGACAAGGTGTCTTTAAAACTAGGACTCACAAAAGAAAGGAAAGAAATAACTCAAAATTTTAAATTATTACAACCCAAGCAATACATGAACAGGTTCCAAAAATAAATAAATATATGCTAAAGTCTCTCATTTGAAATACATAGGGAAAAGTAATAAGTCTTCAAAACATAGGTAATCTCTAATCAATAACCTTCACAGCAAGACTGGCCTAAAAACATGGTATAAAAGGTGGCGAGACATAAATCTCAGTAAGCTCCTGTGTGCTTTAAGTGTTTCAGGTAAAGTAGTTCATGTATGCAGGTTGAGAAATTTTCATAAAAGAAAGTGCTAACAAACCTCAAATAAATTTCACAAATAAAGGGTGGTGTTTTCTTTTCAAATCATGGATGTATAGAATAAATACAACCACCCAAAAGAGGTAGCCCTAGCAGCACACTTTATGCACCATGACAAATGAATGTTCAGGATGCCACACTTTGTGCATATTGACACAAGGTAGGTGTACGGCCTACCGAGTGAGATACTCCTCCATCTTTACAACCAAACTTACTGGTTGTCCATTTCGGAAATACATAGTCCACTTGACTGATCTTGCTGGCTCGAATCTGTACAACCTACAGGACTGACATCCTATCAAAGAAGGTCTCACCCGTCAGAGGTGGCCACCTATTGAGAGATTTACCCTAACCCTTCAAAGACTAGTCTTAGTAGTCCACCCTTATTAAGTACTTAACGTTGTGCTCGTCCCACTTGGAAAAAGAAAGATCACACAATGATTCTCTTTGAAATAGCAATTATAATTTCCAAAATTCTTGTTAAAGTTGGTTTTTAGGAAAAGGTTAGCAATTTTAATAAAATTACTTGTTCAACTTTAATTGGTTTGCTTGATTGAAAAGAAAAGGAAAATTGTCCATAATTGCATTTATAGTGCAAATTCTCATTTACATGGTACTTGGCTTGCTAAGGTAGTTTTGATCTTCAAACAACTTTATGTAGGAACTTACCTGATCTTTTGCTCTTCTTGAGTACAAAAGTCTTCCAAGGTAGGTCAACCTAACCCTACCTAAGGTAAATACAAGGTATAAGACAAACATCCAAACAATACTTGCCTTAAATAAATAATTCTTAGGTCAACTAGCCACAACAACATCTAACTACGACCACAATGCCTTAAGCTTTAATAATAGTTGATAAGGTATTTTATAAAATAAAATTAGTTTGAGAAGTTAAAATAAATAGGTGTTATAAATAAATAATAAGTAATAAATTATAATATTAACTATTTATTAACAAATAATAAATAATGAGTAATATTGATAATCAATAAAATTAGTAATAAATGAGTAATAATAAATCCTAAGTAATATTGGTAATAAATAATAATTAAATAATAATATTATAAATATTAAGTGATATTAATAATAAATTATACTTAATTTTAATTAATAAATAATAAATAAAATTAATACTAAATAAATTATTATAATATAACTAATATTTTTAAGTGTAAATAAAATTTTTAGTAAGGCTAAATAATAATAATATGAATATAAAAGTCATTTGATACTAATTAATTCCAATATATTATTATTTATATTTAATAATAATATTTTATTTATTTATCTAATAATAATATTTTAAATATTCCTCAATTTCAAAATTACTTAGTGTTTTTCCAATTTAGTAAATTTAAATTTAATAATAACAATAATAATAATAATAATAATAATAATAATAATAATAATAATTCCAAAAATAATAAAGGTAGTTCTTACAATAATTTTATTACTAGAGAAAATCCATACACATACTTATACATACATGGATTCAACAAATAACATGTCAATTTATCAAAAAATAGACTTGAATTAACACATATTACAATAAGGATAGTTTTAAACTAGTAATAATTTTTAGCATGGCATTTGCTGGCTAAAACAACATAAGAGCATAAGCATGGCATTGGTAGTAATAATCTCTATCAAACTAACTTCTACAAATGACATATGAACTCATAACATAAATCTACTCCCAAGTTTATCATATTCATAATCTCACATACTTTATGTAATAGCCTTAACCCACACAACCTCCAAATTAAATAATCACCATCTTCATATGATATACATGTCTCTATCATGCTTTCAACAAATCAGGAAACCAACCACACCATTCTACCTATCTTCAGTTCAAAATAAATAAGAAGAGTTCTGTTTAAAATACTTGTTTGATGACTCTTGAAGTTTGGAGATGTTTCTTATCAAAAGAGAACCTTGAGTGCTTGATGGCTTCAATGATCCAAAAATTGTCTATGGTTGTTCATCATTATTTCGGCTAAAAGAGATTAAGAGAGTAAGAGGAAAAGAGTGAGAGTAAGAAGAGAAGAATATATAGAAGTTGAAAAGAAGAACAAGAACAAGAAGATTGTTCTTATTTTACTTTTTTAGTGTTCTTCGAATCTTCAACAAAAAAGGGTGGTTTGATCCGTTTGAAGGTTCAACTTTGTGTGTTTTGGTGTTATAAAGTACATCAAGGAAGAATATAGGCTGAATACTAATGGTTTAGAGAGTTTAGGAGTGATTGGAGATGTTTAGAAGTGATTTAGGCTTGAAGATATGTAGTATGTTCTTGGTGTTCTTGAGAAAAATTGAGAGGAAAAGGAATTTCGTGTGTGCTGTGTGATTGATGCCCGAATGGCCTAGGTTAGGGGAATCTTTTGGTTATCCAAGAATGAGAGAGGGAGTTTCATCTTTTTCAAAATTCAAATTAAGAGAAAAGTGGAGATGTTTGAGGTATAGGATTGGGTAATGGTGTTTGCTCTTCGAAGGTTTCTTGTCCGTCAATGGTGTATGGCTGAACTAGTTATGATTTAACCAAGGAATGGAGAGTTGTTTCAATCTTGGGCTGGCCAAAAATGGCTATGGAATAGCAGAGGATTTCTAGTTTTATCAACAAGCTAGATGAGTGTTTAAGGAAACAAAAATCTGAAATTTTATTTGAAGTTTGAAAAAGTTTGGATAGAGTGAAGATAGGAGTGTTCTGAGGTATGTTAATGAAGTCCTATTGATCAAGGTAGGTGGAGAAGCCAAGAGGTTCTATCCATGGCAGTATGAGGGCCAAAATTTGATCAAGTTTCCTAAATGAGAAGGTAAATCTGGAAAAAAAATTTTGGAATTGAAGCTTAAGAACACTTAGATTTTGAAATGGTTTTGGTGCAGAATTTTTGGTCATCTTTAGAATGATTTTGTAGCTGAAATTTAAGGGTGTTTGAAGGTCCATTAATGGTGGTTTTCCAACCATCATCTTGAAGAAGAAAAGAGAAAGTTTTAGCTGTTCATGAGTCCTAACAGATGGCTTCAAGATCATGTTTAAAGGTTGCTAGTTTGCTGGAAAAAAAATCTGGTTTGGCATTGTTTGTGAAGCTGTGAAAATTGAAGGAATTTCAGCCTTCATCCTCACACAAGAGGGTTGGTTCCTTGCAAGAATTAGGTAGAGAAGCTTGTTGCAATTTTTTGAAAACCAGCTTTAAAGAAAATCTAGATAATTTTTTAGATTTTTAACCAAAACAAGAACAAGAAAAAGATGGAGTTTTTGAAGAAATAGCTATGGTGATTTGATGGAAGCCTCTTCCTATTCTTCCTCCACATTTTCAGCCAACTATTATCCCCTAAGAGCTGGAATTTCAAAATTCCAAGCAAGGTAATTATCCAAGAATTTTATGGATATAAAAATAAATTAAAAAATTAGGAATAGTTTAAATTCAAAGAGGTTAGGACAAGGCTTGCAAAAATAATGGAGACAAGAATTCTTCTAGAATTCTTTTTAGGACAAGACCACATGGTTAAGACATTACCATTATGTGTTCCTTAAGACAACATTCCTAAATTTAAGGAACGTAAGAAAGAAGAAAATTTAAACATTGGTTAAGATAAATATTAATAAAACTTAAGTGATAGGATTTGAACTCAAGACCTTAGAGATTAAATCACAAAGCTCTAACCACTTAACCACATTAACTTTTATTCTTATTTTCTCAACCAATTATTCTTATTATCCAAGCCTCAAGCCATCTTCTTATTTCGACCACAAGCAAAATTACCTTTTTACCATTTCTACTCAACAAGCACAAATAAATCATAAAATCCATAAACCACAACTCTATAGCACACAAAATCATTTAAGAGATATATTTTATGCATGATGATATTAAATGCATCCCATCCCTCTTACTCTAGGGTAGGTTTAGGTGGAGTTTTACATGTAGTTGTTGATAGATTCTCGAAAATAGCTCATTTTATTTCTTGTTCCAAGACTAATGATGCTTCCTATCTTGCAGATTTATTTTTCAAAGAAGAGGTGAAAATGCATGGGATTCCAAAGACTATTGTTTCGATAGGGATACTAAATCCCTTAGTCATTTTTTGAGGGACTTATGGAACAAACTTGGCACTAAATTTTTGTTTTCCATAACTTGCCACCCTCAAATAGATGGACAAACAAAAGTGGTCAATCAAATACTTACCCAACTCTTGAGGACCGTCATAAAAAAGAACTTGAAGAATTAGGAAGATTGCTCACCCCACATTGAGTTTGCCTACAATAGGGCCATTTACTCTACTACTTCTTATTCTCCCTTTGAAGTTGTGTATAGATTTAACCTTCTAACTCCTTTGGATTTAGTTCTTTTGTCCATAGGTGAATGAATGAATCTTGACGGAGCCTAGAAGGCAGAATTGGTGAAGACTCTCCATGAAAAGGTGAAGGAAACTATTCCAATACGAAATGAAAAAATCACCCTTAAGCGAAATTAATGAAGGAAAAAGGTATCATTTAAGCCTGGCGATTGGGTATGGGTGCACCTTCACAATGAGAGATTTCCTACTCAAAGAAGAAGCAAGTTAGACCCAAGAGGTGATGGACCCTTCCAAGTCATTGCCCAAGTTAGAGATAATGCCTACAAGATCGATTTACCTGGAGAGTATAAGTGAGTGCAATGTCTAATGTTAGTGACTTCACTCCTTTTGATATAGGTGATGATTTGTGGAATAATCAATTTTAAGAAGAGGGAGATGATGGGAATCAAGCCAGTCAAATGGTTCAATCTTAGAAGGGGGAACGACCTTGCAAGGACTAATGACAACATTAAGGATTAGGAGACTCTAAGGAGATATCCAATTGCTCCTACAACCTGGTTTGAGGATGGAAGAGATTTGGAAGGACGATGAAGGCAGCTAAGAGCTCAATTAGATGACCATCCAAGAGGGATCCCACTAATAACAACTCAAGTCTGCACTAAAGGAGGGTGCAAAGGAGGGAGAAAACGCTGAAATCCAACTACTAGAACCTACTTGGTGTCGGGCCCAGGAGGCTTACCTGGCGCCAGATGCGTGCTACCAGAAAAATACTGGAATTCTAGTGTAGACCTATTGCCGGGTTATGTGGGGTAGGACCCCTTGTTTTCTAATTTTTTTTTTATTTCCTCTAATTTATGATGACTTTAAACGCTATGTAAAGTTCATTTAAGTCCTTATTGTGAAACCCCAGTCAAAACCAACCTTAGAGTAAGGGGGTTGGGATGCATATCATATTTTATTTCATGATTAAATATATTTTTATATGATTTTTATGTGCTTTGGATTTGAGTTTTATTGTCTTGAAGTCTTGTTTATGAGTATTGTGTGAGAGGGGCAAAATGGTAATTTTTGCCCGAGGTGAAAATAGGGAAATAGCTTGTGGATTGAATAGAAAATAATTTTTCTAGTGAAAATATCAACAAGAGTTGATGTGATTTAGTGGTTAGAGCCTTAGAATTAATTATGGAAGTCTAGGGTTCAAATTCCATCATGGAAGCTTTAGCTTGATTAAATTTTATTTTTGCTTGGGGAAGAGTAATTTCGGCCTTATGAGCTTGGAGTAAGGTAGGGATGATGTCCTAAGAGAGACGTGTTAGGAGCAACCTCATTCTACACCCTTACCTATTCGAAATTCCCAAAGGGAATTCATTTTTCCTTGATCTTTGTTTTTTCCTTAATTCTCAACTCATTAGTTTGATCAAGTGATTCTAGCCATTTTCTTTCCAGAAATTTCAGTAAAGTGTTGTGATCTTGTAGGATCAAAATGTCTTGGTAAAAGACTTCTTATGGTCTGAAAAATGTGGAAGAGTTGTGGGAAGTTCCAAGGGAAAAAATCCCTCTAGTGAGTTGGCTGAAAATTCCCTCTAGCTAGTTCATCTTCTTTATTGGAATGAGCTGAAAATTTTCCAGCTTGTTGTGCCTTCAAAATGTCGAGTTTCTTAGCTAGAATTCCCCCTCAAATGCTGCTAGAAAAATGGTCTTTAGGATCAGTTTGTAATATGAAATTCTTAGCCATTTTCGGACTACTTAAAGCTGGAGCAAAAGCAAGAAAATTCCTGTACAAATCACAGCTTTGAGAGTCCAAAACCAAGCTATTTTCTTCCAGATTTTGTTCAGTACCTTAGCCATGTTTTTCCTCTATGAAGAAGGCTAAAAACCAGCCTTGAAAACCCCTGAAGTCCCCCTTCAAACCCTCTGCAAGTCGGCTGGAAATGGCAGTCGAAAATCTGCCCAGCGAAAATTCTGGGCAGTCCAAGTTCCAGTTTTTGTTTTCTATTTTTCTCCCAGCCGAAACACCAACCTTATTCTACAAAAACCTTCCTTAAACCTCCAGTAACAGAGCTCCATTGTTCCCCTTAAGCTTCTGCATGAAATTCAGCAATGGCTATCCAAAAATCCCTCCACCAAATCCCTACAATTTTGCTTGATTGGTTTCCAAAATTCTAGCCACTTTTGTTTAGCAACCTTCCATAATATATCACTCAATTGATCAGACTTCTTCTTCATCATTGTGCACCTTAATTTCGGCCACCCTATGCTACCTTGAACCAGCTTTAATTCCTCAGAAAAACTGCTCAACCAGTCGGCCATAGGAGACCTTCAAAGCTTTTCAATTATCAAGATATTCTAGAAATATTTAGTTTCCAAATTCACTTCCTAAAAATATTCTTCAAGAATTGTAACAACTAACCTTTCCTTTTCCCTTCCAAATCAGAGAACACAACTCCCTAAACCCTACAGAAATTCGTCCAGCCTAATTCCCTCAGAATTTTTGGCATCTACACTACAATCTCTCAATTCCCTTCAATCTCCAAGAACACACACACTACACCAAGAACACCTACTACTTTCTTTCACCTAATACCCCTCCAAATCACTTCAAACCTTCACTAAAATCTCCAGATTTGACCTACTTACTGTTGTGAGTCCATCAACACCATTCTTAACATCAGACTCCTCAAATCATCTTGCTACTTCGGATCAAAACTAGAAAATTTCTGTGAAGGATAAGAACATTTTCAAGGTAAATTTACTCTTTCAACTTCATCTTCTCCAAACTTGATCTCTAGTGAAAACCTATGTGAATAAACATACTAATGATGTCTTCCTCTCTCTCTCTCTCTCTCTCTCTCTCTCTCTCTCTCTCTCTCTCTCTCTCATGGTCGAAATCCCTCTCCCTTGGCCGGATGACTTCTTCTTCCATAATCATGCTCTCGCCATCTCCCTTGGACAAAGTTAGACATCTAGAAGTTGAGATCTACTCTAAACTCCTTCAAGGCATTCATCAATCAAGTAAGTACCTTCAATCTTCCTTTTTAAACTCTAGAATCATGTCTCTAGGATGATGTTGTTAGAAGGTAGATGGCGATGGGATTTGAGTATGTGTTGTTGTTCCTGAAGCATGAGTATATGTATGATTGTGAATGAGATGGGATTTATGCATGGAAGGATTATATTGGTTGGTTGCATGTGAATTGAGGTTTGATGCATGTCATAGGTAGTATTTGTGTCAAAGCATGCTAGAGATTATGTCACCATTGCTGAATAGGATTTCTATTCATGATGGATTGGTAAAGCCATGATCATATTTATGCTAGTAGAGGTTAGATCATGCCTTGATAAATTTAGATCTATTCTTATATGAAAGATTTGGTCGATTTGATGAATTGAAGGATTGTGCATGTTCTTGATTGTGGTTAGCCATATGAATTTGAATCATGATTTAGTTGTCCCAAAACTAATTTTACTTCTTGAATAAAATATTCAATAAAATAATTTTTTTTTTTGTATTTTCGAAAAAAAACCCTAGGAAGGGTAGATTTGGACTATTATAAACAATAAGGATATTTTAGTCAAATAAATAATAGCTTTGCTAGAAAAATAATATATATATATATATATATATTATTTAAAATAATGAAATCAATTAAAGCCTTTTATTGAAATAATTATGATTAGTGAAATATTTATTACTACAAATTTAATTATTATCTTTTAATCAAAACCCATTAAGAATTTATTTATTATTTTTCAAGCAAGACTCATTAAATTCATTTTCAACTAATTTTAGCTATCAATTATTTTCTAACAACTAAATTATTAATAAATCATTATTTTACCTAAAACTACTTAGGACTCTTGATCAAATAAACTCTAAATTTTCCATAACAAGATTTAAGCTTCCAACTTATTAAAATTTATTTCCCAAACCATTAATTATTTTAAATATCACACTAGGCTCAACTCTTAAACCTATTTACTTATTGTTTAACCTTAAAGCTTGGGACACTAGGATCACGGTAGCAGTAAGTTGTGTTGACTTAAAATTGAGGAAGTGGTTTGTGGCTTGAAATTAATTGCGATTTGTATTTGTCCTGTGGGGTTAGGTCAGCTGTTGGAAACCTTTTATTTGTGGGCAAGAATCAGGTAAGCTCCTGCATAAAACCTGACTGATGTGAAATGTTTTCTTTATGGCAAGTCAAATGTAAAGTGTATGTACGCTCATGTATATAAAGGCAATTGAGGGTGGAATTCTTCCTTATTTCAAACAATTGAATTATTGAGCAGATTTACTCAAAGTCAAAATACTTTCTAAAACTGATTTTGATAATGACTTTGGAGATCCCTAAATTGCCAGTTTCATGTGGAATCATGTTTTGTTTATTTTATCCCGAGAGGGAAACATCGTTGAGTACTCAATAAGGGTGGAATATTAGGACTAGTCTTGGAAGGGTTAGGGTAAGTCCCTCAGTAGGAGGCCACCTCTAAGGAGTGAGTCCTTCCCGGATAAGATGTTAGTCCAGTGAGTCGTACCAGTCCGAGCTAGCAGTTTATTTTCAGTCAAATGACTGTATTGTGCCGAAATGGACACCCGGTTGTTGTTTGGGGTATAGAGAAGGAGGAATATCTTGCCCAGTAGGCCGATCACCTACTTTTGTTAGTCTGCACAAAGTGTGGCATTCTAGCCGGCCGTATGCACAAAGTGTGGTATGCTGACCATTCGGTTGTGGGGCCCAATGTGTGGTAACCCATGACCATTTCATTGAGTGGTTGATCTTACTGATTATTTATGGTTGGAAAAGTCAAAATACTACTCTTGCTTTTGACTAATGTTTGTTGCTTGCCAGTGATCTTTTATAAAGAATTTTTATACTCTACATTCACGAACTATTTTCTCCTGTCACTTAAGTACACACGGACTTACTGAGATTTCTATCTCATCACCTTTTTACCATGATTTCAGGTCGATCCTGCTGTGGGGATGAGTAGCTAGTAGTATCTGCCTTGGAAGAGATTGTTGTCATTTAATTCTATGTATTACTTTGGGAAGACAAGAGTGGATAATTTTATTTATGGTTTTGTTTTGGGAATTCATAGATTTATTCTTGGAGGTTTTTTTTTGGGTTGTATTAAATTTTAAAGTTAAAGTATTATTTTTTTATTCCGCAATTTTATTTGTGTGACCTAGTTATAAAGACCCTTTGTCCTTTGGACGGGGCGACATCCCCGGCCCTGGCGGGCCTAGGTAGCGGGGTGTTACACTTATTTTGTCTGTGGGCCTTAGAAATCACTAAGTTAGAGTTATGGTAGTATAAATTCATCTTTTTTGTGATTTGACAATTCATTCAACTTAGTTTAGTCAAATTGTGAAAGAGAGCGTTGAGAGGTCTTTACCTCCTTGTTCATCTTATTCAAGACCATGCTTAGGGCTTAATCCTCTCTTTAAATGAGTCTCTAAATATTTGAATAATTGATATGGCCTAAATTAATCATATTTTTCCTAGTTATTTGAGGCTAAATTAAGATACTTTTTATACAATAACTAGTCATAGTCCTTCCTATTTAATATTTCCCTTATAAAAATGCATTTCTATAATTTTATGCAAAAATAAGAGAAAATTAGAGCTAATTGTGTGATTTTCCAAAACAAGACCAGCACCAGCCCAGGAAGGACAGCCAGTACCGGTCTTCCACTAGAAAGAACAGAGAAGTTGAATAAAAAGGACAATTGCAATTGGAATTGGAATAAAGGAAACGGGAATTTTGGCAGCTTCATGGCTCAATTAAGCCGACAGCAAGAAAAGGACAGCAGCAAAACAACAAAGGAAAAAGGATGGAATTCGGTGGGGCCAAGGTAGGTAAAGAAAGGTCAACAAAAGTGACTAGAAAAAAGGAAGAGGAAATCAACTGTAGCAAAAGTAGGCGGTGGCTTGAGTTGTGGCTCAATTGAGCTGGTGCAATAAGAAAGAAAAGGAAAGGCGGCTCGAGTAATAGCTCAATTGAGCAAAGCAATAACAAAAAAAGAAAACAGTAGCAGTAGGCTTGGTAAATGGCTCAAATCGAGCTGACACTACAACTAAAGGATTTCGGTGACTGGGCAATTTTGGTCCGCACGGCTTTAATTGGAAGCCAACTTCAACAATTCCAAATTCAATGGAATTGCAATTTTAGCACAAGACGACAAAGCTGAGAGCAAAGTCCAAATTAAATCAAATTCTCAATTTCACAAAAGTCAAAGACGGTGGAAGTATTTAGGTTTTTATTTTAGCAATTACTAATCCTTTTTTGTTTTGAATTTTTAGGTAATTATTTCTACTTTATTTAGGATTCTTTTAGAAACTTCGTAAGCTTATAAATAAAGGCCAATTTACCCTAGAAAGGGGGGGGGGGAGGGGAGGGGGTGCATAATGTAAAGATTTAGTTATATTTTAGAGTGCATCACCAACATTTTCTCGAGATAAATAAATCAAGGAGCATTGTGCAAGAAATCTTCAAAGGAAGAAGAAGGTGGCTTGTCTATGAGTACTTTCTTTTACTTTGTTTTCTTTTCTTGAACAAGGACGTATTAATTGTTTATTGTAATTTGACATTTTTTTAAGTATTCATGATTTTTCGAGTTACTTTGATCTTTTGATTAATTGATTATTATTATTCTTGGTACTTAATTACCTGTGCTTATGATGAGATTGGTTGGTTGTTACTTTCTATTAACTTGCTTGAAAAAGAGGTTAATTGTGAAGAACTAGGTTCTACCAGAATATGGATTCATTGGTTAATTTCATGCTTTAAGTTTGCCAGAATATGGAAATTTAATCAAGGATTATGTTTAATGCATCTTTTGGGTGAATTAGTTGAGAAAGAATATGTGATGCTAATTTGTCTAGAATATAGTGATTTCATGGATTGAAAAAGAAATGAGTCTACCTTAATCCTTCATGAGGCCAAGAGAATAGATAATTACGATGATGATTAGGTTTTTTATGATCATGTTTGTCAAAATAATGGTTTAAGTTACATAATTCTCCATCATTGTCATGTATATATTATTTTATTTTATTTTATTATATTTTCTTTTCTTTTTCACTTTATTGAGCCGGTTAAACAATGAGAGAAAAGTGATTAATGCATACTTGTTCCTTGAGGATCGACACTCGTTTGAACCCTATGCTCTGTTAATGATGAGTACGCTTGCTCATATGTGTAATTTGGGGTTAACGTTTTCATTTAAACTTGATTGGGAATGTGCTTATTTTTATATGATTTTTATACCCAAATCCAAACACATCAATAATCCAATGTGGTTTTTCTTAATTGGGTCTCAGTTGCTTTGTTCTTCTAAGATTTATCTTGAATTCCATTGTTTGGATGCCTATAGTTTTACTTCTTTTATTCTTGATTTCCTTTGTTGTGTCAAGGATACTTGGGTGAATTGTAGTAGATCTTGCTATGTTTCCTGTGAGCCTTTGATGCTTAGTTCTTTATGGGTTTACTATAGAGTAGTTAGATAGTTTTCTTCCTTTATTTTAGCCACAAAATTCCACTCTCTAGGGTTACACTAGTTGAGCCAAGGGTTTTGCCCATTGATAGCCACCAACAAATTTACCCACACAAGATTATATCACCAAGTCTACACACATTCAATGCTAAACACCAGCTGCATCCTTTTCACAACACCATAAAAATTTAGAGACTAGCTAATTCTAAAAAATGCACCTCAGCACATCAATACTCAATATTTCAGAGACTATTCTATTAAGAATGTGAAAAAAGCACCCCCAGCACATCACTACTTAGCATTTGGTATTCTGCATTTTTAGCATCTCAAAGTTCCAAAAAATGAAAATCTTCCTAACCATTATTTGCATCACTACTCAGTATTTGCATAGTTAAGTATATTTAATACATTAGTTCAATTGAAAATCTTGCTTGAAAACTTGCTTGTTTAATGTGCTTAACAAGTTTTTGTTGAAATTCCCCTAAGACCCCATAATTAAAAAATCTATTGATTTTTGTTGACTAACTTACTTAGAGTAAACCCTTAGCTATTGGGGAGAATTGGGATTGAACAAGAATGTTGAGTGTTTAGAATAAGGCAAGAGGGTGAAACTGTGTCAAATGAGCCCATGAGGGTAACCACGAGTGTAGAGTAAATACCATTGAGAGTAAACACACAAGGGAGTGAAGAGTAGAACTACTTCTTTTTGCTAATCTTTTTTTCCTGGTATAACTCATTGAATATCCCATTTTCATGGCCCATGAACAAGAAATTCCTAGGCCAAACCTAAGTGGACCTAGTAGTCCACAAGAAGAACCACTTGATGTTAGGGCTTTGCGAGAGGAGTTAATTGCTATGATGTGGATAATGCATAGTATGTTTGAAGATATGACAATAGAGATCATGGGATTGAGACAACATTTGCGTCAATCTTCTACTGTGGTACAAGTACTAATATATTCGGGTCAAAATTAATACATATTCTGGAGGGAGTTGGCGCTAATTCTATACTCCAAACCGAATAAGATATTGTATGGTGAAGGGAATTTGTTGCATTGTAGTTTGTTATTAAAGGATTCATGTCAAGCCACTTGACTTCCTAGACTCTTGGGTGGTCATGATGTGTTGCAAGATACTGCTCATGATCTACTGAATATGGGTTTATTAATTGATGAATTAATAAACTAATCATGTTTAGAATTAATAGGCTAATTCTAAATTATTAAGGATTGTTAATCTCAAATATGTTTGGATTAATTCATATTCTCTACCAATAGACTGTGAAACCTAATATGTCACACACAATAGAGGATTATGTGCTTGAGATGTTATTTGATAACACTGTGGGGTTAATTGTGAGAAGTAGAAGTTTTTTGGGCCAAATTATAATTAGCTATAATTTTTTAGCCAAATTATAATTGTGAGAACTTATAGGTTCCAATTACAATTAAAGAATTCTAATTCTTTTGGAATTTCTTATACATGTGATTTGTGATTTTTCTGGGTTTTCTCCCAGAGAATGAGGCGTGTTTTTTTTTTTAAACAAAACACAGAGAAAAATTGTGCTCTTTGTGTAATACACATGACTATCCCTTCTCTTCTTTGTGGTTTTACCCTAGCCGCCAACAAATTCTCCTAGCAAAGTATTTTTGGTTTTCCTCGAGAGCATACCTCATGTGGACAGTACTGGTAGGAGTTTTGTGCCTGGACTCCCGTGGCGAAATGTTATTCTCTAGTTAGCCAATAGAAGTCACCAGGGTTATTGATGGATCGCGCCTTCAGACATGAAGGGAATCTTTGAACGACAGAGATATTTGGAAAAGGTATATCTTCTTATCTTTTGATCTGTCTACATGTGGTCCTCTTGTCAATAGAATCCTTTTATTTCTGTTGCATGATACATATTTGATGCATGTAAGGCTTCTAATAATGGTATCAGAGCCACTTGTATGCGATTTACGGACATTCGTCAACATGAAAGTTTTTTCATGTTTATCTCCATTTTTGTTTCACGTGGTGATCATGTTTCTAGAAACTTGTTTTCCAGTTGATTTTGATTTCTAAAAATTGTTTAAGTTCACATCTTGAAATTGTTTCTAGCATTTTGGGCTTCTGTGATATGAAAGTTGATTTCAGTGGGCTTGGTTTTAACATATAAGCATCCTAGTATATTCATAGAGTGTTTTGCATTCTATCTTGAAAATGTTTCCAGATAGTTGAAATCATTTCAATAATGCTTGTTATGTCTCTGTTATGTTTTGAAAACCGATATCCATGCCTTGTGTTTTGTACAGGAAATGTTTCTTTAATCTTGTTTTTCTGCAGAATTCATTGAAGTATTTTTCCTAGAAATCATTTCTGGGAAGAAGACGAAAGGGGAAAAAAAAGGGGGAAAAAAGGTTTTTTTTTTTTTTTTTGGCCCCAAGCAGCGACTAGAGGAACAATTGGCCCCAACCGCGGCTTGGAGCCACGGCTCGCTCAAGACTTGCTTCCCAAAGCCTAGCATGCGTGTGGTGATCATGGGGAGCTCCTCCCTAGGATGAAATTTTTTTTGTTGTGGGTTTGATATTAAAAAAAATATCTTTTAATTTCGTTTGGTTTTTGTTTTCCGGTGGCCCACAGGTTTTTTCTTTCTTCATTTTCCACGAACACCCAAATCTTCCCAAAAGTTATCTTTTGGGACTAACCAATATTAATTTCTAAATTAGATTTTGAAAATTAATATATATTATCTAAAATAGTGATTTTATATATGTAAAAAAAAATTTATTAATTCTCGTTTTGAGAATTAAATCTAATTATGATTAGTTTTTAATTGAGACCCATAATTTGGGATAAAATCATATGTTGGAAATTAATATATTTTCTAAAATATTGATTTTAGATTATATATTATTATTTAATTCCAAAAATATGATTTTAGTAATTAATAAATTTTCTAAAATATTGATTTTAGATTTTATCCTAATTAAATTTCTAGAATTTGATTTTAGAAATTAAATCCAAAAGATTCATTTTAGATTTTATCTTAATTTAATTTCTAGAATTTGATTTTAGAAATTAAATCTAAATTTATTTTATTTTTCTAAAATAGAGATTTTGGAATAATAAAATTATATGTTTAATTTTGTTTAAGCATAATAAATGGCATGGTGGATGGTTATGGACTAAAACCAAATTATATCTGTTCATGCATTTTCTTTTTTACAATTTTGGTTTTTATTTAATAAGACCTACCAGTCCTACCTTCTCTAAAATTCTTTTGTAATTCTCTTCTGATCTAACTCCCACCGAATGTAACTCAAGGTTTCTCTATTTAGGAAATTTATGTAATTAGATTACATAAGTTAAATAGGAATAGAATTATTTCAAATTTTGGAGATGGAGACCACAACAAGTCAAGAGGGTAAGACCTTCTACTTAAAACATGCATGAACACATGGGCTTAACCATGTTAATTTCTTTTTTGGCTCAACGAAATTAATTTAAGAAAAGTCCATAACCATACCACGTAATCACTTTATTACTATGATTATCAATTTATGTGATTTATTGATATATTTATGCATGTCATTTGATGAAATCACTAAAATGAATAAATCCCTCAATTAATATTAAACCTAATTCCTTCCGTTAATATAGTAATAACAAAAGTCCTTTTATGAGACCAGGTTGTTGGGCTAACCCAAGCCTACTCGACATCGGGGCATGTTCAAGCTACGGAATTAAATTCTTGATTAATGGGTCAGGTTTAACTAAATTTTTTATCCCGGTTGGGCTAATTTAGGCATAAAAAAAAATTAGAGGAAATATTGGAGTTGCCTAAAAGGCTTTAAGATTAAAAGATGTTAATCACCCAATGATCTGGTAATTACATACGATGTAATTGGTATTGGATACTTGCCATTGAACTCAAGGGTGGCTTGTTGAGCAAACCCAAGGTTAGTCTTGAGGAATTTGGATACCGGTCCGTTAGAAAAGCTTCCAACTGTCTCGACTGGTATAGAAACTTGAGAATCGTTCATAAGTCAGAAAAATTACTCTATGTCTAGATGCTTTTATTTCACCACCACCAGCTCAAGATGCTCATGCTGATGAGCATACTATCCACAAGAAGCATAAGAAGGATAGTGAAACGGCGTCTTGTATTATGCTGGCGTTAATGACTCCTGAGCTGCAAAAACAGCATGAGCATATGGATGCTCAATCGATAATTCTCCATCTTCGAGACCTGTTTGACGCCTAAGCTAGAATAGAGAGATATGAGATCTCGAAGTAACTGTTCTGCTCTAAAATGGTTGAGGGTGCTTCTGTGGCTACTCATGGGCTGAAGATGTTAGGCTTGATTGAGAAGCTTGGATCTCTTGGGTGCGTTATAGGCCATGAATTTAGTGTTGACTTAATTCTACAATCTTTACCCAATTATTTTTCATAATTTGTGATTAACTATCAAATGAAAGGATTGAGTTCACCATTCTTGAGTTGATCAATCTTCTCAAGACTGTGAAGTCCTCTATAAAGAAGGATTGCAAAGCGGTCTTGATGGTAGAATCTTCTTCTTCCAAGAAAAAAGTTCAAAGGAAGAAGAAGAAGGCTCCCACTAAGCCCAAAAATGGTGTGAAGAAGAAGGATGCGGCCACTAAAGGCCCATGCCATCACTATGGCAAAATAGGCTACTAAAGGCACAACTACAAAGCTTACTTGGAGACCGTCAAAGAAAAGAAGTAGAAGGAGAAGCTTGCGGGTACTTCTACTTCTATTTCTAGTATGTTTATGATTGAAATTAATACTGCCTTTAGAAATGAGACATGAGTATTAGGTACCGGATGTAGATCTTATTTGTGTAATAACTTGTAGGAACTAAAGGATAGTAGAAGGCTAGCGAAAGGTGACGTGGACTTGCTACTACAAATGGAGCAAAAATTGTTGCACTTGTTGTGGGGATATACCAGTTGAATCTGCCTTTAGGATTAGTTTTACAACTATAAAACTATTATTTTGTACTAGTTTTAATGAAAAATGTTATCTCAGTTGCACGCTTAGACTTGCATGGATTTCATTTGATATTTAAGAATAAATGTTGTTCTTTTTCATTGAATGATATTCATTATAGTTCTGCAACTTTGGCCAATGATATTCATATATTGTGTACTGTGCTATTCATTAGGATAGTGTTAAGCTTGATCATAAGAGTCGAATCTGTAAGCTATGAATAGTTTTGGATTTTCTTATTAATTGTTTAAGCATTCCTCACATGTAAGGAAGTAAGGAACTATAAGTTTGATTTGCGAGATGAAATTTTAGCTGGAGAAGTAAAATTTATCGGGAATCTAACTTGTTCTCTTTTGAGAATTGTGGTAGCATATTAAACAAGGATTGATTGTCGAAGCAAGGAGTTAAGTTAGTTATAGAGATAGAATAATATATTTTTGGGGATCAGATGGGTATGATTAAATTTTAAAAGAAGTAAGGTGAAGGAAGTGTAAAGCATAATACTAAGAGCAAAGGTTTAAACCATTGTTGAAGGAATACTAAAGATATCTAGCCTGGTGTTGTAGCCTGCGAGACCCAGTAGTAATGGTATAAGAAAAGGTTGGAATTTTAAAGCTATGTATAGACCAGAGAATATTGGATAGTTTGGTCATCGAAGATATATATGGCTATTCCTAAGTTAGAGTTGAGATAAGGATATTATTAAGTGTGAATTTGAGAAGAAGATATACATGAGATTGTGACTAACATTGCGAATATGTACCAAGGATGAGTGGTGATGTTATACTAATTAACAAAGGCTCTAATGCTTATGGTGTAGATGCATAGGATTTCAATCTTGCTTTGATAATTTTATGGTGCCTTTTCAGATAACACCTTATGTATTTGAAATGCCTTAAGGATATAAGACAATCGAAATTGGTGTTAGAAAGTGTAGATGGTATAAATTTCCGTCAAGTTTGATAAGTGAAAGTTTAGTTGAGCATAGTTCTATTTTTGGAATGAGCGGTAATCAGGGGTGGTTTTAAGATAGCCCTAGCCCTAGCCCAAGTAGAGGCTACATGGGATGTCATCGAGTATTGTATCTAAGTGGGATCCTAGATTCGCTACAACATTTTAGACTAAGTTCCTAGAGATAAGGGGATTAACTTGGAAGTTTTGTACTATAGCATATCCTCCAAAATTGATAGCCAGTCGGAGAGACTTATTAAGATACTAAAGGAAATGTTTAGGGCATGTATGCTGGGCTTTGTTGATAAATGGACAAAATGTGTGCCGTATAAAAATAGGCTGGCAACGGTAATTACCGATCTTCTATTGGGATGGCCCTATAAGAAGCAATGCAAAGCCAGATATGTCAAGTACCATTATAGTAGGGATAAATGGAAGATAGGCAGATTATCAAATCCAGTGAAATTCATGTTCAAGAAAAGGCAGACAAGGTAAAAGTAACAAGAGAAAGACCGAACATGACTCGGAGTTGGAAAAAGAGTTATACGAATGATAGGAAGAGAATGATGCAACTGTCATTTATAGATTGGACTTACCAAGCATTTTATGGAGATTATGAGACGTGTTTCATATATCTCAGCTAAAGATGTGTGATCCTGATGTGAAATATGTTTTACCGACGAGCTTTTACTAATGTAACCTGATTTGAGTTACATAGAGAAGCTGATTAAGATTCTAAATTGAAGCATCAAGACTTTTCGAAATAAGCAGATATCAAATGAGAAAGTGTTATGGGAGCATCACGATATACAAGAAAACAGCTGGATTATTACAACCACAGGCAATACCAAAATGGAAATGGGAGGAGGTAGTGATGGAATTTGTCACCAACTTGGCCATGTCAAAAACCCAAAAAGGATGCCATTTGGGTAGTGGTTAATCGACTAACAAAGGCAGTGCATTTTATCCCTGTAAATGTAAGAGACTTTATAAAAATGTTAGCTTAGACAAATGTACGGGAAATAGTAAAGTTGCATGAAATACCCTCAAGTATCACCTCTAATCGAGACCCAAGGTCTACATCACTGCCTGGGGCAAAGTTCCAATAACAATGGGTTTTAATTTGAAGTTAAGTATGCCGGTGCATAAGATGCCATGTGGGAAGCAGAAGAATGGATGAAACAGAAATATCCTGACTTAAAAGAAAGGTACACTAGAATTTTGGGACAAAATTCTTCTATTGAGGGTAGGATGTGAAGCCCCACCTAAAGCCTACCCTAGAGTAAGAGGGATGTGATGCATATCATGTCATCATGTATAAAATAAATCACTTGAATAATTTTTGTGTGCCTTAGAATTGTGGTTTATAGGAGATATGATTTAGTTGTGCTTGTTGAGTAGAAAGGGTAATATGGTAATTTTGCTTGGGGTCGGAATTGGAAGATGGCTTGAGGTTTAAATAAGAAGAATATTTTGTTGAGAAAATAAAAACAACAATTAATGTGGTTAAGTGGTTAGAGCTTTGTGAATTAATCTCTAAGGTCTTGAGTTCAAATCCCATCACTTAAGTTTTATTCATATTTATCTTAGCCATGTTTGACTTTTTGTTTTCCTTACATTCCTTAAAAATAGGAATGTTGTCTTAAAGAAGATATAATGATAATGTCTTGACCATGTGATCTTGTTCTAAAAAGAATTCTTGTCCCCATTAAATTTGCTAGCCTTGTCCTAACATCTTTGATCATAAAAGAATTCTTTAATCTATTTTTAATCATAAAAATTCTGAGATAATTTCCTAGCTTAGAATTTCAAAAATTCCAGCTCTTGCGGGATAGAGATGACCGAAAGTAAGGAGGAAAAATAGGTAGAGGTTCCAATAAAAACACCATAGCTATTCCTTCAAAACTCCATCTTGCTTTCAAAAATTGCAACAAGCTTTCCTACCCAATTCTTGCAAGAAAACCAATCATTTTATGTGAGGATGAAGGCTGGAAATTCCTTGAATTTTCAGAGCTTTACAAACAATGCCAAACTAGAAATTTTTTCTAGCAAACTAGCAACATTGAATATGAACTTGAAGCCACCCGTTAGAACATATGAATAGCTAGAACTTCCTCTATTCTTCTTCATGATGAAGGCTGAAAAAACACCATTAAAATACCTTCAAACACCCTTAAAATCCAGCTGCAAAATTGTGCCAAAGTGGACTAAAAATTCTGCACCAAAACCATTTCAATTTCAAGTGTTCTTGAGCTTCAATTCCAGAAATTTTTCCAGCTTTATCTCTTCAATGCTAAAGCTGAAATTCTTCAGCAAACCTCACTGAATTTTGGCCCTTGTACAGCCATGAACTGAACATCTTGGCTTCCCCACCAACCTTGTGTAATATGACTCGATTATCACAGCTCAAAAAGCTCCTATCTTCACTCTATCCGAACTTGTTCAAACTTCAAATTAAAATTCTAGATTTTGTTCCATTAAAACACTCCTTTAGCTAATTGACAAAACTAGAAAAGTGTCTACCATTTCAAAGCTATTTTTGGCCAGCCTTATGTCTAAAACAACTCTCTATCCTTTGGTTGAAACATAGCTAATTCAGCCATACCCCATTGATGAAAAAAAAAACCTTCCAATAGCAAACACCATTGACCAATCCTATACCTCAAACAACTCCACTTTTCTCTCAATTTAAAATTTAAAAATATTTGAAACTCTCTCTCTCTCTCTCATTCTTGGATAACCAAAAGATCCACCTAATCTAAGCCATTCAGCCATCACACTCACAAACACACAAAAAATTCATCTCCTCTCAAACTCTATCAAGAACACCAAGAACACATACTTCACATCTTCAAGCCTAAAACACTCTTAAACACCTCCAATCACTCCCAAACTCTCTAGATAATCAATATTAAACCCATATTCTTCATTGCTACACTTTATAACACCAAAATATATAAAGTTGAACTTTCGAATAGATCAAACCATCCTCTTTTTTTTGAAGATTCGAAGAACACCAAAAAGGTAAAATAAGAACAATCTTCTTGTTTTTCTTCTTTTATTCAACTTCTATTCTCCTCTTCTACACGTATTCGTTCCCCTCTCACTCTCTCCCTTTCTCTTGGACGAAATATTGATGAACAACCATGGATGAACAACCATGGACTATTTTTGGATCACTAAAAGCCATCAATCACTCAAGGATCTCCACTAAGAAAGGTGCAACCTTCATCAAACGTTCATCAAATCAAGTATTTCTTTCTCGATCTCCTCTTTATATTTTCAAAATCAAGATTCTTAGATAAGGGATTTGATAGGTTGATAGAATAATGTGGGGTTGGAGATATGTATGTGGGTGAAGGGAATATATTTAAGACATGAAGCATTAAATGAATGTTGTGACTCAAGAAGTATGCAATGCTTTAAGATCATTGTATGTCCATTATGATTAAGAGTTTTATGGATGTTTGATGTATGACAGACATTAAACCATCATTTTTTATTATACTTTCATGATGTTATATTTTTCAATAAATCTATAAATAATATTATGGCTAGTAGAAGATCACCCTTGTGATGTATGTTAATACAAGCCTATTTTTGGATAAATCGACATGTTATTTGTTGGATCCATGTGTGTATGAATATGTATATAAATTTTCTCTAATATTTCACTATAGTCATTAAAAATTATTATAAGTACTACTTTTATTATTTTTAGTATTATTCTTATTATCATTATTATTAATATAATTAATATTATTGTTTAATTTAATTGACTAATTTCGGTGAACATAACTATTTTCAAAAATAATAATTATTTAAAATATTGGTATTTTATTAGATAAATAAATATAATATTATTATTAAACATTATTTTATAGAAATAATAATATATTGGAATTAAGATCAAATGTCTTTTATATTCATATTATTATTAGTTAGCCTCACTAAAAATTTTATTTACATTCTTAAATATTATTTTTATGAGAATAATTTATTTACTATAAATTTTATTTGTTATTTATTGTTTATTATTAAAATTATTTACAATCTATTATTAATATTACTTATTATTTGTAATAATATTATTTATTATTTATTACCAACATTATTTAGGATTTATTATTAATAGTAATAATTATTTATTATTAATTTTATTTATTAATATTACTCATTATTTATTGTTTGTTAATAAATAGTTAAAATTATTATTTATTATTTATAACATCTATTTATTTTAACTTACCAAATTAATCTTATTTTATAAAATACCTTATCAATTAGTGTTAAAGCTTAAGACATTGTTGTCATAACTAGATGTTGTTGTATTTAGTTGAGCTTATGCATGTTAGGTTAGAAATTATTTATTTAAAGCAAGTATTGCCTAGATGTTGGGACTTATACCATATATTTACCTCAAGAGGGGTTAGGTTGCCTTGAATTATCTTGGAAGGCTATTGCATCACAAAAAAGCAAGAGATCAGGTAAGTCCTTACGTAAAAGATGTTTGTGAACAAATGTTTTTCTGCAAGTCAAATGCACTAATTGTCGTGGAAGATGTACCTTGAGATGCAATTATGGACAATATATACCATCTTCTAAAATAAAATAATTTTTGTCAAGCAAAATAATAAATTTTTCCTAAACAATATTTTACCTAAAGTTGTTTGAAAACAATAATTTCTACTTCAAAGAAAGCTCTTCATTGATTTTACATTTTCCAAGTGGAATAAACATAATGTTGAGTACTTAATAAGGGTAGACTACTAGGACTAGTCTTTGAAGGGTTGGGTAAGTCTCTCAGTAGGAGGACATCTCTGAGGGGCGAACCCTGCCTAAACAAGATGACAGTTCTTGTTCGTCAGGCTGGTCTGAGCTAGCAATACAGTTCATGTGGACTGTTTATTTTCAAAGTGGACACCTAGTATGTTTGGGTGTAGAGAAGGAGGAGTATTTCACCTGGTGGGCCGTACACATACCTTGTATCAGCATGCACAGAATGTAGCATCTTGATCATTTTCTCGTCATGATGTACAAAGTGTGGCATCCTGACCGTTCTCTTGACATGGTGCACAAAGTGTGGTGCCATGTCCATTCATGATGCATGACTTCATAGTCAACTTTATTAGAGTGATTATTTCTTTTCAAGTTGAGCATTTTAACTTTACAATTATTGATAAAACACCACTCAGTGTTCAAAGATAAATTTCTGGGCTTGCAGACTTTTTATTATGACTTGTTCAAAACTTGCATATATGAACTATTTTTCATGAAATGCCATAAGCACACACAAGACTTACATTTACTTATGTTGCAATGAGCTTAGAAGATTTATCCTGATGTATTTATTTGTTAGAGATTTTAGTTACCATATATTTGTTTCAAGACTTGTAAAAGTATTGTTTTGGAATTGTAATAAGTTCATTATTAAGTTATTTCCTTGTATGTTTTCTATTACCTAGTTATGAAGACCCCTTGTCCTAAGGACATGGCGACATCCCCGCCCCTTTTGGGGTATGTAGGTACCGGAGTGTTACATTCCTTGGATATGTTGTGAGTGCTAAGGGGATTGATGATGGTGAGGAAAAAGTTAAAGTTATCCAATATTGGCTCACTCCTGCTACCATTATCTAAGTTCATAGTTTCCATGAGCTAGCTAGTTTGTATAGGAGATTCATCAAGAATTTTAGTACCCTAGCAGCCCCTCTAACCGAAGTAGTACAGAAAAAGGTGAGAGGTGCGTGGAAGTCCAACAACAAGCCTTTTAAGCCCTTAAGGACAAATTGAGCTATACTTCAATTCTCATCCTCCCTAACTTTGAAAAGGCATTTGAGATAAAGTATGATGCTAGTGGGGTAAGGATAGATACGGTTCTAACCCAAGACTGAAAGCCTATTGCATTTTTTACTGAGAAATTGTCTAGAGCGGTTATCAATTATTCCACTTATGGCAAAGAACTCTTTGCCTTGGTTAGGACCCTAGAGTATTGGCAACACTACCTATTACCAATAGAATTCATGGTCCATACCAACCATGAAACCCTTAAACACCTCAAAAGGTAATAAATTTTGAACAAGAGGCATGCATAGTGGATGGAATTTATTGGGACATTTTTTTATGTCATTCAATACAAAAAAGGAAAGGAGAATGTAGTTACGGATGCACTATCTCAAAGGTATGCACTTTTAAACTTTTTGGATGCTAAATTTCTTGGTTTTGAACTTGTAAAGGAATGGTATGATAATGATGAGATGTTTCGGGATATTTTTCTTTCTTGTGAGAAATATGCATTTGTTAAATGCTATAGGCATGATTTATTTGTTTAGGGAGGCAAGGCTTTGTGTACCAAGGGATCTATTAGGGAATTGCTAGTAAGGAGGCTCATAGTGGGGGATTAATGGGATATTTTTGGTGTAACAAAGACCTTAGGCATCCTTAAGGATTTTTTTTTTTTTTTTTTGCCAAAAATGAGAAGGGATGTATAGAAAAAATAATTCTTCTCAATGCATAATTTGTAGAAGGATTAAATCTAGATCACTTTCACATGGTTTGTACACTCCTTTACCCACTCTAAATGCTCCTTAGGTTGATATTTCAATGGATTTTATCTTGGGATTACCTAGGACCAAAGGGAGTAAGGATTCCATATTTGTGGTTGTTGATAGATTCTTGAAAATAGTTCATTTTGTGTCTTGTTCCAAGACTAATGATGCTTCCTATATTGCAATTTATTTTTCAAAGAAGTGGTGAGAATGCATGGGATTCCAAAGACTATTGTTTCGAATAGGGACACTAAATTCCTTAGTCACTTTTTTAGGGTCTTATGGAACAAACTTGGCACTAAACTTTTGTTTTCCACAACTTACCACCCTCAAATGGATGGACAAATAGAAATGGTTAGTTGAACACTTGCCTAACCCTTGAGGACCATAATAAAAAAGAACTTAAAGAATTGGGAAGAATACTTGCCCCACATTCAATTCGCCTACAATATGGCCTTCACTCTACTACTTCTTATTCTCCCTTTTGAAGTTGTGTATGGATTTAACCTTCTAACTCCTTTGGATATAGTTCCTTTACCTATAAGTGAATGAATAAACCTTGATGGAGCTAAGAAGGCAGGATTAGTGAAGACTCTCCATAAAAAGGTGAAGGCAACTACTGTAAAACGAAATGAAGAAATCGCGTATAAGTAAAATCAAGGAAAGAAAAAGGTGTCATTTCAGCCTAGCGATTGTGTATGAGTGCAAATTCATAATGAGAGATTTTCTACTCAAAGAAGAAGCAAGTTAGACCTAATAGGCAATGGACCCTTCCAAGTCATTGCCCAAGTTGGAGATATTGCCTACAAAATCGATTTACCTAGTGAGTATAAAGTGAGTGCAACGTTTAACGTTAGTGACTTAGCTTCTTTTGATGTAGGTGATGATTCGTGGAAGAATCAACTTCAAGAAAGGAGAGATGATGGGAATTAAGACAGCTAAATAGTTTAATCTCAAGAAGGGGGAACCACCTTGCAAGGACTAATGACAAGATCAAGGGCTAAGAGATTCCAAGGGGGATATCCAATTGTTCCTACAACAATGTTCGAGGATGGAAAAGATTTAGAAGGATGATGAAGGAAGCAAATAGCTCAATTTAATAGCTTTCCAAAAGGAACCCCAACTATAACTGAAGCATGCGCTGAAAGAAGGAAAAAACACTGAAGGCCAGTGAGCCAGAGCCAAGCTGGCAATGGCCCCAGCTATCTGAGTTGGTGCCAGCCTCATTCTACCAGCAAAAATGCTGGCTCCTGCTAAAGCCGACGCCGACCCTATCGCTAGAGTTGACGCCGGTCCTTTTCGGGGAACAAACCATATTTTGCCACATTTTGATGATTTCTCTTATTTTCCCCTATTTTAAACATCTTGTAAAGACCTTTAAGCTCCTAATTTATCTTAGGGCCTTAGTAATCACTTAGCTAGGGTTAGGGTAGTATAAATACATCTTTTTGTGATTTGACAAGACAATCAATCTACTTTATTCAAATTAGAAAGAAGAGTCTTGAAAGGTCTTTAGCTCCTTGTTCATCTTATTCATGACCATGCTTAGGGCTTAGTCTTCCCTTTGAATGAGCCTCTAAATCTTGTGGATAATCCAATGTGGTTTCTCTTGATTAGGTCTTAGTTACTTTGTTCTTCTAAGATTTGTCTTGAATTCCATTATTTAGGTGCCTATAATTCTACTTCTCTTATTCTTGATTACCGTTGTTGTCTCAAGGATATTTAGGTGAATTTATAATAGATCTTACTACTATTCTTATGGGTCTTTGATGCTAAGTTCTTTAAGGGTTTGCTAGAGTGTAGACAGATAGTTATTTTCCTTCATTTGTGCACAAACTTCTATTGTTTGGGTTTCACTAATTGAGCTAAGGTTTATGCCCATTGTTTCCTGATAGGGGCTAAATTAGTCATATTTTTCCTAGTTATTTGAGGTTCTTTTGTGATATATTTTGTTCAATAACTAGTTATATTCCTTCATATTTGAGATTTTACCCTTGGAAAGGTGTTTTTTTCATTATTTCAAATTTTTAGGGTAAAACGAAACAAAAATGTCACAAAACAGAGGAGAGGCGGTGCCGGCTAGGGCTCTAGAACCGGCGCTGGCCATGCATTGGAATGTGCAAACTTCAAAGCGACGAAAAATTGGTGAAACAGAGCGAAATAGAGTGAAACCAGTGCCGGTTCCAAGAGTCAAGATGGCGCTTATTGCATTCTGGTCTTTATTGTGCAAAATTCAGAGAAAAATTAGCGAACAAGTAGAGAAGCATAACACAACCAGCGCCGGCTCCGAGAGCCAAGGCGGCGATGGCTGTGCCCTGAAGATAAGGCGGTGCTTGATTTTTTCTACGCGGTTTTTGGTAATCTATGGAGTTGTCTTCCAACTTCTACTCGGCCAAGAACTCTGTACCTACGAGTTTCGGCACTTCCTAAGCCTATAAATATATGAAAAACACAAGAGAAAAGTGGGAGAATTCATTGATCATCATAGAAAATTACTCAACCAAATGAAGAATTCTTCAATTCTAGAAGGATTATACAAGAAAGTCTTCAAAGGAAGAAGAATGAGGCTTGTCTATGAGTGATTTCTTTTACTTTGTTTTCTTTTTCTTGAACAATGATATGTTAACTGTTTCATTATAATTTGACATTGTTTTAGATATTCATGATTTTTAGAGTTTTTTGATCTTTTGATTAATTGATTGTTCTTCTTGGTATTCAATTACTTAAGCATATTACGAGATTAATTGGTTGTTTCTTTTCATTAACTTGCTAGACCAAAGAGGTTAATTGCTGAGGATTAAGTAATTGAAGGTTAATTGATGTTTACCAGATCAAGGATTCATTGATTAATTTCATGTTTTAAATTTACTAGACCAAGGAAATTTAATCAAGGATTGTGTTTAATGTATCTTGTGGATGAATTAGTTGAGACAGACCAAGTGATGCTAATTTATCTAGAAGGTAGTAATTAGTTGAGACAGACCAAGTGATGCTAATTTACCTTTATCCTTCATGGTGCCAAGAGAATGATTAGTTATGACCATAGTTAGGTCCTTTGAGATCATGTTTGTCTAAACAATGGTTTGAGTTACATACTTCTCTATCCTTGACATGTATATATTTTTGTTTTTATTTTCCTTTGTTTTATTTTGTTTCTTTTTCACTTTATCGAGTTGGTTAAACAATGAAAGAAATATGATTAATGTCTACTTGTTCCTGGAGGATTGACACTCGTTTGAACCCATGCTCAGTTAATGATGAGTACGCTTGCTCATATGTGTGATTTGGGTTGATCGTTTTAATTTAAACTTGATTGGGAATGTGCTTAGTTTTTGTATGATTTTTACACCCAAGCCTAGACACATGAAGTTTTTTGCGCCGTTGCTGGGAACAATAGCATGAAAGCTTAGATTTTGTTGATTTAACCATGTAAATATGTAAATAAGTAAATATGTAAATATGTATATGCATTCCTTGTATGAAGAAGTGCCTATGTTATTTTTTTTATAATTGTATTGTAATTTCGCTATATGTTGTGAATATGTGAATAGGTATATACATGTTCATAATCACTAACTTGTCTTTGTATGTTTGTATATATTGTATATTTAGTTATTTAATTTTACTAAATTTTTATTCTTTTAATTTTATTTTAAATATGAATTTTGGTTATCTAACTTTCTTCTTATCTTTTATAGGTGTAGGACGTGGAAAACAGTAAAGTCATTTTTGCTATTTGAAATAATTTTTATTTTGGTCATTTTGTTTTGTTCTTTTTACCATGTCTTCATGAATTAAATTGCATTATTCATCATTATTGCATGTTCATCATTTTTCTTGCATTCAAAAAAAAAAAAAATAAAAAAAAACATTAGTGTATTGATTGGCAAAATTACAAGCTCACGTTGATGTTTTTGGTGAGACGTCATTAAAAGCATTAGTGAATTCTTTTATTGCCAATACAAATTCATCCGTTCAGTGGCATGAAGAAGCTTCCCAACAATTATGTGATCAAAGGAAACACTTAATTAAGATTGTTGAAGAGAATCATAAGTTAATGCTGGCCCATACACTCGAACAAGAGAATCTCCCAGGAGAGGAGAGATCCTATGAGGGACAACTATCCAATGTGGGAAGGGAGGTATTCATTTCTTCTCTATGTGCCAATAATCCTAACATCTCTTTGTCACATGATTTCCTAGGTTCCTCTCTTTTCTCGGAGAATATGGGTCTAAATAATTATGTGTTGAATTTATCATGCTTCAAGGAGTTTGATTTTTCAATACTGTATCGTAAAAGTCTTGGGAGGATGGTAGTAATCTCAACCCTTCACCCCATTCAATAAGAGGTAATGTAGTTTTTGTAGATGTGTTGAAAAGTAAGGATTTCTTGATCCCATCTTTAAGAACACAATTGCTAAGTTTAAGGAGAATTTTAAATGGAAAAATTCTTTTGAAGGGTTAATCAGTAATTTCAAAGTTGATACATCCGTTAGATACCATGTGCACTCATATGTTGAAGCAGATGCTTATGTGTCTAAAGAAATGTTAGAGAATGAGGTTTATGTACTTGGCTTTGCTGAGATAAATCGTTTTCTTGAACCTTCCAATTTTCTAAAACCTCCATTCTTTCTTAATTCATTATGCCTATCTTCTACTGTGAGCTCTAATTTCCTTTCGAAAGATTTGATGAGGAAGCATGATGAGTGTGAAAAGTTTTTGTTTTATATTTTTTCTTTGAGTCTTTTTCTTTAGTTTGTTTTCTTTTATTTAGGTATGTTTTTATTTTGTTATTATTTTCTTTGTGCTTTTATTTGTATTTTGTTTTATAGGAATAAAGACCTCGTGGAAAAGCCCTTCTCTTTTCCTTAAGCTTGGCCATTTATTGGAGCATTCTTGCACTTGGACAGTATTGCTTAAACTTTCTAACTCCTTATTATTTTTAGTCCCTTTGGAGATACTTTCTTGTGTTTAATTTTTTTGCCAATGAGGACATTGTTCAATTTAAGTGTGGGGAAATGGTTTGGTGATATGCTTTGTCCAAGTTTTTATCAATTATCTTGGTGTTTTCTTAGTATTGAGCGACATTGAAATATTTTGAAATTGAGAAATAATTTTATTTTGAGCACAAAGTATGAAGTATTTTCGTTCTTATCTTTTCCCTTTTATTTTTGGTCCCATGGCATTGTTTTCCTTGTTCTATTTATTTGTCCATTGAGGACAATGTCCAGTTTAAGTGTGGGGAATTGATTTGATTGACAAGTCTTCTATACATATAGTTTAGCCTTCTTGAAAGAATTTTGAGCAAAATTTTCAAAAATTTCCCTGACTTTCATTGAGATTTCAAGCTATATTTTTAATGCATGTCTTTATGATAGATTATAGAGCATATGTTCTAGATCATTTATAGCTTATGCATGACTTTTTGCAAGCACTTGGACAAAGTAGTTCTTGATCAAATGCTTTGTATTGTTCTTAAACCTGTTTTTCTACTAAAATTCATGGAGCATTCTAGAACTTACTTGAATATCTCTCGAGGCGAAGTAAGAAAGACAATCATGATTTAACTTAGGGATGACAGTAATAGGCCTTCTTTGGATAGTTTGAGCTTTTCAAGCTTACCTATTTTCATAACATCCGTAGTACCTATTTTAAGCCTAAATGGTTGATTTCTTTCATTAAAACCCGTCACAATATTTTGTCCATTGCTTGTTGCTGAGAGTTTGAATAATTTTCCAAATCTTTATGCTCTTGTGGATGAAAGTATATGTATGAGAATGTTGAGAAAGAATGTTGGGATAAAGATTATGACTTGTTACTTTTAGTTATGGATCAATAATGAGTTGAGCTGAAAAGAGGAAAGGGAAGGAAGAAAGAGGAGAAAAAGAATAGAGGGATTGAAAAAAAAATAAAAAGCTGTTAGGAAGAATTGAAAAGAGAGATTGAAAACAAGTGAGAAAAAATAACAACAGTAGGAGTGAAAAAAACTTAATGAAAAAAGAAGAAAGAAAAGATCACAAAAGGAATAGTGATTGAGCTGTAAAAGTTAAGTTCATATTAAAGTACTTGACACCATTGCTGGAAAATTTGAGTGATCTTGGGAAAGAAATAGAGAAGAGTTGATGAGAAAGAGAAAGAGTGAAAATGCAGGATTTGCTTGAGTGGAGCTAGAATTGCTGAATAAGGTTATGATTTGATTGATTTTTGAAATAGGAGAGTAAGAAGAGTTGGAAATTATTAATTCATTTGTTTATCCTTTTCTTGTGAACTTTCAGTTTCTTTGACTTTTGATTCTCCTATATCCTTTGTTTGATAAGCTATATTACAAGCCTTTAGCCTTACATTACAAGCTTAAAAGTCCTACTTGACCTAAGTAGAATCATGATATGTCTCGGATTAGTGGAGAGAGTGTATGAAGAGTAAGCCTATGGAATGCATATTCTTTTTGAACTAAATTCTTTCCAATGGTTTGAGAATATTGTGAAGTATTCTGATAGTTCTACTGAGTCATTTATCACTTACACAAGTCTTGCATTGGTTGTGAAAGATGTAGTAGCATGTGTTTTATGTTCTTGAATGAAGAAAGTATTGAAGATATGGTTTGGAAATTGATTGAGTGATTGATTTAACCTTGTGTTTTCCTACTTGTTTTTTATACTTTGCTTGAGGACAAGCAAAGAGCTAAGTGTGGGGGAATATGATAGGGGCTAAATTAGTTATGTTTTTCCTAGTTATTTGAGGTTCTTTTATGATATATTTTGTTCAATAACTAGTTATATTGTTTCATATTTGAGATTTTATCCTTGGAAAGGTAGTTTGTTTATTATTTCAGATTTTTAGGGTAAAACGAAATAAAAATGTCGCAAAACAGAGGAGAGGCGGTGCCAACTGGGGCTCTAGAACTAGCACCAGCCATGCACTGGATTGCGCAAACTTTAAAGCGATAAAAAATTAGTGAAACAGAGCGAAACAGAGTGGAACCGGCACCAGCTCCAAGAGTCAAGGTGGCGCTGGCTGCATTCTGGTCTTCATTGTGCAAAATTCAGAGAAAAATCGATGAACAAGTAGAGAAGCAGAACACAACCAACACCGGCTCTGAGAGCCAAGGTGGCGCCAGTTGTGCCCTAAAGATAAGGCGGTGCTTGATGTTTTCTACGCTGTTTTTGGTAATCTGTGGAGTTTTAGTATCTTCCAACTTCTACTCGGCCAAGAACTCTATACCTATGAGTTTTGGCACTTCTTAAGTCTATAAATAGATGGAAAAACACAAGGAAAAAGGGGGAGAATTCATTAATCATCATAGAAAATTACTCAACCAAAGGAAGAATTCTTCAATTCAAAGAGGATTGTACAAGAAGGTCTTCAAAGGAAGAAGAAAGAGGCTTGTCCATGAGTGCTTTCTTTTACTTTGTTTTCTTTTTCTTGAACAATGATAATTTAACTGTTTCATTGTAATTTAACATTGTTTTAGATATTCATGATTTTTAGAGATATTTGATCTTTTGATTAATTGATTGTTCTTCTTGGTATTCAATTACTTGTGTGTATTATGAGATTAATTGGTTGTTTCTTTTCATTAATTTGCTAGACCAAAGAGGTTGATGGTGATTGCAATTAATTAATTTCATATTTATTGGTTGTTAACTTGCTAGACCAAAGAGGTTAATTGCTGAGGATTGAGTAATTGAAGGTTAATTAATGTTTGCCAGACCAAGAATTCATTGATTAATTTCATGGTTTAAATTTGCCAGACCAAGGAAATTTAATCAAGGATTGTGTTTAATGCATCTTGTGGATGAATTAGTTGAGACAAACCAAGTGATGCTAATTTATCTATAAGATAGTAATTAGTTGAGACAGACCAAGTGATGCTAATTTACCTTTATCCTTCATGGTGCCAAGAGAATGATTAGTTATGACAATGGTTAGGTCATTTGAGATCATATTTGTGTAAACAATGGTTTGAGTTACATACTTCATCCTTGACATGTATTATTTTTGTTTTTATTTTTCTTTGTTTTATTTTATTTCTTTTTCACTTTATCGAGTCGTTTGAACAATGAAAGAAATGTGATTAATATCTACTTGTTCCTGGAGGATCGACACTCGTTTGAATCCTATACTCGGTTAATGATGAGTACGCTTGCTCATATGTGTGATTTGGGTTGATCGTTTTAATTTAAACTTGATTGGGAATGTGCTTAGTTTTTGTATGATTTTTACACCCAAGTCCGGACACATCATTGTCTATTGTTCCATCCATTAAACAACTCAAGATCAGATCATATACTGTGAAAGAAGTGCACAGATTGGCACCATCTCTGATTTCCTCCTGCTGTGCCTTCCCAGCCAAAACTAAAATATTCATCGTAAGGTGTTGAACTTCAAGCTCATTACCAATAGTGGCAGCATCATTTGTTACAAAAAATTTATCCAAATGATTAATGACCATCTTATTTATACCTAAACAAATTGAAAACATATTACAATAAAGTAAGAACTTTCCTCCAAAAAGACATAGATAATACATGGAAAAGCAAAGGCCAGTTGTAATTTATTCTTAATTTTCTATGGAAATTTTTGCAAGAATCTATTATATCCACATTTGGAGAACATCATTAATTCCTTAGAAATACTAATTAACGCCCTGAACAATTCAAAGTGAGAGAAGCCAGGGATTATTTAGCACTAAAGATTTTCAACATTTTCCTGAGAATGCAACTGTCAATTACGTTGACAGCATTGCCTACGAACCCGAAAATAGGTAATTGTAGCATCATAACATCTCTAAGGAAGTAGTGAACAGTTTTCCAAATCGAAATCTGAAGATAATTCCTGAATATTCAAAAAGCATAATAGGCTAAAACCCTAGAACAAAAGATCACTCCAATGGCAAAAAAGGATTCCATAGTTCTCCAAATGATTGAGGCCTAGAGCAAAAAGTGAAGGAAATGTGTTAATATGCTTACCACTGGGGCCGAGTGAAGTATGGGTGATTTGGGAGAGCTGTTTACAGGCGTTGATGTTTTTGAGGACGGCTTTGTCGAGGCCCAAGAGATAGTTGTGGCCCTCCTTCGGCATTGTATGCTATATGGCTGCATCCCAAAACCCACCACTTTCCAACTGTTTTGCTTTTCTGATCAAACAAAACCCTCCGTATTGATGCGCATAACATCATGCGATCAGCCAAAATTTCCCTTTTCACTTCTGCTACTTATATATCTTCTCTCCATGCTCAACACCAGGGCAAAGAAAAGGGTGCCTAAGAGTGTGTGTGGGCTTTGCACAGTGGTAGACAATAGAACAAAAAGGATAAAGAAACTGGAGAATGCTCTAGAACTCCAATTCCCCTTGGCCGGTACTCTATGGAACGTCCAATAAGGTCGACTTGGTTTGAATTAATTATTTTACTTTTACTTGTAAGTGCCAAAAATCATAGAAGTGTTTCCCATCTTAGGCATAGGACAAAAAGGATTCTTATGGTTCTTGAAATTTTATTCTGAAAATGATGCCAAATGTACAATTCTCCTTCAAAAATTTTAAGGTTCAATTACTCTTTTACACAACAGTGGTAGATAAACGAGACTAATGCAGAGTGCGATTATCTGAATTATCTTTTTTTCCAAAAGAAAATAATGGGATCACTTAACTATAAATGCAATAATTATTCGATTTATATTATGGTTTTCACACCACTCTGTCTTCCCTATCAGAAATGAAGCCCAATTAATATTACCATTAATACACTCATAAGCCATAAATTTCAGAAATTACAAGAACATTGTTGAACCAAAAAAGTGAAGATTAAAAATCAATCTCTTCTTCATGAATTAACAAAAAGAACCTACTTATCACCTTGAAGTTGTAGTTTAGTTGAAGGATATATGCCAAGTAGAGAGAGAGAGAAACCTAATGCATTTACAAACATAGACGTATCAAATTAACGATGTCGTCGCGGTGTGGAGCTACTGCCAAAAAGATACTATTGTTCTTTTGACAAATAATTCGTTTCTCTCTCTATATATGATAATCTACGATTTTCTTTTTGTCAGTACCGTTTCCGGCTTGGACGGAAGACTGATTCTTCTGCGCCCCTCCAACCTCTAGATTTGTTAAAACTACTAAGAAAAGTGCTATGACAAAATTTGTATAAGATATATTTTGGCACATAATGTAGAATAATATCTAGAAAAATATCTAAAACCTAACATATTAAAAAAGATAGACATATCATATTAACGATCTAATCATTATATTTTTTAAAAGTGTTATGACAAAATTTGGAAGTAATCAGATATATTTTGACACAAAATCTAGCATAATATTTAAAAAAAATCCAAAACCTAACGCATTTACAAAGATAGGCATATCAGATTTATGATCCAACCGTTAGATTTGTTAAAATTTTTAAGAAAAGTGTTATGACAAAATTTGAAGGTAATTTGATATATTTTGGTACCTAATCTACATTAATACCTAAAATAAATCCAAAACCTAAGACATGTACAAAGATAGCCATATCAAATTAATGATCCAACCATTAGATTTGTTAAAATTTCTAAGAAAAATGTTATGACAAAATTTGAAGGTAATCGGATATGTTTTGGCACATAATCTAGCATAATCTCTAGAAAAATATATAAAACCTAACGATTTGCAAAGATAGGAGTATTAAATTAATGATCTAACCATTAGATTTGTTAAAATTACTAAGAAAAGTGTTATGAAAGATTTGAAACTAATCAAATATATTTTGGCACATAATCTAGCATAATATTTAGAAAAATATCCAAAACCTAATGCTTTTTCAAAGATAGGCATATCCAATTAGCGAACCAACCGTTAGATTTCTTAAAATTGCTAGGAGAACTGTTACGACAAAATTTGAAAGTAATCAAATATATTTTGGTATATAGTCTAGCATAATATCTAAAAAAGTATAAAAAACCTAACGCATTTACAAAGATAGACGTATCAAATTAATGATTTAACTGTTAGATTAGCTAAAATCACTACAAAAAGTGTTATGACAAAATTTGAAGGTAATTGGACATAGTTTGGTACAATCTAGCATAATATCTAAAAAAAAAATCCAAAATCTAACGCATTTAAACGACATGCATATTAAATTAATGATTCAACCGTTAGATTTGTTAAAATTTCTATTAAAAAAAGTGTCATAACAAGATTTGAAAGTAATGAAATATATTTTGACATATAATCAAGCATAATACTTAGAAAAATAACCAAAATCTAATGCATTTACAAAAATAGGCGTATCAAATTAATGATCAAACCGTAAGATTTGTTAAAATTGTTAAGAAAAATGTTATGACAAAATTTGAGGGTAATCGGACATATTTTGGCACATAATATAGTTCAATATCTAGAAAAATATCCAAAACCTAACACATTTACAAAAAGAGCCGTATCAAATGAATGATCCAATCGTTAGATTTGTTAAAATTGCTAAGAAAATGTTATGACAAAATTTGAAGGTAATCGGATATAGTTTGACACATAATCTAGTATAATATCTTGAAAAATATCCAAAATCTGACACATCTACAAAGATAGACATATCAAATTAACGATCCAACCTTTAGTAATCTAGTATAATATCTTGAAAAATATCCAAAATCTGACACATCTACAAAGATAGGTAATCGATATAGTTTGACACATAATCTAGCATAATATCTTGAAAAGTATCTAAAATCTTACACATTACAAAAGATAGGCATATCAAATTATCGATCCAACCGTTAGGTGTGTTAAAATTACAAAAAAAAAAAAAGTGTTATTACAAAATTTGATGGTAATTGAATATATTTTGACACATTATCTATCATAATATCTAGAAAAATATCTAAAACCTAACACAATTACAATGATAAGCGTATTGAATTAATGATCTAACCATTAAATTTGTTAAAATTTCTAAGAAAAGTGTTATGACAAAATTTGAAGGTAATCGAATATATTTTGGTGCTTAATCTAGCATAATATCTAAAAAATTGGTAAAACCTAACACATTTACAATAGTAGGCGTCAAATTAATGATCCAATAATTAGATTTGTTAAAATTGCTAAGAAAGGTGTTATGACAAAATTTTAAGGTAATCAGATATATTTTGGTACATAATCTAACATAATATTTAAAAAAATATTCAAAACCTAATGCATTTACAAAAATGGGCGTAACAAATTAATGATCTGATGTGTATGAGTTTGGGGATAAAAATCGTATAAAAATAAGCACATTCCCAATCAAGTTTAAATTAAAATGTTAATCCCAAATTACACATATGAGCAAGCGTGCTCATCATTAAGCATAGCATAGGGTTTAAAACAAGTGTCGATCCTCAAGGAACAAGTATGTATTAATAACTTTTCTTTCATTGTTTAACCGGCTCAATAAAGTGGAAAAGAATAAAAAGGAAAAATAAAAAAAATTAAAGAATATATACATGTCAAGGATGGAGAATTATATAACTCAAACCATTATTTTGACAAATATGACCTTAAAATATCCAATCATTATCATAACTAATTATTCTCTTGGCATCTTGAAGGATTAAGATAGATTCACTTCTTTTTCAATCCATGAAATCACTATCTTCTAGACAAATTAGCATCATATATCCTGTCTCAACTAATTCACCCAAAAGATGCATTAAACACAATCCTTGATTAAATCTCCATATCCTGACAAATTTAAAATATGAAATTAATCAATGAATCCATATCTTGGCAAACATCACTTAACCTTTAATTACCTAGTTCTTAGCAATTAACCCATTTTCTGAGCAAGTTAAGAGACAACAAATATGAAATTAATAAATTGAAACCACCATCAACCTCTTTTCCAAGCAAGTCAATAGAAAGAAACAACAAATTAATCTCCTAATCAGCATAAGTAATTAAATACCAAGAATAACAATCAATTAATCAAAAGATCAAAGTAACTCTAAAAGTCATAAATACCTAAAACAATGTCAAATTACAATAAAACAATTAATACATTGTTGTTCAAGAAAAGAAAACAAAGTTAAAATAAAGCACTCATAGACAAGTCTCATTCTTCTTCTTTCGTAGACTCTCTTGTATAATCCTCATTGATTTAGTGAATTCTTTCTTGATTTTGAGTAATTTTTTATTTCGATCCGTGAATTCTCTCTTTTCCCTTGTGTTTTTCCTCTATTTATAGACTTTAGAAATGCCTAAATTCGTCCCTCTAGGGTTTTTAGCCGAATAGAAGTAAGAAAATACTAAAACTCTGCAAATTGCCAGAAAATGAACACAAAAGTCAAGGCACTGCCTCAGCACCAGTGCACAGTCGGTGCCGCCTGTCTTGCCTAGGGCCAGCGCCGGTTGTGTTCTGTTCTCCCGTTCATTAGCCTATTTTTCTTGATTTTCACGCTACTCCTTCCAGACTGCAACCGGCGCCACCTCTGTTCTGTTCCGCGACGTTTTTATCTTATTTTTCCCTTAAAATCTGAAATAATGCACAAAATATCTTTCCAAGGGTAAAATCTCAAGTATGAAGGGATATGACTAGTTATTGCACAAAATATATCACAAAATGGCCTCAAATAACTAGGAAATAATGACTAATTTAGGCCCTATCACGATCCAATCGTTTGATTTGTTAAAATTGTTAAGAAAAGTGTTATGACAAGATTTGAAAGTAATCGGATATATTTTGACACATTATCCCGCAATATCTAGAAAAATATCTAAAACCTATTGCATTTACAAAGATAGGCATATCAAATTAATGATCTAATCGTTAGATTTGTTAAAATTATTAAGAAAAGTGTTATGACAAAATTTTTATTGTAATCAAATATATTTTGGCACATTATCTAGCATAATATCTAAAAAAGCATCCAAAATCTAACGCATTGACAAAGATAGATTTATCAAATTAACGATCCAACTGTTATATTTGTTAAAATTACTAAAAAAAAGTGTTATGACAAAATTTGAAGGTAATCAGATATATTTTGGCACATAGTCTAACATAATGTGTGTGTGTGTGTGTGTGTGTGTGTGTGTGTGTGTGTGTGTGTGTGTGTGTGTATAAACTAGGTAGTTGGTCCAAAAAACTATATAAAAATTAATAAAATAGTAATAGCAAGATTTGAACACACAACTACTTGAATGTAAACAATTACCTCAACCATGGTATCTAATGAAAGCTTCCATTTTATGTTTACATTTTTTAATATTTGATAAAATAAGAAAAATATGATTTTTCATAGTTTAGTATAATTGAGGGTAATAAAATTTCTTTACCCACAATTTCAAAACTCTGTGGCAAAAAATTATTTTTACCCACATAATTTTTAAATTTGAGATAAGAAGGAACTTTTACCTATAGAAACGTAGCCGTGACAAAATAAAGTATTACAAAAAATGTTTATATGCCACAAAATTCAAAATTGTGGTAAAAACTAAGGTTTCACCATAGATTTTGAAATGTTACAAATAAAAGCGTTGCCAGAAGCCACTTTTTTGTAGTGACTATATTGTATTGTCAATGGATTGTTTGAATGTGTTTTCTACTATGATTTTGTTGTGTATATACGTTTGGTACCAAATCTGGCACGTAGGTTCAAAGAACAGAGTAGGAAATGTAGGAAATGACTTGAAAGAGGAAGTAGAAGAAGATGATGCCCTAGATCGCTTAGCACGTGGAGCCATACCCCTTGGCCTAGACAGAGTTACTCACAAAAAGAAGAAAAAGAGGTCAAAAAAGGAAAAATGGATCACAATTACACAACCACAACTCTCAACCAAGCTCACCAATCAACAACCACAATTCTCAACTCAACCACCACTCTCCACAACACTAAACCACCACAACACAATCTCCTCACAATATCTGCAAAACGAACAATTTTCCAATCCAAGCACAATACTAATATAATGTTTCAAGAAAGTAATGTTGACCACTACATAATCGAAAACCTAAAGTAAGGATAAAGATATGATCAATGGAATTCCACAACAAATATTACCCATACATAAGATATTTCTCTGTTAAACGATAACATAAGAGGTATGTGCAATTGGCTATATTAAAGTGAAAGCATGAAGCTTTATCACAAAATAATATTGCCAACCATGGGCCCATACTATTCTATTACCAAAGATTTCAAGAATGCCATTAAGTCAAATTAACCAAGAAGAATATTAGAAATTCGGCCAAAATATACCCATGAAATACCAAAAATGAAATTCTCAAAATTGAATTGTAGAAAGTGCAGAAAAAGCATACTACAATATTCTTCAATATATGGGCAATCATCCAATGCAAAGTGAGTGAAGAAATCATGCACCAATTAAATGGATTAAAAATTTGCAACTTTACAGAAAAATGAAAATTTTCTTGATTTGAAGGCAAATCTTCAAGAGGAAATCAAGGATTTGATATTGGGAAGGCATTTTTGGAATGTTTAGAATGATTCGGCAGTAGGTATGTTGAAAAACCAACGGTGCGTTAAGAGAAAAAATGAGGGAAATTGAGAGGTTTGAAAAAAAAAAAAAAAAAGGCCAAAATCACCCTTTTACCCATAATGGCCGATGTGATCCGGTGCTTGCTAAAAGAACTTGGACCGATACTGGGTTGTGTTTGTTTTTGTGCAATTTTTCCCGAGCTAACCCAATGCCAAGTCGGATCACCTGGACTGGCACTCGATCAGCTCTATCCAGAACAAAATCTTTTTGTGGTCTTTTTTTATTTTTTCTAATAAAAAGAAAAATAAAATGAACATAGTAACTCTTAAAAACATGCATGAATTTCAACACAAAATAAGAAAAATACGAATAAAAGATTGTTTAAACTGAAAGTAGGAAAGCAAGTAAACTTCATCGTTTCCACGATCTTCATTGCGTGGATTGTTCTCCGTGTTCCCAGGTAGAGATCTACTTTGACGATTACCAAGAAGCTTAGCTAGTTGACGAATTTGAGTTTCTAAATTATGCTTTGAAGCCTCCAAATTTCTGGTGACAGCATCCACTCATTGAAACCGAGTTTCTGTAGAACTTACCATTTTGTTAACCAAATCTTCCAACGATTACCTTGGTGGTGGTGAATTGTAAGGCAAGGAAGATTGGTCCTTTGATTTCCATTAAAGTTTGGGGGGTTTTGCATTCTTTGGTTTTGATTGGTCCAAGAAAAGTTTGGATGATTTCTCCAACTAGGGTTATATGTAGCAGTGTATAGGTTATTACCTTGTTGTCCATTCTCCTCAAAAGCAGCTTGCTCTAAGGACTCCAGAGAAGAACCTATATTTTGGTACTCATGATTGGAATGCTCTTATCCCCAAAAATTACACTTACCATTCATTACCTATAAAAGGGTTACCATTTGTTCCATCTTCTAAACCAGTACCTTAACTCTACATTCCAAGGCAACTACCATATCAACTTTGTGGACTCCCTGAATGCGAGCTTTAGACCTTGCATTACCTCATGATTAACTATTCATAGAAATATCTTCAATCAGTTCATACAACTCTTTCGGGGTCTTAAAATTAATTGTACCTCCTGCATATACATCAATTAATTATTTTAAGGCAAAAGTCAATCCATTAGTAAAAATCTGCATTTGAATACCTAGTTCGAACCCATGGTGCGGACATTTTCTTAGCATCTTCTTCCACATTTTCCAACACTTATATAGGTTTTCAGACTCTAACTGTTAGAAGGTAAAAATGTCAGTTCTAAGCTTGGTTGTCCTATCTAGAGGAAAATATTTCACTAAAAAGTTTTCAGCCAACCCATTCCAAGTAGTGATGGATTCTACGGGCAAATATTGCAACCAAGATTTGGCTATATTCCTAAGAAAGAAAGGAAAGAGTCTCAATCTAATAGAATCTTCCGACACACCATTCATTTTGAAAGTATCACAAATCTCCTAGAAACTAGTGATAGGGGCTATATTCATCACTATTTTCCTAGTTATTGGAGGTTAATATGAGATACTTTTGATGTAATGACTAGGTATATTCCTTCCTATTTGATATTTTACTTGTGGAAAGTTTTTTGGATGAATTTGTGCAGAAATTAGAAGATTTCGAGCAGAAAATGGAAATTTCCAGACTTGACTTGGCGCTAGGTCAAGCTAATGCACCAGGCACCAGGTCTACTCTGGAAAAGCAAAGAAAATATTGTGGACAAACTAGAATTCACCTAATGCTAGGTTGGTCGAAATGACCAGGTGCCATGTCTAATTTGTGTAGAGGTGGTTTTGTGTGCGAATTTGTTATCTTCCAAAGGATTTTGGTAGATTCTGAATTCTACTTAGATAAAACTTCTCAAGCCACAAATTTTGGTGTCAAGAAAGCTTATAAATACAAGGAAAACACAAAAGAAAAGTGGTGAATCTAGGGATCAAAGTTTCCAATCAGTCACAAGAAGGAGAGTTTGATCATTCAAGGAGCATTATTCAAGAAGGTTTTCAAGGAGAAGAAGAATGACTTGGCTATGAGTTCTTTCTTTTATCTTTGTTTTCTTTTTATAGAATAATGATGTAATTAATGTTTCCATTATAATTTGACATTGCTTTTGGGATTTATGATTTCATGAATTAATTTAGATTTTTTGATCAATTGATTATTTGTCTTGAAATTTGATTACTTATTGTTATTACGAAGTTGATTGGTTGATTTTTATGCATAAATGTTAGGTGTATAAAAATCAATAAACTTAAATCCATCCATTAGTTATGTTTTAATTAAAACATTAATCCCAAAATACACATACGAGCAAGTATACTCATGGCAAGCATAGTATAGAAAATTAACGAGTATTGATCCTCAAAGGAACAAGTACACACTAATCACTTTCATTCATTATTTAACCCACCAAATAAAGTGATAAGATAATAAAAAGAAAAAATAAAGAAATATATACAACTCAAGGATGTAGAAATATGTCATTTAGACAATTATCCTAGAACATATGATAATGAATCATTTAGCAACTATCTCAAGTAATCATCATCTTCGCATCATGAAGAAATGTAAAGTAAAATTCAATCGTTTATCAAGTCATGAATCTACTTATATAGATTCCACTTCTTTTCCAATCTATGGAATCACTATCTTTTGCTTAAATTAGTAGATTTTCCAATTAAACCAACATAACCAAAAAATGCATTAAACTCAATTCCTCATAAACATAAAATTAGCTAATGACCCTATGCTCTAGGCGAAATCAACTATTATTTGATCACTTTAGTCCTTTAATCTTAACTTCGTTTCCTGAATCCATTAAGATTTGACAAATACGAAATTAATTCAATGAACTCCTAACATCATTTCCCAAGTCAATTAGAAGAAAACGCATCAATAACCGATGATAACAAGTAATCAAATACTAAAGATGAAAGAAAATTGATTAAATAACTAAATTAATAAAAAAAATCATGAATCTCAAAATAATGTCAAATTACAATGAAAACATTGAATACATTATTTTTTAAGAACAAGAAAACAAAGGTAAAAGAAAGCACTCATAGACAAGCCTCCTTCTTCTCTTTTGAAGACTCTCTTGAACATCCTTCCTTAAATGGTGAATCTCTCATTTTTTGAGTGATTGGAATTTTTTATCTTTTATTCACTACTTTCTCTTGTGTTTTTATTGTTTAAATTGGCTTTTTTTAATGCTAAAACTCATTACTTGAGAAGTCTTGGCTGTGTAGAATTCGAAAAATACCAAAATCCTTTAGAAAATACCAAATTCATGCGCAGGATTTTCGTGTCCAAAATGGACCTGTCACCAAGTCCAGTCGACCCACCTGGCACCAGGTGTGTTTTATTTTTTTCCTTAAAAGCTACTTTGTTTTCACCGTTTTTCTAGATTGGACCTGGCACCTGGTGCCTTAGCTGGACCTGGCACCAAGTGTAGTATGGAAACTTTCACTTTTTGTTCGAAATTAACTCAATTCTGTACAAATTTGTTAAAAATACTTTCCACAAGCAAAATGTCAAATAGAAAAGAATATGCCTAGTTATTTCATCAAAAGTCTCTCAATTTAACCTCAAATAACTAGGAAAATAGTGATGATTTTAGCCTCTATTATATACCCCCATACTTGAACTTTTGCTTCTCCTCGAGGAAAAAACACTTAAGCCAAGAAAATCATCAAGAAAAATACAAGCCTTTACTTTTCCAAAAATTTGAGACATAACAAAGATTATAACTTCCTTTCAAACTTTAGATAAAATTCTTACCATTAATCAAACCCTTTGAAAACAATTACACTTTGAAACATTTGATAAGATATCACAAAACTCTTGAAGTCAAATTAATTAAGTTTATACCTTTGTCTAAGAAAATTATTTTACCCTTCAAGTAAAAACATAGTTAACATGAATTAAACAAGTCAAGATATCTACCAACTCAAGCATTATAAATCCAAAGTTTGCACAACTCGAGTCATGATGTAAGAAAAGCATTCCAATTTTTTCTCTCAATTTTTTCAATGACTTAGGAAATTGATAGCCTCAAGTGAATGGATTTATCTTCATGCACCGTATTGGCCCCCTTATTATCCATATCACTTTTCAGCAATTTTCTTTTTTCTTGCCTTTTTGTCTTTGGGATAACCTCAAGAGAGTGCACAAAACAATACTTGCTACTTCTCTCCATGTTAACCCCTTTTTCAGCAAATGGTATTTTTTGTTATATTTTTTCATTTTTTTTTTCTCAAAAGATGAAAGCAATTTTTTTCAACTCCATGTTTTTTATCAACTCACTTTTTTTTTTTGTTTCACTCAAAATTTTTTATTTCCTCACATTCCTTATTCACAACTCAAAATCAAGCAAACTTTAAATCTATAATACAAGAATTAATCAACTCTTTCCATAATCATCATATCATCCACATTTAAATTCAAAGAATAAAACAAAACTCAAATACTAAATATAACCAATGTAAACTTAAATTCTTAAGGCTTAGCAAAATTCAACTTAATACACAAGTTAACTTTTAAATAAAAATCCAACCATAATGAATGACAAATCTATATCCTAAAGCTATGAAAACATAATGGAATCCATGCAAATGCCAACAATGGTGGAAAACAAAAAACACACAGACCAGTGGAAGTGAAAATATTGTACCACTATTCTTTAAAGTTTTCTTTAGTTGTGAAGAACTTGATTGAAAAATAGGTATGGCTTTTTCACTTGTTCATGCTTTCGGATGATAACCCGCTAATCTCTTACATCTCCTAGGCATAAACACCAAAGCCTTTTTCTTCATAGGATATTCCATTGTCCAATCTCTTCTTGGTGAAGCAAATAAGTGAGGAAAAACTAAACTCAAAGCTTCTTGATTCCTTGCAATTAGTTAGCAAGATCAAGAAGATGAAGATAGGAAAAACAACGAGAGAAGAAAAGGAAAAACTAGGGCTTCTGGGTTTTTTTTCACCCCCTTTTCGTATGTATTCCTTGTGACTGAAAAACACATGGATTCAATTTAATAACTAAAACACCGGGAATTTGATATTTCAAAACACCCCAAAGTTATCAACAGAAAATGTTTGGCTTAGCCTAAACTCTTCTTTCTCGTGAATGAAAAAAAAAAACTTTTGGTCTAGGCTATTAGGCCATGATTATTTTTATTATCTTCCTTGGACCTAATGAGCCCAAAATAATAAACTTTAATTATTTATTTCCTGTGCCAATTAAAATAAGCTAATAAATAATTAATGAGCCCAAATGAACTAAAATAATCATTTAAGCCTTTTTAACTAGTTTAGGCCTAGGTTAATTTTCTAATTATTCAATATAGGTTTAGGCCTTGAATAATTAATTAACCAATTAAACTAGATAATAAATTTAATTTCTCTCATTCTTTTATTTTATTCCAGTCCAAAAATAAATTAGGCTTCTTGAATAAAATAAAATTATTTTAATTGAGAACATTTCCTCAACCTAAAATTAAATAGAAAGACACATTACATTAGCTATTAAAATGACCAAAATACTTCTGATATATAAATAGCTGTATTTTACATTTTAAATATTTTCTAATATCACCATAAGGAAATATTGACCTCCAAGGACAATACTGTGTTAGCTATGTCTTCGACCTATAGGTAAATGACTAAAATACCCTTCTACACATCGCCATGCGTTTAGAGAGGAAAAAGGATACTAACACCTCTCTAAAGGACATCTACTATCCTTAGGCTTCTAGTCCAATGAACTATGATTTCTTGGAATATTTCTGCTTTCCAAAGGAGCTACCCTAAAGCAACTATCCATGTCATGTTTCCCAGGGCCTTGGATAATTAGATCATTTAGACAACTACAAGGGGCAATATAGTGTAGAAACTATCTTATATAAATCTGTCTTAATTAACTAGTTACATATACCTAACATACAAGTATATTTGTCCTACTAAAGAACCTCAAGTATAGTATATCAAGATATACGCTTTTAGCTTCACCAGACTACCAACTTATACTCAAGCTGTAGAGTATAAGTCTATGCTGTAGAAGTAGTAGTCTAGGTTTCTACCACATAGTACTTTTAGAAACCACTACTACAGGTTTAGTTCTACGTATTCAAAATATGCTTGTATTATGAAATGAGAAGACTACTCATTGGCTAAAGATAAGCCATTTCCTATTTAGAATTCATAACATAATAACCTTACTATGATAAGATTCTTATTCTCATCATTCGGTGAAGAACAATAGTTTATGTGTTAAGTAACCTATGGTCTATACTTTATTGTGAAAGGCCTCCATTCACATGAACCATTTAATTAAATACAATGAGTCTTTTCCAATGAAAATTGTGCATAGTAATAAAGAAGATTTCACAAATAATTTTTGAAAAAAATACTTTTATTAATACAAGTCAAAATTACATAAAAAACCTAGTCTAAGAGGGCATACATTCCAACAATTTCCTACTTGTACTCTAAGACTAAGTGAGCCCATAGGTGCCTACCCCTATGGTGTCTAAGTGTCTTCTAAAGACTCTTTCAGCCAAAAGCTTTGTGAAAGGATCTGCTAGATTAGTCTTTGAGGCAATCTATTCCACCATGACTTCTCGTCTCTAGATGACATCTCGGATCAAGTAGTGCTGACTCTCAATGTGCTTCTCTTTTTTGTGGTTCCTAGATTCTTTGGACTGTAAGACTGTTGTAGTATTATCGCAATACATCACAATTAGCTTGTCCATTTATGGCACGACTCCAAGTTTTAGAAGGAACTTCTGGAACCAAACTACTTCCTTAGATGCCTTCAAAGCTGCCACATACTCAGCTTTCATGGTTGAGTCAGTAATAGAAGATTGCTTGATACCTTTCCATGAAATGGCTCTTCCAAACAAGGGGAAGACATATCCACTAGTGGATTTTCTCTCATCCTTATCCGCCTGAAAGTTTAAGTCCGTATATCCTGTACGAACTAAGTCATCAACCCTGTAAACCAGCATATAATCTCTTGTACCCTTAAGACACTTGAGAATATACTTTAAAATCTACAAATGAACCTCTCTGGGGTTTGACTGATATCTGCTAACTAAGCTTACAACAAAGTAGATATTTGGCATAGTACACAGCATAGTGTACATAAGACTTCCCACAGTTGAAGTATGGGGAATCCTACTCATTCTATCTTTTTCTTCTTAAGACTTAGGACAGTCCTTCGAGGAAAAAGACAACCCATGTCTACAAGGGATCAACTCTCCTTTGCATGAGTCCATGCTGAACTTTGCTATCATCTTGTTAATATATATAGCTTGAGATAATCCTAACGTTCTCTACTTCCTATTTCTATGAAGCTTTATCCTAAGAATGTACCTGGCTTTACCTAAGTCCTTCATACGATATTAACTAGATAGCCAAACCTTAGTAGATGATAGTGTGTCTACATCATTTCTAATGAGTAGAATGTCATCCATATGTAGCACAAGAAAAATTATGTTTATACCTTTCAATTTTCTGTACACACATAGTTCATCCTCATTTGAAATAAAACTGTAAGATTTTACAATCTCATCAAAAAGAATATTCCATGCTCTGAATGCTTGTTTAAGTTCATAAATGAATTTTTTAAACTTACAAACCATATGCTCTTGGCTTTCAGCAATAAAACCTTCCAGTTGGGACATATAGATGTGTTTACTAAGATAGTCATTTAAGAATACCGTCTTGACATCCATTTGACATATCTCATAGTCATAATAACATGCGATGTCAAGAAGGATATGGATGGACTTACGTATGACTACTGGGTAAAAGGTTTTCTCATAATCGATACCTTCTTTTTAAGTATACTCTTTCGCCACAAGTCTAATATTGAAGGTTTTCACCTTCCCATCCGCTCATCTCTTTCTCTTGTACACCCACTTATACCCAATGGATTTTATCCTTTCAAGTGAAGTTATAAGATCCCAAACCTGATTGAAGTACATAAACTCAATCTTGGCTTTCATTGCTTCTTGTCATAGGTTTGTATCGACATCAGCAATAGCCTTTCGTATCTAGTGGGATATTGTTTCTGATGGTCGGAGACTAGGTCAAAGGTCTCTCCAGTCTGTCTTTGTAGAATCTTAGATATCCTCCCATTACGATGAGACTCTGTTTGTACAGGTTCTTGAGGAGTTAATTCAAAAGATAATTTCTCCTCGAGTTCCAACCTAGTTGAACCTTTAGTGGATTGACTTTGATCATCCTCCAACTATCTAGCATTAGTACTCACAAGTACCTTTTGCTCATTGGGATGATAAAAGTCACCACCCTTTGTTCCTTTTAGATATGCAACAAAATAATATAATTTTGACATTAGTTCTAATTTGTCTCCCTTGATCAGTGCATAAGTTGGATAACCCCATATCTTGAGATGATTTAAACTTAGCTTATGCCTAGTTTATATCTCATAGGGTGTCCTAGGTACTGACTTGTAATTCACTAAGTTCAGAATATATATCGGTGTTTCTAAGGCATATCTCAAAAAAGACACTGGAAAAGTAGCATGAGACATTATGTTTCGGACCATTTTCATTAATGTCCTATTCCTTCTCTTAGCTATTCCGTTCTGTTGGGGTGTTCCTAACTCAGAGAGTTGGCATACTATTTCATGATGTACCATGTAGTCCTTGAATTCACTAAGGAGGTATTTTCTACCACGATTTGATCGTAAAATCTTGATTAGTTTACCTGTTTGATGCTCCACTTCAGATTTAAACTCTCTGAACTTGTTAAAAGAGCCAGACTTGTGTCTTATCAGGTAAACATAACTATACCTAGTACAATCATCTGTGAAAGTGATAAAGTACTTGAACCCCCTTCTTGCTAGTGTAGACAAAGAACCACACACATCAGTGTGAACAAGACTCAATGTCTCCGTGGCTCTTTCCACCTTTTGGTCATTTTCCCATAAGACAGTATTCACACTGAGGCCAATTTTTCAATCACAATGAGCCTAAAGGCCCATCATAGATTAATCTTTGAATCCTGGTTAAGTTAATGTGACCCAACCTTAGATACTAAAAATATGAGTCATTGATATTTATCTTTCTCTTCCTATTTAAAGGTATAGATTGAGTGTTATTTAATTCATTATTAATAGGATTAATGAAGAATAGATTTTCATACATATGCTCAGTACATAAAACTTCTCAATTTCTACTGATTGTTATACCAGAATGGAAAGAAATAGAATACCCTTGATTTATTAGTTTTGTAACTAAAACAAAATTCTGTCTAAAATCAGGAACAAATAAAACATCCTTCAATACAACTATTCTATTACAATCAAAAGTAAGTTCCCTTTCTCCTACTGTAAGGGCCTAAACTTGTGCTCCATTTCCTACACTTAGTCCATGTTCACCCTTTTGGAGTCTTCTAATCTTTCTAAACGCCTGCAAGGAGTTACAGATGTGATCAGTGACTCCTGAATCAACAATCTAAGTGGAAGTTAATCCAACCATTGATATAGACTGTAGATAGGAAACATTACATGTGAGGTTTTTGTTAGCCTGAAGATCTGGACACTCCTTTTTCTAGTGTCTCTTCTTCCCACATTTGAAGCATTTGTCCTTTAGTTTGTCTTTGGGCTGAAACTTGGGCTGATGCATTTCATTACCGTTCTTCTTTTTCAAATTTTTAAGCTTGGACCCAATTCTTGAAGAAGAAGCCATCGTAGACCTTGCTTGTGGCTTCATAACCTTCTCTGAGACCTGGTGCTCTTTCATCAACTCAGTTAAACTCATATTTAACTTGTTCATGTTGTAATTCAACTTGAACTGAGTAAAAAAGCCCGACAAAGATTTGAGAACCATGTCCACTTGGCTCTCGGGATCAATGACAACCCCCAAGACTTTTGCTTCCTTTAAAACATCAATTATTTTGAGCAAGTGCTCTCTGATTGATGCTCCCTTAGCCATCTTGGTATTAATGATTGTTTGAAGAGCCTCCTACCTTATAGGCTGGCTCTTGTCCACGAAATCATGCCTAGTGATGTACTAATATTGTATGCAATTGCCATGTGCTCATGTTTGTATTAGAACACATTTGACATGGAGGCTAACATATAGTATCATGCCATCACATTAGCCTTTTTCCATGCCTTCTCAGCCTCACACTCTTCATCGGTGGAACTTTCCCCGATCACAGGGCAGGTCTCATAAAGGGCATACTTATACTACTCAGCTGTGAGTATTATATCAAGGTTCCTTTTTCAATCCATATAGTTTGGACCAATTAGCTTATTCTCATGGAGAATAATGGCTAAGGGACTGAAAGAACCTCTACCAACCATTTCTGAAATTTAAAAAAAAAAATTCTCAGATTTGAGAAAACAAAATAATTTTTTGAACTTTATCCTCATATTAAACTAATAATAACTAATCCCATCATTATTATCTTTAACATAATTAATTTAGCTCTTAGGAAAACTAACATTGCCTCTTGGGAAGATTAATAGTGTTCTAAGCTAAGTGTGTTAACCAGCACAAATTAATTTCCCTTCTAGGTAATGATCTAGAAGATAATTCCATCGAGGGGATGGTTGTTTCTTCTTATTTTCTATGGACATGCCTCGCACTATAACCTCTAACGTGAGCTGGCCAATCATAGTACATGTCCCGAATTATTAATTACATCATTCCATTAGTTCTAGATCCTTGTAGTATCTCCATCCTATACGGGTTCACTCCCTAAGTGATGCGAGGAGACCCAGGTCTCTAATGAGGATCGTGATGGAAGCCGTGAGGCTGTTGGAACCCCTCTCCTATTTAGTTTTTTAAATAAGGGTTTTTTGAAAAAAATATCTTTTGAAAATTTTTAATTAAGTTCTCTTTTACCTTAAAATAAAATATCTAAATCCTTAAAAAATTTATATGTCAACGTTTATACCCTTTGAGAAATTTTCCTCACGGATTAATTTTATTTAAGTTAAGAACTTAGTAATTTTTAAAAAAAAATCTATTTAAAACTCTCTGGAGATTTTGATAAAGTGTTTATTTGACAAATATAATTTTCCTTTGCTAAAATGAATTAAAATGATTTTTCATTTTAACTTACAAAAATTTCAAAATCCAAAATATTTTATATGTCAAGGATAAAAACCTTTAAAAAAATATCCAAGGATTTATTTTTATTTAAGTTAAAATTAACCATTTTATTAGAGAAAAATATTTTTCCTTGTCAAATAAAATTTCTCAAAGACTTTGATCTTTTAGAAAACGTGCACATAGGAATTTAAATAAATAACATACTAGAAAACTGTAAACGTTTTCATACTTTTCTATTTTTAAACCTGAGTGCCTAAATAACAAAATTAAAAACATTAATTAAATTAATTAATGGTCTTGTTTAATCCTAAAATCCTTTATTATTATTTTTCATACAAAATATTTAAAGAATATTAATTATTGAAAAAATAATAACTTTTTCTGGTATGGGACCAAAAACTAAAAAAAGAAATAGCCTAAAAATAACAAGGAAAAATATATTTTTTTCCTCTTGGCCTTGTACACCCATCACACTGGATCATGGCCCATGGAAAACCCCATGGACCATGAACCACAGGCGGGTGCCTGCAACCCATGGGCACACAGATGCCACAAGATCCGGTCACAATAGTGACCGCATCTTGGGGTGGATGCCTTGCTTCCTACCTAGGATGCAAGTGATGTTGTTGAGCCGAGGATGCGCCTGGGCCGTAGCTGGCCTGGGGGCCTGCCTCAGCTCCAGGCAGTCCAAGCCGTGGCTCTACTCGGCTCAGCTTCTTGGCGGCTCGGCTCATCTTCTTCTTCATGCTTTTTTTTAGGTGAATTTTTTTAGAACCTCTACAACTTCGCTTCGTGATCAATACAGGCAGCCTCATGTTACATTTTTTCATAAAAAACAAACACTACATCTTCCTATACCCTTTTAAATTGGGTTTTTCACGATTGCTAAACAAACATTAAATTTTACAAATCTTCCTAAACCTCAACCGTGAGGCATACAGAGTATTCTTCACATACCAAAATAGCGAAGGATCTCAAGCATTCATTAAACAATTAACTTGCCAATTTTATTAACTAGCATGCCTGCATCCTAAGCCATTCAAATCTTCTCGCTCTGATACCACTTGAAGCTATGAAAACATAATGGAAGACATGCAAATGCTAACAATGGCGGAAAACAAAAACATACAGAGACTAGTGAAAGTGAAAATATTGTACCTCTATGCTTTAAAGTTTTCTTTGGCTGTGAAGAACTTGGTTGAACAGTAAGGATGGCTTCTTCACTTGTTGATACTTCCGATTGATAACCCGCTAATCTCTTACTCCTCCTAGGCATGAACATCGAAGCCTTTTGCTTCTCAAAATATTTCACTGCCTTATCTTTTATTGGTGAAACAAAAAGGCGAGGAAAAACTAGTCTCAAAGCTTCTTGATTCCTTGCAATTAGTTAGCAAGATCAAGAAGACAAAGATAGGAAAAATAACGAGAGAAGAGAAGGAAAAACTAAGGCTTCTAGGTTTTTTTTCACTCCTTTTTCGTGTGTATTCCCTGTGAATGAAAAATGCATAGCTTCATTTTGATAACCAAAACACTGGGGTTTTGATATTTCAAAACACTCGGAAGTTATCAACGGAAAAGGTTTAGCTTAGCCTAAACTCTTCTATCTCGTGAATGAAAAAAAAAAACTTTGGTCCATGAGTATTGTTATTATCTTCCTTTGACCCAATGAGCCCAAAATAATAAATATTAATTATTTATTTCCTGAGCCTATTAAAATAACACAATAAATAATTAATGACCCTAAATGAATTAAAATAATTATTTAAATCTTTTTAACTAGTTTAGGCCTAGGTTAATTTTTTAATTATTTAATATGGGCTTAGGCCCTGAATAATTAATTAACCAATTAAACTAGATAATAAATTTAATTTATCTCATTATTTTTTTATTCTAGTCCAAAAATAAATTAGACTTCCTGAATAAAATAAAATCATTTTAATTGGGACCATTTCCTTGACCTAAAATTAATTAGGACTTACAGGCTATTCCGAGGACTAAAAAGACACATCGCTATGGCTACTAAAATGATAAAAAAAAAAAAAACCCTGCTATATAAATAGATATATTTTTTGCATTTTAAATATTTTCTAATATCACAATAAGAAAATATTGACCCCAAGGACAATGCTGCATTAGCTATGTCTTCAACTTATAGGTAAAATAACTAAAATACCCCTCTACACATCGCCGTACATTTAGATAGAAAAAAGTGTACTAAAACCTCTCTAAAATATATCTACTATCCTTAGGATTCTAGTTCAATAATCCATGACTTCTTAGAATAATTCTTCTTTCTAAGGGAGCTATTCTAAAACAAATATATATGCAAGTCATGTTTCATATGCCCTAGATAATTAGATCATTCAGACAACCACAAGCGGCGATACAGTGTAGAAACTATCTTGTACAAGCCTGTTTTAATTGACTAGTTACATATACCTAACATACAAGTATATTGGTCCTATTGATGAACTTCAACTATAGTATATCAAGGCATTTGGTTCCAACTTCATCAGACCACCTACTTATACTCTAGTTGTAGAGTACAAGTCCTCGTTGTAGCAATAGTATTCTAGGTTTCTACCACATAGTACTTTTAGAAATCACTACTACAGGCCTACTTCTACGTATTTGAAATACACTTGTGTAATGAAATGTGGAGACTACTTTTTGGCTAAAGGTAAGTCATTCCCTATTTAGAATTCATAACACAATAACCTTACTATAATGAGATTCTCATTCTCATCATTCGGTTAAGAATAATAGTTTATGTGTTAAGTAACCCATGGCCCATACCTTACTGTGAAAGACTTCTATTTACATGAACCATTTACTTAAACATAATAGGTTTTTTCCAATGAAAATTGTGCACAACAATAAAGAAGATTTCACAAATAATTTCTAAGAAAAATAGTTTTATTAATACAAGTAAAAAATTACTTCAGAAACCTAGTCTAAGAGGGTATATATCCCAATATATCCAAAGGTAAAAAGAAAATCAAAACTTCATTATAGACAAATAAGGTCAATTTAGCTCCAAAATTCCCAAACTTTCAAAATTGTAAATTTTCAAATTTTCAAAAATTAATTTTCGACAATATTTTTTTTTTTCAAATTCAAAATTTTCCAAAGTAGCTCAATACCAAGAAAACACCAAGATGATTGATGAAAACTTGGACAAAGGATATCACCAAACCATTCCCCCACGCTTAAACTGGACAATGTCTTCATTGGCAAAAAATTAACACAAGAAGGCATCTCCAAAGAGACCAAAAATGATAAAGGAGATAGAAAGTTAAGCTATACTCCCCAAGTGCAATAAGGCTATAATAAATATTAAAAATTGGAGAAGAATAGAAGAGCTTATCCAAGAGGACTTTATTCCGACCTACAAAAGAAAACACAAATAAAAGCACAAGGAAAATAATAACAAAATAAAACACCCCTAAATAAAAAAACAAACTAAAAAAATAAAAATCTAACATAACAAATAAAGACACGACTCATTCCCCCACACTTAAGATAGAAAATATTTTCCTTATTTAGGGGAGGGAAAAAGACACTTAACTGACTAAAGAAAACCCAACCTAAGACAAAGAGACAAACTCTTTCCACTGATCATGCTTTCTTATCACCTCTCTGTAAAAGACGTGAATGCTTATTGAAAAAGGTAAGGATGATGAAAGTAGAAATAAGAGAGGTTTTTGAAACATAAAAGGTTCATGAAACCAGTTTTTCTCAACAAAGCAAAACAAATAAATCTCATTCTCTAACATTCCTTTAGACACACAAATATTTTTATCAACATATAAGTGCACATGGTCTCAAACACTATTTAACCCTTCAAAAGATTTGTCACAATGAAAATTCCTCTTAAAACTTAGCAATTGAGTTATTAAATATGGGATCAAGAAATCCTTACCTTTCAATGCTTTTACAAATACCTTGTTACCTCCCTGAAAATGGGGTGAAGGATAAAATTTGGCAATATCCTTCAAGGACTTCTTAAGATAAATCATGGATAAATCTAACTCCTTAAGACATGTTAAACTCCATATATTATCATTTGGACCATTGTCCTCCAAGAATAGAGAGGAACCTAAGAAATCATGTGACAAAGAGAGAATAGAATTATTACCACATACAAGAGAGTCAAATACCTCCCTTTCCATATTAGGCAATTGTCCCTTAAATCTTTTTGGTAGCTATTAAGCATGCCTCTCGTGTGCGTAATTTTGAGCCTACAAAGGCATGTTCTTCATATATTAAGGGATACTTGTTGTGCTCATTTTATATCTATGTCTAACTTGACATGGTGATTATGAGCTTTACATTATGACATGAATGTCATTCTTAATTTGATCATGGGTATTGATATTATGTTTGAGATTAGACAATGGCTATCTTTTTGTAGGTATTGGTGGGGGGAGTTTGTGTTATGTTTAGTGGTATATTGAGGTAGTGGATGAGTTGAGTGGGTATTATGATTATGAGGAAGTTGAGAGTTGTGTTGATTGTGGATTTAGGAATGATCTTGAGTTAGTTCTATCTTTCTTCATCTATCCTGTCTTTGTTTATCATCACATCTTCATCATGTCCAGAAGACCAAAGAGAATGGCATTGGGGGCCAAGAGAGCTAGATCTTCATCTTCTTCTACACCGTCTTTTGAGCTTCTACCTACCCAGCCTACCTAATTCTTTGATCCTACATGTCAAATATAGTACCAAAGTCACCAGGACAATAAGATCATAGTAGAAAATATGTACAAGTCTTCCTTCAATAATTCATTGCAACTTTCTACTATGTTTTGAAGAATGGGTTAGGAGCTTATTATTAGACTTAGGAGAGCTTATTGTCCTGTAAGGGTGAAAAAGTTTTATGTGAACATGCAGGACAAGAAGAAACCCAATCTCCAGGTCAATTCTATTATGGATAAAAGGGTGCCTATTGAGTTTGATATGGCTAGATTAGCCAGGATCTTGGTTGTACCTGATGATGGTCCACAGACACCTATGGACCATAATAATCAAAAGATTATTTCTAAACCGGCTTGGGATGTGAATGCTATTAAGACTAGTTTGCAGATGTAGAGTTATATAAACCTCTATGTTCTAGATGATTTAAAATATGAAATTAGTCAATGAATCTATATTATAGCAATCATCAACTAACATTTGATTACCTAAGTTTTTAACAATTAACCCATTTTTTTTTTCAAGCAAGGTAAGAGATAATGTTGGGTATCTCTCACACATATCGTATATGGCACAGCGGAAAACAAAATGAGATACCATCCCAAGATCCGCGTATGTGTGGAAAACAAGACATAAAGATAACAAAGGTAATAGTTTTTTACCATTCTTTGATCGTCCGAAGAACAAAAATTTCTTCTTCAAGTCGAGGCATGATCCAGCAATCCTCTTGATCAAACTCCATGAGAGTTGAACGTCCAACCACTATAATCACAGTGTGTGATTATCTCTAACATTAATCCACACAGAGGATACACTCAAGCATGAAGTTTTCTGTGCTAGCAAAAAATCTAAGTGGTGGCTAGGGTTACTTATTTTTCAAAAAAAAAAAAAAAAACAACGTGATAGAGAGAGAAGAGAAGAAGTCGTTTGTTGCTTAGGGTTTCTGTGAATCCAACCTCAGCTAGGGTTTTGAGTATGTCGTACATATAAACAAAAAAGAAAAAAAAACCCTACTAAAACTGAGAATTCTATTCCTAGTAGAATTCCCTAATTGTAATTAGAAATATCAAGTTCTCACAATTATAATTTTGGACCATAAATTATAATTAATTATAATTTGTCCACAATAACTTCTCTTTATCTCAATTAACCTCACTATTTTATCAAATAACATCTTGAATATATAATCCTCTATTGTGTGTGACCTATTAGGTTTCCCAGTCAATTAGTAGGGAACATGAATTAATCCAAAAGTCTTTGAGATTAATAATCCATAATTAATTAGTACTAATCCTATTAATTCTAATTAGGATTGGTTTATTAATTCATCAATTAATAAACCTATATTCCCATATCATGAGCGGTATCTAGCTACACATCATGACCACCCAAGAGTCCAGTAAGTCAAGTGCCTTGACATGAACCCTTCAATAACAAACTACAGTGCAATTAACTCCTTTCACCATACAATATCTTATTCGGTTTGGAGTACGGAATTAGTGCCAACTCCCTCCAGAATTAATTTTGGCCCGAATGTAATAGTACTTGTACCAGGAACCCACTACTCTAGATGTGTATCAATTGGAACTATTTCCAATACACAATCGCCTTGGCCAAGGACTTATCGAGTAGTAATTTCTACAAGTAGCCGTGAGATATTCGCCCCCACTATTAGGAGTGGTGAATCCTTTATTGACCCTCCAAACTACTTTCGTTTACCTCATAATGTAGCCAATATCCATCCCATAGGCAGCCCTTGATCGAGCTCCAGAGATTGGAATCAAAGTACAATGCTCAGCAAACAAAGTACTTTGGAGATCTCAAGTCTAAGGATACTTGCACGTTTGCTATACCGAGATTATATCACTGGCACTGAATAGTTATCCATGTGATTATCTTAAAGCTAGGTCATCCAATGAACTTGTTCCATTATCAAGCATCCATGTGTTAACTTTGAGTATCTCAATACTCACGGATATGAGAACCACCGCTTGATCAAATCAGGAAGTCTAACACATGCTAGTCTTAACGCATTAATGATGTCTTGTCTCATTAATACTATGACTAAGGACTATTTAAGTACTAACACTATACAGTGTAGTAGGAATCTCATATCATGATTTCCTTAACACAGTATTGTACTAGGAATTTTATCTAACGGTTATTTTATACAAAAGTAAACAAAAAAAAACTGTAAGATAAATAATGTCTTTTATTAAAATAAAATGTGTCATATACAATATACAAGTGATTGCCTCTAGGGCATACACTAACATATAACAAATGTGAAATTAATTAATTGAAGTCATTATCAACCCCATTTTTCAAGCAAGTTAATAACAAAAATCAACCAATCAACTTTGTAATAACAAGTAATAAAATCCCAAGACAAGTAATTAATTGATCAAAAGTCTAAATTAATTCAAGAAATCATGAATCCAAAAAATAATGTCAAATTACAATAGAAACATTAATTACATCATTAATCTAGAAAAATAAAACAAAGGCAAAAAAAAGAACTCATAGACAAGCCCTTCTTCTTCTTCTTCTTCAAAACCTTTTTGAATAATGCTCCTTGAATGATGAATCTCTCCTTTTTGAGACTGATTGGAAACTTTGATCTTTAGATTCACCACTTTTCTCTTGTGTTTTCCTTGCATTTATAAGATCCCTTGACACTAAAATTCATGGCTTAAGTCTTGTCCAAGTAGAATTCAGAATAAACCAAAATCCATTAGAAGATACCAAATTTGTGCAAAAAACCGTTTCTGTATAGATCAAACTTGGCGCCTAGTCACTTCGACCAACCTGGTGTCAGGTGCATTTTAGTTTGCTCCTCAACGTTTGCTTTGTTTTTTCTCTGTTTCTTCATAGAAGACCGGGCACCTAGTGTAGTAGCTTGACTTGGTGCCAGTTCAAGTCTGGAAATTTCCGCCTTCTACTCGAAATCCTCTGACTTCTGCACAAATTCATCCAAAACATTTTTCACAAGCAAAATATCAAATAGGAATGAATATGCCTAGTTATTACATCAAAAGTATCTCATATTAATCTCAAATAACTAGGAAAATAGTGATGAATTTAGCTCGTATAACATTCTCCCACACTTGAACCTTTGCTTGTCCTTAAGCAAAATACTTAAGTCAAAAAGAAAATAACAAGAAAATACAAGCTTATATTCTTCCAAAATTTTGATCACAACAAGGCTTATAACCTCCCTTCAAACTTTAGATAGAACCTTGCCATTCATCCAACCTTTTGAAAATAATTGCAACTTGAAGCATTTGATAAGACATCACAAAGCTCTTGAAGTCAAATTAAGCAAGTTTATACTTTAGTCTAAGAAAATTATTTTCCTTTTCAAGCAAAAATGTAGATAACATGAATCATATAAGTCAAGCTACCTACCAACTCAAGCATTATAAATAAAAAAATTGCACTACTCAAGTCATATTGTTTTCCATTTTTTTTTCTCAATTTTTTTCAATGACTTAGGGAAATGACAGCTTCAAGTGAATGGATTTCTCTTCAAGCACCGTATTAGCTCCCTTTAAGTAATCACTCATCATCTTTTTTCAACTTTTCTTTCTTTTGCTTTCGGGAATCAATAGCCTAAAAAAAGTGGATTTATCTTCACTATTTGTATTGGCCCCCATAATCAAACGAAAATAATTTTCTCACCCTCAATGATAAAATAACAATCAACTCATTTTTCTCAATCTTCAATTCACAATCAATGTTTTTCCACATTTTTTTTTCACTCAAAGATTTTTTTCCCTTGCATTCCTTCTCACAACTCAAAGTTAGGTAAAGTTTAAACTCATAATACAAGAGTTAGCCAACAATTTTTTTCCCACATTTATCATATCTTACACATTCAAACTAGATGAGTTAAATAATACTCAAACACTAATGCATAAACAAGATTAACCCAAATCACAAGTCTTAATATATCTCATCCAATAAACCAATTTATTGATAAAAATACGCCAAATGAATGACAAAAACTCATATTCAAGTAAGAAAGACAATTACAGCCTTGCTAAAGTAATGAAAACCACAACAAATTTTGAAAATTTTCACAAAAATTACAGCATGGAAAATATCTTCAATGCCTAAACTCTCTCAATGGTAAAAAATATAACAATGAAAGCAAAGCTAAAGGACCAAAATAAATAAATAGAAAAAATAGAGAAAAGAAAATACTTCTATTATGAATTAGTTCCACATGTGTGAATCCACCACAATGAGTCGTTAGAGAATGGTACCTAACTTAAAAGAAACAAAAATGGAAAACATAAATCGAGAAAAAGAAAAAGAAAAGAAAATTAAAGGACAAGACAACTTAAAACTAAGAAAGGTCATTAAAATTCAAAGGAAAAGAAATAAAATAAAAGTGATAGAAAATAAAATAAAATAAAAGTGAGCAAGGAGTAAATTAAGAGGTAGCATACTTAGAATTATCATTATCAGTCTCAGATTCAGCATCATCATCAACACCTCCAACATATTAAAGTGGCCAACCGTTGCTCTTGGACATCCTGATGGCTATGAAGATTAGCAATGGAGTCTCGCAGCTAGAGTAGAATGGTCATCTGGGTTGCAAGTCCAAGGCTCAACTGCTTCAGTCGGGCCTCCACTCATGCCTCAAAATTAGCACTAGAATGAGAACTACTGGCACGTGTGCGAGGTCGGGTAGGCTACTCTTCCAGTTCATCCTCACTAGGAGGAAGTTCCACCATCCCCGGATGCTATACCTCATAAGGTTTCTTCCAGCTTCTCTCTCTCTCTCATCATATCTATAGCCGTATTGAACCAAAGTATGCTCGGTTACTATATCTTGGTCAGTGGTTGGCTCACTAATCTATCCATCCAATTTCACTCCAAAGTCCTGTAACAAACGCATAATGACTAACCAAAATTTTAGGGCTTTGGCTGAGATGCGAATGTAAACAACCTCCCTCATGGACTGAATAATAATAGGAGTAAGAGGATAGGCACACTCCTCATCATCTTATCAAGAATATAAACATCAAGAACCCTAGACTCATTGAAGTCACTAGCCTTAGGTTAAACATTGAAAGAGAAAATGTAGACTAGGGCACGAAGCAGAGCTTCAAGATCATTATTGGAGTAATAGTGAAACTGTCCTATCTGGAATGCATATTTTGGGTAAATTAGTTGAGACAGAATATGTTCACTAATTTGACTAAAAGATAGTGATTCCATAGATTACAAAAGAAGTGGGTCTATTTTAAATCCTTTATGAGATCAAGATGATAATTGATTGTGATATTTGCTAAGTGATTCATTGTCATGTTTTCAAAAGTATTTGTCTAAATTGCATATTTTTACATCCCTGAGTTGTATACATATTTCTTTTCATTATCTTAACACATTATTAGGTCGGTTAAACAATGAATGAAAAGTGATTAGTGTGTACTTGTTCTTTGGAGAATCGATACTCATTAATTCCTTATACTATGCTTGTGATGAGTATACTTGCTCGTATGTCTAATTTGGAATTAGTGGTTTAATTAAAACTTGATTATAGATGGATTTAAATTTAACGAATTTCTTATACCTAAAATTTATGCATCAACTAGCAAGGTGGGAGTTAGGATCCTTATCAGCTAGCCCAACAAATTGGACCATTTTTTGGATTATTTGGATAATGTTAGGTTTGATTTCAAAATTATTGGAACTCAAATCTGCATGCGAAATTGCTAGCTTAGCAAAATCACCCACAGTCCTTCTATTATTTCCACAATTACCACCATTATTGTTCTGGTTACCTTCTATCTCTCCCGTTGAACTAAATTGGTCAGCCCAACTTTTATATGCTCGCTGAATCCTTGTGAGCGTTCTTTTAGTTTTTGGATCAAAGTCCACAATATCTCCTGCGTTTTGTCGAGTCATAAACTAAGAAGTCTTCCTGTAGAAAAACTATGGTTCTAAGAATTTTGTCTTTACACATATTTAATGTCGAGTCATAAACCTAGAAGTCTTCCTATAGAAAAACTATGGTTATAGGAATTGTGTCTTTACACATATTCAAACAAACACTATCATATTACACAATAGTCAACATCTACAAATTGATACATTATACAACAACTTATGGCACATATGTAAACAAAGAACATATATATATCTTTATTTATTTACATATAGACATATAAACATGTCTAAATAAATGAACTCTGAGCTTTCGTGATATTATCCCCCAACAACGATGCCAAAAACTTGATGCGTTAAATTTGGGTATATAAAAATCACGCAATTTTGTATCCATTCCCAATTAAGTTTAAATTAAAACATTAATCCCAAATTACATGTATGATTATGTGCACTCATCATCAAGCACAATATAGGGCATTAACAAGTATCGATCCTCAAGGAATAAGTACACACTAATTACTTTTAATTCACTGTTTAACCTACTAATTATATTAATAAAGAGTAAAAATAAAAATAAAGATAAATATAAAATATATACACAACTCTTAGAGAGAAAAACATGTAATTAAATAATCACTCTTGAAAACATGACAATAAGACATTAGCAACTATTACAATTAATTACTTCCTTTGGCATCATGAAAGAGTTTACTGCAGAATCCACTCTCGCTCGAGTTATGGTTTCACTATCTCTCAATCAATTCTAATGGACATCTTTTTCTCACTAAAACAATAAAAAGATGCATAGAACATAAATTCTTGATAATTTTCCCTATCTCTAGGTGACAATGGTATGAAAACATTAATTCCCCCATCTCTAGTAAAATCTGAAGGCAAAGGAAGCGGAAAACACAGGGCAGCGGAAGCAAAGATAAAAAATTGGAAAAATAAAGAACAAGGAAACTCCAGGGCAGAGCCGGCGCTGGTTAGGCTCTGTACAGGTTCCAAGGTTTTAAAAATATTACCTATTTTCCTCGTTCTAATAATTGACTGGACTGGAATGTGTGCCGCCAGGGTAGGTATGTTGGTGGAAGCCTTTGTTGTGATTCTTGTAAGCCTCCTACTCCATCTTTGCATGTAGGTGAACGCCAAGCTCTCAATCTTCTAGTGTATGGCCTACCTAAATTTGTTTGGTGAACAACTACAGACTAAGGAACCTTTTTCCTAGAGAGAGAGAGACGTCTGGCTTTTTATAGAGAAGAAGCCGTCTCAGAGAGTGTATCTTCTGTCAATAACGTTATTTCCAATCCTCCTATTTAACCTAAATAAAACCCTATGTTAAACTGGACTGGGCCATTGGACTCTTAGTTTAACCTTTTAGGCTTAATTAATTATTCTAATTAGAACCACATAAATGGCCCAATTAATAATTATTTTCCCAGCCTAAATAAACTAGTCCAATAAATAAGCCTATATTAGTTTAGTCCCAGGTTAATCTTTAATTATTCAAATTGGGCCAAAGCCCTAAATAATTAATTAACCCACTAAACTAATTTAATTAATTCTTTCTCCATAGACCTTTATTTTATTCTAGCCCAACAATTAAATTAGGCTACTTAAATAAAATAAATTTCATTTAATTTAAGATCAATTCCTTAGCCCGTATTTAATTAGGACTCACAGTCTATATTGGGGACAAAAAGACACACCTCTTTGACTACTAAAATGAACAAAATACCCTTGCTATATAAATAGCTGTATTTTGCATTTTAAATATTTCCTAATATCACTATAAGAAAATATTGACCTCAAGGATAATGCTGCGTTAGCAAAGTCTCCGGCCTATAGGTGTAATGACTAAAATACCCCTCTATACATTGCCGTACATTTAGAAAGGAAGAAGTGTACTAACACCTCTCTAAATGACATCTAATGATCCACGACTTCCTGGATTGTTTCCACTTTCCAATGAAGTTACCCTAAAGCAAACATCCAAGTTATGTTTCCTAAGGCCCTGAATATTTAGATCATTCAGACAACCATAAGGGGTGATATAGTATAGAAACTATCTTGTACAAGTTTGTCTTAACTAACTAGTCACACATACCCAACATGCAAGTATATTAGCCCTACGATAGAACATCAACTATAGCATATCAAAGTATATGCTTCCAGCTTCGTCAGACCACCAACTCATACTCAAGTCGTAGAGTACTAGTCCACACTGTAGTGGTAGTAGTCTAGGTTTCTACCATATAGTACTTTTAGAAACCACTACTACAGGTCATATTCTACGTATTCGAAATACGCTTATGTCATGAAGTGAGTGGACTACTCACTGGTTAAAGGTAATCCATTCCCCATTTAGAATTCACAACATAATAGCCTAGACATGATGAGATTCCCATTCTCATCAATCAGTTAAGAATGAATGTTTATGTGTTAAGTAACCCATGATCCATACCTTACTGTGAAAGATCTCCATTTACATGGACCACTTACTTAAACACAATGGGTCTTTTCCAAAAATAATTGTGCACAAATAAAATTGTAAATTCACAAACAATTTTTGAAAATAAATTCTTTTATTAAAACCATTGATTTTTACATCAGAAACCTAGTCTAAGAAGGCATACATCCCAACAAAATCAGCAACTTTTGACTACTTAATCTTGGCTTAACCTTTCTCTAGAGTTTGTTAAGAAAATAAATCAAGAATTGAGCAACAAAGACTATCTCCTAACCTATTTCTCAAGTTAATTAGAAGAACGGTCAAATCTCATCAATTCACCACTAACAATAAGTAATCCAATACCAAGAAGAATAATCAATTGAACAAAATGCTACATTAATTCATTATCACAATCTAAAAATACTATTTAAATACAATTAATTCATTTTCTGTGCTTTGCCTAGCTTGTGGGCAGCCCAGGGAAACATCCCATGGCCGCCATGTTATCCAGAACTAAGCCAGGCTTCTGGCCTGGTGCACTAAGGATATGAAGTAGGTAGCCTAGGGAACTGCTTCTCCCGTAGCTGCCACCTAAACAATACAACACACACACACACTTGAAGTAGGCGGCCTAGGATACTAAAACTTCCCTAGGCCACCATGTTGAAAACACAACACACACTTGACCTGCACGAGGTGAACAAGGGAACCTGAAGTTCCCTAGGCCGCTATCTTTTTGGACATAAATATATATACACATTTGAAGCAAGCGGCCAAGGGAAATGGAACTTCCCTAGGCTGACAGCTTCCTAGACAAAATAAAAAAAAAAAATGCTAGGCAGCTAAGGGATGTTTAATTTCCCTAGGCAACTACCTATACTACCCTTATACATACACATAAATGGGTAGGCAGCCTAGGAAAGTCCAATCTCCCAAGGCCGCAACCTACAACACACAACTAATATATATATATATATATATATATATATATATATATATATATATATATGATACTAGATGGCCAAGGGAAGTTAAGCTTCCCTAGGCCACCATTTTCTTGCTCTAGGCTGCCTGGTTCATGTGTAATTCGTTTATTGTTCTTCATTTTTGCTATTGTTAGCCTGGAGGGCTTTCTCCTCTGTTTTGATTTATGATAAACATTGATGTGGACTAACTTATGTAATCTATATATGATAGGATATGTTCAACCTCAGTTCTTTCAAGGCAGGCAAATGAGACTGCTATGCAGCTCCTAAGTAAATAGAACCTAAATGAGTAATTGATCAAGTATAACTTCAACTTAAGAGCTTGCATACTGTGAAGCCTTTGTGAAAGAACTATAGACTAGGAATTTTTGTAAAGGTATTAATTGTAAATTCCTATGTCTCTTTAACTTTTGATCATTTTTTTTTTTTTTACCTAGAAGTACTTAAAAATGATTTCAAAAGAAAATGATATTTCTAAATCTAAATTTTCGAATGAAATAGTTTCAAATGGACCTCTGAATCCAAAACATCATCCAATGATCTGTAGCATTTTTCAAAATATATCTCTTTGCGAAAAGTGCTATTTTGGACAAACATTTTGGATAGACATCCTTCCACCTTGTGAATCCAAAATCCTAGAAATCCTGACAGAATGTAACTAGCAGTTACTAGCCATTGGGACTTCGGATTTGGCTGCTACAAAAGCCCTTAGAACTTGATTGTGATTTAAAATTTTATGCTATCTGTCTTAGAAACATTCTTACACTTTAGAATACAAAAATCTCCCTTTTTATTGGTACTTGAAAGTGAAATAAAATTGTTCTAAAGGTAAAAGATTGTGGTGCTTAGTTGTTCATATTCTGCTCAATCTGTGAGCTATCTCCATACTCTCTCTTAAATTAATTTTGTATCGAAGTTAAGAAGGTAAAACCCAGTTGAGGTGAGCCTTAATTGTTGTGTTTAAAGAAGTTGGGTGTAAAATTAAGTGGTGATCCTCTTATATAAGATTTGTGTCACCTACCACCATTAATTTGGGAAAAAATTTTATTGAGTGGTGTTAAAATCTATAAGTAAGAACTTAAGGTAGTGGATGTAGATCATTTAATGATCGAATGACTATAAATTTTTTAGTCTTTCCTTATGTTATTTGCCTAAATTTCTTCACTAAATTTTTGCTGTCTTTAGATCTTAAATGCTATATTTTTTTCTCTAAAATATGTGGCTCATTTAAGACTTGTGCATTCTGCAGTAAAGCTATCATAGATACCTCAACTTCTTGACTTTATTTCAGACTATTCTCTGACCATTTCGTACTGGTTTAAAACATCCCTGTCTACACTCTTGAAGCCACAAAGCAACTCTGCATTTATTTTTTTTTTAAAGGGCATCAAAAATTTCATTTGTTTGCCATAAACCTTATTCAGCCCCCCCCCCCCCTAGGGTTTATGAATTTGTATAAGAGTATTGGCCTACACTATTTTTGTTTTAACAGCCTTGTAGCAAAGATCCATATGACAAACATATTTGCTCTACCTTACATTGAAGGGTCTTCTACAAATAGACCTCTTTTGATCAATGGAAGCAACTACACATTCTGGAAAAATAGGATAAAAATATATGTTTGCTCAATAAACTTTGAACTGTGGAACCTGATTGAAAATGGACCATTTGTCCCAACCAAAGTTGTTAGAGGCAAAATAGTGCCTAAAGAAAGTGATGAATACAGCAGTGATAATAATGCTAAAATGACCTTAAACTATCAAGCAATGAATATTCTATGTTGTGCTCTCGATGCAAACAAATACAATCATGTGAGTGGTTGTGATTCAGCTCATGACATATAGAGACTACATGAGGTCACCCATAAGGGAACTATTCAAGCGAAGGAATCAAAGCTAGGACTTTTAGTTCAAGACTATGAAGTATTCACTATAAAGCTAAGTGTGAATATAACTCATATGTTCACTCGATTCACAAATATCATGAATGGACTAAAGGCTTATGCGAAAATTTATTCCCTCGATGAGCAAAACAAAAAAATGTTTAATGATTTGCCAAAAAGTTGGCAGCAAAAAATCTTGGCTATAGAGGGATCTAAAAACATGAATAGCTTGCCAACTAAAGAGCTAATTGACCCTCTATTAACCCATGAAATGAAATTTAAAAGGTTTTAAGAGCATGACCATGATAACAAAGGGAAATGAGGAATGGCCTTAAAAGCAACCGATGAGGAAATCAACAATGTTCAAACCGATAGTGATGGCAGTACTAATTTGGACATAGAGAAAATGGCCATGGTTTCCAGAAAGTTTAGAAAAATGTTGAAAAAAGGCCATTTCAAAAAGGTTAAGAAGTTTATTAAAAAGAAGCGACAAACCTCTTCTTTCAAATCTCGATGTTTTGAATGCAAAAGCATGGAGCACTTCATCGCTGATTATCCAGTAGTGAAAGAAAAGGAAGCTAAGCAATTCAAAAAGAAGAATAAAGGCCCCAAGATGAAGAAAGGAAAATGGTTGATTGGGAGTTGGGACCAAGCTGAATCCGAGACTGAAAAAAGCTGTGAATTTGAAAATAAAAAAGCCAACATTTGCTTTATTGCCATGGAGGATAAGGTAAATCCTACCTCTCTAAATTTGATATCTGAATTGCATGATTCTGAACGTGAAAAACTTGATGACCTAAATGAGCTGCTTTTCGATTTGTTTCATGAGCTTAAAAAACTATCTAGAAGAAATAAGGAAATGAAAGTGAAAAATAATTTCTTGTTAGATGAAAATGGAAAGCTGTTAAATAAAAATAATATTTTACTTGGTGCTCAAATATTGAAAAGGATGTTGTCCTCAACATTTTGCATTGTATGTCTCTAGAAAATAAATACTTGTGTGACAAAGTGCTTTATCTTGAAATTATGGTCAACAATTTTAATGATATGAAAAATAGAATTGATGACCTCACCACATGCATTGGGAAATTCACAAATGGCAAAAAAAAAACTTGAAAAAATTACTTGGTGGACAACACATAGTAGGAAACTGAAATGGTCTTGGGTATAGGCACAAAATTAATGAAAATTATAGACCATACTTTGTTAATGATAGCACTTTATATGGGACGCAATTGTTGCAAATGTTCTGGAAAATCTGGACACAAAACATCTAAGCGTTATATTAGAAAAAAAAAAAGTAGAATTTAGCACAAAAACAAATTGGAAGGTAAAAAGTACTATTACTAACCTTCATGGACCTAAGAAGGTATGAGTACCAAAAATCACTCTTCCATGTTATGTAGAGGAACACTTGTTAGACAACATGAGCTCCACAAAGTGGTTCTTGGATAGTGGATGCTCAAGGCAATTGACTAGAAATGTTGGACTGCTAGAAAATATTCAAGTTAAAAATGATGGATTTGTCACATTTGAGGATAAAAAAAAAAAAGGAAAGATTCATAGGATATGTGACATTGGTAAGGGATCATCTACCATCATCAAACAAGTGCTATTAATTGATAAATTAAAGTACAATTTGCTTAGCCTCAGCTGACTATGTAATAATGGTTGCAAAGTTGCTTTGAAAAAGGTTCTTGCGTCATCATGGATAGTTCCAGCAATAAATCTATTTTTGTTGCTAACCGTGTTGGAAATGTCTATGTACTTTATCTTGATGATCTTGTGGCTTATAATAATATATGCCTCTTTGTGAATGATGATGATAGCTACATTTGACATAGAAGGTTGGGTCATGTATCTATCGATTTGCTAAATAAATTATCCTCAAAGGATCTTCTTAGAGGACTACCCAAAATGAGATTTGATAAAAATTGAGTTTGTGATGCTTACCAATTTGGAAAATAAACCAAAACCTCTTTTAAACCCAAGAAAATGATTTCTACATCAAAACCTCTTTAATTCATACACATGGATTTGTTTAGACCTATGAGAACCACTAGTCTTGGTGGTAAGAGGTATGCCAATGTGATTGAGGATGATTTCTCAAGATTCACTTAGACTTTATTTCTCGCTCAAAAAGATAAAACCTTTACTGAATTTTTAAAACTACTCAAACGTGTTCAAAATTTCCTTAGTTGCAAATTGATTTCAATTATAATTGACAATGGCAAAGAATTTTGCAACCATTACTTTACAAAATTCTATGATGAAAGTGGTGTTTCATACAATTTTTCAATAGCCAAAACTCCTCAATAAAATGGTGTGTTTGAGAGGAAAAATAGAATATTGCAAGAAATGGCAAGATCAATACTTTGTGAAAACTCCCTTTCAAAATATTTTTGGTTGAGGCTGTGAATATAGCCTGCTATATTGTCAACCGTGTTACACTAAGACCTTTTCTAAGAAAAACTCCTTTTGAACTTATATTTGACAAAGTTCCATCCATTTCATACTTTAAAACTTTTGGATATAAATTTTTGTCCTCAATACTCATGACAACTTTGGAAAATTTAATATCAAATCCAATAAGGCTATATTTCTTGGATATTCTAACAACAAAAGGCATATACAATATAGAATAGAAGAACTCTATGTGTGAAAGAATCAGTATATTTTGTGTTTGATGAATCAAATATATAGTCTTCTAAAAATGATGAAGATGATTTAGGTATCTCAAAATAAAATAGCAGTGAGTAGCGTATGGCTCCTCCACTTGATATTCATGCCAAAGAAGAGGAATTAGAAGAACAAGCCGAAGAAAATAAATAAAGAACTGAAGAGCCCACAAATCAAGATCTGTCAAAAGATTGGTAGTATAAAATTGTACATCTAAAAGAACAGATCATAGTTATCCTAGTTGCGGAGTCAAAACTAGAGGTATTTTGTTGATAATATTGCTCTACTCTCTAGCACTGAACCTAATTGTATTGATCCAGCCTTACATGATGAATTTTAGATTATGGTCATGCAAGAAAAACTAAACCAATTTGAAGGGAATCAAGTTTGAAAGCTTATCCCTAGACCAGTTGACCAGCCCATAATTGGAACCAAGTGGGTTTTCAGAAATAAACTTGATAAGCATGGTATTGTTATTAGAAATAAAGCTAAATTAGTTGCCTAAGGATTCAATCAAGAAGAGGTCATTGATAATGATGAAACTTTTACTCCCGTTGTTCGGTTAGAGTAAATAAGAAGGTTATTTGAATTTACATCTTTCAAAGGTTTTACACTCTGCCAAATGGATGTTAAAAGTATTTTCTTAGATGGTTTCAATGAAGAAGAAGTATATGTGGAATAACCTCCTAGTTTTACACATGAATGTTTTCCAAACCACGTTTTTAAACTCTCCAAAGCCCTTTATGGTTTAAAACAAGCTCCAAGAGCATGGTATGAAAGGCTTAGTGGTTTTCTTCTTTCAAAAGGTTTCTCAAGAGGCTTAGTCGACACCACATTATTTATCAAATTTAAAAATTATGATGATATCGTAATTGTGAAAACATATGTCAATGATATTATTTTTTGTGCTATTAATGATTCCTTATGTAAGAAATTTGCTAAGACAATGCAGTAAGAGTTTGAAATGAGCATGATGGGAGAACTTAATTTCTTTCTCGGACATCAAATCAAGCAAACCAAAGATGGAATCTTCTTAAATCAAGCTAAGTATGCAAAAGAACTACTTAAAATGTTTAGTATAAATGAAGTAAAAGAAATAAGTACACCTATGAGTACATCATTAAATCTTGATAAAGATGAAAAAGGTAAGAAAGTGGATGAATCAAAATATAGAGGTATCATCTAAAGTCTTCTTTATCTTACTGCCAGTCGGCCTGATATTATGTTCTAGTATGTATTTGTGCTTGATTTCAATCATGTCTAAAAGAATCTCATCTATGTGATGTAAAACATAGCCTTAGATACTTAACTAGGACACATGACTATGGCTTATGGTATCCTCAATCTAATTTATTTGATCTTATAGGATACACGGATGCTGACTATACCTGGTGCAAAGTTCAGAAAAAAAGCACCAGTGGATACTGTCAATTTCTTGAACATTCTCTTGTCTCCTAGTATAGTAAGAAGCAAGCTTGTGTCTTTCTCTCAATAACCAAAGCAGAATACATTGCTGCAAGTAGTTGTTGTGCACAAATTTTGTGGATGAAAAACACTTTGCTTGACTTTGGTTTAAAATTTAACTGCATACCTATTCTATATGATAATACTAGTGTCATCAATCTAACCAAGAATCCTATTTAGCATTTAGAACTAAGCACGTTGAAATTAAGCATCATTTTATTAGAAATCATGTGCTTAGAGTGATGTGTGTATAGAATATATTACAATTGATGAATAGCTTATAGATATTTTCACTAAACCTCTAACCAAAGTTAGATTCAATCATCTGAGAAGAGGTTTGAGAATTACCAAAATTATGTAACTAACAATTTTGACAAAGATTTATTCGTTCGTCCTTGCAGAACTTCTATAAATACACATTTTTGGACGGTGATTTTGGATGCAATATCTGTGAAACTTGAATATAAAATTCCTGAGACAAAATTTCTCTGGATCAGTTTTCTGGGTGAACGAATTTGGACATTGTCTGAGTCCAAACTAGCAGTAGCCTAAAATAGTGCAAAGCCCATTTTTTTTTTTTAATACTCTAATGAAAAAGCGCATGAGTCCAGAACCCAGTTTTTAAATTTTTAAAATGTCCACAATTTTCAAAAAAGACCCACCATATCTTTAATGAAATCTTTGTTAAGGGTACTTGATTGTATTTATCTACTCAAATACCTAGGAAATCTCAAAAAAGGGTGCTACTTTTCTCTTCTTGAAATCTGAAACCATAATTGATCTCTCTGTTTATCTCTCACTTCGTATCTTCACCTTTTTCTCTGAAACAAAAAGTCTCTCGTCTGATAAAGGAACTGAACAAAAAATGTGGAAGGGCAAGAAAAGCAATATAGTGGCAAAGACAAAAGCTGCTGTCAACACCTAACCTGCCATCAAACTAAAGCCAAGAAGGCTGTCGCTGAAGAAACAACTTCGTTGTTTGACTCATCACAAGAGCTTCCTGTACAGGAAAGCTCTGAAACTCAGGTACCTCGATTTCTCGATTTAAAATACGAATCTGAGTTTAATGACTAGCTATGTAGGAATAGAATTGTAATCTCTGGATATTGGGTCGATGCTAAGGCATTTTTTAAACATTGCTAATATTTTGAATTTGTTTGAGACGCTTGGTTGGGAGGGCCTTGTTACCAGTAGATGAAAAATTATATGCCACACTGGTTTGGAATTTTATTCCAATTTGAGAAAAAAAAAAGGCTTGACGAGACTGGCAGAGGTTTTATGGTACAATGGTATACCTCTAGAGTAGGTTGTGTAAATATGGAATTTGACCATTGGATGTTGAATTGAATTTTTGGAGTTAGAGATAAAGGAATCCAATTCTTTGAAATGAACAAATTTCTAGAAGAATCGAATCTATTTGATTTGGGAAGGTTTGAGGCAAGGTTTACTGGAGGGAAAAGTTTTAAAAATTCAAATGACAAAAATTCAAAGTGGCTGAATGGTTTTGAAATGATTTTGCACCATATGGTGTCTACTATGTTTGCACCAAGTTTTGGGCATAAAACATCTGTATCATGCAAATGATATTGATGTTGGCCTTGTTTGAAGGAAGATATATCAACTTTAGTTTTCTGGCAGTAAAGCTGATGCTTCAGTATATCTCATAAGGCGCTACCCTATAGAAATCTCTTGACCAAAGTCTTTAGGCATTTCAACGTGAATCTCAATACTTGTACTCCTAAACATCTTAAGACAAATATGTACAACATGGAATCCTTTGAGAAAATGGGATTTGTACAAGTGAACAATGAGTGGGTCTTTCTTAGGGATGTGTCAAATGAGGAACGGGAAAAGCTTCTTGAAATCAAGGCTGAAGGAAAGAAGAATGCACCTGCTATATCAATAGGAACAAAAAGGAAGGCTAAAATAGCAGAGGAATCTTCACATGAGGGTACACAAAAGACTGAGGAAAGTGGACTGACTCAGAGCATCTTAAATGCTTTAAATAGTTTAGCTGAAAAATTTAACGGATTTAGCGCAAAAGTTAAGACTGAGTTGTAAAATTTGGGAAATAGATTGAGCAATGTGGAGGGAAAGAAAGTGGAAAAGACTACTGAAGAAGTCTCTGATGAACCAGTCATTCCCTTTCCACACAAAGATGAGTTTGCAAAGGATTCTGTACACTCCCCCACAACTAAGAAAGCTACCACTGAAGAAGTTCCAGCTGCAGCGACTATAGTACCCATAGTTAAACAAATTCCATCTCAACCAGTTGAACTGATGCCTACTGCACCATCTGTTGATCCAACTACCACTGCAAAGGACAAGCCAACTGGCAAGCCAATTCCCGCAGGTAGCTCTTTGGGACACATGGTCTGTTAGAATTCGTGGATTCCTAAACGCAAAAAATATCCATGAATCCCTTCTGATGGCCTAAGCCAAATGATTAAGATGATCTACGGATTACAGAATTATCTCTGTTCGACGTAATCAAGATCCTTAGATTTTGATTTTGCTGTCATACGTGCAACTCGAACGATCACCAGACACTGTAATGTGCGAATACCCTCTATCAAATATACACAACAAACTAACTCATTACCCCAAGAATGCTAGCACCTAGGGTTTGAGAGGCTTAAATTTTTCTAGTGAATAGAGGCACGAATATAAATAAAACCGCTAGGGTTTTTTTTTAAAACCACCTGAACCTCTTGAAGTTTAACTCTGATAATATCTTATCATATTTTATTTTAAATTCAAATTAAATTAAAGCTGATATGATAAGTTTCTTCCATTATCTTGGTAATTTAACTAATTAATTTACCGAGTTAGATTCTTACAATTTGGACATCATCTAGATACATCGAATGTAGACATATTTCCAGATTCATCGAACCTGGTTACCAGAAAAATAATCTAATGAGTTCACTTATTGTGTGACCCTATAGGTTCATTTAATACGAGTAGTGTGCCCAAATCATATTTAAATGGCCTACAAGTTATAAGCAGTTTCTAGTAAAATATTATAACTATCCAAGTTAAATGAAGATCAGTAATCTCTTTGAACCAAACCATAACTTTATTTTTAGTCCTTTTATCACACGATATCCAGATTAAGCATAAGGCACGGAGCATGTCATCCTTATTAAGCTTAATCAATTATTTCTTGATCACATAGTAGACTATTCAAATAAATGATATCAATATCTTAGATTGATATATTTGACCATGGCCATGCTTTTTAACAGTCTAAGTTATCAAGAGGCCTATGGATATCTCTCCCATAATTGAGAAGGACAAATTCCTTCACTATCAATTATATTCCTCTCCCTGATTTATTTTGTATCTAATAGTAGTCTAATTTATTATCTGGTTAAATGCAATTTTAGACAACATCAAAATATAGAATTTATCAAGTAGGAAATTTTGATGAATTCAGGTTGAAGGACTTTTAATATCATTATGGCTAGCAAGTACTTATGACATGTTGCATGAAGTACTCTCACCGTGGTTCATGTCCAATACAATGTTCTCTAACATTTATTTATGTTTTGACTTGATATCACATATATCCATGACCAATAAAACATAGCCATTAAGTCACAAACATACTAATCTTACTTTATTATTGTTCCACTAATAATAATTGATCAGAGATAGTTTAAGAATAGGCAATGTATTGATTGTAGGGTTTTACTATCAAGTCACGTACTTGATGATCACAAAACTAAATGCATTATTCATGGAAATGCCTCATATTACTATATAATACATAATGAGAATAGTATAAGTACAAATTGACTCTAGGGCATATCCCTAACATGGTGAAACATGTGGTAGCCAAAAGAAAGTCAAGTAGGATTGCTGGACAGCATTTCAAGATGGGTGCTAGCTCTATGCCCAAGACCATTCACATTTCTTGATGCTTATTGCTTGCTGACTTTCGAAGCACAGATACTTTACTCTGATTAACAATTTTATATGCTTTCTGTAACACCCCACATTTTCTTCTTGATGTAGTGGGCCGGGCTTAGGTGGGATGTCGCCCTGTCTGAAGTCTCAGACTAGGGGTCTTTATAACGATTTAATCTTAAAGTAAGCAGGTAAAGTCGAAATTGGAGTAAATCTATGAAACATGCTCTTTATTTATATAAACATATGAGTCACGATGGTACATTGTCATAATTCCCAAAATACATAAGTTGAAACTTCTCGTAGTCTATATACAATAATCACTCCAAAGGATTTGCTATCCAGTGCTATAGAAGAAGTCTTGGAGTACCATTGTTATTTTTCTGCTCCAATCCCTAAAAAAAGAGACAAACATACGTGTGAGTGGTAAACTCAGTGAGTCCCGTGTATGTTCCAGTGTTTTGCTTAGAAGAGAAAAACGATTTTCAAAATCTTTGCTGAAGTAAATTTTATAACAGGGAAAATAGCAGTGATTGATAAGTTCATGTCATTTTATCATGTCCGTTCGAAAAATAGTAATTTCCAAACATATGGCCCCTCATTTTAATAAATTGCGGGTTCTTCCCCAATTAGAAGTGCGACCCGCGTGCAAAGTTCAAAGAACTTTGCCTTCGGCTGCACAGTTTCTTGTGCCAGGGACTGCACCTTATAGCACGTCACCCGTGTCAGGCCGGAAGGGTGAGTAGCGTACAAATGTACCTCACCGTGCACTTAGGTATCTTTTACATGCCACCATCAGCCAGGGGTCCCAATCTTGACGTCAATCACCATTGAGGTGGCAAGGAGTCAAATGCCCCAAACATCCCATCCTTATTCCAGCGAATGACTCAAAACAACAAGCGTTCACAAATGCATTGACACACACAGCAGTTGCCAGGGACTAAACGGCTAGCCAGGATTACTTATCCCAATATCCTATCGCCCTGTTTGGAGTAAGACAATCCCCAGAACTAGCCAGGTTACTTGGGGTCGTCTATCTCTAACATGGACTAGTATAAAAGTCAAAGTCCTTGCTGAGTACTCAACGCAATAATACCCACCCCATCTGACTGATCAGGCCAGAGGGTCATCTGATCCCAGAGGATCTTCAAATCAAAACATTTTGGGGCCAAAACAACATTTTCCAAAATCATGTTGAAACCAAATAAAAGATTCTATTCACACATCAAAACGTGTTTCCAAAAGCAACCAGGTTATTTTCCCCGTACTTAATCAAAAAAGTCATTTTTCCAAGGGTATTCGGGTTATTTCACCCATTCTAGATTCCAAAAGACTTTTTGAGGATATTCGGGTCATTTTCCATTACCTGATTTGAAAAATATTCGCAAAAGATCCAATTGGGATATTTCGGTCATTTACCGAATACCCGAGTTCCAAGAGTCTTCATAAAATATTCCAATAAGGATATTTGGATTATTCTCCAAATACCCGAATCCAAAATTTATCATTTTTCAGAAATCTTAAATATTTAATCCGAAAAGGACTAAATTCACAAAATTCGTGTTTTAAACATCCAGTAAGGTTTCCAAGCTGAATATGAAATTTATTCGAGTCCGAAATAGCAAAAAAGCAAATGTTGCTCATGTAAACCTTACACATGTTCGAGGATTTCCAAAACGGAATAAACCATAGCATTTTATAGAAAATCAAAGCACACTGACCTTTAAAAAGGTTTAGAAATCAATGGGACTCACCTTGTATAATAGGTCAAAGTTGTACTCGTGTATAGTCCTAAAGGAGTTCCCTTGACTTGATTTACCTACACCATTAGTATATCTCCGTATTATTACTTAATGAGTTCAAATGCTTAATGGCTCTAATAAGGTTTCTAAGACTTTCTTAAAGAAATAAATGGATTAATGCCTTTGATGGTTTTCCTGGTTTTACATCTTTACCACCCTTCATCATTTTTCACATAACTTATTCAATATAGGTCCGAATAAGGTGAGGTTACTTCCCTAATTTTCCTAAGACATCCCTCTATCACTTTCAGGTCATGAGACATATAATATTCATCCCATTTTGTACAGTTTCTCAGTTACTTCCACTGTTCCGAGTTTTGGAATTCAGTTTTGCCATCTTCTAGTGTTTTGTACATATCTCTGTTGTTACAGGTCCAAATGAGGTAAAACTACTTCCAAAATACTCCTAGGAAATTTCTATATCAAATTCAGGTCATGGGGTATTCAAACCACCTTCTATTTTGTTCAGGTTTGCAGCTAAGCTTACTGTCCCGAATTGAAGTTCAAAATTACAGTTTAGGAGCTCAACTTGTTTTAGCTTATTCCCATGGTTTCTTCAACATATCCTACCTCATTTAAACCCTTCAATACTTCATTTAACATCCCAATATCAGTATTCTAATATTTTTTCATGCCCAGAACTTCTCTTTTGTTCAAACAAGCAAATTATTCCAAGCTTACCAAACCAGTAAATTTTTAACAGCTTTCACCATTCTTACTATTCATAATCTTTTAGCCATTCAAAACCCTCGCAACCTCCTCAAAACTTGTTCCAAATCCTTTATAACTAGTCTAGGACATGTTTAAGATCATTTATGCTCAATTTCCAGTCATATCTACTCAGATTTCCTTTGATATTTTCAAACATCACAAGCTAGTGAGTTGTTAATAACATATGGCTGTCCTTGTTTTCTTTATCACTTCCATCCTTTTTCTTTTCAAATGTTCAGCATACCATCACTCCAATACAGCTCAAATGAACTGAAATCCATGCTCAACCCATCACCACACCAACCGGTCAGTCCAACATCCATCACAACACTAAAGTATTTTTATTACTCAACGTCAACAATTCATATGCAATTAGCTAGCTTCCAACTTCTAGTATCACTTTCTTAGGCTTTTTAAGAGTGATCCCTTACCTTTCCAAGATGAGGGCAAAGCTGTATACTCCTTTCCTTCCTTTCTTCTCCTTCCTTTCTCCTTGCTACAGGTTTCTTTTTCTTCCTCCTTGCTGCCGGTTGTCTTCTCCTTGCTCCCTTGCTGCCAGAAATCTCCCTCTCTCCCTTAGTCTCTCTTTTTCTTATTTTTCCTCTCCTCTCTTCACTTTTCTGGTTTTTCTTCTTCTCCTCCCAGCTTTGGCCGAAATTTTCCCCTCCTTACTCCTATTTATAGAGCTTACTCCTCTTGGTCTTGCGTTAAGGTGAGTTGGAGTTTCTAGAAGTCTTTAGACTTCTCTAGTATTCACAAGAAGATTAAGGATTATGCTAGAAGGTTGTAGAACCTCTTAGAAACTTATAGAATCTCATAAAACATCTTAGGGCTAATATACACTTAATCATGATTAATTTACCCTAAGCTAGTTTAGCTTAATTATGATCACTTGTCCTAATCTAGTTTAACTTAATTAAGCTTCATTAAGAAAGTCTAAGAATGGTTAATCTTGGTCAAAAATGTCATTCTTGTGGGCCATCTTCATTTATTTCTTGTGGGCCCCCTAAAATATCTTGTATATAATATAATAGAAATTAAGATATTTATAGTATTAGTTGTTATATATATATATATATATATATATATATATATATACATACATACATACATTTATAAATGATAATATAATTATTGGATTTAATAATACTATAATTTAATATTACAAGAAATATTTGTATTAAATTATAGATATATAAAAATAATAGTAATGGATAATAGAATAAAAGTAGTAATAATAATATTATCATTAAACTACAACAATAATGATGGTAAAATAAAATAGAATAAAATAAAATAATAACAATATTAGTAATAATACTAATAATACTATTATTAATAATAATAGCACTAGGGATGGCCATTCTATAACATTAGGAATAATATTATTACTTTATAGCCTTAGTAATACTATTAATAATAAGGAAGGGAAAATATATCATTAATTTCTTTATATATATATATATATATATATATATTTTCACTTTGAACGACGGGTTATTACAATCTCCCCTCCTAAAAGGAACTTCGTCCTCAAAATTATAACTCACCTTCAAAGTGTTCTGGGTAAATTTTATATATTTCTACTTCTGTTTCTCACTTAGCATCCTCCACAGGATGATGGCTCCATAGCATTTTAACAAGAGGAATTTGCTTCTGCCGCAACTTTTTTTTTGCGCGTTCTAAGGTTTTAACTGGCTTTTCCTCATAATTTAGATTTGGTGCTAACTCTATGGCATCATCATTTAAAACATGACTGGGATCAGCTATATATCGTCTATGTTGCGATACATGAAATACGTCATGGATGCCTTGAAGTTCCGGTGGTAATCCTAATCTATAAGCCACTTTTCCAACTTTCTTGGAATGCGGAAGGGTCCAACCTTAAGAATTCTAAATCACCAACACTAATCTCCACATCTTTCTGATGGCGATCTGCATAACTTTTCTGCCTACTTTAGGCAATCTCCAACTTCTCCTTAATTTGCAACATCTTTTGTTGTGCCCCTTCCTTATCCAAGACATCATATTACTCCTGATGCCATCCTAAGGTGTCCCAATATAGAGGCGATCAGCACTTCCATCCAATCCTTTCTTTGAAGCATCAGTGTATACTTCGTAGGGCTTATCCATAGTAGGCAAGGCTAGGATAAGTGAGGTGCTCAATCTTCGTTTCAACTCTTGGAAACTTTTCTCGCAACTCTCCGACCATTCATACGGCACCTTCTTCTGGGTTAATCAGATTAATGGTGAAGAAAGTTTTGAGAATTCTTCAATAAACCTTCTATAGTATCCTGCCAAGCCTAATAAACTCCTCACCTCCGTAGGATTTTCCGGTTGCTTCCAATTTATTACCACCTCTACTTTTGCAAGGTCCACATAAATCCCCTCTTTAGAAATTACATGCCCTAGAAAAGATACTTTATCTAGCCAAAATTCACATTTATTAAACTTGGCATACAACTTAGGTTCTCTTAATTCCTCAAGCACATTTCGTAAATGCTCCTGGTGCCCCTAAGGATTCTTAAAATACACTAAAACATCATCAATGAAAATAACAACAAAGTTATCCAAATAGGGTTGAAAAATTCGATGCAGAAGATCCATGAAAGTGGCAGGAGCTTTAGTAATTCCAAAGGGCATTACTACAAACTCATAATGCCCATAGTGCATATTGAATGCAGTTTTAGGAATATCCTCTTCTCTAATCCCCACTTGATAATACCCTTGTCTCAGATCTAATTTAGAGTAACATCCTGTGCCTTGTAGTTGGTCAAACAACTCATCCACTATAGATAATGGGTATTTGTTCTTTATTGTTTGATCATTTAGCCTCCTATAGTCTATGCACATCCTTAAAGTGCTATCCGGTATGGGGTTCTAGAGACTGGCTCAGTTGTTGGTATTAAATCAATATTGAATTCAACTTCTCTTTCTGGGGGTAATTCTTTTAGTTCCTCTAGAAAAATATCCGGGTACTCTCGAACCACAGGTACATCTTCAAGCTTCTCAGGCTTAATGGATTTATTCAAAAGGTAAGCTAAATACCCTGTACAGCCTTTTAGAATCAGTTTCCTTGCTTTCGCTCCAGATATCAATCTCACTCCTTGTTTTGCTTTATCTCCCCAAAATTCTAAAGTACCTCCTCCTGGTCCCCTAAAATACACCAGTTTATTCCTACAATGAACCTTTGCATGGTGTTGCGATGGTCAATCTATTCCTAGAATGGCATCATAGTCTTTTATGGGTAAACTTAGAAAGTCTCCTTCTAGGGTCACATCTCCAATTTCTTTTTTTTTTTTCACTTTCCAGATAAATTCTATCACTGCTCAATTACTTTCCCAGAGGGGTACTAACTATCCTTTCATAGGGAGCCTCCTTACTCCTAATATTTGCATTTTGAGCAAAAGAGCTTGCAATAAAAGAATGGGTAAAGCCTGGATCTATTAGAATTTGAGCTTCTTTATCGAAAATAAAAATCTTACCTTTCACTACCGCGATGCTTCATGTCTCTTTGTCCAGGGCTACCATTCGAGCTTTCACTCCAGGTTTGCTAACTCCAGATTTGGGTGCAGAGGGCTGGCCTACATTTCCTTTAGCAAATTCTGGTCTTACTCCTATATAATTCCCTCTTGGATTTATCCATCCTATTTGGATATGGGTAGTTAAAACTTTTATATCCTTCTTCTCCGCAACTATAACAGTAAATCAACGGTTTCCCCATATTGCCTCCTTCTCTTCTTGGAAATTTTCCTTTATTTGGCCACTTATTCTCCCCAGGCCTCTTCTTTCGGTTTAGAGGTTGAAATCCCCTTTTATTTCCCTACTTAGCTTGCTCTAAATTCACCTCCTTAACTCTTGAAGCTATTTCTACTGTAGCACTATAATTACTTAGGGTTATTCTAAGTAATACCCTCTTGAGTTTGGGGCACAAACTTTTCACAAAGCGGCGAGTCCTGTCTGATTCATTCTATACTAGGAGGGGGCAATATTTTGAAAAGTCGTGTAAATTCAGCAACGTACTTCCCTACTGTCCTCCCCTCTTATCTAAAATTTTGGAACTCATCTTCTCGCCTTTCTACAACCCAACATGGTATGAATTCTTTCCTGAATTCTGCTCGAAATTCCTCCCAAGTCCATTCCTTCTATTCTTTCTTTCGTGTCCACCGGTCTCGTGCTGGTCCTTGAAGTTTAAACGTAGCAAATTGCACCTTTCGCTGCTCTGAGTAGCTTAGAGTGGCAAATATGTTCTCCATTTGTTCTATCCAGGATTCTGCCTCTTGTTCTTGTTCAGATCGGCCATAAAATGAAGGGGGTTTGAACTTTAGTAATCGTTCTAAGGCTTGATCTTCTTCAACTTCAGTTCGCCATCCTTCTCTAGAAGTCATCTCGATCATATGTTGTAGTACTTCTATCATTTTCTGGAAAGTCTGCATCATAATGTTTTCTAGAGATTCATCGGGCGCTCATTTAGCTATATTGTTAGCAATTGATTCCTTTGGATGGTGACGAGTGATTCGCTTTGGTGGCATACTATAGACAGCCAGTTTTTCCTAGTTAAATTAGTATTAATAATGGAATTAGATTAGTATGTCAGAGAAGAACGTTATCACCTTATGAAAACATAACACCCTGGTATATTATAACAAAATTACAAGGTTTTAGTACATTTATACACATACTTGCTTATTATCTCCAACCCAAATACGTACTCAATATATGCATCAGCTGCTACTCATACTAAAACTTCCTAGGTAGTCCTCCCATTCGCTATAATCGTCACTGGAAGCGGGTGGTCCCGAGTTGGTTGATGCACGATAATACTTAGGAGTATCAGATCCTAGGCCAAACACATCCACAACATCTCCTACAGATGACTCATCCAAAGATACATCAATTACTTCGACTATTTCATCTCCGATTCATCGGAGGGATTATGGCTTCTTCGGGTTCGGCTACTGCTTAGGGCTTCCTATCCTCTCGGGTTCTTTAGTCACATCTCCTATATTGCTGTCCTGAGTTGGCGTTAGGTTCCTTCCTCTAGATCTAGGGCTTCTAAGAGAGCTATGGTAATAACAGGGTCCAGAGATCAAGGTTCCTAGGAAAGGCCTGATCTTTTTCTTTGGGTGAGAGCTTTCACCTTCTTCCCATGACCCATCTCTACGATCCTGTTCCTCTACTAGTTTCTTCCCTTTATCATCATTATTAGCCATACTTACAAAAGAATAATCAAATTAAACTTCCATCTATACCCATAGATATTATATCTATACCCACAAATACTGTATCTATACCCATAGATAATATATGCAAATTAAAATCTATGGTTAATGCTCTGATACCAATTGTAACACCCCACATTTTCTTCTTGATGTAGTGGGCTGGGCTCAGGTGGGATGTCGCCCCGTCTGAAGTCTCAGACTAAGGGTCTTTATAACAATTTAATCTTAAGGTAAGCAGGTAAAGTCGAAACCGAAGTAAATCTATGAAACATGCTCTTTATTTATATAAACATATGAGTCGTGATGGAACATTGTCATAGTTCCCAAAATACATAAGCTGAAACTTCTCGTAGTCTATATACAATGATCACTCCAAAGGATTTGCTATCCAGTGCTATGTCTTGGAGTACCGTTGTTATTTTTTAGCTCCAATCCCTAAAAAAATAGACAAACATACGTGTGAGCAGTATACATAGTGAGTCCCGTGTGTGTGCCAGTGTTTTGCTTAGAAGAGAAAGACGATTTTCAAAATCTTTGCTGAAGTAAATTTTATAATAGGGAAAATAGCAGTGACTGATAAGTTCAGGTCATTAAATCATGTCCGTTCGAAAAACAATAATTTCCAAACATATAGCCCCTCATTTTAATAAATTACGGGTTCTTCCCTTATTAGAAGTGCGACTCGCGTGCAAAGTTCAAAGAACTTTGCCTTCGGCTGCACGGTTTCTTGTGCCAGGGACTGCGCCTTACAGCACGTCACCCGTGTCAAGCCGGAAGGGTGAGTAGCGTACAAATGTACCTCACCGTGCACTTAGGTATCTTTTACATGCCACCATCAGCCAGGGGTCCCAATCCTGACGTCAATCACCATTGAGGTGGCAAGGAGTCAAATGCCCCAAACATCCCATCCTTATACCAGTGAATGACTCAAAACAACAAGCGTTCACAAATGCATTGACACACACAGCAGTTGCCAGGGACTAAACGGCTAGCCAGGATTACTTATCCCAATATCCTATCGCCCTGTTTGGAGTAAGACAATCCCCAGAACTAGCCAGGTTACTTGGGGTCGTCTATCTCTAACATGGACTAGTATAAAAGTCAAAGTCCTTGCTGAGTACTCAACGCAATAATACCCACCCCATCTGACTGATCAGGCCAGAGGGTCATCTGATCCCTGAGGATCTTCAAATCAAAACATTTTGGGGCCAAAACAACATTTTTCAAAATCATGTTGAAACCAAATAAAAGATTCTATTCACACATCAAAACGTTTTTCCAAAAGCAACCAGGTTATTTTCCCCGTACTTAATCAAAAAAGTCATTTTTCCCAGGGTATTCGGGTTATTTCACCCATTCTAGATTCCAAAAGACTTTTTGAGGATATTCGGGTCATTTTACCCTTACCTGATTTGAAAAATATTCGCAAAAGATCCAATAAGGATATTTCGGTCATTTACCGAATACCCGAGTTCCAATAGTCTTCATAAAATATTCCAATAAGGATATTTGGATTATTCTCCAAATACCCGATTCCAAAATTTATCATTTTTCAGAAATCTTAAATATTTAATCCGAAAAGGACTAAATTCACAAAATTCGTGTTTTAAACATCCAGTAAGGTTTCCAAGCTGAATATGAAATTTATTCGAGTCCGAAATAGCAAAAAGCAAATGTTGCTTATGTAAACCTTACACATGTTCGAGGATTTCCAAAACGGAATAAACCATAGCATTTTATAGAAAATCAAAGCACACTGACCTTTAAAAAGGTTTAGAAATCAATGGGACTCACCTTGTATAATAGGTCGAAGTTGTACTCGTGTATAGTCCTAAAGGAGTTCCCTTGACTTGATTTACCTACACCATTAGTATATCTTCGTATTATTACTTAATGAGTTCAAATGTTTAATGGTTCTAATAAGGTTTCTAAGACTTTCTTAAAGAAATAAATGGATTAATGCCTTTGATTGTTTTCCTGGTTTTACAGCTTTACAACCCTTCATCATTTTTCACATAACTTATTCAATATAGGTCCGAATAAGGTGAGGTTACTTCCCTAATTTTCCTAAGACAGCCCTCTATCACTTTCAGGTCATGAGACATATAATATTCATCCCATTTTGTACAGTTTCTCAGTTACTTCCACTGTTCCGAGTTTTGGAATTCAGTTTTGCCATCTTCCAGTGTTTTGTACATATCTCTGTTGTTACAGGTCCAAATGAGGTAAAACTACTTCCAAAATACTCCTAGGACATTTATCTATCAACTTCAGGTCATAGGGTATTCAAATCACCTTCTATTTTATTCAGGTTTGCAGCTAAGCTTACTATCCCGAGTTGAAGTTCAAAATTACAGTTTAGGAGCTCAACTTGTTTTAGCTTATTCCCATGGTTTCTTCAACATATCCTACCTCATTTAAACCCTTCCATACTTCATTTAACATCCCAATATCAGTATTCTAATATATTTTCATGCCCAGAACTTCTCTTTTGTTAAAACAAGCAAATTATTCCAAGCTTACCAAACCAGTAAATTTTTAACAGCTTTCACCATTCTTACTATTCATAATCTTTTAGCCATTCAAAACCCTCACAACCTCCTCACAACTTGTTCCAAATCCTTTATAACTAGTCTAGGACATGTTTAGGATCATTTATGCTCAATTTCCAGTCATATCTACTCAGATTTCCTTTGATATTTTCAAACATCACAAGCTAGTGAGTTGTTAATAACATATGGATGTCCTTGTTTTCTTTATCACTTCCATCTTTTTTCTTTTCAAATGTTTAGCATACCATCACTCCAATACAGCTCAAATGAACTGAAATCCATGCTCAACCCATCACCACACCAACCAGTCAGTCCAACATCCATCACAACACTAAAGTATTTTTATTACTCAACGTCAACAATTCATATGCAATTAGCTAGCTTCCAACTTCTAGTATCACTTTCTTAGGCATTTTAAGAGTGATCCCTTACCTTTCCAAGATGAGGGCAAAGCTGTATACTGCTTTCCTTCCTTTCTTCTCCTTCCTTTCTCCTTGCTACAGGTTTCTTTTTCTTCCTCCTTGCTGCCAGTTGTCTTCTCCTTGCTCCCTTGCTGCCAGAAATCTCCCTCTCTCCCTTAGTCTCTCTTTTTCTTATTTTTCCTCTCCTCTCTTCACTTTTCTGGTTTTTCTTCTTCTCCTCCCAGCTTTGGCCGAAATTCTCCCCTCCTTACTCCTATTTATAGAGTTTACTCCTCTTGGTCTTGCTTTAAGGTGAGTTGGCATTTCTAGAAGTCTTTAGACTTCTCTAGTATTCACAAGAAGATTAAGGATTATGCTAGAAGGTTGTAGAACCTCTTAGAAACTTATAGAATCTCATAAAACATCTTAGGACTAATATACACTTAATCATGATTAATTTACCCTAAGCTAGTTTAGCTTAATTATGATCACTTGCCCTAATCTAGTTTAACTTAATTAAGCTTAATTAAGAAAGTCTAAGAATGGTTAATCTTGGTCAAAAATGTCATTCTTGTGGGCCATCTTCATTTATTTCTTGCGGGCCCCCTAAAATATCTTGTATATAATATAATATAAATTAAGATACATACATACATACATACATACATACATACATACATACATACATACATACATACATACATACATACATACATACATAAATGATAATATAATTATTGAATTTAATAATACTATAATTTAATATTACCAAGAAATATTTGTATTAAATAATAGATATATAAAAATAATAGTAATGGATAATAGAATAAAAGTAGTAATAATAATATTATCATTAAACTACAATAATAATGATGGTAAAATAAAATAGAATAGAATAAAATAATAACAATATTAGTAATAATACTAATAATACTATTATTAATAATAATAGCACTAGGGATGGCCATTCTATAACATTAGGAATAATATTATTACTTTATAGCCTTAGTAATACTATTAATAATAAGGAAGGGAAAATATATCATTAATTTCTTTTTATATATATATTTTCACTTTGAACGATGGGTTATTACACTTTCTGTTTTATATATTATGTGTGAACAATTTTACTTCAACACTGACAATCCTGCTAAATTCCTTAGTTTTTTTTTTTATTGATAACAAAAGGGGGAGAAATTGGATTTTGTTTACGATTAATTATGCCTTGGTGATTCTAACTTGGTGATTGATTGTGATTATAACTTGGTGATTTTGATTCGAGTTATATGAACTGTGATAACTTGATATAACTCGAGTGATATGGATTGAGAAAATGGCATTGTAGTTATACAAAAATTATTCTTGTAATCTTTTGTCTCATTCCGTTATGATTTGGTTGAATATTGATTGAGAACCTGAAATTGATTTTGTCTTTTAGCACCAAGAAAAGTGACTATGTGATTATGATGAAAGCTGTGATGCACATTCGGATGATGAGGATATTTATGCTTGTTAAAACTATTTTTTTGGTTGCACAGAACATTCTTGTGTTAAAATTCCTTGAGAAAACTAGGTTTGGTAGAAAACCATTGATCTATTCTTGTGAAAATTCTCTTCTACACAGCATAAATGCAAGGGGAACTTTAGATCCTAAATTTGTCAATCCAAAACCCCAGTGCAAAACCGCTTTTAGAAGAAGCAATCTTCTATCTTATTTCAAATGTTTTGGATGCATGATTTGGAATTCCAAAATCTAAATTTCTAGTTAGTTCTCAACACATTTCATTGTTAGTATCCTTCATCTACTGTTCATATATGCACATACATAGGGGGAGTATTGCTGTTGATGATTCATCTTCTACATCTTTTCATGTAAATACTTATACATTTTTTTGTGACCATTATTTGGCTATTTCTATATGAAATAGTCTTTTTTATGGAATGAAGGAGGACAAGAAGGTTGGTTAGGCCATAAGCTCATTACGCCATGTTTATGAGAACTTGTTTGATTTTTCTTATCTTAATCTCATAAACACTCTTTGAGTCCTATAATAAGAGAACGCATTTCAGATTAAATATATTCTTATCTATCTCCATCTAACATGTCCATACTATCTATATAATTTTTTTTATGTCACAATCCTATCAGGTTTGTTATCAGTAAAAAACGGAGAGATTGTTAGCCTGAAGGTCATTCTCTTGTGTTTTGATTTATGCCAAACATTGTGTAGACTAACTTATTTAATCTATATGTGATAGGACATATTCAATCACAGTTCTTTCCAAGCATGCAAATAAGACTGCTAAGCAACTCTTAAGCAAACAGAACCCGAATGAGTGATTGATCAAGTATAACTTCAACTTGAGAGCTCGCATACCGTGAAGCTTTTTTGAAAGAACTATAGACTAAGAATCATTGTTAAGGTATTAATTGTAAATTCCTATGTCTTTTTACCTTCTGATTAGTTTTATTTTACCTTGAAGTACTGAAAAATGATTTCAAAAGAAAATGATATTTCTAAATCCGAATTTTCAAATAAAATAATTTTAGACGGATCTCTGAATAAAAAACATCATCCAATAATCTGTAGCATATTTCAAAAGATATATCTTTGTGAAAAGTGCCATTTTGGACTCACATTTGGACGGACAACCTTCTACTTTGTGAATGTAAAATCCTAGAAATCCTGACAGCAAGTAACTGGCCCTTACTAGCCATTAGGACTTCGGGTTTGGCTCCTATAATAGCCTTTAGAACTCGATTTTGATGTAGATTTTTGTGCTATCTCTCTTAGAACTTACACTTTAGAATACGAAAATCTCCTTTTTTATTGGTGCTTCATAGTAAAATAAAATTATTCCAAAGATAAAAAGTTGTGGTGCTTAGTTGTTCATATTCTGCTCAATCTGTGAGCTATCTTTGTAATCTCTATAATCTGTTTTGTATCAATGTTAAGGTGGTAAAACCCAGTTGGCTTGAGCCTTTATTGTTGTGTTTAAAGAGGTTGGGTTTAAAACCAATAGTGGTAATCCTCTTATATAAGATTGATGTCACCTACCATTATTGATTTAGGAAAAGGTTTTCGTAAGTGGTGCTGAAATCCTTAAGTGAGAACTTAAGGTAGTGGATACAGATCATTTAAGGATCAGACCACTATAAATCCTTGAGTTTTTTCTTGTGTTATTTGCCTAAATTTCTTCACTGAATTTTTGTTATCTTCAAATCTTAAATGTAGTATCTTTTTCTTTAAAATCTGTGGCTCATTTAAGACTTGTGAATTCTATAGTAAATCTATACTAGATACCTTAACTACCCGTCTTTGTGTCTGACTATTCTCTCACCATTCTGTGCTGGTTTAAAACATCCCTGTCTACACTCTTGAAGCCCTAAAGCAACATTTCATTCAAATTTTTTCTAAAGGTCATCAAAACTTTCAAATTTGCATTTGTTTGCCATACCCCTTATTCACCCCCTTTTTAAGGTTTATCAGCTCTGTTTTCCTCATTTTCTTCTTTTCCATCTGCAATTCTTATTTTCCTTATTCCTACAAAACAAGATGAAAATGGTGTGAAGAGTAGTGAATTAAACAAGAATTTATTACAATTAAAGCACAAAAGTACTCAAAAAGATGTATGCGATGAGCCCTCATCACATATCCCTACACTTAAGTCTTCTCTTATTCTCAAGCAAACCTTACTTATTCACGAACAAAGAATTGACTAATATACAAGTCTAACACCTTACATTTATTCACAACTTAATTATTGTACAAACTAAGAAAAATACATTATTTTATAAGAACAAAGAATAGGTAATTTACAAGTAAGATGAATAGGCATTCTAGGTGAATAATCAAGACTACGTAGCACATATGCAATAAAGTCAAAAATGGTAAAAAGATTCATTCTTCCTCCACTTTAGGACTCACCTTAACACTAATCCATCCAAGTTAATCCTATGTATACCCTTATTTTAGGCTAAACACATCCAAGAACCTCAAAGTGAAATTAAACAAGCTTATGCCAAATAAATATGACTCACTCAATATCTCCCATCAAGAATTCAAATGAAGTGATTTATATGAGATAGGATCTAACGACTCACTCAAGTCTTGTGCCTATCCCAAGTGCATATATTACACATGCTCCATTACAATACAACAAGACCATACTCTTTGATAAAACAATACAAAAATAAATTTCAATTTGAATTAGCAATGTAGGAGCCTCTCATTTTTCATCATTTTTCTTTCTACAAAGGGAATACATTTGTAGCGACTTTACTTGAATCCTCTTTTTACATCCCTTTTTTTTTTTTTTTGATTTTCTTTCTTTTTCTTATTCTTACCTTTTCTTTTCTTGTTCATCAGACGTTTTTTTTTTTTTTTTTAATCATAGGACATGCCTTTTTGCATTCCTAGAGCCTTTTTTCTCCTCACCTAGGTAGGTGCATTTAGCAACCTACCTCTTGCTTCTATTTACCTTTTTTTTAATTGAAAATTTTAAAAAAATAATTGAAATTTTCTACAATACAACATACAATACAAATGAATGAATGAATAAATGGAATTAGCCACGAAACTAAAGATAAGCCTATGAACTACACTATATATTTCTTCAGTAACTTTTCATCCTTTCTCAAAGAACTAAGCTTCACAGCATTTTTAAAAGCATAAACAATATTAACTCACTTATCCAAACTTAGTCTATGTCATGCCCAATATATAAGTGTACATAAAAATAACTTTCCTAGAAAAATCTTAAGTAGAATCCCTAAGCAAAAAGATAAACAATAACTCTACCAAACTAATACATATTAGCACACATACCCAAAAGTCTTAAGAATTAACTCAACAATGCGAAGAAATTTTGAAAAAATTTTAGCCCAAAAATAAACACAAGGATTTCAACCACCAATTCAGGAAAATCCCTAAAATAATCAATACAAAATTGCAATTGAGAATAATACTCAACCCTTCCCCCACACTTAAATGGGATAATGTCCTCATTGTCCAAAATATTTAATACAAACATATTTACATTATGCAAAATAAAAAAATAGGAGGAAAACGGTAAGAATACTCCCTAAGTGTCTTCAAGCTTATTATCTCCCAAAATATTGTTGATGCGCGAATTTGATGAAGAGAGGGAGTTTCCATTATCTAAAAGAAATTTAAATAGTACAAAGCAAAAATACAAGTAAAAATTTTAACAAAACCAATAATCCAAGTAGTTATTAGAAAATAAAATAAAATAGAATAAATAAACAAGGCAAAATAAATATGTATAAGATGCTATATGTACATATCATAAATTAGTTATACAATCAAAGAATAGTTAACCAATTAAATAGCATAAAGAATCATATTTACGAAAGTCCAAACAATAAGGCTAGTTTCTAGTATAATAGCTAAACCAACAAAATACCAAGACTACACCATTACCAAATATACAATACACTACTATCAACAATAATAAAACTAAATGAATTTAAAAGACTTATTGGACTTATTGAATGGAAACTCACAAGAAATGTGCCCCAACAAAATCCACAAAAGAATTAATTCTACAAACTTCAAATAACACCATTAGGCCTCCCAAAATCTAACAATTAACCTCAAAGCCAAAATCGTTACTATACAAAAATTCCACTAACTTAGAAAAATTTCCATTTCAAACATCAATAATCCTCCCAATATACAACACTAATTAACTTTTCAACACCCCTACTAAAATAAAAAATTCAATCTCCACCAAGTAGAGTACAAAAACAACCACCACCAAAAGTACCACGTGCCTAGAAGAAAAACTCCATAACAACATCAAAAATACCAAAACAATGCTAAAAGAGAAACTCTATAACAACAATAATGATTGCACAATAAAATATCTAACATCAACCAAATCCTCAAAATATTGAATATCATCCCTGTAATAATGAATCAAATCCTATTATACAACAAACCACCACAATACTATTATATAACATGATCTCCTCAATTAATAACAAAATACAACAACATTTCCATCCAATAAATACTAACAATACAACAATACATAATTCCCCAAACAACAACAAAAATAATCTACAATAAATCTATTTGCAAAAAAAAAAAAAACTTAAATAAAATGAATTCAAGACAGATAGCAAAAAATTTTAAGATAACACGTACAACAATTTCAAAATAGTAACAACAACAACAAAATAAACCTAAGTATACATGGCATTGGAACCTACTACAATTTATTGATCTTATGAATAAAATGAATAAATAAATAAAGAATTAAAACAACATATATACAAGGTATAAAAATGGAAAAGAAGTCTATATACAAGTAGAGCAATTAACAATAGCAAAACTAAAACCAAATGTATTCAATATAGATATATAATTTTCTACAACAAAAAAGCTACAAATAAGAACAAAAATAAAGTCCATTGAATTCAATAAATATACAATTTCTGAAGATAGAAATATACAGCAACAACAACAACACTAATATCAACAATTAATAATACAACAAATCATATGATACAACAAAAGAGCTCACTGCAATTTATTTATATCAATGGACAAAAACAAAGAATCAAAACAATTTACAACAAGGATCAAAGAGAAAGAGAAATCTATGTACAATTAAAGGTTAGTACTACTCACAAATAGAAAATGAAGTATTTACATAAAAGAATTCATAAAACTCATAAATATCTACAGAGCTAAATTAATGAGACGCAAGGGTTTTATAATATTGCAAATCCCCAGCAATAGCACAAAAAACTTGATGTTGCAATCTTTAGTGTAGGAAATAGTATAAATAATCCAAATAAATTAAGTTTTAAATTAAAATGCCAATCATTAAAACCATAGAGTAGGGCAAGTATATCCATCGCATAGCATAAGGAATAACAAGTATCAAATACACGGAAACTTAGCAATTACCATTACTTTTCTCTAATCCCATTGTGTAGCTAAAATAAATAAAGAGAAAAGTAAATAAAACTATTTACACTAGGACTAACGAAGAGAATTTACACAACCCTGCACAAGATTGGCCATGAGAAAATCAAGGATAGGAAAAAGGAATAATTGACATGAACTTGTCAAGAATCCCCCCCCCCCCCCCAAAAAAAATAAATAAATAACCAAGTACCAAATCAAATCTACGATGGCTAAATTCTCAATTCTAATACCGGTAGATGTCACAAATATGAAACCCACACTCTTTCAATCTATGGATTCCCTATTCTTAAGCTAAAAAGAGGGTATCTCTCACTTCTCAATTGAACCCAAGAAGCATTAAGCACAAACCCACATATAATCCAGAAGAACACAATACCCCTAACTCTAGGTAATACCAAACTCTCAACAATTACCAAGCTCTAACCCCCAACCACTCTCTCGAGTTAGTTAAAGGATAACACACATTGGACCCATTAGATGGAACTCAACACCTAACTCCATCTCTCGAAATCATTATAAGAGAGTGACCAAAATAACAAATCTAACACAAGAGAAATAAGTAATCAAACATTAGGAATTGGAAATCAACAAATCAAAAGTCGAAATAATAAAAGAATATATTAGGGTTCCTCCATTCGAGTACAATTTAAACATATAAATATACATTGCCCAAATTAAAACAAAGAAAAAAGGATAAAGAAAACTCATACATAAGTTAACTTCATCTTCATCTTCAAGTCTCCTTTGAACAATCTCCTCTTCTTCTCATAGATCTCCTCTCTTTTGGGTGTGTGCTGTTTTCTCTAGGGATCTGTTGGTCACTAGCCAACTAAGGATATGTTCTAAGGTTTATAATGGGGTATTTATAGTGTACAAAGGAGAAAGAAAGAGAAAAAGTGTAGAAAAACAAGAAAAATGCGCGAATCTGCACTTTGCCTCTCTTGTGGGAGGCCCAGGGAAAGAACTTCCTAGGGTCGCCAGGTTATGCACCAAGAAAATGAAATAGGCATCTAAGGGAATTTCTTCTCCTCAAGCCACCCCTAAACAATATAACATACATATATATATATATATATATATATATATATATATATATATTTACACTTGAAGCATGCGGCCTAGGATACTAAAACTCCCCTAGGACGCCATGTTGAAAACACAACACACACACGACATGCATTAAGCAGCTAAGGGAACCTGATGTTCTCTAGGCTACCATCTTTCTGGACACACACACACACACACACACACACACACACACACACACATATTTGAAGTAGGCGGCCAAGGGAAATGGAACTTCTCTAGGTTGCCAGCTTCCTAGACAAAACAAAAACAAAAATATGTTAGGCGGCTAAGGGAAGTTTAATTTCCCTAGGCTACCACCTATACTACCCTTATACATGCACACAAATAATCAGGCAGCCTTGGGAAGTCCAATCTCCATAGGCTACCACCTACAACACACAACCAATATATATACATGATACTAGGCGGCCAGGGGAAGTTAAGCTTCCCTAGCCTGCCATTTTCTTGCTCTAGGCTACTTGGCTCGTGTGTGATTCTTCAATTGTTCTTCATTTTTGCTCCATTTTCCTCATTTTCTTCATTTTCATCTCTAATTCCTATTTTCATTATTCTTACAAAATAAGATAAAAATGGTATAGTGAGCAGTGAATTAAACAAGGATTTACTACAATTAAAGTACAAAAGTACACAAAAATATGTATGTAATGAGCCCTCATCATATAGCATAATGTCTTGTCTATATATGGTACAACTCCAACTTCTTAAAGAAACTTTTGAAGCTAGACTGCTTCTTTAGATACCTTTGAAACTTTCACATGCTCAGCTTCCATAGTTGAGTTAGTAATATAAGATTGCTTAATACTCCTCCATGAAATAGCTCCTTCAGACATGGTAAAAATATATCCACTAGTGGATTTTCTTTCATCTCATCTGCCTGAAAGTCTAAGTCTGTGTATCCTATAAGAACCAAGTTATCACCCTGTAAACTAATATATAATCTATCATTCCCCTAAGGTACTTGAATATATATTTTACAAGTTGCCAAAAAATCTCCCATAGGTTTGACTGATATCTGTTGACTAAGCCTACAGCAAAGTAGATATCTGACCTAGTATGCAGTATGGCGTACGTGAGACTTTTCACAACTGAAGTTAGGGAATCCTACTTATCATGTCTTTCTTTTCTTATGTCTTAGGACACATTTTTGAAGAAAGAAACAACCCATACCTACAAGGGATTTGTGCTCTTTCTGTATAAGTCCATGCTAAACATGTCTAATATCTTGTCAATTTATATGACTTAGGATAAGCCTCATATTCTTTGCTTCCTATTCCTAATAAACTTAATCCTGAGAATATAACTGACTTCTTCTAAATCTTCATACTAAATTATCTAGAAAGCTAAACCTTTGTAGATAACAATGTCCCGAATCATTAGCAATGAGTAGAATGTCATCTGCACCTAATACAAGATGACAACATTAATGCCTTCCACTTTGCTGTACACGCATAGTTTGTCTTTGTTTTGATGAAACCATAAGACTTGACAATGTCATCAAAATGATTTTTCCATACTTTCGATACTTACTCAAGTCTATAAATGGATTTTTTAAGCTTACAAATAATATGTTGTTGGCCTTTATCAATAAAGCCCTATGTTTACTATATATAGATGTCTTCACTAAGATGATCATTTAGAAAGGCTGTCTTGACATCTCTTTGCCATATCTTGTAGTCAAAATGATATACGATGGCAAGGAGGATGCAGCTGGACTTAAGCATGGCTACCGAAGAAAAAGTTTTCTTATAGTTGATTCCCTCTTTCTGAGTATAACCTTTTGATACAAGCCTAACTTTAAAGGTTTCTACCTTTCTATCTGCACCTATCTTCCTCTTATGTACTCACTTACACCTAATAGGTTTTATCCTTTCAGGTAAAACTACAAACTCCCAAATGTGATTGAAGTATATTGACTCAATCTCGATTTTCATTACTTCATTACATATATATACATCAGTATCAGTAATGGACTCCTCGTACCTAGTGGGATCTAGTTCTTGATGGTCAGAGACTAGGTCAAAGGTCTCTCCTATCCACCTTTTTAGAAATCTAGATACCCTCGTACTGCGACAAAGCTCATTTTGTATAGGATCCTAAGACTATGCCTCTTCTTGTTCTTTAATTAGGTTGATAGAAATTGATGCAAAAGATAACTTCTCTATGAGTTCCATTCTAGTTAAACCTTTAATCGACATATTTTGATCATCCTTTAAGTATTTAGCTTTGGTACTTGCTAATCCCTTTTGCTCCTTTGGATGATAAAAGTATCTACCTTTTGTTCCTTTTGGATACCCGACAAAGTAGCATAATTTTGACATTGGTTATAATTTATCCTCTTTGATCAGTGCATAAGCTAGATATCTCCATATCCTGAAGACATCCTAGGCACTGACTTAGAAGGTGCTAAGCTTAGAATATATGCCTCTTTCTAGGGTATATTCCCAAAAAAAAAAAAAAAACCCTAAAAGAGTAGCATGAGACATCATACTTTAGACCATTACTCTATTCTGTTAGGGTGTCCTAGGAATACTAAGTTGAGATAATATCCCATGATATATTATGTAGTCCTTAAACTTACCTAGGAGATATTCTCCATATGATTTGATCGAATTATTTTGATTAGTTTACCTACTCGACCCTCCATTTCAACCTTGTACTCTTTAAACTTGTTAAAATAGTTAGACTTTTACCTCATCAGGTAAACATAACTATACCTTGTGCAATCATCTATAAATGTGATGAAATACTCAAAATCTCTACTTGCTAGTGTGGATAAAGGACCACACACGTTGGTGTAAGCAAAACTCAGTATCTCTTTAGCTCTATCTGCCTTTTAGTAAATGACCTTTTGGTTATCTTACCTATAAGGCATGATTTATATTGAGGCCAACTTTCCATACTTAATGAGCCCAAAAACCTATCATAGATTAGCCTTTGAATTTGGATTGAGTTAATATGATGCAATCTTATATGCCATATATATATGAGTCATTGGCATTGATCTTTCTCTTCTTATTTTTAGGTTCACATTGAGCATTATTTACTTGATTGTTAATAGGATTTATGAAGAATAAATTACTATTCATGTGCCTAGTGCATAGCACTTCTCCATTTCTACTAATAGTAATACTAGAATAGAAAAAATAGAATAACCATAATTTATTAGCTTTGCAACTAAAATCAAATTCTGTCTAAAACCCAGTACATATAAAATATCCCTCAATAAATTGTTCTATTACTTTAAAAAATAAGTCTCGGTTCTCCTACTACTTGAACCTATACTTGTCTTCCATTTCCCACGTAGAGACCACACTCACCCTTTTGGAGTTACAGATATGATCAGTAGCTCCAGAATCAAGAATCCAAGTAGAAGTCGATCCAACTATAGATATAGACTCTAGATATTAAGCATTACCTGTAGGGATTTTCTTGGCCAAAAGATCTAGACATCATTTTTCTAGTGTTCCTTTTTGTTGCATTTAAAGAACTTGCCTTTAGGCTTATCCTTGGGGAGAGACTTGGGTTGGGCCACTATGTTGCCCTTCTTCTTCTTAAACTTCTTAGGCTTGGGCCCGGTTCTTGAAAAAGATGACCTAGCAACTAAGGCCTTAGACTAAGGCTTCACGATTTTTTCTACTACTTGGAACTCATTCATCAATTCTGTTAAACTCATGTTTAACTTGTTCATATTATAATTTAATTTAAACTGTGTGAAGGAGCTCAGAAAAGTCTCAAGGACTGATAGGGCTAAATTCATCACTATTTTCTTAGTTAATTGGGACTAATTTGAGATACTTTTAAGGTAATAACTAGGTATATTCCTTCCTATTTGACATTTTACTTGTGAAAAGTGTTTTTGACGAATTTGTGCAGAATTGAGTGGATTTCGAGCAAAGGGTGAAAATTTCTAGCATGTACCTGGCGCTAGGTCTGGCAACTGCACCAGGTGCCAAGTCCAATCAAGAAAAAAAAAAAGAGAAAATAGAGCAACGTCCAAAAGAAAATAGAATGCACCTGGCGCTAGGTAGGTCGAAGTGACCAGGTGCTAGGTCCAGTTTGGACACACTCGATTTTATGCACGAATTTGGTATCTTCCAAAGGATTTTAGTATTTTCTAAATCGTACTTGGCTAAGACTCCTCAAGCTATGAATTTTGGCATCAAATAAGCTTATAAAGAAAATAAAAACACAAGAGAAAGTAGAAAATCTAAGGATCTAAACTTCCAATCACTCAAAAAAAGGAGAGATTCATCATTTAAGAAGCATTATTCAAGAAGGTTTCCAAAAACAATGAGATGGCTTGTCTATGATTTCTTTCTTTTACCTTTGTTTTCCTTTTCTATAATAAAAATGTAATTAAAGTTTTCATTGCAATTTGACATTGTTTTGCGATTCATGGTTTTTGGATTAATTTAATTATTTGATCAATTTTCTATCATTCTTAGTGATTGACTACTTATCATTTAAAGACTTGATGAAGTTAGCTTGGTTTCTAATTGACTTGGGAAATAATGTTAGGAGTTGATTTAGTTTCATTAATTTCATATTTTTTATTTATTAATGGACTTAGGAAATGAAGTTAAGATTAAAGAACAAAATAATCAAAGATTAGTTGATTTCGCATAGAGTATAGGGTTATTGACTAATTTCATGTTCATTACACATACAACATAAGGATAATTTATGAGGAATTGAGTTTATTACATCTTTTTTATTATGTTGGTTTAATTGAAAAATCTACTAATTTAATTAAGGGAGAGTGATTCCATAGATTGGAAAAGAAATGGAGTCTATATAAGTAGATTCATGACTTGGAAAACGATTGAATTTTACTTTATATTTCTTCATGAGGCCAATATAATGATTACTTGAGATAGTTGCTAAATGATTCATTGTTATGTATTCTAAGATAGTTGTCTAAATTACATATTCCTACACCCTTGAATTGTACATATTTCTTTATTTTTTTTATTATCTTATCACTTTATTTAGTCAGTTAAATAATGAATGAAAAGTGATTAGTGCTTACTTGTTCCTTTGATACTACACATATATGATACTAACAAACTGCTATATGCTAGTAATATGGCTAATTAGAATATGGGACGGTATCCTAACATGTCCAAGAGATGACATCTCAACCATCCGACTCTACTACCTTAGAATAGATAACACATTTGCAAAATTTGAAGGCATCATTCGAAATATGGAAAGACAAATTTGGTTTTTAACGGATCTAGTGATAAAGTCACCATTGAGGGTGGTAACACAACATGATTCAGCTGCCATTACATTATGGAGTGGTAAGGAGCTACTCGATTCTAGCACGGAACCAACACCATCTAAAGAAGATGGGCTGGTGCCAACCCTTCTTGATGAACCACTTGAAAAACAAGTTAAAAAACTAGATTTTCAGCTACCGGTGCCCTACCCCACTCGAGCACACAAGGCAAGAAAAGATATACAATTTGATAAGTTTTTAGAAATATTCAAATAATTGCATATAAACATTCCACTCAGTGAGACGTTGATACACATGCCCAAATATGAAAATTTTCTCAAAAGCATGCTTGTCAACAAGAAAAGGTTGGAAAAATTATCCACTGTGGTTTTAAATGAAGAATGCCCTGCCATCTTGCAAGACTAATGGACTTTGCCACAAAAAGAAAATGATCTCAGGAGTTTTTCTATTCCTTGTCTTGTTGGTACTCTTATATTTTGTAATTCATACAAAGCCTGCAAAAAGCTAGGCCTAGGTGAGCCTAAGCCTACTAGGATGAGTATTCAACTTGCGGATAGATCTATTAAATATTCTAGGGGAATAATTGAGGATATATTAGTTAAAGTGGATAGATTCATATTTATTGTAGATTTTGTTATTCTTGATATGGATGAAGATCTAAAGTTTCTTTAATCCTAGGCTGACCATTCTTAGCTACTGCCAAAGTGTTAATTGATGTTCATGGGGAAACATTGACATTTATGGTTGGAGATGAAGAAGACATTATCAAAATCCACAAAAGCATGCAACATCCTACATCTTCTAATGATTCTTACTTAAGGATTAATATTCTTGATGAGTCTATATTTGATTTTTTGCAAGAATCATTTGTCATTCTCTCTAAAGACTTGATGGAATAATCAAGTGCATATTTGGAAGATTCAAATAAGGGTCATAACTTGGGAGAATTTGAGAAAATCGAAAAAAGTAGTTTGGGAAGGATGAAATCATCCATTGAGGAACCACTGGAATTAGACCTCAAAGACCTCCTCGAGCACTTGGAATATGCATTTTTGGCTAACGAAGAAAAATTACCAATGATCATAGCAAAAGACCTCACTTGTGATCAAAAGACCAAATTGGTAAGTTTATTAGGAAAATATAAGGGAGTTATTGCATGGAAAATCACCGACATTAAGGGAATTAGCCCTTCCTTTTGCACTCACAAAATTTTGTTAGAAGAAAGAGCCAAACTCGTAGTGCAACCCCAACATAGGTTAAACCCAAATATGAGTGATGTGGTAAATGGTGAGGTGCTTAAACTATTTGATTGTAGCATCATTGACCCTATTTCTAATAGTATTTGGGTGAGTCCAATACAAGTGGTACCAAAGAAGTAGGGAATAACTATGCACCCAAATAAAAAAAAATTGAATTAATCCTAATAAGATTGGTAACTAGTTGGAGGGTTTGTATTAATTATAGAAAATTAAATGAGGCAACAAGGAACGACCATTTTCCTTTCCCTTTTATTGATCAAATGTTTGAAAGATTAGTAGAACATCAGTTTTATTGCTTTTTAGATTATTTTTCCGGTTACTTTTAGATTCCCATAGCTCCGAAAGATCAAGAGAAGACCATTTTTACATGCTTTTTTGGTACTTTTGCATATCATTATATGCTTTTTGGTCTTTGCAATGGTTCATGAACTTTCTAAAGATATATGATGGCTATCTTTGAAGAACTTTTGGGAGACGTCATGGAAGTATTTATGGATGATTTTTCTGTTTTTTGTGATTTTTTTAACTTTTGTTTGACCAATTTAGGGAAGGTGCTTCAAAGGTGTGAAAAGACCAACTTCATGCTTAATTGGGAAAAATGTCATTTCATGGTACAAGAAGGTATTGTATTGGGACACAAAATTTTAAATAAAGGTATATAGGTTGATAGAGCAATGATGTGTTTGGATTTGGGTATAAAAATCATACAAAAACTAAGCACATTCCCAATCAAGTTTAAATTAAAACGTTGGACCCAAATCACACATATGAGCAAGCGTACTTATCATTACTGAGCATAGGGTTCAAACGAGTGTCGATCCTCAAGGAACAAGTAAACAGTAATTACTCCTCTTTCATTGTTTAACCGACTCAACAATGTGAAAATCAAATTAAAAGGAAAACTAAAAAGAAAATGAAATAAAAATATGTACATGTTAAGGATGGAGAAGTATGCAACTCAAACAATTGATTAGACAACCACAATCTTCAAAAACTTAACCGTTATCATAATCAATCATTCTCTTGGCACCATGAAGGATTAAGGTGAATTAGTATCACTTGGACTGTCACAACTAATTACTACCTTCTAGATAAATTAGCATCACTTGGTCTGTCTCAACTAATTCATCCAAAAGATGCATTAAACACAATCCTTAATTAAATTTCCGTGGTCTGGCAAATTTAAAACATGAAATTAATCAATGAATCCTTGGTTTGGAAAACATCAATTAACCTTTAATTACTCAATCCTCATCAATTAACCTCTTTGGTCTAGCAAGTTAACAGCCAATGAATGTGAAAATTAATCAATTGCAACCATCATCAATCTCTTTGGTCTAGCAAGTTAACAATATAAACAACCAACTAATCTTAGAATATGCCCAAGTAATTAAATACCAAGAAGAACAGTCAATGAATCAAAAGATCAAATAACGCCAAGAATCATGATTATCTAAAACAATGTCAAATTACAATAGAAAAATTAAAACATCATTGTCAAGAAAAAGAAAACAAAGTAAAAGAAAGAACTCATAGATAAGCCTCCTTCTTCTTCCTTTGAAAACCTTCTTGTACAACCCTCATTGAACTTGAAGAATTCCTCCTTAGACTAAGTGATTTTCTATGATGATCAATGAATTCTCCCATTTTTTCTTGTGCTTTCATCTATTTATAGGCTTAAGAAGTGCCTAAACTCATAGGTATAAAGTTCTTGGCTGAGTAGAAGTTGGAAGATGCTAAAACTCCCCAGATTTTCAAAAACGCGTCAAAAGATCACAGCACCGCCTCAGGAATAGACCACAGCCAGCGCCACCTTGGTCCTTCAGAGCCAGCGCTGCCTGTATTCTGTTTCTCCACTCATTTGCAAATTTTTCTCGGAATTTTGCGCATACATTCCAGACTACAGCCGGCGCCGCCTCCAGCCTTACAGCCGGTGCCAGTTAGGCTCTGTTCTACTCTGCTTCTCCAATTTTTCCATCACTTTGAAGTCCGTGCATCCAGTGTACAGCCGGTGCCGGTTCCAGGCTTCCAGTCGGCACCGCCTCTGCTCTGTTTCGTAACGGTTTTTCTTCGTTTTACCTAAAAATTTGAAATAATGACCAAAATACCTTTCCAAGGATAAAATTTCAAATATGAAAGAATATGACTAGTTATTGCACATAATGTATTACAAAAGAGCCTCAAATAACTATGCAAAATATAACCAAATTAGCCCCTATCATATTCCTCCACACTTAGCTCTTTGCTTGTCCTCAAGCAAAGCATCAAGAATAAGTAGAAAAACACAAGGTTTTACTCACATCACTCAATCATTTCCCAAAACGTATCTTCAATGCCTTCTTTACTCATGAACATAAAATATATGATACTAAATCTTTCACAGCCAATGCAAGACTTGTGTAGTGATAAATGACTTAGTAGAACCATCACAATACTTCACAATATTCTCAGACCATTAGAAAGAAGTTAGTTAAAAAAGAATATGCATTCCATATGCTTACTTTTCATACACTCTCTCCACTAATCTGAGATATATCATGATTTTACTTAGATCAAGTAGGACTTTTAAGTTTGTAATGTAAGGCTAAAGGTTTGTAATGCGGCTTAGCAAACGAAGGATATAGGAATGTCAAAAGTCAAAGAAAAACTGAGAGTAAGCAAGAAAAGGGTAACCAAAATAAACCTATAATTCCCAACTCTTCTTGCTCTCTTATTCCAAGAACCATAACCTTATATAACAACCCTTACGCATTTCAAGCAAATCCTGCATTGCTCTTTCTTTTCATCAATTCTTTTCCTCACAAGATCAATCAATTTTCCAGCAATGGTAGCAAGTATCTTATATGAACTTACTTTTACAGCTCACTCACCATCCCTTTTGTGATTTTTTCCTCTTTTTGTCTTCAATTCTCTTTCAATTCTTTCTTCTTTTACTCCTCTTTTTTCTTTTCCTGCTGTTGTTCTTTTCCTTTTCATTTACTTTTCTTTCTAGCAGCTTGTTGTTTTCTCTCTTCACTCGTTTCTTTTCTTCTTTCTCATCTTTTTTTTCAGCTTGCATCCTTTTCTTTCTCAATCTTTCAACTTCTTCCTTTCATTCCACTTCCTCTCTTTTCCCAGCTCCAATTGTAATTGATCCATGACTGAAAGTAACAAGTCATGATCTCTCTCCCTGCATTGTTCTCAACATACATACACTTTCATCCTTGAAGGGCATAAAGATTTGGAAATTATACAAACTCTCAGCACAAGTAATGGACAAAATATCGTGATGGGTTGTAAAGAAAGAAATCACCAATTTAAGCTCAAAATAGGCACTAGGGATAATATAGCACTAGGTAGGCTTGAAAAGCTCAAACTATCCAAAGAAGGCCTATTATTGTCATCTCTAAGTTAAATCATGAATGTCTTTCTTATTTCGCCTCGAAAGGTATTCAAGTAAGTTCTAGAATGCTCCACGCTTTTTAGAGAAAAAAACAGGTTTAAGAATAATGCAAAGCATTTGATCAAGAACTACTTTGTCCAAGTTAGTGCAAAAAGTCATGCATAAGCCATAAATGATCTAGACCATATACTCTATAATTCATCATAAAGACATGCACTAAAAATACGGCTTGAAATATCTAGAAAATCAGAAAATTATGAAAAATTTCGCACAAAAATTTGCTCCCAAGAAGGTTAAAGTATATGTATAGAAGACTTGTCAATCAAATCACTCCCTCACACTTAAACTGGACATTGTCCTCAATGGCCAAATAAATATAACACAAACAATAATACCATGGGACCAAAATTATAAAGGAGAAGAGATAAGAAAAACAAACTTCCATTCCAAATTAGCTCCAAAAGTTTCACGCTTTTAAATCTTTAAATTTTCAGAACTTTTAAACCAAATTTTTCTAAAGTAGCTCACCACTAAGAAAACACCAAGATAATTGATAAAAACTTGGACAAAGTATATCACCAAACCACTCCCCCACACTTAAATTGGACAATGTCCTCCTTGGCAAAAGATAAACACCAAAAAGCATCTCCAAAGGGACCAAAAATAATAAAGGGGTAGAAAGTTTAAGTAATACTTCCAAGTGCAATAATGCTCCAATAGATGGCCAAGCTTGAGGTAAAGAGAAGAGCTTGTCCAAGAGGACTTTATGCCTATAAAATAAAACACAAAGAAAAGCACAAAGAAAATAATAATAAAATAAAAATAGACCTAAATAAAAGAAAACAAGCAAAAGAAAAAGACTAAAATAATAAAAAAAAAACAAAAATTCTCTACACTCAACATGCTTCCTCATCAAACCTTTTGAAAAGAAATTAATGCTCAAAGTAGCAAATAGGCGTACTGAATGTAGAAAGAATGGAGGATTTTGAAAAATAGAAGGTTCATGAAAATAAATTTTTCTCACTAAAGCAAAACACATAAACCTCTTTCTCTAACATTTCTTTCGACACATAAATATTGTTGTCAACATATAAGTGCACATGGTTTCTAAAAAATGCATCAAGCTTGAAATCACCGATTAAACCTTCAAAAGAATTTTTACAATTAAAATTTCCCTTAAAATTTAGCAATTGAGTTCTTAAGGATGGGATCAAGAAATCCTTACTTTTCGACACATCTACAAAAACTAAGTTACCTCCCGTTGAATGGGGTGAAGGGTAGAGATTACCACCATCCTCCAAGGACTTTTACGATATAGTATTAAAAGATCCAACTCCTTGAAGTATGCTAAAGTCAACACATCATTATTTGGACCTATATTCTCCAAGAAAAGAGAGGAACCTACAAAATCATGTGACAAAGAGAGATTTGGATTATTAGTACATAGAGAAGAATTGAATACCCCCTTCCCACATTGGACAATTGTCCCTCATAGGATCTCCCCTCTCCTGGGAGATTCTCTTGTTCAAGTGTATGGGCTAGCATGAACTCATGAGTCTCCTCAACAATCTTAACTAATTTTTTCCTTGGATCGCACCATCGTTGGGAAGCTTCTTCATGCTACTGAACAGATGAATTTATATTGGTAACAAAAGAATTCACTAATGCTTCTAATGACGTCTCACCAAAAACATCAATGTGAGCTTGTAATTTTGCCACAATACACTAATGTTTTTTCTTTTCTCTCTCTCTATCTCTCTCTTTTTTTTTAACAACTAAAAACTATCCTAATTGAATGAATGACCACGATACATTTAAAATAAGAATTCCTAAATTAAAATAAAAGTAAAAATTGTATATAAAGAAACAACTAATAAAATAGTTCGTCTCCAATATCGTGTTAGCTTAAGTCTAAACCTGAAAATAAAAAGAGTTAGTATTGACTCAAAATTATAGATGTAAAAATCAATAAATTAAAAATATTATTATTACACATATTCCATATTAACATTGGGTTAGTAAAATTAAATAACTAAATATACAATTTATTCAAACATACAAAAATAAGTTAGTTATTATTAACATGTATCTCTCTATTTACATATTTACAACATATAGTGAAAGTAAAATACAGTTATACAAACAACAAAATATGGCACTTCTTTATACAAGGAACATATATACATGTTTACATGGTTAAATCAACAAAATCCAAGCTTTCATGCTATTGTTCCCCGGCAGCGGCGCCAAAAACTTGATGTGTTTGGATTTGGGTATAAAAATCATACAAAAACTAAGTACATTCCCAATCAAGTTTATATTAAAACATTGGACCCAAATCACACATATAAGCAAGCGTACTCATCATTACTGAGCATAGGGTTCAAACGAGTGTCGATCCTCAAGGAACAAGTAAACAGTAATTACTCCTCTTTCATTGTTTAACCGACTCAACAATGTGAAAATGAAAAAAAAAAGGAAAACTAAAAAGAAAATGAAATAAAAATATCTACATGTCAAGGATGGAGAAGTATGCAACTCAAACCATTGATTAGACAAACATGATCTTCAAGAACTTAACTATTATCATAATCAATCATTCTCTCGGCACCATGAAGGATTAAGGTAAATTAGCATCACTTGGTCTGTCTCAACTAATTTATCCAAAAGATGCATTAAACACAATCTTTAATTAAATTTCCGTGGTCTGGAAAATTTAAAACATGAAATTAATCAATGAATCCATGGTTTGGAAAACATCAATTAACCTTTAATTACTCAATCCTCAGCAATTAACCTCTTTGGTCTAGCAAGTTAACAGCCAATGAATGTGAAAATTAATCAATTGTAACCATCATCAACCTCTTTGGTCTAGCATGTTAACAATAGAAATAACCAACTAATCTCAGAATATGCCCAAGTAATTAAATACCAAGAAAAACAGTCAATTAATCAAAAGATCAAATAACTCCAAGAATCATGATTATCTAAAACAATGTCAAATTACAATAGAACAATTAAAACATCATTGTCAAGAAAAAGAAAACAAAGTAAAAGAAAGAACTCATAGACAAGCCTCCTTCTTCTTCATTTGAAAACCTTCTTGTACAACCCTCCTTGAACTTGAAGAATTCCTCCTTAGACTGAGTGATTTTCTATGATGATTAATGAATTCTCCCCTTTTTCCTTGTGTTTTTCATCTATTTATAGGCTTAAGAAGTGCCTAAACTTGTAGATACAAAGTTCTTGGCCAAGTAAAAGTTGAAAGATGCTAAAACTCTCCAGATTTCCAAAAACACGTCAAAAGATCGCAGCACCACCTAAAGAACAAACCACAGCCAACGCCGCCTTGGTCCTTCGGAGCCGGCGCCGCCTGTATTCTGTTTCTCCACTCGTTTGTCGATTTTTCTCCAAATTTTGCGCATACGTTCCAGACTGCAGCCGGCGCCAGTTAGGCTCTATTCTACTCTGCTTCTTCAAATTTTCCATAGCTTTGAAGTCCGTGCATCCAGTGTACAACCGGCGCCAGTTCCAGGCTTCCAGCCGGCGCCGTCTCTGCTCTATTTCGAGACGATTTTGCTTCGTTTTACCCAAAACCCTGAAATAATGACCAAAATGCCTTTCTAAGGGTAAAATCTCAAATATGAAAGAATATGACTAGTTATTGCACAGAATGTATTACAAAATAGCCTCAAATAACTATGCAAAATATAACCAAATTAGCCCCTATCAAGCAAAGATTGAGGCAATTAAGAAACTCCCTCCCCCCACTTCCGTGAAGGCTATTCGAAGCTTTCTTGGTTATGTAGGTTTTTATAAGAGGTTTATCTTGGATTTCTAAAAAATTTCTAAACCTCTTATTTCTTCACTTGAAAAAGATGATGTTTTTTATTTTGATGAAAAATGTCTCAGTGCTTTTAATGTGCTTAAAAAGAAATTGATCGATTCTCCTATTTTAATTACACAAAATTGGTATCTTCCTTTGAAATAATGTGTGATGCAAGTGATTATGCAATAGGCACGGTGCTTGGACAAAGAAGGTATAAGTATTTTCAACTAATTTACTATGCAAGCAAAACTCTTACGGTGGCAAAACAGAACTACACCACACCTTAAAGAGTTGCTTGCAATAGTGTTTACTTTTGATAAATTTCGTTCTTATCTTGTTTTATTCAAAGTTATTATGTATACGGATCATTCTGCCCTTAAATACCTACTAACCAAGTATGATTCCAAACTAAGATTGATAAGATGTGTTTCATTGTAGTAGGAATTTGACTTGGAGATTAGGAGTAAAAAGGGATCAGAAAATTTGGCTGCAGATCACTTGTCTAGGTTGGAAAATCCAACATAGAACCATTAGCCGAAGGGGACATCAATGACACCTTTTTGGATGAACAACTTCTACTCATTGATGGTGTGAGATTTTTCATACACATTAGTTTGCGGATTTTACTATTTACTTGGTTGCAGAAAATATTCCGATGGATTTCACAACACAAGAAAAGAAGAAATTCCCCTACTAAGTAAAGCATTACTTTTGGGAAGATCCTTACTTGTTCAAGAATTGTGTAGATCAAATCATTCGAAGATGTATGGATTTCGCAAAAAGTATAAATATCTTGAAACATTGTCATGAAGAACCCATGGGAGACCACTACCAAGCTAACTACATGGCAAGAAAGGAGCTTAAGTCTGAATTATATTGGCCAATACTCTTTAAGGACTCTCATAGGTTTGTGCAAAATTGTGATAGGTGTCAACGTACAGGTAACATTTCTAAATCCATTGAGATGACATTGCAAATTTTTCAAGCTTGTGAAAATTTTAATTGTTGAGGGATTGATTTCATGGGCCATTTTCCTAATTCTTTAGGTAACAAATACATTTTAGTTGTGGTTGAATACGTGTTTATGTGGGTTGAGGCATAAGACTTGCCTACTAATGATGCTTAGGTTGTAGTTAAATTTCTTAAAAAAAATTTCACCCGTTTTAGTGTACCTAAGGTACTCATTAGAGATAGTGAAACACACTTTTGTAATATCCAATTAGACAAAGTTCTCAAACATGCAGGTGTTACCCATAAGTTTGCTACCCCCTATCACTCTCAAAGTAGTGGCCAAGTTGAGGTGGTTAATAGAGAGTTAAAAAGAATTTTGGAAAAAGTTGTTAATCATACGAGAAAGGATTGGAGTTTGAAGCTAGACGATACTCTTTGGGCTTATAAGACTGCTTTCAAAACTTCTATTAGTACAACCCCCTATAGGTTAGTGTATGGAAAGTCATGTTATCTACCGGTGGAAGTTGAAGATAAGGCTCATTAGGTGATTAAACTTGTCAATTTTGACCTTCACCTTGTAGGACAACAAAGATTGCCTTAAGTGAATGAGTTGGAAGAATGGTGTAATAATTCCTACCATAATTCTCAAATTTACAAAAATAAGATGAAACGTTGGCATGCTAGGCATATTTGTTCCCCTCAAGAGTTTAAAGAAGGAGATAAATTGTTATTGTTTTATTCTAGGCTCTAACTTTTTCGAGATAAGTTGAAGTCACGATGGTCAGGGCCATATGAGATACATCGAGTTTGTTCATTTGGAGTTATTGAGGTTTCTCACCCAACTAAGTGGATCTGTAAGGTAAATAGAAGTTGAGTGAAACAATATTTCGGTGAAGAACTTAGCACTTTAGAACATCTTGATGTTACCCTCTATGATTCATAATTATCCTTTGGTCCTTCTTACTTCTTTTTCTTTGTCATTTCTTTTATTTTGCTTTTCTTTTTCTTTTCCTAGATTTATGCTTTCTATTTTTTATTTCTTTTAAGTTAGGTACCCTTGTGACTTTTCTAATGACTACTCCTTGTAGTGAATTCACTGTTAGGTATCTCAAGTTCGTATCCTATTAGCGTAGCGGAAAATAAAATGAGATACCCTCCCAAGACCCGTCTATGTGTGGAAAACAAGACATAATGATAAAAAAAGGCAACAACTTTTACCTTTGGGTGATCGTCTGAAGAACAAAATTGATCTTCTTTAAGTCGAGGCGCGATCTGGCAACCTCTTATGCAAACTCCACGAGAGTTGGACGTCTAACCACTATAATCACAGTATGTGATTATCTCTAATAGTAATTCACATAGAGGAATACTCAAGCACCAAAATTTCCTGTGCTAGTAGAAAAACATGGCGGCTAGGGCTATTTTTGTTTTCAGCAAAATGAGAGAGAGAGAGAGAGAGAGAGAGAGAGAGAGAGAGAGAAGAAGAAGAAGAAGAAGAAGAAGAAGAAGAAGAAGAAGAAGAAGAAGAAGAAGAAGAAGAAGAAGAAGAAGAAGAAGAAGACGTTTGTTTTGTGGCTCCTATTTTCGTGTGAATCACCCTTGGATTAGGGTTTCGAGCATATCCAATATATGTTCCAAAATCCAATGAAAATCTAAAATTCTAAAACAATTAGAATTTCTTAATTGTAATTTGGAAACATCAAGTTCCCACAATTACAACTTGGACCACAAATTATAACTAATTATAATTTATCCACAACAACTTCTCTTTTTCGCAATTAAACCCACTATGTTATCAAATAACATCTTGAGTATATTATCTTCTATTGTGTGTGACCAATTAGGTTTCCCAGTCAATTGGTAGCGAACATGAATTAATCCAAACGTCTTTGAGATTAATAATTCATAATTAATTAGAATTAATCCTATTACTTCTAATCAAGATTAGTTCATTAATTAATAAACCCATATTCCCATATCATGAGCGGTATCTAACAACACATTATGACCACCCAAGAGTCCAAGAAGTCATGTGGCTTGACATGAACCCTTCAATAACAAACTTCAATGTAATTAACTCCTTTCACCATACAACATCTCATTTAGTTTGGAGTACAGAATTAGTGCCAACTCCCTCCATAATTAATTCTGGCCCAAATATAATAGTACTTGTACTAGGAGCCCACTACTCTAGATGTGCATCAATTAGAACTATTTCCAATACACAATCGCTTTGGCCAAGAACTTCCCGAATAGTAATTCCTACAAGTGGCTGTGAGATATTCGCCTCTACTATTAGGAGTGGTGAATCTTTTATTGACCCTCTCAACTACTTTCGTTTACCTCACAATGTACCTAATATCCATCCTATAGGTAGCCCTCGATCGAGCTCCGGAGATTGGAATCAAAGTATAAAGCTCAGCAAACAAAGTATCTTAGAGATCTCAAGTCTAAGGATACTTGCACGTTTACTATATTGAGATTATGTCACTGGCACTAAATAGTTATCCATGTGATTATCTCAATGCTAGGTCATCCAATGAACTTGTTCCATTAACAAGCATCTATGTGTTAACTTTGAGTATCTCAATACTTACGGTTATGAGAACCACCGCCTGATCAAATCAGGAAGTCTAACACATGCTAGTCTTAACGCATTAATGATGTCCTATCTCATTAATACTATGACTATGGACTATTTAAGTACTAACACCGTCCAGTGTAGTAGGAATCTCATATCATGATCTCTATCATGATTTCCTTAACACATTGTTGTACTAGGGACTTTATCGAACAGTTATATTACTTAAAGTAAACAAAAGAAACTGTAAGATAAATAATGCCTTTTATTAAAATAAAATGTGTCATATACAATATACAAGTGATTGCCTCTAGGGCACAACACTAACATTCACACATGTTGGAACTAATTCGTGATGGAAGTATTTTCTTTTCTCTATTCTTCCCCTTTATTTCTTCTGGTCTTCTTGGTTTTGCTTTCTTTGTTCTATTTTTGGCCATTGAGGACAATGTCCCATATAAGTATGGGGGAGAGTTTAGTTATTGAAGATATTTTCCATATCCTTTTTATGTGAATTTCAAATTTTTTTTTGTGGTTTTCATTGTTTAGCAAGGTTGTAATTCTCTTTATTACATGGATATGAGTTTTGTCATTCATTTAGTGGTTTATTAGATAGGATATTTTTAAGACTTGAGAATTTAGATTAATCTCCTTTATGTATTAGTGTTTAAATATTATTTAACTCATCTAGTTTGAATATGGAAGATATGATGAATGTGGAAAAAGTTGTTAGTTAACTCTTGTATTATGTGTTTAAACTTTGCTTAGCTTAGAGTTGTGATAAGAAATGTGAGGGAAAAAATCTTTGACTGGAAAGATTGGGAAAAACATTTTGTGAAAAATTTTTGATTGTGAATTGAAGATTGAGAACAATAAGTTGACTGTTGTTGATGACAAAAATACTTTTTGCTTGTTTATAGGGGCCAATACGAATAGTGAAAAGAAATTCACTATCTTGAGGCTATGAATTCTCGAAAGCAAAAGAGAGGAAAAATGTTGAAAAATGATTAGTGATATCTAAAAAGGGGCTAATACATTGTGTGAAGAGAAATCCATGCACTTGAGGCTATCAATTCCCTAAGTCATTGAAAAAAAAATTGAGAGGAAAAAAATTTGGAGTGTTTTCCTTACATTATGACTTGAGTTGTGCAATTTTTAGATTTATAATGATTGAGTTGGTAGATAGCTTGACTTGTATAATTCATGTTATCTATATTTTTACTTGCAAGGTGAAATAATTTTCTTAGACTAAGGTATAGACTTGTTTAATTTGACTTCAAGAGTTCTGTTATGTCTTATCAAGTGCTTCAAATTGTAATTGTTTTCAAAGGGTTGGATGAATGGAAAAAGTTCCATCTAGAGTTTAAAATGAAGTCATAATCCTTGTTGTGTTTCAAATTTTTGGAATGAACAAAAATTTGTATTTTCTTGATGATTTTTTTTTACTTAAGTGTTTTGCTTGAGGACAAGCAAAGGTTCAAGTATGGAGAAATGTGATAGGGGCTAAAATTATCACTATTTTCTTAGTTATTTGAGGCTAATTTGAGATACTTTTGATGTAATAACTAGGAATATTCCTTCCTATTTGACATTTTGCTTGTGGAAAGTGTTTTTGACGAATTTAAACAATATTGAGTGGATTTTGAGTAAAAGGTGAAAAATTCTAGCATGTACTTGGCCCCAGGTCTGCCAACTACACCGAGCGCTAGGATCAATCTAGAAAAATAGAGAAAACAGGGTAACATCTAGGAGAAAAATAGAATGCACCTGGCACCAAGTGGATCGAAGTGACCTGGCACCCAGTCCAGTCTGGACACATGCGATTTTGTGCATGAATTTGGTATCTTCTAAAGGATTTTGGTATTTTCTGAATCCTACTCAGCCAAGACTCCACAAGCTACGAATTTTGACATCAAAGAAGCTTATAAAGACAAGAAAAACACAAGAGAAACTAGTGAATCCAAGGATCTAAACTTCTAATCACTTAAAAGAAGGAGAGATTCATCATTAAAGGAGTATTATTTAAGAAGCTTTCCAAAGAGAAGTGGAGGGCTTGTTTGTGATTTCTTTCTTTTACCTTTGTTTTCTTTTTCTAGAATAATGATGTAATTAATGTTTTCGTTGTAATTTGAAATTTTTTTGGGATTCATGTTTTTTGGATTAATTTAGTCATTTGATCAATTTTCTATCATTCATGGTGTTTGACTACTTGTAATTATGAAGAGTTGATGAAGTTAGATTGGCTTCTAATTGACTTGGGAAATGATGTTAGGAATTGATTTAATTTCGTTGATTTCATATTTGTTATTTCTTAACGGACTTCGAAAACGAAGTTAAGATTAATGAACCAAAGTAATCAAGGATCAGTTGATTTCGCCTAGAGTATAGGGTTATTAACTAATTTCATGTTCATTATCACATAGAGTATATAGATAATTTATGAGAAATTAAGTTTAATGTATCGTTTTGGTTACGTTGGTTTGATTAGGAAATTTACTAATTTAATCAAGGGATAATGATTCTATGGATTGGGAAAGAAGTAGAGTCTATATAAGTGGATTCGTGACTTTGGAAACGAATGAATTTTACTTTATATTCCTTCATGAGGCCAAGATGGTGATTAATTAAGATAGTTGCTGAATGATTCATTATCATGTATTCTAGGGTAGTTGTCTAAATTGCATATTCTTACATCCTTAAGTTGTACATATTTCTTTATTTTTATTTTTATTATCTTATCACTTTATTTAGTCGGTTAAACAATGAATGAAAAGTGATTAGTGCGTACTCTTTCCTTTGATGATCGATACTCATTAATTCTCTATATTATGCTTGCGATGAGTATACTTGTTCGTATGTGTATTTTGTGATTAATGTTGTAATTAAAACTTGACTAAATGATGGATTTAAATTTAGTAATTTTTATACACTCAAAATTTACCATCAAGGACCATGGTCAACTGGTTTCTGGGGTCAATAACAGCCCCCAGGATTTCTGCTTCTTCAAAAGTAGCAATCATTTTGAGTATATACTCCATGACTGATGCTCTCTTAGCCATCCCGATGTTCATAATCTCCCTAAGAGGCTCCTATTATGTGGGCTAGCTCTTTTTAGCGAGCATGGTGGCCTATAACCTACTAATATTGTAGGTAGTGACCATGTACTCATGTTCGGACTGAAACACATTTGACATGGAGGCTAACATATAGTAATGAGTCATCTCATCAGCTTTCTTCCATACTTTTTTTGCCTCTCACTCTTCCTCAGTGGAACTCTCCCCAGTATCTGGATAGGGATCGTATAGGATATACATCTCGGTAGTTAGTATTATGTCTAAGTTCCTTTTCCATTCTACTTCATTTGGTCTTGTTAACTTATTCTCGTAATGAGTAACAGTCAAAGGATTGAAAGATCCACCACTGCCTATTTTTAAAAATCAAAAAATAAAAAAATCTCAGTTTGTGTAAAAAAAAAAAAAAAAAAAAAATTTGTGCACTTTTTCCTCATATTAAAATTAATAATAGTTAATCCTATCAATATTATCATTAATGTGATCAATTTGGCTCTTAGAAAAACTGACATAGATTCTTGGAAAGGTTAACAATATTTTTAAGCTAAGTGTATTGACTACCCTTCTAGGTCATAATCTAAAAGATAATTCCATCGAGGGTGACGCCGTTTCTTCTCATTTCCTATGAATAATTCTCGCATTATGACCTCTAACATAGGCCGGTCGATCATAAAAGTATCTTGGCTGTCAATCATAGATCCTTGTGGAATCTACATTCTATACAAGTTCACTCCTATGCTGATGCGAAGAAAACTACGATCTATAATGTGAATCGTGATGGAAGCCATATGGCTGTTGGAATCCCCCTCTAAGTTTTTTAAAATAAAGTTTCTTCTCGAAAAAATCCTTTTGAAAACCTTCATCAAGTATACCTTAACCCTTTGTAAAATATCTAAATCTATAAAATCTCCATGTAAAGGTTAATGCCCTTTAAGAGATTTTTCATGGATTAATTTTACTTGCTAAGAACTTAATGCTTTCCAAAAATTTTCTATTAAAAATTTTCTAGGGACTTTTGTCTCAAATTTTATTATGATAAAAACATTTTTCTTAGAGAAATTGATTATAATAGTTTTTTCTTTTAACTCACAAAATCTCTAAATCCAAAATATTCTCTATGTCATGGTTAAAATCATTTGAGAGAATAACTATGGATTAATTTTGTTCTAAGTTAAAATACCTTTTTAATTAAAGAAAATGTTTTTCTATATCTATTTCTCAAGACTTTGGTCTTGGAAACATACATGCACATTGGTTTACAAAAAGAAAATAGCATCTCATAAAACTATAAACCATTTTCATGCTATCTATTCTTTTAACCTAGGTGTTCAAATAAAGAATTAAACACATTAATTTAATTAATTAATGATCTTGTTTAATCCTAAATCCTATACTATTATATATATGCAAAATATTCTGAGAATATTAAATTGAAAAAATAGCAACTGAGCCTGGTATGGGATGAAAAAGAAGCGAAAGAAAAATAAAAATTACACAGGAAAAATATGACCCGACACGTTTTCAAAGAACCAGATCCGGCCTCAATGAAAAAAGGCTAAACCATGGCTCGCTTGCACCAAGCTAAGGTAGGCTTAGTGCCCAAAACTATGGCCAGTTTGCACCAAGCCATTTCTAGTTTGGTGCTAGCCACAACCGATTTGCACCAAGCCGTGGCCAGCTACCCTTTGAAAACGTATTGTCTTCTTTATTTCTCCTCCGTTTTCCTTCATTCTTTTTCTATCCGGACAACTCTCCAGGCATCAATGATTTATAGAAACATAAGAAAATCTCAATCTCTCTGTAAAACAACAACCACCTATGCCTTTAATTATAGGCTTACACGACATCTATACAAAAGCCATGAAATTATAGTGATCTTATGTCTCAACGGTGAGACTTATAGAACGTCCATCTTATGTAATGCAAATACAATTAATCTAGTCACATTTAATTAAGCCTACACATGCTTCTATGTTTAGCCAAAAGAAACCTTGCTCTATGATGTGTCCGGATTTGGGTGTAAAAATCATATAAAAACTAAGCACATTCCCAATCAAGTTTAAATTAAAACATTTAACCCAAATCACACATATGAGCAAGCGTACTCATTATTAACCGAGCATAGGGTTCAAACGAGTGTCGATCATTAAGGAACAAGTAGACATTAATTACATTTCTTTCATTGTTTAACTGACTCGATAAAGTAAAAAACAAATAAAAAGGAAAATAAAATAAATATAAAAATATATACATGTCAAGGATGGAGACTTATGTAACTCAAGCCATTGTTTAGACAAAATGATCTTAAAGAACCTAATCATTATCATAACTAATTATTCCCTTGGTATCATGAAGGATTAAAGTAGACTCATTTCGATGGTCAATCCATGAAATCACTATCTTCTAGATAAATTAGAATCACTTGGTCCGTCTCAACTAATTCATCCAAAAGACGCATTAAACACAATTCTTAATCAAATTCCCTTGGTCTCAAAAAATTCAGAGCATGAAATTAATCAATGAACCCTTGGTCTCGGAAGACATCAATTAACCTTCAATTACTAGTTCAAAGCAATCAACCCCCTTTGGTCTAGCAAGTCAATAGCCAACAGAATATGAAATTAATAAATTGAAACTACCATCAACCCCCTTTGGTCTAACAAGTCAATGGATAGAACCAACTACCTAATCTCGTAATAAGCACAAGTAATTGAATATCAAGAATAATAACCAATTAATCAAAAGATCAAACAACTCTAGAAATCATGAATATCTAAACAACGTTGAATTACAATAAAACAATTAACATATCATTATCAATAATAAGAAAACAAAGTAAAAGAAAGCACTCATAGACAAGTCTCCTTCTTCTTCATTTGAAGACCTTCTTGTACAACCCTCCTTGAACTCTTTATTTCTCCCGGGAAAATATTGGTGATGCACTTTAAAATAAATCTAAGTCCCTACATTGTGCATCTCTCTTTTCTAGGGTGAATTGGCTTTTATTTATAGGCTTACAAAATTCCTAAAAGAGTCCTAAATAAAGAAGAAATAATTACCTAAAGAAATCAAAAACAAAAAAGGAATAGAAATTGCTAAAATAAAACCTAAAAGAAATTCTAATGCTTCCGCCTTTGACTTTGTGAAATTGAATTGAGAATTGGACTTCTAATTGGGATTTTGTCATTTGGTGCTGAACAAATTGATGTAAAATTTGGAATTGTTGAAGTTTGCTGCCAATTTGAAGCTGTGTAGACCACTGACACTAATTTCTTTTTCCGTTGTCGGCTCACTTTAGGCATAATCGAGCCGCACACCACTACTGCTTTTCTTTGTTGCAATGGCTTAATTGAGCCACCAAATTTCCTTCTCCTTTCTAATTCTTTTGCTTTTGTCTTTTGTTGATTGAAATTCCTTGGGCTGACCGAATTAATTTCTTTCTTTTATTTGTTGCAATTAGCTCTCTTTGCTTCCATTTTTGTTGACTTTTGTTTCCTCTACCTTGGCCCCACCGATTTCCTTCTTTCTTTTGTTTTGTTGCTACTGTCTTTTATTGCCGGCTCAATTAGCCTTGAATTTGCTGACCGATTGCTTCCTCTAATGCTTCTTTTCTTCTTTTGTTCTTTGCTTGTGACCGAGCCATGGCTTTTCCTTAGCCATTTTTCTCCTTCTCCAATTTCAATTGCAATACTCTGTTCCTTCAATTTCTTTGCACACTTCTCTGTTCCACTAATAGCTAACTGGCACGGACTGTCCCTCTCGGGCTGGCGCCGCCTTTGTTTTGGAAAATCACACAATTAGCTCTAATTTTCCCTTTTTTTATATATAAAATTATAGAAAAGTATTTTTATAACGAAAATATCAAATAGGAAGGAATATAACTAGTTATTTCACAAAATGTATCACAAAATTGTCTCAACTAACTAGGAAAAATATGACTAATTTAGGCCCTATTACTCTAATACCACATGAAGGCGGATCGCGGCATAAAACATAGAAAACAAACATACAGCGGAAGGTTCTATAGAGATTTATACCTTTGTACTTTTTGTAGATGTGGTTACTTTGGCTGGGAAGGCTGAACAACTATTGTATGAAGTAGAGAAACACTTTCTGTTTTAATTTTGATGACTCGGGTTCTTTTCTAGCGAGTCTCTGACTTCATCTCATCCATGTGAGTGAATTCGTAGATTCTCAAAATATAATCATAGCCAAATACTGTTGTGACAACAATGGGAAGAATGTATAGTCTTTTTTCTTTTTCTTCTTTGACTAATTGCTATTTAGCAATTTTTAAAGAAAACTGGTTTTCTTTTCTTCTACTAAGAGTATACACCTAAGAAGAAAAAATAAGGAGAAAAAGAGAGAAAATAGAAAGAATCTTGACCCAAAAGTAACAATCTACTCCAATGTTTTTTTGATACTAAAAGATAATTAAGAGAAGGAACCCTCTGAGATATATGATATCATCGTATCCTTCAAACCCTTAGCCTCAATTGTTTGAACACAAGTTAGGGTTTTTTAAAAAAAACTTATAGAAATCACACATCCATAACAAGCGGTCAGAACATCTGACTTAAGCTAAATGGGCAAGGCTTTAGCCTTCAGTCTTTGGTCCAGGCTATTGGATTAGGGCTCAATTAATTATTTAAACATGGACTAATTAAAAGCATAACAAATAATTAATTATTTAGCCGAAATGAACAGTTTCATTTTCTCAGGCGTTTTATCAGACAAAGCCAATCCTAATTATTCAATCTAGGTTTAAATCCTGAATAATTAATTAACCAACAAAATTAGGCCATAAACTAATTCTATCATTGGGTTCTTTATTTTATTCTAGACTATTAAATAAACTAGGCTCCTTGAATAAAATAAAACCCATTTTTTTAAGACAAATTCCTCAACCCAGATTACTCAGGATTTATGGGCTATTCCGAGAACCAAAAGACACATCGTCCTAGGCTATAAAATACTTCTTCTATATAAATAGCTATATTTTACATTTTAAATATTTTTCTTATCATCATAAGAAAATATTGACCCGAAGAACAATTCTGCGTATAGCAATATCTCTGACTTACATGTGTTATGACTAAAACACTCCTCTATGTGACGCTCGTCATTGACATATGAGAAATGTACTAACACTTCTCTCAATGACATCTGTCATCCTTAGATATCTAGTCCAATAACCCGTAGCTTCTATTATGTACCTGCTTATTTTTTGGAGCTACCCAAAAGTGTATAATAATAAGTCACATTCCTAGGGCCTTGGATTATATAGATTATCTTGGGTAATTATAATAGGGTTATTTCTCCATTTAGGAGCATAGAAACTGTCTTGTAAGTGTTTGTCTTAACTAACTTATCACACATTCGCAATATACAAGTATATTGGCCATACAGTAGAATTTCACCTATACAACATTAAAGTATATGCTCCTAGCTTCGTTAGACCACCAATCTATACTTAATTTGTAGGGTATCAGTACATGTTATAGCAATAGTACTCTAGGTTTCTCTTATTTTAGTACTTTGAGAAGCCATTACGACAAGGTGTAGTCCTACGTATTCCAAATATGCTTATATTATGAACTGAGCAGACTACCGACTGGCTAAAAATAAGCCATTCCATGTTTGGAATTCATAGTATAATTACTTTTGTCCTAATTAGATTCCCATTATGATCAACTGGTAAAGAACTAAGTTTATGTTTTAAGTAATCCATGATCTATACCTTATTGTTGACGATCTCTATTGACATGGATTACTTACTTAAGCACAAAGGGTATTTTCCAGCATAAATTGTGCACTATTAAAGTTAAAAAAAATTGAGAATAAAATTTTTCTTTATTTAATCGAATTTACATCAGATACAAAGTTTGGAGGGCTTATATTCCAACATAAACTCTTTTCCAAAGTGAAATATTATTTTTGGGAAGATCCTCTTCTATTTAGATGTTGTTTGGACCATGTCATTAGGAGCTATGGAACTCATTAGAAATCATGGACATTCTAAAGCATTGCCATAAGGGACCCGTCAAAGGCTATTACCAGCTAATAGTACCACAAGAAAATTACTTAAATCCAAATTTTATTTGTCATCAATCTTTAAAAATTCTAACAATTTTGCTCAAAATTGTGATAGATGTCAACGTATAGGTAATATTTATATCACCCCACTACCTGTATATCCTAAAAGGCAGGGATGTCACCCGTCTAGAGGACCTGGAGTCTTTATAACAAGGTAAAAAAATTCAAAAAGAAAATAATCTATCTAAATTTATTACATTAAAAAGCTTATACAAGTCTCAAGCTAACAAAAATAAATATCTCGACAGAAAAATAGGTACAATGAAACATCATCATAATGTCTGGTCTCCCAAAAGAATCACAACATTCAAAGTAGACAACTTGAAAACATGATAAAGAAGAGTGTGAGAATTGCTTCCCAATAAGACCCGTGTGTTCTCATATTATTATTCCAAAGCATTTCATGGATGCATAATAAAAACAGTTGAAAAGTATTTGCAAGGTAAAGTTTATTTCTTTTCATAGCACTATGTAGTGTTTTATATGACCTTTTCTTGAAAGCCTATCAATACAATTTTCTAAAAAATCAACCACTCAAAAATAAATAGATGGACTATGAAACCTTACATCATAGCCCTTACCATGAAACCCTGCATCATGGTAATGCACAGTGAAACTTTTGCATCATTGTGCAATGGGTGATCGGCCCATGCATGAGATACTCCTCTATTACTACAACCAAAATAGCTAGTTGTCTAATCTTGGACAACAATCTACCTAGACTAAGTTGCCAACTAGAACTAGCTTGACTTACTAAGAATGTCATCTTATGTAAACAAAGCACATCACCCAAAGACGGCCACTAGCTGGGAGATTCATCCTAACTTTGAAAGATTATTCCTAGCAACGAAATATTATCCTGCTCAAGGCTTATTCTCAAATTGACCAATCAATATCTGGTTCAAGGATCGATTTCAAACAATCTTTTCCAAATCTTGGTCTAGCAATCATAGTTTTAGAGTAGTTTTTTTTTTAATCAATTAATAAATAATTATTTTACTAGAAAACCTTCATTTTAGCTAAACCCATATCCAGAAAAGTAAATAAACCATGTTGCACTCCAAGAAATCACATTTTCCATTCAGCATCATATCATAAATGACTTGCAAATGTGAGCATTAATTAAACAAGGTATTATGTAAAGACATACTTGGAATAGCTCTGTCAGATACATAAAATTGTCTACTTTCATCTAGCTTCACTTGTCACCCTTATCTAGAACCATATAATATATCACAGCCAAACCCCATTCTATTCTATCATACAATCATCACAATCATACAAATCAACAAGGCTCATGATTTTTTTTTCAAATCACCCACATAGTCAACTATTACCAGTGTACATCAACTCATCATATAGTAACCCTTGCCCTTATGTTGTTCTAATTCTTACATGATCAACTTATGTATAAGCCCATCTAAGCATTAAAGAAACTTAGACTAATTAGGAGATCAAACAAAGGTTATTAAGTCTCCCTATCTTGTGGTCACAATTATAAACTAACATTTAATCTTTTTAAATCATAAAAAAATAACTACATGAATAAACTAAAACTTCCATGATCACATCATATACATTACATGCTTAACTAATTCAACAAATCATATCTTTTCTATCATATTATGTTTATACATTCTAGACAGATCAATTACCAAATCAACAAATCTCATGACTAGAAGCTAACAATAGGCGGTTCAGATTACCTCTTAGCAATGAAAGATTATAGAGATCAAAAGTTATCTTACTTGCAACCTAAAGTAAATCCATTTAAGAGAAGAGCAAGTCCTGTCTAACAATCCTAACTTTTCCATGAGTTTGCAAGAAAAGGGAAAATCAATCCCTTTATTTTAGTCAAGAAAAGGAAAAGAGAAAAGAAGAAGAACTAGAATAGGAAGAACAATCCACCTTGAGTAAATCTTGTGAATGCGTAGAGAGAGAGAGAAATGTGTTTCAGTTGCTTTGTACGAAGAGGGAGAGAAATCAATAGTTTAGGGTTGTGTATGATTTGGCCTAACCAAAGGATCTTCTTAATGTTTTGGATTTTGAGAGAAAAAATGGGTGCAAGAGAGCAGTTTTTGGTTTCTTTTATGACTGACACTAACAGAAGCTATTTTGATATGGTTTTGTGTAAGAAGAATAGGTTAGAAATATGACTTCTTGTTTGCTAGGAGCAATAAGGCTAAGAAAAGAAGAGATGGGTCTTTGTCTTATGTTGTAGTGAGGAGAAGCCATAGGTTTTATGTTGTTTTTGGTGTTTGATTTCATGTGTATAAGTGTAGGCTGAGAGAAGGGTTTCATGTTTTAGTGAGATAGTGTTTTGTTGAGTAGTAATTGGGATAGACTTCAGTTCTGTATATGAGATAACAGTTTATCTTCTGAGAGGACTCTTTGAGTTCTCCCTCTTAGTTTTGGCTGCTAGGTTAAAGAAAGAAGAAAATGGCATCTTTAATGGCCTTGTTGAAATGCATAAGGGAACAAGGAAAAGGTTGGACCGAATTATGAAAGAAAAATGTAGAGTTTTACTTGAATAAAAATTCTGGTTTTGGAGAGGTAATTTGATAAGATAAATGGATAAAATCTATCCGTAGATTTTAGGATATCTCCTAAGCTTCTTAGGAGTTTTACTGTGGCTTAAAGTCCCCCCTAAAAATGGCGGCTATTATGGCAAATAAAAGCTAGAAGTTTTATTAAATAATTGCTAAAAAAATTCTAGACAAAATAGATAACAATTTATAGATGATAATAAAATTAGCAATATCTTTTAAAACTAAAGTACAAGAGATAAATAAGTTCTAGGTGACGATTGATCTTGGTTTGCTAGGGATAATTATCCTTTTTTATAAGAAACAAGCTAAGAAAATGGATATATTTTGAAGATTATGGTTTAAATATTTAGATAGATAAATTTTATAAAAGATAATAGTAACTTGAAGAAAACAAGAAGATAATAAAAGATTGAAATTTTTATCTAGTTTATATAAAAAACACGAACTTATATAAAAGAAGTTACCAAGAAATAGAGTCCTAGATTATCCAAACAACAAGGCCTGGTTAGGGCAAAGATTTTCGGCCAAAAAGAGTGAAAGAAATAAAAGAGAACAAATTTGGTAGAGCTAGGATTCGAAGTTAGGTTGCTAGGAAGCAAGCACCAAATGTTATCCACTCAACCACATCAACCCTTGTGCAAATATTTGCTAGAAAATTCTTTTCACCCATAATCATATCATTTTTATATAATCCCAACTAACTTAACCATAGTATCACTATAATCTTACTAGGCAAATATACTTATGAACAAACAGAATATGTTAGTATTATGCCTTAGAGGCAATCACATATATTTGATATATTGCATATTTATTTAATAATATAAGGTATTCTTTATTTTTCAGTTTGTTTAATTTATACTTTCGTTTGAATATAACTGTTAGATAAAGTTTAAAGTGCAACACTATGTTAAGGAAATCATGTTACAGATCATGATGTGAGGTTTCTATTATACTGGATAGTGTTGGTACTTAAATTATCCTTAGTCATAGTATTAATGAGATAAGACATCATTAAAGCATTAAGACTAGCACGTGTTGTACTTCCTGATTTGATTAGGCGGTGGTTCTCATATCAGTGAGTATTGTGATACTTAAAGTTAACACGTAGATGCTTGTTATGAGACAAGTTCATTGATTGACCTAACTATGATATAATCATATGGATAACTATTTATTACTAGTGATAGAATCTCATCATAGCAAATGTGCGGTATCCTTTCATTTGAGATTTCCAAGGTACTTTGTTTGTTAAGTGTTATACTTTGATTCCAATCTCTGGAATCCTGACAAAACCACGTATAGGATGGATTTGGGTACAATGTAAATTAAACAAAAATAGTTGAGAGGATTGATAGGGCCTAAATTATCATATATTTTCTTAGTTATTTAAGTATATTTTGTGACACTTTTGATATAATAACTAGTCATATTCCTTCCCATTTGATATTTCACTTATAAAAATACTTTTTTGTGATTTTATGCAAAAATAGGTGAATTTGGAGGAAAATTGGATATTTTCCACTTCAGACCCAGCAATAAACCAAGATGATGGACCTAGCGTCGAGCCAAGTCTAGAACAAAATAGAAAAAAATAGAGGAACCAAAATTGGAATTCGAAAAGAAGGAAGAAAAAAAAAAAAAAGAAAGTGCTTGCGTAGAAGCCGCAACTCAGTCGGTTTCACCAAAAGACAAAAGTAACAACAGAAATAAATGCATTTAGTGGGTCATAGAAGGAAACAAACAAAACAAAAACAAAGCTAAAAGGAAAAATGTAGGAGGATGCAACACAAGAACACAAGGCTCAGGTGGCTCGGGTGCAAAACTCGCCAAAGAAAACAAAGATCGGCTTGGGTGAGCCGATTGTAATAAGAAGGCAATTTCAGTGGCTCGATAGAAGAGAAGCTCGGCTCAGGTGAGTCGACAGCAAAAGGAAAGTGCAATTTGGTGGCTCGGTTTCAGCGAATTCAAAGGAAATGTTAGCGGCTCGTCATCGGCTTGGCAATTAGCTTTCGCAAGAATATTTCTTTAGTGCAAAATGACAACAAACAAAGTGCTCAATTCCTTATAATTAAGTCGGTGGATTTGCAAAATTAATTCTAGAATCCTAATTGGAAATTACTTCTTTCTCTTTTGAATTTTTAGAAAACTTGTAAGCCTATAAATAAAGGCTATTTATGTAGGAAAGAAATGTGCTCAATGTGGAGACTTGACATATTTTTTTAGAGTGCACCACTAATGTTTTCTCTTGAGAAATTACTCAAGGAGCATTGATTTTTGGAAGCAGTTTTCATTGAAAATTGAAAAGCATGCCTATGAGTATTTATCTCTTTCCTTTGTGTTTTTTTTTTCTTGAACAATGATGATTTTAATTCTTTAATTATATTTAGATATTATTCTTGGATTTATGATTTTGGATTTATTTCATCTTTGATTAATTGATTGTTTTCCTTAGTATTTGATTACTTAATATCATTGTTTATTGATGCATTTTCTTCCAATTGACTTGGGAAACGATGTTAGAAGGTCATTGCATTGATTTCATATTTGTTAAATCTTAATGGACTTGGAAAATGAAGTTAAGATTAAGAACCTAAGTAATCAATGATTAGTTAATTTCACCTAGAGTATAAGGTTATTGACTAATTTCATGTTTATTATCACCTAGAGTATAGGGATAACTTATGAGGAATCGAGTTTAATGCATATTTTTGGTTATTTTAGTCCAATCAGGAAATCTGCCAATTTAATCAAGAGATGGTAATTCCATGGATTGAGAAAGAATGGAGTTTATATAAGTGGATTCATGACTTGGGAAATGATTGTATTTTACTTTATATTCCTTCATAATGCTAAGAAAATAATTAGTTGTGATAAGTGTTAAATGATTCATGTCATACTTTTGAGAATAACTATTTAACTACGTGTTTTTCTCTCCATGAGTTGTATATATATTTTGTTTTGATTTTGATTTCTTTACTGTCTAGTTTATAGGTTAAACATTGAATGAAAAATGATTAATGTGCACTTGTTCCTTTAAGGATTGATACTCGTTAATTCCTTGTACTATACTTGCAATGAGAATACTTGCTCATATATGTATTTTGGGATTAATGTTTTAATTAAAATTTGACTAAGGGATGGATTTAAATTTGATAATTTTTTTACACCCAAAATTTATGTATCAAATTTGTGATGCTGTTGTCGGGGAACAATATCATGAAAGCTTGAATTTTGTTGATCTAACCATGTTTATATTTTTATATGTCTATATGTAAATATGTGAATATGTATATATGTTCCTTGTATGAATTGGTGCCATATTTTGTTGTTTGTATAATTGTACTTTAATTTCACTATATGTTGTAAATATGTAAATTGGTAGATACATGTTAATAATTACTAATTTGTTTTTAATATGTTTGTATATTTTTATATTTAGCTATTTAATTTTATTAACCCTATGTTAATGTGAAATAAGTGTAATAATTTTATTCGACTATTTGACAAGTTTTACATCAATAATTTTGAGTCGATGTTAACTCTTTTTATTTTTAGATTTGGACTTTTGCTTATGTTACACTAACACGATATTTTGGGCGAACTAATTTATTTTTATTTTATTTTATTTATTTTTAATTGTATTCTGGTTTTTAATTTATGCATTTTTGTTTTAAATGTACTGTGTTCATACATTCAAATAGGATAGTTTTTATCTATTTTTATTTAAAACAAAACACAAAACAGTAATCAATTTCTAATTTTCTTTTCTTTTAGTTTTTCATTGTTCATTTGTTTCTTTACTCTTCACAGATTCCTCCTATTTTGTCCTTTTCTTTCTTTTTTTTTTTCCTTCTTCTTTTGCTTTTCTTGTCTTTTTTTCTTTTTCTTGTTTTGCTCCCGTGAAACACTGACTCCCCAATTCCCCTCTTTGGCTTTTGTTTGTTTCTTTCTTCTTTTGTCTTGTTTCTTCTATTTCTCTTTCTTCTTTGATTTTCCTTTCTAGAATACTACTTTCGTTTCTCTATGTTCTTCAACCTTTCCCTTCTTCTTCTTTATTTCTTCTTCACACTGCTTTTCTTCTTCTACAGATTATCCCCCAAGCATTCAAATTTTTAAAGCTCACAAGTTGGGGAATGCATTGGTACAAAACTCTCTTCATGTGAAGGTAGATTTTATCCTCTTTAATTTCTTGGCATTTTTGTATACTTATTTTTTAGGAAGAATTTACTAAACTTGGAAGTATATTTGTTGAGTTTATTGGGTGGTAGAAAAATGCATAGAATGGATGGTGAGTCTTGGGATTGCTTTTAATGTTATATATGTATTTTTCTAAAATTTTTGCACATATGGTAATTTTGGATAATTGGTGACCATACATGTGATATTTTGCTGTGTTGATTGAAGTTGGTGGAATTGTAGTTTGCCATTGTGCTTCTGCTATTTGCGTTGGACATTATCATTTTAAAGAATTGTTTTTCTTGAAAATCAAATGTTTGGAAAAAGTTTTTCACTGAAAAGAGAACCATTTGCAAAGTGTGTTTAGTTGAGTCAACATGCCTAAAATAAAATAATTGTTTAAACCCCACAAATGCACTAAACTATCTTTAACTTTTGACCCATCTTCAGATCTACCTTCTTTTCATACAAAGAATTTCAAAATAAAAGATGTGAGGAATAGGATAATGCTAAGGCCTTAAATAGGATCATTGTTAAAAAAACAATCAAACCTTCTCTTGATCGATATTTGAATATAACTAAAATGTTTGGAAGGATTGGTTGGGGTCCTATTTTAGGTTTGAGAGGTAACTTTTGTCCTGCCCTTGTAAAGGAATTTTATGCAAACATGAAAAGCAAAAGGCAAGGACATTCAAAACAGATCGAAACATCTGTAAAAGGCATCTCAATAATTTTGACTAGGACTCAACTAGCTGCCATATTAGGAATGGATGATAATGGCCCTTGGGTTGAAATTGACCACCACAATACAATGATTTCTTCTAAACCAACTTGGAATTTTAATGTTGCTTATCGATAGTTGGGTTTGTAACCAAAAACTTCTACACATGGTTCTTCTTTTCTCCCCAGTAATGATTTTTCTCCTCAATGGAGGGTTATTTTGTATATCTTGTGTTTCAATATTTACCCTCGATTCAATAGTTTGCATGAAGTTAGAATCATTGATGTATATATACTCTTGAAAGTTCTTCGTGGAGAACCAATTCCCCTTACGCCTTTGTTACTAACTTCTATGCGAGAAGTGGTAGCTTATGGCCTTGCTATCAGAGCATTTGTTCTTCCCTTGGTAATTTCACAGGTTTTGAATGTTTTTAATATTTCTATAGAGAATGAACTTGTGGATCCTACTACTTCACGTAATATAGTCACTGAACAAGTCTTGACACGTCGTGGTTATAAGTTTCATGATACAACATTTACATGGTTAAGGCCAAAGGAGGTTCCCCAACATAACATTCCTGATCTTCTAGTTTTGAAAGAAGAGGAACTTTCCCAACCATAAAGGTATTCTGGGCGACCATCCAGTATCAGTGACATTCTAACCAACATTCATACATCTCTAAAACATTTGAGGGACGAAATGGCTGGATTGAGGGTTGACATAGCTGATATGAGGGTGAGGTATGATCGAAGGTTTGATAGGATTGAGCATAATAGCAATGTCACGAGGATATTTTGCAATCTAAGGCTCAATCAAGCCATTCAAAGGATTTTGGAGATAATATTAGGATAGACAAAGAGGACCTCGTGATCCATTTAGAGGGCGTGGTGGTCTATTTGGTGGATCTTTTGGAGGACAATTTGGAGGCCTACCTGGAGGCTCTACTTCAGGGGGTTCTTAAATGCTTTACCTTTTTTTTTTCTTTTTCTTTGATTTTTAGTGTGCTTTGATTTTAGTTTCTTTCCCCTTCCTTTTTATACTTTTACTTAGTGTGTTTATTTATTTATTATTATTTTTGTAGGTTTCTCCAATGTTCATAACACTACTTCTTTCAACTTCTTGAAAGAGACCTATTTTCTTGGAGCTAATCTGCCTTGGGGATTATTATTTTCTTGGAGCTAATCACCCTAGGCATGAAGGCCATTCAAAAGAAGACAAAGAGAAATCTAAACCACAACTCATGGCACCTTCGGTGAGATCCATTTTCAAGAGGTTTCAACAAGAGTTTAAGACCAACCAAGCCAACAAACCCAAGGCCAAAAGAATGATGAAGAAGTGGATAAAGAAAGGAAGGCCAAAAGGACCACAAAAGGAATAAAAATCGAAGTGGAGAATCAAGCCAATATTGAAACAATGATTGAAGACTAAAGAACTAACAAAGTGAGCTTGAGACAACCAATATTTCATTTGGAAAATGAAAAGAACACGTGGAAAGGGAATGAAGGTTAAATGAGTAGGAATTAGAATGCCCAGAACTGACCCAACGTCAGCCTAGATCAATCGACCAGGCACCGGCTATGATCTGCTAGAATTCTTCAATTTTTTATATCGGTACTATTCCAACATAATAGACCTGGCGCTGGCCCTACTAGTAGGATCGACCTGAAAACATGGTATAAAAGGTGATAAGATAAAAATCTCAGTAAGTCCATTTATGCTTTAAGTGTTTCAGGTAAAACAGTTCATGTATCCAAGTTGTAAAAATTTCATAAGAGAAAGTGATGGCATGCATTAAATAAATGTTAAAAATAAAGAGTGACGTTTTGCTTTTCAAACCACACATGTGCATAATAAGTACAACCACTCAAATGGGTAGCCATGGGTTACCACACATTGGGCCCCATGACCATATGGTCAGCATGCCACACGTTCAGCATACTGCTGGTCAGACTGCCACACTTTGTGCAAACTGACAAAAGGTAGGTGTACGGCCTACCGGGTGAGATACTCCTCCATCTCTACACCCAAACTTACAGGTTGTCCACTCCAAAAATACACAATCCACTTGACTGAAACTTGCTAGCTCGGACGGCCTGACTAAGTAGTACTGTCGCTTCCCCAAGTTGAGTTCATCTTCTGGAGGTGGCCTCTTGCCAGAAGACTCGCTCTTGCTCTTCAAAACTAGTACTACTGGCCTACCCTTATTGAGTATTCAATATTGATTGTCCCAAGTGGGAGAAAACTGATCACACAATGATTTTCTTTGAAATAGCAATTAAGGGCTTCCAAAATTCTTGTCGAAGATGGGTTTTAGAAAGAGTTTAGCATTTTGTGTAAAATTGCTTCTTTAATTTTCAAATGATTTGCGTAACTGAAATAAAAAGGAAAAACAGTACTTAATTGCCTTTACAAAATGAATGTCCATACATATCACATTTAGCTTGCCACCATAATTTTTTGTCTTCACAAAATTCCATGCAGGAGCTTACCTGATCAAATCTTTCTTGAATTCAAAATTCTTCCAAGGCTGACCTAACCCTGCCTAGGGTAAACACAAGACATAAGGTTATACTCAAGCTATATTCTCTTATACAAATAATCCTAGTTCAACTAATTATAATCATTACCTTAATGTCCTAAGCTTTAATGTTAGATAATAAAGAATTTTATAAATAAGCCTACCTTGATAAGTTAAAATAACTAAAGGTTGTAAAATAATTACTAATAAGTTATAGGTTCAAATAATAAATCTTGAGTGTTATTATTAATAAATAAACTAGTGTTTAATTATTGAATAATCCCAAGTCCTAGATGATATTAATAAATCGTAACTTTTAAAGAGTATTATTAAAATAAATAATAAATTATTACTAATTTCTTAATTAATAATTTATAGATAATTAATAATTAATAATTAATAAAATTAATATTAAATAAATTTTATTAAATTTTTTTATTAATAGATAACAAATAAATTTTAATATAAATAATATTTATGAATATAGGTAAAAGTTTGAACTATGGTCGACAAGGTCATTAATATTTTGCTATTATTAAGATTTTATTATATATATATATATATATATATATTATTTTTAATAAAAGATATCATTCATTTAACTATTAAATTATCACTATTTCCTTTAATACACCATTTCCAAAACTTCCTAGAAATTTCAAAATCTTTAGAGAAAATTATAGTAATAATTTTAATCAAGGTACTAAAATTTGTTAATTAAAATAACCTAGGATCAACAAGATCATGATCATAATTTTCCTATTGTTAACAAGAATCATGAACATATACTCTAACATCAAACAACAAACTATTCTATTCATGAACATAGGCTTAAATCCATACCTACTATTACATGGCCAAATCTTTACTAAGCATAATCATATTCATGGTTTCAATGAAAATAAGAACATAAAAATCATATTCACCAAATGTGGCATAACATCTAGCATGCTTAAACAATCATAATTCTCTTAAGACATGATGATCATACATTGATTCTCAAGAAAATCCACACAGCTTAAACATGATCAATCATTCTCATGTCCTAATCTCAATCCCATTCATTCATATGCATATACTCAATCCCCCATTCATATTATATTCTCCCTATCAACATCTAAGAGACTTGAATTCAGAATTAAAAAGAAACATTAAGGAGAAATACTTGATTGATGAGTACTTCGACAAAGATTTAAGAAGGTCCATGTGATTACGAGTCTTGAATTGTCCATGAGAGGAGAAAAATAGCCATGGTTGTAATCCACCATTTTGGCTGAGAGAGAGAGAGAGAGAGGGAGAGCATTAGCATGATACGTTATAGGTTGAATGGAAGAAGATGAACAAAAGAGTTGTTCTTGGTTACCTTGATGGTGTTCTTGAGACTTCAAGAAAAAACTGATTTTTTATCCAAATGCACTTTCTTGTTTTTGAGATTTGGTATTATAAATTCCAAAAATTAACACTAAGGAGTATGTAGGAGTATTTTGGAGTTTTTGAGAGGGATTAGAGGTGTTTAGAGTGGGTTTTGGCTTGAAGAAATGTAGTGTGTGTTCTTAGTGTTCTTGGTGAAAACGGAGAGAATTTGAGGAAAAATGCTGGATGAATTTCTAGAGAATGCTGGCCGAATGATTGAGGGAGTTTAGGGATTTTGATTTTCAGTTTAGAGAGGAAGAGAAAATCTGGTTGTTTGAAATTCAAATGGAGAAATTTGAGGATTGTTTTGAGGTAGAAGATATGTTATTGGTGTTTGATTGATGGAGGTTTCTTGGAGCTGCAATGGAGCCGACTGGACTATTGTGTTTTGCTGAGATGAATAAAGATTGATGGAGCTTTAAGGCTGGCCAAAATTTTGAGCTCAATGGCACAGGAATTTCTGGTTATGAAGCCTAATCCAAGGTGTTTTCATGGAGCAAATTCTGAAAATTTTGAAATTCAAATGTAAATTTAAATGGAGTGATTGTAGGAAAAATTTGAGGTGTGGTTATGGAGTCCAATTGTGCAAGGTAAGTGGAGGGGGTAATGGTGTTCAGTTCATGGCTGAAAAAGGGTTAATTTACAGAGGTTTGAGGGTGGTTTTCGGCCAAGGCCTGAAGGGAACAAGGCTGGAAATTTTCTGGTTATGATTCGAATGTTTTGCTGCAATTTTTTGTGCAGTTTTCTGCAATGTTCCAGCCTAACTTGTAGGAGTTCTTGAGAGGTGTTTGAGGGTTCTTTAAGGCTGGCTTCCAGCCTTCTTTATGGAGGAAAAGTAGAGGAATTTTACTGGCTTAAATGTAGAAGAAACAGCTTCGATTTCAGGCTGCTATGCAGCGAAAACTGCCCAAATTTTTTTTCTGGTTTGTGCAACTTGATACAGTCCGGTTTTTGCACAGAAATTTCAGTCTCCAAGCGAAATAAATTGGCCATTTAGCTGGCAGCAATTGAGTAAGAAAGATGGCTGAGATTTTCGAAGGTTATGCTGCTCAAGAATCTAGAAAATTTCCAAATTTCTTTCATGGAGAATATGAACACTATGGAGTGGAGTTTGAAGGCTCAACCATGGAGATTAATTTCTCTTGGGAACCTTCCCTAACTCCTCTCCTATTTTCAGTCAAATCTCCAACCTCCAAGATTCATTTTCGAAATTCAAAGACCAAGAATCCTTGCTGAATTTTCAGGAATTAAAAACATGAATTTGGATAAATTTTGAACAAATTTAATTGGTGAAGAGGTTAGGACAAGCTAGAGGTAATAAAAGGACAAAAATTCCTCTAGAATTCTTTTTATGACATAATGATAGGATTAGGACATTCTCTTCATGTCTCCCCTAAGACAACATTCCTATTTTTATGGAATGCAAGAAAACAAAAATTCAAACTTAACTAAGATAATCATGATAAAAACTTAAATGATGGGATTCGAACTCATGACCTTTGAGATTAATTCCAAAGCTCTAACCACTAAACCATAACAACTCTTGTTCTTATTTTCTCACAAAAATATTCTTCTTCTTTAATCCTCAAGCTTTCTTCCTATTTTGACCTCAAGCAAAATTACACTTTTACCCTTCCTACTCAATAAGCATAACTAAGCCTTTTAATCTCTAAATCATAATTCTAAAGCACATAAAATCATTCAAATATATATATATATATATATATATATATATTCATGAAAAATAATATGATAAGATATGCATCCCGACCCCCCCTTACTCTAGGGTTGGCTTTAGGTGGGGTTTCACAGAACTAGTCCCACATTTGATCCTGTCTCAATTTTTAAGGGATAATCTTAACTTCATCTCTATTCTTATGTGCTAGGTTACCTAGTATGTTTGATAGGATTGAATTAGGTGCCTTCGAATTCCTATCCTTGGTATTCTAATCTCTAGTTAGATTAGGGTGTTAAAGTGTCTTTGAAGTATGATAGATTCACATTAATACAAGAGTGTTAATTACTTTACATTTTAGTGTTCTTTTGCGTGAGTTTGTTAGGGTTCTTGTTTTGAGTTCAATTTAGAACAATTGGTGCTTTCCAAGATCATATCAAAGTGGTATCAGAGCTTGTATTATGTTGATTCTAATTAACTAACTTTCTTTAGGCTAAGGTACAATTTTCTTCAAGATCTATTGATTTTCAAATTTTTGTCACTTTTTCTATTGTTATTTTTGGACGTCAAAAACTTGAAATTGAGCCATGAAAATGTTGTAAATTTGACCCCATATGGTATACTGATGTTTGAGGAGTCTTTTGGTGTAAACATTTGTTGATTTGGGGCTCAAACAAGCTGAAATTTGCTATACAAATTTGAGCTACGAGATTGCACTTAATGTGTTTGATGTATTGTCCCAATGAATTGTGATTGCTCATACCTGACTACTAAAGCGTCCATTCATGAAGTATGATGAAAAAAATTTTAGTAAAGGGCATTTAAGTGATTGTTAATTGCTAAATTGTGATTGAGGTTGTGATAGCATCACTTCGTGTAACACCTCTTGAAATTCATGCATCTTCCTTATTGCACACCAAGTGTTTGATAAATTGCCTTTAAGACATCTTTCTTGCTTATCCCGTGGAATTTAGTTGACTTGATTAGTAGAACTAAATCTTTTGAAGTGGGAAAGAATTGGGAAGAACTTAAGTGTGGAGTTAAAAGTTTGAAAAAGGCAGAGGAAGAGCACATTGTGATAAAAGCCAAAAGGAGTACAAACACGAATGAAAAATGACCACAAAAAAAAAAAAAATGATAGTAAACACGTGAGGGAGTAAAGTGAGGAATTTTTCTTATGTTTTCTACGTCAATTTTGTGGGTACTTCTCTTGAAAAAAAAATTCACAATGGCTAGTTTGAGTGAAAGTGAAGGGTATGACAATTATGAGGAGTCTTGCTATGGTGAGAGTAGTTATGGGGATATGATGAATACGAATATGACTATGAAAAGATTATTAGGGAAATGAAGATGATCATAAAAATTTGCATGATTGTGGAAATGAGTCTTATAGGGATAGCTATAATGAAAGGCCAAGTGGAAAAGGATATGTGGGCATAAATTATAGGAATGATGGGGTTTTTGTTGGAGGACCGCAAAAATATTCAAAGAGTGGTATGCCAAAAGAAAGGGAGTATAGATAAGTGTTTGTATGAAAGTCTAAAACTATTTAGACCAAGAGAAAAGTTTGCATTGCAAAATTCTTCCAATAATGGATTGAGAAGAAATGAGGATGTGGAGAATAGGGAGTTGAAATACAATGAGAAATTGACACCTCCATTCCTTGGCAAGATTGAGGGAGTACTATGAATAGGAAAGAGGAATGGAAAATTTGTTTAAAGGATTAGAGTGCAGTGAAAGATATAAAGTGAACTGTGCCTTAATGGATTTCTCCAAAAATGATTTGGAATGGTCGGACCAAATGAATGCACAAAGAAGGCGAAGCGGGTATCAAATGGTAGCTTCTTGGGAAGAGATGAAACGTTTGATGAGGAAACGATTTCTACCCAATAAGGACTAAATATGTGAAAGTTTTGCCCTCATGTCCCATAATTGTCCAAGAAGTTCTAAGTATAGTGAGGGAAGTTAAATGAAAATTTTTTCAAAATGAGGGTTGAGGAGAAAACAAGATTATGTTTGTTCTACATGTTGGGACTACGGTTATAGTATTTGTGATTGCCCAAGATTGAGTGATCAAGAAAGATGTTTTGAGTTGCAAAATAGTAGTGCAATTCCTTGTGAGCATTGTAGTGGCTATCGGCACAAATCCTTTGATTGTTATTGGAAGTCCACTAAGGAGCATGATGCATATTTATTTGGGTATAAAAATCATATAAAAATAAGTACATTCCCAATTAAGTTTAAATTAAAACATTAACCCCAAATTAAACATATGAGCAAGCGTACTCATCATTAACATAGCATAGGGTTCAAACGAGTGTCGATCCTCCAAGAACAAGTATACATTAATTCCTTTGCTTTCATTGTTTAACTGACTTAATAACTTGACCCGAAGTTCAAGAAGGGAAGATTTGTGTAAGTAACTTGACCCGAAGCCCGATTTGGAGCAGGAAATTGTAACAAGCCAACAGGACAGTGTAGAACTTCAAGGTTTCAAAGGAAAAGAGATTGGGAGAGGAGGTAAATATTTTTGGACCGACGAGAAAGGGGTACTATATTTTCGGGACCGGATATATGTACCTGACACCCAAGGCTTACAGAAGAGGATATTGGACGAAGCTCACAGGAGCAAGTATACCATACACCCTGGGCAAGTAAAGATGTATCATGACTGGAAGAAGAAAAATCAGTGGGTGGAATGAAGAGAGATGTGGTTCAATATGTATCAACGTGCCTGACATGCCAAAAAGTTAAGATGGAGCATAAGAAGTCTCCAAGTTTATTGCAACCATTACCGATTCCCGAGTGGAAATGGGAAGAGGTGACTATGGATTTTGTGACTGGCCTTCCGATGACCAAGTTGCACAAGGATACAGTTTGGGTGGTAATGGATAGACTAACCAAGACAGCGCGTTTTATACCGGTAAACTTAAGGGACTCGATGGAAAAGTTAGCACAGACTTATACCCGAGAAATCGTAAGGTTGCATGGTGTACCGTCAAACATCGTATCAGATAGGGATCCCAAGTTCACTTCGAGATTCTGGAATAAGTTTTAGGAGTCTTTGGGTACTACATTCAAGTTCAGCACCTCTGCTCCTCCACAGACTGACGGTCAATCCAAAAGAGTTATTCAGATACTGGAGGATATGCTCCAGGCGTGTATTTTGGACTTTGGGGACAAGTGGATCGAGTCTTTACCGCATGCAGAATTAGCATATAACAATAGTCATCAGGCATCGATTGGGATGGCACCGTACGAAGCATGGGCAGAAATGTCAAGTACCGATGTACTAGGGATTGACAGAAGAGGGGCATATTAAGAAGACTAACGAAGTATGTATTCAAGAGATGATGGATAAGGTTAGGGTCATTAGAGAAAGACTAAGAGTAGCACAAAGCCGACAAAAGAGTTACGCAGATAATAGGTGGAGGGAACTAGAGTTCCAAGTGGGTGATCGGGTGTTCTTGAAGTTGACTCCTAGCAAAGGAATACTGAGGCAGCCGAAGGGAGGAAAGTTGAGTCCTAGGTATTTGAGACCGTTCCCGATAATAGAGAAGGTTGGGTCAGTCGCCTATAGATTGGATCCACCCGACGAACTAACTGGGATACATGATGTTTTCCATGTATCTCAGCTAAAGAAGTACAATCCCGATCCAAGTCATGTGCTTAATGAGGAACCGTTGGAATTGCGTCCGAATCTGAGTTATGTAGAGAAACTAGTCAAGATTTTGGAGCGGAGTGTCAAGACTCTTCGGGACAAACAGATACCTATGGTAAAAATACTTTGGGATCATCATGGAACGCAAGATGCGACGTGGGAAACCGATGAATGGTTAAGGCGGAAATATCCGGATATGCTCTAAGGGTATGAAATCTGAATTTTGGGACGAAATTCTCTTAAGGGGAGGGGAGGTAATACCACGCCCAAAACCACCTTTGACCTATGGGGAAAAAGTTATGCATTGCATAGCATTTCACATTTCATGTGTTATCTTAAAATTATTCTTGCATAGGTGCATGTGATTTTCAAGGTTGCTCTTGCATTTAATTTATTTGATGGGAAATAATTGTGTTGTTGCATTAATTGGAAACTGTTTTAGGTGAAATTTAGTAGAGGAAATGGAGGGATGAAAATTAGGGTGAAAAGAATTTCTTAGAGAAATAGTAACATTGGAGTTGATTTGGAATAGCGGTTAAGTTTGGTGATTATTCCTTGGTGACCTGAGTTTGAATCTTAGCTTTCTTTTTGAATTCTTTTTCCTAGATTTTCCTCATGCTTGGCCAAAAAACCCAGCTTTCCTTTTTAAAATTCCAACACCATCTTCTTAGGGGATAAGTCTCCATATTTATCTCCTAAATTCAAGGATTTTTGATAAGGATAAAGATTAATATTATTTCAGCTTTTATCCTCTTTAATTTTCGAAAAATCTTAGCTAGAATAATTAAATTCCAGCTTCTTTTTAATTTATCAGACTTTATATTAGATAGCTGGAATTAATGTGTTATTTTTCAAGTTAGATATCTTGTTGATTTTGAACATAGAAACCTAGCTAAAAATCTGGAAATTTTTCCAGCTTAGTGCCGCCACATTTGGAGGACTTCTAGCTCAACGCAAATTCTTCCAATACTAGGGGAATCTTATCCTAAATCCTCCTGCAAATCAAGCTTTATCCTAAATCTAAACAAACTAGATTTTTGTTCCTCTTATCTTGCCAATTTCGGTCAACCTTGTGCATGCACAAGCTGCACGAAAATCCAGCAATCCTAAGGGCAATCAAACTCTTCTCAACCTAGCTCACAACACCTAGAACACCTCTCACCAAATCAGATTACTTTAGCTACACAAATCAGAATTTTTATCAGCTAAAATTTCCAGAATTTCGGCCAGCTTGTGCACAGGAATTTCGGCCAGCTTTGCTCAGTGGAATGCATGAAGTTTTGCAATTCAAACCCTACTAAAACTCTTTATTGAATTGGCCAATTACAATGCCTAAAGCACTCATTATTCCCTCTCTGAATTGAGGACAGAATAACAGCCAAAATAATCCAGAAAATCCTCTCTTTTGCTCACAGATTTCGGACAGCAAAGCACTCCTCTTTCACACAGAATTTGGTTGTTAAAACCCACACAAACTCTTCCTTGTTTTGGCAAAAAACCTGAACACACAACCCTTCTCTTGAGCAGTTTTTGGCCAGCTTAGGAGAGCAACTTCAAACTGCTTTTCTGCTCTCAACTCCTCTCAATTTCGGCAGCAATAAAAGTGCAGCAAGCTGCAGTTTTTCGCCATTGCTACCAAAGAAACCTAGAGCTATTAGGAGTCCTTCTTAGCATCACCTTCTAATCCTAAATCAAACTCTTCTAACCCTAAAACACAGCAGCTACCTAATCCAACCTTACTACATGAAAAATTCCAGCAAACTTCCTCTGCAATTTTCGAAAACTCAAAAGCAATCCTAGGCTAAAAAAACTGAGCACTCCCTAAGGTAAGCAAAAGGCCTCTCAACCACTTGATTCCTTTCTTCCATTGATTCCTCTCTTTTCCTTCCCTTGAATCACACCACATAGATGCTGATTTCATCTTCTTTCTCAATTTTCGGTCAAGAGGAGCAAGGAAGGCAGCTTTTCTCTTCTTCTCAAACGAACTCGGGACGATCACCTTAGGAGCACCGAGACCTTGTTAATCCGGTGGTTGTAAGGTATGGGGATTCTTACCCTTGATGTCGAAATTAAGATCTAATGGGATTGATGATATCTATAGAAGTATGACAGCATGATAAATGTGCTTAGTTGGGATAGATGAATATTTGGAGTTGAGTAATTGATTAAGCATGTTCAATAGATAGCGATGCTATATTTGATGTGATAATGATGGATGTGAATTGTGTTGGTTAAAACAAGACCTTTTTGATATATTATTCATGCCTTTGATGGATATATGGTCATGGTGTATGTACTTTGAGAATTGAGTGATTTATTTGAAGTTAGATAATGGATCATGATTTGTTATGGGAATAAATGAGTTTAAATGCACACTTGAGTCGATTGAGACCCTGATCATGATATTATGTGATTCTAGATCAGGAGGGTTTTGAAGGAAGCAAGCTGTGATTTTATCTTGTTTATCTAAGGCATATCAAGTAAATCCTTGCATAAATTCTTTTGTTAAATGTATGTGGTGGCAAGTCGAATGTTGTAAAGCTTTGTGAAGCTATTGTTGAACTATGATTATTTGGGTTGTAAACATGGATGTTTATTCTCTAAATGGTTTTGTCAACCTAAAGCCTTTATCAAGAACTGTTCTTTCTCTTAAATATTTTAGAAAACTCAATTTTCAAGAAAATCACGTTTTACAAAGCCAATGTATGGAATCATTATTGTGAATCTAGAATTGACAGATATGTTCATTGAGTAATCGATAAAGGTAGGCTAACAATACTAGTCTTGGAGGGCATGAGTGAATCTTCTGGTAAGCGGCCACCTCCAAAAGATAAGCTCCGCTTGAGAAGGCGACAGTATTAGTTGGTCAGACCAGTCAGAGCTAGCATTTGTACCTGGTAAGATATTATTTATTTTCCTGGTATGGATACCCGAATGGTTTTGTTGGGTGTAGAGATGGAGGAGTATCTTACCCGGTGGGCTATACACTCACCTTTGATCAGAACGCCTAAAGTGTGGTAATCTGGTCCTGACAAGGTGCACAAAGTGTGGTGCCTTGTCCGTTTCTTATCATAGAGCCCAAAATGTAGTGGCATGACTGTTTATTCGAGTGGATGATTTATTTTATACAAGTGTGACAATGAGAAAACCCACTCCTTGCCAACAGAAATTATTTATGACTTGCTAAATATTTCTGTAAATGTTTTCAGCTATGCATACACTAACTGTTTAAAGTACCACGTGCACACACAAGACTTACTGAGATGTTAATCTGACACTGTTTCATATCATGTTTTCAGGGGATTGATTATGCTAAACAAGCGGGATGTGTAATAGTTGCAGCTTATGTTATTTCCATTATGTTTGAGAGGCAATTGTTGATTTATGCTTCTGGGTCAGATGTTTGTTTTTATTTAGTTTTGCTCCAATTTGAGCCTAATGTAATAGGAGTTTTCCTTTATTTAACTAAGTTTGATTTATATTATATACCTCGTTTTAAAGATCCCTTGTCCTCAAGATGGGGCAACATCCTCGCCCTTTTTAGGGTACATAGTAGGGGGTGTTACATCATCCAGTAAGAAAGAATGTGGTAAGGCATTGGGAGAAAAATTTGAAGGGGACGAAGATAGAAAAATGGGAATTGTGATTAAACCTACTTGTTCATTGATTGGAGTAGTAATGGAAATTGTAAATTCTCGTGAAAGAGTGGAAGAAGAAGAAAATTCGCAAAGAGAGGATATATTTTTTTCAAGGTGTCTAATCAAGCAAAAACCATGTAGTGTCCTCATTGATGGAGGGTGTTGTAAAAATTTGATTAGTACTACATTGGTAGAGGAGTTAGGAATAGAAACCTTAGAATACCCTAGAGCTTATAAGTTACAATAGTTGAACAATTGTGAAGAGGTGAAGATGAACAAATAAGCCAAGGTTGCCATTGCTATGGGGAAGTATAAGGATGAAGTTGTATGTGATATATTTTCCATGCATGTAGGGCATATTTATCTAGGAAGACCTTGGCTGTTTGATACAGATGTGGTCTATGAAGGGAGCAGGAACTCTTATTCTTTAATGAAAGATGGAAAGAAAATCATTCTACTTTCTTTATCCCCTAGTGAGGTTTTGAGAGATTAAAATATCTTGAGAGAAAACAAAAAAGAAAAAAGAGAGAGAAAGGAGAGGAAAAAGAAGATGAGTGAGAAAGAAAATGAGGAGAAAAAAAGAGAGAAGAGGGAAGAACAAAAGAAAGGGGAACAAGAGGTTGAGGTGAGAGAAGAAAGAGAGATAAAAATTGAGGAAAGGAAGGAAGACAAGGTTGAAAGGATAGTGACCATTCCAAGTTGGAGAGAAAAAAAAAAGAGGAGAGGTAAACAAGAAGAAAAAAAAAGAAAAGAGGGAGGAGGTAAATTGAGAGGAAAAATATGGGTAGTGAAAAGAGAAAGTATAGAGAATAATGAGGTACATGGCCATGACATTTTACTTTCACAAAAACTCTCTTGTTTCAATTCTTGTATAGGTTTTGGTTCGAGGACGAATCCTTTTCAAGAAGGGAAAAATAATAGGAATTGCCCCAAGCACGAAGGCCACTCAAAAGAAGACAAAGAGAAATCTAAACCATAGCTCATGGCACCTTGGGTGAGATCCATTTTCAACAGGTTTTAACAAGAGTTTAAGGCCAACTAAGCCAACAAACCAAGGGCTAAGAGAATGATAAATGAGTGGATAAAAAAAGGAAGGCCAAAAGTAACACAAAAGGAACAACAATCCAATTAGAGAATCAAGCCAATATTAAAACAAGGATTAAAGACCAAAGAACTAAAAAGGAAAGCTCAAGACGACCAACATTTCATTTGAAAAATCAAAAGAACACATGGAAAGGGACGGGAGGTTAAATAAGCAGGAATTGGAGTGCCCAGAGTTGACCCGGCACAGGCATAGATCGACTGACCAGGCGCTAGCTGTGATATGCTAGAATTCTTCAATTTTTTATGCTGTTACTATTCAACAAAACGGACTGGCACCACCCCTACTAGCCTGACCCAGCACCGGCTCTAGACTGGCTAAGTCCCATTTTTTATTGTTCTGACTTTTGTGCACAAGAACTGTACCTCCATATTAGACCTGACGCTTCCTCTAGGAGACCTACACGGCGCCAACCCTATTCTGGAATCCGAACCCCTGATGTTTTAAAGCTATTTTAGGATCATTTTATAATATTTGCTAAATATTTGCGAAGTAGTTTGTTAGGATTCGTGGACTCTTAAACACAGAAAACATCTACGAATCCCTTTCAAGGATCCAAGTAAATGATTAAGAAAATCTAAGGTTTACAGAATTACCTCTGTTCAGTGTAATCAAGATCCTTCGATTCTGATTATGTTGTTATACGTGCAACCCAAACGATCACTAGATGTTGCAGTATACGAACATCCTCTATCTGATATACACGGTGAACTAACTCACTATCCCGAGAGTGCTAGCGCCTAGGGTTTGTCGGGCTTGTTTTTCTGGTGAATGTTAGCACGAATATTTTAACAGAATGGCTCTCTTGAGAATACGACTAGGGTTTTTCTTAAAAACCCCTCCAAACCTCTTAGAGTCCAACTCTGATAATATCTTATCATATTTTATTTTAAATTCAAATTAAAATAAAACTAATATGATAAGATTCTGCCATTATCTCGGTAATTTAACTAATTAATTTACCAAGTCAGTTCTTACAATCTGGACATCATTCAGATACATCGAATGTGGTCATATTTCCATATTCATTGCATCTGGTAATATTCTAGGTTCGATTAACTTAGACATATTTCCAGTTTCACCAAATCTGGTTACCAGAAAAATAAGCTAACAAGTTCGCTTATTGTGTGACCCTATAGGTTCATTTAAAACTGGCAGTGTGCCCAAATCACATTTAAATGACCTATAAGTTATAAGTGGTTTCTAGCAAAACATTATAACTATCCAGGTTAAATGAATATCAGTGATCTCTTTGAACCAAACCATAATTTTATATTTAGTCCTTTTGTCACACGATATCCATATTAAGTATAAGGCACAGAGCATGTCATCCTTATTAAGCTTAATCAATTATTTCTTGATCTCATAGTAGACTGTTCAAATAAATGATATCAATATCTTAGATTGATATATTTGAGCACGACCATACAGTTTAACAGTCTAACTTATCAAGGGGCCCATGGATATCTCTCCCATAACTGAGAGGGACAAATTCCTTCACTATCAATCATATTGCTCTCCTTGATTTTTTCTATATCCAATAGTAGTCTAATTATGATCTGGTTAAAGACAACTTTAAACAATGTCAAAATATAGAATTTATTAAGTAGGAAACTATGATGAATTTAGATCAAATGACTTTTAATATCACTATGGCTAGAAAGTACTTATGATATGTTCCATGAAGTACTCTCACAATAGATCATGTCTAATACAATGTTCTCTAACATTTATTTATGTTTTGACTTGATATCACATATATCCATGACCAGTAAAATATAGCCATCAAGTCACAAACATATTAATCTTAATTTATTATTGTTCTACTAATAATAATCGATCAGGGACAGTTTAAGAATAGTCATTATATTGATTGTAGGGTTTTACTATCAAGTCACATATTTGATGACCATAAAACAAAATACACTATTCATGGAAAGAAATGTCTCATATTATTACATAATACACAACGACAATAGTATAAGTACAAATTGACTCTAGGGCATATCCCTAGGGCAAGACATCTATATTTGTGCTCTTATAACCATTGTAAACAAGAACCTTTTGGAGGCATATGAAATTGTGAGAGTTCAAGAACTCTTTGCTTGGAGAGGGTGATCCTCTTGGGTGATGTCCATTAAATATCAAGTCTAAATCAAAGGAATTAGTCACACATTTGATCTTCTTTCTAAATCTTAAGGGATAATCTCAACTTTATCTTTGTTCTTATGTGCTAGGTTGCCTAGTGTGTTTGATAGGATTGAGTTAGATGCTTTCAAATTCCTATCTTTGGTGTTCTAATCTCTAGTTAGATTAGGGTGTTAAGGTATCTTTGAAGTAGGATAGATTCACATTAATACAAGAGTGTTAATTACTTTGCATTTTGGTGTTCTTGTGTGTGAGTTTGTTAGCTTCTTGTTTTAAGTTCAATTCACAACAATTGGTGCTTCCCAAGATCATATCAAAGTTGGTTGGGCAGCCCCTGTGGTGTACAGGTCCGGTCCTGCGACTGCGGTGTATATGTGAGGGTTCTACGCCCCCACTAGCAACTATTGCTTTTGCTAGAGCTGGTCATGCCTTGCTCATATTATTTGGTATCAGAGCTAGGTCACGGGTTCGACTCCAAGGTGGAAACTCCTACTAACTTGCCTAAGGTTTGAGGTCAAACCTTCCTGTGAACGAGAGGACACGTTGGGCAGCCCCTGTGTTGTACGGGTCCGGTCCTATGACTACGGGTGTATATGAGAGGGGTATACACCCCCACTAGTAGCTATAGCTTTTGGTGGAGCTGGTCATGCCTTGATCATATCATTCGTTGTGCTATTTCCGAGCATTGAGGACAATGTCTAATTTAAGTATGGGGGAGGTATTTAATATTTTCTCAAGTGCATCTTTTTGAGATTTAATGGATTCTCTATGAAATTTATTTTGCCTATTATAAGGGTATGATTTTCTTTTTCACTTTGGATATGTTTTTGTCATTCAAATTGGTTAGATTTTTTTGAGTAAAATTGTGTATTAAGTTGAATATATTATGTCTTGGCAATTTAAGTTAGTCTTGGTTTTGCTTTATTTTTTTAGTTTTATTCTACTTTTCTTGTTTAGATATGGATTATGTAATGAAATATGGGAAAATTTGTTGATTACTTCTTGATTCATGCTTTACTAAATTTGTTTAACCTTGGGTTGTGAATAAGGATTGTGAGGATTGTAAAGAAAGAGTGAAATTTTCTTTTGGTGAGATGAAAAAAAAAATGAGTGAAAAGATTTATCTATTTCATTGAAAGAGAATGCTCATTTGATTGCTAATCTCACTTCAACACAATGCTTGATGGGGCTAATACGGTTAGTGAAGAGAAATCCACTTTTTTAAGGCTATGAATTCTTTAAGTCATTAAAAAAAAATGAGTGTTGAAAAAAGCATGGAAAAAATTTGAGAGTTCCTTATTTTCCTAGTTAAGGTTGTGCAAATTTGATTCTATGAGTTTTGAAGTGGTTAAACAACTTGACTTGTATGATTTGTGTTATCTTTGTCTTGGCTTGAAGGGTGAAATAATTTTTTTTAGGCTAAAGTATAAACTTGTTTAACTTAATTTTGAGGGTCTTGATATATTTGATTTAATGCATGAGTTTAAAAAGATTTTTTTTTTTAAAGGGTTGAATGAATGACAAATTTATATCTAAGGTTGGGAAGGGAATTATGGATTTGTTATGGATGAATGTGAGAAGAAATAAATTGTTTTAAGTTCTTTGTTTAAGTATTTATTTGAGGAAAAGTAAAGATTCAAGTGTGGGGAAATGTGATAGGGCCTAAATCGGCATATATTTGCTTAGTTATTTGAGTATATTTTGTGACACATTTGATATAATAATTAGTTATATTTTCTCCTATTTGATATTTCACTTATCAAAATGCGTTTCTGTGATTTGATGCAAAAATAGGTGAATTTGTAGGAAAATTGGGCAATTTTCCAGTATGATCATCACCTATTCAACCGAGAATAAGCCTTCAAGCTACCATAATTATTGAGTTCTTTCTCACACAAAACTGTAAGGTATCTCATGCATATCATATATGGCGCAACGGAAAAATATGAACAAGACACTATCCCAGGATCCGCATACCTGTGGAAAACAAAACATAAAGAGAAGAAGATCACCTTTCTAGTGAGTCTCTGTCGTTAAATTTTTTCTTTTCTTTTCTCATCTGAGGCGCGATCCAGTAATCTTTTTTATCAAACACCACGAGAGTCAAATGTCCAGCCACTACAATCACAGTGTGTGGCTATCTTTAATAGCCACACGGAGGATCACTCTTAAGTACCAAGATTTTTCTATGCTAGCAGAAACCAAGAATGGCGGCTAGGGTTTTGATGAAGAACAACGAGAGAGAGAGAGAGAGAGAGAGAGAGAGAAGAAAAGGGAGTCATGTGTGCCCTAGGGTTTTGGAGTTGTTTTTCGTGTATTTTCTTTTATTAGGAATCGTGCATATATCCTATATATCACAAAAAAAATCCTACTGAAAATACTCCATCTGAGAATTCTAAAACAATTAGAATTCTCTAATTATAATTGGAACCATCAAGTTCTCATAATTATAATCTGGCCCATAAATTATAACTAATTATAATTTAGCCACAACAACTTCTCTTTCTCGCAATTAACCCCACTATGTTATCAAATAATATCTTTATTATATAATCCTCTATTGTGTGTGACCTATTAGGCTTTCAAGTCCATTGGTAGCAAACATGAATTAATTCAAACGTCTTTGAGAATAATAATTCATAATTAATTAGAATTAATCATATTAATTCTAATCAGGACTAGTTTATTAATTCATCAATTAATAAACCCATATTCCACATATCATGAGCGGTATGTAGCAACACATCATGAGTATCCAAGAGTCCAGGAAGCCAAGTGGCTTGACATGAACCCTTCAATAACAAACTACGGTGCAATTAACTCCTTTCACTATACAATATCACATCCGGTCTGGAGTACAGAATTAGTGCCAACTCCCTTCAGAATATATATATATATATATATATATATATATTATTTCTAGCCTGAATATAATAGTACTTGTACCAGGAACCCACTACTCTAGATGTGTATCAATTGGAACTTTTCTAATGCACAGTCGTCTTGGCCAAGGACTTCTTGAGTAGTAATTCCTACAAGTGGCCGTAAGATATTCGCCCTACTATTAGGAGTGGTGAATCCTTTGTTGACCCTCTCAACTACTTTCGTTTACCTCACAATGTACCTAATATCCATCCCATAGGCTACCCTCGATCTAGCTCCAGAGATTGGAATCAAAGCATAATGCTCAACAAATAAAGTACCTTAGAGATCTCAAGTTGAAAGATACTTGCACATTTGCTATATTGATATTATATCACTGGCACTAAATAGTTATCCTTGTAATTATCTCACAGCTAGGTCATCCAATGCACTTGTTCCATTAACAAGCATCCATGTGTTAACTTTGAGCATCTCAATACTCACTAATATGAGAAACACCGCCTGATCAAATCAGGAAGTCTAACACATGCTAGTCTTAACGCATAAATGATGTCCTATCTTATTAATACTACGAATAGCGATTATTTAAGTAGTAACACTATACAGTGTAGTAAGAATCTTATATCATGATCTCTATCATAATTTCCTTAACACAGTATTGTACTAGGAACTTTATCTAACAGTTATTTTACACAAAAGTAAACAAAAGATACTATAAGATAAATAATGCTTTTTATTAAAATAAAATGTGTCATATACAATGCACAAATGATTACCTCTAGGGCATAAAACTAACAAAAACATCATTCAAAGGCTCTTAGTCCGCCAGCACATATACAAGCATATATAAAGTTCATACACAAAAGTTCGCGAACCTTAGCTTTAATCCGAAATCAATGCATGAAAGTCATGTTTTTATGTTAAAATTCACATCATCATAATCATCATTCACCTAACAACAACTTTAATTCAAGCAAGGTTAGGTTTTACCTTGTATTTGAAGCTATTTGGTGTGATTTGCTCCAAGAACACCAAGGCTTCACCTAGTACACCAAAAACACACACTAGCTAGCCTTTTTGTTTTCTCTTGTTTGATCTCTTTTTCTCTTGGTTTCTCCTTCTCTTGGCTGCCGAAATTCAGGCTGTTTAATAGCCCTTTTCCACTGCCATTCACCCCTCAAATCTTGGCCCATCATGTCATGTTTTGGTTTAATTGAATGGTGGATATATTTAATTGTGTTCCAATAGGATTTTTACACACCAACCACTTTTTCCTCCACAAAAGCTTCCTTTATTTCTCCTTGCATGGCCCACAAAATTCCTGGCCAATTTTCAGCCAGTCATTAATCTTCTCTTGGTCTAAATATTAGCCAATTATATTGCTTAAGACCTTAATCAAATGGGCCCACGAGTGATGTGTTCCAATAACAAAATTACACATAATTCTTCATTTATTTTGCAAAGCTTATTTAAGAAGTTTTGCATGCATGAATCTTTCATGCATCCTCTTATTATTTGACACTTGTCCTTGGCCACCAATCACAAGAAGCCACACGTTCCATTTTCAAATGCATTTTCCTATTTTTTTTCAGAATTGACCAAAATCGAGTCCGTAATGGAAAAATATTTTATTTCGCTATTCAACTCCAAAAATTCTACTGAATCTATTAGTAACACTTAAATTTTTCTCTACTTTGTCAAATTTGCGGTCAAAGTCATGGGTGTGATCAAAATGACGAAAATGCCCTCGATATCCCGGGTAGCATAATTCGCACCAAATATGCGTTTCATTGCACTGATCAATTTCTCTTTCTAAAGTACCCTAAAATCCTTATTTTGTTAATAATAATATCCTTCTAAATATTTAAGGTACGGGTAGAACAAATCCAATAATTACATCCAAGTCCCGACAAAATTTTATTTCACCGAAGTATTCGTCTCAATACATCGATCAACTTTTGTTCTAAATATCAATACAAATTCCTAACCTATTACAAATAGTAGCCAATTGAAAGTAAAGGTGGGATGTTACATTCTCCACTCCTTACAAAAATTTTGTCCTCGAAATTTGGCCTACACTTAAAATAGTTTTGGGTACTTCTTCAACATCTTTGCCTCCGTTTCCCAAGTTGCATCTTGTACAGGATGATGATTCCACAACACTTTTACAAGTGGGATTTTCTTATTTTGCAGTTCCTTTTCAACATACTCCAAGATCTTAATAGGTTTTTCCTCATACTTCAAGCTTAGAGTCATCTCAATAGATTCTTCATTTAAGATATGTGCAGGATCAGCCACATACTTTTGAAGTTGAGATACATGGAACACATCATAAATCTCTTGAAGCCCTATGGGTAACTCCAATCGGTAAGCTACTCTCCCAATCTTCTCGATAATAGGGAATGGTCCTATATATCTAGGCGCTAATTTTTTCCCTTGTCATTGATCCCCAATTGTCACTATGGAGTCAACTTCAAGAATACACACTCTCCTTCAACAAACTCCAAATCTCTTCTTCGTCGATCTACATAGCTTTTTTGTCTACTCCGCGCTGCCTCTAATTTGGTTTTGATCAGCTCCACGGCCTGCTGAACTTTTTCGACATCAAAAGCATCCTATTCACCCGTTCTCCATCCTAAACTTTCCCAATATAATGGAGACTGACATTTTCTTCCATATAAAGCTTCAAACGGGGCCATTCCGATACTCGATTGATAATTGTTATTGTAAGCAAATTTTGCATATGCTAAATTATCAACCCACTTAGTTCCAAAATCTAGAACGCATGGTCGCAACATATCTTTCAAAATCCTATTTACTCGTTCAGTTTGTCCATTCATTTGTGGGTGCGCTGTTGTGCTGAACTTTAAGATTGTCCCATATCTCTGTTGCAACTCTAGAAATTTGAAGTAAATCTAGGATCTCGATCCGATACAATGCTAGAAGGTACCCCGTGGAGTCTAATTACTTCCTCTATATAAATTTTGCTCAACTTCTCTAGAGAATTGCTTTGGTTGATAGGGATGAAATAAGCGGATTTAGTCAGCTGATCCACTATTACCCATATGGTATCTCACTGTACTGCTGCCATAGGCAATCCTGTAATAAAGTCTATAGTAATTTCATCCCATTTCCATGATGGAGTTGGTAATGGCTGCAATAATCCTCCAGGCCATTGCAGATCGGCTTTTACTTACTGACAAGTTAAGCATCGAGCTATAAAATCTAAAATATCCTTCTTCATACCAATCCACTAATAATGCTATTTCAAGTCCTGATATATCTTTACGGCTCCCGAATGGATAGTGTATTTACTCCAATGTGCTTCTATCAAAATGTTTTCCTTTATTGCAGACTATTTCGGGATACAGTACCAATCTCGGTAATAAATGATTGCATCAACATCCCTTCGAAACCCACCTCCTCCTTTATTTACTTCCTTTTGCACTAAATTCTACAACTTTTCGTCTTTGTCTTGCTCTTTCTTTAACTGTTGTAGGAAGATAGGTCGAATTGAGATACTACTCTACCTTATTCCTCCGTCTACAGCAAATGCTTCCAATTCTGGAATATATAACATCCGAAGAGCTGATAAATTTATTTTCCTACTAAGAGCATCCACTACAGTGTTCACCTTCCCCAGATGATACTTAATTGGACACCGAAATTCTTCCAGGAACTCCATCCACCGATGTTGACTCATATTCAAATCTTTCTGAGTAAAACTATACTTCAAACTTTTATGATCGGTGAAAACTTCGAACTCAACACCATACAAATAATGCCTCCACTTCTTAAAAGCAAATACAATAGTTGCTAATTCTAGGTCATGCGTCAGATAATTCTCCTCATGGGGTTTCAATTTCCTAGAGATATAGGCTATCATCTTTCTCTCATGGAATCAACACCCCTCCCAATCCTTCTTTTAATGCATCTGTATACACCTCATAAGGTTTATTTGTCTTTGGCAATGCCAAAATAGGAGCAGAGCTTAACCTCTTTTTTAGTTCCTGAAAACTTTTCTCACACATCTCGATCCACACATAACGAACTTTTTTTTAGGTGAGTTGAGTAAAAGGTGATGCTATATTAGAGAATCCTTTAAGAAATCTCCAATAATACCCTGCTAATCCCAAGAAACTTCAAATTTCAGTTGGAGTCTCGGGACGTTTTCAATTTGTCACCACCTCAACTTTTGCAGAGTCTACTGTAATCTCCTCCTTCGATATCACATGTCCTAAGAATGCTATTTCCTACAACTAAAACTCACACTTACTGAATTTTGCATACAATCTAGCCTCCCTTGATTTTCCTAATACTTTCTGAAGGTATTGTTCATGTTCTTGGGGATCTTTAGACTACACCAGTATGTCATCTATGAATATGACCACAAAATTATCTAAGAACGACTGGAATGTTCGGTGCATCAAGTCCACAAAAACAGGTGGGGCATTAGTAACACCAAATGGCATCACTACAAACTCAAAATACCCATATCAAGTATTAAATGTAGTTTTTGGTATATCCTCTTTCCGAATCCGGACCTGGTAATATCCTTGCCTCAAGTCCAATTTCGAAAAACATCCAGCTCCTTGTAGCTAATCAAACAGTTCATCAACCATGGGCAACGGATATTTATTCTTTACTGTCAATGCATTCAACCCTCAATAATCTATGCACATTCGCAATGACCCATCTTTCTTCTTAACAAATAATACAGATGCTCCCTACGGTGAAGTACTTGGTCAAATAAACTCTTGCTCCATTAATTCCTGTAGCTATTTCTTGAGCTCTTGTCATTCTGTAGGTGCCAATCTATAAGGGGTCCTTGAAATGGACTTTGCTGATGGCGCTAGGTCAATGGAAAACTCTACTTCCCTCTCCGATGGTAACTTTTTCAATTCCGCTAGAAAAACATCTAAATATTCATTCACAATATGTACATCTTTAGGCTTCTTAACCTCTCTCAGCTTGTTAATTACATAAGCCAAGTATCCTGTGCACCTTTTCTGAATCATCTTCTGGGAATCATCTTCTGGGTCTTGAGTCCTAATACAAAAGCATTATTTTTTCTTCCAGTCTCACCTACAATTTCCAATATAGGTTTCCCAGGCCAACAGAAATGTACTACCTTATGTCTACAATCGACTTGAGCATGATGCTGAGATAGCTAATCTATACCCAAGATAGCATCATAATCCTCTATGAGTAAACATATCAAATCCCCTCTCAATAATTCATCTCCTACTAAAATCTTACAATCCCTATGTATTTTCTCACTATTCATTTGCATTTCCAATGGGGTACTAACAATCATTTCATATAAAATTTCTTCCCCTTTTATCCCCATAGAATCAAGAAATGAATTCGCAACAAAAGAATGCATGGAATCAGGATCTATCAATACCTTAGAAGTATGATAAAAAATAAGGAGCGTACCTTCCATCAGTGCAGTCTGATGATCTGTCTTCTCTAATGACACTACCCGAGCATTTACTTGCGATTTATAGGGTCCAGTTCTGGAAGTAGAAGCCTACCCTAGGTTTCTTCTTCTGAATTCTAATCTCTGTTCTTGGTTGCTACTTCTAGGTCGCTTCCATCCTCCTATCCTTCGTGAGTGAGGGCATTGAAAACTTTTGTGGCCTAACTCTCTACAGTTGAAGTATTTGAAGGAGAACGGTCCTCCAACTAAGCCAGTCGGGCCTCCCTTCCTTTACATCTTCCCTTTTTTCTGCCACTGGGACCCTCCAGACCCCTTCTGATTTATGCCTCAAAATTCATGCCAATTCCTCTCACCTGCCTACTCAATATCAGCCGTTTCTGTTCAGGCCATCTCTACTACGCCGTTGTAGCTGGTGGGAGCCATACAAGCTAATACTCTCTTCAACTCTGGCCGTAATCCCTTCACAAAACATCTAACTCTATCTTCTTATGAATGGACTAGAAGTGGGCAATATTTTGATACTCTAGTGAATTCAGCAGTGTATTGCCCCACCATATGGCCTCCTTACCGAAAAGCTTGAAATTCATCCTCCCTTCTTTCTACTACCCAAATAGGAACAAATTCTTTCTTAAAACTATCCTTAAAATCAGTCCACTCCCATTCTCGTTAATTTATTTCCCTTGCCCATCAATCTTGGGTAGGTCCTTTCAACTGGAATGTCGCAAGTTGTACCTTTCTTTGCTCTGAATAGTTTAAGGCTACGAAAATCTTTTCTATCTATTCAATCTAATTTTTTGCCTCCTATTTTGAATCAGGTCGTCCATGAAATCGTAGAGGGTGAAATTTCAGAAAGTGCTCAAGGGCTCGATCCGATTCGACTTCATTTTGCTGATTTTTCCTACTTATACCCTTATTCACCCTAGCATTCTCGTTTACTCTAGTAGCAATCTCAGTCAACTGTTGGATCGTATCAGCCATCTTTTGAAATGTCTGAAACATGGGATGGTCCAAAGTTGTAAGGTAGGGGCTTTCTGCCTATGGTTCCTCCACCATATGTTCAGGGTTATTTTGAGTAACCCATGATGATCGTCCAAACATTCATTTAGGAGGTATCTTGATGGGACTCTGCTTCATCATGGAGGTCAAGATTAAAGAGGAGGAGGTGTGACCGTGTAAGAACTCAAGCCGGTAGCAAAGACGGATGAAACTCGACCAAAAAGGAGGCCTCGAAAGGATGGCCGCCACCACCCTACGTAGCAGAACTGACATCGGCTCCATTCTACCCAACAACGGCTTAATTCTGCCATTTGACCGCTCGAAGATAGATCACAACCGACGCCGGCTGTGGTGTCCAAACTGGCACTGGCTCTATCTTGGGCAGCCGTCATTTTTTATATTTTCTCTTGTTTTCTCTAATTTTAATTGTTTGTAAAGAATTATTATGACCTTAAACTGTAATAGAACATCAGGCATTACTTAGCTAGAGTTAGGGTAGTATAAATAGTACCTTTAGTGATTTGACAACATAATTTACACACTTTAATTCAAATTTGAGAGAGAATCTTGAGAGGCCCTAGCCTCCTTGTTCATTTTGTTCAAGACCATGCTTAAGAGTTAGTCCTCCTTATGAATGAGTCTATAAATCTCATGGATAATCCAATGTGGTTTTTTTGAATGAGTCTTAGTTGCTTTGTTCTTCTAAGGTTTGTTTGAATTCCATTACTTGTGTACCTATATTCTCTATTCTATTTGTTCTTGTTTGCCTTTGTTGCTTCAAGGATAGTGGAGTGAGATTATAGTAGAACTTTCTACTTTTCTTGAGGGTCTTTGAAGCTTAGTTCTTCAAGGGTTTGATAGAGGGTAGGTTGTTAGTTCATTTTCTTCTTTTTGTCATAAGAGAATCTCTGTTTTTGGTCCCTTGAGTTGAGTTGAACACATAGCCAACTAAAACACCCACAACACCAAGAAAAAGCCCACACAAGATTCGTATCACATCTGTATAGTTCATAAGATTTTAACAATATAACATGGCTCAAAAGCAATCATAAATATAAGCTCAGTGCACATAACAAAATATAACATATATTCATTCTCATTTATCACAAAATTAATACAAGATATGTGTGCAATGCACACAACTATATACACTAGTTAAACAACACATATCATACTATATATCTACATCTTATCCTCCTACTCGTCGTCATCGCTATCTAATATGGGAGGTCCTAAGTCAATTAAGACTGTGTAAGACTTTGCTTCATCAACATCCTCATCTATACACACATCTGGCTGAAGCCAAACCAATAGCTTTAGGTCCATCTCTAAATCCTTCTTAGGTTCCTCTGCTATAGGTACCTCTACCTCGGATATCTCCTTGTCCTCTCCTGTATCAACAATCTCTAAATCCAGTAACTCCTCCTCAAGTACCCCAGGTACATCCCCACCAAACACCTCATCATTATCCTCAGATAATACTGCACCATCGGAGATACTGTCCCCTTCCTCATTGTCATCCCAAGGACGTGGCTCAACACTATCATCAATCTCATCAGAATCGCCATCCTCCTCCTCATATGGTGATGGTGTCCCTTCAGGGTTAGATGTCCGCTCCACACTAAGGTCTCTCGCAAACAGAGTAATAACAAGTATCGCTGGATCAAACCTACTCCCGGAGAGACAGAGTGCATGACGGCGGCCAGGTCCATATCTTGTCATAAGAAAATATCCCAACTCACCTGCTTGAAAGACCTTCCTGATCTTTCTCGATTTCTTTATGCCCAATCTTTCACCTATCTCTTTCTTTCCTTCATCACCCCGCTCGTCCATTGGGCGTTTGCTCTAATCGCTCCTATCCATCATACCTACACAGTAAAAGAATCCTATCAATTCCTATGATGATACCATAGTTCTATTAAACTAGGCTTTGATACCAATTGTAATACCCCTACTAAGGACAACAACAAATGCATATCAACAACGGGTATCGCACTATCCAGTTTCTGGGGCTAAAGGTCTTTATAATGAAAACAACAGAGTAAATACATATATAAGGTCCAGACTCAACAATATCTCACCCTGATGGCCACACACATACATATATTATAAAATCTCATACATGGCATCTGTACTTATAACAAAACATAGTACATGATCAAAGAGGAAGCTGTCCAGACCTAAACCACCGACTCTGTGGTATCATGCATCCATCTGTAGGTCTGCTTGGCTTTGGATCCTAAAAGGGGAAAGATAAAAAACACGTGTGAGTGATGAATCACCCGGTGAGTCCTGTGTGTGCTAGTGCTTTGTTAAAGTACATGGCACATAAAACTTTTGTGGAATAGCATATTATTTGTTCATTGGAAACAATTCTAAAACTTTCTAAAGAATAGTTTATTCAAAATTCAATCATTTTTGAAAAACTTGATTTCAGATCAAATCAATGCCCCGATTTTCAAATCACAGGCACTTCTCTAATAGAAGGTCGGCCTGTATGCAAGTCCCGCAGTCTTTGCCTTCAGTGCCACCTATCATTGTACTGAGACCGCACCCACCAAAACTCAACCGTGTGTCGCCAGAATAAGTACACCGCAGTGTACTTCTGCTTAGGTATACCGCAGCATACCTAGTGTACCGCAGTACACAATCTTTTACTTGCCACCATAAGCTAGGGGTTCCAATCCTAACGTTAATCACCATTGAGGTGGAAAGGAATCAAACGCACCGAGTGTCCCTGCCCGACATCCAGTGAATAACTCAAAAATTAGAAGCGCCCGCAAACATGGCAATTGCCAAGTGCTAAACGGCTAGTTAGGACGACTCATCTCAATCTCCTGTCACCTCGTTTGGAGCAAGATAATCCCGAGAACTAGGCCAAGTTGCTAGGGTCATCTAACTCTAACGTAGGCTAGTACAAAGATCAAAGTCCTTACTGAGTACTCAATGTTAACAATACCAACCCTGTCTGGCTAATCAGGCCAGAGGATTATCTGATCCTGCAGGATTTTCAAATCAAAACATTTTTGGGGCAAAATAACATTTTTCAGAATTTGATCCCACAGACTTACAAGTCATATCATCATTCACTTAGACTCCACAGAGCTAATCAATTCATTCTATGGCACATCAGGCCAATAAAACAATTTCAATGATCAAAAGGTCGTTTTCCAAAAGTCAATCTTGTCACGAGATATCATTTTCAAATTTGTTGAAACAAGATAGAGTTTTTTTCACACATCAAAACATGTTTCCAAGAGTATCCAGGTCATTTTCCCCGTATTCGATCACAAAAGTCCTTTTCTAAGGGCATTCGGGTCAGTTTACCCATGCCCAATTCCAAAATACTTTTTGATGGTATTCGGGTTAATTTACCCCTACCCGATTTTAAAAAAAAAAAATATTCACAAGAGTTCCAATATGGATATTTCGGTCATTTATCGAATACTTGAGTTTCAAAGGTTTTCATAAAATATTTCAATAAGGATATTTGGATCATTTTCCAAATACCCAATTCCAAAAGGAACTCATTTCAAGAAATCTAGAATTCTAATCCCAAAAGACAATTAAATTCAATGTTTCCAAACATATTTCCATAAAATGTTCCAATAAGGGCATTCTAGTCAACTTATGAATACCCAATTCCAAAATTTACCATTTCTCGAAAATTCCAAGTTTTTAATCCAAAAGGGACTAATTTCACAAATTCATGCTTGAATCATCCACTATGGTTTCTAAGCCAAATAAGAAGTTCATTCAAGCCCAAAGTGGCATAAAAATAATTCTTGCTCAGATAAACCTTAAGCATATTCAAGGATTTCCAAAATGGTATAAAACATATAATTTCATGGAAAAACAAAGCACACTAGCTTTTTAAAAGGTTTTAGAAATCCAAGAAACTCACCACGTGTCCTAAGCAACTCTATATGTTCACGGCTATTTAACCTTCGTTTCTACCGTTTTCGACGTTCCGTTGGCCGTTTGTCGTTATACCTACACCAAACATCATTTTTAGGTTATTTCATGTTTGGCCGAAAAATAGTTGACTTCCAACCGACATTTAGCCGACAGGGGCCGACGAGGCCGATGGTTAGCCGACAGTCAAGGAAAACGTTCAATTTTCGTTCTCATCATTTTTTTGTCGTTTGTTCGATTCTTTCATTTTACCTTTTCCACATCCTTTTTGCCTTCAAAAACAAGGTATTCACTTCATGTTTCCCAAATTATTTTATCCAAAATTACACAATTAATGATTCCTAAATTTGTCCATGTTCTAAGCAAAATTCTGAAATTTTGCTTTTTTGACACATGATTTTGTTTTGGACATAACTTTCAATCCACAACTCCGATTTGACTCTATGATATACCAAAATGACCATAAGACTCTTAATTCTGATTCCAGTAACACGCTACTAGGTAATAACAACCCCAATAGTTTTGTCTCAATTTCACTATCCATGCTTTCCTTTGTTTTCCTTTAGCCTTTAGCACCTTGGAACCATTAATTCATTCAATCCTCCTTCAAATCATCTTTAATTTTGAATTTCTAGATTTCTAGTAGCTCACAAAAGTTACACTTATTCAACACAAATTCATCTCTTCTAATCAAAAGCTAGTTTGAATCATTTTTTCCCAACCAAGTAAATTCCATTTTTACTCTACTTTGATCATCACCTCTTCAACAGAAAATAAGCCTTCAAGCTACCACAATTATTCAGTTCTTCCTCACACAAAACATCATTCAAAGGCCCTTAGGCAGCCAGCACATATACAAGCATATATAAAGTTCATACACAAAAGTTCGCAAACTCTAGCTTTGATCCGAAATCTATACATGAAAGTCATGTTTTTATGTTAAAATTCACATCATCATAATCATCATTCACCTAAAAACAACTTTAATTCAAGCAAGGTAGGGTTTTACTTTGTATCTAAAGCTATTTGGTGTGATTTGCTCCAGGAACACCAAGGCATCACCTAGTACACCTAGAACACACACTAGCTAGCCTTTTTGTTTTCTCTTGTTTGAACTCTTTTTCTCTTGGTTTTTCCTTCTTTTGGTTGCCAAAATTCAGGCTGTTTAACAGCCCTTTTCCACCACCATTCACCCCTCAATTCTCGGCCCTTCATGTCTTGTTTTGGTTTAATTCAATGGTGGATATATTTCAGTATGTTCCAATAGGACTTCTACACACCAACCACTTTTTCCTGCACAAAATTTTCCTTTATTTCTCCATACGTGGCCCACAAAATTCTTGGCCAATTTCCAGCCATTCATTCATCTTCTCTTGGTCTAAATATTAGCCTATTATATTACTTAAGACGTTAATCAAGTGGGCCCACGAGTGATGTGTTCCAATAACAAAATTACACATCATTCTTCATTTATTTTTGCAAAGCTTATTTAAGAAGTTTTGCATGCATGAATCTTTCATGAATCCTCTTATTATTTGACACTTGTCCTTAGCCACCAATCACAAGAAGCGACACGTCCCATTTTCAAATGCATTTTCCTATTTTCTTTAGAAATGACCAAAATCGGGTTCGTAACGGAAAAATATTTTATTTCGCCATTCAACTCCAAATATTCCACTGAATCCATCGGTAACACTTAAATTCTTCAATTTCTTCTATACTTGGTCAAATTTGCAGTCAAAGTCGCAAGTGCAATCAAAATGATGAAAATGTCCCCGATATCCCTGGTAGCATAATTCGTACCAAAACGTGCGTTTCATTGTACTGATCAATTTCTCTTTCTAGAGTACCCTAAAATTCTTATTTTGTAAATAATAATAGACTTCCAAAAATTTAGGGTACGGGTAGAACAAATTCAATAATTATATCCAAGTCCTAACAAAATTTTATTTCACCAAAGTATTCATCTCAATACACCGATCAACTTTTGTTTAGAACATCAATACAAATTCTAATCCTATTACAAATAGTAGCCAATTGAAAGTAAAGGTGGGGTGTTACACCATAAAACCTAATAGGTAATACACAATGGAGGATTAAGAACTCGAAATGTTATTTGATAACATAATAGGGTTAATTGCAAGAAGAAGTTTTTGTGGTTAAATTATAAATAGTTATAATTTATGGGCCAAATCAAAATTATGAGAACTTATAGGTTCTGATCATAATTATTAAATCCTAAATTGTTTAGGAATATGAAAGGACACACAGACATGTATATGAGATAATAGATGTTGTGTTTTTCTAGGGATGGTTAATAGAAATAGAAACACTCTCCCTTTCTTCTTCTTCTTCTTCTTCTTCTTCTTCTTCTCTAAAAAACCCTAGCCACTTATCACTTCTTGCTAGCACTAGAGTTAAGCGGTCATAGTTTTGAATGCTCATGTGGATATTGTTGGAGGCAACTCTACACTTGAGTTACAGTGGTTGCGATCAAACGACTACTTGTTTAAACGATTGTTGGATCATGCCATCAGTGAAAGGAAATTTTTGAATAGCAGTGACTGCACCAAAGCATAAAAGGTGTAATTTTAACCTTTTATATCACTACTAGAAAAAAGTTATTTACCAACTGACAAAATCGGTTGGTAATTAGTTAAATTCGGTTGGTAATCGTGATTTACCAACCAATTGCCAACCGAATGTTGTCGCATGTGTAAATTTTCCAACCAAAATTTTTTTGAGTCGGTTGGTAATTACTAACTGCATTTCGGTTGGTATTGTAAAATCATCAGTTGAAAATTTGGTATTAAGTTTGGCGTTTGAGTGGACTATTTCGGTTGGTAATTACCAACCGAAAGTCGCTGGTAATGTAAAAGCTTCGGTTGGAAATTTGGCATTTAGTTTGGCATTTGAGTTGATTGTTTCAGTTGGTAATTACCAACAAACATTTATGTTACCAACCAATTTTTGCAGTTGGTAATTATCAACCGAAAATATAGTTTGTAAATTTATAATTTTTGGTTGGTAAATTTGTATTGAATATAAGATTGTAATTTACTAATTTATCAACTGAGACATGTTGCTACCAACCGATATATGTGTAGGTAATTAACAATTGACTTTTAGTTGGTAATTACTTTTTTTAGTTGGTAGTTTTATTTATTTACCAACTGACTTTTGATTGGTAATTTTCCAACTACTTTAGTTATTTAAAATCTGTTAATAATTTTTTGTTGGTAAATTACTAACCAAAATGTTCATTTGCTAATTCTTTTTTTCCATTGGTAGTTTTCTTTCTTTACTAACCAAATATTCAGTTGGTAATTTTCTAACTATTTTAATAATTTAAAATCTGTTGGTAATTTTTTATTGGTAAATTACCAACTAAGTTGTTTGTTGGTAGATAGTTGGTTTGAAAATTACTAACTGTTATTTAATTTATTACCAACTGAATTATTTTCAATTACCAATTGAAATAATAACCGAATTCTATTCAATTACCAACTGATTTTTCAGTTGGTAATTTTTCTTTAATTTGACAGAATTCTAGTTCATCTGAACATATAACCAAACACCTGCATTTGACAAATTCATAAAATAATAAAGCCAAAACACATCCACAAACCCAACATAAACATCATCAAATCCAACACAAACATCATCCTTCTACAAACATAAACATCATCCTTCTATAAATTCAAAGCAAATATAATTCCCTCACAAAATTATAGTAGGTGTGATAAGCTACACATATCTTCCTGTCAAAATAATAGGAATTGCAAACAGAATATGAAATTGAAGGCTAATACAGTTCCATTGGAAGCCTACTTTCAAAGTTCTCTAGCACCTGGAAAACCCCCCTTAAGTTGGATGGCACCAAAATCTACTTAGCTCAACTTTGTCCTAGCAATAAGAATCCGAAGTCAATATGCATTTTAGGCGAATGATACAAACAACTAAATCAATTGTAAGGGTCCACTTGGTGTGGGGTTTTCTAATATTACACATTTAAGATTTACCTCAATACCATCTTGGTAGTAACAAATAAGAAAGATGCACTTGTAGTCTTCATTGTCATGTGATATTCTCTCAATTTCTTTAACTTCTACATCCCAATATGCTTCACGATCTTCATCCTTCTAAAAAGAAAACCCAAAAGGTCCATAGGTGAATAAAAGAAGCAGAAATTATTCAACTAAAAATTACAAAGAAAGTTCCACAATGAAATGACATCATGACATTCACAAATTTCTTTTCACAACATGGGCATATTACTTTTCTTTTGGTTGCTGGTTATGGTGGAAACAGTGAGGATGCAAGATTTCCAGCATCATATTATTAAGGAAACTCAGAAACCTTCAAAAGCATGCCATACAAAAGATTTCAATTATGCATGCACTCACACACACCCTAAAAAACACACTAAGACAAGAATGCAATCCACGAAAGAAGTGCATAGGAACTATATCATTCTTGAACAAAAGTATGCAGATGAACAAGATCATTTATCAGAACAAAATTGCCAGAACCATTAAGTCCTAGTTGCATGTGAGAATATTTATCAAACATGAAAACATAGAAAAAATCAGTTGCCAATGGGGATTCCAAGAATAACATATAGTATTCAGTGTTCATCAACAAATTGCATCGGTAAACACCATGCAGTATAAGCATACACATTCCACCCTTCAATACTAGGACTTCGCCTGCTGCATTCTGTGCAATGTAGGAGTCCAGGAGAAGAATTCTGCAAGCAAATGCTATAGCTACTTAGTCTGTATTCTATCAGCAATGATTTTCAAAAACCCAGCCACAGGTACAAAGCTCATCACAATGGAGGTCTGTCTTAACAGCTATTTTTTGTCACACAAACCAATATGCATTTGAGTACTGCTGCTGCAACTAAATGGTTTAAACTATTTTATGAATGAAAGCAATAGCTATTGTTGAAAAGATCAAAGAAAACAAGAAATAAAAGATGGCATTACAACCATAATATATATTCAAGCCGACATTCATTTAAAACAATAAGATAAATAAATGAATGAAATTCTAGTTTTCTAATATTCAAGAAACACTGGTTATAGTTTATTACATGATCATAATCAAACCAGCCTCACCTTGGTACACTAAACAATTTCCTACAGTTCTTATCACAGTAAATAATTTATGTATTCAACATAAACAAAATAATGCCTACTTGAAACACAAGAACCCTTTTCTAAACAACATAAGATTCTCAATTTTTAAAAACCATGAAGATTGAAAAGCAGTATGGGATAGGAAACAAGTTTGCATCCATCACGAGACAAACCAAACCAAACCAAAGAAGAGACCCATTCAACAGATACATCCTACCAAGTGGGCAACTTCTGCTCCACTTTAATGACTTCAAAGTGCAAACCAATTCCACTTTCACTTTACAACAGCCACAAATCCCTATTCGATGAGAATCCACCAAATTTTAATGCATCGATGTAGCATTTTATTATCAATTCACAACCTTTATTTCGAACGTGAGAAGAAGTTGATAAAAGAAATCCCTAATACAAAGTTGGAAGACCAAACAAAGAGGCTGAGACAACCATGTTTCAAGGCCAAATATGAGAAGAGAAAACTCAAGGATCTAGAAAAATTTTTGAGAGGTAGATGTTAGTCTGATTGCTTTGGTTACATAAGGTCGAGTTTATGATCTTTCTCAAATTTTCTTTACATTAATAAGATGCTTAGACATTAAAATCTATTGTATAAAATTAAGCTTAAGGGTAATCAACTTATTTGGAGTATCAAGATGACCAAAAGAAAAAAAAATGACAGAGTTTCCCCTATATACTGAACGTTTCTAGGCACAAAGCCACCACAAAATCAACATTATTAAAAAAAAAAAAAACATTAACTGTCACAACAATTATTCAATAGGGATAATCACCCATTACCCATGGGGAATGATCACCCATCACTCAGGGGGAATGATCACCCATCACTCACGGGGATCCATTCATATATGTTAAAAAAAGAGAAAAAAAAGATGCAGTGGGTATCCGACTAAAATAATATAGCTAACCATATAGTAAAGGAATTATTAAATTCCTTAACTCATTTCTATTCCATTTCATACTAGAAATTTTAATGGAACCAATGCAATCAGGGTCACATGAAATTTAAAGCTGCAGGAAAGCCTGTTTCCAACTACTTTGTTTTGATATTTAAAGTTGCATCACACAAAACAAGTCTGCAATCAAGCTATAGAACCTTAAATATAAAAGAAGTATGGAAGTTAATAAAAGTCTAGTCTGGCTAGCCATTATGTTTCTGGTTAAGTGTTGATGTCCAACAACTCAATAGAAAGGCTGAACTAAAAAAAAAATCATAGGTATTCCTATTAAAATCATTTTGTCAATTAAACTAGCTAAATGAACAAGTCATGTTTGTTCATAAAAACAAACTTCAAAACAGCTCTAGCATTCCGATATCAAACTTCCACGATTACCAAGTTCTAATCCCTCAACCTCTCTCTCTCTCTCTCTCTCTCTCTCTCTCTCTCTCTCTTTAATCAAAGAAAAACCAACATTGAACTCATTAACTGCAACTCAACTCCTAACCCCATCTCTCAATTTCATTAGGAGAACGCAACCCAAAAAATAAATCCAATACAATTAAATCAACTAATTATTCATTAGGAATTGGAAATCAACAAATCAAGAGTAGATTTAACACATGAATAAATTAGGGTTCATCCTTTCAAAATACAATTAAAACATTCAATACAAATTAATAAAGGAAAAGCAAAAGAAAGGGATAAAGGAATGCTCATCGACAAGCTAATTCCGTCTTTAATCTTCAGTCCTACCTGAAAACAACACTATCTCTAGTCTCTTTTCTCTTATGTGTGAGTGTTATTCTCTATTGTTGGCTGCCTACAATGGTCTCATCTCGTTCTTTGTATAGACCTTGGAAAACCCTAAAAATCACGTAAATTTAGATATGCATTTTTGTTTTGTGAACTTGCACGATGCCGTTTGAGTTGACATAAATGGGGCCATCTACTCATAGTATCTTTTCTCTCTTTTTTTTTTTTATTCTCTTTTTATCTTCTTCCTTCTGTCAACTCTTTATTTTAAAAATCTACATAAAAGAAGACATAAAGTATGGGTGAGTGGCAAATTGACGTATAAAATCGACACAAATATGTCACTAATGGCATAGAAAATATGTACAAAATGAACACTCATCAAATGTTTGATTCAAGCTCCATCTAGAAGGTAAGGAATATAAAAGCAAACAACTTGAATCATTGAAGCATACTTTGCAACAAATAACTAAAAGCTTTATCAATGGCATATGTATTAGATTCTCTCAAAGTATGAACATGAATTCCTCACTCTATTTTTTGCTTGACCTTTCAAAGAATGCCCTTTAGAATTCGTCACTCCCTTCTTGCTTTAGTGTCGACTTTATATAATTGAGATAGAGGTATTGTACTCTCAATAAAGTAGGAGACTGCTAAATCAATTTTATCTTCTTATGTTTCTAAAAATATTGTAGTTTCAATTTTACTGGAATTCTTATTTCACCGTATAAGATCTTTATTAGATTCCCTTCAAAGACATTCTCATGATTTGCTAAAGCTCTTCTAAACATTGGTTTCCAAATTGTCTTATACTTATCCCATATCAAAATGTGTCAATATTGCAATTTCCTAAAATAATTATAGAACTATCTTCAATATGTCAAAGAACTCTATTAAAGATACTTTGATAATATTAAATCTAACAATCTCTTCCTATGGCATTGGTTGACGCAAAACTATATACTGCATAATCTTCAATATAATAGAGCTTTAACATATAGATTGCAACCCCAGAGCACACAACCAATAGAACAAGAAATAGTAGATAGAGCATCTAAAATATCATCAATAATAGTATCCCTAATTACTGTTATAAAGTTGTTCTATTTAGCAAACATAAAAGATGGTGCAATGTTCAGAAGCATCTATTAGTTAGAAATAAAAAATCAACAACCAAACTCAACAATTAACAACTAAACCAACAACCATGTTCTCTCCTTTTTTTGAAGCAAACAGATGCCAATAACCATTAGATAGAAGACTCCCTCTGAGTGCAAGTTAGAACTTGAAACAGAGTCATCTGGTTAGCCTGCACTTGCTGAAACTCCTTCAGTATATTATCAAGCTTAGTAGCAAGCTAATCAACTGAGGAGGGCAACTGGGTAAGCTTATCAGTGCAGGCATGCAATTGTTGCATAATGGCTTCATAAGTAGAGGAAGGAGAAACTAGTGGCAGTAGCTTTGAAATAGAAAGTGATAGTAGACTTAGCAGGCATGGACTAAAAAAGGTAACGGACTGATCCAACAAATCAAATACTAGAAATTAGCTCAAGCCTTTTTCTTTCTTTATTCAAAACCTCTATCTTTGAAGGTGAAAAAGTATATATACAAATATAGGAGGATAGCGAAGCCCATCCAAGTGTGTTTTGGAAGTACTGAAAAGGGCTCCGCTTGCTTTCTTTTATCTCTGAGGGGCAAAGGTATGTAGAAGACTGACTTTCAAAGTCATATAGTTCCTTGTAGGGGTCTTCATTTGAGCAGAAGAACTAGGGACAGATGTTTTCTTCAGAGGTGGCCTAAGAGCTTCCAAATCTCAAACAATCTTATTGTAAGAATACTAGATATATCTAGGATAGGCACGCAAATACCCAGTTAACAAATAAAGATAGAAAATTAGTAGTGTGTTGGTAAATAAGATATCTACAATTTATTTCTAAGTAGGAATATATTCAATCTTCACAATTTGTTGTTAAACAAGCTCCCTAATGAAATAATGCCTTATGTCAACGTGCTTTGTGCTACTATCTTGAACTGGATTCTTTGAAATATCAATAGCACTTGTATTGTCAAAATAAATGATGTGAACAAACCTTTATATAGTAGAAAGTCCTATAAAATAATCGATAGACGAAAAACTAAATAAATGAAAGCAAGAGGCAAGAACTCCATAACAAAAACAAAAAGATTCTTGTACCTTTCTAAAATATTCAAGGGCCTCAGAGCTGATTTTACATAAATCAGTACACGGTTATACTCTTGTTAGCAAACTCTATGGTGCTTTTCTTTCAGTTTAGATCTGGGAGGGCGCTCGCAGGGTGGGGGGAAGGGAGAAAGGGGCGGGGGAGGGGACGCTGGGGGGTGGCTGGCCGCGGGGGCAGGATCTGCTGGGGGAGGGGGCGGAGGCGGTAGGGGGCTCGCTGTGTAGGGGGAAGGGGGAAGGTGGGGGCAGGGCGGGGGTCGGTAGAAAGGGAGAGGGGGGTTCGCTAGGTAGGGGGAGAGAGAAGGGGGCGGGGGGGTGATGGGGCTGGCTGGCCGTAGGGATGGTTAGGTGCGGGGGTGGTCGGCTACCGGGGAGGGGAAGTCGGGACGGGAGAAGGGGGCGGGGAGGAGGGGGTGCAGGGGTGGCAAGCGGCGAGGGAAGCGGAAGTCGGGACAGAGGGCACTGGGGGGAGGGATGGGGAACACCAGCTTGGGGGTGGGCGAGAGGAGAGGAGGAGGAAGGACTGGGAAGAAGAAGAAATTGGGAATTCTGATCTGGTGAAGGTGATTTTTTCTAAGTGTTTGAGTAGATTATCCCCAAAAAAATTAGAAAAAAAACTAAAAAAATATCGTGGCAAATCCGTGATAATCTGCCACGAATTTGCCAGGGATTAGTAGCAATTTTGTGATTTTGTAGTAAATCCGTGGCAAATAGCCATGGATTAGCTATGGAACACATAACAAAAATTTATATATTTATATTCAATATCAAACTATATTATTCAATATAAAAAAATATTTTGTACATTTATATAATTTTAAAATTTTATATACTATCAATTATACTATCTTTTTATTAAATAATTTATACATATATATAAATTCATACATAATATAACCCGCACACACATACACAATCATAATCATAAATATACATGAACAAACATATATATATATATATTTATTTATTTATATATAGACACACATACACACACACTATACATATTGAAGTACACACACACACACACATACACACATAATTAATGAAATTTTCTTATTAATTAATGTCACTGTAATATAGTAAATTGCATTGATATTTCCAATAACTTTTGTTGTCAAAAAAAGAAATAATATATATCATATCTTTAAATTTTTTTAATACGCACATATATTTCTACACAAAAATATTACATTCTATTTTAAATTTGTATCAATTCTTTTTCAATAATAAATAAGTTATAGATTGAAAACAAACGTTGAGATTGAAACGAAAATTTTATTATTATCTCTATTTCGTATCAAATTTGTCTCTAATTTTAAAAATTAAAATTTGATATTTTTATTTTTTAATTAAAAGATGAATAATTAAGTTTGTTTCTTTTTTTCCTAAAATAAATTTTATTATGTAATTTAATTAAATTATTAATTTATAAACTATGAATAAATTTAATAATCAAATATTAAATAGCACTATTATTTCATATACAATATAACAAAATTTGTTATGCAAATTTTTTCTTCTTTTTCTCTTAAAAATATTTATTATGTAATTTAATTGAAACTTTAATTTATAATTTATGAATAAATTTAATCATCAAGCATTATATAATACTACTATTTTATATACTACAACCATTATTCTATTTGACTAATACTATAATGGTATTATAAATAGTGCGATTAATACAAATCTGTAAATAATTATGTAAAGATATTTTTTAAAAAAATGTTTAACAATGGCATTAATACCTATCTTCATTAAAAGTAACTCAAACATATAGTTAAATATAACAATGTATAATAATAATAATAATAATAATAATAATAATAATAATAATAATAATAATAATAATAATAATAATAATAATAATAATAATAATAAAGTATATTTAGATTAATGTAATTTAATTAATGTATATTTATACTAATGTAATTTAATAAAGTATATTTATATTAATGTAATTTAAACATAACAATGTATAATGATAATAATAAAACATATAGTTAAAAAATATTTATTATGTAATTTAATTGAAAATATTTATTAAATATAATTAGATATAATTATCTAAATGAATTAAGTTACAAAATATAATGAATCAAATAATATTTTTGAAAACTTGTTGTCCTAAGGGTTTCTTTTAAAAACTTTAGGGACTTAGATATAATTATCTAAATGAACTAAGTTAAAAAATATAAAGATTGAAATAATTATTTTAAAAGTTTATTTATTTATTTTTACACTTGACTCATTATTTTTCAAAAGATATTTAAAATAAGTTGTGCTTAAAAATATTTATGGTCGTAAGGGTTTCTTTTAGAAACTTTAGGGAATTAAATATAATTATCCAAGTGGACTAAGTTAAAAAATATAGGAATTCAAGTAATTACTAAATGCATTAATAATTAACTAATATATGACCTTAAGTCTCAATATACATTCATATATAACTTGAAAATATATAAATTTTATCTATAATAATTACAATTTATATATGTGCATGTATACGAAAGGCAAAATGTGATATAGTAATTAAAAGTATGGAATAAAAGTAGTAACTTTACAAAGTATTTCTACTTTTTATACCAGAAACTTGTTAGTTTTATAATATTTGTTGTATATGGTATAAATTTAAAAGTTTATCAATTTGAATATAAAATAAAAGAATCAAATTTACAAATATATTGACAATTTATATGCATTAATAAAGATAATTCTTATTTAATTTTGTATGATTTACAGTAATTACTATTTATATATGTGCATGTAAATAGAAAAAGTATAAATATGATGGAAACACATCTTACACATATACATGATGCCTATATATTTATATTGTCATACAAATAAAAGTAATAACTTTTACATTATGATAAAAAGAATAACAATTATATCTATTAATAAAATTATGTATACATATGTAATATTAATTTTTGATTGTTAAATTTAATACACCTAATTGATAAATTGTTTAATGTCTATTTAGTTATGAATATTTACATAATTAAAAAATTCTGAACTGAGTCTTCTAAATTCAAAATTATTTATTATATTAAAAAAATTTATAACTAAGAAATTCTATAACTAACGGCATGAAAAAATTGCTTACTTTTATTATTAATTCAAAAATAAAATTTATATCATTTAGGAATATATGTACAGAATAATTATATACTCTGATAAATAGAAGTAAATTAAAAATGAAAAAATAATAAAAAAATAAAAGTGATAAAAAATTTTACTTTATTTATTTATTTAAATCAAATTTACAAATTTTAGAAGTGTATTTCATATAATTGTAACATTTTGTAAGAAGTAAATAAATATAATATGTACTTCCAATTTACACAAACAATGACGCAGCACAGTGGTTGGAACACTGCACCTCCACAATGGAGACGCAGGTTCAACTCTTGGTCATGCACATGAAAGGGAAGGATTTTCTAGCGTGGCACCACATGGCGAACCATTCTGTCACGTGGCATATTTCAATTGAATACTAACCGATTACCAATTGAATATATTACCAACTGATACATTTTCGCTTAGTAATATATCTATAAAAATATTTAAATTAAATTACCAACCAAAATACTAACCAATTACCAACTGAATATATTACTAACCGATACATTTAAGTTAATAATCGGTTGGTAAAATTTTAAAATATATATTACCAGTCGATATATTTCGATTAGTAATCGGTCGGTAAAATTTTTAAGTTAAAATACCAACTGAATATATTGCTAACTGATACATTTTGGTTAGTAATCGGTCGGTAAAATTTTTAAATTAAAATATCAACCGATTACATATATTACTAACTGATTGTTATCGGTTGGTAATCAATTGGTAAATATTTTCCGGCCAAATTACCAACTGAATACATTACCAACCAATATATTTTGGTTGGTAATCAGTTGGTAAAATTTTTTCCATTAAATTACCAACTGATAATATTACTAACCGAGTGTTATCAGTTGGTAATTGGTTCATAAATATATTCTCGCCAAATTACCAACCAATTATCAACTGATTACCAAACAACTATTTACCAACTGATTATGTTTGTTGGTAAGTGGTTGGAAAAGCTTTAAATTTTTTCAATTTTTATTTCGGTTGGTAATCGATTGGTAATTACTGACCGTAGCGGTCAGTTGGTAATAGTTAGTTGGTATATTGCATTTTTCTAATAGTGTATTATTTGTAATATTTCATATGAGTGATCTTAGCAATTGATTTTTGGTTTTTCTTCAACCATGTAATATTGATTGCATGACTGTTTCACCTATAGTGGTATCAGAGCCCCTTTATATGCGATTTATGGACCACAGTTTTCACATGAAATCGTTTCTATTTTTTTCTCTATTTTCCTATGAAAGTTGTTTCATGTTTGTTTGGGTCTTCGATGAATTTGAAATTATTTTGAATGCACTAGTTTTCTAGAAAATTGATCATAGGGAGGTTTTGTAATCCCTAAAAGTTTGTTTTCTGAAAGATTTCATGTTAGCTTTCTGCATAGAAAATACATTTCTGTGGATCTGCTTTGCAAAGAAATTTTTCTTCGTTTGGGTTTGATTTCAGAGAGTAGAATGTTTGTTCTATTCAACAAGATGAATAGTAAAAGTTTAGGAAATTTTCACTGACACTGCTTTTGTGGTTAAATTCACAGAATTACTTTTCTGATATTGATTAGAGAAACAAGTTAATAGAGGTTGATTAAATTCGGTTATTTATATTGTCGAAATTGTTTGAAAAAAAAAAAGAAATTTTTTTGCTTAAGCCCACGCAAGGCTTGAGGAAGGCTATGTGGGACTTAAGGGTTAAGCTTGCATGGGGCTTCCTTGTATCCCATGTAGGGAAGAGCACAGCTCGCAACGGGCTTGTACGCAGTAAGCCTGCCTCAGGCTATGCAAAGGCTGTCATGGGCTTGCATGATCCTTCTCCAGTTGGGATTAGATCTCATCCGTGGCAATTTATTCAATTAAAAAAAATATATTTTTCTCATTTCTTCGTAGAAGGCACACAAGAATTAGTTATTCGAAATCACCTAAAGCTTTTCCCAAAATTTTGTTTTAGGACTAATGAAATTAACATTAAAAATTCAATTTTGAAAATTAATATAATTTCTAAAATTTTAATTTTATATTATATATTATTATAATCCCTAAATTAGTAATTAATATATTTTCTAAAATATTGATTTTAGAATTTATTTTATTTTTTTTTCCAAAATAGTGATTTTGGAATTATCTACTATGTTTAATTTTATTTTGAGCATGAAATTAGCATGGTGGTTTGGTCATGGACTATGGACCAAATTAAATTATTCATGCATTTTATCACTTTGGGTTTGAATTAAATAGGGCCTCTATGTCCTACATTCTCTTTTTTTCTTGTGTAATTTATCTTCTCATCTAACTCCCCTTGAATGTAACTCGGGGTTTCTTTATTTGGGTTTAATGTAATTAGATTACATGGGTTAGTCAAGATTAGAATTTATTACAAGTTCATAGGGATTAAAATCACCATTAATTTTTTAGTTATTTGAGGTTGTTTTGTGATACATTTGTTGTAATAACTAGGCATATTCCTTCATATTTGACATTTTGCTTGTAAAAAGTGTGTTTGGCAAATTTGTGCAAATTTGAGTTGAATTCGAGCAAAACGTGAATAATTCTAGAATGTACCTAGCGCCAGGCTGAGCCAAGGGACCAGGTGCTAGGTACATTCTGGTCAAGCAAAGGAAACCAAGCTAACTTCAAGAAGAAAACAGAACAGACTTGGCGCTGGGTCAGGCAAGTGGACCAGGTGCCGGGTTAATTCTGTTCGGCAAGCAAAAATAGAGAAAAATCTAGAGGAAGAACAGATTGTATCTGGCCCCAGGTAGTTCAAAGGTACCCAGTGCCAAGCCTGCTTTGGAAGGCGAAAACCTGTACACGAATTTAGAAATTTTTCAAAGATTTCGATATTTTCTAATTCCTACTTTGCCAAGATCTCTCAAGTAATGAATTTAACATCTAAAAAGACTAAAAAAGCAATAGAAAACATAAGAGAATATATACATGAGGAGGTGGATCCAATAACTGAAATTCTGATCACTCATTGAAGAAGGAATTCACTCAATCAAAGAGGATTATTCAAAAGAGTCTTCAAATGTGAAGAAAGAGGCTTATCTATGAGTGCTTTCTTTTATCTTTGTTTTTTTTTCTTTAAATAGTGATGTACTTAATATTTTTATTGTAATTTAACATTATTTTGGGATTCATAATTTTGTGTTAATTTACTTATTTGATCAATTCTGTATCATCTTTGGTATTTGGTTACTTGTTAACATTCTTATTGATGCGAGTTCTTCTAATTAACTTAGACAAAATTATGTTAGAAGTTTCATTGCATTGATTTCATAATTGTCAAATCTTAATGGATTTGAACGATAAAGTTAGGATTTTAGGACTAATTGATCAAACATTAGTTGATTTCGCATTGACAAAGGGTCATTAGCTAATTTCATATTTTTAAGGTATTGAGATTCATGTATATTTTGGTTAAGATGTCTTGATTGACAAATCTTCAAATTGAATCAAAATATAATGATGAGCTTAATAGATGTTTTGGTTATGTTAGCTTGATTGAAAAATCTATCAATATTAATCAAAATATAGAATTCCATGAATTGACAAATGAAGTGGAATTTATTTAAGTAGATTCATGACATGACAAATGATTGAATTTTACCTTACATTCCTTCATGATACCAAGATGATAATTACTTGAGAGAATTGCTAGTTGGTTTATTATCATGTTTTCTAGGATAATTTTTTAAGTTGCATAATCCTACATCATTGAGTTGTATATATTTCTTTATTTTTCTTTTTATTCTTTTCTCACTTTATTTGGGTCAGTTGAACAATGAATAAAAAGTGATTAGTGTGTACTTGCTCCTTTGAGGATCGATACACGTTAATTCTCTATACTGTGCATGCGATAAGTATACTTGTTCGTATGTGTATTTTAGAATTAATATTTTAATTAAAACTTGACTAAGGGATGGATTTAAATTTGATAATTTTTATACACCCAAAATCTACGCATTAAGTTTTTGGCACCGTTGACGGAGAATAATCTCATGAAAGCTTGGATTTCGTTGATTTAACCATGTTTACATGTAAATATGTGAATATATATATATATATATATATATGTTCTTTCGTTGCTATATCTTGTTGTTTGAAATATGTTGTGACTTAATTAACTTGCTTATTTCATGTTATATCTATAAATACTACTAACTTTTGTGTTTAGATAGTTTTTGAATATATCTATGTGTGTGTTTTTCTTTTCTCTATTTTTTCTATTATTTGCTTTTATCTTTTTTTTTTTAGGTTTTCTATTACTTTTTTTTTTTGTTTTTATTTTTATTTTTGAATTGATTTTTGTGTGAGTTTGACATCATCATGGACAACTATTTTTGGGTACAAAATTAAAGTAGTTACAATGATGATAGATTGCCAAGATTACAAGCTCTCATTGATATTTTAAGTGAGACGTCAATAGTACCATTAGTGAATTCGTTTGTGGCCAATACAAATTCATCAACTGAGGGATACGAAGAATCATCCCAATGAATAAGATCTAACAAGACATAACTAGCAAAGTTGGTTGATAAGATCTTCAATAGGGAATTGAAAATCACAAACAAATAGTGTACCAATTGATTCATGGATTCCATTGATGCAATTGATGATGTGTTGAGCTCACCATGCCTCTAGGAGTTGGTGTTAGGTATCTCATGCATATCATATATGACGCAGCAGAAATATAAGAACGAAATACCATCCTAAGATTCGCATATGTGTGGAAAACAAGACATAAGGAGAACAAAAGGCAACAGTTTTACCTTTCTTTGAGCGTCTGAAAAACAGAATTTTTTCTTCTTCAAGTTGAGGCACGATCCAGCAATCCTCTTGATCAAACACCACAAGACTTGAATATTGAACCACTATAATCACAGTGTGTGATTATCTTTAATAGAAATCCACATGGAGGATCGCTCTCAAGCACCAAGATGTTTATGTGCTAGCATAAACCAAAGTGGCAGCTAGGGTTCTTTTTGTTTTTAAGGAAAAACGAGAGAGAGAGAAGAGAAAGGGTGTCGTGTGTTGCCCTAGGATGTTTGGAGTATTTCATGTGTTCACAAGCCAGTAGGAATCGTGCATATATCCCATATATTATACGAAAATCTCCTGCTAAAAATACTCCATATGAGAATTCTAAAACAGTTAGAATTCCCTAATTGTAATTGGAAACATCAAGTTCTCATAATTACAATTTGGACTAAAAATTATAACTAATTATAATTTGGCCACAATAACTTCTCTTTCTTGTAATTAACCCCCACAATGTTATCAAATAACATCTTGAGTATATAATCCTCTTTAGTGTGTGACCTATTAGGTTTCCCAACCAATTGGTAGCGAATACGAATTAATTCAAACGTCTTTGAGATTAATAATCCATAATTAATTAGAATTAATCATATCAATTCTAATCAGGATTGGTTTATTAATTCATCAATTAATAAACCTATATTCTTAAATCATGAGCGGTATCTAGCAACACATTATGACCACCCAAGTGTCCAAGAAGTCAAGTGGCTTGACAAGAAATCTTCAAAAAAAACTACATTGTAATTAATTCCTTTCACCATGCAATATCTCATTCGGTTTGGAGTACAGAATTAGTGCCAACTCCCTCCAGAATATATATTTGGCCCGAATTTAATAGTACTTGTACTAGAAACCCACTACTCTAGATGTGTATCCATTGGAACTATTTCCAGTACGTAGACGCCTTGGCCAAGGACTTCCTGAGTAGTAATTCCTACAAGTGGCCGTGAGATATTCGCCCCTACTATTAGGAGTGGTGAATTTTTCATTGACCCTCTCAACTACTTTTGTTTACCTTATAATATATCCAATATCCATCCCATATGCGGCTCTCGATTTGGCTCCAGAGATTGGAATCAAAGCACAATGCTCAGCAAATAAAGTACCTCGGAGATCTCAAGTATAAAGATATTTGCATGTTTGCTATATTAAGATTATATCACTGGCACTAAATAGTTATCCATGTGATTATCTCATAGCTAGGTCATCCAATGAACTTGTTCTTTTAACAAGCATGCATGTATTAAACTTTGAGTATCTCAATACTCACGGATATGAGAATCACAGCCTGATCAAATCAGGAAGTCTAGCACATGTTAGTCTTAACTCATTAATAATGTCCAGTCTCATTAATACTATGACTAGAGACTATTTAATTACTAACACTATATGGTGTAGTAGGAATCTCATATCATGATCTCTATCACGATTTCCTTAATACAGTGTTGTACTAGGGACTTTATCTAACAGTTATTTACCCAAAAGTAAACAAAAAATACTGTAAGATAAATAATGCCTTTATTAAAATAAAATATACCATATACAATGTACAAGTGATTGCCTCTAAGGCATAACACTAACAAACTCTCATTTGTACTAGAGCCAATCATTTGGGTATCTAATACCGAATGACTCAACATGCCTATCATGTTTCTTTTGGGAGAGTGCTTTTGTAAGCGGGTCAGCTATGTTCTCATCCATAGGAACTCTCTCTATCTTTACATCATTCCTATCTATGATCTCTTGGATCAGATGCTAGCATCATAGTGTGTGTTTGGATCGTTGGTGAGACCGTGGCTCCTTTGCTTGTGCAATGGCTCTGTTGTTGTCACGATACAAAGTTATTAGACTAGCAACGCTAGGAACCACACCTAGTTCTATCACGAACTTCTTGATCCAAATAGCCATCTTAGCTACTTTAGAAGCTGCTATGTACTCAACTTCCATCATAGAGTCGGCAACAGTCTCTTGTTTGGAACTCTTCTAACTTATTGCCCCACCACACAGCGTAAACACGTAGCATGATTGTGATTTGAAATCATCTTTGTCAGATTGAAAACTGGCATCAGTATACCTATTTATTTTCAAATCACATTCTCCATATATTAAGAACACATCATTAGTCCTTCATAAGTACTTAAGAACGTTCTTTACAGCTGCCCAATGACCCTCGCCAGGGTCAGATTGGTTTCTGCTCATCAAACTGAAAGCACAAGATACATCGGGCTTGTACATATCATAGTGTACATGATAGATCCAACTGCCGAAGCATATGGAATCTTACTCATGTGATCCTTTTCAACTTGTGTCTTGGGTGATATCGACTTTGAAAGGCTTATACCATGTGACATGGGTAACAATCCCTTTTTGGATTGATCCATGCTAAACCTCTTTAGCACTTTATCTATGTATGTAGACTGTGAAAGACCTAGCAACCTTTTAGATCTATCTCTATAGATCCTTATTCCAAGAATATAGGTTGCTTCACTAAGATCTTTCATGGAGAATTGTTTGGACAACCAAACTTTAACCATTTGCAAGATAGGTATATCGTTTCCTATTAACAATATATCATCTACATAGAGCAATAAGAAAATGATTGCTCTCCCACTGACCTTCTTGTATACACAAGGCTCATCCATGTTTTGAATGAAACCAAACTCTTTGATTGTTTCATCAAAATGGATGTTCCAACTCCTAGAAGCTTGCTTAAGTCCACAAATGAACCTTTGCAGCTTACACACCTTTGTGCCATCACTGGATGTGAAACCCTCAGGTTGTGTCATATACACTTCCTCAATAGATTTTCGTTTAGAAAAGTTGTTTTCACATCCATTTGACAAATCTTATAATCATAATGAGCAGCATAACTAGGTGTATCCTGATGGATTTTAACATGGCTACTGGCGAGAAGGTTTCGTCATAGTCAATACCATGTTGTTGATGATAACTCTTCGCCACTATATGTGATTTATAGGTAACTAAGTTACCATCTATGTCCGTTTTCTTCTTGAAAATCCATTTGCACCCAATAGGTTTAATTCCTTTGGGTGGATCAACTAAAGTCCATACATGGTTGTCGTAGATAGAATCCATCTCTGACTTCATGGCCTCAAGCCATTTGCCAGATTCTAAACTATTTAGAACATCCTTGTAGGTAGTAGGCTCATCTTCATCTATGCGCAATACATCATTGTGGTCACTTATGAGAAATTCATATCTCTTAGGTGCCACACGTATCCTATTAGATCTACAAGGATCTTATGCAGTAGAAGGCTAGTCTATTCTCTCAATAGATGTGGGATCAATCGGTTGATCATTGTTTGTTTGATCTTCTTAAACTTTACTAAGTTTAATTTTACTCTTATTGTCCCCTTTGAGCATGTGCTCCTTCTCTAAGAAGATGGCATGCTTTGAAACAAGTACTTTATTTTCAGATGGTAGGTAGAAGTAAAATCCAAAAGATTCTTTCAGATATCCCACAAACAAACACTTGTCAAACTTACTATCAAGTTTGTCTTACTGTGGCCTTTTGACAAAGGCAGGACAACCCCATAATTGCAAGTGAGATAACTTTGGTTTCTTACCAAGAAACATCTCAAATGGGGTAGAATCAACCAATTTTGTCAGAACTCTATTTAGTATATAACCAGAAGTCTCTAGTGCATACCCCCAAAACGATTTTGGTAGGTCTGCAGAAGTCATCATGGTCCGTACCATGTCTAGAAGGGTTCGATTCCTTCTCTCAGATACACCATTATGTTGAGGTGTATGTGGTGGATCCATTTAGATAATATCCTATTATCTCTAAGATAACTCAGAAACTCTTAGCTCAAGTATTCTCCTCCTCGATCAGATCCTAAAGTCTTAATACCTTTACCAAGTTGTTTCTCTATTTTATTCTTGAAGTCTTTAAACTTATCAAAAGCCTCAAATTTGTACTTCAAGAAATACAAATACCCGTATCGTGAGAAATCATCGATTAAGGTTATGAAATAATTATAATCTCCTCTTGCTTGTATTGATATTGTGCCATATACATCAGAATGTATGAGTTCTAATAACTCTATAGTTCGTTCTCCTTTTCCTGAAGTATGAGTTTTAGCCATTTTACCCAATAGACAAACTCGCTTGTACCATATGATTCATAATCAAACGACCCTAAGTCGCCAAGCTTGTGTAACTTAAAAACATGATTTTCATTTACATGGCCCAAACAACAATGCCATAAGTAAGAGGTGTTAGAGTTATCTATTTTAGGTTTCTTATTGTTTATATTGAAAATAGGATTATCTCAGTTTAGAACATATAAACCATTAACCAGAGTTGTTGAGCTATAATGAATATCATTTAATGAAAAAGAACAACATTTAATCTTAAATATCAAATAAAATCCATTTAAGTCTAAACATGCAACTGAGATAATATTTTTCATTAAAACTGGTATATAATAATAGTTTTGTAATTTTAGAATTAATCCCGAAGGCAGGTTCAGCTCGTATGTCCCCATAGCAAGTACAGCAACCTTTGCCCCATTTTCAGTACGTAGGTCCACGTCGCCTTTCTCTAGCCTTCTACTGCCTTTTAGTCCCTGCAAATTATTGCACAAATGAGATCCATATCCGGTATCTAATACACATATCTCATTTTTAAAGAGAGTATTTATCTCAATCATAAACATACCCAGAGTAAAAGTAGAAGTGCTTGCAAGCTTCTCCTTCTGCTTCTTGTCCATAACGGTCTCCAAGTAGGCCTTGCAGTTACGCCTCTAATAGCCCATCTTACCACACTGATGTCATGGGCCCTTGGTAGCAGCATCCTTCTTCTTCACACCACATTTGGGCTTCATGGGATCCTTCTTCTTCTTTTTAACTTTCTTCTTAGAAGAAGAAGATTCTACTATTAAAACTGCATTAGAATCTTTCTTCATGGAGGACTCCACAGTTTTGAGAAGATTGATCAACTCAGGAATGGTGGACTCAATCTTGTTCATCTAATAGTTAATCACAAATTGTGAGAAACTATTAGGTAAAGATTGTAGAATTAAGTCAACACATAAGTCATGATCCATCGTAAACCCGAGAGATCCAAGCTTCTCTATTAAGCCCCGCATCTTCATCCCATGAGTGACCACAGAAGAACCCTCTGCCATTTTGTAACGGAATAGTTGCTTCGAGATCTCGTATCTCTCAGTTCTGGCTTGGGCGTCAAACAGCTCTCGAAGATATAATATAATCGATTCAGCATCCATATACTCGTGTTGGTTTTGTAACTCGGGAGTCATGAATGCCAACATAATACATGATATTGTATCACTGTCTTTCTTGTACCTTTTGTGGACAGCATGCTCATCAGCATGAGCATCTTAAGCTAGTGGTGGTAGAATAGGAACATTTAGCACGTAGAGCAACTTTTCCGACTTGAGAACGATTCTGAAGTTTCTATACCGGTCGAGGTAGTTTGATTCGATTAACTTATTGGTCTCCAAGATGCTACATAGGTTTAGGTTTGTAGACATGATGCAAGTGTCCTAGATGTAAAGATAGAGAGGATTAGCTACTGTATATACACACAAAATGCAAATAATTAGGACTTTAATTAAATGCATTTTTACTCAACTATTTTACTCAAACCAATAACCCCTACTACTAATTCGGGAAAGCCCGTTGGAAGCTTTCCTAGTGGACCGGTATCCAAATTCCTCAAGAATAACCGTGGGTTTGCCCAACAAGCTACCCTTGAGTTCATTGGTAGGTATCCAATACCAATTACATCGTATGTAACTACCGGATCATTGGGTGATTAACAGCTTTTAATCTTAAAGCCTTTAGGGTTACCCTAACTTTTCCTCTAAATTTCTTTATCCTTGAGTTTGCCCAACCGGGATAAAGAATTTAGTTAAACCTGACCCATTAATTAGGAATTCAATTCCAAAGGAATTTAATTCTATAGTTTAAACATGCCCGATGTCAAGTAGGCTTGGGTTTGCCCAACAACCTGGTCTCGAAAAAGGACTCTCGTTCTTACTATATTAACGAAAGGAATTAGGTTTAATATTAATTGAGGGATTTGTTCCTTTTAGTGATTTCAATAAATGACATGCATAAAATCAATAAAACACAAAATTGATAATTATGGTAATAAAGCAATTACGTGGTATGGTTATGGATTTTATCCTAAATTAAGTTCTTTGAGCCATAAAAGAAATTAATATAGTTAACCATATGTGTTCATGCATGATTTAAGTAGAAGGTCGTACCTTCTCGCCTTGTTTTGGTTGCTATCTCCAAAATAAAATAATTTTATTCTTATCTAACCTATGTAAACTAATTATATAATTTCCTAAAGAGAGAAAATCTCGAGTTACATTCGATGGGAGTTACATGAGAAGAGAATTACACAAGAATTCTAGAGAAGGTAGGACACGCAGGCCCTATTTCATAAAAAAAAAAAACCAAAATTGTAAAATGCATGAACAAATATAATTAGTTTTAATCCATAACCATCCACCATGCCATTAATTATACTTAAACAAAATAAACATAAAATTTTTATTATTCCAAAATCACTATTTTGGAAAAATAAAACAAATTCTAAAATCAATATTTTAGAATAATACATTAATTTTAAAATTTCAAAATCACTATTTTAAAAATAAAACTGTTTGCTTCAAAACTAATTTTGAGAAAATGCTTTTGGGTCCCATCTCTCAACAAATGAGATTTTCTTTTTCAAAATTCTATTTTAGCAAAATTTATTAATTTCTAGAGTGGATGGAATGTCGCAAAACAGAGCAAAACCGGCGCCGGTTATGAGTCGGAGCTAGCACCGGCTGCGGTTTTGTTTTAAGAATATTTTTTTTAGAAACGATTTCTGGACGTCGCGAAACAGCAAGGAATTGGCGCCGGCTAAGAGCCAAAGCCGGCGCCAGCTGTAGTCGGGAAAAGGCAGCGATTTTCAGAAAATTTTCCAGAAATAATTTCTGGAGCCCTTATCTTCTGCAATAGTTTAGTGAGAACAATTCTCAGTAGAATTTTCAATTTTGAAGCTCAAAACAACAACCCCATTTATTAGTTTAAACAAAACAAAACAGAAAATTAAATTCACAAGATGAAACGAAAGGCAATAAACATGTTCAAGAAAACATTTTTCTGAAAAAAACCTTTCAGCACATAAAGAAAACATTTTTCAAAATATGTTGTAACCATTACACAAGCATTTTGTGCTACGAACCCAATCCACAATGCTCGAAAGAATTTCGACTCATGTGAAAATAATTTTCATTGTGAACAAAGACAAACACGAATACATGAAACAACTTTCACGTAAGGGAAAAACATGTCTGCAAACCACACATAGCATGGCTCTGATACCACAGTTAGGTATCTCATGTATATCATAAATGGCGCAGCGGAAATATAAGAACGAGATACCATCCTATGATCCACATATGTGTGGAAAATAAGACATAAGGAGAACAAAGGTAACAGCTTTACCTTTCTTCAAGTGTCTGAAAAACAAAATTTTTTCTTCTTTAAGTTGAGGCGCGATCCAGCAATCCTCTTGATCAAACACCACGAGAGTTAAATATCCAACCACTCTAATCATAGTGCGTGATTATTTCTAATAGAAATCTACACGGAGGATCACTCTCGAGCAGCAAGATATTTATATACTAGCATAAACCAAAGTGGCAGCTAGGGTTCTTTTTGTTTTTCAAGAAAAACGAGAGAGAGAGAAGTGAAAGCGTGTCATGTGTTGCCCTAAGATGTTTGGAGTGTTTCATGTGTTCACAAGCCAGTAGGAATCGTGCATATATCCCATATATTACACGAAAATCTCCTGCTAAAAATGCTCCGTCTGAGAATTCTAAAACAGTTAAAATTTCATAATTGTAATTGGAAACATCAAGTTTTCACAATTACAATTTGGATCATAAATTATAACTAATTATAATTTGGCCACAACAACTTCTCTTTCTCGCAATTAACCCCACTATGTTATCAAATAACATCTTGAGTATATAATCCTTTATTGTGTGTGACCTATTAGGTTTCCCAGTCAATTGGTAGCGAATACGAATTAATTCAAACGTCTTTGAGATTAATAATCCATAATTAATTAGAATTAATCACATCAATTCTAATCAAGATTGGTTTATTAATTCATCAATTAATAAACCCATATTCCCATATCATGAGTGGTATCTAGCAACACATCATGACCACCCAAGTGTCCAGGAAGTCAAGTGGCTTGACATGAACCCTTTAATAACAAACTATAGTGCAATTAACTCATTTCACCATACAATATCTCATTCGGTTTAGAGTACAGAATTAGTGCCAACTCCCTCTAGAATATATATTAATTTTGGCCCGAATTTAAAATTACTTGTACCAGGAACCCACTACTCTAGATATGTATCAATTGGAACTGTTTCTAATGCACAATCACCTTGGCCAAGGACTTCTCAAGTAGTAATTCCTACAAGTGGCTGTAAGATATTCGCCCCTACTATTAGGAGTGGTGAATCCTTTATTGACCCTCTCAACTACTTTTATTTACCTCACAATGTACAAAATATCCATTCCATAGGCGGTTCTCAATCTGGCTCCAGTGATTGGAATCAAAACTCAATGCTCAGCAAACAAAGTACTTTGGAGATCTCAAGTCTAAGGATACTTGCATGTTTGCTATATTGAGATTATATCATTGGCACTAAATAGTTATCCATGTGATTATCTCATAGCTAGGTCATCCAATGAACTTATTCCATTAACAAGCATTCATATGTTAACTTTGAGTATCTCAATACTCACGGATATGAGAACCACTGCCTGATCAAATCAGGAAGTGTAACACATGCTAGTCTTAATGCATTAATGATGTACAGTCTCATTAATACTACGACTAGGGACTATTTAAGTACTAACACTATACAGTATAGTAGGTATCTCATAACATGATCTCTATCGTGATTTCCTTAACACAGTATTGTACTAGGGACTTTATCTAACAGTTATTTACCTAAAAGTAAACAAAAGATACTATAAGATAAATAATGCATTTTATTAAAATAAAACGTGTCATACATAATGTACAAGTGATTGGCTCTAGGGCAAAACATTAACAGTTGGATCTTTCAATGCTATATTATAAGAAGGCTTTAGAGAATGGTGGTAATTTCTACCCTTCACCCTAATTCCAAAGGGGTAACTTGGTATTTGTAGATGGATTAAAAAGTAAGAATTTCTTGATCTCATCTTTGAGAACTTAAATACTAAGTTTAAAGGGGAATTTTATTTGCAAACATTCTTTTCAAGTGTTAAAAGGTGATTTCAAGTTTGATGTATTCTTTAGAGACCATGTGCACTTATATTTGTTTTAATTTAGTGAGAAAAATTGTTTCCATAAACCTTCTATTTTTCAAAAACCTCTCTTCTTTCTACATTCATCATGCCTATCTTCTATTTTAAGCTTTAATTTCTTATCAAAAGATTTGATTAGGAAGAATGATGAGTTGAAAGAGTTTTTGTTTTGTGTTTGGTTTTATTAAGTATTTTGATTTTCCTCTCCAAATATGGAAAACATTTTCCATCTTAAGTGTGGGGGAGTGAGTCCAGTCTTTATTTACTTTGTTAAGATTTTTATTAGTATGTTTCTTTAGTTTTCTTTCTTCTATTTAGGTGTGCTTTATTTTGCTTTTATTTTCTTTATGCTTTTATGTGTGTTTATGTTTTATAGATAGGAATAAAGTCCTCTTGAACAAGCCATTCTCTCTATTTCTAGCTTTCATATCTATTGGCGCTTTATTGCACTTGGGAAGTATTGCTTAAACTGTCTTCCCCTTTATTATTTTTGGTCCCTTTGGAGATGCTTTCTTTTGTTTATTTTTTTTGCCAATGAGGACATTGTCTAGTTTAAGTATGGGGGAGTGGTTTGGTGATATTCTTAGTCTAAGTTTTTATCAATTATCTTGTTGTTTTCTTGGTATTGAGCTATTTTGGAAAATTTTGGTTTAAAAGATTTTGATTGAAAATTACTTTATTGCAAGTTCCTTGAAAGTTTTGAATAGTTGAAGGTTTAAACGTTTGGAATTTTTGGAGCTAATTAGCAATGGAAGTATTGTCCTTTCTTCATTCTTCCTCCTTATTGATTTTGGTCTTCTTGGCTATACTTTTATTGTTATATCTTTGGCCATTAAGGACAATGTCCAGTTTAAGTGTTGCGGGGGAGGGGGGAATGAGGTTGAAGAAATATTTTTCGATATATTTTTCCATATCATTTTTGTGAAAATTTTTCAAAATTTTAGTGGTTTTCATTATTTAGCAGGGTTGTAATTCTTTTTCTTACTTAGATATGATTTTTTGTCATTCATTTGGTATATTTTTATGAAATTGGTTTGTTGGATTGGATATTGTCAAAACTTGAGAATTTTGATTAATCTTGTTTGTGCATTGGTGTTTGAATGATTATTTGACTCATTTTGCTTGAATATGGAAAATATGATGAATATGGGTAAAGTTTATTGGTTAACTCTTGTATTATGAATTTAAATTTTGCTAGCTTTGAGTTATGATGAGGAATGTGAGTTGATAAAAGATCTTTGAGAGGAAAAATTGTGGAAAAAATTGTGAAACATTCTTGAGGTGAAAATTGAAAACATGAGTTGTTATTGCCTATTTGAATATAAGGAAAAAATTATTTTTTCTTGATATTGGTGCTAATACGAATAGTGAAGAGAAATTCACTTTCTTGAGCCTATGAATTCCCTAAAGCAAAACAAAGAAAGAATTGTTTAGAGGAAAGTTGTTAAAAAAAAATAATAATAATGAGTGATGACTAAAAGGGGGCCATAACGGTGTTTGAAGAGAAATCCATGCACTTGAGGCTATTAATTCCCCAAGTCATTGAAACAAGTTTTGAGAAAAAAATTTGGAGTGTTTTCCTTTTATGCTAACTTGAGTTGTGCATTTTTTGGATTTATAGTGCTTGAGTTGGTAGATATCTTGACTTGTGTGATTCAAGTTATCTATATTTTAATTTGAAGGATGAAATAATTTTCTTAGATTAAGGTATGAACTTGATTAATTCGACTTCAAGAGTTTTTGTGATATCTTGTTAAATGTTTCAAAGTTTGCATTGTTTTCAAAAGGTATGAATGACAAGAGTTGTGTCTAAAGTTTGAAGGGGAGATATAATCTTTGCTATGGTAAAGAAATTTTTGTGTCTAAAGTTTGAATGGGAGATATAATCTTTGCTATGGTAAAGAAATTTTTGAATAAGAAAGAAATTGTGTTTTCTTAATGATTTTTCTTGATTAAAGTGTTTTGCTTGAGGACAAACAAAAGTTCAAGTGTGAGGGTATATGATAGAAGTTAAAATTACAATTATTTTCCTAGTTATTTAAGGTTGTTTTGTAATACATTTGTTGTAATAACTAGGCATATTCCTTTCAATTTAACATTTTGCTTGCAAAAAGTGTTTTTGACAAATTTGTGCAAATTTGAGTTGAATTCGAGCAAAAAGTGAACAATTCCAGAATGCACCAGGCGCCAGGCCCAACTAAAGGACCAGGCACTGAGTACATTTTGGTCAAGCGGAGGAAACTGAACCAACTTCAGGAAGATAACATAATAGACCTGGTGCCGGGCCAGGCAAGTGGACTAGGCACCGGGTCTATTCTATTTGGCAAGCAAAAATAGAGAAAAAAATCCAAAGGAAGAGCAGATTGTACCTATCACTAAGTGGGTTGAAGGTACCCGGCACCAGGCCCGCTTTGGAAGGCAAAAATTCTATGCACGAATTTAAGAATTTTCCAAAGATTTTAGTATTTTCTAATTCCTACTCGGCCAAGATCTCTCAAGCAACGAATTTAGCATCCAAAAGGACTATAAAAGCAAGAGAATATATAAGAGAATATATACATGTGGAGGTGGATCCAAGTAGCTAAAATTCCAATCACTCATTGAAAGAGAAATTTACCTAATCAATGAGGATTGTTCAAGAGAGTCTTGAAGGGTAAAGAAAGAGGCTTGTCTATGAGTTCTTTCTTTTATCTTTGTTTTCTTTTCCTTAAACAATAATGCACTCATTGTTTTTATTATAATTTAACATTATTTTTGGATTCATAATTTTGTGTTAATTTAGTTATTTGATCAATTCTTTATCGTCTATGGTATTTGGTTACTTGTTATCATTGGTTATTGATGTGAGTTCTTCTAATTGACTTATAAAAAATGATGTTAGGAGTTTCATTGCATTGATTTCATAATTGTCAACTCTAAATGGATTTGAATGATGAAGTTAGGATTTTAGAATTAAGTGATCAAAGATTAGATGATTTTGCCAAGGTGTCACTAGCTAATTTTATGGTTTTAAGGAATTGAGATTCATGTATATTTTTGTTAGGATGGCTTGATTGACAAATCTACTAATTGAATCAAACTATAATGATGAGCTTAATGTATGTTTTGGTTATGTTAGCTTGATTGACAAATCTGTTAATATTAATCAAAATATAGAATCCCATGGATTAACAAACAAAGTGGAATTTATCTGACTAGATTCATGACTTGACAAACAATTCAATTTTACTTTACATTCCTTCATGATGCCAAGATGATAATTACTTGAGAGAATTGCTATTTGCTTCATTATCATGTTTTCTAGGATAATTATCTAAATTGCATAATCCTATATCCTTGAGCTGTACATATATTTTTTTTCTTTTTATTCTTTTCTCACTTTATTTAGGTCAGTTGAACAATGAATAAAAAGTTATTAGTGTGTACTTATTCTTTTGTGGAACGATACTCGTTAATTCCCTATACTATGCTTGCAATGAGTATACTTGCTCGCATGTGTATTTTGGGATTAATATTTTAATTAAAACTTGACTAAGATGTGGATTTAAATTTGATGATTTTTATACACCCAAAATATATGCATCACAAGTCAAAGAGAAGGGTGATAAAAACCAAAAGGAATATGATAATACTTTCTTCATAAAAATATGCACGAACACTTAGGATTAGCCAAATTAATTTCCTTTGTGGCACAACGAATTTAATATAGTAAAGTCTATAACCAAACCACGTTATAATTTTTGCTATGGAAGAATATTTTTATATTATGCATGAAATGTTTGAGACTAGTAATTATTACAAATCCCTAAAATTAATATCAAACCTAATGCCTTCTATTAATATAGTAAGAACACAAGTCCTTTTTCAAGACCAAGTTGTTGGGCTAATCTAAGCCTACTTGACATTGAGCATGTTCAAGTTATGGAATTAAATTCCTGATTAATAGATTGGGTTTAACTAATTTCTTTATCCCTGTTGGACTAACCCAAGCATAAAGAATATTAAGGACAAGGTTGGGTTAACTTAAAGGCTTTAAGATTAAAATATGTTAATTACCCAATAATCCGGTAGTTACATTCGATGCAATTGGTATTGGACACCTATCATGGAATTTAATAGTAGCTTGTTAGGCAAACTCAAGGTTATTCTTGAGGAATTTGGATATCAGTCCACTAGGAAAGGTTCCAATGGGTTTTCCCGAATCAATAGAGGGCTATTTGTTTGAGTGAAAATAGTGGAATAATTATGCACTTAATTAAAGATCTAATTATTTGCATTACATATGCATATACATTTAGCTAATTTCTCTATCTTTACTTGCAAGTCATCTATATCATGTCAACCAACTTAAATTTACGTAGCACCTTGGAAACCAACAAACTTACTGAGTCAAATTTTTTGGACAAGTAGACAAACTTGAGAATTGTTCTCAAGTAAGAAAAGTTACTCTACGCGCTAGATGCTCTTATTCTGCCATCATCAACTCAAGACACTCATGTTGATGAGTATGTTGTCCACAAGAAGCTCAAAGTGGATAGTGACATAGCATCCTCTGTGATGTTGGCGTTAATGACCTCTGAATTACAAAAACAGCATGAGCATATGGATGCTTACTCAATTATTTTACATCTTCGAGAGTTGTTTGATACCCAAGCTAGAATGGAGAGATATGAGATCTCAAAACAACTATTTTGTTCTAAAATAGCTGAGGGTACTTCTGTGGCCATACACAGGTTGAAGATGTCAGGCTTAATTAAGAAGCTTGGGTCTTTTGAGTTTATAATGGACAATGAAATAAGTGTCGACTTAACTCTATAATCTTTACCAAATAGTTTTTCAAAATTTGTGATTAACTACCAGATAAACAAGATTAAGACTACATTAGCCGAACTAATCAATCCTCTGAAGACTGCAAATTCACCATGAAGAAGGAATCCAATGCAGTTATGATGGTAGAATCTTTTTCTTCTAAGAAGAAAGTTCCTAAGAAGAAGAAGAAGAAGAAGAAGAAGAAGAAGAAGAAGAAGGCTCCTACTAATCCCAAATGCAGCATAAAAAGAAGGAGGTAGCTGCCAAAGGCCCATGTCATCATTATGGCAAAATGGGCCATTGGAGGCTCAACTACAAAGCCTACCTAGCGACCATAAAAGAAAAGAATGAGAAGGAGAAGCTCGTGGGAACTTCTACTTCTACTTCTGGTATATTTATAATTGAGACAAATACTGCCTTTAAAAATGATATATGGGTATTGGATACTGGATATAGATTTCATTTATGCAACAACTTATAGGAACAAAGTGGTAGCAGAAGTCTTGAGAATGACGACGTGGACATACGTGTTTCAAATAGAGCAAAGGTTGCTGCACTTGCTGTGTGGAATTATGACCTACACTTGCCTTCTAGATTAGTCTTAGATCTCACAAACTATTTTTATGTACCAGTATTACTCAAGAACATTATCTCAGTTGCTTGTTTAGACATGAATGGATTTCATTTAATTTTTAAGGATAAAAGTTGTCCTTTTTCATTAAATGGTGTCCACTATGAAAATGCGACTTTGATAAATGGTTTGTATGTTCTAGACATGAATGATCACATTCTCAATATAAATAATAAGAAACCCAGAATAATAACTCAATCTCATCTTATTTATGGCATTATCGTTTAGGCTATATAAATAAGAATCGTATTTTTAAGTTATACAAACTTGGTGATTTATGGTCATTTGATTATGAAATATATAGCACATGCAAATCTTATTTACTTGGTAAAATGGTTAAAACTCATTTCTCTAAAAAAAGAGAAAGGGCCAAAGGGATGTTAGAACTTATACATACTGATATATGTGGCCCAATGTCTATACAAGAAATAGGAGGTTATCACTATTTCATAACTTTTATTAATGATTATTCACGATATGGATTTTTATATTCAATAAAATATAAATCTGAGGCATTTGACAAGTTTAAAGACTTCAAGAATGAAATAGAGAAATAACTTGGTGTAAAAGTATCAAGACTCTAAGATCCAATAAAAAAGGTGAATACTTAAGGCAGGAGTTTCAAGGTTATCTTAAAGATAATGAGATATTATCTCAATAGAATCTACTATATACACCTCAACATAATGGTGTATCTGAAAGAAGGAATTGAACCCTTCTAGACATGGTATGGACTATGATGGCTTTTGCAAACTTACCAAAATCATTTTGGGTTACGTACAATAGACTTTTGTTTATATTTTAAATTTGTTCTGTAAAAAATGATTGACACTACCCCATTTGAGCTATTCTTTGGTAAGAAACTAAAGTTATCTCACTTAAGAGTATGGGGTTGTCCCGCCTTTCTTAAAAAGCCACTGTCAAACAAACTTGAGAGTAAGTTTGATAAGTGTTTATTTGTTAGATATCTGAAAGAGTCATTTGGATATTATTCTATCTCTTTTTTGAAAATAAAGTGTTTATTTTGAAGTATACTCTCTTCTTAGAGAATGAGCACATGCTCAAATGAGACAGTGGGAGTAAAATTGAACTTAGTGAAGTTCAAGAAGAACAAACAAACATAGATCAAACTTCTGATCTGACATCTATTGAGAGAATAGATAAATTTTCATCTACACAAGAACCTCATAAGTTGAGTATAATATATGTGGCACCTGAGAGATACAAATTTCTCATAATTGACCACAATGGTGTATTACTCATAGATAAATATGAGTCTACTACTTATAAGGATGTTTTGAATAGTTTAGAATCTGACAAATGGCTTGAAGTCATGAAGTCAAAGATGGATTCCATGCATGATAATTAAGTATGAATTTTGGTTGATCCACCAAAAGGAATCAAATCTATTGTGTGCAAATGGGTTTTCAAAAAGAAAACTGACATGGTTGGTAATGTAGTTACCTATAAAGCATGACTGGTTACTAAGGGTTATTATCAACATCATGTATTGACTATGATGAAACCTTCTCCCTAGTTGCTATATTAAAATCCATAAAAATACTCTTAGCACTTGCCACCCATTATGACAATGAGATCTGGCAAATAGACATGAAAATAGCTTTCCTAAACAAAAATCTGATAGAGGAAGTGTATAGAATACAACCTGAGAGATTCACATCAAATAATAGCAGAAAAGGTCCATTTATAGACTTAAGTAAGATTTTAGAAGTCGAAACATTCATTTTGATGAAACAGTCAAAGAGTTTGGTTTCATTCAAAATATGGATGAACCTTGTGTATACAAAAAGGTTAGTGGGAGTGCAATTGTTTTCTTGTTGCTTTATATAGATGACATATTGTTAATAGGAAATAATGTACCTATCCTTCAATTAGTAAAAGTTTGGTTGCCCAAGATATTCTCAATGAAAGACCTTAGAGAAGCAACCTATATCCTTAGAATAAGGATCAATAGAAGTAGAAAAAAAATTGCTAGGTCTTTCACAGTCTATATATATAGACAAAATACCAAAAAAGTTTGGCATGGATCAATCCAAAAAGAGATTCTTACCCATGTCTTATGGGGTAATCCTTTCAAAGTCAATGTTTGCAAAGACACAAGTTGAAAGGGATCACATGAGTAAGATTCCATATATCTTGGCAATTAGATCTATCATATATGCTATAATATGTACTAGACCCTGATGCATCGTATGCTCTCAATTTATTGAGCAGATACCAATCTGACTCTGCTGAGGGTCATTGGGCAACTATGAAGAATATCTATAAGTACTCGCGAATGAGTAAGAATGTATTATTGGTATATGGAGAAAGTGATTTGAAGATAAATGGGTATACTGATTCCAATTTTAAATCTGATAAAGATTATTTTAAATCATAATCTGATTGCATATATAAGTTGTGAGGAGGGTAATAAGTTGGAAAAGTTCCAAACAAGATACTATTGTTGACTCAATAAATGAAGCTGAGGTCATAGTCACTTCTGAAGTAGCTAAGGAAGCAGTTTGAATCAAGAAGTTCGTCATGGAGCTTGGAGTGGTTCCTAGAATTTCTAAACCAATATCTCTATATTTTGATAACAATGGAGCTATTGCACAAGTGATATGATCTTGGAAGCTCCAATTTGCAATTTGAAGCTCAAAATCAGGAGACATAATTCAAGACTAGAACCCTAGGTAAAACTAGCTACTTAGAACCTAAAATCTAATGAACTAAGCCAATTAAATAAACACCCAAACACCCCTAACTCAAGAAGGATCAAGAACAAATGAGATAGGAAGATTTAGTCAACCAATTGAAATCCTAAAAGAGACAAGATTCTTAGGTTGGACCAAAGCCTAAACGAAGTCTTGATTGATTTGGGAATCACCCAAGAGAAACACCCTCAAGAACTCTCTTTAGAGAGAACAAATGATTTCTCCATTCAAATATCCAAAATTTGTGTTGACAAGAGCTATAATAGCCTATATATATAGATATCTTACCCTAAACTAATTAGCAAACTAATCATAACCATTAAATGGACTTAATACAAGCTTTTAGGCCCTATTACATGCTTTAAAATAGGTTAAAACATAATAAAAATCGTGAAAATTAAATTACAAGTGTAAAAGGTTGAAAACGAGAAAAATAGTAAAAAATCAGGATTTGCCTGATTTGGGTTGGCGCCGGCTTAGGGCCAGTGTCGGTTGGGCTCTAGGCACCTTCTCTTCTTTTGTTGCACTTCTATCCCAACTCATTTGAGCTCTATTTTTTTTTTCCATATGTTCCATTAATCCTCCAAAATAAAATGTTGATCAGTTTGAGTTCCTCTTGATACTCTATTAGCCTTTAATTCTTGTTTAAAGGTTGGCTTGATCCTCCACATGGATTGTTGCTTGTGTTATATGTCTTTTGGCCCTTCCTTTACTATCCATCTATTCACAATTTTCTTGGACCTGGGTTTGTTGAATTTGTTGTCTTAAAAATTCCCTTGAATTCTCTTGAATATTGTTCTCACCTATGGAACCATGAAGTGTGATTTTGTCCTTTTTCTCCTTTCTTGAAAATGGCCTTTGTTAGTGTTGTACCCTAGAGGCAATCACTTATACCATGTATATTGCATAATAATTAATAAAAGAGACATTCTTTATCTTTTAGTTTGATTGTTACATCTAAATATGCGTATATATTGTTTGATAAAGTCTCTAATACAACACAATATTAAGAAAAATCATGATAAAGATCATGATGTTAGATTCCTACTATACTATGTAGTGTTTGTTCTTGAATAATCCCTAGTCATAGTATTAATGAGATGAGATATTATTAATACGCTAATACTAGTACATGTTATATCTCTTGATTGGATCAAGCGGTGGTTCTCATAACCATGAGTACTGTATACTCAGGATTAATATATGGATGCTTCTTATATGAACAAGTTTATTAGATGACCTAGTTATGAGATAATCACATGGATAAGCTATTGAGTATCAGTGATAGAATCTCATTATAGAAGTGTCCAAGTATCCTTAGACTTGAGATCTCTAAGGTATTTTGTTTATCGAGTATTGTACTTTGATTCTAATCTTTGGAGTCTTACAAGGACCGTCTATGGGATGGATATTAGATACAATGTAAAGTAAATAAAAATAGCTTAGATGGTCAATAAAAGATTCACCACACCTAATAGTAGGAGAGTATATCTCAAGGCCACTTGTAGAAATCATTACCCATGAAGTCCTTGGCCAAGGTAAATATGTGTTGGAAATAGTTTCAAATTTGATACATATATCGAGTAATGGATTTCTTGAACAAGTACTAAAATATTCGGGCTAGAATTAATAATATTCTGGATGGAGTTGGCACTAATTCCATGCTTTAGACCGAATGAGATATAGTATGGTGAAAGGAGTTTATTGCACTGGTTATTTGCTATTGAAAGGTTCACGTCAAGCAAGGTGATCAAGTGTCATTGTTTGATGTCACTCTTGATATGCTAAATATGAATTTATTAATTATAGAATTAATAAATTAATCCAATATTTTATTTAGGATTATTAATTCTAAAGCTGTTAGAATGAATTCATATTATGCTACCAATAAGACCAGGAAACTTAATGGGTCACACACAATAAAGGATTGAATGCTCAATATATATTATTTGATAATATTATGGGGGTTAATTAAGAGAAGAAAATATATTTATAAGTGAAGTATAAGTTTGTCATAATTCATGGGATTTGGTTGCAATTATATAAACTTCAAGAGCCCAATTGTACACATTAGATCTTGAAAGAGTTAATTGCAATTAACATAAATCATAAATCTATAAGTCTGGAAAACATTCCCTATTGTGTGGAAGAAAAAACGTTGGAAAAACAGAGTGAGAGGGGCGGACGTTCTTCTCTTCCTTCTTTCTTTTTCTTTTCCAATTAAAACCTAGTTGCTCCTTTTCTACTAGCACAGATTTGAGCAGGCTTGTGAGCAATTCAACCTTGTGTGGATTACTACCAGAAACAATCCTACTCTTAGATTGTAATAGCATAAAGTGGATGATCAAAGTAGAGGAGTTAGCATAAGAAAAGTTTTTTATTTTCTGCCCTCGAAGATAATCTTCATTTCCTTCCTCTATTCATAGTTTAATTACAAACACGTGATCTTTGGACATGGATTTTATAGTAATTTCTGCTGCGTTCTTATTTGATAAGCCTGATGAAATCCCAACAGTAGTATTAGAGCCTTCATGTTTGTGTTTTAATGGGTCTTTAATCTCTTTGAAAAAATTTCTGATCATGTAACTCTATGATCATGGTGATTGTATGTCTACTACTTTGTATAGCGTGTCTGGGTTTTCTGGTTTGAGTGTCTGGATCATTGAAAAATGGTTGGGAAGTTGTTTCCATATGGGTCTCTGTTTTAGCGTAAGATTTTCTGCAATCAAGCTTTTGATTCAACAATTTAGATTATTATTTAAATTGTGATGTGGATTACAGTTGGTTGTTAATATTGATTAACAATGCTTGATATCAAAATTGTTTCAAACAGTATGAAAATCATATTGTTGTTCATGGAAAATTTACAGTAAAATTCTAGGAAGAAGATGAACGGTGATTTTTTGACCTCTAAAGTATACCTGGCGCTGGGTACATTCAACCCACCTAGCGCCAGGTACAATTCATTCTTCCCCCATGCGTGCCTCCAGAGCAAACTTGGCGCCGGGTACGTTCGACCAACATGGAGCTAGATGCACTCTATTCCAGCACTGTTTTGTAAAAAAAATAATCAATTTTTTAATATTGAGAATATTGAGAATAGGTTCTAATAATGATTAGAATTTATTTGAAATCCATGATTTTGGATAAAAATATTTTTAAAATTACATGTAGGACCTACAATTTTCTAAAAATTTGATTTCGGCTCAAAACTTTTCAAAATTTGATTTTGGACCTAGGTTTCTCCAAAATACTGATTTTGGATGTATCATGCTATATTTTAAGCACATTTTATTGGCATGGTAGATGGTTATAGATTAAGACCAAACTTATCTGTTCATGCATCTTTATCACTTTATTTTAATTATATAGGGCCCGCTGTTCTGCCTTATCTCAAATTGTTGTGTAACTCTCTTCTCATCTAACTCCCCTCCAATGTAACTCAAGGCTTCTTCTTTTTATAAATTATGTAATTAGTTTATATAGGTTAGATTGAGGTAGAATTTAATTTTACAAGATTTTGAAGATGGCAGTCAAAATGAAGCGAGATGATAAGACGTTCTACCTAAATCATACATGAACACATACGGTAGATCATATTAATTTCCTTGATGGCTCGAGAAAATTAATCTAGAGAGTCCATAACCAGGCCATGTAATTGTTTATTACCATGTTTATCAATTTATGTTGCTTATTAATAAATTGAATGCATGCCAAACATTGAGACAACTAAAAGGAATAAATATCTCAAATAATATTAAATCCAAAGCCATTAATATAGTAAGAACGAGAGCTCTTTTTGGAGACCAGGTTGCTGGGCATACCCAAGCCTACTTGACATTGAGTATGTTCAAGTTATAGAATTCAATTCCTGATTAGTAGGTTAGGTTTAACTAATTTCTTTATCCTAGTTGGGCTAACCTATGCATAAAGAATATTAGAAACAAGGTTGGGATAGTATTAAATACTTTAATGATTAAAAGATGTTAATCATCCAATAATATAGTAGTTACATTTGATGTAATTGGTATTGGATACCTACCACTGAATTTAAGAGTAGCTTGTTGGGCAAACCCAAGGTCATTTTTAAGGAATTTAGATGCTAGTCTTCTAGGAAAGCTTCCAACGGGCTTTCCCGAGTCAATAGTAGGGGCTATTAATTTAAGTAAAATAGTAAAATAAAAATGCGCTTAATTAAAGACCTAATTACTTGCATATCATAAGCATATAGCGTTCTAATTACTCTGTCTTTAAATCTAGGTCGCTTGCATCATGTCGACAAACCTAAACCTACATAGCATCTTGGAAATAAATAAGCTCACCGAATCAAACAATTTGGATTGGCATAGAAACTTGAGAATCGTTCTCAAGTCAAAAAGTTGCTCTACGTGCTAGATGTTCCTATTCTGCCACCTCCAGCCCAAGATGTTCCGTTGATGAGCATGCTGTCCATAAGACACTGAATTATTTATTATGCTAGCGTCAAAGACTCTTGAGTTACAAAATAGCATGAACATATGGATGCTCAAACCATTATTTTCCATCTTAAAGAGCTTTTTGATAAACAAAATAAAACTGAGAGATATGAGATCTCTAAGCAACTATACGTTTTAAGATGGTTAAGGGTGCTTCAATGGCCACTCATGGGCTGCAAATGTTGGGCTATATTGAAAAGCTTGGGTCTCTTAGTTTTGTAATAGATCACAATTTAAGTATTAACTTAATTCTACAATCATTATCAAGTAGTTTTTCACAATTTGTGATTAAATACCATATGAACAATATTAAGACCACTATACTTAAGCTTATCAATTTGCTTAAGACTGCTGAATCATCCATGAAGAAGGATGATAAGACGATTTTGCTAGTAGGTTCTTCATCTTCTAAGAAGAAAGTTCCCAAGAAAAAAAAAGAATAATCCTACCAAGGCCAAATGAGGTGTGAAGAAGAAGGAAGCAGCCACTAAAGGTCCATGTCATCATTGTCACAAAATGGGCCATTGGAGGTACAATTGCAAAGCCTACTTGGAGACCATGAAGGAAAAGAAAGAGAAGGAGAAGCTTGGAAGCACTTCTACTTCTGCTCCTGGTATGTTTATGATTGAGATTAATACTACCTTTAGTAATAAGATATAGGTATTGAATACCGGTTGTGGATCTCATTTATGCAATAATTTGCAAGGACTAAAAGACAGTCGAAGGCTGGAAAATGGTGATGTGGACCTGCGAGCTGCAAATAGAACAAAATTGCTGCACTAGGTGTGGGGACCTATCATCTTAATCTACCTTCTTAATTAATTTTAGAACTTCGAAAATGCTATTTTGTAGCAGTTTTATTAAAAAACATTATCTCAATTGCTTGTTTAGACTTGTTTGAATTTCATTTAAATTTTAAGAATAAATATTGTTCTTTTTCATTAAATGATATCCATTATGGTTCTACAACTTTGGTTAATGGTTTATATATTCTAGACATGAATAATTCAATTCTCAATATAAATGTAAAGAAACAAAGAAAAAATAACTCAATCCCATCTTACTTATAGCATTATCATTTAGGCTATGTAAATGAAAAACATATGTCTAAGTTATTCAAAATGGGTGACTTGGGGTCATTTGATTATGAATCATATGACCTCATGCGAATCTTGTTTACTTGGTAAAATAGCTAAAATTCCATTTTCTGGAAAAAGACAAAAGGCTAAAGAGTTATTAGAGCTAATACATACAGATGTATGTGGCCTAATGTCTATACAAGCAAGAGGAGGTTATCACTACTTTATAGCCTTCATCGATGACTATTTACAATATGTGTATTTGTATTTAATAAAATACAAGTTTGAAGCATTTGACAAGTTCAAAGACTTCAAGAATAAAGTAGAGAAATAACTTGGCAAAAATATTAAAACTCTTAGATCCGATCGATGAGGTGAATACTTAAGCCAAGAGTTTATAAGTTATCTTAGAGATAATGAGATATTATCTCAATGGACTCCACCATATACACCTTAATATAATGGTGTATCTAAGAGAAGGAATCGAACCCTTCTAGATATGGTACGAACCATGATGGCTTTTGCAGAGTTACCAAAATCATTTTAGGGATATGCACTAGAGACTGTTGTTTATATATTAAATGGAGTTTTGTAAAAAACGGTTGATACAACTCCTTATGAGCGGTTCTTTGGAAGAGACCAAAGTTATCTCATTTAAGGATTTAGGGTTACCCTACTTTTGTTAAATGGCTAATGTCAGACAAACTTGAAAGTAAGTCTGACAAATGTTTGCTTGTTGGATACCCGAAAGAGTCCTTCAGATATTACTTCTATCTTCCTACTAGAAATAAAGTTTTTTTTTCAAAACATGTTGTTTTCTTAGAGAAGGAGCACATGTTTAAAGGAGATAATAGTAGCAAGCTTGAACTTAGTGAAGTTCAAGAATAACAAACAAATATTGATCAACCGTCTGAACCCACACCTATTGATGAACTTTCAAGCACACAAGAGCCTCGTAGGTCGAGTAGGATACGAGTGGCGTATGAGAGATATGGGTTTTTTATAAGTGATCACAATGACATATTTCTCATAAAAGATGGGCCTACTACTTACAAGAACGTTCTGAATAGTTCAAAATCTAACAAATGGCTTGAAGCTATGAAGTCAGAAATGGATTCCATAAATGACAACTAAGTATGGACTTTGGTTGATCCACTCGAAGGAATTAAGCCTATAGGGTGCAAATGGATTTTCAAGAAGAAAAATGATATGGATGGTAATGTGGTTATCTATAAGGCACGTCTAGTTGCAAAAGGTTATCAATAACAGTAAGGTGTTGACTATGATGAAATTTTTTCACCAGTCATTTTGCTAAAATTCATAAGAATACTCCTAGCACTTGCCATTCATTATGACTATGAGGTTTGGCAAATGGATGTGAAAATAGCTTTCCTTAATGGAAACCTGATCGAGTAAGTGTATATGACACAACCTAAAGGTTTCACATCCAAAGATGGCACCAAAGTTTGCAAGTTGTAAAGGTCTATCTATGGACTTAAACAAGCATCTAGAAGTTATAACATCCATTTTGATGAGATAATTAAAGACTTTAGTTTCATTCAAAACAAAGATAAACCTTATGTGTATAAGAAGGTTAGTAGGAGTGCAGTTGTTTTCTTATTGCTTTATGTAGATGACATATTACTAATAGGAAATGATATTTCCGTTCTTTTATCTATAAAGATTTGGTTATCCAAGATGTTCTCTATGAAATACCTTAGAGAAGTAACTTATATTTTGGGAATAAGGATCTATAGAGATAGATTAAGGAGGTTGCTAGTTCTTTAGCAGTCTATATAAATAAAGTGTTGAAGAAGTTTAGCATAGATCAATCCAAAAGAAGATTCTTACCTATGACACATGGAGTAAGCCTTTCAAACTCGATGTCTCCAAAGACACAAGTTGAAAGGGATCATATAAGTAGAATTTCATATACTTCGACAATTGGATCTATCATGTAGGTTTTGATATATACCAGACCCGATGTACCATGTGCTTTTAGCTTGATGAGCAGATACGAATCTAACCCTAGAGAGAGTCATTGGGTGGCTGTAAAGAATATCTTCAAGTACTTACGAAGGACAAAGGATGTATTCTTGGTATATGGAGATGGTGATTTGCAAGTAAGAAGGTATACTGATGCTAGCTTTAAGTTCGATAAGGACGACTACAAATCACAATCTGGCTGCATGTTCATGTTAGGTGGTGGGGTAGTAAGTTGAAAAAGTTCCAAACAAGAGACTACTGCTGACACAACAGCTGAAGCAGAGTACATAGTAGCTTCTAAAGCAGCTAAAGAAGCAATATGGATCAAGAAGTTCATCACTGAACTTGGAGTGGTGCCTAGCATTGTAGATCTAATACTTTTGTATTGTGAGAACAATAGAGCTATTACATAAGCAAACAAACCACGGTCTCATCCACGATCCAAGCATGTACTTAGAAGCTATCGTCTGATTAGAGAGATTATAGATAGGCGAGTTATAAAGATAGATAGAATTTTCACAGATCAGAACATAGCTGATCCACTCACTAAAGCACTTTTCCAGAAGAAACATGATAAACATGTTCAGTCATTTGGTATTCGATATATGAATGATTGACACTAATGTAAGTGGGAGATTGTTAGTGTTGTCTCTTACAGGCAATCACTTGTACCACGTATATTACATAATAATTAATAAAAAAGACATTCTTTATCTTTCAGTTAGATTGTTATATTTGAATATGCTTATAAACTGTTTGATAAAGTCTCTAGTACAACATAGTGTTAAGAAAATCAAGATGTGAGATTCCTACTACACTAAGTAGTGTTCGTACTTGAATAATCTCTAGTCATAGTATTAATGAGATGAGACATTATTAATACGCCAAGACTAGAACATGTTATATTCCTTGATTAGATCAAGCAGTGGTTCTCATAACCGTGAGTATTGTGATACTCAAGATTAATGTGTAGATGCTTGTTATATGAACAAGTTTATTAGATGACCTAACTATAAGATAATCACTTAGATAAACTATTGAGTGTCAGTGATAGAATCTCATTATAGCAAGTGTCCAAGTGTCCTAAGGTATTTTGTTTATCAAGCATTGTACTTTGATTCTAATCTTTGGAGTCTTACAAGGACTGCCTATGGAATAGATATTGGGTACAATGTAAAGTAAATGAAAATAGCTCAAAGGGTCAATAAAAGATTCACCACACCTAATAGTAGGAAAGTATATCTCAAGGCCACTTGTAGAAATCATTACTCATGAAGTCCTTGGCCAAGGTAAATATGTGTTGGAAATAGTTCCAAATTTGATACATATATCAAGTAATGGATTTCTTGAATAAGCACTAAAATATTCGGGTTAGAATTAATAATATTCTGGATGGAGTTGGCACTAATTCCATGCTTTAGACTGAATGGGATATAGTATGGTGAAAGGAGTTTATTGCACTGGTTATTTGCTATTGAAAGGTTCACGTCAAGGAACTTGAATTTTTTGACTTTTGGGTCATCAAGTGTCATTGTTTAATGTCGCTCTTGATCTGTTAAATATGAATTTATTAATTACAAAATTAATAAATTAATCCTATATTTTATTTAGGATTATTAATTCTAAAGCTATTAGAATGAATTCATATTATGCTACCAATAAGACCAGAAAACCTAATGGGTTACACACAATAAAGGATTGAATGCTCAATATATATTATTTGATAATATTATAAGGTTAATTAAGAGAAGAAAATATATTTATAGGTGAAGTATAAGTTTGTCATAATTCCTGGGATTTGGTTGCAATTATATAAACTTCAAGGGCCCAATTATAAACCTTAGATCTTGGAGGACTTAATTGCAATTAACATAAATTCTAAATCTATAAGTATGGGAAATGTTCCCTGTTGCATGGAAGAAAAAACATTGGAAAATAGAGTGAGAGGGGCTGACATTCTTCTCTTCCTTTTTTCCTTTTCTTCTCCAATTAAAACCTAGCTACTCCTCTTCTACTAACATAGATTTGAGTGGGCTTGTGAACGATTTAACCTTGTGTGGATTACTACTGGAGATAATCCTATTCTTGGATTATAGTGGCGCAAGGTGGACGATTGAAGCAGAGGAGTTGGCGCAAGAAAAGTTTTTTGTTTTCTGCCATAGAAGGTAATCTCCGTTTCCTTCCTCTATTCCCGGTTTAATTGTAAACACGTGATCCTTGGGCATGGATTTCATAGTTATTTCCACTGCTTTCTTATTTGATAAGCACGATGAAATCCCAATAGCCTTCATGCCTAAATTTATTCCTATCATTTTCCCCTTCTTGAAGATGATTTGTCTTTGAATCGATACATGCATTACAATACAAACAAGACATTTTGTGTGAAGGCCAAACTTTTGGCTTTAGATCCTTACCAACTCTTTTGTTTTCTCTCTTCTCAACCCAAGCTCTCAACCTTATTTTACCCCCACTCATTTTCTTTTTCTCAGCCTCTTATTTAGCTCTCTCTTGCACCACTTTACTTTGTGTGTGCCGTTCTCCATGCTTTCTCACTCTCCTCTCTTTTCCTTTTACCTCAAGTTCTTTTATTTCACATTCTTTTGTCTCTTCCCTCTTCTCTCTTTAGCTGTCTCTCTCTTCTTTCATCTTCTCTTCTGTCTTGCTTCTTTTTTCCTTTCTCGTAATTTTCCCTCTCTTTTTGTTCTCTTTTCTTTTTATCTTCCTCCCTCAAAATATTTGATCTTTTACAATCTCACTTGGAGGTATGCGACAAAGTGTGAATTTCCTTCCATCCTTGTGCAAGCTGTAACTGTTCTTTTTCCCATAGTGAACAATCTCTCTCATATAGCCAAGGCCTTCCCAACAATATATGCCCAACATGCATGGGAAACACACACATACCAACTCATCTTTATAACCCCCCATGACAATTGTAACCTTAACTTATTTGATCACTCTTACTTCACTACAATTGTTCAACCATTGAAGCTTATAAGGTTTTGGATGTTTTAAGGTCTCCATTCCCAATTCCTCCATCAATGTAGCACTAATCACATTTTTACAACTCACTTTTTCAATAATCATGCTACATGGTTTCTTTTTGATTTGGCACCTTGAATAGAAAATATTTTCTCTTTGTAAATCCTCTTTTCCTTCAACCACAAAAGCTTCAACAACTTCTCTTATAACACCAATTAATGCACATGATCTCTCAAGTGTATTCCCATCTCTTCCATTCACTCTATCGCCTGCACTAGATTTGGTGTCATTTTGTGAAGTTGAACTAGATGTTTCATTCTTATTAACTTCACATGTTCTCATTTTCTCGTGCATAACTTCTAGCCAAGTCTTCTTTTTCTCCTCCTGTGGATGTGAGCTTTCTCCTACTTCATAAATACTTGAAGTAGTTTTAGGATCTTTATCCACAGCACGCATTTGCTCATTCTCCACCTCATTCCTTAAATTCATTGGCTTTTCAACAAATTCTATACTCTTATCCTCAATTTCTTCTTGCTCATCCTCCTCCTTCACTCCTAAGGAATATAACTCATCCTCTAGAAATAATAGAATATTGTAGAACTCCTTAGTCACCCCTTTTGTTGAACTCAATTGATCCACTTCATCTCATTCGTCATCACTAAGCTCCTTATTAATCTCATCAACATTTTTCTCAACTTTTTCATGCTTTTCCTCATCCTTTTGATTAGGTAACTCTTGGCCTTTGGCTTCCCTTTCTGGGTTCTTATTCTTCTCAGATTTATGAATGTCATTTTGCTCCTTAGAGGACTTCCATTAACAATCAAATGAATTGTTTCCATAGCCACTACAATGCTCATAAGGAATTGCACTACCTTTTTGCAAATCAAAACTTCTTATTTGATCATTCAATCTTGGGCAATCACATATACTATAACTATATTTCCAACAAGTAGAGCAAATATAATTTTATTTTCTCCACATTCCTCCTTTTGTAAAATTTCGCATTGTACTTCCCTCACTATGCTTAGAAGTTCTTGGACAATTATAGGACATGTGAGCAAAACTTCCACATATTTTTCAGTCATCGAGTACAAACCGTTCCCTCGTCAAATCTTTCATCTCTTCCCAAAAAATCACCGTTTGATACCCATTTCTCCTTCTTTGTGCATTCATTTGCTCCAACAATTCTAAATCATTTTTGGAGAACCCCATTAATGCCCAATTCACTTTGTTTCTTCTACTACACTTAAAGAATTTAAAAAAAATTTCCATTCTCATTTCCTATCTATAGTACTCCCTCAAATTTCTCTTCCCAAGGAATGGAGGTATCAACTTCTCATTGCACTTCAACTCCCTATTATCCACATCCTCCTTCCTTCTTTGTAATCTACTCTTTAAATGTTTTTGTACTCCTTCCACATAAATTCCCTCAAATTATTTTTCATTTTCCAAATGGTCTCTTTCACATCTATCATAATCCTTTCCAATTGAACTTAGCCCTTCGTCATGTTCATCCAAATAAGACTCGTCTCTACAATTAAGCAAATTCTTATGATCATTTTCATTTCCCTAATAATTTTCCTCATAGTCATATTCATGTTCTTTATATCCCCCATAATTACTTTCGTTGGAACAAGACTTCTCATCAGAGTCATACCCTTCACTATCATTCCAACTAACCATTGTGAATTTTCTTTCAAGAAAAGTACCTGCAAAATTTAGGTAGAAAACATAAGAAAAATTCATCACTTCATTCCTTCAAGTGTTTGCACTCAATTTTTAGTGGTCACTCTTCATTCGTGTTTGCACCCTTCTTGGCTTTTATTACAATAAGCTCACCCTCTTTTCTTTTCTTTCTTTTTTTCAATACTCAAATCCTCAAAGATTTCTTCCCAAAATAACCTCCTTAATTGCTTATGAATTAGTCCAACTAGACAACTCAAGACAACCCTCTAAGGACAACCAACTATGGGTCTTAGGGGAATTAAATTCAAAACTTGATGATTACTAAGCAAACTCTACAAGGGATCACATTCACAAGACAATAAGAGATAAGACTTTAGAGTAGATGTTGGTCAACTAATTCTTAACTCAAGTGTCTCAAGAAAGCTTAATTCTAGGACTTTAATCCATTAATCCTCAAGAGTTATGATATGAAAATTTAACGCAAGTGAAAGATGTAAGCTAAGAACTCTTACAACGAGTGTAAAGTCATTTAAGCATTTCATTAAACATTTGGTATGCAATGAGAAAATTGCATGGAATCAAGAATTCTTGGCAATAAGACATCACCACAACCTCAAGAAAACAAATTCAACAATTAAAATTCACAAAAGATAAAGATAGCACTAGAACTCTTCAAAATTCAAAGGCTAGTGATATGGCAATGTATGCACCAACAATTTTTCCAAACTATATCATAGAACACAATGACCAACAATTTTCTACCAGTAACAAAAGGATAATTCTTACTCAAAATAAGTTACCAAGCAAGAAAATTATTGGAATTCATCATAAGAAGCATTTGGTAGTCATATTTGCACAATCACAAGTCATAGAAGCAACATATCAAGCACCTTCTATGCAAGCTCGTAACTCAAGCTACACTAAAATTTTCTTCCTTTTCACAGCCCCAAAAACTCAAAATTCACAATAAAAATCAATCCCCAATATTTATATTAACATCAAGGAACAATTTCAAAAAACTTGAATTTTACAACCCCCAAAATTAGTATGAAAATGAGTAACGAGATTTTTTTTTTTTTTTTTTGGTTCTTACAGCAAATATACTCAATAAACTTCAAATTTTCTGCACTTTAACACTTCAAATAGCTATCCAATCATCAACCAAACATGTAGGTTCAATTTCACAACAAACCAATGGCATAATTTGAAGTTCTTGACATTCAAAAATAGCAAGCAAAATAGTTACAGGATTAAGAAATTGCACCAACATTTTTCCACTTGTTTGATTTCAAAATCCACACATATTCATGCCAAATGATTCTTCAAACATCATACCAACATATAAGATCAATTTAACATCAAGTCCATGGCATAATTTTGAGTTCTAAGCATTCAAAAATAGCACCCAATAAAGTGACAAAATTTTGAAAAATTTCACAAATACTTGAAGAGATTGTACATTTGCTAAAAGAAAGTTATGTTAATTAGAATCAACACAAGTTTGTACTGATACCAAACTCTTGATATGATCTTAGAAGCTCCAATTTGAGATTTGAAGCTCAAAATCAAGAAACCTAATTCAAGACTAGAACCCTAGGTAAAACTAGCTACCTATAACCTAAAATCTAATGAACTAAGCCAACTAAATCAATACTCAAACACCCCTAACCCAACACAGATCAAGAACAAATGGGATGAGAAGATTTAGGCAACCAATTAAACTTCTAAAAGTACCCTAGATTAGCTAGAAATCTAAGGCCCACTTTAAAAAGAACAATGATCTATCCTAAGAAGATTAGAGACTAGATTCTTAGGTTGGAATAAAGCCTAAGAGAAGTCTTAATTGATTTGGAAATCACCCAAGAGAAACTTCCTCAAGAACTCTCTCTAGAGAGAACAAATGATTTCTCTATTCAAATATCCAAAAGTTATTTTTACAAAAGCTATAATGGCATATATATATAGATACCTTGCCCTAAACAAATTAGCAAACTAATCCTAACAATTAAATGGTCTTAATATAAACTTTGAGACCCTATTACATGCCTTAAATTAGGTTAAAACATAATAAAATTGTGAAAATTAAATTACAACTGTAAAAGGTTGAAAACAAGAAAAATAGTAAAAACTCTAGATTGGCCTGATTTAGGTTGACACCGGCTCTAGCATATTTAGCCGGTGTCGGCTTGATTTTGTCCAGGATAGAATCGAGCCAGCTTAGTGCCGGTGCTGGTTCCATTATTCTTGGTTGACTCTGGTTTGGCTCTGGGCGCCTTCCTCTATTTTGTTGCACTTCTATCTCGGCTCATTTGACCTCCATTTCTTTTCTATGTGTTCCTTTAACCCTCCAAATAAAATGTTGATCAATTTGAGGTCCCTTGATACTCCATTGGCCTTCAATCCTTGTTTAAAAGTTGGCTTGATCCTCCACATAAATTGTTGCTTGTGTTGTGTATCTTTTGGCCCTTCCTTTACTATCCATCTCTTCACAATTTTCTTGGAATTGGGCTTCTTAAATTTGTTGTCTTGAAAATTCCCTTGAATCCTCTTGAATATTATTCTTACCCATAGAACCGTGAAGTGTGATTTTGTCCTTCTTCCCCCTTCGTGAAAATGGCCTTTATGCCTAAATTGTTTCCTATCAACAAGTAGAGGAGCTACGGTCTCACAAGTGATCCAAGCATATACTCAGGCATTTTTATTTTATTTGGGAGATCATAGATAGACAAGATGTAAAGATAGAGATAGTTCCCACTGATGAAAACATAGTGACCCACTTCCTAAAGTACTATCCCAGAAGAAACTTAATAGACATTTTAAATCATTCGGTAATAGACACATGAATAATTGGCTCTAGAACAATTATGAGTTTATTAGTATTATGCCTTAGAAGCAATCACATAGATTTTGTATGTTGCACATTTATTTAATAATACAAGGCATTTTTTATCTTTTCGTTTGTTTTATTTCTACTTTCATGTGAATATAACTATTAGATATAGTCTCAAATGCAACACTGTGTTAAGCAAATCATGATATAGATCATTATGTGAGGTTTCTACTACACTGAACAGTGTTTATACTTAAATTATCCCTATTCATGCTATTAATGAGATATGACATCATTAATACGTTAAGACTAGTACGTGTTTTACTTCTTGATGTGATCAGGCAGTGGTGAGTATTGTAACATTCAAAGTCAACATGTGTATGCTTGTTATGAGACATGTTCATTGGATGACCTAACTATGAGATAATCACATGGATAACTATTTAGTGCCAATAATAGAATCTCATCGTAGCAAATGTGTAAGGATCCTTTGACTTGAGATCACAAATATACTTTGTTTCCTAAGCGTTGTACTTTGAATTTAATCTCTATAGTCCTGATAACACCGCCTACAAGATGGATATTGGGTACAATGTAAAATAAATGAAATTAGTTAAGAGGATTAATATAGGATTCAACACCCCTAATATTGGTGGCGAATATTTCATGGCTACTTATAGAAATCACTACTCGAGAAGTCCTTGGCCGATGCGACAATTTATTGGAAATAGTACAAATTGATACACATGATGAGTAATGGGTTTCGCAAATGATAGGGGCTAAAATAATCATTATTTTCCTAGTTATTTGAGATTATTTTGAGATACATTTGTTGTAATAACTAGGCGTATTTCTTTCTATTTGACATTTTATTTGTAGAAAGTGTTTTTGACAAATTTGTACTGATTTAAGTTAAATTCGAGTAAAATTAGAGAAATTCCAGAATGCACCTGACACCAGGCCCAGCCAATGGACCAGGCATCGGGTCCATTTTGGTTAAACAGAGAAAACATAGCAAATTTTAGGAAGAAAACAAGAACAGGCCTGGCACCAAGTGGGTCAACTGGACCTCGCTCCAGGTCCACTCTAGAAGGCAGAAATCCTGTACACAAATTTAGAACTTTTTCAATGATTTTGATATTTTCCGAATCCTACTGGGTCAAGACATCTTAAACTATGAATTTAGCATCTAAGAGGCCTGTAAAAGCAAGAGAAAACACAAAGAATTAAAGGTGGATCTAAAAGCTAAAATTCCAAACACTTATTAACGGAGGAATTCACCAAATTAAGGAAGGTTATTTTAGAGAGTCTTTAAGGGAAAAGAAAGAGTCTTGTCTATGAGTACTTTCTTTTATCTTTATTTTCTTATTCTTAAAAAATGATGTATTCAATGTTTTTATTGTAATTTAACATTATTTTAGATTCATGATTTTGTGTTAATTTAGTTATTTGATCAATTCTTTATCATTTTTTGTGTTATAATTAGTTATTGATGTGAGTTCTTCTACTTGAATTGGGACAACGATGTTAGGAGTTTATTGTATTGATTTCATATTTGTTAAATCTTAATGGACTTAGGCGATGAAACTAAAATTAAAGGACTAAGAGATCAATGATTAGTTGATTTCACCTTGCAAAGGGTTATTGGCTAATTTCATGCTTATCAGGAATTTAGCTTAATGTGTGTTTTTGTTATGTTAGCTTGATTGGCAAATCTGTTAATATTAATCAAAAGATGGTAATTCCGTGGATTGGGAAACGAAGTGGAATTTATCTAAGCAGATTCATAACTTGGAAAATGATTGAATTTTACTTTATATTCCTCTATGATGCTAAGATGATAATTAATTGAGAGAATTACTAATTGGTTCATTATCATGTTTTCTAGGATAATTATATAAATTGCATAATCTCACATGCTTACGTTGTATATATTTCTTTATTTCTCTTTTTATTATTTTCTCACTTTATTTGAGTCGGTTAAATAATGAATAAAAAGTGATTAGTTTGTACTTGTTTCTTTGAGGATCGATACTCGTTCCTTTGAGGATTGATACTCGTTAATTCCTTATACTATGCTTGCGATGCGTATACTTGCTCATACGTGTATTTTGAGATTAATATTTTAATTAATACTTAACTAAGGGATGGATTTAAATTTGATGATTTTTATACACCCAAAATTATGCATCAAGTTTTTAGTGCCGTTGCTAGGAAACAATATTGTGAAAGCTTTGATTTTGTTGATTTAACTGTGTTTATATATTTATATGTCCATATGTCTATATGTAAATATGTGTGTGTGTGTGTGTGTATTCTTTATGTAAATTGATGTTCTATTTTGTTGTTTATAACATTGTGTGACTTAATTGACTAGTTTTTTTCATATTGTACTGTAAATACCACTAACTTTTGTATTTAGATAGTTTGTGAATGCGTGTGTTTTTCTTTTCTTTATTTTTCTATCATTTGTTTTTTCCTTCTATTTATTCTTTTCTTTGTTTTTTAAATTTTTTATTTGATTTTTGTTTTTTTTTTTTTAGCACAAGATTGACATCATCATGGACAGCTACTTTTGGACACAAGATCAAAGGAGATATAATAATGAGAATTCGGCAACTTTGTAAGCTCGGATTGATGCTTTTTGTGAGACATCACTTGAAGCCTCAATGCATTCTTTTGTCACCAATACAAATTCTTCCATTAAGTGGCATGAAGAAGCATTCTAACATATAAGCCATCAAATAACACAACTAGCCAAGTTAGTTGAGGATACCATAAAAGCCTATACGCTTGAACAAGAGAATTCCCAAGGAAAAGAGAGAGGATATAAGGAACAATTATCCAATGTCCTTTATGTGCTAATAATTCTAATCTCTCTTTATCAAATGATAATTTAGGTTCTTCTCAATTCTTGGAGAATAAGGGTCCAAATAATGATGTGTTAAATTTATCATGCCTTAAGGAGTTGGAGTTTTCAACATTACATTGTAAGAAGTCCTTGGAGGATGGTGGTAATTTCTACCCTTCACCCCATTTAGGGGGAGGTAACTTAGTTTTTGTAGATGTGTCGAAAAGTACTGATTTCTTGATCCCATCTTTAACAGCTTAATTGCCAAGTTTTAAGGGGAATTTTAATTGTGACAAATCGTTTGAAGGGATAAGTTTTAATTCTAATATTTATACACTTTTTTTATATAATTTACATCTTTGTGTTGGGAACTTGATTTGTATGTCTAAAAAGGTTCTATGGACAGGGGGGGTCATGCATTTACATTATTTGCAACAAATATTTTCCATGAACCCTCCATTTTGCAAAATCCTCTCTTATTTCTACTTCATCATGCCTACCTTTTTCATTGAGCTTTAATTTCTTTTACAAAGGTTTGATGAGAAAGCATGATGAATGGAAAGAGTGTTTTTTCTGTGTATTGGGTTTTTTTAGGTCTTTTGGTCATTCTTTTGTTGTATCTAAGTCCCATTTTTAATTATTAGGTGTTATTTTCCCCAAATAAGGAAAATATTTTCCATCTTAAGTGTGGGAGAGTAAGTCGTTTCTTTATTTGCTTTCTTAGGAGTTTTTTAGTATTTTTCTTTAGTTTTTTTTTTATTTAGCTGTGTTTTTATTTTGTTACTATTTTCCTTACGCTTTTATTTGTGTTTTGTTTTATAGGTAGGAATAAAGTCCTCTTTGACAAGCCCTTCTCTCTATTTCCAATTTTGATATCTATTGGCACTTTATTGTACTTGGAAAGTATTGCTTAAGCTTTCTTCCCCTTTATTATTTTTGGTCCCTTTGGAGATACTTTTTTGTGTTTAGTTTTTGCCATTGAGGACGTTATCCAATTTAAGTGTAGAAGAGTGGTTTGGTGATATTCTTTGTCGAAGTTTTTACCAATTATCTTGGTGATTTATTAGTATTAAGCTACTTTTCTATATTTTAGTTTAAAATATTTTTATTAAAAAATAACTTTGTTGCAAGTTCCTTGAAAGTTTTGAATAGTTGAAGATTTAAAAGTTTGGAACTTTTGGAACTAATTCACAATGGAAGTATTTTCTTTTCTCTATTCTTTCACTTTACTGATTTTGGTCTGCTCAACTTTGCTTTCATTGTTATATCTTTGTCGATTGAGGACAATGTCTAGTTTAAGTGTTGGGAGGAGGGGCAGGGGGGAGAATGAGGTTGAAGAAATATTTTCATGTCATTTTTTTTCTATCATTTTTTTGGTGAAAATTTTCAAAATTTCAGTGGTTTTCATGGATTAGCAAGGTTTTAATTATTTTTCTTACTTGGATATGATTCTTTGTCAATCATTTGGTGGATCTATATGAAATTGGTTTATTGGATAGGATATTGTCAAGACTTGAGAATTTTGATTAATCTTGTTTATGCATTGGTGTTTGAATGTTATTTGACTCATCTAGTTTAAATATGGAGGATATGATAAAACGTGGGGAAAGTTTATTAGCTAACTCTTACATTATGAGTTTAAACGTTACTTAGCTTTGAGTTGTGATGAGGAATGTGGAGAATTGTGGAAAATTCTTGTGAGTTGAAAATTGAAAGAATGAGTTGATTGCTTCCTCTTTCAAGATGAAAAAAAATATTTTTGCTTGATATGGGAGCCAATACAGATAGTGAAGAGAAATCCACTTACTTGAGACTATGAATTCCCTAAAGCAAAAAAGAGGAAAGTTATTGAAAAATAATGAGTAATGACTATAAGGGGGCTAATACGGTGTGTGAAGAGAAATCAATGGACTTAAGGCTATCAATTCCCTAAGTCATTAAAAAAATTCTAAGAAAACAAGATTGGAGTGCTTTTCTTACATCATGACTTGAGTTGTGCAATTTTAGGATTTAATAATGCTTGAGTTGGTAGATGGCTTGACTTATCTTATTCATGTTATCTATATTTTTACTTGAAGGGTGAAATAATTTTCTTCGACTAAGGTATGAACTTGACTAATTTGACTTCAAGAGTTTTTTTATGCTTTGTCAAATGTTTCAAAGTTTGAATTGTTTTCAAAGGGTGTGAATGACAAGAGTTTTATCTAAAGGTTAAAGATAAGTTATAATCCTTGCTATGTTAAAAAAAAAAAAATTATGAGAAAGAACTTATGTTTTCTTGATGATTTTCTTGGTAAAAAGTGTTTTGCTTGAGGACAAGCGAAAGTTCAAGTGTGAGAATATGTGATAGGGCTAAAATCATCATTATTTTTCTAGTTATTTGAGGTTATTTTGAGATACATTTATTGTAATAACTAGGTGTATTCATTCCTATTTAACATTTTGCTTATAGAAATTGTTTTTGACAAATTTGTGCAAATTTGAGTTAAATTTGAGTAAAATTGGAGAAATTCCAAAATGCACCTGGCACCAAGCCCAGCCAATGGACCAGGCGCTGGGTCCATTCTGGTCAAGTAGAGGAAACAGAGAAAATTTTAGGAAGAAAACAGAACAGACCTGGCGCCAGGTCTACTTTGGAAGGCAGAAATCCTGTACACAAATTTAGGAATTTTCCAATGATTTCTGTGTTAGAATTCGTGGACTCCTAAATGCGAAAAACATCCATGAATCCCTTCCGAGGATCCAAGTAAACGATTAAGAAGATCGTAGATTTGCAAATTTACCTCTGTTATGTGTAATCGATATCCTTCAGTTCCGATTGTGCTGCTGTGCGTGCAACCCGAACGATCACCAAACGCTGCAGTTGTGCAAACGTCCTCTATCGGATACACACCGCGAACTCACTCGTCACCCGGGGAATGCTAGAGCCTAGGGTTTTTGAGAGGCTTATTTTTCTGGTGGATGAAGGCACGAATTTTTACAACAGAATTGGCACACACAAGAAGATGGCTAGGGTTTTCTTAAAAAGCCACTCCGAACCTCTTAGAGTCCAACCCTAATAATATCTTATCGTATTTTAATTTAAATTCAAATTAAATTAAAACTGATACGATAAGATTCTGCCATTAATTTAACAAATTAATTTACCGAGTCAGATTCTTATAATCTGGACATCATTCAGATACATCGAATGTGGACATATTTCCAGATTCATTGTATCTGGTAGATTTTCTAAGTTCGATTAACTTAGACATGTTTCCAGATTTATCGAATCCGATTACCAGAAAATAACCTAACAAGTTCGCTTATTGTGTGACCCTATAGGTTCATTTAACACTGGCAATGTGCCCAAATCATATTTAAATGGCCCACAAGTTATAAGCGGTTTCTAGCAAAATATTATAACTATCCATGTTAAATGAAGATCGGTGATCTCTTTGAACCAAATCATAATTTTAAATTTAGTCCTTTTGTCACATGATATCCAGATTAAGCATAAGGCATGGAGCATGTCATCCTTATTAAGCTCAATCAATTATTTCTTGATTTCATAGTAGACTATTCAAACAAATGATATCAATATCTTAGATTGATATATTTGAGTACGACCATGCATTTTAACAGTCTAACTTATCAAGGGGCCCATGGATATCTCTCCCATAATTGAGAGGGACAAATTCCTTCACAATCAATCATATTCCTCTCCTCGATTTATTCTATATCCAACAGTAGTCTAATTTATTATCTAATTAAAGACAACTTTAGACAATGTCAAAATATAGAATTTATCAAGTTGGAAACTATGATGAATTTAGGTCAAAGGACTTTTAATATTATTATGGCTAGAAAGTACTTATGACATGTTCCATGAAGTACTCTCACAGTGGGTCATATCCAATACAATGTTCTCTAACATTTATTTATGTTTTGACTTGATATCACAAATATCCATGACCGGTAAAACATAGCCATCCAGTCACAAACATACTAATCTTAATTTATTATTGTTCCAATAATAATAAACGATCAGGGACAGATTTAGAGTAGTCATTGTATTCATTGTTGGGTTTTACTATCAAGTCACGTACTTGATGACTACAAAACAAAATGCACTATTCATGAAAAGGAAAGCCTCATATTATTATATAAAACATAATGACAATAGTATAAGTACAAATTGACTCTAGGGCATATCCCCAACATTCTGGTATTTTCTAATCCTACTCGGCTAAGACTTCCCAAACTATGAATTTAGCATCCAATAGGACTATAAAAGCAACAGAAAACACAAGGAATTAAAAGGTGGATCTAAGAGCTAAAATTCCAAACACTCATCAACGGAGGAATTCACCAAATCAATGAAGGTTGTTCAAGAGAGTTTTCAAGGGAGAAGAAAAAGTTTTGTCTATGAGTGCTTTCTTTTATCTTTGTTTTCATGTTCTTAAAGAATGATATATTCAATGTTTTTATTGTAATTTAACATTATTTTGGATTCATGGCTTTATGTTAATTTAGTTATTTGATCAATTCTTTATCATTTTTTATGTTTGTTTACTTGTTATCATTGGTTATTGATATGAGTTCTTCTAATTGACTTGGGACAACGATGTTAGGAGTTTATTGCATTGATTTTGTATTTGTTAAATCTTAATTGACTTGGGCGACAAAGTTAAGATTAAAGGACTAAGTGATCAAAGATTGGTTGATTTCACCTCAAGCAAAGTGTTATTAGCTAATTTTATACTTATAAGGAATTGAGTTTAATGCATGTTTTGATTATATTAGCTTGTTTGGAAAATCTGTTAATATTTATTAAAAGATAGTAATTCCATGGATTGGGGAACGATGTGGAATTTATCTAAGTAGATTCATAACTTGGGAAACGATTGAATTTTACTTTATATTCCTCCATGATGCCCAAATGATAGTTAATTGAGAAAAGTGCTAGTTGATTCATTATTATGTTTTCTAGGATAATTGTATAAATTGCATATTCCCACATCCTTGAGTTGTATATATTTCTTTTTTTCTTTTTATTATTTTCTCACTTTATTTGGGTCAGTTAAACAATGAATGAAAAATGATTAGTGTGTAGTTGTTCGTTTCATGATTGATACTCGTTAATTCCCTATATTGTGCTTGCGATGAGCATACTTACTCATATGTGTATTTTGGGATTACTGTTTTAATTAAAACTTAACTAAGAGATGGATTTAAATTTAATTATTTTTATACACCCTAAATTTACGCATCAGGGAACAAGCACTAAAGTATTTAGGCTAGAATTCATTAGTATGCTAGAGGGAGTTGACATTAATTTCTACTCTAAATTGAATGAGATATTATATGGTCAAATGAGTTTATTGCATTGTTGTTTGCTATTGAAAGATTTAAGTCAAGCCACTTGACTTTCTGGAGTTTTGGGTGGTCATGATATACTGCTAAGTGCCACTTATTATCTTCTTAATATGAATTTGTTAATTAGAAAATTAATAAATTGATCTTAACTAGAATTAATAGGTTAATTCTAATTATCATGGATTATTAATCCTAAAGATATTTGGATTCATTCATATTCCGCTACTAATAAACTAGAAAATCTAATAGGTCACAAACAATAGAGGATTAAGAACTCAAAATGTTATTTGATAATATAATAGAGTTAATTATGAGAAGAAGAAGTTTCTGAGGACAAATTATAAACAATTATAATTTACTGGCCAAATCATATTTACGAGAACTTATGGGTTCTGATCATAATTATTAAATCCTAAATTGTTTAGGTTTTTTAAAGGATGCACAGACATGTTTAAAAGATAATAGATGCTGCGCTTTTCTGGGATTGGTTAATAGAGACAGAAACACTCAATCTGCCATTTTCTTCTTCTTCTTTGAAAAGCCCTAGCCACCTGTCACTTCTTGCTAGCACTAGAGTTAGGCAGTTTTGGTTTTGAATCCTTATGTGGATACTGTTTGAGGCAACTCTACACTTGAGTTGCAGTTGTTGCGACCAAACGACTACTTTTTTAAATGATTGTTGGATTGCGCAATCAGTGAAAGAAAATTTTTTAACAGTAATGACAACCCCAACGCATTAAAGGTATAATTTTAACATTTCTTTATCCGTAGTACTACATATGAATGATCCTAGGAATTGGTTTTCGATTTTTCTTCCACCATGTAATATTGATTACATGACTGTTTAACCTACATAATAATCAAATACACACACATAAGTGCTTTAGAATATCATATGCTTAGTTAATATGTCATGCAATACATGTTTCCTAATATAGTTAAGGACAGTTTTAGGTGCGGTATTACATCCTTCCCTTAAAGGAATTTCATCTTGAAATTTAGGATATCATACCTATATAACAGTTTTGGATAATTCTTTTTCAACTAATCCTCAGTCTCCAAAGTAGCATTTTGTATCCTGTGATACCTTCTCCAATGATATCTACTTATTCTGTAGCATCTTAAAACTTTGGTATAAAATCTTTATAGGCTTTTCGACACAACATAGATTAGGTTATAAAATTAGCAATTCTTTGTCCAGAACGTAAAATGAATTATAATCATATTTCTTCAACTAAGACACATGAAATACATTGTGTATTTCGGCCAGTCCCTCCGATAAATCTAATCTATAAGCAACAATACCAATTCTTAATCAACAGAAATGACCCTAAATACCTAGGACTTAGTTTCACTCCTTTCAGGTGCTTCAGGATCCTTTTACTAGAGGTCAACCTCAAGAACGTGTAATCTCCTACCTGGATCTCCGATTCTCTCCTCCTAGTATCCGATAGCTTTTTTGTCGTCTCTTAGCCACCTTTAATCTTTCTTTTTATTTTTTATTCCCATCTTTCTTGTTATTGGATGAATATTCATTTCACCAGACTTCTTAATCTGACCATCTTATGTCTAACCCCAATATAGAGGTACTTAAGACTTCCATCCATATAGAGCATCATATAAAGCCAAAGCAATTGACAATTGACAATTATTGTTATACTCCAATTTGGCGTAGGATAAGTTGTCAATCTATTTCTCACCAAAATCTGAGATACATGCCCTAAGCATGTCTTCTAATATCTGTTTAATTCTCTGAAACCGTTCGTTAGTCTGAGAATGCACAATAGTACTGAACTTCAAAGTCGTTCCATTGACTCGTATAACTTATTCCAAAATCTTGAAGTAAAACTAGGGTCCTAGTTAGACATAATTGTTGATCGTAACCCCATGTTGCTTACATTTCTTAGATAAAAGTCTGAGCCAATTTCTCCATCAAATCTCATACATTTACCGATATAAAATATGCTTTCTTAGACAGTTTGTCTGCCATCACCTAGATAATATCTTTTTGTTTCCTTAATGTAGGTAGTCTACTGATAAAATTCATAGTCACCTATTCCCCATTTCGCTAAGGAATTGGTAATGATTGCAATAGTCTTGCAGCCTTCTTTTCCTCTGCCTTAACTTTCAGATACATCAAGCAAGTAGATATATAACATATCACATATTTTTTAATCCTAGGCTTCTAATCAACTCCCTTTAGGTCTTGGTATATTTTCACCCCCCCCCCCCATTCGGTGTATGGCATACTTACTCTTGTGAGCCTCTGTCAGTATTCTCCTCTTTAGTTTTTGATTATTTGGTGCACATACTCAGTCATGAAAATATAATACTCCGGCTTTGATTGTTTAGAAATCTTTTTCCCCACTTTTAACTTCTATATTCTTAAAAATCTGAAATTCTGCATTGTCTTGTTAGGTCTTGGTTATCTCTTATTTCAAATCAGGCATTAACCTCACATTACTTATATAAATTTTCTTTTCTTGGACCCCAGTTTTTTGTTCAAATATTCCTTGCAAAACTTGGACTCGAAAATTAGCTATCTTCACATCTCGGCTCAAAGCGTCACCACCGTATTTGCTTTCTTTGAGTTATGGTTGATGGGATATTTTTACTCCTCTAAGAACTCCATCGATCTGTGTTGTTGGAGATTTAGGTCCATTCAATAGAAGATGTATTTCAAGCTCTTATGATTAGTAAAAGCTTCTTACTTCATTCCATACAAATAGTGTCACAATTTCCTTATGAACATTATAACAATTAATTCAAAATCATGTGTTAGATAGTTAACTTCATGTGACTTCAATTTCTTTGAGATGTAGGCCATAACCTTCCTTCTTACATTAGCACAACCCTTAATCCTTCCCTAAATACATCGGTGTACAAAGCATAAGGTTTATTTTCCATGGATAGGCTTAACACGAGCAGTCATTAAGCTTCTTTTGAGTTCTAGAAAACTCTTTTTACAATTCTCATTCCAAACAATTGGAATATCTTTCCTTAACAACTAAGTCATAGGTGAAGCTAACATCGATAATCCCTTGATGACCCAGCAGTAGTATCCAGCCAACCTGTGAAAACTTCTGATCTTTGTGACACTCTTAGGCTACTTCCAATTTGAGATAGCCTCTACCTTTGCTAGATCTACCTTAATACCTTCCTTAATTACCACTTATTCTAAAAAAAAAAAAAAAGTTGTGTTCAACTAAAATTCTCACTTACCAAACTCAATATGTAACACCCCACTACCTAGGCCCGATAGGGGCGAGGATGTCGCCTCGTCAAAAGGACAATGGGTCTTTATAACTAGGTCACACAATCAAAATAATAGAATAAAAACAATACTTTAAACTTAAAACTTATTACAATTCAAGAATTCAAAACAAATCCATAAAAAAAAAAAATTATTCACTCTCAACTTCCCCAAAGCATTACATAAAAACAGATAACAAAATCTCTTCCAAGGCAGACAACACTAGCTACTCATCCCCACAGTAGGATCGACCTGAAATCATGGTAAAAATGATGATGAGATAAAATCCCAGTAAGTCCGTGTGTGTTTTGAGTGTCCAGTGAAAACAGTTCGTGAATACAAAGTGTAAAATCTTCATAAGGGAAATACTGGCAAGCAATAAACAATAGTCAAAATCAAGAGTGGCGTTTTGGCTTTTCCAACAATACATGTTCAATAAAATCAACCACTCAAAAGGTGGTCATGGGTTACCACACGTTGGGCCCCACAACCATACAACAGTCAAAATGCCACACTTTGTGCAGACTGACAAAAGGTAGGTGATCGGCCTACCGGGTAAGATTCTCCTCCTTCTCTACATCTCAACAAAACCAGTTGTCCATTATAGTAACACACAGTCCACATGACTGAAAACTGCTAACTCGGACCGGTATGACTAAGTAGTATTGACGTTTCTCTAAGTTAAGTTTATCTTCTAGAGGTAGCCTCCTACCAGAAGACTCACTCTTGCTCTTCAAAACTAGTACTACTAGCCTACCCTTATTGAGTACTCAACATAATATATATATCCCACTTGGGAAAATGAATAAAACATAGTACCACTTGTAAATGGCAATTATGGATTTCCAAAGTCTTTGTCAAAATCAGTTTAGAAATAGTTTAGTGTTTGAATAAAATTTCTTGTTGATTTTCAAATAATTGGTTTGACATAAACAAGAAAGGAAACAGCCCCTGATTGCCTTTACCAAATCAGTGTTCACAAACTTCGGGTTTAACTTACCATAATAACTTTTTGCAACAACAAGTTTTATGCAAGAGCTTACCTGATCTTTAGCTCAAGATAAAACAAAGGTCTCCAACAGCTGACCTAACCCTGCCTGGGGTAAATATAAGCCATAATTAAACTCAAGCTGAAATTAACTTTCACAAATAAACCTAGCTCAACTTACTACAAACATGACCCTAGTGTCCCAAGCTTTAAGGCTAGATAAATAAATAAAAAGGTTTATAAAATAAATCTAGCTCGATATTAAAATAACTAGAGTTTGGAAAAATAGGTACAATAAGTGGGAAGTTTAAATCTTGCTAAAAATAAATTAGGGTTTATTTGACTAAGGGTCCTAGGTCCTAGATGGTATTGTGTAAAAAATAATCTAGTAATAATTAATGGTTAGAAAATAATTGGTAGCTAGAATTAGTTGTAAGTAAATTTTAATAGGTTTTGATTAAAAGCTAATAAATAAATTTTAATAGTATTTATGAATATATAAGACTTACCAAATTAATATTTTACCTATTATGATTATTTATGAAAAAGGCTTTATTTGATATTCTTATTTTACATAATGTCTATATATTTTATTTCTTTAATAAAAGTTATTATTTATTTGACTAAAATATCATTATTTTATATAAGAGACCAAATCCACATTTTCCTAGGGTTTTCAAAATTCACTAGAAGAAGATATAGCAATAATCATTTTATTGATGAAATAAAATTAGCTTAGGGACAACAAGGTCATGATCATATTTCTATTGCTAGCCATAATTATGAACATACACTCCACACCAATTCATAAAATCATCCAAATCATGAATAAATGCATGGATCTAAATTTACCAAGGCATGATCCAAACTCTGCTAACATAAACATATTCATGGCTTTAACAAAAATACATGAACATAACCCTATTCACCAAAGGTGACATAATTTCTAACATGCTTGATCACATAAACCACTCACGACATAAAGAGCATGCAACAAAACCCTAAAACTCCATACAATCATCCAAGACAATCCACTCATGCATCAATTCCTATCTCCATCACATACACACATTTATGCATGCTTCAATCTCAACTCAACACAACAACACATGCTCAAACCCTAATCATAATCCATCTCCTTCCAATATCATCCTAGAGACATGAATCTAGAATTTAAAGAGGAGTTTGAAGATACTTACTTGATTGATGACTGCCTTTTAGTAGTTTCAAAGGGATCCTAACTCTTAGGAGACTTGATCCGCCCAAGAGAGATAAAGAAAATATGGCCATGGTTGAAGTCACCATTCAGCCAAGAGAGAGAGAGAGAGAGAGAGCGAGAGAGAAAGAGAAAGAGAAAAAGAGAATTCATTAGTATGTTTATATATACATATATTCATTAGGAGTTGAAGATGAGTGAAGATAGAATCGATTGATCATGCTTACCTTGAAGGTGTTCTTGAGCCTTCACAAAAATACTGATTTTTTTATCCAAATGAGAGGGCTTGATTTCCGAGTTTGATGTTAAAAGTAGTAGGAATGGATTCACAGGAGTGAGTAGGTACAATCTGGAGTTTTTTGAAGAAGATTGAAGTGGTTTTGGTGGCCTTAGGTGAGAGAAGGTTAGTATGTGTTCTTGAAGGTTGAAGAGAATGGAGAGGATTGAGGGAGAGCTGGCCGAAATTCTATGGGATTAGGGTGGCCGAATTGTTTGAGGGGTTTTGACAACTGAATTTTCTGGTTTGAAAGGAAAAGGAAAGCTGGTTGTTTGAAATCCAAAAAGAATATTTTAGGGAATCAATTTTGAAAACAAAATATGGTAAGAAGATCTTGGTCAATGGAGAGCTTTTGTAAGCTCCAATAGCCGGTTGTTTGTCTATGATTTTTGCTGGAATGAAAGTTGTTTGATGGAGCTTAATGGTGGCCAAAAATATGGTGCACAATGGTGAAGAGATTTCTGGTTGTTTGAGGTATGATTTATGGTAGTTTACTAAATATGTTTGCTGGAATTTTGGTCTTCAATCAATGGCTTGATTGGAGTAATTGATGGAGATATTTTAGGAGCAGACATGGACTGGTTTTCGAGCAGAATGCTAGGGAAGATGATGAAGCTCAGTTCATGGCTGTTTAAGGGGAGTTTGTACAGAAAAATGGTGGAGGTTTCGGACATGGCTGAAGAAGGAACAAAGCTGGAAAATTCTATTCAGCTTTTTCACAAGTTTACTGGAATTCCTGGGCAGATTTTTTTGCCATTTTCCAGTCAGTTTGCAGAAGATTTGAAGGGGTATTCAAAGGTCTTTCAAGGCTGGTTTCTAGCCTTCTTTATGGAGGAAAAACGTGGCTATGATTCTAGGTGGAAAAATGGAAGAAACAGCTTGGTTTAGCATCACCAAAGCTGCGAAAGTTTTCCAGAAAATATTCTGGTTTGCACAGCATTTGAGCAGTCCGATTTTGGCCTTATAATTTTAGACTTCAAGTTGGTCAAGAGGGCTATTTTTCTAGCAGCATTTGGGAGGGAATGATGGCTGAACATTTTGACACTTGGACTGAACAAGAAGTTGGGAAAATTCCAGATTCCTACATGAACAAGATGAATATACTTAGGTTAGAGTTTGAAGGTTCAACCATGGAGATTAATTCTCTTGGGAACCTTCCAATACTCCTCCCCATTTTCGGCCAATAAGATGACTTATTCACAGCCATTTTTGAAACCTAAATCTCACAGAACTTTGCTGGAATTTTCTAGAATGAAATTGGCTTGAACAAATTAATCAACCTAATTGATTAAGAATTAAGGAAAGCTAGAGAATCAAGAAGGGTATGAAACCCTTAGAATATTTTGTAGGGCACAAGAGTAGGATTAGGACATTCCTATCATGTCTCCCCTAGGACAACACTCCTACTCTTCACTAAATCATGCAAGGACCAAAATATAACCTTCCTACACAAAAATAAAATTTAATCATGCTAAAACTCCAATGATGGAATTTGAACTCTAGACCTCAAGGATTAATTCCAAAGCTCTAACCACTAAACCACAATAACTCTTATTCTTATTTTCTCTCCCAAATATTTTTCCTATTTAATCCTTAAGCTATCTCCCTATTTTCACCTCAGGAAAAAATTACCATTTTGCCCTTCTTACTCCATAAGCACAACTAAGCCATCTAGGCTACCAATCACATATTCAAAACACATAAAATCATATAAAAATATATTTATGCATGCAATAAAATATGATATGCATTCCAACTCTCTTAGTCTAAGGTTGGTTTCAACTGGGGTTTCACACAATCGAAATTTATGCTTTCCCTACTTTTCTAACACCAACTTCAACTGTTTCATGTCCTTAAAGGCTTTTCAAAACATATATAGTATGATCTATAAAGATCACCATAAACTTATCAAAGCAAGACAGAAAATGCTATACATCTAATCCATAAGTGTTATAACCCTTGTTAATCCTCACGACATCACCACATATCCTAGGTACCTATCCCAGAGTTGGATACAATCTGAGGTATATCCTCTCTTCAAATTTGCACTTAATGATATCCCTATCTCAAGTCTAACTTAAGAGTAACAACATATATTCTTGATGACTAGAGTATTCATTACTCTATAGTCTATACATAGCTTTAAAGTTCCATCCTTTTCCTACGCAAACATTAGTGGGTCCTATAGGCTACAACACTAGGCTGGATACCCTCAACATTTATTCAACAACGGCTTATGAATCTTCATTCTTGATATTACGAAACACAATTCCTTTACCTATCTCTTCTAAATTTAATCTTACCCATCTAGTCCATAAAAATGCATTACTTTATCTCTACAACTAACTCAACTCCTTACTTTGACAATTAATCCATATCTAATATGCTATCATAATCCTCAAAAGATGAACGAATTAGATTTCTCGATAAATTTACTTCTCTTGCCAAAATTTCACCTCTCAGATAAAACTTATAAATCCCTACTTTCTTGCACAATGGAGTGCTCTCAAACATTTTATAAGAAAATTTATATCTATCCGTAGTTAGTGAATTCAACTCCAATGCTCTAGCTTATCACTACTTAAATGAATAGTACATTACGCATATAAAGGATGTATAGAATAAATATCACATAGTACATTCCTCTCAAGAGATAAAATAAAGAATTAACCTTGTACCACAACTGCATCTGATCACACGTCCTCTTTGCTCAAGGCTAAAACTTTGATCACCACTTGTGGCTTTGACATATGTTCTCCAATAACTATATTTCCTCAGTTGGATAAATATGGCGGTGGGGTAAGGTATCCTTAGTTGGGCTTGTCTAACCATCAAGTTAATGGGTTCCTCGAGTGCCACTTTTTACTCCTGCTTATATCCTCTTTCCTCATCTAGTATAGAGTGTTGCATTGACCTATACTCGGGACTTGACAATTCGCTATCACGAACAGCTCTTCTTAGAACTGTGGCTTTATGCCTAGGTGCCATCTTCAGCTATGATATGATCTTGGGGTATTTTTCAGTGAATTTCGTAGCTAAATTTAGGGCATAATTGAAGACGCATGTAGAAGCTCAAAACAGTGAATTTTGTAAAGTAACAAGACACCCAATTCAAATATTAGGACCCTAAGCCAAAATAAAGAACTTAGAACTCTAGAAATGAGAATCAAGTCTACTAATTCATACCTAAGAACCCTCAACCCAACTAAGGAGCTAATAATACTTGAAGAAGATGAACTAGGTAACCAAAGGCAACCTCTACTCTAGACCCTTAAATTAACAAGAACCTAAGATTCTATTTTGATAGGTTAGTTTAATCTATCCTTAAAAGTTTATAGACTCAAATAAAAAGTAAGAAATTGAATTCTAAGATTGCTCTTAGCCTTCATGGAAGAACCCTCAAAGAACTCTATTAAGAGTGTCTTTTGATTTCAATAATAATATCCAAATTACATTTGAAATATTATAATGCAATATATATAGGCATCTAAATCTAACTAAAGTGAGATGAAATCTCAGCTATTCAAGCCTTTAGAAGGTCTAAAATATCCCTATTACATAAAAAATCGTGAGAATTAAATTAGGAACAGAAATAGAACAAAAGGAAAAATTTGAGAAAAAAACTGGGGGTTGCCCGAAGTGACCCGGCGCCGAGTGTCCTTCTTGGGACTGGCGGTGGGTTGAATCTGCCCAATTTAGCCAGTAGGCTGAGGAGACCCAATGCCTGGTGGTCTTCTTGGGCCTGGAGCCGGGTGAGCACTATCCCACCGCTAGTCTCATTTTTTTCTTGTCCTCAGCCTTTCACTTGTGCTCCTTTGACCTTACATATAAATTGTTGGGCAAATACTGCTTTCTTTGGCCTTCTTTTTGGCACCCATATCTTCACACTCTTTATGTTCTTTGGCTTATTAGTTGGTTTTGCTTGAATTCTCCCTCGTGAGCCTCCATGTCTTGCATTCTTCCAAGGTGCCATGAAGTATAGATTGTAATTCCATTCTCCTCCTTTAGCTTTAGCATACTACATAGATGGATTTCTATCAAGCTGTAACCAACCAATACATGAGTCAATAAATAAGGAACTCATGCTCATGCACATGAAAAATCAATGCAATGATAATATTTAAACTTTGTATAATGATAAATGCAGAAAATAATTTTCAAGATAAATAAAATACTCAAAAGTTTATATTCAAATATGATAAATCATATGTTTACAAAAGGGAGATGGATATCACATACGATACCCTTATTTCAGTAATCAAATGCTCATAAACAAAAATAAATTCTTAGCTTATCAATTCATGTAGGTAATATTCCAAAGTTCCTCTCCCTTTCAAGTTCTAATCATCACTAGAGTAATCAGAGGCAGGTTTATCAAGCTAACCCCCAGTATTCTTAGTAAAATCTATCCAACATCCACTCATAAAACTAAGAGTACTACTCTTATTCCAAAGCCTCTTCGGATACTTTCAAACTTTCCCATTTCTTTTTTTCACTCTTCTAGTTGTATCTCAGAATTCCTCTACAGTTAACATAAGTTCACTCTTCAGTTCAGGTATCTCGTCATTAGACACCTCAGAGTTGTCACTAATCAGGGCAAGGAAAACTCATCTATTGGTGGGGTTAAAGGTGGTTTAACAAGCTCTTTCTCCTCCTCTTCATTATCTGAATATGCTAACTCCTCCCTATCCTTACTCGCAGAACTAGCCACCTCTATCTCGTTTTCATCATCTGAATTAGCTTCCTCCAAAACACCCTCACCATTAGGACCAAGTACTCACTCCCTTCTCATCCTCACTATTCTCGACTAAATCAATCGCTTGTATAGTAGGTCTAACATCAACACATTATCATCTCCCTCCTGGCTTAGGCAACTCATGCTTAGGGATGTCAATCTCTATCTTCAATCTCTATCTTCTACTCTTGCCTGATAGGTGTATGGCCTATCGGGTGAGATACTCCTCCATCTCTACACCCAAACTTACCGGTTGTCCATTTCAAAAATATACAGTACACTTGACTGAACTTGCTAGCTCAAACAGGTATGACCTATAGGACTGGCATCCTATCTGAGAAAGACTCACCCCTAAGAGGTGGCCATCTATTGAGAGACTTTACCCTAACCCTTCAAAGACTAGTCCTAGTAGTCTACCCTTGTTAAGTACCAGACATTGTATCTGTCCCACTTGGGAAAAGAAAGATCATACATTGATTCTTTTTGAAATAGGAATTATGGTTTCTAAAATTCTTGTCAAAGTTGGTTTTTAAGAAAAGTTTTGTATTTTGTATGAAATTTCTTGTATAATTTTTAAATGGTTTGCTTGACTGAAAAAAAAATGGAAAATTGTCCATAATTGCATTTATAGTCCAAATACTCATATACATTGAGTTTGACTTGCCAAGATAACTTTGGTCTTCAAACAGCTTTATGCAGGAATTTACCTGATCTTTTGCTCTTCTTCGGTACAAAAGTCTTCCAATGCATTTCATGTCAACCTAACCCTGCTTGGGGTAAATACAAGGTATAAGACGAACATCCAGACAATACTTGCCTTAAATAAATAACTCTTAGGTCAACTAGCAACAATCAATATCTAACCATGACAGCAATGCCTTAAGCTTTAATACTAGTAGATAAAATATTTTATAAAATAAAATTATTTTGATAAGTTAGAATAAATAGGTGTTATAAATAAATAATAGGTAATAAATTATAATATTAACTATTTATTAACAAATAATAAATAATGAGTAATATTAGGAATAAATAAAATTAGTAATAAATAATTTGTAATAATAAATTCTAAATAATATTGGTAATAAATAACATTTGAATAGTATTATTATAAATAATAATGAATTATACTTAATTTTAATTAATAAATAATAAATAACAAATAAAATTAATAAATAATTTATTATAATATAAATAATATTTATGAGTGTAGATAAAAGTTTTAGTAAGACTATCTAATAATATTATGGTTTTAGGAGTCATTTGACATTAATTAATTCCAATATTTTATTACTTATATTTAATAAAAATATTTTATTATTTAACCAATAAAATAATAATAATTTAAATAATCTTCTATTTTGAACCTACTTAATGTTTTTTGAATTTTGTAAATAAAATAAAATAATAATATTAACTATAATAATAGTAATAATGATGATGGTAAGAATAATTCTAAAAATAATAAAAGTAGTTCTTACAATAATTCTTTGCTAGAGAAAATCCATATTCATGTTCATACACACAAGGATTCAACAAATATCATGTTTAATCTATCCAAAAACATAAACTTGAATTAACATATACTACAACAAGGATGATATTCTACTAGGCATAATATTGTCTATGGCTTTATTGAAAAATAATATCATGAAGGCCTAATCAATAATGGTGGCATAATGTCTGGCATACATCAAAACATCCACAAAGCTCTTAATCATAGAGTGAGTCTAAGCATAATCCATAAATCACAACATTCATTCCTATTCTCATGTCTTAAATCCATTCCCTTCACCCACATACATATCTTTAACCCTACTTTGTTCAATCAACCTATTATCATCTAAGATTTCAAAAATTTAAAGAGGATATCAAGAAGGAAATTCTTGATTTGATGAATGTTTGATAAAGGTTGCGCCATGCTTAGTGGAGATCCTTGAGTACTTGATGGCTTTTAGTGATATGGAAATAGTCCATGGTTATTCATCAACATTTCAGCCAAGAGAGTGGGAGAGAGTGAGAGAGGAATGAATGAAAGTAGAAGAGAAGAATAGAAGTTGAATAAAAGCAGAAGAACAAGAAGGTTGTTCTTATTTTACCTTTTTTATGTTCTTCGAATCTTCAACAAAAAAATGTGATTTGATCTATTTGAAGGTTCATCTTTGTGTGTTTTGGTGTTATAAAGTGCACCAAGAAAGAATATAGATTGAATACTAATGGTTTAGAGTGTTTGGGAGTGATTGAAGGTGTTTAGAAGTGATTTAGGCTTGAAGATGTGAAGTGTGTGTTCTTAGTGTTCTTGGTGTTCTTGGTGTTTTTGAGAGAGTTTGAGAGGAAAGGAATTTCGTACTAGTGTGAATAATGGCCGAATGGCTTACTCTAGGGGGAGCTTTTGGTTATCCATGAATGAGAGAGAGATTTTTAGCTTTTTCAAAATTCAAATTGAGAGAAAAGTTTAGATGTTTGAGGTATAGGATTAGGTAATGGTGTTTGTTCTTGCAAGGTTTCTTGTCCTTCAATGGTGTATGGCTGAATTAGCTATGTTTCAACTAAAGAATGGAGAGTTGTTTCAAGCTTAGGCTGGCCGAAATTGGCTATGGAATGGCAGAGAATTTCCTGGTTTATCAACTAGCTCAATAAGTGTTTTAATGGAACAAAATCTGAAATTTTAATTTCAAGTTTGAATAAGTATGGATAGAGTGAAGATAGGAGTATTTTGAGGTATGTTAATGGAGTCCTATTGTTCAAGGTAGGTGGAGAAGCCAAGAGGTTCAGTTCATGGCTATACAGGGGCCGAAATTTGGTGAAATATGCTAAAGAATTTTGGCCTTAGCATGAAGAGACAAAGCTAGACAAAATTTCTGGAATTGATGCTCAAGAACTCTTAGAATTGAAATGATTTTAGTGCAGAATTTTTTGTCCACTTTGGAATGATTTTGCAGCTGGAATTTAAGGATGTTTGAAGGTCTATTAATGGAGGTTTTCCATCCATCATCTTGAAGAATAAAATGGAAAATTTCCATATGTTCATCTACTCCAACAAATGGCTTCAAGTTCTTGTTCAAAGGTTGCTAGATTGCTGGAAAAAAATTTCTGGTTTGGCCTTGTTTGTGAAGCTGCGAAATTTCAAGGGATTTCAGACTTCATCCTCGCACAAGGTGGTTGATTCCTTGCAAGAATTGGGTAGGAAAGCTTGCTGAAATTTTTTGGAAACAGCTTTGAAGGAAATCTGGAAAATTTTCCAGATTTTTAACCAAAACATGAACAAGAAGAAGATGGAGTTTTGAAGGAATAGATATGGTGATTTAATGGAACCTTCTTCCTATTTTTTTTTTCTCCCCATTTTCAGCTACCCCTATCCCATAAGAGCTGGGATTTTTGAAATTCCTACCAAGGGATTATCCAAGAATTTTATGGATATAAAAATGAATTAAAGATTTAGGAATAGTTTAAATTCAAAGAGGTTAGGACAAGCCTTGCAAAAGTAATGGAGACAAGAATTCTTCTAGAATTCCTTTTAGGACAAGACCACATGGTCAAGACATTACCATTGTGTCTTCCTTAAGACAACATTCCTAACTTTAAGGAATATAAAAAAATAAAATTCAAACATGGCTTAAGATAAATATGAATAAAATTCAAGTGATGTGATTTGAACTCAAGACATTAGAGATTAATTCACAAAGCTCTAACTATTTAACCACATCAACTCTTGTTCTTATTTTCTCAACCAAATATTCTTCTTATCCAAATCTCAAGCCATCTTCCTATTTCGACCTCAAGCAAAGTTACCTTTTTACCCTTTCTACTCAACAAGCACAAACAAATCATATAACCTATAAAACCACAATTCTAAGGCACACAAAAATCATTTGAGAGATATATTTTATGCAAGATGACATGATATGCATCCCATCCCCCTTACTCTAGGGTAGTTTTAGGTGGATTTTTACATAGATGCCTAATAGAAATTGTTGAAAAGTGTTTGTAAGTTAAATTTCATTTCTTTTCAAAGCACTGAGTGGTGTTTTATATAACTTTTTCTTGAAAGCATATTAGAATACTTTTCCGAAAAATAAGCTACACAATAATAAATAGGTGGATTATAAAACCATGCATCATAGCTCCTACCATAAAACCCTGTATCATGGAAATGCAATGTATTACTAGGTAGTGAATGATCAGCCCATGGGTGAGATACTCCTCCATCACTATGCCTAAAATCACCGGATGTCTGATCCTGGACAACAGACTACGTTGAATGAGTTGCTAGTTCGGACTGGCTTGACTTACTAGGAATGTCACCTTATCTAGACAGAGCTCATCACCCAAAAAAGTGGTCACTAGCTTGGAGACTCACCCTAACTTTCAAAAACTATTCCTAGCAGCATACTTTTATTGAGTACTCAATGAAACATTATCCTGATAAAAAATTATTCTCAAATCAACAAATCAATATCCTACTCAAGGATCAATCACAAATAATGTCATTTAAATCTTGGTCCAACATTTATGGTTTCGGAGTATTTTGTTTGAAATTATTTAATAAATAAAAATGTTATTTTTTTGGAAACGTTTATTTTAGTGAAACTCATTTATAGAGAAGTAAAAAACCATATTGCTTTCCAAGAAATCACATTTTCTATTCAACATCATATCATCAATGATTTGCAAATGTTAGCATTAATTAAATAATATATTATGTAAGGACTTACTTGGAATAGCTCGGTCAGATACATAAAATTCAATGCCTTGATCTAGCTTGAGTTATCACCATTGACTAGAACCATATAATCTATTACAATCATACTCGATTCTAATCTATTGTACAATCATCACAAATAAACAAGTCAAAGATGCATATGATTTGAGTGTATAAAATCATTCAAATCTAAATCCATCCCTAGCTAAGTTTTAATTAATACATTAATCCCCAAATTATACATATGAGCAATTATACTCATCACAAGTATACTATAAGGAATTAACGAGTATCGATCCTCAACGAACAACTACCATTAGTTACCTTTCACTCATTGTTTAACCTATCAACTAATTTGATAAATAAATAAAAATAAAAATAAAACATATCTACAACTCATAGAGAGAAAAATATATAACTAAACAGTTATTCTAAAAACTATGACATAAATCATCTAATACTTATCACAACCAATCATTGTCTTACCATCATGAAGGAATAAAAATAGAAGCTACTTCTTTCCAATCTATAAATCACTATTTCTTAATTAAATTAGCAAATTTTCCAATCAGACCAACATAACCAAATAAATGCATTAAACTCATCCTTCAACAAATGTCTCTATACTCTAGGTGATAATGAACATGAAAATAGCCAGTAAACCTATACTCTCGATAAAATTAACTAATCTTTGATTACTTAGGTTCAATTCTCAACCTTCTTTTCCAATCCAGTTAAGATAACAATTATATAGAATTGACTAAATTGAACTTAATCTAACTTCGCTTCCCAAGTTCATTAGAGATAAATTCAATTCCCTCAATCTATCAAATAAAATCAAGTAATCAAATACCAAGAATAATATTCAATTGATCAAAAATTAAATAATTTACAATATCATGAATCCGAAAAAAATATTCAAATACAATTAAAGAATTAAACTCGTCATTGTTCAAGAAAAAGAGAAAAAGGAAAGAGATAAGTATGCATAGACAAACCTTTCAATTTCCAATGAAAACTCCTCCCAAATCAATGCTTTTTGAGTGCTTTCTCTAAAGAAAATATTAATAGTGGTGCACTCTAAAATATATGTCTAATGATCCACTCTATGCACCTCTTTTTACATACGTGAATGGCCAATATTTATAGCCTATAGATTTCCTAAGAGAATTCTAAAATCTGCACAAATTCCACAAAATTAACTTACTTAAATCCACCGAGCCACTTTTTTTGGATTGAAGCCGTTGGCCGAGCTATAGAAGAAACTAAACTGTCTAAGCTAAATTCCCATGTCCTGAGCTACTTCCGAGCCTAGTTTTCCTTTTTCTTACGCTGAAGTGCCGCAACTACCGAAGCCAAGTCCTTTTCTCTTTCAAGCCGACTGCCCAACAAAGCCATGCTTTCTTCCTTCTCCGAGCCACCGCAGCTGCCAACTTCCTTTCTTTCCTTTTCTTTTGTGAGCCATGAAGTCAATGAGCCACGGGAGTTCGAGTCGACAATTTTCTTTTTTTTTTTTTTACTGAAACTGGATAACTTGAGCTGATCTCTTCTTTGTTCTTTGGTGAGATGCATCTTCCTTTTCTTTCTCCCCTTTCTGAGCCGTAGCTCCTTTCCTATTACATCCTCCCATGGATGCAATACGTCCTCCCAAGGCTTCTTGCTTATCTTTTTTCTCCCTTTTGTTTGTTTGCTCTTTTGTTTAGTGACCTTGAAGTCGGCTTTTCCTTTCTTTATCTTCATGTTGAGCCATGGCTAGCTAAGCCACAACTTCTCTTTGTTGAATCCTTCTATGGATCATTATGATCCGCCTGAGGCTTGCATTTCTTTTTTGGGTCTAAATTTTGGTTTCCTCTATTTTTCTTTAGAAAATTTGTCTCTATTTGATGTATTTTCTCCAAAGTTGGCCTGACATTGGGTCAGTCTTCTTGGCCTGGTGTCGGGCCTTCACTGAAATTTCTCCAATTAATTCCAAATTCACCTATTTTTGCGTAAAATCATAGAAAAGAAAATACTATTGCAAGCAACTCCTTCTCCGTTGTGGTGTAGTTCTCTTGTGCCGCCGTAAGAGTTTTGCTTGCATAGTAAATCAGTTGAAAGTGCTTATTCCACATTTGTCCAAGTACTGTGCCCATAGCATAATCACTTGCATCACAGATTAATTCAAAAGAAAGAGACTAATCCAGTGCAATTAAAATAGGAGAATTGATCAATTTCGTTTTAAGCACATTGAAAGCATTGAAACATTTTTCATCAAAATAAAAAATGGCATTTTTTTCAAGCAAAGAAGTAAGGGGTTTAGAAATTTTTGAGAAATCTAAGATAAACCTCCTATAGATACCTTCATGACCAAGAAACCTTCGAATAGCCTTCACGGAAGTTGGAGGAGGGAGTTTCTCAATTGCCTCAATTTTGGCCTTACAAACCTCAATACCTTTCCTTAAAATTTGTGTCCCAATACTATACCTTCTTGCACCATGAAGTGGCATTTTTCCCAATTAACCATGAGGTTGGTCTCTTCACACCTTTGAAGTACCTTTTCCAAATTGACCAAACACAAGTCAAAAGAATCACCAAAAATATAAAAATCATCTATAAATACCTTCATGATATCTCCCACAAGTCCTTTGAAGATAGCCATCATATATCTTTGGAAAGTTTTAGGACCATTGCAATGTCCAAAAGGCATACATCGATACGCAAAAGTACCAAAAGGGCATGTAAATGTGGTTTTTTCTTGATTCTCCGGTGCTATGGAAATTTGAATGTACCCAGAAAAACCATCTAAAAAATAGTAAAACTCATTTCTTGCTAACCTTTCTAACATTTGTTCAACAAAAGGGAGAGAAAAATGGTCCTTCCTAGTTGCCTCATTCAATTTCTTATAATCAATGCAATTCCTCCAATCGGTTACCAATCTTATTAGGATCAACTCATTTTTTTTCATTATGGCTCACAGTCATTCCTCTTTTCTTTGGTGCCACTTATGTTGGACTAGCCGAAATACTATCAGATATAAGGTAAATGATGCTGGAATCTAAGAGTTTAATCACCTCACCTTTTACCACATCACTCATGTTAGGGGTTCAACCTTCGTTGGGGTTGCACTACGGGTATCGCTCCTTCTTCCAATAAAATTTTGTAAGTACAATAGGAAGAGCTAATTTCCTTAATGTTTGTGATTTTCCATTCAATGACTCCCTTATATTTTCCTAATAGACTTACTGATTTGGACTTTTGTTCACAAGTAAGGTCTTTTGCAATGGTCACGGGTAATTTTTCATCTCTTGCCAAAAATGTATATTCCTAGTGCTCAGAGAGATCTTTCAAGCCCAATTTTAGAGGTTCCTCAATGGATGACTTCATCATTCCCAAACTGCTTTTCTCAATTTCCTTAAATTTTCCCAACTTAGGGCCCTTATTTGAATCCTCAACATATGCAATGGATTGTTCCATATAGCGTTGGACAAATGATTCCTGCACAAAGTCAAAGATAGATTCATCAAGTATATCAACCTTTAAACTAGGATCATAATAAGAAATAGGATGTTGTATGCCTTTGTGAATTTTGATAATGACTTCCTCATCCCCAACCCTAAGTGTCAATTTTTCTCTATAAACATCAATTAATGCTTTCGCAGTTACTAAAAAAGGTCAACCTGGGATTAAAGGAACTTTAGAATCTTCATCCATATCAAGAATAGAAAAATCTATAGGAAATATAAACCTATCAACTTTAACCAATACATCTTCAACTATTCCCAGAGGATTTTTAATAAATCTATCCGCAAGTTGAATACTCATCCTAGTGGGCTTGGGTTCACCTAGGCCTAGCTTTTTGAAAGTTTTATATAGCAAAAGATTAATAATAGCACCTAAGTTTGCTAATGCATTACAAAATGTAAGAGTCCTAACAAGACAAGGAATAGAAAAACTCCCTAGATCACTTTCTTTTCATGACAAAGTCAGTTGGTCCTGCAAGATAGCTGAGCATTCTTCATTTAAAACCACTGTGGATAATTCCTCCAACCTCTATTTGTTAACAACCATGCTATTTAGAAATTTTGCATATTTGGGCATGTGCAACAAAGCCTCATTAAGTGGGATGTTTATGTGCAATTGTTTGAATATTTCTAAAAACTTGTCAAATTATGCATCTTTCCATGCTTTGTGTGTGCGAGTGGGGTAAGGTAGTTGTGGCTGAAAATCTGATTTTTTTAGTTTGCTGTTCAAAAGGTTCAACGAGAGGGGTTGGTTCCGACCCATCTTTTTTAGATGGTACCGGTTCCGTACTAGGATTGGATAGCTTCTTACCACTTCGTAATGTAATAGCAGCTGAATCATGTTGTGTTTCCACCCCCAATGATGACTTTATCACTAAATCTATTAAAAACTAAATTTGTCTTTTCATATTTCTAATCATGTCCTCAAATTTCACCAATTTGTCATCTATCTCATGAAAACATTTAGTTATGTAGGTGGCAAATTTTCCTAACACCTTTTCTAAGGCAATGGAGTCGGATGATCAAGATGTCATCCCTTAAGACATGTTACAACACCGTCCCATACTCCAATTGGCCATCTCACCAACATAAAATAACTTGCTAGTATCGTATATACACCTCACAATATAAAATCAAGTTAATTAGTTAAGATACATGTCCACAAATTAAGTTAAAAGTAATTATAACACATAGAGTCATTACATTACCAATATACAAGAAAAAAAACATAGGGCACCAATTCATACAAGGAATATAAATACATATTCACATATTTACATATAGACATATAAACATATAAACATGATTAAATCAACAAATCTAAGCTTTCATGAAATTGTTCCCCGGCAACGGCACCAAAAACTTTATGCATAAATTTTGGGTATATAAAAATTATCAAATTTAAATCCAACCCTTAGTGAAGTTTTAATTAAAACATTAATCCCAAAATACACATACGAGCAAGTATACTCATCGCAAGTATAGCATAGGGAATTAACAAGTACCAATCTTCAAAGGAACAAGTACACACAAATCACTTCCTATTCATTATTTAACCAACCCAAATAAAGTATGAAAATAATAAAAATAAAAATAAGTAAATATATACAACTCATGGATGTATGAATATGCGATTTAGGCAATTATCCTACAAAACAAGATAATGAACTAACTAGCAATTCTCTCAATTAATTATCATCTTGGCATCATAAAGGAATATAAAGTAAAATTCAATCATTTCTCAAGTCATGAATCTTCTTAGATAAATTTCACTTCATTTGTCAATCCATGAAACTACTATCTTTTGATTAATATTAACAGATTTTCCAATCAAACTAACATAACTAGAACATGCATTAAGCTCAATTTCTTATAAGCATGAAATTAGCTAATAACCGTTTGTCAAGGCAAAATCAACTTAATATTTGATCATTTAGTCCTGTAATCTTAACTTTGTCGTTTAAGTCCATTAAGATTTAACAAATACGAAATCAATGCAATGAAACTCCTAGCATCATTTTGTCGAGTCAATTAGAAGAACTCGCATCAATAACCAATGATATAACAAGTAATCAAATACCAAATATGATAATAGAATTAATTAAATAACCAAATTAACACAAAATCATGAATCCTAAATTAATGTTAAATTACAATAAAAACATTGAATACATCATTGTCTAAGGAAAAGAAAATAAAGACAAAAGAAAGAACTCATAGACAAGCCTCTTTCTTTACCCTTGAAGACTCTCTTGAACAATATTCCTTGATTGGGTGAATTTCTCCTTCAATGATTTTTTTTAATTTATGTTGTTGGATCCACCTCTATATATCTTTTTTCTCTTATGTTTTTTCTTACTTTTATAGGCATCTTAGATGCTAAATTCATTGCTTGAGGGATCTTGGTAGAGTAGGAATTAGAAAATACCAAAATTATTGGAAATTTCCCAAATTCGTGCACAAGATTTTAGCTTTCCAGAGTGGGCTTAGCACCGGGTCACTTCAACCCACCTGGCGCCAGATACAATCTGTTCTTCCTTTGGGTTTTTACTCTATTTTCATTGGTCAGATAGAATGGACCCAGCACCTGGTCCACTTACCAGACCTGGTGCCAGGTCTGTTTTGTTTTTTTTCCTGAAAGTTATTCAGTTTCAACTGCTTGACCAAAATGGACCTGGCGCCTAGTCCCTTGGCTGGGCCTAGCGCTAGATTCATTCTGGAATTATTCAGTTTTTGCTCGAATTTAACTCAAATCTACACAAATTTGTCAAAAATACTATTTACAAGCAAAATGTCAATAGGAAAGAATATGCCTAGTTATTAAAACAAAAGTATCTCAAAATAGCCTCAAATAACTAGAAAAATAATAGTGATTTTAGCCACTATCACCTGTCAACCTATTCTCCTTGAGAATGATTGACAATGGACTAAAACTAGATATTTCTAAAATATTGCGAAAAACATTCATTTAGTTTGCGAGAAATAAAAATGCACATTCTTTATATTATTTCTTTGATAATAGATAACTCTGAAAACTATTATCAATAATATAAAAAGTTTGGCTTTTACAAATGCTTACAGAGCTTTGTAGGAAGATTAATAGCATCCTAAGTTAAGTGCATAACCATCGCAAAACAAAACTTCCTAAAATAGGTAATGATCTAAACAAAGTTCCACCAATAAGATGACCACTAATTCACACCACCTACAAGTAATCTAATGCTAAAAACCTCTAATGTAGGTTGGTCGATCCTAGCAAACACCTTAGGCTTTTAATTTTACTCTTCCATTAGTTCTAGACACTTGTGGAAATCCATCCTATAGGGGGTTATAATTAGAATGACACGAGAAAAACCACTATCTGTAATGAGAGTTGTGATGGAAGCTATGGGGTCGTTAGAACCCCTCTCCTACTTAATCTTTTATTGAAAATAGAGTTTTATGACCTAAGAACGTTTTCTATAATCTTCTAGTTTCATTAACTTCAGTAAAAATCTAAAATTCAATATTATTCTCTAAGTCAAGGATTATACCCTTTGACAGAATAAACTATGAATTTATTTTACTATTCTAAGTTAATAACCAAATAAAACTTTATTAAATAACCTTAAGTTCAAAATTATTCACTATGACAAGGATTAAACTCTTCGACAGAATAAACTATGAACTCTTTTATTTTTTAAAGTTTCTTAGATTAAAACATCTTATCAAAACCCATCCTATCTAGTGAGACTTTGGTCTCACAAGAATGCGTGCATTTAATCACAAAAACAAAATAAGCATGATACCAAAAGTAAACAATTTTCATGCTCAAACTATTCATTTATTCCTAAGTGACCAAAAAAAAATAGATTAAACATCGTGAATTAAAAATTAATGATCTTATTTAATCCTAAGGAGGTTCCATCCTCTACTATTTATTTTCATGCAAATTATTCATCCATAGATAAATAAAGCTATTACAGAAAATTAACCTCATACACTGGTTTCAAAGCATGATTACATCAAGGAAAACTGAGGAACAAAACTTCAGCAGTGCTTTCCTATTTCTTAGACAATTTGTTACCTCCCTTCTCGTCCAAAATTGCGCACAACTGCCTCTTGGCAGAGTGGACCTAGCTCCGAGTCAATTCGGCCCACCTGGCACCGGGTCCAATCTGTCTTTCCTCAAGACTAAAAATTCCAGCTGAGTAGAGTGGACATGGCGCCGAGTCCTTTCGGCCCACCAGGCGTCGAGTTAGCTTTGTAGTTCGCTGACTGCTGGAAAAAATCCAGCTTTTCAACCACTTTTCACCCCTCAAAAAATCCAACAATCACGTTCTTCCTGTCTCCAAAGTTTACAAATTAAAAGAATACAAAAAAACGCAAACCAGGCATAAAGAACATGCCTATTCAAGCACCTATGCCTCTAAACACGAGGCGTCCATTAAATCTACTTAAAAAAAAAACAATGGGAAAACCATTAGAACACATGATCTTAAACCTCAATTGCAAGGTGTACATGACCTTTAGAAACCAATGTATGAGGGATCACATGAAATCACAAAAGATTCATTTTTTTAATAGTAAAGGAACTACCTTTTCCACTTGTAACCCTAGTAAATGCTTCCACATGAAAACCAATCTCTGATATCACTTGAAGGATCATGGAAAAACATCAAAAGAAAACGTAGAGGAATATTTCTAGTTTCTTAGAGCCACATCTAGGAAAGAGTACTTACTTGTTCTTGTTGGTAGTAGATTAACCAACGTGGGGATAGGTTGTATTGGAACTTCTTACGTTAGAAGGGGAGAAGGACGCGCCTGCTGTTCAACTAGAATTCCTGCCAATCTTCTACTCCTACGCATCAAACATTTTTCTCTTCGTTTTCTGCGGTATAACTCTACCTTGCTCTTGGCGTTAGCGTGGTGAGAGCTCCTTCTTGGATAATCAAAACACTTTCTAAGAGAGAAGGGAAAGAAGGGGCAAAAACTAGAGAGGGAGAGATGAGCAGACTGCACACTCTCAAGAGGAAAAAAACTTAAAAACCACGTGAGGTTTTTTTTTTTTTTTCCTCTTGTCATTATTTTCGGCTAGCCTAGGGCTTCCTTAAGCCCTAGTGGCTGAAAATCATGAAGCCCTAATAGGCTAGATGCTGTGCTCAAAAATCAATCCAAAACTGGCCCAATCCTCTTAATTAATTAATTATCTTTTCTGAACATCATTAAGTACCCAAGACTAATTAATTAATTTTAATTGAACTTTTAATATATGTCAACATATATCAGCCCAATTAATTAATTTATTTCAGCTTAATTCTCTTAATTAATTAATTATCTTTTCTATGCTTTATGAAAACCCAAGACTAATTAATTAATTCTAATTGGACTATTCGAACAAAATTTATTTCTCTTCCAAATAATTATTCATTAAGTCCAAATTGTGTCTAAACAACACTAAGATAACTTGAGCTACTTCGGGGACCAAGAGACATGTTATTCATGGCTACTAAAATGATCAAAATGCCCTTACTATTAAATAGCCACATTTTATCACTTTAAATATTTTCAATTATCACCATATGAAAATATTGACCCCAAGAATAATATTGCTTAAAGCAATGTCTCCGATCTAAAGGTAAAATGACAAAAATACCCCTCTATGTAACACCCATCAACGAGACAGGATAAATGTACTAACACCCATCTCAAAGACATTTACCATCCTTAGATCTCTAGTCCGATAATCCATGACTCACTTGAATGTACTTGCTTATCATTAGAAGCTACCCAAATGCATACATTCTAGAGTCACGTTCCCAAAGCCCTAGATCATTAGATTATCCTGGACAATCACATGGGGATGATTCAACCTTACTAAATGAAGCATAGAAAATTTGTTGAATGAGTCCATCTTAACTAACTAGAATAATACACCCAACATACAAGGATATTGATCTCATAAAAGAATTCTCACCCAACATCCATCAAAGTATAAAACCCTACCTTCGCTAGACCACCAACTTATACTCAAGTATGAAGGTATCCGTCCACGCTGTAGCAGTAATATTCTTATCTATACAATTATAGTACTTTAAGAGAGACTACTACTACAAGTCCAGTTCTACATATTCGAAATACGCTTATACCTATTATGTGAGTGAACTACTCACTGATTCAAGGTAAACCATTCCTCATTGAAAATGATGGCATAATAATCTTACCTTGATGAAATGCCCAGTTCCATCAAACAACTAAGAATTCAATTTTATTTGTATGACAAGTACCAATGGTCTATACCTTACTATGAAGAACGACCCAACACATAGACCATTACTTATCGTACTTGGACCTTTAAATATGCAATAATATAAGTAACAAACTAAATTGAATGAATAAATATTTTATTATAATATGCTCATACAGAATACATAGTCTTTGAAGACATACTTTCCAATTGTAAATTTTATAGAATTGTCATCTTACTCATGCAATTAATTATCTTAGACCATGTAATTCATGTAGCCAATAATCAAACACTACTTAGTTTTTCATATAACTAATCTCCTCAAACTACATAGCTTTTTTTTCAACCAATCACTAAACACCACTTTGCTTTCTTGTACCAATGATATTAAGCCATGTAATTTCTATATAACTTATCATCTCATTTAAATTTCATTCGAATAGCTCCAATTAATTTTAGAATCCATAAATCCTCCAATTTTTATTTTTTTTTATCATTTCCACTTTAACCATAGTTAACTATACTTCTCCAAAATTAATCGTAATTCATCCCGATTAGTAAAACTTTTTATTTCACCAATGCTATCTATGCATTATACTGACCTTAACGGTGTCTCAATTTTCAAATTCTTTCCCAGATTTTATTAATTCACGATTGAAAATTCCACTGACTCCCCTTAAAAATTTTATCATTCCAGAATATTCGTCTAGTTAAACTGAGCATTTTTTGTTCGACCATCCACACATTTACTGCTTTAATACAAAATACTAACCATTTAAGTACAAAAAGGAAGGGATGTTACAGTAACACTGCTCTTTCCTTTAACACAATGGAAATATTGTTAGTTGGCATCCAGTTATAGCAAGATATTTTATGGAGAGAAAAGTAAAACCCTATTAGCTATGAGGATTTCAAGTATCCCTTAGCAAGCCAGCAATCAATCAAGCCCCCTGTCAAAAGGTTTATATATTTGCTAAATCAACCTCTTCGCCTAAACCTTCTACTTCCTTTGAGTAAGGGATCTCAAATATCCTAGAGACAGATTCTGAGGTGAAAGTTATGAGTGCTCTCCTCACAAAGACACCCTGATAGAATGGCCCTATACTATTTATGATTGTCAGCTTTAGGTTGCCATAAAATTTTCTTACAAGAGTGTCATTATGCTCCTCTATGTAATACACCATTCCTAACAAACCTGCATCCAACATAGCTTTACGTACTCCAAGGTATTCAAATTTTGACAGATCAAACTTTCTCTTATCCAACACTCCTTTGGTTGAAACGACATAAAATTACTCCTGACTTGCATCATCACAGAAACGGTGCACATTTACATCAGCCTATTATCTTTACTTTCTTGATAGGTTTGATCTCCTAGTGCTCTTGCTTTAGTCATCTTATTTTTCTCTTTGTTACGCTATCTTAACTCCAACAACTTCAACCTCAACATTAGTGTCTTCATTAGATATATCTACCCCGAGAATGGTATTTCTTATTACTTGAGGTCTTATAAGGCCTCATCACATATACATTTTCTATTGTTTTTGTGCTTTAATTGAGATAAATTCTTACACAACTCACTACTCACCACATCCTTTTTATCTTGTTTTTGCAAGGAAACAGAAAATATAAATTAAGATAAAAATGGAAAAAATGAAGAAAATACAAGAAAACAAAAATTGAAGAAGCCAAGAAAGCTATGTATGCATGTTGATCAGGGAATAGGCGGCGGCCGCCAGATATTCTTCAAGTTACCTGATACGAATATCGATCCTCAAAAAACAACTACCATTAGTTACTTTTCAGTCATTGTTTAACCAACCAAATGAAGTGATAAAGAATAAAGGTAAAAATAGAGATAAAAATATACACAACTCTATGAAAGAAAAATATATAATTAGATAGATACTTTTGATGACATGGCAATGAATCATTAGCAAATATCGTGATTAATCATTATCTTAGCATCAAGAAGGAGTAATGTAGGATCCACTCTCTCTCGGGTTTTGATTTCACTATTTCTTACTTAATTTAATGGATATCTCTGCCTCACTAAAACAACTAAAATATGCGTAGAATAGAAGTCCTTGATAATTATCCCTATCTTAAGGTGATAAAGGCATGAAATTGATTAATTTCCTTATCATTAGGTGACATCAACAACCTTTGATTACTAAAATTCTCAACTTAACCTCTCTCTCGAGTTGTCAAGAAAATAAATTTAGAATTGAGTAATTAAAACTATTTCCTAAACTCTTTCTCAAGTTAATTGGAAGAATGGTCCAGTCTCATCAATTCATCACTAAAAATAAGTAATCAAATACAAAGAATAATAATTAATTGAACAAAAGACTAAACTAATTCAACATCACAAATCCAAATATAATATTCGAAAACAATAAAAACATTAATATCATCATTGTTCAAAGAAAAAGATAATGAAGCTTTTGGAAAGAACTCATAGACAAGCCATCTTCTTCCTCCCTTGAAGACTTTCTTCAAACAATGCCCCTTGAATGATGAATTCCTCCTTTAATGAATTATTTCAAATCCTTGAATTCATATGTTAGACTTTAACTTGTCTTCTTCATATAGGTGATAGCACCTAAATTCACCTATATTTTCCTAGTTATTTGAGAATATTTTGTGATACTTTTGATGTAACAATTAGCCATATTCCTTCCTATTTAATATTTTACCTTTGGAAATGTATTTTGATGATTTTATGCTGATGAAAAACGAAGCAAAACCGTCTGTTGTGTGCCAATTTAAGGCTGCGAATTTCCTTTCAGATAAGATTTTGCCAACTTCTGCTAGGATTCTTTTGGGAACTCTTTCAACCATGCAAAAGGACTCTTGTAGGCACTTTTTGGCAATTAGAACACCTATAAATACAAGAGAATAACATGGCATAAAGTAGTTTTTCAATTCTTCAGTTTAATATCTTTAGAAAACTCCTAGAGAAATACCAAGATTTAGGAGGATTAAGGAGAATTTTTGGAGAAGAAGAGGAGGTTGCTGAAGAAGGTTTCAAGGAAGAAGAAGAAGGCTTACTTGTCAATGAGTGGTTTCTTTTTCTCTTTTTTGTAATTTATTGACAATTTGAGATTAATATTTTAATTATCTTTAGAGGATATTCTTTTGAATTCATGATTTTGTATTGATTTTAGCTTTTTAATCAATTCATTATTATTCTTGGTATTTGATTACTTATTTTAATTAAGGAATTAGTAGATTGTTTCTTCTTGTTAACTTGCTTTCAAAAGAGGTTGATAGTAGGTAAATTGGTTAGGATAGAATATATTCACTGATTTAACTAGAAGATAGTGACTCCATGAATTGCAAACAAAGTGGGTCTAATTTAATTCTTTCATAATGCCAAGATGATAATCAATTGTGATAATTGCTAGTCAATCATTGTTATGCTTTTTTAAGGATTTCTATCTATTTGCATGTCTTTTCTCCTTATTCTCACTCCTTAATTATCCTTGTGACTTTTTTTGTATAACTTGATTTTCTCTAGTATATTAGGTTAGTAGGTTATTTACTTCTATTCCTTTGTTTTATTGGCTAAATAATAAAGATTTGGATCAAGTAAGATGGGAACCTAAGTTCTTATGGATTCGATACTTGCTATTCCTTGTACTATATATGGGTATACTTGCCTGTATGTGCAGTTTTAGTGGTTATAATTTTAACTAAAGCTTGGTTGATTGTGGACTTTGTTGGTAATTGATAGGGTTGAAATTAGTTATATTTTTTCTAGTTATTTGAGACTATTTTGTGATGCATTTTGTTTAATAACTAGTTATATTCCTTCATATTTGAGATTTCACCATTGGAAAGGTATTTTGTGCATTATTTCAGATTTTAGGGGTAAAATAAGAAAAAAAACGTCGCAAAACGGAATAGAGGCGGCACCGGATAGGGCAGAGGAACCAGCGCCGACCACATGCTGTTGACACGCACTTCAAGGTGACAAAAAAATCAGTGAAATGTCCGGAACAAAACCGAACCGACGCCGGTTGGGAATCTGGAACCGGCGCTGACTACACTCTGGAAAAGATTGCACAAAATCAAGAAAAAATCGACGAACAATTGGAGAAATAGAACACAACCAGCGCCAGCCCTAGCCAGGACAGGTGGCGCTGGCTGTGACCTGATGCTGAGGCGGTGCTTCGATTTTTGCACACAATTTTTGGTAATTTGCAGAGTTTTAGTATCTTCCTACTTCTAGTCGGCCAAAAACCCTACACCAATGAATTTAGGCACTCAGAAAGCCTATAAATAAAGGAAAAACACAAGAGAAATGGGGGAATTCATAGATCATAACAGAAAACCACTCAAATCAAGGAGGAATTCTGCCAAATCAAGGAGGATTGTGCAAGAAGGTCTTGAAATGAAGAAGAAGGAGTCTTGTCTATGAGTTCTTTCTTTTACTTTGTTTTCTTTATCTTGAACAATGACGTGTTAAATGTTTTATTGTAATTTGACATTGTTTTAGGTATTCATGATTTTTAGAGTTATTTGATCTTTTGATTAATTGATTGTTCTTCTTGATATTTAATTAATTATGTTTATTACAAGATTAATTGATTGTTTCTTTCCATCAACTTACTGGACCAAGGGGGTTGATGGTGGTTTCAATTCATTAATTTCATATTCGTTGTCGCTTAACTTACTGGACCAAGGAGGTTAATTACTGAGAACTGGTAATTAAAGGGTAATTGATGTCTATAGAAAACTAAGGATTCATTGATTAATTTCATGTTTTAAGTTTGCCGAGACCAAGAAAATTTAATAAAGGATTGTGTTTAATGTATCTTTTGGATGAATTAGTTGAGACGAGGTCAAGTGATGCTAATTTATCTAGAATAGAGTAATTTCATGGATTGACCAAAGAAGTGAATCTACTTTAATCATTCATGATGCATAGAGTATAATTAGTTATGATAATGATTAGGTACTGTAATATCGTGTTTGTCAGAATAATGGTTTGAGTTACATAATTCTCCATCCCTGACATATATATATTGTTTTATTTTATTTTATTTTCCTTTTCATTTCTTTTTCACTTTATTTGGTTCGTTAAACAATGAAAGAAAAGTGATTAATGAATACTTGTTCCTAGAGGATTGACACTCGTTTGAACCCTATGCTATGTTAATGATGAGTACGATTGCTTGTAACACCCCGCTACCTAGGCCCACCAGGGCCAGGGATGTCGCCCCGTCCAAAGGACAATGGGTCTTTATAACTAGGTCATACAAATGAAATAGTGAAATATAAATGAAACTTGAACTTAAAATTTATTACATCCCAAAATAAATATCAATCCAAGAATAAATCCCAAAATACCAAAAACAAATCCGTAATAAAAATTTATCCACTCTCATCTCCCCAAAATATTACACAAAAATTAATCATCAGAAAATCTTCTAAAGCAGGCATAATCTAGCTACTTATCCCCACAGTAGGATCGACCTGAAATCACGGTAAAACGGTGATGAGACAAAAATGTCAATAAGTCCGTGAGTGCTTTGGGTGTTCAGTGAAATCAGTTCATGAATACAAAGTATGAAATCTTTACAAAAGAATTGCTGACAAGTAATAAACATTAGTCAAAATCAAGAGTGGTGTTTTAGCTTTTCCAAGTATACATAATCAATAAAATCAACCACTCGAAATAAATGATTATGGGTTACCACACGTTAGGCCCCATAACCGGTCAGAATGCTGACACTTTGTGCAAACTGACAACAGGTAGGTGATCGGCCTACCGGGCAAGATACTCCTCCTTCTCTATACCCAACAATAACTGGGTGTCCATTCTGGCAAAACATAGTCACTTGACTGAAATAAAACAAACTGCTAGCTCGGACCGGCACGACCTACTGGACTGACATCTCATCTGGGAAGGACTCACCCCTTAGAGGTGGCCACCTACTGAGAGACTTACCATAACCCTTCAAAGACTAGCCCTAGCAATCCACCCTTATTGAGTACTCAACGACATTTCCTACTTGGGATAAAATGAACAAACATTGTTTCACATGAAAATGGCAATTTAAGGGTTTCCAAAGTCTTTTGTAAAAACCAGTTTTAGCAAGAGTTTGAGTTTAGGCAAATCTACTCATTGATTTTTAAATATTTCAAATGTTTGAAATAAGAAAGGATTTTAACCCTCGATTTCCTTGACATAAATGAGTGTCCATACACTCTACATTTAGCTTGCCATAAGGAAAACATTTCACATCAATCAGGTTTTATGCAGGAGCTTACTTGATCCTCGCTCACACAATAGGTCTCCAACAGCTGACCTAACCCCGCATGGCAAAAACAAATCACAATCAATTTCAAGCCACAATCCACTTCCTCAATTTTAAATCAACTCAACTTGCTACTACCATGATCCTAGTGTCCCAAGCTTTAAGGCCAAACAATAAATAAATACGTTTATAGATTGAGCCTAATTTGATATTTAAAATATTTAATGGTTTGGGAAAGAAATTCTAATAAGTTGAAAGTTTAAATCTTACTAAGAAAAATTTAGAGTTTATTTGATCAAGAGTCCTAGGTAGTATTAGGTAAACTAATGATTTATTAATAATCTAGTTGTTAGAAAATAATTGATAGTTAAAATTAGTTGAGAATAAATTTAACGAGTCTTGTTTGGAAAATAATAAGTAAATCTTTAAGGGGTTTTGATTTAATAAATATTTTACTAATTATAATCATTCCCATAAAAGGCTTTAATTGATTTCATTATTTTAAATAATATTTATATATTTTATTTTTCTAGCAAAAATTATTATTTATTTGACTAAAATATCCTTTATATATATATATATATATATATATATATAATAATCCAAATCTATCATTCCTAGGGTTTTTTGAAATTACTAGCAAAACTTATATCATTAAAATTTTATTCATGAAATAAAATTAGCTTAGGGACAACTAGGCCATGATCAAATTTCTATGGCTATCCACAATCAAGAACATATACAATCCCTTAATTCATCAATTCATCCAAATCATGCATATAAACATAAATCTAAATTTATCAAGACATGATCTAACCTCTACTAGCATAAATATGATCATGGCTTCAATAATCCAACATGAATATAAATCATATTCACTAAATGTGGCATAATCTCTAACATACTTCATCACAAATACTACCTATGACATGCATCAAACCTCAAATCATCATACAATCAACCAAGATAATCCTTCCATGCATAAATCCCATCTCCTTCACAATCATACATATATTCATGCTTCAACCTCAACAATACATACTCAAATCCTATCACCATCCACCTTCTAACAACATCATCCTAGAGACATGAATCTTGGATTTAAAAGAAAGATTGAAGGCACTTACTTGGTTGATGAATACCTTGAAGGAGTTTGGAATGGATCTCAACTCCAAGATGCCTAAATTCGTCCAAGGGAGATGGAGATAGCATGACCATGGGAGAAGAAGCCATCCGGCCAAGAGGAGGGAGTTTCGGCCATGAGAGAGAGAGAGAGAGAGAGAGAGAGAGAAAGAAAGAGACCATTAGCATGTCTATTCACATATATTCTCACTAGAGATCAAGATTGGAGAAGATAAAGTTGTTAGAACAAACCTACCTTGAAGGTGTTCTTCAACCTTCATAGAATTTTCTAGTTTTGATCCGAAGTAGCGAGTTGATTTGTGGAGTTTGATGTTAAGAATGGTGTTGATGGACTCACGGCAGTGAGTAGGTCAAATCTGGAGATTTTAGAGAAGGTTTGAAGTGGTTTGGAGGGTATTAGGTGAAAGGAAGAAGTAGGTGTTCTTGGTGTAGTGTGTGTGTTCTTGAAGGTTGAAGGAATTTCAGAGATTGTAGTTTGCAGCTGTCGAAATTCTGTGAAAACTAGGGCTGGCCGAATTTCTGTAGGGTTTAGGAAGATGATTCTCTGATTTGGAAGGGAAAAGGAAAGGCTAGTTGTTAAAATCCTTGAAGAATATTTTTAGAAAGCAATTTTGGAAACTAAATAACCTAGAATATCTTGATTATTGGAGAGCTTTGGAAGTTTGCCATGGCCGACTGTTTTGAGCAGAATTTCGGTGGGATTAAAGCTGAGTTAAGGAAGCTTATGGTGGCCGAAAAGAGGGAGCATAATGGTGAAGAAAAAGTCTGGTTATTTGAGGGATACATTATGGAAGGTTGCTAAACTATGGTGGCTGAAATTTTGGTAATCAATCAAGCATGATTATAGGGATTTGTTGGAGAGATTTTCGGGCAGCCATGTCTGAATTTCGTGCAGAAGCTTTAGGGGAATAATGGAGCTCAGTTACTGAAGGTTTAAGGGAGGTTTATGCAGAACAAGGATGGGGTTTCGGCTGGAAGAGAATTAGGAAACAAAGTTGGACAGTTTGGACTGTACAGGATTTTCGCTGGCTTGAATTCCTGGACAGCTTTTCGGTAGCCATTTCCCAGCCAACTTGCAGAGAGTTTGAAGGGGAATTTCAGGAGCTTTCAGGGCTGGTTTCCAGCCTTCTTCATGGAGGAAAAACATGACTAAGGTGCTGAACAAAATCTGGAAGAAAACAGCTTGGTTTTGGACTCTCAAAGTTGCGATTTGCCCAGGAATTTTTCCGGGTTTTGCTCCAGCTTTGAGCAATCCGAAAATGGCCAAAGAATTCAGGTTGCAAGCTAATCCAAAAGACCATTTTTCTGGCAGCATTTGGAAGGGAATGTTAGCTAAGAATCTCGACACCTTGATGGCACAATAAGCTGGAGAATTTCAGTTCATTCCAAGAAGGAAGATGAACTAGCTAGAGTGAATTTTTAGTAAGCTCACTAGAGGGATTTTTCCTCTTGGAATTTCCCACAACTCTTCCACATTTTCAGACCATAAGAAGTCTTTTACTAAGACATTTTGATCCTACAAAGCCACAGCACTTTACTGAAATTTCTGAAAAGAAAATGGCTAGAACAACTTGATCAAACTAATGAGTTGAGAAATAAGGAAAATCAAATATCAAGGAAAATGAATTCCCTCTTAGGAAATTCGAATAGGCCAAGGGAGTAGAACGAGGATGCTCCTAATATGTCTCTCTTAGGACATCATCACTACCCTATTCTAAGCACCTAAGGCCAAAATTATTACTTCCCAAGCAAAAATAAATTTAACCAAGCTAAAACTCCCATGATGGAATTTGAACACAAGACCTCAAGAATTAATCCCAAAGCTCTCACCATTAAACCACAACAACTCTTATTGTTATTTTCACTAGAAAATTATTTCCTATCTAATCCTCATGCTATCTTCCTATTTTCACCTCAAGCAAAAATTACCATTTTGCCCTTCTCTCTCAATACTCACCAACAAGCCTCCAAGACATTAAAACTCAAATCCAAGGCACATAAAATCATATAAAAATATATTTAATCATGCAATAAAGTATGATATACATCCCAACCCCCTTACTCTAAGGTTGGTTTTGACTGGGGTTTCACATCCTCCCCTCCTTAGAGGAATTTCGCCCCAAAATTCAAGCATACCTCTATTACAACTCGGGATACTTCCATTTAACCCACTATTCTGACTCCCATGTGGCATCCTGCGTGCCATGGTGCTCCCACTAAATCTTAACCATCGGTATCCGTTTGCTTCGGAATGTCTTGACACTGCGGTCTAATATTCGCACAAGCTTCTCCACATAGCTCAGGTCTGGCTGCAACACTAACGGTTCATCATTCAATACATGACCGGGATCCGCATTATACTTCTTCAATTGTGACACCTGAAGCACATCATGGATACCCGTCAACCCATCCGGCAGGTCCAATTGGTAAGCTACCAATCCAATTCTTTCCTTAATCGGAAACGGTCCCAAATATCTCGGATTAAATTTTTCACCCTTCGGATGCTTCAAAATTCCTCTGTTTGGCGTCAACTTCAAAAACACGCTGTCCCCGACTTGAAATTCTAATTCTCTTCGCCAGTTGTCCGCGTAGCTCTTTTGCCTACTCTGTGCCGCCTTTAACCTTTCCCTGATCAATTTTACTTTATCTAACATTTCTTGGACATATACTTCCCCGGTTTTGCTCACATGACCATCTTCGGACCAACTCCAATATAATGGTACCTGACATTTGCGCCCATACAAGGCCTCATACGGTGCCATCCCGATCGAAGCTTGATAGCTATTATTATATGATAATTCGGCATACGGTACACACTCTTTCCATTTATCTCCGAAGTCCAAAACACAAGCTCTCAGCATATCTTCCAATATCTATATCACCCTCTCTAACTGCCCATCGGCCTGCGAATGCGCCGTCGTACTGAATTTTAGACTCGACCCCATCGCTTCCTGAAACTTTCCCCAGAAACGCAATGTAAACCTTGAGTCTCAATCTGACACTATGCTTGAAGGCACTCCATGTAGTCGGACGATCTCTCGAACATAAGTCTGAGCCAGCTTCTCCACCGAGTCCCTCACATTCACCGGTATGAAATGGGCCGACTTGGTTAGTCGATCCACCACAACCCATATGGCGTCCTTTTGGGTTTTTGACATAAGGAGCCCGGTGACAAAATCCATAGTCACCTCCTCCCACTTCCATTCCGGCACGGGCAATGGCTGCAATAGACCCGCTGACTTCTTATGCTCCGCTTTAACTTTCTGGCAGGTGAGACAAGTCGAAACATACTTGACTACATCCCACTTCAGTCCGAGCCACTAATAAGCTCTCTTCAAATCCTGATACATCTTGACTTCCCCCGGATGAATGGCATACTTGCTCTTGTGCGCCTCCTCCAAAATTCTGTCCTTCAATTGCTGCTCTCCGGGCACACACAATCGATCTCTGAAATGAAAAACTCCTGCTTCGTCTAGACGGAATTCACTGCCCGACCGCTTAAGCTCCTTATTCTTGAAAAGTTGAAACTCGATGCTGCTTCGCTGAGCTTCTACGATCTCCTGCTTCAAATCCGGCACCAACTTCAAATTGCTGATGACAATTCTTTTGTCTTGTACTTCTGCCCTTCTGTCCAACACATCTTGAACCGCTTGCATTTCCTGCACCTTCAGTCTGGCCATTCCAACTTTTCTGCTCAGGGCGTCTGCCACAACGTTGGCCTTCCCGGGATGGTAGTTGATCGGGCAACGGTATTCTTCCAAGAATTCCATCCACCTCCGCTGCCTCAAGTTCAAGTCCTTTTGAGTGAAGATATACTTCAGATTCTTATGGTCGGTGAACACCTCATATTCGGCTCCATACAAGTAGTGTCGCCATTTCTTTAGGGCGAACACTATAGCTATCAGCTCCAAATCATGAGTGGGATAATTGACTTCATGAGGTCTCAGCTACTGAGAAGCCTAAGCAATCACCTTCCGGTCCTGCATCAACACTGCTCCCAGTCCTTCTTTTGAAGCGTCAGTGTACAGCACGTAAGGTTTGCCTTTCTCCGGTAAACTCAATACCGGTGCCGTCATTAGTCTCTTCTTCAGTTTTTGGAAGCTTTTCTCACATTTCTCGTTCCACACAAAGGGAACATCCTTTCGCAATAATCGGGTCATTGGCAAAGCAAGAGTTGAAAATCCCTTGATAAACCTTCGGTAATATCCAGCCAATCCCAAGAAACTCCGGATCTCAGTAATATTCTCCGGCTGCTTCCAGTCTGATACCACTTCAACCTTTGCCGGATCTACCTTGATTCCCTCCTTGGTCACCACATGGCCAAGGAATGCTACACTATCTAGCCAGAATTCACACTTGCTGAACTTGGCGTACAGCTTGTGCTCCCGTAATTTCTCCAGTACGAGCTTCAGATGCTCCGCGTGCTCCTCCGGACTCTTGGAGTAAATCAAAATGTCATCGATGAAGACTACCACGAACTTGTCCAGATAAGGTCGGAATACTCGGTACATCAAGTCCATGAACACTGCTGGAGCGTTAGTCACCCCGAACGGCATCACCACGAATTCGTAATGTCCATAGCGGGTGTTAAAGGCTGTCTTGAGAATATCATCTTCTCTTATCCGCACCTGGTAGTACCCTTGCCTCAGGTCCAACTTAGAGTAGCAACTGGATCCTCGCAACTGGTCGAATAGCTCGTCAATCAACGGTAAGGGATACTTGTTCTTGACCGTTAAATTGTTCAACCCTCGGTAGTCGATGCATAGCCTCAGAGTTCCGTCCTTCTTCTTCACAAATAGCACAGGCGCTCCCCAAGGAGATGTGCAGCGCCTGTGCTAGGTCTGATATAACCTTGACTCACTAACTCCTCCAACTGCTCTTTCAACTCTGCCGGTGCCATCCGGTACGGAGTCCGCGATACTGGTTCCGCTCCCGGAACTAAGTCGATGGTGAATTCCACTTCTCGGCTAGGAGGTAGAGAATCAAGCTTTGTCGGAAACACATCGGGAAAATCCTTCACTACTTCCGTGTCTTCCAGAGTGCACTGGTCCTTCGACTTGTTTATCACGTAAGCCAGGTACCCTTGGCACCCTTGCTTTAACAATTTTCGGGTTTTAGCCCCCGCAATCAAATACTTACATTCTCTCACCCTCTTGCCATTAAATTCTAATACGTCACATCCGAGTCTGATGAACTGGACTATCTTATTTTTACAGTCTACCCTAGCCCCATGCTTGGCTAACCAGACCATCCCCAAAATCAAGTTATAATCCTCAAGATCTAACACTATCAAATCCCCCTCCAAACTTTCTTTCCCCACATTAACTTTACACTCCTTTCCATTCTATCCCAACCCAAATGACATGCACACAACTTGTATAGGAATGAGTAGAGCCAGGATCAATCAAAGCATTAACGGAACGTCCTTGAATAGTGAACGCACCTTCTACCACCACTGCGTCGCCCCAACTTCCTCTCTGTTAAGAGCGAATACCTTAGCCTTCACTTGCGGCTTCGGTGCTCCACTCCCGGATACTCCCGCGGGGTTGGCTCGGTTGGGCCCCGAGTTCTGAGCTGGGTTTCCTTGCCCGACGCGGTGCAATTTGGGGCAGGCACTCCTCAGGTGGTTCGGGTCACCACAGTGATAGCACTTTCTTTCTCCACCCTTGGACCAACAATTCCTCTCGGTGTGGCCTTTCTTTCCACACTGCCTGCATGATGGGAGATTCGGGGCAGGTCCACCTGAGGCTGTCCGGGCTTGCTTCCCCTGGTTCTGCCATCGGTGATTGGCGGGGCGCTTGTGGAGTTGCGGTCTCGGAAAGTGACCCTGCGGCTGTCTCAGCGACTGGAAGGGTTTTGCCACCATCCTACTGCAATCCTCATTTTCCGTTCGCGTAGCTACGTCTACAGCCCCCGAATAGGTTGTCGGTGGAGTAGGTGCTAATGCTCTCCGCAATTCCGGTCTCAGCCCCTTGACAAACTACCTCGTCCTGTTCTATCCGGTGTCCACCAACCGCTTGCAGTATTTGGACAACTGAGTGAACCGGGCCGCGTACTGGGCTACCGACATGCTTCCCTGCCTCAGATTCTGGAATTCGTCCTCTCGCTTCTCCACAATCCACTGTGGGATGTATTCAGCCCTGAAGGCTTCAACAAAGTTGGACCATGACCATTCCTGCTCGTCCATCTCCCAGTCGTCTTGGACCCGCTGCCACTATGCCCAAGCTGGTCCTCTCAATCAAAAAGCTGCAAACTTAACCATCCACTCCTCGGTGTACTGGAGCGTCGCGAATATGTCCTCCAACTGCTCAACCCACTGCTCTGCATTCTGATCTTATTCTGCTTCGCCCAGGAAGACGGGCGGCTGAAACTTCAAGAACCTCTCTAAGGCCTCGTCCTCACCCCGAGGGTTCCGTCGCTCGATCATTGACTGCAAAATCTTGGCCATCTTGCTAAATGCCTGGCACATGGTCACATCAACTGGAACTTCAGATCTTGATCCCATATTCTGACTATTCCCTTTACCCCGGTTGAGTGCTTGCATCTAAGCTGTTCCTACTTCTGGTGCCACTTGTTCGACTTCCGGTACCCTCCTACCTGCTGAAGTTGCACAACGCTTGGGTGTCATTCTAAACCACACCCCAGATGATAAGGGTATGCACTTAAAGGTCAAATCATTTTAGTTGTACTTGCATGCATTGTCAAATACATGTAAATAGGAAGCGGATGTAAATTTAGCTAAGGAATAAATTCTCTTTCAAAAATGGACTTGCATAGATTTGAATTCTTGATAGAAAACAAAATTAAAATCCATAACAATAAAAGTTCTTGAAAAATAGTAAACAAATAAACATCCTAATCAAAGGAACTCCTAGCCCCCTAATCCTTATCAGAACCCTCATCATCAGCTTCATATAACCATCCCCCAGAGTTCTTGGAAAAATCTACCCCATCCCCACTAGCAAATCCTTCCACTGGCTCCTTCCCAGGGCACCCAGAACTCTCCCCGGGCTCAACTCGGCTGGAAGAAGGGAGGAAAGAAGGCCTAGGTGGAGACTTATAGTCTATCTCCCCCAGGTCATCGCTATCTGCTGCTAAGTCCACCTCGGATTAGGAAGGTGGGGTTCAGGCTCCACTATCATCACATCATCCTCACTTTCCAAGCTTATGTCGATCACTGGAATTGGGGGTGGCTCAATGATCTGGACCTCATCATCACTACTATCCTCCATAGGGATAACTGGCTGAGGGGTAGGCTGGGGAACTGGAAGGTCCTCCGGGTATATAGGAATAGGCGGGTGCCACTGCTGCCCTTTCCTCGCGATCCTAAGCATTCTAACCATCCTACAACATCAACAAGTTAGGTTAGATAAAGATTTAGACTTAAAGAATTAGCACAAATATTATCAAAAATTGCCTAAACCTAGGCTCTGATACCACTTGTAACACCCCGCTACCTAGGCCCGCCAGGGCCGGGGATGTCGCCCCATCTAAAGGACAAGGGGTCTTTATAACTAGGTCACACAAATGAAATAGCGGAATATAAATGATACTTGAACTTAAAATTTATTACATCCCAAAATAAATATCAATCCAAGAATAAATCCTAAAGTACCAAAAACAAATCCGTAATAAAAATTTATCCACTCTCATCTCCCCAAAACATTACACAAAAATAAATCATCAGAAAATCTTCCAAAGCAGGCATAATCTAGCTACTCATCCCAACAGCAGGATCAACCTGAAATCATAGTAAAACGATGATGAGACAAAAATCTCAGTAAGTCCGTGTGTGTTTTAGGTGTTCAGTGAAATCAGTTCGTGGATGCAAAGTATGAAATCTTTACAAAAGAATTGCTGGCAAGCAATAAACATTAGTCAAAAGCAAGAGTGGTGTTTTGGCTTTTCCAAGCATACATAATCAATAAAATCAACCACTCGAAATAAATGATTATGGGTTACCACACGTTGGGCCCATAACCAAGAAGAAGAAGAAGAAAAAGAAGAAGAAGAGAGTCCATTAGCATGTTTATTCATATATATATTCATTAGAGATCAAAGATTAGTGAAGATGAAGTTGATTGAACAAACCTACCTTGAAGGTGTTCTTGAGCCTTCACAAAAATTCTGATTTTTTATCCAAAAGAGCAAGTTAGATTTTGGAGTTTGATGTTAAAAATGGTATGGATGGACTCACGGCAGTAAGTAAATGAATTCTGGAATTTTTTTGAAGAAGATTGAAGTGGTTTGGAGAGGTATTAGGCGAGAGAAGGGAGTAGATGTTCTTGGTGTTCTATGTGTGCTTGAAAGTTGAAGAGAATTGAGGGATTTTGGATTGGAAGTTGCCGAAATTCTGTGTGTGTGCAACGGCCGAATTGTTTGTGTAGTTTAGGTAGATGATTTTTCTAGTTTGAAAGGAAAAGGAAAGGCTGGTTGTTGAAATCCTAAAAGAATATTTTTGGGAATCAAATTTGGAAACAAAATATAGCAAGAATATTTTTTGATCAATGGAGGGCTTTTTGGAGCTGCTATGGCCGACTGATTGCTCTGTGATTTTGCTGGATGAAAGCTGGTTGAAGAAGTTTAATGATGGCCGAAAAGAAGGAGTGTAATGGTGAAGGAAAGGTCTGATTGTTTGAGGGACATTTTATGGAAGGTTGCAAAATTAAGATTGTTGGAATTTTGGTATCCAATCAAGGCATGATTGCAGTAATTTGTTGAAGATATTTTAGGGTAGCCATGTCTGGTTTTTACACAAAAGCTTGGGGAAGACAATGGAGTTCAGTTCATGGCTATTTAAGAGTGGTTTGTGTAGAAGAGAGATAGAGTTTCGGCCAGGGCTGGATTAGGAAACAAAGTTGGACAAAAAATTCCTATACAGATCGCCATTGCTGGAATTTTTTTCTGGGCAGTTTCGGCTGCCATTTTCCAATCAGATTGCAGAGAGTTTGAAGGAGATTTCAAAGGTCTTTCATGGCTAGTTTCCAGCCTTCTTCATGGAGGGAAAACGTGGCTAAGGAGTTGGGAGAAAACTGGAAGAAAACGGCTTGGTTGAAGACCCCCAAAGCTGCGATTTTAACCAGAAATTTTTCTGATTTTGCACAACATTTGTGCAGCCCAAAATTAACCAGAAAATTTCATATTCTAAGCTAATCAAAAGGGCCATTTTTTGGCAGCATTTGGGAGGGAATAATGGCTGAGAATTTTGACACTTTGCATGCACAAGAAGCTAGAAAAAATTTCAAATCATTACATGAAGGAAAATGAACCTAGCTAGAGTGGAGATTTGAAAGTTCACTAGGGGAATTAATTCTCTTGGAACCTTCCCCATCTCTTCCATATTTTCGGTCCATAAAATGTCTTTCACTAAGACATTTTGAACCTTCAAAGCCACAGCACTTTACTGAATTGAATCTTAATTTTAATGAAGAATTGTACCCCTATTTTTGTGCTTGAGAATAATGTATTTTCTTTAGATTTATAATTCTTGTTTTTTGGTATTTGGTTGTTTGAGCTTATTTGGTTATCTTGGTTGAGTTAGTGTTTTGATTGATTTACTTCAATTAAATGTTCTTCCTTAATAATTTCGAGAGATGTGGTTGAGGTTAGAATACCAAATTAACTAATTTAACATTCGCCATTTTCAATTAACCCAAGAGAGAAGTTGGGAATTAGGGCTAGTAAACAAAGGCTCTATGAAATTTCCTAGAGATAGACATTTTGTGGCCTTCGAATGATTTGGGATAGTGAGCGATATTTAATGCACTTTTAAGTTTGTTTGGTTAGTAGAGATACAAATTAATAGAATTTGGGGGTAGAAATCTCATAACTAAAAAGAGAGTGAGACTGATAATTGACTCACTCTGATGCCTCGAATTAGGAATTATAGGTCCAAGAGATGCTCATTTCTTAGGTTTTAAATGGAAAATTTCCTTTTGTTACATGGGTTATTCTCTTTCTTATTCCTCGAGGAAATTGTGACTCTCTCTTGTGTAAGAACATGACTTCTCTTCTCTTGTAGTTATTATTATACCTTACATTTATATTTGGCTAAACAATGAGAAAGAAGGAAGTAGGTGTAGTAGCCGCATTCTCTAAGGTTTTCGATACTTGCCAATGACAATAGACTACATGATAGGTGCACTTACCTATATGTGTGTCTTTTATGATTTTAATTGGTATTTTAATTATTAAAACTTATGCTTATATGGAGCACAATTGATTTGGATTTTCTATATGCACAAACATACGCATTAATTTTTTTTTGCATCATTGCTAGGGAAGGGCTTAGACTATATTCTAAAAACTTTATTTTTTGTTGATTTAGCATTGTATTTGAATATACACTTGCACATACCACTAACTTTTTGTGAATAGTTGATTGTGTTAGGGATATACCCTAGAGTCAATTTGTACTTATACTATTGTTGTTATGTTTTATATAATAATATAAGGTTTTCCTTTCCATGAATAGTGCATTTTGTTTTGTGGTCATCAAGTACGTGACTTGATAGTAAAACCCAACAATAAATACAATGACTATTCTAAAACTGTCCCTGATCGATTATTATTATTGAAACAATAATAAATTAAGATTATTATATTTGTGACTTGATGGCTATGTTTTACTAGTCATGGATATTTGTGATATCGAGTCAAAACATAAATAAATGTTAGAGAATATTGTATTGGACATGACCCACTGTGAGAGTACTTCATGGAACATGTCATAAGTACTTTCTAGCCATAATGATATTAAAAGTCCTTCGACCTAAATTCATTATGGTTTCCTATTTGATAAGTTCTATATTTTGACGTTGTCTTTAACCAAATAATAAATTAGACTACTGTTGGATGTAGAATAAATCGAGGAGAGGAATATGATTGATAGTGAAGGAATTTGTCCCTCTCAATTATGGGAGAGATATCCATGGGCCCCTTGATAAGTTAGACTGTTAAAATACATGGTCGTGCTCAAATATATCAATCTAAGATATTGATATCATTTGTTTGAACAATTTACTATGAAATCAAGAAATAATTGATTAAGCTTAATAAGGATGACATGATCCGTGCCTTATGCTTAATCTGGATATCGTGTGACAAAAAGGACTAAATATAAAATTATAGTTTGGTTCAAAGAGATCATCGATCTTCATTTAACTTGGATAGTTATAATGTTTTGCTAGAAACCGCTGATAAATTGTGCGCCATTTAAATATGATTTGGGCACACTGCCAGTGTTAAATGAACCTATAGGGTCACACAATAAGTGAACTTGTTAGGTTATTTTTCTGGTAACTAGATTTGATGAATTTGGAAATATGTCTAAGTTAATAGAACTTAGAAAATTTACCAGATACAATGAATTTGGAAATATGTCCACATTCGATGTATCTGGATAATGTCCAGATTATAAGGATCTGACTCGGTAAATTAATTAGTTAAATTACCGAGATAATGGCATAATCTTATTATATTAATTTTAATTTAATTTGAATTAAAATTAAAATACGATAAGATATTATTAGGGTTGGACTCTAAAAGGTTCGGAGGGATTTTTTAAAAAACCTTAGATGTCTTCTCTAGAGAGCTATTCTGTTAAGAATATTTGTGCTTTCATCTACCAGAAAAATATGCCTCTCAAACCCTAGGCGCTAGCACTCCCCGAGTGACGAGTGAGTTCGCTATGTGTATCCGATAGAGGACGTTCACATATTGCAGCATCTGGTGATCATTCGGGTTGCACGTACAGCAGCATAATCGGAATCGAAGGATATTGATTACACCTAACAGAGGTAATTTTGCAAACTTACGATCCTCTTAATCGTTTACTTGGATCCTCGGAAGGGATTCGTGGATGTTTTCCGCATTTAGGAATCCACGAATCCTAACACTGGTATCAGAGCAACTTGCTAAACGATTAGGTTGATTCATCTGTGTTAATCGTATTGTTGTGGATATGCATGATATGTATATATGTGAATTTAAACGGTATATATCAGCATGTTCGCATGATTATGATTTTAGAATACTTAGCATGCAGACTGCCTAAATTAGGTTTAATATGTGCGTCTTTGTTGCCCGATCAAACCAGATTAGTTGCAGATTTTCTGTAAACTGGTCTATTTTAATATGATATGGTATCGTAAGCATGCTATCCGTCGTTCTATATTTGCGAATGATTTGTAATAATCGGTCATGATAATATGTTATCTGTATGAATATGATTAAAAGGGAACGCAGATTGTCTGTAATATGAAATTTCACGGCGATGGTTACTAAGGGGTCCGAACGTTAATTTGATTAATATTCGAAAATCGGAAGGCGAAATCTCATTCAATGAGAGAAGGAAAAAATCATTTTTCCTTCTGGGGGCACTGCCCCCTTGACCCTTACCCACTGACCGGCCAGCGGGACCTCCGCCAGGGGCGCTGCCCCTTGGAACCCCGACTATCTGTTCGTTGTGTGTTATTCATTTGTGTTTATGATTATAGTTGTGGATTATTTTGAATAGTGCATAGCATGGCCCGTTTTATCCCAATGTGATTGGCAGGTTACATTCTGGTTGTTTTAAGTTGTAATTTTTAAATACGGCCTGCGTGTCGTTTTTCATTATTGTAAAATTGTACTGCTTTCCTAGAATAGGAATTATTTTAATTTTCCTATCCAATGTAAAAGAAGACGACGGCCTACATTTACAACCAATGAGGAGTATGCTCAAGGCATTAGAGAATGCTTAAGGAGTTCGTATACTTAGATTGACCACCTTGATCTTCATTTTGCTCGTGATGATCAACATAGGTTATGAGCCATGCTATGTCACTTTTATTTATGTCTTGCATACATATTTGATATATTTATTTCATGCTTACTACAATCAAAATTTTAAATAAAAAAAATTAAGTGTTAAATGCCTTCCAAAATCAAACACTTGTTATTACTTGGATCATCATATGGTCATTCCTGCCAAAGTAGGATGCTTTTGATTATCTAAGTAAGACAAGATGGAAAATGGTTTTCCATATGTTTGATATGATTTGACTTAACTGGGCTATCAAAATGGTTTTGGGCCTAGGGCATTATATGAGATATTTTTAGCCGGGACATTTGATATCTATCTCATTTAAAATTTGAGTTTTATTTAATTATAAGATTAAAGCGAAAGCTTACTTATGATTAAAATAAAATATTTATGTTTTTTTATCCACTATGAAACATCAAAATGTTGAAGTTTCAAAAGTTTAAATGCTTTTAGTGTGAGTTTTCATGAAAGCCTTAAAATTAATTACTTTGCATATTTTGTATGTAGATAATGGCAACAAACAGTTGGAATAACTCATTGCGATCTGTGCTCAAGAAAGACAAGCTTAGTGGGACTAACTTTCTTGATTGGGCACGAAACTTAAGAATCGTTCTTAAGCAAGAAAAAAAAGCTCTATGTTCTTAAAAATCCTATTCCCCCTGCTCCAGCAAATAACGCCTCAAAAGTTGAAAAAGATGCTTATAGTAAGCACAAAGATGACTCCAACGATGTTACTTACCTCATGATAGCAACCATGAACTCTGAACTTCAAAAACAGTTTGAAGAAGTAGAGGCATATGACATGATTGTGCATCTCAAGGAAATGTTCCAAGAGCAAGCACGACAAGAGAGATTTGAAACTCGCAAGGCGTTAAATGCATGTAAGATGATTTCTGGCACCTCGGTAAGTGCTCATGTCCTTAAAATGAAGGGCTATCTTAATCATCTTGATAAGCTTGGTGCTCCTGTTAATCATGACATGGCCACGGATTTGATCTTGGGCTCTTTACCTCCTGAGTATGACCAGTTTGTCATGAATTTTAACATGTATAACATGGAGAAATCCATTACTGAATTGCATGGGATGCTAAAACAAGCTTAACTGAACATTAAGAAGAATACTCCTAGTGTTCTAATGGTTCAAAAAGGGAAAGGGAAAAAGAACAACCAAAAGGGCAAAGTCATGGCTAGTAAGGGTAAGGACAAGGTAAAGTCCAAGTTCAAGCCTAAACCTACCGTCAAGACACCAAATGAGGGAGCTTGTCACCATTGTGGAGAACAAGAACATTGGTTAAGAAATTGCAAGCTCTATTTGGAAGCAAAGAAAAAGAAGGACAGTGAGACTGCCGCTTCAGGTATTAATGTTATAGAAATTAATTTATCTACTTCTGATTCATGGGTATTGGATACCGGTTATGGATCTCACATTTGTGTAAATGTGCAGGGTCTAAAAGGGAGTAGAGCCTTGGCAAAAGGCGAGGTGGACCTATAAGTAGCGAATGGAGCAAAAGTTACTGCAGTAGCTATAAGAACTTTTGAATTAATTTTACCCAGTGGGCTTGTTTTAGAACTGAATGATTATTTTTATGTTCCTGCTATGAGTAGGAATATTATTTCAATTTCTTGTTTGGATTCAGACGGTTTTGAATTTGTTATTAGGAATAACATCTGCTCCATTAATAAAAAAGGTATTTTTTATGGAGATGCGTCATTATCAAATGGGCTCTATATTCTCAATCTTCGTGGATCTTCAAACAAGTCTATCTATAATATTAATACTAAGAGATTGAAATCCAATGATTTAAATCAGACTTACTTCTGGCATTGTCGTTTGTGCCATATAAATGAGAAACGCATAACAAGGCTCCATAATGATGGGCTTCTAAATTCGTTTGATTTAGAACCTTACGAAACATGTGATTCTTGTTTATTAGGCAAAATGACTAAAGCGCCTTTTAAGAGACAAAATGAAAGGGCAACTGATTTATTGGGCCTAATACATATTGATGTATGTGGACCAATGAATACATATGCTAGAGGAGGATTTCAGTACTTCATTACATTTACAGGTGATTTCAACAGATATGGCTACGTATATCTGATGAAACACAAATCTGAATTGTTCGAGAAATTCAAAGAATTTCAAAATGAAGTACAAAATCAGCTTGGCAAAAGTATCAAAACACTTCGATCAAATCGAGGTGGTGAATATTTAAGTCACGAGTTTGACGAGCATCTTAAAAATTGTGGAATTATATCCCAATTAACTCCACCTGGAACACCTCAATGGAATGGTGTATCTGAACGGAGAAATCGGACTTTATTATATATGGTTCGATCAATGATGAGTCAAACTGATCTTCCAATCTCCTTTTGGGGTTATGCCCTAGAGACTACGGCATTCATACTAAATCGAGTTCCATCTAAATCGGTTCAGAAAATGCCATATGAGATATGGACTGAGAGACAACCTAGTTTGTTATTTCTGAAGATTTGGGGTTGTGAAGTTTATGTAAAGCATTTATTATTTGATAAACATGCACCTAAATCGGATAAATGCATATTTGTAGGGTATCCTAAAGAAACTAAAGGATATCAATTTTATCTCCCAAAAGAAAATAGAGTAATTGTTGCTCAAAATGGATTCTTTCTTGAAAAGGAATTTATTTCCAAAAGAATCAATAGGAGTAAAATACATCTTGATGCGATTCAAGAGCCACAATTAGTGCCTGAACCAAATAATGAACCTCAATTAGATGGCTCACAAGTCTAAGATGAGCATACTTCTATAGAACAAGGACCTCGAATATCTGATAGGATTCGTCAACAACCTGAGAGATATAGATTCCTCATCACTGACGATCACAATGTGGAGCTTATGGTTAATGATGAGCCCACTTCCTATCAAGAAGCCATTAAGAGTTCTGACTCTTGAAAATGGTTAGAGGCTATGAAGTCTGAGATGCAATCCATGTATGATAACCAAGTCTGGACTTTGGTTAATCCACCTAAAGGTTCAAAAACCATTGGGTGTAAGTGGTTTTTCAAAAAGAAAACAGACATGGAGGGAAATGTGCATACTTACAAAGCACGACTGGTAGCAAAATGTTATAGACAAACTCATGGTATAGACTATGATGAAACCTTTTCACTAGTTGTAATGCTTAAGTTTATTAGAATTCTTCTTGCCATAGTAGCATATTATGATTATGAGATTTGGCAAATGGATGTCAAAACTGCGTTTCTCAATGGAAACTTACTGGAGGATGTGTACATGACACAACCTGAGGGTTTTAGTGATCCTTTGAATTCTAATAAAGTGTGCAAGCTTCAAAGATCCATTTATGGATTGAAGCAAGCATCTCGAAGCTGGAATCTTCGTTTTGATGAAGCAATTAAAGAATTTAACTTTATCAAAAATGAAGATGAGCCTTGTGTCTATAACAAAACAAGTGGGAATGCAATAGTCTTTTTGGTACTTTATGTTGATGACATCTTACTCATTGGAAACAACATCCTAACTCTACAAAATGTAAAGACATGGTTGGGAAATTGTTTTTCAATGAAAGACGTAGGTGAAGCTGCCTATATTCTAGGTGTAAGGATCTATAGAGATAGATCTAGAAAGCTAATTGGACTAAGTCAAAGTGCATACGTTGACAAGGTACTGAAAAGGTTCAGTATGCAAGACTCTAAGAGAGGATTCTTGCCAATGTCACATGGCATTAAGCTCAGCAAAACTCAAAGTCCTTCTACGAAGGATGAAGAAGAGCGCATGAACAAGATACCATACGCTTCCGCTATATGGTCTATCATGTATGCCATGTTATGTACTCAACCCGATGTATCATATGCATTGAGGATGATGAGTAGGTTCCAGTCAAATCCTGGAGAGGCACACTAGACTACTGTCAAGAACATACTAAAGTACTTAAGAAGAACTAAAGATATGTTCTTAGTTTATGGAGGACAAGAAGATGAGCTAGTTGTAAATGGTTACACTGATGCTAGTTTTCAGTCCGACATAGATGATTACAGATCGCAATCAGGTTTTCTATTTTGTTTAAATGGAGGTGTTGTAAGCTGAAAAAGTTCAAAGCAAGATACCGTGGCCGATTCTACTACAAAAGCTGAGTATGTAGCTGCCTCAACTGCAGCTAAAGAAGCAGTTTGGATTAAAAAGTTCATTATAGAACTAGATGTAGTTCCTAGTATTGTGAACCCAGTGGATCTCTATTGTGACAATAATGGAGTCATTGCATAAGCTAAGGAACCAAGATCACATCAGCGATCCAAATATATACTTAGACTTTTTCATCTCATTCGAGAAATTGTTGATAGAGGAGATGTCAAAGTATGAAAGGTATCAACTGATGACAATGTTGCAAATCCACTGACAAAGCCTCTCCCATTGTCTAAACATGATAGTCATACTAGATCAATGGGATTACGGCTTATGCTAAATTGGTCTTAGTGCAAGTGGGAGATTGTTAGGGATATGCCCTAGAGTCAATTTGTACTTATACTATTGTTGTTATGTACTTATACTATTGTTGTTATGTTTTATATAATAATATAAGGTTTTCCTTTTCATGAATAGTGCATTTTGTTTTGTGGTCATCAAGTACGTAATTTGATAGTAAAATCCAACAATGAATACAATGACTATTCTAAAATTGTCCCTGATCGATTATTATTATTGGAACAATAATAAATTAAGATTAGTATGTTTGTGACTTGATGGCTATGTTTTACTGGTTATGGATATTTGTGATATCGAGTCAAAACATAAATAAATATTAGAGAACATTGTATTGGACATGACCCACTGTGAGAGTACTTCATGGAACATGTCATAAGTACTTTCTAGCCATAATGCTATTAAAAGTCCTTCAACCTAAATTCATCATGGTTTCCTACTTGATAAGTTCTATATTTTGACGTTGTCTTTAACCGGATAATAAATTAGACTACTGTTGGATGTAGAATAAATCGAGGAGAGAAATATAATTGATAGTGAAGGAATTTATCTCTCTCAATTATGGGAGAGATATCCATGGGTCCCTTGATAAGTTAGACTGTTAAAATGCATGGTCGTACTCAAATATATCAATCTAAAATATTGATATCATTTGTTTGAATAGTTTACTATGAAATCAAAAAATAATTGATTAAGCTTAATAAGGATGACATGCTCCATGCCTTATGCTTAATTTGGATATCGTGTGACAAAAAGGACTAAATATAAAATTATGGTTTGGTTCAAAGAGATCACCGATCTTCATTTAACTTGGATAGTTATAATATTTTGCTAAAAATCGTTGATAACTTGTGCGCCATTTAAATATGATTTGGGCACACTGCCAGTGTTAAATGAACCTATAAGGTCACACAATAAGTGAACTTGTTAGGTTATTTTTCTGGTAACCAGATTCGATGAATTTTGAAATATGTCTAAGTTAATAGAACTTAGAAATTTTACCAGATACAATGAATTTGGAAATATGTCCACATTTGATGTATCTGGATAATGTCCAGATTATAAGGATCTGACTCGATAAATTAATTAGTTAAATTACCGAGATAATGGAAGAAGCTTATCATATCAATTTTAATTTAATTTGAATTTAAATTAAAATACGATAAGATATTATTATAGTTGGACTCTAAAAGGTTCGGAGGGGTTTTTAAGAAAACCCTAGCCATCTTCTCTAGAGAGCTATTCTATTAAGAATATTTGTGCTTTCATCTACCAGAAAAATATGTCTCTCAAACCCTAGGTGCTAGCACTCCCCGGGTGACGAGTGAGTTCGCAGTGTGTATTCGATAGAGAACGTTCACATATTGTAGCGTCTGGTGATCGTTCGGGTTGCACGTACAGCAGCACAATCGGAATCGAAGAATATCGATTACACCTAACAGAGGTAATTTTGCAAACCTACGATCCTCTTAATTGTTTACTTGGATCCTCAAAAGGGATTCGTGGATGTTTTCTGCGTTTAGGAGTCCACGAATCCTAACAGATTGTATGTGTGTTGTAATTTTATTTTATTTTGGCCAAAATTGTATTCAAAGATTCTTTAATTGTTGTATTATTATTGTAAAATCTATTCTTTTGAACTTTGAGTAATTTGATTCATTGATTTATTCATTTATATGTTATTCTTTGGTTGGTTGAGTATGATTATGAGAAATTTATTGAATTTGGAGATTGGTAGTATGTATTTCATAGTGTTGGATTTCTTAGGTTAAAAAATTGAGATTGATTAGTGTGATGCATATTATGCTCATTTTACTTGAAGGTGAACTTTTGAAGGTGGATATGCAGATTGGATATGGTATATGGTTTGGATAGACGAACTTGTCCTTTGGGAAACTTCTTTTGGCTTATGCTTCATTTTTGTTCATTTTTGGTGGAGTTGGAAATTTTTAGCTCTTTATGAATTATGCAAGTTGATTTGTGACTTTGAGTTATTTTGGGAGCAATATTATTTTGTATTTTTGCCTAATAAATGAATGGCTCTTTTGGACTCAAATTTGTTTCGTTCATCTTTTGGAGATTGAGAAATTACTACTTTTTCATGGAATTTGTCTTTGGCATGCAATTGAGAGGTTTAATGAATATCTTGGAGGTTATTGATCTTTTGCGTTTCTCTTGTAGAATTATTGCTCTATCCATAGATTTTTAGCTTTGAATTGTTTTTGCAATGTTGATTTAACATTGTGATATGGATAATGATGAGTGGGAAGGTGCTATCATAGTAAGGGAGTTAATGATGTCCGTGGAATTCATGAGCTAAGTTATGAGTCATCACTTGAACCTCTTTTAGAGCAATTTGCTATTTCAGCTATTTCATATTTTGTGGAAGTAGAGGCATTGAGAAGGCGTCAAGAAGCATTAATCTGAAATCTAGGAGATGAGATTAGACAATTTGCTAAGAATCTTGAAGATTATGCTTCCCATGAACTTGTTGAGGTAATCACATTAAGAAGTGATAAAGAGCTGACTAATCCTGTTACACGGTTGAGCAATGATAATAATGAAGAAAGAACAGAAGAAGAACAAGAGAAAGAACAGAACTCACTGCAATACCATCAAAGGAAACAAAAGAGGCAACACCTCTACCTGAGCAAATAGAAGCAGAAAAGAAAGAAAAACATAAACATCCTTTTCCTGCTTCATAGCTAGATCATTTGAAAAAATGAAAAGGTGATGAGCAATTTAAAAAGTTCTTGGAGTTGTTCAAAAAGTTGCAAAACAATCTTCCATTTGTTGAGGCCCCAACACAAATGCCCAAGTATGCCAAATTTTTTAAAGACATCCTACCCAACAAAAGGAAGTTGGAAGAGCTATCTACTGTCACATTGAACAAAGAGTGTTCTACTCTCCTCCAATATAAAGAAAAGCTGCCATAGAAATTGAAAGATCCAGGGAGTTTTTCTATTCCTTGTGTGATTGGTAGTATTACTTTGGCACAGCATTGGCAGATCTAGGGGCTAGTATCAATTTGTTACCTTGCAGCACTTTTTGTAATTTGGCCTTAGGTGAACCAAACCCCACTAGGATAAGTATCCAATTAATAAATAGATCTATCAAATATCCTAAAGGAATTGTGGAGGATGTGCTTGTTGAGGTTAACAAATTCATTTTTTTCAATTGATTTTGTTATTTTTTATATGGATAAGGGTTCTAAAGTTCCATTGATTTTAGGCAGACCCTTCCAAGCTAATGCAAAAGCTATTATAAATGTTCATAAGGGAAAGCTGACACTAAGATTTGAGGAAAAGGAAGTAATCATACAACTTTTAGACAACATGAAACATTCTTCCTTACAAGATGATTGCTTTATGATTGATATACTAGATGATTGCATTTTTTTTTTTTTTTTTTTTTTTGGTGCAAGAACTCTTCATTCAATAGACTAAAGGTGGGTTAGTGGAAGATGTTGAACAATATCCCCAAGAACTATTAGCACATGTGGAGAAATTCCAAGGATAAATTTAAGCCATCAGTTTTTAAGGTTATAGAGAAATTAAGTCTTGGGCAAATAAGATCATCCATTAAGGACCCACTAGAGTTGGAATAGAAGGAGCTACCAGATCATCTTGAGTACGCATTTCTAGCCCCAGGGAACAATTTGCCACTGATAATTGCAAAAGATCTGAAGGAAGAGCAAAAGTTGCAGTTAGTTCAAATTCTACAAAATCACAAGAAGGCGATAGCATAGAAACTCACTGACATATGAGATTTTGCTTGAGGAATATGCAAAGCCTATGGTACAACCCCAACAGAGATTGAACCCAAATATGAAGGAAGTAATTAAGGGCAAAATGATTAAGTGTTAGATGCAAGAATTGTATACCCCATTTTAGACAGTATATGGGTAAGCCCCACACAAGTAGTACCAAAGAAGGGGACATGACAATGGCACCTAATGAGAAGAACGAGCTTATTCCAATGAGGCTTGTCATGGATGGAGAATGTGCATTGACTACAGAAAACTGAATGGCGCCATAAGAAAGAACCACTTCCTTCTTCCCTTTATTGATCAAATGTTAGAAAAGCTAGCTGGACACATGTACTACTAATTGTTGGATGGATTTTCTGGCTAGTTTCAGATTCCCATAGCCCTCGAAGATCAAGAGAAAACTATCTTCACCTGCCTTTTTGGGACTTTTGTTTACAAGCATATACCTTTTGGATTGTGTAATAAGCCTGGGACTTTTCAAAGATGTATGGTGGCTATTTTAGAAGGTTTGGTAGGGGAGATAATCGAAGTGTTCGTGAATGACTTTTTTGGGGGGGGGGGAATTCCTTTGAGCTTTGTTCGCAAATTCTAGAGAGAGTATTCAAAAGGTGTGAAAAAACAAATCTTGCGTTGAATTGGGAGAAATGTCACGTTATGGTAAAGAAGGGTATCATCTTGAGGCATAAAATTTCACAAGGGATTGAGGTTGATTGAGCCAAGATAGAGCTAATTGAGAAGCTTCTCCACTAAACTTCTGTGAGGGCTATTAGAAGTTTTCTTAAGCAGGCACCTTCTATAGGAGATTTATCCAAAGCTTCTCGAAAATCTCTAAACCCCTTGTCTCTTTACTTGAAAAAGATGCTCCTTTTAATTTTGATGAAAAGTGCTTATCTATTTTTAATTTGTTGAAGGAAAAGTTGATTAACTCTCTCATTTTCGTTGTTCCTGATTGATCACTCTCTTTTGAGCTAATATATGATGCTAATGACTATGTAGCTGGAGCAGTTCTTACACAAAGGCGGGGTAAATACTTTCAGCAAATCCACTATGCCAGTAAAACTCTCACAGTAGCACAAGAAAATTAAACTATCACAGAAAAAGAATTACGAACAATAGTGTTTACTTTTGATAAATTTTGTCCCTACCATGTCTTATATAAAGTTTTAGTTCACACTAATCATTCTGCACTAAAATACCTTCTTGCTAAACGTAAACGTGACTCTAAGCCTAGATTGATAAGATAGGTGTTGTAGTTGCGGGAGTTTGATTTAGAAATCAAATATAAGAAGGGGCTGAGAACTTAGCTGCAAATCACCTATCAAGGCTAGAATACCCCACTTTAGAAGCACTAAAAGAAGATATCAATGATGAAGAAGATATCAATGATGTCTTTCCAGATAAAAATCTTTTATGGGTTAAACGTAAAATTATGTTTCTCCTTAGTTTGCAAATTATGCTAACTTTCTTGCAACAAGTATTCTTCTAAAAGGACTTACTCCACAACAAAGGAAGAAATTCCTCTCTGATATGAAGTATTACTTTTAGAAGGATCCTTTCTTGTTTCTTTGTTGCGCAGATCATGTTATTCGAAGATGTATAGATATTACTGAATCTTGGGACATTCTTCGATTTTGTTATGAAAGACCAGCATAGGACATTATCAAACAAATGGGACAGCAAGAAAGGTCCTTGATTTTAGATTCTACTGGCCTTCAGTATTTAAGGATGTACATAGGTTTGTGACCAATTACAATAGATGCCAGCAAACAGGTAATAGCTCTAAAGCTCTTGAGATGTCTCTTTCTATTTTCCAAGCCTATGAGATATTTAATTGTTGGGGGATTGATTTTATGGGACCTTTCCAAGTTATTTTGGTAATAAGTACATTTTAGTGGCTGTTAACTATGTATCCAAGTGGGTAGAAGCACAGGCATTACCTACAAATAATGCTAGAGTGGTGTTTAAGTTTCGAAAAAAAAACTATTTACTTACTTTGGTATGCCTAGAGTGCTTATAAGTGATAGAGAAACTCGTTTTTGCAACAACCAGTTGAAGAGAGTGCTAAATAGATTACATGTGACCCACAAGCTAGCTATTCCCTATCACCCCCAAACTAGTCGCCAAGTAGAAGTAGTCAATATAGAGCTGAAAAGAATCTTAAAAAAGGTGGTGAATCATACTAGGAAAGATTGGAATGTGAAGTTAGATGATGTTCTTTGGACTTACCTGATAGCATACAAAACACCTATAGTAACAAATCTATATCTATCGGAAGTTGTGTTATCTACCTATAGAAGTGGAGCATAAAGTTTTTTGGGCCATTAAGTTGGTTAATTTTGATCTTGAATCTGTAGGGACAAAAAGGTTTCTCCAAGCGAATAAGCTAGATGAATGGACGAATATGGCTTTTGAGAACTCAAGATCTACAAGAAGACTATGAAAAAGAGATATGACAAACACATCATACAAAGTAGTGAATTTAAGGAGGGTGATCGAATTCTACTGTTCAATTTAAGGCTGAGGCTATTCCTAGGAAGCTAAGATCTACGTGGTTCGGACTATTCTTGGTGACCAAGGTGTCCTCCTTCAAAGCAATTGAGCTATCTCATTCAGAAAAGCGAGTCTTCAAAGTAAATAGGAACCAGTTGAAGATATACCATAGAGAGAATATTGGAGAAATAGAGAGAGTGACTACATCTTATATGATGTAGAAGAGCCTTGATTTTTGGTTTTTGGTTTTTGGTTTTTGGAGACTTCAGTTACTTTTGCTTTTCTTTTCTTCCCTTTAGATTCAGTTTTCTATATATTATTTTTTTTTTTATTTTGGTTATGTTATATTATTTCTTACCTTTGGCATTTACTATATTTAACTCCTTTTTTTTTTTTTTTTGCAGTTTTGTTTTTCTTCTTCTTCTAACACAATTACACTTCTCCACGAAGCTGCAATCACTTAAGGAGTATTACTAACCCTTTTTTCCCTTTTATTCATCTCAGTCCAATTTTGATGTCATTACTACTAAATTTGTGCCAATGAGGACATTGTCTAGTTTAAGTTGGGGGGAGGGGTTCTGTTAATATTCTTTCCAAGTTTTTATTATGATTTTGGAATTCTCTTGATTTTTGCGGAAATTGCGTGATTTTTGAGGAGTTGGGTGAATTGGGCCAATTTTTTTTCAATTTTTAGACTTAGTTGGGCATTAGTAGTATTGTTATTATATCCTCTTTGGTATGAAAATTGAATCTAAAACCTATTGGATGAGTTTGTTTTTGGGTAAATTTGTACATTAGGAATGAAATGGTTAGATAGAATTTAAATTAACATTGTTTAGAGTTTAGTAAAAGTGACACCATATTGTTTCTTAGGAATTGAGATAGTGGTTGTGATAAAATATACGCATGGAACTTTAAGTTAATCCTTGTTTTATGATTACACAACTTTTCTTTATTCCAAGTGAATAAATATGGATTGAGGAAATGAGAAAATAAAACAAGGTAATACAAAAACTGAAAAATCCCTATTCATTTCTTTACTAAGCCTTTGTATTACCTTATCTAACATGAAAGAAAATGGAAAATTTTCAAGAGTAAGGTAACACAAAAGCTGAAATTTCCTTGTTACACATCTTTACTAGGCTTTTGCATTACCTTACTAGAAGAAAAAGAAAAAGAAAAGAATTAAGAAAATAAGGTGAGTTTTTAGACCAATCTTACATTTACCTACTTGGACTTTGGTGGTTAAGAGATCATAAAACTTGGAATTAGCTTGTTAGGCCTAAGTTATATGAATCACACCACTCACTTTCGAAACCCAAAGAATCAAGATGGAATACCTTGAATGAGTATAAACTTGTTTAACTTAACTTTGATGACTTTGATCATGTCGTTCCTAATTTATTAGCCTACACAAAATTGGCTTGGCCAATTAGGTGTTGGACTTAATCCTTAAATCAAATAAAAAATAATACCTTTACCATCTTCATCAACTCATGTTCAAAAATCTCATCCTATTTTATGAGAAACTATTTGCTTATGGTACTTTATGTTTTGCTTAAGAACAAGCAAAGGTTTAAGTGTAGGGGTATGTTATGAAGCCTTATCACATATACATTTTCTATTATTTTTGTACTTCAATTGAGATAAATTCTTACGCAATTTACTACTCACCACATCCTTTTTATAATGTTTTTGCTACGAAATGAAAAATATCAATTAAAGATAAAAAAGAAAAGGAAGGAAGAAAAATGAAGAAAATAAAAGAAAATGAACATAGAAGAAGTTAAGGAAGCTGTGTGTGCAAATAGATCAAGGAACAGATATTTTTGTGTGCATCTCAAGTTCTTTTAGCTGCCAGATATTCTTCAAGTTACAAAAAATTTCTAGAAAACTAGAGGCCAAGATCCCTTGGCTACTTGGTAGCTTTCATCTTGTGTGTGTTCCAAAAAGTTCCCAACCTAGGGAAGTCTAAGTTCCCAACCTAGGGAGGCTTCCTAATGTACTCTTGTATATATATTTGTCCTAGAATATTGGTGGCCAAGGGAGCTTTCACTTCCCTATTCATTGCAAGGTGTATAAATTCTTTTTATAACCCTACTTGTAAATTCTTATGCTAAGATTTAACTTTTAATTGCAATGAAGAGTTGTACCCTATTTTTTAGCTTTGAGAATGATATATTTTCTTTAAATCTATGGTTCTTGTTCTTTGGTATTTGGTTATTTGTACTTATTTGGTTATCTTGGTTGAATTGGCTTTTGATTGATTTACTTTAATTAAATGTTCTTCCTTAATGATTTCAAGAGATGCGGTTGCAGTTAGGACACCTACTTGACTAATTTAATATTTGTCATTTTCAATTAACCTGAGAGAGAGGTTGAGAATTAGGTCTAGTAACCAAAGAGTCTATGAAATTGTTTAAAGATGGGGATTTTGCGACATTCGGATGATTTGGGATAGTGAGTACTGTTTAATACACCTTTAGGTTTGGTTGGTTAGGTAGAAAAACCAATTAATCAAATTTAGGGGATAGAAATCTTATAACTTAAAAGAGAGTGAGACTGATAATTGACTCACTCCTGTGCCTAGAATTAGGAATTACGGGTCCAAGGGATGCTCATTTCTTAAGTTTTGAATGGGGGAATTCTTTTTGTTACATGAGTTATTCTCTTCTTATTCCTTGAGGAAATTGTGACTCACTCTTATGTAAGAACATGACTTCTCTTCTTTTGTAGTAAGTGTTATAACTTACATTTATATTTGGCTAAACAATGAGAAAAGAAAGAAGTAGGGGTAGTAGCTGCATTCCCTAAGGTTATTCGATATTTGCCGAGGATAATAGACTACAGGATAAGTGCACTTACCTATATGTGTGTGTTTCGTGATTCAAATTAGCATTTTAATTATTAAAATTTGTGTGTATATGGAGCATAATTTATTTGGAGTTTCTGTATACACAAACACGCACATCAATGCCTAATTTTGTCATTTTTACTCTAAGAATCAAAGTTCTCGGGATCATCATCCTTTTCTTCCTTTGGCTTTGCCTGTTCTGAAATCTTTGGTGCAAAAGTCCTTGTGCCCCCAAACTTAGCTTCATATTACCCAATAACAAAGAACAACTTATGTCGTCTTTCCAATATATTTTGCACTTGATCAAGAGGCGAACGTAATTTAAGCACATGAATTAACATGGGGTCAATAGAATGACCATGATCCAATAAGGCCTTTGGTTCCTTTGAAGATTCACCTTCGGGTACCTCAATATTTCGACAAGGCAATTTCACAGCACTCGGAACACCTTTATCTACATTGATCTCCTTAAACATTTGAACAAGAGAGGAGTCCATAATAAAAGATGTTGTTCTAATAGTTTCAAGATTTTTCCTTTTTTCACTTTTAGTAACAAAGGTTTCTGGAATTGAAAACTTATACCCACTTGCACTTCATCATTATATTTGTAAACACAATACTTAATAAACTCAAAAGTATTAGCAAAAGACATAACAATTGCATGACAAGAATTATCAGAGATATGAGAATCAACAATAGGAATCGAGAAAAAAATGGCAATACTCACATCCATGGTTGCCATAACATTCTATATTGAAACATCTTGAGAAGATGGCTGAATTTCCATAAAATTGTCATTAGCCAATGCTCAACGCAACTTTCTTTAGGGTTTTTTCACCATTACTTAGGGTTTTGATTGCCAGAGAATGGTTTGTTGTGGCGGCTGGAGCAAAGAGACCTTTTTATAAAAGATTGAGTATCAGACGCAAATCTTTTTGAAAAGATTTTACCTTATTTGAGTTCTTGTAACTCTTTGTATTCCTGTCACTGCCTTAACTCTTGCTAGTGTATTTCGAAAAAGGGTGCAATCTTCTATAGCGCCCAATTAGTGCAAGTTTATTTGATAGTGCCTTTTTGTAGAGTTATAGTCATGTCATGACTCCTACATGCTTGCAACATATCCCTGAGCGTATCCAGAATGGTCTAAAATTTTTATTATTTTTTTATTTTGACATAACAAAAAAATAGATAAATAATAACTACATAAATGGTTTGACACAAAATCATGAGTGTCAAAGTAAGAAAATTCACAATGCTTTCCACGATTTTTCAAATTGCGTAGCATCAAATAGCTTTGTGAAAATAACAACTAGCTATTTTTAAGTAGACACAGATTCAATTTTCACAATCTGTTGTTCAACAAGATTCGTGATGAAACGATGCCTATGTCAATATGCTTCTTTATTAAACTAGATTTTTAGAGATATCAATAGCACTTGTGTTGTCGTAGTAAACGATTAACTCCTGCTGATTAACACTATAGTCCTCCAACAGTTGCTTCATCAACAACAATTGAGTACAACAACTTCCTACAGAAATATTCTCAACTTTGTTGTTGACATGATATGTAATTTTGTTTCTTATTGTACTATGACACAAGATTGTTTCCCAAATAAAAATAATCTCCAGATGTACTTTTACGATCATCACAGTTTCTTGCCCAAACAACATCATTGTAACTGAACAAGAGTAGGCTAGAGTCCTTGCTGAAGTAAATATCATACTTAGAAGTACAACATACATACTTCAAGATTATCTTGACTACTTTCAAGTGTGACTCTTTAGGACTCGCTTAATACCTCGCACATACACCAACACCATAATTGTAATATCCCTCCTTTTTTGTACTTTGACTGGCTACTACTATGTATAAAATAAGAATTTGTATACGTGACTAGAATAAGAGATGATCAGTATAATTAGATGAATGTTTTGGTGTGATAAAAATATTTAGGGACATTATTGAATTTTTGAAATTATAATGACCCAAATGGAATTTTAAAATTGTTTTACCCGTACCTTTATACTTTAATTGGTGACTATTTTGTACAGAGTGAGAATTTGGATATAAGCTTAGAACAAAAGTTAATGAGTACAATGAGATGAATATTTTGGTATAATTTGAACTATCGTAATTTTAAACGCAATCGAAATTTTGATCGTAAATTGAGAAGAATTAATAAAGAATTGAGAATTTTGACTCTCATCATTGAACTCAATAAACTTTGTAGAGTCCATTAGTGAAATAAAAATTTTTCCAATTGAAATATATATTGGTCCGAATTTTAGTTATTTCCTGAAGGCTGCCAGTTCAATAATGGGATGAAGAAGTTGGGAGTTTATGAAAAAAAAAAAAAAAAACTGAATGATATGGCAAAGGAAATTGGTATTCCATGAGTTGAAAATCATAGAGGAATGTCTTGGGAACATTTTGGAACTAGTTTGACATTATTGGACTTGTGAATCAAAAGTTATGATATAAATAAATAAGTGTGCCAAGAAGGAGGAAATACAATAATTTGGTTGACAAAGAATAAATTTAGATATTGATTCCATGTGTATTATTATATACATGAAGGATCAAAGAAGCATGTGAAAGCTTTATATACTTATTTGAGAAATGAAATGAAAGAATGGATAAGTGAACATTTGATCATCTCAAATATTTGTATCATGTTGAGCAAGAAATGGAAGAATAAAGAATTAGGTCAATCCTTTAGTCTTACATATTTGATGAGATCCTTAAAAGGTTAAATAAAATATGAATTGATTATGGATATAGGTTGTTACCCTAAAGACTTCGTGACGAAATTGAGAACCATTTATATAACAAAGCGATAGGACACAAGGTAAGTCCCACTTATTTTACATTTATATTTGTATGTGAGCATGTAATTAGTATACGATATTTAGAAGCTATTCATAAAACACACGCTTATGAATTACCATCAGATTTGTCAATTGTCAGGAAACTTATACATTCTAAAAATATTAGCGAAAAGACAAAATTGTAAAAATCATAGTATTCAAACTTCAGTTGAACTAATTATTAAAAACCTGAATTCAAAATTATTTAACTACTTATGCATTTTAAAAGATTTAGATTTAAATGATCAAACTTAAACTTTATAAAACATGACCTTAGAGCATATAAGTTATCAGTAGTTTAATCTGGAAATTTTTACAGCTACAAAAACGATCTCTCTGAATCAAAATCAAACAAGAACATCATCTTAAAAGAAAGCTGTACCATACCAGAGCGAACGATGGATTCAATGAATGAAATAGTAAAATTGAGGAGAATTCAAAAGGCCAATTTCCTGAATATACTCAACAGATGTACCTGACAGCAGGCAGTTCCATTTCTTGTCAAGCGGTCAATATCACTAGGCCCAAAATGCAGAATTTAAAGAATATTAAGTACAGAATTTGGGTGACTTCCTACAATTTAATATAATGTGTACTCAGATATAAATGGAATTCGCAAAGTACAATTTTTAAGCTACTTGGCAAAGCAAATGTTGATCAATATGGAATAAGCATAGCTCTTGACTGACAGTCCATGAAATGAAATCTCAGTAAAGATGGATCACTGTTTCATACAATGGGTTTTAACTTACAGTGTTTCCAGTATATTGATCTACTTCTTAACCAGAACATAAATCACCACACGTTGACTGCAATAATCAGGATGCCACTGCTTCTGATCAATACATCCTATGGTGAACTCCTTTGTTGCAGCTTCTAGAAAGTATTCAAGGATGGCATCTGCAATGGAAGACAAAAATATATTTATATCCAAAGAGATAAGGAACTCCACCATTAGACAAAATTCCCTACCGTTTCGAAGTTCTCCAGCCAAAATAACTGTTGTTTGGGTTCCACAAAGGTCCAATAGTGTGGCCAACAAATCCATAACCGCTCCTTCACTGTAAATCACATCTGAGCCGATGACTGAGATGCATTTCGGGTAAAAAAATAAAACTGGGTTAAGAAACAAATTAAATATGCGAAATTTCGAAACCACCAGAAGGAAAAAACTAAGTGGAGACAGGAGACAATTGTAATAAGCTGCTTATTCAGCCTTGTAAATTCTGAGTTGGGTTTAACATTTAGCAACAAACAAATAAATATTAGAAACCGACAGTAATGCAGTTGCCTTAAAAATTTTACAGCAGAACTGATAATTAACTCATAGTCCAGCCCGTGATGAAGTAGAGGGATGGAACTTCAGGTGGAGTGGTTTGATAACTGCCAGTGCGGTTCAAAAAGAGTGAGGTGTCACTTTCCACAAAAGCCTCTTCATCTAAGACAGTACAAAGGAGAAGGCCAACCAACATTCAAATCGTACTACATCATGAGATGACTGAGATATGTTTTATATCTGAAATTTTAGGGTTGAAAATAATTCTTTTGTAAACTAATTGTTGGGATTAAATGTGGGAATACCAGGAAAGGCAAATCTCATCTATTCCTTTATTTTGACCCATACCTGTCCTTTATCAAATGCATATTGGGCCTGTATGTTGTTAAGGGCATAGAGATCTGGACAGATGGGATTGTTGGTTTTACATGCCATTCATGGTTTCTGGCATGATCACTTCAGCCCTTGGAAAGAAGGGCCTGGGGTTCAAGGTTTGCATATCCCAATAGGGTAAATCATAAACATAATATCTTGCCATCTCAGTTTTGTCTTGCAGTTACGTAAGACTTTCATCCAATTGAATTCCACTGATGCTAGTAGTAAGTAACCCCTTCTTGCACATTCCTACCATTTCAAAAGACCAGATCTTCCATGCGTTAGAAAGAGAGAGAGTTTCGTCACTTCCCATAGAGCTTGAGGATCACCTTGATAGGCAGTTTTCCATTCAATCTTTTATGTATTGGTTTACTTTAAACCCAGCCATTGTTCTTTCTCTCCAACTAATAGTTCTCCACCATATGTAGTAGTACAATGCACTACATTCCTTGACATGTGTAGCTTATTTGATAGTGTGTCCTTCAGAACACATAGCAGCCAGTTGACATGTGATGCTCTCCATGGCCAGACTTGGTGGTAGCTCCTCCAAGACTAATCCTTAGGCCAGGCTTTATGTGACTAGACAGCTTTTATATATGTTATTGTTCCTCCAGGGCTTGCTCTTGGATGTTTCCCATTTTGGAGCTTCTTTTATGATATATGACTTCAGTTATATCGCATTTGTCCAAAATTTTTCCCAATACATATATATGTGGTGTGTGTGTGTGTGCGTGTATATTCCTGCTGCTCATGTCGGCATAGCATCACCCACAAAGGAAAGGATATTTACCTTATATACCACTTCTAAAGTTGGCCTTCTCTTGCTCGGGCATTACTCCTTCCAGAATCAAGGTTGGTGATTCTCAATTCGCTTAAAGTTTTTAGCTTCATACTTCCTTTAGGCTTTGCAGATGCTGCTCCCCTAAAGCTTGAACTAGATTTTCAATAGATGTATTTGTAGCATATTTGCAGCCTTACTTGGTGGGCAAATGGTGGAAGGTGTAGATAAGGATAGCTTGACTTTGGTTATTCTAGAGGCATAGGAGGTATGCCTTATATATAGACTCTTTAGTTTGATGTTGAGGAACTTCTCAACCTTATTGGAGTCATTCATCTATTTATTCACTATGGTTGAGTCCTTTGCCATGCCTGAACTTGAGGGGTCCGCACACCACCACCTTAAGCTTATTGGATATGTCTTGAAATTTCCTCCTTCGGTTATGCCTCTTGTCATATACATGATTGTGGAGTTGTAGCTAATGGGTTTCCACTAAATCTTCTACCTCTTACAAACAAGTAGGCGACTTTTGGATGAGAACATTAGTGTTTCTTGATAGATCCAACCTTTCACAGAGTATCAAGGTAGTGCTGCTTGAGGGTTGCCTTCCTAGATAAACATGGGCTAATTAAATGGCCAATTGAATAGGTCTCTCCCAAGGTCTTTGTATCTCCAGCTTGCTCAATCTGGGTTCATCCAAGTGTGGTGCCTTTGAGAATATGGTTTACACCAAGGGCGTTTTTTCTTATACCTCCTATTTGGGGAATAAAACTTCATCCAAGTTGGGTGCATTAGATACTCCTAGATAATAGGAGAAAAGGTCTACCATAGCTAGGTTGAAAGAAAAATAATATTTATAAAGGGTGAAAATGTAACCCTACAGGTGATCCTAAAGCTCGAGAGTCACAACTCTCTCCATCTTTCAAAGCCACAAGATTTAGTCTTCTACAATAGAAGAAATGCCCAAGGAAAAACATCTTTGAAGACTCTATAATACCTTAGTATTCAATTGGGATGAAAGTCTTGCTTAATAATGAGACAGGAGTTAATTTCAAATTCCTAGAGGCGGTATCGTAAGTAGTGTTTTTGAACTAAACCGGAGCAGCCGGTTGGACAGTGAACTGGTACCCTTACTGGTTTGATCCAACACTTTGAGCCGTTTTCCTCAAAAACGGCTCCAGATTATGTGAACCATTTTCAACCTGCCAGTCTAACCGGCTCAACAGCCGGTCTGCTACTGGTCCAACTAGTCTATTTTAAAAAATAAATTAAAGGAATAAATTTTGAAATTGTGGGTTATTAATAAACTAAGAATAGCTACTTTTAATTTTGTAGTTGTAAATTATTTATTTTATTAGTAATTTATCATTTTAGTACATTACTTTAAGTATGGACTTGAATCTCTATGCCTTTATGGACTTGAATTACATTATATTATTAATCAAATTTGTTCTTTAGAATAATTATATTTTAAAATTTTAAATTATAATATTACCGGTTTAATTACGGTTAAATTAAGATCCAATTACGGTTGGACCATTGAACCGAAAACCAATAAATTTTCTGGCTCAAAATCCGATCCAGTTCTGAAAACATTTATAGTAAGTGAAGAGGGAGCCAAAACAGAAATTCCAAATCTTCGAGAACTATTATGGTAAATTTACTTAGGATAACACTAGGCCGGTCAATGGGTTCAGGCCAGCTTAAACCTAGCCCACTCAACCCAAATTAAATCACACTAAGCTTCAAGTGAGCCCGGATCTAAATGAAAGTTCAAGCCAAACTAAGGCTTGAATGAGCTCAACCCGATATATATTTTATATATTTAAATGTTAATCTTTGAATAATTACTTATTAATTATCCATCTAGTGCGTGTAAATGCTATCTGAATATTCTACTCTTCTTTTAATTCAATCCAAAATTATACCTTGATAAGGGACCTTCCTTTTTTTGTTAAAATACATAAAAATATATTGTTGTTTGGCAAAATCACCATAAAACCATTGCAAAATCTTTTCCTCTTATCAATATATGCATGAAAATGAAGAGCAATGTCCTTGATTCTTAAATGTTTGTTGGGTTTTTAGGGGCAAGAGCTAAGTAATGATGATCGAGGCACTAGAGCAATGAAAAAGAAGACAGAAACTTGAAAGGATGCTACTATTAACTTACTTTTATAGTGAATGTTATATAGTATGAAAAACTTATATTTCGACCATGGATTTATGCTGAAAATTTATGATTTATATATATATATATATATATATATATATATATATGAAAGTGGCGAGAGAGGATTCATGTGGATGACCACACGTTGCCTAACGTTGGTTCATGTAGCCGACCCCAAGTTACTTGGGATTAAGGCTTAGTTTGTTGTTGTTGTTGTATATGAATTACTTTGGGCCGAGCTTGCATTTTGTTTTTGGGCCAAGCTTCTCGGCCTCTACATTTGTGAGCATAGGTGGGCCAAGCTCAAGCCAAAGATATATATTTTGAGATCAGGCCGAGTTTGGGCTTACTCAAGCTCGGCTCAGAAGCATGAATCAGCACCCTTAATAATACCTCAATATTTGAATGACTATGATTGACACCAAATAGACAGCCAATATAACAGCATGTGGCCCAATCAAGAGCAATCAGAAAGACTACAAAAATCCACCTTAACCATGTAGAATCTATCTCAAAACTGAGTCACTTCACTCTTGAGAGCCTCTCAGTCTCTCAAAGATTCTCATCTCTGACTTGAGCATTGGAGCATTCTTAGCCTAGTGCACCTAACAAGGTACTTAGTTTTGCAGGTTAGAACTCAAGTTGAATCTCACATGCACTCCCTAACTTTGATCTCATACAGTCGTACTCACCTAAAGTCAGACTTCCCAATACAATATATCTTCTAATAATTGGTCTCCAGATTAAAAAAGATTGAGATCATATCTTTCTCCCCATACTTGCCAATAGTCATTGAAAACAATAAATAATAGTGAACCTACAAGATCTAAAACAATATAATTTTTCGGATATCCCTAACACTTTACACCTTATGTATTACTACAATTTGAGGCTCAATTTGAGATTTTCATTGTCAATTCAGACAAAAAAAAATTGGGCAGTTAGTTGTGGGGTTGGGGGTGTGGGGGTACAAAAGATAAAATTAAAAATTAAAAATTACTTATTATATTTATTAATAAAAAAAACCAATCTTTCACCCTTTCCAAACCCCTTAAGAATAAGCTCGCATGATAAAATAAACAGATATGGAAACCCTAAGGGCGTACCTTGGATTGGGATTATATTCACTCTTTTTTTAAAGGTAAATAGAATTTTTTATTTTATAAAGAATTTATGGACTCAAAGATCAACATTTTGATCTACTTAAAGTGAATAATAAAATTGTCAATATTTCAAACATAAAAATTCATTTGCATCATGTTCCATTATCATTAAAAAAAAAGTCTAAAAAGGTATTCTTTTAAAAATAATTGTAAAACAAATACACCCTAAGACAAGGGAAATAGATAGAGGTACCATGGATGGAACTGCCCAATTAGAAGAATGTCTAATATCCAGTCAATTTCATTAGAAAAAAACCTAAAGCAATGGAGAGGACTTGTAGGCTAATACCATAATCAGGAAAAGGATCACAGAAATCTGGGTCCAGATCAGTTCCCCACGCGAGCTCATCCACAATTGCAGACCCGCGTACATCTCCATGTAGATTGGCTTTGACATTCTTCTTTAATAGCTTGAGTCTATCTGGCAGGTCTGTGAGTATAACATGAGCACCCAAAAGAGCTGCAATGCAGCTGATAAAGAAATAAGAAACAAGACTGTTCAAGGAGGAGGATACCACCAAGTTTATGCAAAACAGAAAAATGGCTCCTATCCATTTACTAGTAGATGTGAAAGGTACGTCAAGGACACAAAAAGACATGAAATGTAACTTAAAAAAAAATAGAAGAAGTCACGAGCATGAAACATAATTAAAAAAAAAAAGAATAAGTCACGAATGCATTAATGGCCATCCAGCATTACCCCCCACCAGATAATTCAAGAAATGATCAGATTCAAGGATAGAGAAGATTTTATCATTACCCGGCCAATCCACAGCCAGCACCCAATTCAACAATCTTCTTTCCCCGAAGATCAGTTGTTCCAGATTCTGTGGCATGCTCCAAGAACTTTCCGAGAACAACTCCACTGTCCCACAGCACTGATCCAGTCACTCCAGGAGTGCCCTGGACACAGAAACAGCCAGATGACATGCTAGAGTTCTGGAACTTGACAACAGTAACAATAGAAAAGATTATGACTATTGAATGGAAACAAGGAAACTGCATTTCCAGGACATGTTTTTCAACATCAAATCTTCACATTGTAGCAAATGCATTTGAAAGTCAAGTAAAAGAGCAGCTATCAATAAGAGAATAGCATTCCCCAATACCCTGTTAAACAAGATCATAAACTAGTGAAGTTTGTCTTACAGTTGTCACCAACCGGACTTCAAATTAGCTCAAATCATTGGTAAAGACTAAACTATGATAACTTAAATTATGCAGAGCATCGCATTGTTAAATCATTTGTCTGGCATAGCGGACCTTGTCCTCATACATGTGACCATAAGAAAAAGAGAAAATTGATCATTTATCCTGCATAGCTTTGTTTCTTTGAAGTTGGACTAATGGATTTCTAACTTTGCCGCAACTTGACACAAAATCTCAACCCACCCCAAAAAATAAAAATAATAAAATAAAAATAAAAAATAAAATTTCAAAACATAAAAGGTAAGATAGCCCTGCTTATCTCAATGTCAACTGCTACCAGTTACATATTTATTACGTTAAGTAAAATACTATACAGCAATCATTGAACATCTATAGATAAGATAGCCTGTGTTGCAATGACCTTTAGAAACACCATACAGCAATCATTGACCATCTGATGCAGGACAAACTAGTTAAAGCCACCCACAAATATGTACTAGAATCTGCTAGTGTTTGTCTCCAGAAACTAGGCTGTAATGCAAAAGCTAGGTTATGGCTATTGTAAATAAAAACAAAGTAAAAATAAGAGAATAGAGAGAGAACTCTTAGCGTCACACCAAGAGGGATGGATAAACCACAGGCGTCACACCGAAATAAAAAGAACATTCTGTAGACCTTTTCATTGATTGAATAAAATGGACATAGGAATACATAAATAATAGAGAACTTCTCTATTTATAGACTCAAAACCGAGTTCCTAAACTAACTAGGACTAGACTCTTTAAGATTCTAAATTAAACTAAGATAATAGGACTCTTAAACCAAGCAATTTAGGAATCCTAACTAGAAGAGAATTTAAACTTTTCAGAAACTTCACCCTTAGGAAACTTCTGTAAGATTACTTAAACACTCTAGATCTTTAAAGACTCATAAAACTTAATTAACTAAATATTCCCAGCCATGAACTCATAAGGCCAGATGTCTAAAACTAAAGCTGGATTGTAGAAACATTGCTCCACTTAGAACTTTCCAATTCTTGGATCCTTTTGTGTTGTATATCCAGTGCCATAGTGTCCTTTCCAAGCCTTCCAATAGTTAATAGCTTAAGTGTCTTAACTAAAGCAGCAATTTGGAAATGCAATATATGCTGCTTAAGTTAGAAAAAGAAGGGGTGTGTGAATACTCCAAACTGGATATCTTGTCTGGCAAAAAATAACAAGGTCTTGTTTGATTTTCTCCCGTGCCAATGGTTCAGTTTTTCCAAGCAATTGTCCATCTCTGTTGAAGTTTTTCAAAAATGTTTATTTTGAAAGTTTTAATTCAAATATTAGCATTTGGAAACCTTGTAAAATTTGAAAAACAATATGGGTAGCTTTTGACAAACAATAACTAAAAGCTTCTTGAGAAACCAAAAGAGAAAAAGTAATAGAATATTCAATTGGGAAAGGAGGGTTGCATAAATATGACTATACTAAACAATACAAATGCAGATGCATCCTGTGGCAACTAAAGAAAGTGATCCATGGAAATATTTTCCTCAAACAAAACCATACAGATATTTGCATTTGGAGCTTGGACCTCCATTACTTGGATTGTACAGACACAAATGTCGATCGGGCCTTTTGCAGACTGAATTATCATCCACAATATTACCATGCATGCCAAAGACATAGTAGATAGAGTGAAGGTTAAAGCTAAGAAGGTATGGAATTTCTTAATTTGCCTACCATTTCTGTTATTGAAAATGTGTAATGTAACAAATGTTTTGCAGTAGTTGCTTTTCCTATTTATATTTTCTTCATACACTTGCTTGAATATTCCACCATATAAACTTAATAACATACAACTTATATGTGAGTTATTAAATTATGTGTCAAGGGCAAACCTAACATTTCATTAACAGACTAAAGCAAACACCAATTAAAACTTTGGTGTATCAATATAGATATTGGGATGTGGTGGATGACTTTGCAAGGCATGGATATGGAAATCGTTGTTCTAGTACTGTGGAATAAGTGCAGAAGGAAGACTACTTTGATTAACCTTTCAAAGTATTCAACATTCGACGTCATATTTAAAACAGGTTGAGAAACAAATAAAGAAGTATATACCTTGATAGAATAAGGTACAACAGTAGCAAAGTCTTGAGAACAATGACAAATTCTTTGAGATTTATCTCTTTAGCAATGTCTACTACTATGTCATCAAAGATGCTTAGTTTAGGCTCCGATGAGGGGTCAAGTAAACAATTTTAATGGATGCTAAAGCTATTGTTTTCATTGCAAACATGCATGAAATATAAACATTATAAATGACTCAAATAAAAAGGATTTAGAGATTGCAATACCATGCTAATAGTACCTAATCCAATGGTCACATCATAAGTATAAAATTAAGTAACAGAGCAAGTGGTAGCCAATTTATTTTTCTCCAACCAAAAGAAAAGGTGTTGTGAGAACCCCCCCCCCCGCTCCATGACCACAAAAAAAAAAAAAAAAAACTGCCATATATCTTGTTCCTCCATCCACTTCAATGATTATTAATTGTTAGCTTTCAACATATTCCAGCCACCTAACTTTGTTTTGCAAAAGTTCCAAAATCGTAAATCGTTTTATACTTTCTCCTGAGTTTGTATCAAATACAGAATTAATTCTCACCACCACACACTTTGGTCCATAGACCCTTTTCCTTTCTATTCACGCCCTTTCTGTGATCGGCTAATTCAAAGAGAATAAAACAAAATTTTTAAGCATCGCAAATCCAATTACCATCAACCCATATCACAGGTTAATTGAAGAAATAAATTAAATAAAAAAATAAAAAATGAGCAAAATAAAAACAAACAACAGACAACAAAAAGAGCTCTAACACTGTGTTTTCATATTTAACAAACAAAGAAAAAGATCCCCAGCGGGGGGCGTATGAACCAACCAAGGAAGAAGGTGACTGGAAAATGGACAAGGAGCGACCACAAGCATCAATATTAAGTTGAAGGGAGGATTGGCAAACAAAGGCGTTGTTTTTTGAGTAAATTGGCTGTTGAATTCCCCACAAAAGCATAATTTCGTCTGCAGGTTCTTCACTGCTCACTATTCTAATTTCCCCTCTATATAATCCGAGCCCTAACACCATTTTTGATTCCTCAAACTTCTCTTCCTGCGCTTGTTCAGCCCCATCTCCACAGCATTCACTCTCCATACTCGCACTGTGGATTGCGTCTGGTGCTGGGTTTAAGGTTAAATGGAATAGGGAAAGCCCGAACACAATTAAAAAAAATAAATAAATAAAAAGGGAAAAAAGCTTGGTTGCAAGTGCATGTATGCTATCCATCTCCATCCATTAAACGAACTTAACAGGGTTTCACCGTTTTTAAAAAAATTTATTTAAATTAAAAAATTAAAAAATATAGAGTCAATGTCAGAGTAAGAAAAAATATGATGCTATGTAAACAGCTATAATTTTTTAGCCCCGAAGCATAGAGTAGTTGGTAGGTGGCGGAATGATATGCCTTGTGATGAGGCTGGCCACCAAGGTTCGATTCCCGTCAAGGGGTCTTCTCGGTCCTCTTCTTCGCAGGGCGCTCGTTATTACACATTCTGGATTTACATTCCACCCGACCGTGGGGCCGTGGGGCCTCGACGTCACAGGTGGGAGGTTTGCCTTCGAGACTCCCTCCTTAATCTAAGATGATAATTTTTTAAAAATAAAAATTATTTAGATTAAATTTTTTTGTAGTTAGAATTAAGTTTTGATTTTGATTGAATAATAAGGCTTAATTTTGTATTTCGTCTCCGAACTTTATTTTTTTAACATAGTTGGTCTCTAAATTTTATTTTTAACTTTTTAGGTCTCTAAACTTTTTTTTGACATAGTTAGTTCATAAAATTTATTTTTAATTTTTTAGGTCCCTTAATATATTTTTTTCGACATGCTTGGTCCTTTAAAAATATTATTATTTATCCACTCTAAATGAATTCAAATTAACTCTAACGCAATCTATTCAGTTCGAATAATGATAAGTTGATAATAAAAGAGCATTCTTTTTTTTTAAATATATGAAATCATAAAGATATTATTACTTTTAAAAATAACAATAAAACTATTGCAAAATTATTTTCTATCTTTGCAAATTTTAATAAAATTTAAGGCTACAATATTAAACTAAACAATCACATTTATTTTATTAGTCATTAATTATCAAAATATATCCTTATTAAATCTTTTTTTAGTATAATAATTATGTATTTTATTTTTTTACATTACTGTAAAATTTCATTATAAGACTAACCAAAATATAAAACTATCATTATTGTAATAATTAAAAATCGATCTTTTATATGATATTTTTTCATTTTCATTTTTATTGTAATAGACAATTATATAAAACTACATTTTAATTATTTGTATTTTCATTATTATATATGAGTTAAAAGTTTATATTTTTTTGAATAATTTTCAACCAGCCGAACTCACATTTTGTATTGGAGTCAAGTTCGAACTTGACATTTTGTGAGTTTGGTTGGGCTAAGCTCAAACCAAATTGTTTATTTTTTAAGTCGGGTCTAATTTGAACTTGACCAAATTGATTCACAAATCCGAATTGACTGTTCTACTTGTCATGCATTTATTGAATTTTTCTTTAATATAAAGATATAAACGTGTCAATAAATTTTAAATTCTCTATAAAATTAATAGGCAAAAAAAATTATATTTACTTGTAAAACGACTAATGAAAATTCAGCAAAATGATCAAGTGTGTGGAAATAAAAATGTTAAGGGGCCTAAAATGTTAAAAATAAAGTTTAGGAACGAACCATGTCAAAAAAATCAAGTTCAGGGACTAAATGCGAAATTAAGCCGAATAAAAATTCAAGTACACTCCTAACAAGTCCAGGAGCAATTCTTGGTACACGTCATTAGCTTCGTTTGGTCTAGGTTTGGGCACCAAAACTATTGCCAAGCTGATTTGTCAAGAATGTGGAAAAAAAAATGGGGTTAAGTTTCAAACTGCCTTTTGCTTGTTGGAATTTAATAGAGGAGATGTGAGCCTCGATATTTTTCCATTGGCCTTTATAATTTGGAGTATTTATTTTATTTAGTAGGCTTTGGCCCATAATGTAATACCCTACTTTGGTCACACCTAGTTTATGAGAATTAGCATGCATTGAATATGAATATATATGCACCTAGTTTATGAGAATTAACATGCATTGAATATGAATATATATATTTGAACATGACATATGCTTGTTTCGTGAATCTGCAAGGTTGTGTTGTGGTGATATGTGTATATTTTAAATTTAATTGAATATGTGTTCGGAATAAGAAAAATATTAAGGATGGATTTTGGATCAAGGCTCGATCCGAAATTATCATCCAAAAGAGTGCTGCTTTGCTTGAATCCAAACCCTTTTTCTTCATTTTTGGAGGCTATTTTTTGCCTTTCTTTGGTTTTGGAATAGAAGATATGTAGGGATAGTGGAAGGCATTATTTGATTATTGTGTCATAAAATACTTTACATGAAAAATAATATTATTATTTTTATTATCATCATCATTCCTAAAAAGCTATTATATCTTCCATTTTTGGTTGATCATCTATTAATTATTTATAATAGTAGTAATAATAATTATTATACTAATTAGAACTATATTGTTATTATTTATTATCTATTGGAAACTTATTTATTGTTATAGTTGTTTTCAGATGATGAATTATAATAATATTATATGTATTATCTTGATAATGTTATAACCAAATGATTTCCTTTCAATCCATATATATATATATATATTCCTTGTATGATATTAAATTGTGCATTTGTGTGGTTGGTCTCGTTTAGCCATCTCATTTGAATTACCTAGTCCTAGTAAATTTTGCTTTAGGTATATTAATATAATCATTTAGTAATATTATATTAAGACTTTCTTCTACTTTGCATTAAAATATTATATGCATACTTTGGTGGGATATTATGTACCGATTGGCATATATGATCATTTAGTTAGGAGACCTTTTGTTTTTTTTTCCCCTCCATTGTTGCCAACCACCCCCTAGTATTTCTCGTGGCTGGTCAAAGGCTGCTTTTTTTTTAGTTTTGAATTAAAAACAGAGCTTTCTCCCAAAGCTTCTTTTATCTCGGTCAAGTCCTATAGGAATGCTCAAGTCTTGAATAATTCCTTCTTTTGCAGCCACCAAACTTAACCATTTCAACACCCTCAGTTGGTTGTTGAATTACAAAAGACAAATCACAATCCTAATCCACCGGAACTTTGGAAATTCTATCTAGGCCATTTTGAAAGTTTGAACCTCTTATAATCCTCCCGAAATTTAGTAAAGACCAATTGATTAATCAATCTTCCTATCAATCGGTACATCCTAACTTCCCCCTAGCTTCACGAGTCTCCTTCCTTTGCCTAAGGAAAATCTCAGCTTACCTTCACTCCTAAGAACTCTTGAAACTCCCAAGAACTTCAGCCATCATCGTGCACTACTTCTTCTCTCCAATGGTGCATGATTTCCTCTTCAAATTGAACAACAAGATGCTGCCATAGTGAGCAAAACAGCCGACACACACATACATATTTCCTTAACCAACTTCACAGCAAACTCTCTTCAGTTTTGTTATTGTGGCCGACACACACATCAGCTAGCATCCTAGGCTGGTCTTCTCTACTCCTAAAAGGATTTCAAGAGGTAGCAAGCTTGACCCTTCTTTTATTTTCTCTTGGGAAAAAAAATAGCATGTAGATATGTTTTGAATGGGCTTGGCCGACATGCTGGCTGCTTTCATTGTCACCTTGTGCACGAATTTTAAATGAAAAATTGCAAGGCATGCTGGTTGCTTCTATTTGTCTCCTTGTGCACGAAATTGAAATGGAAATTGCAAGGCCTACTGATTGCTTTTACTTGTCTCTTTTTGCCCGAATTGTACATGGAGAATGCTTGCTGCAATTTATTTCTTCCACTCGATTCTTATCATGAACTTCTTCTATTTGTCCTTTCTATTTGTTCTCTCCTACTTGTTTCTTTCCATGGATTGAATGCATATGGAGGCCATGGGTAGATTCACAATATATGCTTCTATTTGTCTCTTCTATTTGTTTTTGTTTCAAGTGAACCGAATGCATGTTGGAAGCTGAAGTTTTACTATTTATTTGGTAGCTGTCAATTGTCCTCAAGAAAATGCAGGACAAGATTGGATTTTTGAAGAAACTTTTTGAAACTTGTTTTAATACATAAATATCATGTTTTCATGTGGAGTATTTATTCTAGAAGTAACTCTGGTTTATTGCAAAAAATTTTCAAAGGGAAAAAAAACTAAGAACAGGGGATTTTCGGAAGTCACTGTTCATTATTTTGTAAACTATTTTGTAATATGTTTTGAGCATGGTTTGCTCGGGTAAAAAGGTTGATAATGCAGGCTTTTGTGTGTTTAAACAATCTGAAAATTTTGGGATTAAAACGGAGTCAAGGTTGGAAGTTATTAATTTTCTTTTCAGCATGGCCAAAATTAAGTCAGATTTGAGCAGTTTGGGTTTAGAATTTTCTGAATGTGCTTAGTGTATTTCATTCATAACATGTTAAGCTATGTGCCAGCAAAATTTGAGGTCATTCAGAGTGGTTCATATAGGGTTTTTATCCTTAGGAGTTTAGGCTATAGTTGCTAGAAACTGAAGACAGCTAAGGGTTTTGTGCTTAATTGCTAAGTTTAATGTAATTTCGTGAGAAATGTTAAAGGGTGAATTTTATGCTTTCTAGGGGATTGATGGGATTGATGGAAGGTCTTAAGTGCTGAGTATATGTAGAGTTCATGCTTGCTGCTCATTGGTATTATTTGGCGAACAAAGGATAATATATATAGGCATGATATATGCTTGGTGTGTGATATGGACTTGAATTTTGTTTGGGATGATCTAGGAAATGCTGTAATTAATTTATATGAACTCTTTGTTAGATTTGGAAGATTATCATGGGTAAGGACCAACTTACTAGAGTTCATACCCTAAGTTTAAGGATAAGGTAAGTTCCCTTATATTCAAGAAATTAATTTTATTTTATTATCTTGATTTGAAAGAAATGTTGGTGAGCATCTCTTGCAAACACGAAATATTAGCACGATAGCTAATTTTTGAAAACTTCTATATTTGGAACCTTCTTATTTTGAAAACTTTCTACATTTGGAAAATTTCTAACTTTATAGACTTCTAGATTTATAAATTTTTAAAATGTGTCAAGTATGACTTAGGAGCCAAGTATCGAAACATTTTGATTTGTTTTGAATATGCAAGAGATGAATTTTTGATCATGCATATACTTTTCAAAAATCATAGCATGGCTTATTTGAACATATGGCTCCTTCACTATGAATTCTTGGAATAAAATATTAACTTAAAACTAAGCCTTCTAAAATCTTTATGCGAGTTGGAAAATGTTATTTGGAATTGTATTGAGCTAATTTTGTAGGATCTGTTTCAGAGCCTTATGAATTGTGAAGATTGAATAACGTTGAGTGCTCAATGGGGGCTAGACCTTTATACTAGCCTTTGGTTGGTCTGGGGATATCTCTCAGCAGGTGGCTACCTCTGAGAGGTTGACTCTTTTTTATAAGGGCATCATATAGAAGGTTGAGCTGTCCTCAGCTAGCGATGGGGTTCTAGTAGAATCGACAGCTAGAAGTGGGACAACCGGATTGGATTGAGTGAGAGAGGGAGGAGAATCTCACTCGGTAGGATGTGCACCTACCAGGTGTTGGGGGTCAAGTGCTTCACAGAAGTGAGAGCCACCTCTGTGCCCTTTCACCACCTGACGGGGGCCATGTGCTTCACCTAGTGTGAGAGCCACCTCTGTACCCTATCGCATTAACTTAGTTACTTTTAATTGATGAGCTATTTCCATGGAACTGTTCTAAAGTGTCCTTGGAATTTTATTCGAAGCTAAATATCTTTTTATTATGCATATCTTTCCAAACAAAATCCTCTAAGAGCATTTTGCTTTAAGACTTCTCACTACCATCTTTCAAGAAGTGAGAATTAAATTTATAAAGAAGGTATGATAAAGCTTTTGATATACTGTTAGTGCATGCATCATGAAAAGTGTTTTGTTTTCTTAGCCCGACTCACACATGGGGCTTACTGAGATAACCAATCTCACACTATTTTGAACTCATATTTTCAGGGTGCCTCTAGTCTTGATCAGGTTGGAAGATCAATAGTTTGAAGTTTTTGTTATGGAATTTCTTTGCCCATTTGTTAGATATTTGCTTTGAATATTAATTTTATTTGGGGACTTTTGTATAAGTATTGAAGTTTTTTTTTTAAGTCAAATTTTCCCTTAGAATTTCTTTAAAAGTTGAATTTCTTTTATTTTTTCATTATAAAGACCCCTAGTCCAAAGGACGGGGCGGCATCCCCGACCCGTTTTGGGTTACGTAAGTAGGTGGGGTGTTACACATAAGGTTTGTGGGGGTCTAAATAGCATTGGTTTAGTATTAGAAGATTAATTGTTGGTTTTCTTTATTTGGGGGCTTTATAGCAATTATTTCGCTTAAGTAGCTTATTCTCGTCGTTTTTGAACAGAAGATTACATTGTGACAGAAACTGCTCTAGAAAAAGGAGAAGAATAGTGGACAGAAGAGCCAAAGAAAGAGGATGTTCCAAGGGCTTTGGATTTAAATGAGTTTGCTCTAATCCTCTTTTGGTTAGATTTGATGTGGTTCTAGGGCTTTTAATTTTAAGATTAGGTCTGGAGTTTGTAGGATTTTGTTTTAGGTATAGTTGGGTTTTGCTAATTTTGATGGAGTTCATGGAATTTGAGTTTGTAGGTGTAGTAGAATTGGAGGTAATAAGGGTGAATCTGTAGTTTCATGATTTTATGGTAAGGGATTCTGACTTTCTTGTTTTTTTCTGTTATTTTGGGTTGATTTCTAAACAAAATATCTACTGTCTTGAAAAGTCATGAAAAACTATGTGTATATACAAGGTTTGGAGTGAGTAATATGATTAGTTACTTTTAGTGATAATGTCACTGAAATGTACCGTATGGTAATTTGAATTTCATAGAATTTCGATTATGATTATGAGCTTTATTTCATGTTCTGTTTGATGTTTGGGGGTGGTGATGGTGGGGACTTCCCAACTAATTCTGTGTACTGGCCCTTATCTTAAGGAATAAAATACCTAGTCAACTAATTCTATGTACTGACCTTCTCCTAACAGGATATAGTAGTTATGAGACTGATATCAATTAGTCAAAACCTTTCCCCAAGCATGATTCAGTCTGTACATAATGTTTCAAAAATGTTTATGTTGTTATGTCTGTCTATGATGTTTCAAAAACATTTATGTTCTCACGCTTATAGTTATTTTAGAAAATTTGGGGTTAAAAGCATGATTCATTTTCTAACATTTTGAGCATGTTGATCAATGTTTTTAGTGTGTGTAAGAAAGATGTAATGATTTTTAAGGAGTTGGGTGTGCTTGGTTGCGTGTTGTTTCATTTGAAGTGACTTATGTTTGGCAAAGCTGAGTGGAAATCTATGTTGTTCTCTTCTATCTCTATTCTTTCTAGCACTACTTTTTGTTCTTCCTACAGAAAATTGTGTTGCTCTTTTTAGTATTGTTTATGCTCAACCAGACACAAATCGGCACTGGTGCATAGCCCTAACAGGTTATGGTTATTCCCAGTAACTTGAACCTCAACTTTCTGAAACAATCCAGCACTAGTTCCCTACCCCAAGTGCCGGTTACTTCCAGCAGCATGTCCTCGTAATTTCTTATTTGAACCGATGCCAATCCTATTGCCTAATAGGCATTGGTTCCCCTTTAGACCTTAATCCTTTCATTCTAACCAAGAAAAAAAAACCAATGATTCATTATGTCAATCTTCTTTGTAAGTTAAATGTAAGGATTCTTTGTACCTAAACTGCAACCAACTCCCCAATGAAGATAAACTATGAATTTTCTTAGTGTTCAAAGGCTTTATAGAATTATTATTTATGTAATGTACAAAATCCCAGATACGCAATATTTTTTTACTGAGTTAGTGAGGTTACCCCTTATTAACATTTTGAAGGATCTTAGTTTCAGTGGGATGAACTAGACGAGTGGTTTGATGAGGACCTAGAGTGATCCTTGGAGTACATTCATTGTTTAACCAACCCAAATAAAGTGAGAAATAATAAAAAGAAAAATAAAGAAATATATACAACTCGACAATGTATAAATATACAATTTAGACAATTATCTTAGAAAACATGAATGAACTAACTAGCAATTCTCTCAATTAATTATCATCTTGGCATCACGAAGGAATATAAAGTAAAATTCAATCATTTCCCAAATCATGAATCTACTTAGATAAATTCTACTTTGTTTGTCAATCTATGGAATTACTATCTTTTGATTAATATTAATAGATTTATCAATCAAGCTAACATAACCAAAATATGCATTAAGCTCAATTTCTTATAAGTATGAAATTAGCTAATAACCCTTTGTCAAAGCGAAATCAACTTAATCTTTGATTACTTAGTCCTATAATCTTAACTTCATCGTTCAAGTCTATTAAGATTTAACAAATACGAAATCAATGCAACGAAACTCTTAACATTGTTTTGTCGAGTCAATTAAAAGAATTCGCATCAATAACCAATGATAACAAGTAATCAAACACCAAAGATGATAATATAATTGATCTAATAACCAAATTAACACAAAATTATGAATCCCAAAATAATGTTACATTACTGAAAAACCTTAGGGGAGGGGGGTGAATAAGGTTTTTGGCAAGCTAAAAACTTTTTTCGATTTGTCTAAAATGCAGAATAATGATGATCACCAAGTTGCTTGGACCGACTTTATAGAAACATAGAAAGTTATCCAAGAACTCGTAGGATGTAAATCCAGATTTAGACAAAGAAAGAAACTCAAAGCAGTAAATGAACAACAAAATGAAGTGAGACAAGGAATGTATAGTGGTTCGATCTACTAAGATCTGTATCCACTACCTTAAGCTCACACTTAAGGATTTTCAACTAGATTTCATTTACATCACTTAATGAAATCAAACAGTACCACATACAAGAGAGGATAACCACACTAGATTTTTCAAAACCTCTCAATCAAGCAATCATATCAAGGATCACCCAAACTAGATTTTACACCACAACCTTGAACAATAACCAACACAAGACTTACCCCAATGGGTCTTACACCACAACATTGAACAATAACTAACACAAGGCTCACCCTAACGTGTTTTACACCACAACCTTGCACTACAATAGAGATTTGAATATTAATAGAACAGTAAAGAGTTTACTTATTTGAGTAGATGTTTACTCGGATACAAAACACAAGTACTTTTACCTTTGATACAAAATGAATTCACTTTGAAGCAATGATAAAAGGAGATTTTTGAAAACATTAAGCAATAGTGTTTCTAAGATGAATATTTTAAAAATCTTATCTCTAATCTTGCTTTAGAGGCTATTTATAGAGCCAAAAAGTGAAGTGCCAACTGTCATAAAGAAACGACTATAATTTTCTATTTAAACTTATCTGTGTTTTGGATGACGATGCATCCAAAATGTAAGTCCAAAATGGCACTATTTTAGGCAGAAACTTTTCAACACAGTTTACAGCATTTTGGATGAATCTTTTGGATTCAAACTATTCAATCCAAAATTCTGAGATTTTCAAAAACTTTGAAATCTTCTCCTTTGGTGCTTCAAGATAAAGTCAAATGAATCAAGAGACAAAGAGATATAGGAATTAATATATATACCTTAATAACACTTCCTAGTTTAAAATTCTTCATAAAGGACTTCTTGATATGCAACTCAATATACTTCATTCTTCTCTTTTAATCTTCCATTCTTGAATTCAATCTAAAAGAGTTGCCAAATAATCTTATCTGAATGCTTTAGAAGAATAGAGGTCAAACATGTCCTATCACAATAGATTAACAAGCTAGTCCATATTAATGTTTGTCATAAGTCAAAACATAAAAGAAAGCTTTTAGGGCTAACAATTACAATAAAAATATTGAATACATCATTGTTTAAGGAAAAGAAAACAAAGATAAAAGAAAGCACCCATAAACAAGCTTATTTTTTCACCCTTGAAGACTCTCTTGAACAATCCTCCTTGATTGGGTGAATTCCTCCTTCAATGAGTGATTTTAATTTATGCTCTTAGATCCACCTCTCTATATATCTTTCTCTTGTGTTTTCTCTTGCTTTTATAAGCCTCTTTAATGCTAAATTCGTTGCTTGAAAGATCTTGGCTGAGTAGGATTCAAAAAATACCAAAAACATTGAAAATTTTCTAAATTCATGCATAAGATTTTCACCTTCCAGAACGGGCCTGGCAAAGAGTCCAGTCGACCTACTTGGTGTCAGGTGCAATCTGTTCTTCCTCTGGTTTTTTTGCTCAGTTTTCACTAGCCGGACAGAATAGACCTGGCGCCTAGTCCACTTGCCAGACATGGCGCAAGTGGACTAGGCGCCAGGTCTGTTCTATTTTCTTTATGAAAGTAACTCCGTTTCCTCTACTTGACCAGAATGGACCCGGCGCCTAATCCCTTGGCTGGGCCTGGCGCCAGGTGCATTTTGGAATTGTTCACTTTTGGTTCAAATTTAACTCAAATCTGCACAAATTTGCTAAAAATACTTTTTACAAATAAAATGTCAAATAGAAAGGAATATGCCAAGTTGTTATAACAAATGTATCACAAAACAACCTCAAATAACTAGAAAAATAATGGTTATTTTAGCCCCTATCACATACCTCCATACTTGAACTTTCACTTGTCCTCAAGCAAAACACTTTAGTCAAGAAAAATTATCAAGAAAATACAAGTTCTTTTTTTTCAAAAATTTTGTTTACATAGCAAAGATTATAACTTCTCTTCAAACTTTAGATAAAACTCTTGTCATTCACACCATTTGAAAATAATTCAAACTTTGAACTTTTCGACACGATATTATAAAACTCTTAAAGTCAAATTAATCAAGTCCATACCTTAGTCTAAGAAAATTATTTCACTCTTCAAATTAAACTATAGATAACATAAGCCACACAAGTCAAGCCATCTACCAACTCAAGCATTATAAATCCAAAAATTGCACGACTCAAGTCATGATGTAAGGAAAACACTCCAATTTTTCCTCTCCCTTTTTTCTAATGACTTAGGGAATTGATAGCCTCAAGTGCATGAATTTCTCTTCACACACCGTATTAACCACTTTTTAGTTATCACTCATCATTTTTTCAATAATATTCTTTTCTTTTGCTTTGGGGAATTCATAGTCTCAAGAAAGTGGATTTCTTTTTACTATCCGTATTGGCCCCTATAATCAAGCTAAAAAAAAAAAAAATCATCTTCAAAGAGGAAATAACAACTCATTTTTTTCCACTTCAAGAATTTTTCACAATTTTTCTATAATATTTCCTCTCAAAGATCTTTTATCAACTCACATTCCTCATCACAACTCAAAGCCAATCAAAACTTAAACTCATAATATAAGAGTTAGCCAATAAACTTTATCCACATTCATCATACTCTCCATATTCAAACTAGATGAGTCAAATAACATTCAAACACCAATGTATAAATAAGATTAATCAAAATTCTCAAGTCTTGATAAATATCCTATCCAATAAACCAATTTCATAAAAATCTACCTAAAGAATTATATCATTGCTAAACAATGAAAACCACTGAAATTTTGAAAAATGTACACAAAAATGATATGGAAAATATTTCTTCAACCTCATTCCCTCCCCCCCCCCCCACACACACACACACTTAAACTGGACATTGTCCTCAATGGCAAAAAATATAACAATGAAAGAGCTAAGAAAACCAAAATCAATAAAGTGGAAGAATAGAGAAAAGAATTTATTTCCATTGCGAGTTAGCTCCAAAAGTTCCAAACTTTTAAATATTCAACTATTCAAAACTTTCAAGGAACTTACAACTGATTTATTTTTCAATCAAAATCTTTTAAACCAAAATTTTTCAAAATAGCTCAATACCAAGAAAACATCAAGATAATTGATAAAAACTTGGACAAAGAATATCACCAAACCACTCCCCCACACTTAAATTAAATAATGTCCTCATTGACAAAGAATTAACACATTAAAGCATCTCCAAATGGACAAAAAAAGGTAGAAAGTTTAAGCAATACTCCCCAAGTGCAATAATACTCCAATAAATATCCAAACTTGAGATAGAGAGAAGGGCTTGTTCAAGAGGACTCTATTCCTACTTATAAAACAAAACACAAATAAAAGCACGCAGAAAATAATAACAAAATAAAATACACCAACATAAAAGAAAACAACCTAAAGAGAAATACTAAAAACCCTAAGAAAGTAAATAAAGACACGACTCTCTCCCCACACTTAAACTTGAAAATAGTTTCCTTATTTAGGTGAAATAACACACAACAACTGAAACAAACCCAAACCAAAAATAAAGATATAAACTATTTTCACTTATCATGCTTCCTTATCAAGCCCTTGGAAAAGAGATGAAAGCTCAAAGTAGAAGACAGATATGATGAATGTAGAAAGAAAGGGGGTTTTTGAAAAAGGTAATGTGCATGAAAACATTTTTTCTCAACAAAGCAAAACACAGAAACCTCTTGTTCTAACATTTCTTTAGACACGCAAATATCTTTTTCAACATGGCTATGGTATCTAATGGATGCATCAACTCCAAAATCACCGATTAACCCTTTAAAAGAATTTTCACAATTAAAATTCCCCTTTAAGCTTAGTATTTGAGTTCTTAAAAATAGGGTCAAGAAATCCTTACCTTTTTAATGCATGATCTACAAACACTAAGTTACCTTCATTTGAATGGGGTGAAGGGTAGAAATTACCACCATTCTCCAAAGCCTTCTTATAATATAACGTTGAAAGATCCAACTCCTTGAGATATGGTGAGCTCAACACATCATCAATTACATCAATGGACTCCATGAATCGAGAGGTACACTATTTGTTTGTGATTTTCAATTCCCTATTGAAGATCTCACAACTAATTTTACTAGTTGTGTCTTATTAGAGCTTATTCATTGGGATGATTCTTTGTATCCCTCAATCAATGAATTTGTATTGGCCACAAAAGCATTCACTAATGTTACTAATGATGTCTCACTAGAAATATCAATGCAAGCTTGTAATCTTGCCAATCTATCATCATTATAACTCCTTTGATTTTGTGCCCAAAAATAGTTATCTATGATAATGTCAACCTTGCACTCAAAGAAAAATAAAAATCAAATCGAAAAGAAAATTAAAAAAATAAAAATAATAGAAAAACAAAGAAAAGGAAAAATAAAAGGGAAAAACAAATAATAGAAAAATAAAGAAAAGAAAAACATACACATTCAAAAACTATCTAAATACAAAAGTTAGTAGTATTTATAGTACAACATGAAGTAAGGTTAGTCAATTAAGTCACACAATGTTACAAACAACAAAACAGAATACCGATTTACAAAAAGAACATATATATATATATATATATATATATATATATATATACATATAGACATATGGACATATAAATATATAAACATGGTTAAATCAACAAAATCTAAGCTTTCATGATATTGTTCTCCGGTAGCGGCACAAAAAACTTGATGCGTAAATTTTAGGTGTATAAAAATCATCAAATTTAAATCCATCACTTAGTCAAGTTTTAATTAAAACATTAATCCCAAAATATACATACGAATAAGTATACTCATCACAAGCATAGCACAGGGCATGAACGAGTATCAATCCTCAAAGGAATAAGTACATACTAATCGCTTTTCATTCATTGTTTAACTAACCTAAATAAAGTGAGAAAATAATTAAAAAAATAAAGAAATATATACAACTCAAGAATGTATGAATATGCAATCTAGGCAATTATCCTAAAAAACATGATAATGAACCAACTAGTAATTCTCTCAATTAATTATCATTTTGGCATCATGAAGGAAAGTAAAATTCAATCGTTTCCTAAGTCATAATCTATTTAGATAAATTTCACTTCGTTTGTCAATCCATGGAATTACTATCTTTTGATTAATATTAATAGATTTGTCAATCAATCTAATATAACCAAAACATGCATTATACTCAATTCCTTATAAGTATGAAATTAGCTAATAACCTTTTGTCAAGATGAAATCAACTTAATCTTTGATCACTTAGTCCTATAATCTTAACTTCGTCGATCAAGTCCATTAAGATTTAACAAATACAAAATCAATGCAACAAAACTCCTAATATCGTTTTGTTGAGTCAATTAGAAGAACTCGCATCAATAACAACAGATAACAAGTAATCAAACACCAAAGATGATAATAGAATTGAACGAATAACCAAATTAATACAAAATCATGAATTCCAAAATAATGTTACATTACGATAAAAATATTGAATACATCATTGTTTAAGGAAAAGAAAACAAAGATAAAAGAAAGCACTCATAGACAAGTCACCCTTGAAGACTTTCTTGAACAATTCTCCTTGATTGGGTGAATTCCTCCTTCAATGAGTGATTTTAATTTATGCTCTTGGATGCACCTTTCTATATCTCTTTTTTTTTTCTCTCTCTCTCTCTTACTTTTATAGGCCTTTTTTATGCTAAATTCATAGCTTAAGAGATCTTGACCGAGTAGGATTAGAAAAATACCAAAAATAAAAGAAAATTCCTAAATTTGTACACAGGATTTTCACCTTCCAGAATAGGCTTGGCGACAGGTTTAGTCGACCCACCTGACGCTAGGTGCAATCTGTTCTTCCTCTGATTTTTTTGCTCTATTTTCATTGGCCGGACAAAATGGACCCGACGCTTGATCCTTTGGCTGGACCTAGCGCTAGGTGCATTATGGAATTATTCACTTTTTGCTCGAATTTAACTCAAATCTGCAAAAATTTACCAAAAATACTTTTTGCAAGCAAAATGTCGAATATGAAGGAATATGTCTAGTTATTACAATAAATGTATCACAAAACAACCTTAAATAATTAGGAAAATAATGGTGATTTTAGCCCCAATCACTGATATTGTTGGATTGTGTTTTTTATTCTGTGGTTGTTGTTCTTCAATGTTTTGTGTCTTTTTGTCATTAGTTTCATGCATGTTAATGTTTTAATAGTATGATATACCATTAGGATATAAGTTATTTATGTGGACCATTAGTACTACTAGTAAGTATAAAGAGCATAGTATCAATACAATTTGATTCTAGATTCTTTCAACTTGAGGATATTTTAAATATTTGCAAAGTTTGGATTAAATTATTCAAGGAAGTTGAAATTTTGAGAAACCTATAGGTTAAGGGGATTATAGATTTAATCTAAGTATACTTTAAATTCGAATTTCCCTAGGAAAATTTGATGTCTTGTATTCATCCTTTTCGATTAAATAGTTGTTTTATAACTTATTGGAGCATAGGTAGTAGAGAAATGAGTAGGTATGAATTGCTTGAGATGATAAGGCCATTAAATTAGAGCCAAGTGTAGTCTATCATTCAAACCGTTTATGCACAACGAGAATGGAGTAAAGCTAAGGAGTTGACTTTCACGATACTATGTGAAGTGGTAAGACAAGAGAAATGGCTATTATAGATGTGTTTTATGGTTACTTAGGAATATAATAATCTTATAGTTGAACTAAGGATATCACTAGATGATTTATATGTGTAATCTTGTGAGTACATAAAGGAAGGAAAAAGGATTTTCCAATGAAAGATTGAAGGGGAATGCATTATATTTAATTTATAGTCAACAACAAGTATATAAATTTTTGTATGAGAAGATTAAGGTTAGATGGTGGATCAAAAGAAACATATTTTGACTTGGAAGAAGTATTATATTGATAGCAAATGGATTATAATATTTTAGGTAGTGAATTTCGTTGGATAGCATAGCGATAAAATGTATAGAACATATAAGGTAAATAATAGAGGTGGATGATAATATGTGGAGTTGAGTTGTTTGTCTCCTATGCATTAACCTCAGGCTTGCATTTATTTTATAAGGTAGGAAATTGTTGTGTTATATATTAGAGTTTTAATCAGGAGATTATAGTGTAGTTTAGTGGAAAATGGCATGGAAATATATCATGTCAATAGTGATAGTTATTAGTCATATGACTTCTAGAATGGAGTTGAAATTATAGTGATAGGGGAAGATAATAAGGCAAAAGTAGCTTGCATGATTAAAGGAGGATGATCTCATCAAATATAATATGGATGTTCTTGAGAAAATTTATTTTATCATGTTGTATAAGTAAACTGGTCTACTTGGAAGAGTTAAGGTTTTTTCTAGCGAGAAATATTAAACTCGAAATAGGTGGGACCGTTTGATTTATTGAAGAGGATTAGTGATTAGGTATACCGACTAGCCTTACTATCTAGAATATTAAGTATGTTCCTTGCATCACAGTTGTGGAAATATGTGTTAGTTCCAAGGGAGGTTCTGGAGATGTCATCATCGCGAGCTCGGGAGGTTTAAACTTATAAGTTAATTTTAATAGAGAGAGTGAATAAGGAGATTCATGTTGTAAGGTGCAACTCACTACTAGAAGTGATAGTGCAATAGTCTAAACATTCTGAGCATGAAACAATTTAGGAATTAGAAGATGATGTAAGTTAGACTATATATTTACTGTTTGAGGATCAAAGTATGTAAGTTTTGAGGACGAAAATTTTGTAAGGGGGTGGAATGTGAGCCCTCAATCTTTTTCCATTGGGCCTTTCTAATTTGGAGTATTTATTTTTTGATAAAAAAGTAAATATATATATTGATCAAAAGATTTATACAAATAAGTTCTCTAGTTAACAGATAGGCTACTATTAACTAGTTGTGACAAATTCTATCCTCAAAATAGGTCAAAACATGAAGGTACAGGGTAAAAATCATATTGTACACATGTGTTTTGATCCTCTTTGCAGTTTCCATCGGTTAACAAGTAGCTCTTTCGAAAAGTGCCCGATTGCGCGCCATCCAGATATAGTAGAACGTGGCAACCATAGCAGTTGCTTTGGCCTTTGCAAGCCACGAAGACCTACGGTTAGCTCATTTGAACCAATTTAGACAGGTTCTGGTCATATTCATAGCCTGTGGCTAGCCAAGCCATGCCTTGATGGCCGCCCAAACCTGTGATGACAGCACGCAATTGAAGAAAAGGTGAATGGTCGTCTCTGGTTGTGCCTAGCATAAGGGGCATGACATATCATCTAGCCGAAATGGTAGTGCATCTTTAGTTTTCAATCACCTACAGCCAAACTATGAATGAGTGCTTTGGCGTGAGTCCCTATTTCCAAATTGTGTTTGCCCAATATACTTTTAGTTTGGATGGCCTGAGAAAACTATAGGCCTGTATGGTGAACTCCGTGTTACCCGTTGCCCAAGACTGCAGTAGCGCCGTAGCTCTATTCGCATCTCGTTCCTTCTCTAGAATGGAATCCCGGATCGTTAGTAGCCTTTTGAACAAAAGAGAATGGTCTCTATGATGAGCCTTTTCCCAGACTAACTCGCTATCTATATAGTAGTGGTCAAGCCATTTGACCCATAGTGGCTGCTTCTCTGCTTGAATGTCCCAAAGATTTTTAGCCAGTAGTGCCCCATTCCATGTTTGCAAATTTCTCAAACTGAGCCTGCATTGATCCTTCGATAAGCAGACGTCCCTCCAGGTCACTTGTGCTTGCTTCGAATCCCATAGGAAATCCTTAGCGATTCTGTCTAACTGGTCGATAATTGCTGTTGGTGTCAGAAGGATGGACAGCTGAAAGCAATCCACACCTTGCACGATAGCTTGGACTAATTGTAAACGCCCTGCATAGGATAAGGACCTTGCAATCCATCTACCAATGTAGGACTTAATTATGTCCAGTAGTGGTCTGTAGTAAGAAGCCCTTATTCTATCAATCATTATTGGTATACCAAGGTAGCAGAAGGGAAAGCTTCCCAGTGGAATGCCTGTCTCAACCAGCATAGTCTCCTGGTCAGTCTGCCCCAACCCAGCTAGGTAGAGATTAGATTGTCCTTGTTGGTTTCCAGTCCGGATCATCGTTTGAGTTCCTCTAGGCAGCCCAGCAAGATGCGTACTGATGTGCTATCCCCTATAGCAAATAACATTAGGTCATCAACGAATGCCAAGTGTGTTATCCTCAAATAGTCACACTTAGGGTGGTAGTTAAACATGTCCCTAGTGTGCGAACCTTAATGACCTGTGAAAAGTATTCAAAGCATATTACAAACAGCAGGGGGGATATTAGGTCCCCCTGTCGAATCCCCTTTTCTCCTCTAAAGAAACCTTGTACCGTCCTATTGATGGCTACAGAGAATGAGGTTGTTGTAATGCACTGTGATATCCAACCCACGAATCTTTCTGGGAATCCCAGTTCATCTATTAAATTCAACAAAAAGTCCCAATTAACTAAGTCATAAGCTTTTCTCAAATCTAATTTGACCGTGCATCGTGGTGATACATATTTCCTTCTATAGGCTCGCACTGGACCAAGAAGATGTTGTTAGACATTAGTCAGTCATTCATGAAAGTAGATCGAGCAAGATCGACTAAAGTATGGAGAACGGTTTTCAGCCTGTCTGCCAGAATTTTGGAGATAATCTTGTAAACCACATTGCAGTATGATATCAGTCTATAGTCCCCCGCCCTCTCTACATGATCAGATTTTGGGATTAATGTTATTATCGAATGGTTGAGTTGCTTGAGTAACTTGCTTGAATAAAAGAACTCACGAATTGCTGCGCAAACACTGTGATTAATCGTGCCCTAGGTTTTCTTGAAGAAATAGGCAGAATACCCGTCCGGCCCTAAGGCCTTGCAGTCTCCAATATCCCAAAGTGCCATTTTAATATCTCGATCTGATACCTCCCTAACTAAGTCTTCCTTGTGTTCATGCGGGACTATTGGTCTGACCCTTACGTAGTCCATATTGAGCTTCTCACAGTCCACCGTTATCCCAAGTAGGCTACAGTAATACTCCACAAATTCTACAGCCAATGCCCTCGGGCTATCTGTCATTATTCCATCATGCTTGAGGATAGATGCAATGAAGTTCTGTTTTCTGTTCCTGTTCACTATTTGATGGAAGGACCTAGTATTTTTATCCTCTCGGGCCATATATTTCCTCTTTGCCAATTGATGATAGAACTTTATTTCTGCCTCTGCTAGGCTCCATGCATCCCATTTACGTTTCTTGTACCGGGCAATCAGGGCAGGGTCTAAGAGGCTGGCTAGCAATCCCTCTTCGGTATTATGTATCGCCTGGTTTGCCTATTCAACTCAATTCGAGAGATAAGAGAATTCCTTTCTATTTAATCCACGGAGGTCCTGTTTCATTGCTTTTAACCTTCGGCAAAGTCTGAACTAGTGAAATCCATTATAGCTTTGTTCCCACACCCCTTTAACCAAGTCTAAGAACAAATTATAGTCTGCCCAAATGTTAAGGAATCTAAATGGCCGAGTCCCAGCTATTTGATATGCCATATACACCCATAGGCTGGGGCTGTGATCTGATAGGTAGCCAATTGGGAAAAACTCCACGGATGCTTGGTCTTGGCCTTGGAATTAGGCCACATTCCCTATGACTCTATCCAGTTTGGACTAGACCCTTAAGTTCGTCCAGGTGAACTGCGTACCAACAGATGGAAGGTCTGTCAAGCCTGTCTCCGCACACAATGTGAAGAAGTCATTTAGCTTATAGGTGGAAGGTGCGATCCCACTTGGTTTTTCATCCCAGATAAATAAGTGTTAAAATCTCCCATAAGGATCCATGGCTCGGATAGTTGAGTGGATAGTCATTTCTAAAGGCATGAAAAACAGAAAACATAGGATACACAGTGGAAGTGAAAAACAAAAACTGGAAAAAATTGAAGAACAAAGAACTCCGAACAGAGCCGACGACGGCTCCGGCAACCTTAGCTGGCACCGGTTGTGCTCTGTACGGATTCTGAGGTTTAAAAAAATACCTTTTTTTCTCGTTCTTAGAATTGGCTGGACCGAAATATATGCAACGGGGGTAGGTACGCTAGTGGAAAACTACGATTCCTGCAAGTCTCCTACTCTGTCTTTGCATATAGGTAAATTCTAAACTCTCGATCTTCCAGTATATGGACTGCCTAATTCCGTTTGGTGAACAACTCTCAGACTAAGGAACTTTTTATGTAGAGAGAGAAAGACGTCCTCTTTTTTCACAAAGAATAGGCCGTCTCAGAGAATTACGTTGTTATTCTTTTTTCATTCTCTTATTTAATCTAAATAAAACCCTAGATTAAATTGGATTGGGCCATTGAACTCTTAGTTTAACCTTTTAGACTTAATTAATTATTCTAATTAGAACCAACTTAATGGCCCAACAAATAATTAATTTCCCAACCCAAAAAAACTAGTCCAATAAATAAGCCTATATTAGTTTAGTCCTAAGCTAATATTTAATTATTCAAACTGGGTCAAAGCCCTGAATAATTAATTAACCCACCAAACTAATTTAATTAATTCTCTCTCCATGGACCTTTATTTTATTCAAGCCCAACAATTAAATAGGCTACTTAAATAAAATAAATTCCATTTAATTTAAGACCAATTCCTTAGCCTGTCTTTAATTAGGACTCACGGTCTATACTGGGGACCAAAAGACACATCGCCTTGGCTACTAAAATGACCAAAATACCCTTGTCACATAAATAGCTGTATTTTACATTTTAAATATTTCTTAATATCACTATAAGAAAATATTGACCCCAAAGACAATGCTGCGTTAGTAAAGTCTTTAACCTACAGGTGTAATGACTAAAATACCCCGCTATACATCGCCGCACATTTAGAGAGGAAGAAGTATACTAACACCTCTCTAAATGACATCTACCATCGTTAGGCCTCTAGTCTAATGATCCACGACCTCCTGGATTATTTCCGCTTTCCAAGGGAGCTAGCCTAAAGCAAACATCCAAGTAATGTTTTCTAGGGCCCTGGATATTTAGATCATTCAGACAACCACAAAGGGCGATATAGTATAAAAACTATCTTGTATAAGTCTGTTTTAACTAACTAATCACACATACCCAACATATAAATATATTGGCCCTACTATAGAACCTCAACTATAGCATATCAAAGTATATGCTTCCAGTTTCGTCAAACCATCAACTCATACTCAAGTCGTAGAGTACTAGTCCACGCTGTAACGGTAGTAGTCTAGGTTTCTACCATATAGTACTTTTAAAAAACCACTACTACAGGTTTTGTTCTACGTATTCGAAATACGCTTATGTCATGAAGTGAGTGGACTACTCACTGGCTAAAGATAAGCCATTTCCCATTTGAAATTTACAACACAATAACCTAAACATGATGAGATTCCCATTCTTATCAATCGGTTAAGAACAAATGTTTATGTGTTAAGTAACCCATGATCCATACCTTACTGTGAAAAACCTCCATTCACATGGACCACTTACTTAAACACAATGGGTCTTTTCCAAACATTATTGTGCACAAATAAAATGTAAATTCACAAACAATTTCTAAAAATAAATTCTTTTATTAAGACATTTGATATTTACATCAGAAACCTAGTCTAAGAAGGCATATTTCCCAACAATTTCAAGGTTCTCCACAATGGCCTCCGTGCTACGATAGTATTGTATGCATAAACGAAGGTGAAATAAAAGGTGACATGAGTTACCCTACATGTAATGTGGCACGAGACAGCCTGTGGCGTGCTATGCTATACTTACACATCAACTGCTGCCCCATTCCATAGGATGGCCACGCGGCCCCCATCCGAATTAGCAAAATTATTTTTCGCGGACCATTTGGGCAGTTGTTACCTTAAGAAGTTCTCCAATCTATCCTTAGTGAGTTTTTTTTCCAACAAACCAAAAACATCCACATTGTGCTTTGAAATAAAATCTCGAACATCGTGTTGCTTGAAAGTATTATTGAACCCTCTTATGTTCCAACATGCAACTCTCATTGAGAACCAATCAATGCCCTATAGGCACTAACCAAATTGAGACTGCGTTCCATGTACGTTTTTCACATCGTGCGAATAAACCTAGAAGCCTGCAAAGTTGCCTTTGCAACTTTAACCATCACATTTGGTAGGTCCTCCACATTTGCTTCTCCACCAATATTTGGTACATCAGTCCTTTCTTGAAAATGCACCTTAGTTGGGATTGAGAGCAGGTCCAGTATTGTCCCCTTCTCCTTCCTCTTGACCTGCCCCTGCTTACCCTTTGGGCAATTTGATTTGTTTGTGTATGAGTTGCAATTATTGTGTCCTATTTCACTGGTTCGACAATTATAAACGTAAGCTTAGTGGTATGGGAAGTTAAGGGCCCAGCTCCAAGGTGCATTGCAATTGTGCTAGGGATATTATGGGGAGTAAGTGCTTGCCTTATGTTATTGGCCGAGCCTTGCCTTTGTCTATGTCCTACTTGGGTGATTTCTAGGGGCTCTATGGGCGTTCCATAGGTCCAGCAGGAGCCAATATAGGCCTTGACTGAGACCTAAACTTTGCCCGTTTATTCTTAGAAGCATCCTTAGTAGGCAGCATTCTCCCGATTTTTCATCTTGTCACCCATACATGTATCCATGCTATGGCCAAACTTACAACAACTCTTATAGAATGATGGTTTGAACTCATAACGCACAGGCTGGTATTTAACTTTCCCATATAGTAGCCTGATTGGCACTGCCTTTACCAATGGCTTTGAGACATCAAGCTCCACCAACATTCGAGCATAGGAGAGCCTTTCAAGTTGTGTTGTGAGCATGTCTATCATTAGTGGCATCCCCACTCCAGAGGCAATTTTGCTAAGTGCCAAGCGGTTCCAGCATCCCAATGGAAGTGCAGGGAATGTCACCCAGAGTGGCATTAAGCTAATGTCATCTAAGGAGAAGTCGAATTCCCTAGGTAAAGTTTTTAGCATCAGAGGTCAGCCAAACGAAGCATACAGTCCCCCCCACGAAGAACAACTTGTCTGTCATCTTCTGCATTGAACCGAAATATTAGCCAGCCCAGAGCATGTGGGTAAACCTTGGCAGGGATAACCCACTGCTTAGTTAAGTCATTAACTGCCTTCAATCCCAGAAAATGCCCTGCAAACATTCCTATTAAGCAGTATCCCAATTTGAGCTCCACATCTGTGAAGTCTGTTTTATCAATGTCAATGAATTCTCCTAATCAGGGAATATAGTGCAGTCTCATTCCATTACTCTGATTGCTATTTCCTTTAACTATATTTGCCCAGGTTCATTTGGGGACTGTTGTGTTTATGTTGGTGGGTTCAGCAGAATTCACTTGAAGTGGGGGGATGGTCTCTAGTATGAAGGAGCCAGATGAGTCTGAGGACCCTGGTGTATCAAGCAAAACATTTGGTGGCTGAGGCTTTGCCCTCGCGGAGCCTGGGCATGGCGCTAGTGTTTGGGGAGAGGAATAGAGTTCAACCGGCCCAAATGTTAAGAAAAGGCTGGGGTCAGAGGGTAGTGGGCAGGTGGGCTGGGAAGGTGAATTTGCCTTGGCCAAGATTGGACTGTTTGAGGTTGAGGCCCAGGGGAGGTTGGGTGAAGCCCCCTATTGTGCAGACTTTTTGCTTCTAGTCTAAGCCATAATAGTTGGCCCAGAATATAATGGGTTAAAGGTCCAATATGAATGGGCTACTCGGGTTGGGTTACTGTATCTGGGTAGAGACTTGGGAAGAGGGCTGGTCTTTTGTAGTAGTTAGGCTTGAGAAGTCATCTCCGGTTTGTGCAGGTGGGGTAATCGACAACCGGTTTGAAATTCAAAAATTAAGTCAATATGGCTCCCACCCACCTATACTGGTCTCAGGTATTCTATGGTTTAAACAATAAGTTTCAAATAATAGAAGTGGTTGGTATAGATCAAAGAAGTCGAGGCATGAAAATGAACCCAAAAACTAAATGAACAATAGAGAACAAAACCTAGCAACTATGAGCAGAGCCAAATAGCAAGCACTTGATACCCCACTCATACCAAGTCCACCATACTCTGAATTATATGCTCAGATGTCCCTAATTTTCATACCTCACTCACACTAAGTTCATTAACTAACAACGGCCAACAGCTGTTCGGTAGTTGTTAGGAGCTGTGTTATAAATGCCAAAGTACTCAAAAGTATGGATGAAACGAGCATTAATGGTAGACAACTAATTAGGTCCCCAAACACAAGAAACGAATTTGAAAACATAGTAATCACTTCCAGATACACCTTAGTGTTTGCCCCTCAATATCCAACACTTCATAAACAGCACCACATAGTATGTAGGATATTCGGATAGAATAGTAGCAAAGGAAAAACCAGCGTATTTGGACACAAACAGTAGGCAGAACAACAAAAAAAAACACAATTTACAATCTAGTAGGAAGTAAATAATAAGCAGTTGTACTAACCAAGATAGCAAACGTGGGATCCCTTTTAAGCTTGAAAATCATCCATTGGTAGCAAGGGAGTTGAGAATCGAGAAGAGGGCTCAAGGGAGTTGAGAGCTTCTTTCTCTACCTCTTCTATTGAAAATCATCCTTTGTTAAGTATTTATTTTGTTCAGTAGGCTTACGGCCCATAAGGTTTGTGGGGGCCTAAATAGCACTAGTTTAGCATTAGGGGATTAATTTTTGGTTTCCTTTATTTGGGGGCTTTATAGCAATTATTTTGCTTATGGAGTTTATTCTCGTCGTTCTAAACAGAAGATTACATTGTGACATAAACTGCTCTAGAAAAAGGAGAAGAATGGTGGATAGAAAAGTTGGAGAAGAAGGTTGTTCCAATGGCTTCGGATTTAGATGAGTTTGCTTTAATCCTCCTTTGTTAGGTTTGATGTGGTTCTAGGGCACTTAATTTTGAGATTGGGTCTAGAGTTTATAGGATTATGTTTTAAGGATAGTTAGGTTCTGCTAATTTTGATGGAGTTCATGGAATATGAGTATGTAGGTGTAATAGAATTGGAAGTGATAAGAGTAAATCTGTAGGTCCGTGATTTTTTGGTAAGGGATTCTAACTTTTCTATTTTTTTTCTGTTATTTTGGATTAAATTTTGAACAAAATCTCTATTGTCTTGAAAAGTTACGAAAAACTATGTTTATATACAAAAAATTAGATTGAGTAATATTATTAGTTGCTTTTAATGATAATGTTACTACAATGTACTATATGGTAATCTAAATTTCATGGAATTTTAGTTCTGATTCTGAGCTCTATTTCATGTTCTGTCTGATGTTTAGGGGTGGTGATAGTAGGGACTTCCTAACTAATTCTACGTATTGGCCTTTATCTAGGGGGATAAAATACCTAGTTAACTAATTCTGTGTAATGGCCTTTCTCCTAACAGGATATAGTGGTTAAGGAATGGATATCAATTAGTTAAAGTATTACCCCAAGCATGATTCATTCTCTATGTGATATCTCAGAAATGTTTATGTTGTCATATCTGTCTGTAATGTTTCAAAAATGTTTATCAGTTAGCCAAAGCCTTACCCCAATGATGATTCAGCTCATATTCTTACGTTTTGAGTGTGTTGATCAATGTTTTTAGTATGTGAAAAAAGGTTGTAATGATTTTTAAGGAGTTCGGTGTGCTTGGTTGTGTGTCATTTCATTTGGAGTAACTTGTATTTGGCAAAGCTAATTGAAAATCTATGTTGTTCTATTCTATTTTTGTTGTTTCTGGCACTGCTTTCTATTCTTCCTGTAGAAAATTGTATTGCTCTTTTTGTTATTGTTTATGCTCAACCAGATGGAAACTGGTGTTAGTTCATAGTCACTATAGGCTTCGATTACTCCCAGTAACTCGAACCTCAACTTTCTGAAACAATCTGGCACCAATTCCCTACCCCAACAAACGCCAGTTACTTCCAGTAGGATGCCCCTTTCCTTTCTGATTTAAATCGGCGCTAGTCCTATTGCCTATTAGGCATTAGTTCCTCTTCAGACCTTAATCCTTGCATTCTGACCAAGAAAAAAAAAAAACCCAATGATTCGTTGTGTCAATCTTCTTTGTGAGTTAACTATAAGGATTCTTTGTACCTGGACTGTAATCATCTCCCCAATGGAGACAAACTATGAATTTTCTAAGTGTTCAAAGTCTTTACAAAATTATTATTTATGTAAAGTACTCATTCCCCGATAAGCTATGTTTTTTATTTTATTTTATTACTGAGTTAGTGAGCTTACCCCTTATTAACACTTTGAAGGATCTCAGTTTTAGTGGGATGAGCTAGATGAATGGTTTGATGAGGACCTAGAGTGATCCTTGGAGTACACTTGTATTGTTCAATTTTTATTGGTTTCTTTGGTAGATTGGAGTTTGTTAGGTACTGTTGAGTTTAGTTTTGAGAAGCTTTATTTGAACTTGTTTTGCTTTGTATTTGGAAAACTATGTATTTAGCTTATCCGTGGATGTCATATGGGTTGCTTAAACTTGAGTTATGTATTTAAGTTTCAATAAATATGAGTTTATACGTACGGGGGTATTTAAGAGTCAGAGTAGTGCAATAGATGCATGGTGGATTTAGTTTGACATGTTCAGGGTTCAACATTCCATTTTAGGGTGCTGTTTTGTTATCCTCATATTCCGAGTATGACAAGAAAAGAAGCAAGCAATTTGTGATTTAAGCTTTGGTGGACTGATTGGCATAAGCCGCAATGCTTTTACCTTGTGATTTCTTTTTGTAGGCGCTTATAAGGTTTGATCCCTTTGCAAGTTGTCTACAAATATCATGCAAGTGAGGCATCCTACTCACCTAAGGGATGTTAAGGTGATATTAGGTCCTCCTTGTGATGGCAATGCACCACTCAATGCATTGGTTGAGGTAGATGTTGGTGTTAATAATAGTGGCATGAGATTTTAGCAAATCTAAAATCACTTATGATTACTTCGACATGGAATGAATTATTTATAATCTATGTGTAGTGAAACTACTTACTGATTCCAAAGCCAAAGAGTAATACAAGTACATAATTATGGTTATGCCTACTTTCAAAGGATAAAATAAGATCATTTAAAGTAGGGAGAATACGTTCATGATAATTTTTGCGAAGTAAAAAAATTTAGAATGTTGAAGAATGCATACTTATGCTGTTATGAGTGGCATATGATTTTAGAATGTTTTCATTAATTTTCCTTTTTTTTTTGCATTTATAATATCCCTAAAGGATATTGCTAATGTGGACTTTTTATTTGGATCGACTGAAAACCATAAACCATAGATCAAGGAGAAGTAACTGCTATATACTTGTATAGACAGAAAGAGAACTTTGAAAAAGGATACATGCAAAGTTGGAGAATGAGGGAAAGTATGGGAAGTAGGGAGGGTAAGATTTGTGACTCTAATTTGCTTAAAAATGTATTCCCTTTTTATGCACTAAATATGAACATGGTTGATATTGAGCATCATGTATCCCCCGTAGATAGACATCTTTGTCAATAGGGGATGTTGGTGCACCAATGGGTGTCCACCTCTTGTTTGGGTTACGAAATATAATAGATCCAGTTATGGCAACAAAGAGTAGGAACAACAATTTAAAGTTATGATTATAGTATCTTACTCTTATGAATCTGCTCACACAAAAAGGATAATTTTCAAGAGGAGGGATTGAAGGTCAAAGAACCTCTCAGAGTTACTTGGTCAAGGACAAAGATCAAAAGGTTCCTTGAACATTTACAAATTATCAAAAGAATTATTGGAGTTTAAGGATGTTAAAAGGGTCAAAAGAAGTTTGAAATAATCACCATTCAAGTGAAAAATCAAAGAAATGCAAATAAAGGCCAAGGAAAAGTAAAAAACAATGTTTTGGGAGTAAAGGTGTAGAGAATTCATAGCTTAATCTTCCTAAGATCAAGACCTAGCAAAGGATCTAATCTTGCCTTTGTGTTTTTCCTTAAAATCCAACAGGAGAATTCAATCTTATCTCTCTAGTTTGGATCTTAGGTTCATTACTATCCTAAGGTTCTAATTAGGATTTAAAATTAGATACCTACAAATTTCTATCCCTAAGGTTCTATTCTTCTTGTCAAGAATTAGATGTGTTAGGGTGTCTTAATAGTAGATCAAAATCTGTTGAATTAGGGGTCCTAATTTGCATGTTCATCTAGAGTTATTGGTTTGTAGAAAGAGATGGAAATTGGGTGACCAATTCAAAGCTATTGTTCTCAATTTGTGGGCCATCTGTTAAGGTGCTATTAACCACAAATTTAGGCCTTAAATTGACATGTAATTGGGCTGAATTCTATATCAAATTAAGGGGTAATTGGTTGGGAAATTAATGGAAAATTTATGTTATTTGGTTCAATCAAATTTCATATCATTCTTCTAACTATTTTTAGGGCTGTTTTGATATCGGAATTTCTGTGATTGTGTTCTTCAAATTAAGAGTTTAATTCTTAAATTCCTGCCCCTTTCTTTTCATATCAAAGCTAGTGAAGACTTGATCCTAATCAAGGCTACTTTCCAAGGAATAATTACAAGTTTCATTAAGTGAATTGCTATCAAATCCAAAAAATTCGGCACTATCTGTCTAACTTTTTTGGAGGTCAAGAGAATTCAAAATTGTTTTATATATTTGCTATGATCTTGATCCTATATTTTGAATTGGCACCAGGGAATGCAATTGACAAGAAATTTCATTGAAATTTAGCATATACAAGTTTGAAATTTTTGAGATATATTAGGTTGTGAAAATTGCATAACTAGTGTTTGATATGATGCCTTCTACCATAAAGATGCTCATATATAATTTCCAACGCTTTCATCCATAAAATCCTATAGTTACCTTACTTAGTAACTTGCTAGTGACTTGCTATTACCTGGTTAAATCTTTCTTGATACTAGTAGAAAAGTAATATCCTAAGTTCTTTGCCATAGCTTGGAAACAAATTGTTCACCTTATGATTCTAGTCCTTACTTCTTTGATTCTTGCTTATCTTTACTATTTTCTTGCTTTGTTTTGCTTCCTTATGTCTATCTATTTACGTCTTTGTGATTGTTTGATATCTTCTACATTTAACCTCTTGTTTGAATTATCTTATCGTTTCTATCTATTAAGTTTTTGAGTTAAATTTTATCTAGGAGCTACTTCTGGTTGATCTTTGGGATTTAAGTGGACTAAACATGGTTGAACTAAATCCTTTGCATTGGGGAGATTGGAAGAACTAGCTGAGGATTGAGAGAATTGGAAAAAGGTAAATGGGTGAGATTTCACAAAAAATCCATTAAGAGAGCAAATATGAGGGAAGAGTAATTATTCAACTTCAGAGAAAACACTTGAAGAAGTGAAGTGAGACCTGCTTCTTATGTTTCTAATTAGTTTTTGTAGGTTAATCTCTCTTGAACGGACCACACGATGGCTTATAAAGACTCTAATGATATCCAAACTGTTCTTGAGTCACTTCATCAAGAAATATTAGAACAAGGCATTAGGATTATGTCCTAGAAGCAATCATTTATATAATATATTTTTTGCATATTTATTCAACAAAAGACATTCTTTATCTTTCAATTTCTTTGTTTCATATGTGTATGCATATAAAACTGATCGATAAAATCCCTAGCACAATATATAGTGTTAAGAAAATCATGATAAAGATCATAATGTGAGATTCTTACTATATTATGTAGTATTTATGCTTAACCTATCCCTAATCATAAGATTAATGAGATAGAATATCATTAATGTGTAAAAACTAGCATGCGTTATACTTATTGATTAGATCAAGCGGTAGTTCTCATATTCATATGTATTATGATACTCAAAGTTAACATGTATATGTTTGTTAGATAAACAACTTCATTGGATGACCTAGCTATGAGATAATTGCATAGATAATTATTTTGTACCAGTGATAAAATCTCATTATAGCAATTGTGCATGTATCATTAGACTTGAAATCTCTAAGGTACTTTATTTACTAAGTATTGTATTTTGATTCTAATCTTTGATGTCGCATTATAGGACTGTCCTATGGGATGGATATTGGGTACAACGTAAAGTAAACGAAAGTAGTTGAGAGGATAAATAAAAGATTCATCACTCCTAATAGTAGGGCCATATATCACATGACTACTTATAGGGAATCATTACTCAAGAAGTCATTGGCCAAGGTAACTATGTGTTGGAATATGTTTCAAACAATACACATGTTGAGTAATAGGTTTAGGAGCAAGTACTAATAATTTCGGGTTAGAAATGATTATATTTTAGAGGGAGTTGACACTAATTCCACACTCTAAATCGAATGAGACATAGTATGATAAAATGAGTTTATTGTATTGATATTTTTTTATTGAAAGATTTATCAAGCCATTTGACTTTCTGGACTTTTGGGTAGTCAAGATGTATTACTAGATGCCACTCTTGATCTGCTAAATATAAATTTATTAATTAGAGAATTAATAAATTAATCTTAATTGGAATTAACAAGTTAATTCTAATTATTAATAATTATTAATTCTATAGCGATTAGAATTAATTCATATTTTGCTACCAATATATCAGAAAACTTAATAGGTCATATATAATAGAGAAATTAATACTCAAAATATTATATGATAATATTATGTGATTAATTTATTGAAAAAATAATTATATAGGTGAATTATAAAGTTATTATGATTCTTATGGCCATATTGTAATTGTGAAACCTTATAGGTCAAAGTTATAATTATAGAAACCTATTCCCATAATAATAGTTAGAAGAGGTTTTATTATTATATAGAAACAGAGGAAAACGTTTCCTTGTTTTCTTCCTATGGCGGTGATATACATATATATATGTATATTGGAATCCACCGTGTATGAAAGAACTATACAGAGCCTCGCTTTTCTTCTTCCTCACATAAACCCTAGCCGTCTGAATTTTCTGCCAACACAGATTAGTGCGCCTATGTTGAGCGCTAATCCTTGTGTAGATTTCTATTAGAGAAATATCTGTTATTGAGATTTAGTGGTTGTTGTTGAACTAAACGAATTGTAAGGAAACGGTGGCGCCGAGCACTTAGAGTTTTTGGTGGATCTGAAGAAGTTTCAGAGAACTTTTTGAAAGCTGAAATTCCAAGGTAATGGTCGTTTCCTTCTTTTGATCTGTTTTAACATATATAACTGATCCGATTGTTCTGTTTCATGTGTTTATTTTTTTCCACTGCACAATCTGATTGCATGACCGAAACCAACAAGTAGTATCAAAGCCTTCTTGCACATGTTAATACGGATCTGTGAAATTTTTTCTTGGTTTTGATTGGGTCTATGAAATTGTTTCATGAAGTTTTGGGTTCCGAAAAATTGCTTTCAGCAGTTTCTTTTTTCTTTTTTTTTTTTTTTGCATGTATATTGTTGTAATTGGTTATAGTAATAATTCATGAATTCCAGTGTAAATGGCCTATTGTTTTCAGTGAAAATTTGGCTTTCTGAAAGACTAAACAAATTGAAGAAAAGAAATTTGTTTCTGTGCCTGTGCTTGCATGAAGAAGAATTTTTTCGTCTGCGTTTTGCTTTCATGAAGAGACTATCTGTTCGATTGAGAAAAATGAGCTGTGAAGATTTAATAAATGTTCACAAACACGGCTTTTGTAGTTCTATTCATAGAATTTCGTCTGATAATGATCAGACGAACAATTTAATATAGATTAACTTGATCCTGTGGTTTCAATTGATAAAAAACAATTTTTCTGAAAATATAACCGACCAAACAGCGTTTGCAAAAGCAGGAAGAAATCGAAAAAATTAAAAATATATACTATATTTTTATGCCTTCAAGCCACAGCCAGCTTTATGAGAGCTGGCGGCCAGCTTTGAGAAGGCCGGCAACCGGCTTGGTTGCCGAGCGGCAGCCAGCTTGGTTACCAAGCTACGACCGGCTTACTTATTTTATAAAATAATTTTTTTGCTTTTGATTTTTCCTATTCCAGGTGCTGTTTTCTTGCTGAATTTTCAAGAGGTACCCACTAAAATATTTATCCCACAAAATACCCTAATGTCTTCAAAATTTTATTTTAGACCCGTGACTTTCCAGAATTTTGATTTTTGACTTATGTCTTGTGTATTTATTTTGCTTCTCATGATTTAAACATAGTTTAGTATGTTGACTTGGTTATGGATTTAGATCAAAATATAATTCATATGTCATGCATATCTACTGCTTTATTTTTTGAATAAATAGAGCATGCGTGTCCTGTCTTTCTCGATAATTCTTTTGTAATTTCTCTTCTCATTTAATTCTTCTCAAATATAACTCGAGATTTTCCCATTAGGGATTTATGTAATTAGATTACATAGATTAAATAGGAATATAAATTATTTTCAATGGAAATGGCACCAAGGACAAGATGAGAGGATGGTAAGACTTTCTTCTCAAATATGTATGAATACATAGGTTTGACCAAAATTAATTTCCTACTTGGCTCAAGAAAATTAATCTAGTAAAGTCCATAACCAAACCATGTAATTGAATCTATTACAATATTATCAATTTGTTGGTATTCTGCATATCAAATGATGAGACCACTAATTAATACAGAATAAAAATCCCTTAAATTATATTAAATTTAATGCTTTCCATTAATATAATAAGAACGAGAATTCTTTTTTGAGATTAGATTGTTGGGCACACTCAAGCGTACTCGACATTAAGTATACTCAAGTTATAGAATTTTATTCAAATTGACAGGTTAAATTTAACTAATATCTTTATCTCGGTTGGGCATGCCCAAGAATAAAGAATATTAGAGATAAGGTTGGGTAACACTAATGCTTTTAGAATAAAAGATGTTAATATGATCCAGCAGTTGCATTTGATCCAATTGGTATTGGATGCCTACTATTAAATTTAAGTGTGGTTTATTGGGTACATCTAAGATCATTTTTAAGGTATTTGGATACCAGTCCACTAAGAAAACTTCCAATGGACTTTCCCGAGTAAATAGTAGGGGCTATTGATTTATGCAAAATAGTACAATAAATATGCGTTCAATTAAATGCTTAATTAAATACATTTCATGTGCATATATATAGTCTAATGTCTCTTATCCTTCATTTAGGTCATTTGCATCAGGATAACGAATTTGAACTTACGTACGTAGCATTTTGAAAACAAACAAGCTCACCGAATCAAACATCTTGGACTGGTATTTTCAATTTAAGAATCGTTCTTAAATTGAAAAAGTTGCTATACGTGTTATATGCTCATATTCCACCACTTCCAACTAATAATGCTCCAACTGAAGACTATGAAATTCAAAAGAAGTATCAAGAGTGCCACAACATCTTGTATCATACTGGCGTCAATGACTACTGAACTTTAATAACAGAGTGAGCATATAGATGCTCATACTATTATCTTCCATTTAAGAGAGTTTTTTTTATAACAGCGTGAGCATATAGATGCTCATACTATTATCTTCCATCTAAGAGAGTTTTTTTTATTTTTTATAAGTGAGGACAGAGAGATGTGAAGATGGTAGAGGGAACTTCTGTCGCCATACATGGATTAAAAATGTTGGGATTTAATGCGTAGAATTTGGGTGTACAAAAATCATACAATAAGTCCATCCCTAGCTAAGTTTTAATTAAAATATTAATTCCCAAATTATACATATAAGCAAGTATACTCTTTGCAAGCATAGTATAGGGATTTAACGAATATCGATCCTCAAAGAACAATTACCACTAGCTACTTTTCATTCATTATTTAACCGAACCACTAGCTACTTTTCATTCATTATTTAACCGACCTAATAAAGTGATAAGAGAATAAAAAAAAAATAAAAAATATATATACAACTCAAGGATGAAAGAATATTCAATTAGACAAATATTCTTGAAGACACGACAATGAATTACTTAACAATTATTACAATCAATTATTATCTTGGCATTATGAAGAAATTCAAATAGATCCACTTCGTTTGCAATCCATGGAATCACTACCCTTTAGCTAAATCAGTGAACATATTCCGTCTTAACTAATTTACCCAAAAGATGCATTAAAATTAATCCTCACATAAATCCCTATATATCTTTTGCATTAAAATTAATCCGCACATAAATGCCTATATTGTAGGTGATTTAAAGCATGAAATTAGCCAATGGCTCTATATTCTAGTAATCATCGACTAATCTTTAATTACCTAAGCTCTTGACAATTAACCCTTTTACAAGTAAGTTAAGAGATAGCAAATATGAAATTAATTAAATTTAAATCACTATTAACCTCTTTTGCAAGCAAGTTAACAACAAGAATCAATCAATTCCTTAATTAAAACAAGTAATCATGTATCAAGAATAATAATCAATTGATCAAAAAACTAAATTAACTCAAAAATAATGAATCCCAAAATAATATCAAATTACAATGAAAATATTGATCACATCATTGTTCTAGAAAAAGAAAACAACAGTAAAAGAAAGAACTCATAGACACGTCTCATTCTTCTTCCTTGAAGACCTTTTTTAACAATGCCCCTTGAGTGATAAATCCCCTTTTCAATGATTGATTTGTAGCTTTAATCCTTGAATTCATATGTTTCTCTTGTGTTTTCCTTGCTTAAATAGCCTCCCAAGATGCTAAAAAATTATTCATTAAGAGTTCTAATCTGAGTACAAGTTGGAAAATATCAAAACTCTTGAGAAACTTCCAAATTCGGGTGAAAAACGAAGTCCACATAGCCTCAACATAGACTTAGGTCAGCGCCAGCTCTGCTCCTTATGGCTGGTGCCAGTTGTGCTTTGGGCACCCGACATTTTGCTGTGTTTTTCTTTCTCTATTCAGCCCAGTTCCAGTCTATGACCAACAATTGCATTTGCACTGGCCGTGCTCTGGTGTGGCATTCGTTTTTGTCTTTTTTCTTGATTTATACTGCATAAAAACACCAAAATACATTTCCAAAAGTAAAATATCAAGTATAAAGGAATATGCATAGTTATTATATCAAAATGTATCACAAAATAATCTTAAATAACTAGAAAATTAATGATAATTTTAGCCCCTATTAGGATTAATTGAGAAACTTGGATAATTTGAGTTTACAATGGATCAGAATTAAGTATAGACTTAATTTTTCAAACATTACCAACTAGTTTTTCACAATTTGTTATGAACAACCAGATGAATAAAATTGAGACCACTATACTTGAGTTGACTAATCTTCTCAAGACTGTAGAGTCTTCAGTGAAGAAAGAAAATAATTCAACCAAACCTAAAGGTGGTGTGAAGAAGAATGAGACATCTATCAAATGCCCATGTCACCACTATGAAAAGATGGGCCATTGGAGACGGAATTGCAAAAACTACCTGAAGATTTTCAAGAAAAAAGAATGAGAAGGAGAAGCTTGCAAGTACTTTTACTCCTGGTATATTTATAATCGAGATTAATACTATCTTAAATAATAAGACATGAGTATTGGACACCTGATATGGATCTCATTTGTGCAATAATTTGTAGGGACTAAAGAGCAGCAGGAAACTAGAGAAATGTGATGTGGACCTTGTTGGGATGTATGCCCTCTTAGACTAGATTTTTTTATGTAATTTTAATTTGTATTAATGAAAGTTTTATTCTTAGAAATTGTTTGTGAATTATTCTCTACTTTTGTGCACAATTTCGTCAAAAAAGACCCATTGTGTTTAAGTAAATGGTTCATGTGAATAGAGGTCTTTCATAGTAAGGAATGAACCATATGTTACTTAACATATAAATTATTATTCGTAACTAATGATGAGAATGGAAATGTTATCATGGTAAGGCTATTATGTTATGAATTCTAAATATGGAATGGTTTACCTTTAACTAATGAGTAGTCTTCTTATTTCATAACGCAAGTATATTTCGAATACGTACAACTAGACCTGTAGTAGTGGTTTCTAAAAATACTATGTAGTAGAAACCTAAACTATTACCGCTAAAGCGTAGACTTGTATTTTACAACTTGACTATAAGTTGGTAATCTGACGAAGCTAGAAGCATATGTTTTGATGTACTATAGTTGAGATTTTATTGTAGAACCAATATACTGGTATACTTGTTTGGTATATATACTTGTATACTTGTTTGGTATATGTAACTAGGTAGTTAAGATAGATTTATACAAGATAACTTCTATACTATATTGCCCATTGTGGTTGTCTAAATGATCTAAATATCTTGGGCCTTGGGGAACATAACTTGAATATTTGTTTTAGGGTAGCTCCCTTGGAAAGTGAAAATATTTCAAGAAATCGTGGATCATTGGATTAGAAGCCTAAGGATGGTAGATGTCTTTTAGAGATGTGTTAGTATACTTTTTCTCTCTAAATGCACGGTGATATGTAGAGGGATATTTTAGTCATTTCACCTGTAGGTCGGAGACATAGCTTACACAACATTATATTTGGGGTTAATATTTCCTTATGGTGATATTAGAAAATATTTAAAATGTAAAATATAACTATTTATATAGCAGGAGTATTTTGATCATTTTAGTAGCTAAGGCAATGTGTCTTTTTGGTCCTCGGAATAGCCCGTAAGTCCTAATTAATTTTGGGTTAAGGAAATGGTCTCAGTTAAAAAAGGATTTTATTTTCTTCAGAAAGTCTAATTTATTATTAGACTAAAATAAAATAAAAGAATGAGAGAAATAAAATAAAATTTATTATCTAATTTAAGTGGTTAATTAATTATTCATGGACTAAGCCCAGGTTGAATAATTTGAAAATTAACATGGGTCTAAACTAGATAAAAAGGCTTGAATAATTATTTTGGTCTATTTTGGGCTCATTAATTATTTATTGGGTTATTTTTATAAGTCCAGAAAATAAATAATTAATGTTTATTATTTATAGGCTCACTGGATCTAAGAATAAATAATAATATTTTCTAGCCAAATAGAATGGACTAGGGTTGTGTGTTTTTTTTTTTTTAAATTAATTCACAGAACTGAAGAGTTGGAAAAACAACGTCTTCTGTGATAGTTATCTAGATAACAACCAGAGGGTTTTAAATAATAAAACCTCTGGGATTTAGGTTATCAAGTTGAAATAACTGTGTAATTATTTTTGTTAGATACACACGTCTGTGGGAAAAAAAAAATCTACTAGAAGCCTTTTTTTCTTCTTTCTCTCTTGTTGGTTATTCATCTTGTTATTCTTCTTGATGCTGTTAATTAATAATAGAGAATCAAGAAGAGGAATAGAGAGTTGTTTTCCTCGCCTATTTGTTTCACCAACAAGATATTAGACTGAGGAATATTCTGAGATCTGAGAAGCTTTGGCGTTCATGCAAACGAGATGAAGCAGGTGGATTGCGGGATTTGAACCGGAAACCTCATCATGTCGTGAAGCTATCCCTATTATTCAGATGAGCTCTTCACAGCCAAAGAGATCATTAAAGTGCAGAGGTATTGAATTTTTCTTTCTTTCCGTTGCCTTCTATGCGTGTTTTGGTTTCGATTTTCCAGTATACGTGCATGGCTTTCTGTGTTTTCAAGCTTCAAACTTACGTGCTGCAAATGGAGTAAATGTTTCTTCACTTGTTGTGGGGACTTATCATCTACATTTGCCATCTGGATTAATTCTAGGACTAAAAACTGCTATTGTTTACCAATTTTACTTAAAAATATTATCTCAATTACTTGTTTAGATTTATTTAAATTTTATTTAATTTTCAAGAATAAAAGTTGTTCTTTTTTATTAAATGATAGTCATTATGGTACTACAACTATGATGAATGGTTTGTATATTCTAGACATGGAAAATCAAGTTCTCAACATAAACAACAAGAACAAAAGAAAGATAACTTGAACCTATCTTACTTATGACATTATCATTTAGGCCATGTAAATGAGAATTATATTTCTAAGTTACACAAACTTGGTGACTTAGGGTCATTTGATTATGATTAATATGATACATGTAAATCATGTTTACTTGGTAAAATAACTAAGACCTCTTTTTCTAAGAATGGGGAAAGGGCTAAGCAACTATTGGAGCTAATACATAGTAATATATGTGGACAAATGACATTGCAAGCAAGAGGGCTTATCAATATTTTATAACCTTATCGATGAATATTATCGATTTGGGTATTTATATTAAATGAAATATAAATATGAAGTCTTTAACAAGTTCAAAGAATTCAGGAATAAAGTAGAGAAACAAGTTGATCGATATATTAAAACTTTAAAATTAGATTGACGAGGTGAATACTTAAAATTAGGATATTATCTCAGAGACAATAGGATATTATCTCAATAGACTCCACCGTATACACCTCAATAGAATGGTGTATCCGAAAGAAGGAATTGAACTTTATTGGATATGGTTCGAATCGTAATGGCTTTTGCAGAATTATTAAAATCATTTTAGAGATATGCACTGGAAACTGCTGTTTATATTTTAAATAGAGTTTCATAGAAAATGGTTGATACTACCCCTTATGAGTTATTTTTTAGTAAGAGACCAAAAGTAGCTCACTTGAGAATTTAGGGATGTCCTGCTTATGTGAAGAGGAAAAATTCAAATAAATTAGAAAATAAGTTTGATAAATATTTATTTGTAGGATATCCGAAAGAATCACATGGATATTATTTCTATCTCCCTTCTGAAAACAAAGTGTTTGTTTCTAAGAATGCTATTTTCTTAGAGAATGAATTCATGCTTAAGGGAAATAGTAGGAGTAAAATTAAACTTAATAAAGTTCAAGAAGAACAAATTAAAAATGATCAACCTGTTGATCCCGAGTCTATTGACAAAATAGACGAAATTTCTAATACACAAGAACTTCATAGGCCAAGTAGGATCCACGTGACATCTAAGAGATATGGATTTCTCATAAATGACCATAATGACGTATTGCTCATAGAAAAAGATGAGACTGCCATTTACAAGAAGGTTCTGAAAAGTTCAGAATCTAACAAATGACTTGAAGCCATGAAGTCAGAAATAGATTTCATGTATGATAATCAAGTTTGACCTTTGGTAAACCCACCCTAAGGGATAAAACCCATAAGGTGCAAGTGATTTTTCAAGAAGAAACCTGATATGGATGGTAATGTAATTACCTATAAAGCATAACTGGTTTTTGGTATGACTATGACAAGGCCTTTTTACTAGTAGCGATGCTAAAATTCATTAGAATTCTCCTAGCACTTACCGCTCATTATGATTATAAGATTTGATAAATAGATGTGAAAATAACTTCCCTTAATAGAAACCTGACTGGGGAAGTGTTTATGACACAACCTAAGGGTTTCATATTCAAAGATCATACTAAGGTGTGCAAACTGCAAAGGTCCATTTATAGACTTAAGCAAGCTTCTAGGAGTTAGCACATCCATTTTGATGAAACAATTAAAAAATTTATTTTCATACAAAATATGGATGAACCTTGTGTGTACAAAAAGGTTAATGGGAGTGTAATTATTTTGTTATTACTATATGTAGAAGACATAGTGCTAATAGGAAATGATGTCTACTCTTTAATCAGTCAAGGTATAGTTATCAAAGAAATTCTCAACGAAAGACTTTAGAGAAGATTCTTGGAATAAGAATCTATAGAGATAAATAAAAGAGGTTACTTATTCTTTCAGAGTTTAAATGCATAGATAAAGTACTAAAGAGGTTTAGCATAGATTAATCCAAGAAGGGATTTTTACCCATGACCCATAGGGTAAGCCTTTCAAAATCTGTGTCCTAAGGCATAAGATGAAAGGGATCACATGAGTAGGATAGCATATGCTTCATCAATTGGATCTATCATGTATATTATGATATATACTAGGCTCGATGTATCATGTGCTCTTAGTTTAACGAGTAGATACCAATCTGACCTTGGAGAAGGTCATTGGGTGGCTATAAAGAAGCTATTGGGTAGCTAGAAAGAATACCCTTAAGTACTTAAGGAGGAGTAAAGATGTATTCTTGGTATATGGAGGAGAAGGTAACTTACAGGTCAAAGGGTATATTGATGCCAATTTCCAATATGATAAGAATGATTATAAATCTCAATCAGGGTATGTGTTCACTTTCAGCGGTAGGGCAATTAGTTAGAAAAGTTCCAAATAAGATGTAACTGTCAATTCAACCACTAAAACTGAGTATATTTTAGCTTCTAAAGTAGCAAAAGAGGCAGTTTGGATAAAAAAGTTCATAACAGAACTAGAAGTGGTACCTGACATTGTTGATCTAATACCCTTGTATTGTGACAATAATGGAAGTAAATGAACCACAGTCTCATCAACAATCCAATCACGTACTTAGACGCTATCATTTGATTAGAGAAATCATTGATAGGAACATTGTAAATATAAAGAGAGTTTTCACTGATCAGAACATAATTGATCCACTCACAAATACATTATTCTAAAAAAAAACATGATAGTCCTGTTCAGTCATTTGGAATTCGATACATGAATGGTTGGGTCTAGTGTAAGTAGGAGATTATTAGGATTATGTCCTAGAAGTAATCATTTGTACAATGTATTTTTATATATTTATTCAATAAAAGATATTCTTTATCTTTTAATTTCTTTATTTCATATGTGTATGTGTATAAACTGATCGATAAAGTCCCTGCCACGATGTATAGTTTTTAGAAAATCATGATAGAGATCATGATGTGTGATTCCGACTACAATATATAGTTTTGTGCTTAAACTATCCCTAGTCATAATATTAATGAGATAAGACATTATTAATACGCAAAGACTAGCACGTGTTATACTTCTTGATTAGATTAAATGATGATTCTCATATCCATGAGTATTTTGATACTCAAAGTTAATATGTGGATGGTTGTTATATGAGCGAATTTATTGGATGACCTAACTATGAGATAATCATATGGATAATTATCTAGTGCCAGTGATAAAGTCTTATTATAACAATTATGTATATATCCTTAGACTTGAGATCTCCGATGTACTTTGTTTATTAAGCGTTGTAATTTGATTATAATCTTTAGAGTCTCATCATGGGATGGCCTATGGATTGGATATTAAGCACAACAAAAATCAAACAAAAGTAGGTGAGAAGGTAAATAAAGGATTCATCACTCTTAATAGTAGAGGTGTATATCTCACAGCCATTCGTAAGGAATCATTACTCAAGAAGTCCTTGGCCAACGTAACTATGTTTTGGAATATGTTCCAAATGATACATATGCTGAGTAATAGATTTTGGAATAAGTACTAATAAATTTGGATTAGAATTAATTATATTTTAGAAGGAGTTAGTACTAATTTCATACTCTAAACCGAATGAGATATAGTATGATGAAATGAGTGTATTGCACTGATACTTTTCTGTTAAAAGGTTTATGTTAAGCCACTTGACTTTCTAGACTTTTGGATGGTCAAGATGCATTGCTAGATGCCACCCTTGATCTGCTAAATATAAATTTATTAATTGGAGAATTAATAAATTAATCCTAATTGAAATTAATAAGTTAATTCTAATTATTAAGGATTATTAATTCTCTAGCGATTAGAGTTCATTCATATTTTGCTAGTAATAGATCAGAAAACCTAATGGGTCACACACAATAGAAGACTTGGTACTCAAAATATTATATGATAATATTATAAGGTTTATTTTTGGGACCAAATTGTAATTATGAAACCTTATGGGTCAAAGTGGCAATTATGAAAAATTAATCCCATAACAATTGTTACGAAGAGTTCTTTTTTGTTGTATAGAAATAGAGGAAAATGTTTCCTTGTTTTCTTCCTATAGCAATGAATTTCCTATATATATATATTAGAAATTGTTGTGTGTGAAAGAAATACAGAGAGCCTTAATTTTCTTCTTCCTCAAGTAAACCCTAGCTACTTAAATTTTCTACTTGCACAGATTAGTGTGCCTATATTGATTGCCAATCCTTATGTGGATTTCTATTAGAGAAATTTTGTTCTTGAGATTTAGTAGTTGGTTGTTGAACTAAACAAATTGTAAGGAAACAGAGAATTGTTCTCCATTTGGTGGCTCCAAGCACTGAGAATTTTGATGGATCTGAAAAAGTTTTAGAGAATTTTTTGAAAGCTGAAATTTCAAGGTAATCTCTTTTCCTTCTTTTGATCTATTTTAACATATGTAAGTGATACGATTTTTCTGGTTTCGTATGTTTTTTTTTGTTGTTGCGCAATCTGATTACATGACCAAAACTAGCATAAGGCAAGGACATCAAATGGAATATAAGGGCAATAAGAAGAGACATCATAGCTTGAAATGCCAGATAAACTCAATTCCCTATGTGGTTTAAAGTAAAAGACATAATTACTATGAAAAGCCCAATCCAAGAAGAAAATTGTGTAGTACTATGCTTACTTATACATGGAAACATACTAGTGAGGTTTTGCATTCGTGATCCCTTCCAATATTAGGATTGAAAATTTAGCTATCTTGAGTTTAATTTGGTATTTGGCTAATTTAGTGGGATTCTTGAAAAGTTCATGTCTTTCACTCCTTTTCTTATCTTTGATTTTCTTATGGCCAATCTTGTGAGGGTTGTGTTTGTTCTCCTTGGTTCGCTTATTATAATTAGTTTATTGAATTTATTTGTCAGGCTAGACAATAAGATTAGAGCAAAGTAGTGGCAATTGCTAAGTTTCCGTTGATTCGATACTTGTTATTCCATATACTATGCAATGGGTATACTTGCTCAATTGTGTGGTTTTAGTGTTTGGCAATTTAATTAAAACTTGATTTTTGTGACTTTTGTTATACTATTTCTAACACTCAAAATCAGATCATCAAGTTTTTGGTGTCATTGTCGGGGATTGGTAATATAATAAAAATTACTGAGTCTTGTTGATTTAGCCATATATATAATTGTGAATATTACCAACTATTTTAGGTAAATACTTGTTTTTCTATTTGTGCATAATCCTAGCCTTTACTCTTCTTTTTCTTTGTATCCTATTTGTATGTTGTTTTGATTTTTTATTTTTATCCATTAAGATCAAAAAATTGTATTGAGTTTTAGTGTGTTGCGTCATTATATTTGTTGTATTATTATTGCTATCTTGGGAAATTGTATATATAGTGGATTCTTGTGATTTAAATTTTGCTCTTGTATTATTGTTACGGAATGTTGTATGTTGTGGTTATGTTATATTTTTAGGATGAGAATGTTGTTGTAAATGGCTACTAATTGAAAAGATCTTGTTGTATAACAGTATTGTGGTTGTTTATTTTATTGTAAGATTTGGTTCATTATTGTTGTAATGTTGTTTGAGATTTTGAAGATTAGGTTAATGTTGGATATTTTATTGGGAAATTATTATTGTTGTGGAGTTTTTCTTTTGGTATTTTTGGTGGCGTTGCTGTACTGTGTGTGTGTGTATGTGTAGATATATTAGGGGAAGATTAAAATTTGATTGTAGTAGCGGTGAATAAATTGAAGAGTTGGTTAGTTTGTATAGTTGGTATGTAGTGTTATAGAATGCTGTGGTTTGATTGGAGATTATTTTTGTTAAGTTTTTGAAAACCTTTTGTATAGTAGTTTTTGTAGTATTGTAGTTATTTGTTGGATTATTTGGGAGATTTTATTATGTTATGTGGAGTTGTAGTATTTATGGATTGGTGGTTCTAGTGGTGACAATATTTTAAGTTTCTTTTTAATAAGCCCACTAAATCCTTGACCCTTCACTTTTCCTTGAATTTTATTGAGTTTATAGTGTGTTGTATAATAGTTCTAGGGTTTGATATATTGGTGTTTTGTTGTGTCTATAGGATATGTATTCATGATAGTTTTTGAGCATGTATACAGGTTTAGTGTATCCCTAGTAAATAAACATATGGGTTTAGTTGTTTGTTTTGTTGTATTATTGTAGTGTTATTAGTGTAATAGATGCTTTGCTTTTGGTTTTATTCTTATTAGTTGATCTTATAGTTTGATTATAATATTGGTGTATAAATGCCCTTCTCTTGTTTGTATCTTTGTTATTGTTATCATTTTGACCTTCGTGTGCTATTTGTTTTTGTTTTATTTTGCAGGAGTAGGAACAAATCGACGCCTATTAGTACATCCATACCCGTGTCGGTCTTTTGTAGAGTTCAAAATTGTCTAGATACTAGGAGTAATCACGCCTGTTATTACATTTAAAATGGCACCGATCATTTTATATTGCTTTGTTTTTTTTATTGTCTTATGATTCATTTTGTTATTTCTTTGTTAGACTTTTTACTTGTGTTTTGTTTTTGTTTTTTGGTAGTTATTAATCTTTGGTTGGATTTGGAAGCCTCTCATTTCAACAAATTTTTGGCAACAATCATGTTTTGGACAATGAGTTTCAAGATACCCAGAGAGTATTGCTTACCTTTTTCTGCCTATTTTGTTATTTTTATATCATGTAAATATATTTGTATCATATATTTTGGACAATGTTTAAGTTGGGGGGGGGGGAGGTTGAGTAATTTTTCTTTTACAAGTTTTTATTGATTATTTTGGTAATTTTTTTTTATTTTAGGGCTAAAATTTTTGTTTTTACATTTGGGCTAAAAAATTTTCGAATTTTTTTTTTTTCACATTGTTGGGTTAGTTTTCACGATTTTTTGGCATGTATGTTAATATGTGTTAGTTTAGTGGAGTTATTATTTATCTTTAATTTGGTGGAGTTATTATTTACCTTTTTACTTAGGAATTCTACATAAGACTTTTCTAGGAAAGTTATTTTTATGTACATTTATATATTGGGCATAACACAAGCTAAGTTTTAAGAAGTAAATTAATCTTGTTTATGCATTTGAAAATGTTTTGAAGCTTGATTCTTTGAAAATATATGAGAACTTTGTGATAAAATATAAAGTGTGGATCTTTGGCTTATCTCTAGCGTGGCAATTCCCATTCATTTATTTAGTTTGTATATTGTATTATACAAATTTTCAATTATTTATTGTATTGTCCAATAAAAAAAGGGGCAAGTAAGAGCAAAAGGTAGGTAGCTCAATGCCCCTGCTAAAGTGAGGAGAAAAAAAGGTTCTAAGAATGCAAAATGCATTTCTGATGACAAAAAATAATGTGTGATGAAAAAAATGAGAAAGAAAAGGAGAATAAAAACAAGAAAAAGAAAATAAAGAAAAGCAAAAGGCAAAAATGCAAAGGATGCAAAAAGAGCATTCAAGTCAAAATATTTATAAATTCATTCGTTTGTAGAAAAATGATGAAAAATAAGATACTCCTACTTTGCCAATTCAAGTTGAAATGTATTGTTGTTATGTTGTATCAAAGTGTAATGTATTGTTTTAATGTGATGTAACACTTATACCTTTTGTAAGCCATGAGACTTGACTAAGTCGGTTGATCCTATCTTATACGAATTACTTTGTTTATATTCTTGATTGGAGAGGTGGAGTGAATCACATTGAATTGACATAAACTTGTTTAATTTAACTTTGGTATTCTTAGTTATGTCGAACTTAATATACGAGTATACATGGGGTTGACTTGAATATGTAGGTGTTGGGATGAATTCTACACTACAAGAAAATGATAAATTAGCGACAAAACTTTAGTTAAGAAAAATTTTTTGTTGCTAAAAGTACCATTTAGTGAGGAAAATTTACTTTTTGTCGCTACTGATTAAGACCTTCTGAATTTTTTTTTTATTTCCTAACTAAAAGTGATGGCTTTAGTTAGAAAATAAGTGTATTAGCGAGGAAAATTTAAGTTTCTTCGCTCATGATACATCATTAGTGACGTAAATTCATTTTCCAGCAAAATTTTCCTCGCTAATGATGCATTATCAGTGACGAAAATGCATTTCATAGCTAAAAATATTAATTTTTATCACTATTAACTATGCCTTAGCGATAAAATTTGCATTTCCTAACTAATACTTATTTTTAAATTTTTAAATATTTACAACATGAATAAAAAATTTTGTGAATTAGTCTTTAATTTTTTTATAATTATAAAATGACCTCAAAAATTTGTAAATTTGTCCCTTAATTTTGAAATATTTATAACATGACCCTAAAAATTTTACAAATTAATCCTTAAATTTTTTAAAATATACAATATGACCCCAAACCGATTACCTTCAAATATTATTATTATACTTTTTTTAAACAGTTTTAACAAATCTAAATGTTGGATCATTAATTTGATACGCCTATCTTTGTAAATGTATTAGATTTTAGATATTTTTACATAGATTATGCGTCAAAATATATGCGATAACCTTCAAATTTGGTCATAGCCCTTTTCTTAACAATTTTAACAAATCTAATTATTGATTTGTTAATTTGACACGCCTATCTTTGTAAATGCGTTAGGTTTGTGGAATTTTTAGTATGCTAAATTATTTGGAAAAATATATCCGGTTACCTTTAAATTTTGTTACAACATTTTCTTAGAAATTCAACAAATTGAATGGTTAAATGGTTAATTTGATACGTCTATCTTTATAAATGCGTTAGGTTTTGAGCATTTCTATAGAGATTGTATAAGATTAAACGGCAAAATATATCTGATTACCTTCAAATTTGGTCATAACATTTTTTTTTAGCAATTTCAATAAATCTAATGGTTGGATCGTTAATTTGATTCGTCTATCTTTGTAAATGAAGATTACGTGTCAAAATATATCCAATTACTTTTAACGTTGGTTATAATAATTTTCTTAGCAATTTCAACAAATCTAACGATTGAATCATAAATTTAATACCCTTATTTTTGTAAATGCGTTAGGTTTTGGGCATTTTTTATAGAAATTATACTAGATTAAATGACAAAATATATTCGATTACCTTTAAATTTGGTCATAATATTTTTCTTAGCAATTTCAATAAATCTAACGATTGGATTATTAATTTGATTCGCCCATCTTTGTAAATGCGTTAGGTTTTTTGGTCATTTTTATAAATATTATGTTAGATTATATATCAAAATATATCCGATTACCTTTAAATTTGGTCATAATAATTTTCTTAGCAAACTCAACAAATCTAATAGTTGGATCGTTAATTGGATGTGTCTGTCTTTGTACATGCATTAGGTTTTTGATATTTTTATAGATATTATGCTAGATTACGTGCCAAAACATATCTCATTACCTTCAAATTTAATTATAATTCTTTTCTTAGTAATTTAAACAAATATAACAGTTGGATTGTTAATTTGAGGTACCTATATTGTAAATGCATCAAGTTTTGGACATTTTTATATATATTATAATAGATTACGTGTCAAAATACATCTTATTACCATCAATTTTGATCATAATAATTTTCTTAGATATTTCAACAAATCTAATTGTTGGATCATAAATTTGATACCCATATCTTTGTAAATGCATTATGTTTTTGGCATTTTTATATGTATTACGTTGGATTACATGTCAAAATATATCCAATTACGTTGAAATTTGGTTATACCACTTATTTTAGCAATTTCAACAAATCTAACGTTGGATTGTTAATTTAATGCACCTATCTTTATAAATGAGTTAGGCTTTGGACATTTTTATAGATATTATATTAAATTACGTGTCAAAATATATCCAATTGCTATCAAATTTGGTCATAATAATTTTCTTGAAAATTTTAAAAAATCTAATGGTTGGATCATAAATTTGATACCCATATCTTTGTAAATGTGTTTTGTTTTTGTCATTTTTTATAGATATTATGCTAAATTACGAGTCAAAATATATTCGATTACTTTCAAACTTGGTAATAACACTTTTCTTAGCAATTTCAATAAATTTAACGGTTGGATAATTAATTTGATGTGTTTGTCTTTATAAATGCGTTAGGTTTTGAGCATTTTTTATAGATATTATGCTAAATTACTGTCAAAATATATCTGATTACCGTTAAATTTGGTCATAATAATTTTCTTAGCAACTTTAACATATTTAACGGTTAGATTGCAAAGTTAATACCAATATCTTTGTAAATGCATTAGGTTTTTAGTATTTTTATAAATATTATGCTAGATTGCGTGTCAACATATATTTGATTATCTTCAAATTTGGTTATAACACTTTTCTGAGCAATTTTAATAAATCTAACGGTTGGATTGTTAATTTGATATGCCTATCTTTGTAAATATATTGGGTTTTGGGTATTAATTTATATGTCTAAGTGTTTAAGTATATATGTGTATTTATGTCTGCATATATAAAAATATATATGTACGTACATTCATATGTATCTATCAAATACACACACACACACACACACATATATAAAAGTACAACATACATTCATATATATATATATATATATATATATATATATATGAATGTATGTTGTACTTATATATATATGTTGTGTATATATATTCTACACAACGCATTGGTCTCTAAATTTTAAAATATTTACAATATGACCTCCTAAAAATTTTATAAATTCGTCTTAAAATTTTTTAGTACTTACGATATGACCCACAAAAAATTTGTAAATTGGTCTCTAAATTTTAATTATTTACAATATGACTCTAAAAATTTACAATTGATCCTTAAATTTAAAAATATTTAAAGATGTCCCCAAATTGATGCTAACACATTTTTTTTATAGCAATTTTAACATATTTAACTATTGGATCGTTAATTTGATACGCGTATCTTTGCAAATTCATTAGGTTTTGGGTATTTTTATAGAGATTATGCTAGATTAAGTGACAAAATACATCCAATTACTTTCAAATTTTATTATAATACATTTTTTTATAGCAATTTTAATACATATGACGGTCGGAATCATTAATTTAATATACTCATGTTTTTAATCCGTTAGATTTTGGGCTTTTATATAGATATTATACTAAATTATACATATGTATGTATGCATATATATATGTATGTATATATATACAGAGAATATAGAATATATATATATATATATATGTATACATATATATAATAAGTATATATGTATATATGTATATATTATATACATATATACATATATACTTATTACATATATGTATATATATATACATATATATGTATATATACATATATATGTATATATATATACATATATGTAATAAGTATATACATATATATGTATATATATATATATATACATATATATAGATGTAATTGAGGGAGGATATGATATCCTTTGGCTGAGAGATCTCTGGAATGTTATTTCAACATTTCCAGAAGGAGATTGATGAATTTCGGAAACCGTAGTGTTCTCAGGTTTCTCAGAAGGAGTAGCTCTGGTTAGGAGCCAATTTGAAGGAAGATTTACCTCTTGCCAGCTTAATCAGATTTTTGATTCCTGGGAGAAATTCAGAAATATAATTTAAACATCCCAAAAATCTTTGGAGTTGAGTCCTGTCTAGAATTTGGTCAGGAAATTTATCAGCAAATTGGATGGATCTGGAGATAGGGGTAATAGTTCCCTGTTGAATATAATGTCCTAAAAATCGAACATTAGTTTGAAAAAGGCTGAATTTAGTTTTTGAAAGGACTAAACCCTGATGTCTGATACTTTGGGATAAAATATGAAGATGTTTAAAGTGTTGTTCATTATCATTTGAAAATACAAGAACATCATCAATGTATACAATAATGAACTTGGAGTATGGATTGAAAATTTCGTTCATAATTCTTTGAAATTTAGAAGGAGCATTTTTCAGTCCAAAAGGCATTACATTCCATTCGTATTGACCAAATGGAACTGTAAATGTAGTTTTGTAACGATCTCTTGGATCAATCTGGATTTGCCAGTATCCGGATTTCAAATCAAATTTTGAAAAGACTACTGCAGCATGTAGTCGGTTGAGTAAATCTTTTTTGTTGGAGATAGGATACCGTATCCACCTAAGTGCTGTATTGAGGGGCTTGTAATTAATTACAAGTCGAGGAACTCCTCTTTCAATTTCAGCATTTTTGTAAACATAAAATGCAGCACAACTCCAGGGAGATGTACTAGGAGTAATGATTTTCTTTTGAAGAAGATCTTCGATTTCTTTTTGGCAGAGAGTGGTTAACTCATGATTCATTAGGATTGGTCTAGCCTTGGTAGGGATAGATTTTTCATCGAAATCAGGCTCATATGGAAGTCTGACAATATGCTGCTTCCTATGCCAGAAGGCAGTGGGAAGATCAGAACAAAGATGTTGCTGGATATGTGATTCCAGGGCTTTGATTCTGGATTGGATAATTGGTTCCTACAATTGCTGTTGAAGCCTTTTGAAATTTAAATCTTCTTTTAGGAAATTTATTTGTAATTGTTTGTTTTCTAAAAATTGGAGTTGTTTTTCAATAGGAGGCCGATTGAAAGGAATAAGAATTTGTTGATCCAAGTGGGTTACTTGAATACCATTTTTGAGGACCATGAAAGGAATGATCTGTTGAATGAAAGGGGTGCCTAATATCACTGCATGAGTGATATCTTTGACTAGAAGGAAAGAGGTAATAACAGACAAGGATGCATGTTTTACCTCAACATCTGAGAGTTTGAAACTAATGCCTAATTTCTTGCCATTGGCAGATCTAAGGCTTTCTTTAGTTTTCTCGAAGAACTTAGTAGGAATGAGTCCTTCTTGGATACAATTGAGATCAGCTCCTGTGTCTAAAAGAGCTGGAATTTCAAGAGTAAAAGAACCATTGATGACAAGAGAAATCTGGATATGCCATTTTTGAATGGATACTTTTGAAAGATGGTTCGAAATTGGTTTATTTCCGAACAGCTTGTGGCTTCAGGTTCTGGGGGAACAGATTCTGAAGGAATGGTTTTTTCTGCACAGAGTTGTTGGAGAACTAATCTATGCAACTCTTGGGAGGCTTTGATTTCTCTGATTTCTTCTTTCAGAATAGCAATTTCTGATTGAAGGTCTTGAATAGTTATAGATTTCTGAGGTTTGAGAGGAAACCTATTGAGGATGTCTGTAATATTGTAGGTATTGACAAGTCTAGGATGATTGTCAAAAGGATTGGATTTTGAAGAAGATGGTTGTTGAAAAGTTTGTTTAAACTTATCAAGGTATTCTTTTTTGCTAGAATTATCAGGAAGATTTCCTATTAATTCTAAAAGGAGATCTTGTTCTTTGGTAAGAACATTAATGGAAGGTTGGTCTGGTTCAGATTCTGATGAAGAAGGTAAATTATCATCATCTTGAATTTGATTGAATTGCTGATCATATTCATCATCAGCTTGATCGGACTCAGAATCAGAAAGAAAAAGATTCTGAATTTTATTAAGTAAATCTGGATCCAAGGAAAGCTCATGGATCCTTTGAGAGACTCTGCAGTATCGGGCCATGTGACTTGGTTTACCACATTTGAAACAAGTAATAGTTTTGGCCTTGTCTTTTGAAAATTGGGGTTTAATGAATTTGGATGATTTGGGCTTTGGTTTATGAGTAGGAAGGGTTGGATACCTAGTCTTTCTAAATTTGGGCTTACTTCTATAGTAAGTGGATTTGGGCTTATATTTCTTCCTATGTGGTTTGGTCTGACAAGAAGGTAGGCCGAATTGTTCACAGAATGATCCCAAGTCATGCCTTCTTTGGGCTCTATCTTTGGCTAATTGTCTCAACATTTTATCTTGGCGACATACTTTGAGGGCAACCTGTTGGATCTGGCTAGTTAATTGGCCAAAGGTAATTTGCCCGTAAGGTATAACACCATTATACTGGGTTTGGAGTTCTTCATGGACTAAGTCACGAAGAGATTTGGGAAGACCATCTAGGAATTTTTCTTTCCAATACTGGCTGTTTCCATCAGGTCTGGCATATATTCTGGTAAGAAAGGTATCCTTATACCATCTAAAATCAGATAAGGTTTTGCATTTGAGATTGTTGAGAATCTCAGTGGATTTATCTCTGAAAATACCTGGATTTCCTATGAAGGTTTTGACTAGAGTGAAAATCAATGTTGACACTGCATCTGGGATTGGTTCACCATTTTGGAGAATGGGTTGGTTATTTGCATCTGTTTTGACAGCATGCAAAATCTCATGTTTGTCAAATTCAGTGAGATGTTCATCCCACCATCCTTTGAGTTGGCTTGTGAAACCGGCTATTAGGACATGGGCTGACAACTGGTCCGAACTACCATGGGTTGTTCTATAGGCAATGGCAACCATAGTCATTTGCTGGAATTTAGCCAGAATGTTGTATTCTGATTGCCCATCTATGTTCCATTCATAGATGTTGTTGGCACTATAAGAATTTTGCATAATAACAGGACTTTCTTCTAAGGCTACATCAGGATGAGTGGCTCTAGAATAATAAAGTTTTTGAGGATTTCTCCAATTAGGTCTGCCTAATCTAAGAGGAGCAACTTCTATTGGCTCAGATTGTTCATCTGGAATATGCTCAGAATCAGATTCAGTTTCTTGCAAAACTGATACAGATTGATGAGTTGATGTTTTTTGTTTGGAACTGGATGCAGGAGATTCAAGAATGAAAGATTTTTCAATTTCTGCAATCCGTTTTTGAAGTTCAGTAAGAAGTGGAGGAGCAGCAGATTTGTTTTGAATTTCTTTATGAAATTGAGTAGGAATTTCATAAGGTTTGAATAATGGAATTGTTGGAGAGATAGAAGGGATTGAAGTTGCTGGAGTGGAGACACTCGGAGTGGAAACATTTGGTTTTGAAATCAAGTATTCTCCAATTGTTTGTAAATACTTGTTTGTATAGTTATTTTGTTCTACTAAATTTTGAATATCTTTTGCAGATACTGTTTCATCAGTTTCATATATATGTTTTCTTTTGAAAGGGGCAGCAGTAATAGTTTCTGTGCCGATTTGAATTTTGAAATTCTGGTTTGGAGGGAGTTCAGATGAAATACTGGTTCCCTGGGAAGTCTGCCATGTTTTTGAAACATTAACAGAATGAGCAAAAGGATAATCTATTTTATTGATTGAAGTATAAGCTTCAAACCATAAAAAGAAATCAATTTGCTTTTCAACATTTTTTAAAAATTCATAATATTTATCTTGGATCTGTTGTCTATTAGATCCTTGATAATTTTTGAAAAACCATTCTCTTTTCAAAATATTTGTAGGAGAATAGAATTATTTTCTTAATTGATCTTTGTTAATAATAAATTCGTTTTGTAAAACATTAAGGTCTCCAATCATAGCAGAATGAGTAGGAGATGTAGGATTGTCATCAGACTCAGGTTGTGTAACGTACCTGGCCTGAGGAATCCTCAGATCTTGATCAATAAAAATGTGAAGCTCACAGAGCTTCCAGCCGGATTTCAGCTCATTTGTAAGGGACTTTTTCCCTCACTAGTTTTTCTCTCTACCCAGCAATACTCCCTCTCTCGTGTCTGTACCCCGGTAGCCTTAGTCCTGTACCCCAGTCCCCATCCGGTGACTGTGTACCGGCCTGACCGGTGCCCTATTCTGGTGACCTCTTTTTCGGTTAGAATTTATTTTCTATCCTCCAACTGATGTAATATGTATATTATGATGTATTGTGTTTAAATTATCTTCTTTTTACGTCTTTACTTATTTATTTTCTATTTGTCATGCATATGGTCGGCTAAGCCGCCTTTTAATTCCAGCTTCATGCATATGTTTTAAATCTTTTTAGCATTCCGTATGCGACCTTACTTTCTGTAATTTACTTCTCGTCTTCCCTTTCCCTTTCCGGGCAAAGCTTCCCGTCCCTAGTTTGACCTTTTGAACAATGGAGGTATGGACATTAGTCTATGGAGGAGGAGGTTGTTTAAGCCGATCATGGAGAGGCTTAATCAGATTCTGAGCTGAAATCAGCTTTAAATAGACAAAAATTAAAAGGTACTATTAGCTACAGTGACTTGCTACAGTGTCCCCCCACAGTGTACAGTGTGCACAGTACCCAGTGAAAAGTGCTACAGTGCTCCAGTGAACTCTGCCGACACTACAGTACGTTGTTGACGTCACTGCTGTCATCATGGCTGGTGTCATGCTGACAACATTGCTGGCATCACAGTTGGTGTCATCAGTCCAGGAGGTCAAAGTCTTCGGGGTCATCTTCAGGATTTCCTTCTGATGGCTGTGGGGAGACTTCTCCTTGCTGTAATTGTTGTAGCATTTTCTGTATGGCTGCTACAAAGTCTTCTTTGGATTTGGCAGCAGCTAGTGTGGTAGCTGCTATGGATTTCTGTTGCAGAAATTCTGTTTGTTGACTATCCTTCAGAGATAGTTGGTTGGGGTTCACCTTGAACCATTTTTCAATGGATGGGATGTAAGAATTTCTGGCATCCCAGTATTTCCACCATTTACAATAGCCTTGAAGAACAAGATAAGGAAGGCCATGTTGGTTTGCTTCTTTATGATAAGCAAAATTTTGAGAATATATCCAAGCAAGCTTGAATATAGAAAAGAACTGAAGCAGTAGAGGAACTGCTGGTTGGGGATTTGAATATTGGGAGTGGAAGTATTCAAATCCTTCTTTGACAGGCTGGGGAAGAATATCCTCAGTCGGACCATAGACTGGCCACCATTGGTTTAAGAACCAGTGAGGGAACTCAATCTGGGCTGGTTTCTTCTTTTTATCAAAATAGAAGAACCAAGAATGGTTTTGGTATTTGTTTTGATAGGTAAAAGTATTTATCCAGGCAGTTTGATAATCCCAATAATTATATATCATGGGAAAATTTTTTGAATGTGTTTGGAGATGTTTTCCATGCTGTAGGGGTATGGATGGAATGAATTTGAACTGAAGTGTTCGTAATGAACGATTCAGTCTTTTTATCTTTGTGAGGATTAAAAGATGCGCTTCCAGTGTCTACCAGAATAAACTCGTAGTATTTCTGGGTAAACTTTGGAGATTTTTGTAGAAAATTGACATATGGGCCAAAGATTTGCCTAGCTGCCAATTGAGGGTTGGAATTCCAGAATTCTGGTTCCATTTGAATAAGTTTGTAGACTCCTGGAGTCTTAACATAAGTAGCCTCTGATGTACCAGAGAGACTGGAAGAAATGGGTTGTGGCTCGAAAGAAAGAGCCTTGGAGGATGCAAATTGCATCGTGCTAGTGTTTGTGTTTGTGGGCTGGATAGGTCCAGTGGTTGTGGGGTTGGAATCCACCACAAGTTTTGGGTCAGAAGATTTTACCTGACTTACCTTTGTCTGGCTTGTACTGGTAGGAAAACCAACCTGCTGAGTTGGAGTGGGCAATGGGAAGCCCATTTGCTTGCACCAATTGTGTATATCTGCTAAGGTCCATTCAGATTGGGTTTGGGCTTCCTGTTGAGCGTCCGATTCTACTAAATCGGCCTAACTCTTGGAAGTGATATTCCCAAAAGAAGTGGGTTCTGAAATTTTTGGGGGCTGTGAAACAGCTGTTTGGGCTATGGTCATGGCATAGTCTTTTGGGCTTGTGAACTGGGTTTTAACACTTGATGGTCCAGTGGACTCTTTTGGGGTCTGTTGGGTTACAGGTGGAGGCAAGGCTAGAAGCTCTGTGAGCTTCACATTTGGATCCTTTGATATATTCTATATCAAAATCAAATATAGATAAAATAGCTTGCCATCTAGCAAATATTTGTTTTGAGGCAAGGTTTTTGACATCTTTTTGCAAAACATATTTGGCAGCTTTGCAATCAATTCGTAATAAAAATTTCTGGTTTAATAAATCAGATTGAAACTTTTGAATGCATAAGACAATTGCTAAAATCTCTTTTTTGATCGTAGGATAGTTCTGTTGAGAACTATTCCAATGTTTTGAAGCAAATGCAACTATATGTTCTTTGCCATTTTTCTTTTGTTTGAGAATGCCACCATAACCAATGTCAGAGGCGTCAGTCTCCACAATTTTGAATGCATTGGGGTCAGGAAGAGCTAAACAAGGAAGTTGTTTAACTTGAAGTTTGACCTTTTGATGATTCCTGTTATTAGTATTTTTTACCATAACTTATTTGCTTCTATGTGCTTCTGATCTTCTTAAATCTGTGCTTTATATGGTTTATCTTGAGTAGATCTGTGAACTTTGCGTCAGATCTAAACAGTTGTGAAAGGAAATCTAGAAACAGATTTACTCAACAAGGCTTACTGAACCTTTAAGGCCGCAGGATAAGGCCACTGGTGGTTCTGGTACCTTATTGAGACGAGAATTCTATTCTCAATGGTCACATTTGGTTAAGACCTATACATAAACTTAATAGATCTAGTCTTTATACACCATATAATAAATAGATTTATGAAATGTCACAAGTCATAGATCCAACTTGGTTATTGTTTAAAATGACTAATAACTTGAATGAATTCCATCTTATGGAATCTGGTAGTGATGATTACCAAGTTAAGGGAAGTATTTAAGTCTGATTTAAATACTCGTGTTTTTACTTACTGCTGTTTTAATCCACTGCTCTTTATTATTTGATTTATTTTCTGCATTTTCCATTATGTCATTTTCCAAAATGTTCAGATCTCCTTCTTCCTCTTCATCCTCTCCCTATCCAGTTGCACCCTCTCTATCATCTAAGATCAAAGAAGAAATTCACTTCTCTGATCTTCAACAATCAATTAATAATTGGAAAATTCCCAAATTTTCTGATAAAGAAATTTACAAAAATCAGAGATGGTCACTTAGTAGTGACTATGTCATCCGAACTGTTGAAGAAACAGTTGAAATAGATTCTGATAGTAAAGAAATCAAACTTCTTACTCCAAGTGTTCTGGCCAAGTTCAGATAAAAATATAAATATCTCCACTTCGGTCTTGTCCAGATCGGAGCCAAACCTTTATCCAGAGAAGGTTTAGACACTTCTCTTCTGTTATGCCTTAGAGACACCCGATTCCTAAATTTCAATGACTCCCTGTTAGGTATGGTAGAAACCAGCCTTTGCAATGGACCAGTCTATTTTGACTGCTTTCCAAATTTTACTGTCTCCCTTCAAGATAGGAACCTCTTAGATTCTTTAACCCTGAATGTCCAGACAGCCAATTACAAAATCAAAACTGGATCACTTCCAGTAGCCATTTTATACAGAATTCAATATAAGGCTATGAATTCTGCATTCAATACTGGAGCTATGAGAGTCTCAAGCAAAGGTGAGACAATATTGTTTCAGACTGATCTTACCAGATCCCATCTTTCAATTCCAAGTGGGTTACTTGAATACCATTTTTGAGGACCATGAAAGGAATGATCTGTTGAATGAAAGGGGTGCCTAATATCACTGGGTGAGTGATACCATTTTCCCTCACTAGTTTTTCTCTCTACCCAGCAATACTCCTTCTCCCGAGTCTATACCCCGGTAGCCTTAGTCCTGTACCCCAGTCCCCATCCGGTGACTGTGTACCGGCCTGACCGGTGCCCTATTCCGGTGACCTCTTTTTCGGTTAAAATTTATTTTCTATCCTCCAACTGATGTAATATGTATATTATGATGTATTGTGTTTAAATTATCTTCTTTTTACGTCTTTACTTATTTATTTTCTATTTGTCATGAATCTTTTTCTTTCTGATTCTGAGTCCGGTCAAGCTGATGATGAATATGATCAGCAATTCAATCAAATTCAAGATGATGATAATTTACCTTCTTCATCAGAATCTGAACCAGACCAACCTTCAATTAATGTTCTTACCAAAGAACAAGATCCCCTTTTAGAATTAATAGGAAATCTTCCTGATAATTCTAGCAAAAAAGAATACCTTGATAAGTTTAAACAAACTTTTCAACCACCATCTTCTTCAAAATCCAATCCTTTTGACAATCATCCTAGACTTGTCAATACCTACAATATTACAGACATCCTCAATAGGTTTCCTCTCAAACCTCAGAAATCTATAACTATTCAAGACCTTCAATCAGAAATTGCTATTCTGAAAGAAGAAATCAGAGAAATCAAAGCCTCCCAAGAGTTGCATAGATTAGTTCTCCAACAACTCTGTGCAGAAAAAACCATTCCTTCAGAATCTGTTCCCCCAGAACCTGAAGCCACAACTGTTCAGGAAATAAACCAATTTCTGAACCATCTTTCAAAAGTATCCATTCAAAAATGGCATATCCAGACTTCTCTTGTCATTAATGGTTCTTTTACTCTTGAAATTCCAGCTCTTTTAGACACAGGAGCTGATCTCAATTGTATCCAAGAAGGACTCATTCCTACTAAGTTCTTCGAGAAAACTAAAGAAAGCCTTAGATCTGCCAATGGCAAGGAATTAGGCATTAGTTTCAAACTCTCAGATGTTGAGGTAAAACATGCATCCTTGTCTGTTATTACCTCTTTCCTTCTAGTCAAAGATATCACTCACCCAGTGATATTAGGCACCCCTTTCATTCAACAGATCATTCCTTTCATGGTCCTCAAAAATGGTATTCAAGTAACCCACTTGGATCAACAAATTCTTATTCCTTTCAATCGGCCTCCTATTGAAAAACAACTCCAATTTTTAGAAAACAAACAATTACAAATAAATTTCCTAAAAGAAGATTTAAATTTCAAAAGGCTTCAACAGCAATTGTAGGAACCAATTATCCAATCCAGAATCAAAGCCCTGGAATCACATATCCAGCAACATCTTTGTTCTGATCTTCCCACTGCCTTCTGGCATAGGAAGTAGCATATTGTCAGACTTCCATATGAGCCTGATTTCGATGAAAAATCTATCCCTACCAAGGCTAGACCAATCCAAATGAATCATGAGTTAACCACTCTCTGCCAAAAAGAAATCGAAGATCTTCTTCAAAAGAAAATCATTACTCCTAGTACATCTCCCTGGAGTTGTGCTGCATTTTATGTTTACAAAAATGCTGAAATTGAAAGAGGAGTTCCTCGACTTGTAATTAAATACAAGCCCCTCAATACAGCACTTAGGTGGATACGGTATCCTATCCCCAACAAAAAAGATTTACTCAACCGACTACATGCTGCAGTAGTCTTTTCAAAATTTGATTTGAAATCTGGATACTGGCAAATCTAGATTGATCTAAGAGATCGTTACAAAACTGCATTTACAGTTCCATTTGGTCATTACGAATGGAATGTAATACCTTTTGGACTGAAAAATGCTCCTTCTGAATTTCAAAGAATTATGAACGAAATTTTCAATCCATACTCCAAGTTCATTATTGTGTACATTGATATGTTCTTGTATTTTCAAATGATAATGAACAACACTTTAAACATCTTCATGTTTTATCCCAAATTATCAGACATCAGGGTTTAGTCCTTTCAAAAACTAAATTCAGCCTTTTTCAAACTAATGTTCGATTTTTAGGACATTATATTCACCAGGGAACTATTACCCCTATCTCCAGATCCATCCAATTTGCTGATAAATTTCCTGACCAAATTCTGGACAGGACTCAATTCCAAAGATTTTTGGGATGTTTAAATTATATTTCTGAATTTCTCCTAGGAATCAAAAATCTGATTAAGCCTCTCCATGATCGGCTTAAACAACCTCCTCCTCCATGGACTAATGTCCATACCTCCATTGTTCAAAAGATCAAACTTCAAGTTAAACAACTTCCTTGTTTAGCTCTTCCTGACCCCAATGCATTCAAAATTGTGGAGACTGACGCCTCTGACATTGGTTATGGTGACATTCTCAAACAAAAGAAAAATGGCAAAGAACATATAGTTGCATTTGCTTCAAAACATTGGAATAGTTCTCAACAGAACTATCCTACGATCAAAAAAGAGATTTTAGCAATTGTCTTATGCATTCAAAAGTTTCAATCTGATTTATTAAACCAGAAATTTTTATTACGAATTGATTGCAAAGCTGCCAAATATGTTTTGCAAAAAGATGTCAAAAACCTTGCCTCAAAACAAATATTTGCTAGATGGCAAGCTATTTTATCTATATTTGATTTTGATATAGAATATATCAAAGGATCTTCAAACTCAATTGATCAAGATCAGAGGATTCCTCAGGCCAGGTACGTTACACAACCTGAGTCTGATGACAATCCTACATCTCCTACTCATTCTGCTTTGATTGGAGACCTTAATGTTTTACAAAACGAATTTATTATTAACAAAGATCAATTAAGAAAAGAATTCTATTCTCCTACAAATATTTTGAAAAGAGAATGATTTTTCAAAAATTATCAAGGATCTAATAGACAACAGATCCAAGATAAATATTATGAATTTTTAAAAAATGTTGAAAAGCAAATTGATTTCTTTTTATGGTTTGAAGCTTATAATTCAATCAATAAAATAGATTATCCTTTTGCTCATTCTGGTAATGTTTCAAAAACATGGCATACTTTCCAGGGAACCAGTATTTCATCTGAACTCCCTCTAAACCAGAATTTCAAAAATCAAATCGGACAGAAACTATTACTGCTGCCCCTTTCAAAAGAAAACATATATATGAAACTGATGAAATAGTATTTGCAAAAGATATTCAAAATTTAGTAGAACAAAATAACTATACAAACAAGTATTTACAAACAATTGGAGAATACTTGATTTCAAAACCAAATGTTTCCACTCCGAGTGTCTCCACTCCAGCAACTTCAATCCCTTCTATCTCTCCAACAATTCCATTATTCAAACCTTATGAAATTCCTACTCAATTTCATAAAGAAATTCAAAACAAATCTGCTGCTCCTCCACTTCTTACTAAACTTCAAAAACGGATTGCAGAAATTGAAAAATCTTTCATTCCTGAATCTCCTGCATCCAGTTCCAAACAAAAAACATCAACTCATCAATCTGTATCAGTTTTGCAAGAAACTGAATCTGATTCTGAGCATATTCCAAATGAACAATCTGAGCCAATAGAAGTTGCTCCTCTTAGATTAGGCAGACCTAATTGGAGAAATCCTCAAAAACTTTATTATTCTAGAGCCACTCATCCTGATGTAGCCTTAGAAGAAAGTCCTGTTATTATGCAAAATTCTTATAATGCCAACAACATCTATGAATGGAACATAGATGTGCAGTCAGAATACAACATTCTGGCTAAATTCCAGCACGATGCAATCTGTATCCTCCAAGGCTCTTTCTTTCGAGCCACAACCCATTTCTTCCAGTCTCTCTGGTACATCAGAGGCTACTTATGTTAAGACTCCAGGAGTCTACAAACTTATTCAAACGGAACCAGAATTCTGGAATTCCAACCCTCAATTGGCAGCTAGGCAAATCTTTGGCCCAGATGTCAATTTTCTACAAAAATCTCCAAAGTTTACCCAGAAATACTACGAGTTTATTCTGGTAGACACTGGAAGCGTATCTTTTAACCCTCACAAAGATAAAAAGACTGAATCGTTCATTACGAACACTTCAGTTCAAATTCATTCCATCCATACCCCTACGGCATGGAAAACATCTCCAAACACATTCAAAAAATTTTCCCATGATATATAATTATTGGGATTATCAAACTGCCTGGATAAATACTTTTACCTATCAAAACAAATACCAAAATCATTCTTGGTTCTTCTATTTTGATAAAAAGAAGAAACCAGCCCAGATTGAGTTCCCTAACTGGTTCTTAAACCAATGGTGGCCAGTCTATGGTCCGACTGAGAATATTCTTCCCCAACCTGTCAAAGAAGGATTTGAATACTTCCACTCCCGATATTCAAATCCCCAACCAGCAGTTCCTCTACTGCTTCAGTTCTTTTCTATATTCAAGCTTGCTTGGATATATTCTCAAAGATTGCAACGTGCTAGTGTTTGTGTTTGTGGGCTGGATAGGTCTAGTGGTTGTGGGGTTGGAATCCACCACAAGTTTTGGGTCAGAAGATTTTACCTGACTTACCTTTGTCTGGCTTGTACTGGCAGGAAAACCAACCTGCTGAGCTGGAGTGGGCAATGGGAAGCCCATTTGCTTGCACCAATTGTGTATATCTGCTAAGGTCCATGCAGATTGGGTTTGGGCTTCCTGTTGAGCGTCCGATTCTACTAAATCGGCCCAACTCTTGGAAGTGATATTCCCAAAAGAAGTGGGTTCTGAAATTTTTGGGGGCTGTGAAACAGCTGTTTGGGCTATGGTCATGGCATAGTCTTTTGGGCTTGTGAACTGGGTTTTGACAGTTGATGGTTCAGTGGACTCTTTTGGGGTCTGTTGGGTTACAGGTGGAGGCAAGGCTGGAAGCTTTGTGAGCTTCACATTTTTATTTCGGGTTTTGGGTGCCATAGGCTAAGACTATCGACCCTGCAAGAATTCTCGAGTTAAAAAATCAGGAATTGAGTTTGAAGATCCTTTGATATATTCTATATCAAAATCAAATATAGATAAAATAGCTTGCCATCTAGCAAATAGTCCTGTTATTATGCAAAATTCTTATATTGCCAACAACATCTATGAATGGAACATAGATGGGCAGTCAGAATACAACATTCTGGCTAAATTCTAGCAAATGACTATGGTTGCCACTGCCTATAGAACAACCCATGGTAGTTCGGACCAGTTGTCAGCCCATGTCCTAATAGCCGGTTTCACAGGCCAACTCAAAGGATGGTGGGATGAACATCTCACTGAATTTGACAAACATGAGATTTTGCATGCTGTCAAAATAGATGCAAATAACCAACCCTTCCTACTCATAAACCAAAGCCCAAATCATCCAAATTCATTAAACCCTAATTTTCAAAAGACAAGTCCAAAACTATTACTTGTTTCAAATGTGGTAAACCAGGTCACATGGCCCGATACTGCAGAGTCTCTCAAAGGATCCATGAGCTTTCCTTGGATCCAGATTAACTTAATAAAATTCAGTTGATGATTCCTGTTATTAGTATCTTTTACCATAACTTATTTGCTTCTATGTGCTTCTGATATTCTTAAATATGTGCTTTATATGGTTTATCTTGAGTAGATCTGTGAACTTTGTGTCAGATCTAAACAGATGTGAAAGGAAATCTAGAAACAGATTTACTCAACAAGGCTTACTGAACCTTTAAGGCCGCAGGATAAGGCCACTGGTGGTTCTGGTACCTTATTGAGACGAGAATTCTATTCTCAATGGTCACATTTAGTTAAGACCTATACATAAACTTAACAGATCTAGTCTTTATACACCATATAATAAATAGATTTATGAAATGTCACAAGTCATAGATCCAACTTGGTTATTGTTTAAAATGACTAATAACTTGAATGAATTCCATCTTATGGAATCTGGTGGTGATGATTACCCATACTGCAGAGTCTCTCAAAGGACCCATGAGCTTTCCCTGGATCCAGATTTACTTAATAAAATTCAGAATCTTTTTCTTTCTGATTCTGAGTCCGATCAAGCTGATGATGAATATGATCAGCAATTCAATCAAATTCAAGATGATGATAATTTACCTTCTTCATCAGAATCTGAACCAGACCAACCTTCCATTGAGGATGTGGAGTGTCTAGGTGATTGTAACCTAGACGATGCACCTATTCGAGATGTAATTGAGGGAGGATATGATATCCTTTGGCTGAGAGATCTTTGGAATGTTATTTCAACATTTCCAGAAGGAGATTGATGAATTTCGGAAACCGTAGTGTTCTCAGGTTTCTCAGAAGGAGTAGCTCCGGTTAGGAGCCAATATATATATGTATATATATATATATACATATATATAATAAGTATATATGTATATATATATATATATGCATATATATATATATATAGATATATATATTTATATATATATATATGCATATATATATACATATATACTTATTATATATATGTATATATATGTATATATATATATACATATATATGTATATATATACGTATACATATATATGTGTATATGTATATATACATATAGATGTATATTTATATTTATGTATACATATGTATATGTTTATATATACAGATACATATACATATCAAAAAGTCTTTTTGAGTGGAGTGGTCCACCATTTTCTGTTGTCAATTGAATTATTTTGCAATAAAGCTGAGTGATGTGATAAAGTTGGGTTGATTGCTAATAAAGTTGGAGTTGTCTCTTTTCTCTTTTCCATTTTGAATTGAGTTTAGTCATTATGGGCTTTGATAGAGGTATGCTTGAGCAATACCGGAAGGATTGTCCAAATCTCGATTATCAAAAATGCTAAAGTCTGGCTGTGATTCTGACTCGCTTTCATCATCATCTGCTTGATGTAGTTATTGCTGTAATAGTTGCAGTTGAAGCTGCAATTCTACTTTGCTGATCTTTTTTCCCTTACTGGAAGAAGACTGGATGTCGAGGTCTTTCTGCTCTGTTTTCTTGACCGGAGTCCATCATTTGATCTTGATCTCCTTACAAAGATATTTTACATTATCGATGGAATCGATTTTATAATTCCATCCTAAGACATAAAAAATCTGTTTCTCAACATAATACTTACATAACTAATTATTCAAAGATAAAGCCTGCATCTGACTTTCTATTACAAACTAATTGAATTTTTGCAAATTTAAACTAGAAAGAGTGGATTTATCTCCACCAAATGTTTTCCACCAAGCATAAAACCATCTGGGTATGGGACTGATTGTTTCTTTGCCATATTTGATGAACCAGGTATGGGTAAGATCTCGAAGGTACATAAAATTGTACCAAGCATCAATATAGTCCAAGAAATTGTAGGTGGGAGGTTTAAATGGGGGTTTGAACTCGATTGGTGTGTAAATGCCAGTGACTAGCCAAGTGTTTAAGTAAATGATTTTCATGATTCTGCATTTAGAATAGGCAATACCTTTATCTGCTCGGTTGAGGTTACGTTCATGTTTGAATTCTATCGAACCAGTGGCATAACGTATATGTTTATAGTAAAGACAGTTTTTCAAGGGTTCTATTTTGAATACATGGCTGGATTGATGGTAGGCTTCTAGATGAAGTTTGTTGACAATTTCCCTTTCTGGCTTTGCTGTTAGTTCTATGAGCAGAGCTAGTACTGGTATGACTGTTTTTGGTAAGAATTCAAATTTCTTTTTGGTAGAGTGATTAAGCTTTTCTGGTTTGGTTGGTGTCTTGGGAATAACTGCTTCCTTAAAGGAAGTTGGAGAAGGAATTGCATAGAAGGATTGATTTGTTTTTTGGGTTTCTGTATTCTTTTGAGAAAAGGTTGGACCAAAGAGATTCATAGTAAGCGATGGTCTGCTTACTAAGTTGGTAGGGAGAAGAGGAAAGGAGTTTAAGACTACAAATCGATTACTTGCTGGTGGACGAAGTCGTGGTCGCTGATCCATATCTGATTTCTTCAATTTAGCATGCTATTTATAGAGGGGTATGAATGAGCTCCTGAACTGAATCGGTACTCATCACAGTGTTGAATACTGTGTTAAAAGCTTTACGTACGTCCTTGCAAAAACTCTCGGGTTAAGAAATCTGGTAGGGAATTATTCTCTCCTTTGATAAATTCGATATCGAAATCAAAGCTGGATAAAAGGGCTTGCCATCTGGCAAAGATCTGTTTTGGCATAAGGTTTTTAACATCTTTTTGTAAAACATCTTTAGCTGCTTTACAATCAATTCGGAGTAAAAAATTTTGATTTATCAAATCATCTTGAAATTTTGAAATACATAAAAAAAATAGTAAGAATTTCCTTTTTAATTATACTATAATTCTTTTGACTAGAAAGCCAAATACCTTAATGATATCTGACTAGCTGTTCTGAAGAGGAATTGGTTTTCCTTTGTTTGAGAATACCTCCACAACCAAGTTCTGAGGCATCTGTTTCTACAATCATATAAGTAGTTGGATATGGGATTCCAAAACAAGGAAGTTTTTTGACAATTTGTTTTATCTTCTTGATTGTTTGGGTTTGCTCTGTACCCCAAGGGATTGGATCTTTGCGAAGTTGTTTATACAATGGTTCATAGATTTGTCGAAGATTGGGAATAAAGTCTGAGCTATAATTTAAACATCCTAAAAATCATTGAAGTTGGGTTTTGTCCTAGATTTCATCAGGAAATCTATCTGCAAATTCTATTTAAGGGCTTATTAGTTTATAGGTTCCTTGGGTTAAGTTATGACCTAAGAAATGAATCTGGGTTTGACAAAGTTTGAGTTTTAAGGCACTCACTACCAGCCCATTTTTCATGATAATTTCATGAAAAAGACGTAAATGTTTTAAATGTTGGTCGAAAGATTCACTAAAGATTAATATATCATCAATATAAATGATACCAAATGATGTATAAGGATAAACGATGTCATTCATAACTTTCTGGAATTCACTAGGGGCATTTTTTAAACCAAAAGGCATGACATTCCATTCATATTGACCAAAGGGAACATTAAAGGCTGTTTTGTACCGATCTTCTTCTTTAATATGTATTTGCCAGAATCCTGATTTCATATCAAATTTACTATAAATAACTGCTCTCTATGTTCTTTTCAACAATTCTCGTTTGTTGGGTATTGGATATCTTATATTTAAGGGCTTATAATTGATGACTAATTGAGGGACGCCTCGTTCTTTTTCAGCATTATTATTAACACAAAGGGCTACACAAGACCAGGGTGACCTTGATTCTCTAATTAAGGCTTTCTGTAATAAAGCTTGAATTTCTTGTTTGTAATATTCAACTAATTCTTGATTCATCTGTATGGGCTTAGCCTTTGTTGGTATCATTGATTCATCAAAATCATCAATGTAGGGGAGATTGATGATATGCTTTTTTCTTTCCGAAAAGGCAGTGGGGATGTCAGAGCAAATTTGATGCTCAAAATCCTTTCGGATAGATTCGATCTTATCCTGTATATCTTTTAGCTGTAGCTGTTCTTGGATTCTTGTATATTTCACGTCTTCCTTTAAAAAAGCTATTTGCTTTTCTCGACAAAGAATCTTCTTTTTCAGAAGATTGCTATCTTTGATTTGTGGACTTTGTAGAAAGGAAAAAGTGACTCTTACGGATCCAATATCCGTATGGACACCATGTTAGTCTACAACAAAAGGTTAGATTTGGGTTAGGAATGGAGTTCCTAGGATTACATCTTGCTTAAATCTTTAATGATTAAGAAAGAATTTACAAAACAAAATTACTTATTGCATATATGAGCATTGGATAATTTATATTTAATTTTTAGCTGTTCACCAGCAGCTGTATATATTTTAGAACTTGTTTTTTCTAAATATTTAGTGGGGATTATTCCTTCACAGATGCAATTTTGATCCGCGCCAGAATCAAGAAGGGCAACTATCTGGATTGAAAAATCTCCTATTTTGAGAAGGACAGGAATATACCATGTTTGAAAAGTAATATGAGAAATAGTTGAAATATAATATGGATTCTTCTCATTTTGTTTAGCTTCTACGTCTGATAAAGAGGTAGGATTAGAAGTATCAATCAATGGTTTTTCGAGATTAAGTTGAACTAAATCTGTATTTATTTGATTGATATCAGAAATTCTTTGAGTATTCTGCTCCTTTAACCATTTAATTTCTTGTTTTAATTCTTTAATTTCTAGATGTAATTCCTGTAAGGATATTGAAGGTTCTTTCTGTTTTCCTTTAAATTTATCAAATACTTCTTTTAGATTGTATGGTTCTACTTATACTTTTGGATTAAGAACTAAATATTTGACATTTAGCAGATATTCTCTTTTAACTGTTTCATCCTGAATATGATCTAAGAGTTCAAAGAAGAGTTCTTTATTTGCACGAGTGATTACATTAACTTGATCACGTGATTTAGTACTAAGCATGCAGATTCTCCTATTGCACAGGTACATAAGCCTGTACAATCACAAGAGGATTTTTCACTTGAATCTTCTTCCGAAGAATTTTCTTGAATTTCAAATACTTCTTCAATTTCACTATCATCAGTGTCAGATGACTGGGATGAATCATATTGGTCAAGGATTTGATTGATTTGATCTAAAGTATCTTTGGGTAAAGATAGTTGATTTACCTTTTTCTTCTTTTTTGCTTTGAGTTTACATTCATCTGCTTTATGTCCTCGTTTTTCGTAAAAATAACACTTAATTGTATCTTTAGATGATTTGCCTTTTGTTCTCTTTTTAAAAGGTTTTAAAGTTTTTTCTTTTCTATCTTTTCTAAAGTTTTTCTTCTTAGACTTTAGTTTAAGCTTTTTAGATGGAGGAGTTATTGGGGAATATCCAAAGATTTCGCAGAAGTTTCCTAATTCCTTTTTAGATTTCTTATGATATGATTCCATTTGCGATTTAAGTTTGAGATCTGTGTAGATGTCTGCACCTGCTTGGTTTACATAACTAATTAACTGACCGCATGCTAAATAATCATAAGGAATTGTATTTCCAAAATCCAACTTGAGTTTTTGCCTGACTTTTTCTGCAAATAAAAGTGGTAAGCCTGAAATAAATCGTTCTTTCCAGAACGCATGATGACAGTCTGTTCTTAACATTACCTTTTGTAGAAACATGTCTTTATACTATCTGAAATTATGTAATTTTGGACAGGTTAAATTAGTGAGAATTTCTGAATTTCTATCAGCTAATTGCTGAGGATTTCCTACAAAATGTTGAGTTAGAGTAAATATAAATGTATTTAAACAATCAGAAACCGTTTCTGTTGTTTGACTTGGTTGGCCATTAACATTTTGGATTATCTTAGTTTGGATTTTGTTGGCATTTAGAATTTCTTGATGCTGTTGCTCAATAAGGTAGTTATTCCACCACCCCTGAAGGACACTAGTAAATCCAGCGGTTAAAATATGGAGGATAGATTGATCAAAATTGGATGGGTTTTTACATTTAATGGCTGTAATAGCCATAGACATTTCCTGAATTACATTTAAAATGCTGTGTTCAGACATACCATCAATATTCCATTCACTAATTTCTTCACCAGTAAAGGCGGCACGGGTATCAAGATGTTGTTCTTCAAATTGAACATCTGGAAAGGATGGTTGAGGATAATAATTTCGAGTGTATGGATTTTTGAATCGTTTTGACATAGGTTTTTTATTTTTAAAAGTACACTCATCATAGTGTTGAATACTGTGTTAAAAGCTTTACGTACGTCCTTGCAAAAACTCTCGGATTAAGAAATCTGGTAGGGAATTATTCTCTCATTTGATAAATTCGATATCGAAATCAAAGCTGGATAAAAGGGATTGCCATCTGGCAAAGATCTGTTTTGCCACGAGGTTTTTAACATTTTTTTTTTTTGTAAAACATCTTTGGCTGCTTTGCAATCAATTCGGAGTAAAAACTTTTGATTTATCAAATCATCTTGAAATTTTGAAATACATAAAACAATAGCAAGAATTTCCTTTTTAATTGTACTATAATTCTTTTGACTAGAAAGCCAAATACCTGAATGATATCTGACTAGCTATTCTGAAGAGGAATTGGTTTTCCTTTGTTTGAGAATACCTCCATAACCAAGTTCTGAGGCATCTGTTTCTACAATCATAAAAGCAGTTGGATATGAGATTCCTAAACAAGATGATCAACTATCTTTGCCCAAAGATACTTTAGATCAAACCAATCAAATCCTTGACCAATATGATTCATCCTAGTCATCTGACACTGATGATAGTGAAATTGAAGAAGTATTTGAAATTCAAGAAAATTCTTCAGAAGAAGATTCAAGTGAAAACTCCTCTTGTGATTGTATAGGCTTATGTACCTGTGCAGTAGAAGAACTCTGCATGCTTAGTACTAAACCAAGTGATCAAGTTAATGTAATCACTCGTGCAAATAAAGAACTCTTAGATCATATTCAGGATGATACAGTTAAAAGAGAATATCTGTTAAAGGTCAAAGATTTAGTTCTTAATCCAAAAGTACAAGTAGAACCATACAATCTAAAAGAAGTATTTGATGAATTTAAAGGAAAACAGAAAGAACCTTCAATATCCTTACAGGAATTACATCTAGAAATTAAAGAATTAAAACAAGAAATTAAATAGTTAAACGAGCAGAATACTCAAAGAATTTCTAATATTAATAAAATAAATACAGATTTAGTTCAACTTAATCTCGAAAAACCATTGATTGATACTTCTAATCTTACCTCTTTATCAGACGTAGAAGCTGAACAAAATTAGAAGATCCAGATTATATTTCAGCTATTTCTCAGATTACTTTTCAAAAATGGTATATTCCTATCCTTCTCAAAATAGGAGATTTTTCAAACAAGATAGTTGCCCTTCTTGATTCTAGCGTAGATCAAAATTGCATCTGTGAAGGAATAATCCCCACTAAATATTTAGAAAAAATAGGTTCTAAATTATATACAGCTGCTGGTGAATAGATAAAAATTAAATATAAATTATCCAATGCTCATATATGCAATAAGCAATCTTGTTACATAAATTCTTTCTTAATCATTAAAGATTTGAGTTAAGATGTAATCCTAGGAACTCCATTCCTAACCCAAATCTACCCTTTTGTTGTAGACCAACATGGTGTCCAAACGGATATTGGATCCGTAAGAGTCACTTTTTCCTTTCTACAAAGTCCATAAACTAAAGATATCAATCTTCTGAAAAAGAAGATTCTTTGTCGAGAAAAGTAATACGGTTAGTGGAAGAGAAGAAATAAGAAGCATCACACTTTCTTGAGGCTAATTCTCAAAAAGTAAAGAAAAATTGTTAGGGGCCAATATGGTGCGTGAAGGTAATGTTCATGCACTCGAAGCTAAAAAAATAAAAATGAGAGTGATTGAAAAAAAAAATGTTGAAAAAAAGAACATAAGTGTCTCATTATTTTGCTAGTTAGAGTTTTGCAAATTTGATTCTATGAGTTTTGAAGTGGTTAAACAAGTTAACCTATATGATTTGTGTTATCTATGTCTTGGCTAGAAAGGTGAAATAACTTTTTTAGACTAAAGTATAAACTGATTTAACTTAATTTTGAGGGTCTTGATACATTTGATTTAATGCATGAGTTTAAAAAGATTTTTAAAGGGTTGAATGAATGACAAATTTTTATCTACTATTGGAAAAGAAATTATGACTTTGTTGTAGATGAATTTGAGAAGAGCTAAATTTGTTTTTTGTGATTTGTACTTTGCTTAGGGATAAGCAAAATAACAAGTGTGGGGGAATTGATAGGGCTTACATTTATATATCTTTTCCTAGTTATTTAAGTATATTTTGTGACACTTTTAATACAATAACTAGTCATATTCCTTCCTATTTGATATTTCACTTATAAAAATATTTTTCTATGATTTTATACAAAAATAGGTGAATTTGGAGGACTGGGTATGATTTGGGTCAGGCTGGACTGCATATCTAGTTTGAGGAATTTTAGGTTCTAGCTTATGATGTAAAACATGTAGATTTGTTTGTGAATGCAATAGATATGAGTGTTAATTAGTAGATAAAGAATATGCATGCTTGAGTTTATCTTGGGCATACTGTATATGTGAAACCCCAACTAAAACCAACCTTAGAATAAGGGGGTCAGGATGTATATCATATTTTATCGCATGCATAAATATATTTTTATATGATTTTATGTGCTTTAGATATGTGATTTGTAGTCTAGATGGCTTATTTGTGTTTATTGAGTAAGAAGGGCAATATGGTAATTTTACTTGAGGAGGAAATAGGGAGATAGCTTGAGGATTAAATAGGAAAAAATATTTGGGAGAGAAAATAAGAACAAGAGTTGTTGTGGTTTAGTGGTTGGAGCTTTGGAATAAAACCTTGAGGTTTTGAGCTCAAATTCTATCATTTGAGTTTTAGCATGATTAAATTTTATTTTTGTTTAAGTGGGCTATATTTTGGCCTTTGCATGCCTTAGGGAAGAGTAGGAGTATTGTCCTAGGGGAGACATGATAGGAATGTTCAAATCCTACTCTTGTGCCCTACAAAAATTTCTAAGGGATTCATACCCTTCTTGATCTCTAGCTTCCTTAATTCTTAATCAATTAGGTTGTTCAATTTATCTAAGCTAATTTTATTTCCAGAAAATTCCAACAAAGTTCTATGACTTTGAAGGTTTGAAAATGTCTAAGTGTGAGGTATCTTATTGACCGAAAATGGGGAAGAGTTATGGAAGGTTCCCAAGAGAATTAATCTCCATAGTTGAACCTTCAAACTCCAACCTATGTGTGTTCATCTTCTTCATGTAGTAAACTAGAAATTTCCCAGCTTCTTGATCAGTCCAATTGTCAAAATTTTCAGCCATCTTTCCCTCTCAAATGCTGCCAGAAAAATGACCATTTCACTTAGCTTGATGACTGAAAATTCCAGCCAAAATCGAGCTGCACAAAAGCTGTGCAAACCAAGAAAATTTCTTGGACAGTTTCGTAGCTTGGTGAGCCAAAAACCAAGCTGTTTCTTCCAACTTTTCAACTAGCAATTCAACCTTATCCTTCCTCCATAAAGAAGGCTGGAAACCAGCCTTAGAAGACCTCCCAATATCCCTTCAAACTTGCAGCAAATCGGATGAACCATAGCAGAAAAATTTGCCCAGAAATTCCAGCAAGCCTTGCGAAAGCTTAATCAGGAATTTTCAGCTTTGTTCCTTCTTCACCCTTATCTGAAACTCATCCCATTTTTCTGTACAAACTCACCTTGATCAGCCATGAACTTAACTTCATCATCCCCATCACTGTTCTACATGAAAAGAGCTCCATGTCTGCTTCTAAAATCTCTCCATCAATCACTGCAATCAGGCCATTAATTGAAGTCCAAAATATTCAGCAAACTACCGTAGATTACCCTTCCAATAACCAGAAAATTCCTTCACCATTGCACACCATATTTTGGCCACCCTTAAGCTCATTCGAACAGCATTGATCTCAATAGAAATTCCAGCAATTCAGTCGGCCATTGAAGCTTCCAAAAAACCTCCAACAACAAAGATCTACTTACCATATTTGCTACCACAAAATATTCCCTAAATTATTCTTTTTGAATTTCAAACAACCCGCTTTCCTTTTCCTCCCAAATCTGAAAATCCAATTACCAAAAATCTCCAAACTAGTCGGCCACCCTTTCCCCACAGAATTTTGGCCAGCCTTCATCCAATCTCTCTATTCTCTCCAATCCTCCAAGAAAACCAAGAATACCTACTACCATTCTCACGCCTAAGGCCATTCAAAACCACTTCAATCTTCTCTAAAAACTCTAGATTATACCTATTCATTCTCGTGAATCCATTCCTGCAATTTTTAACATCAAACACTGAAGTCAAAGTCTCACATTTGGATACAAAACTAGAATTTTTTTGAAGGCTCAAGAACACCAAGGTAAGCATGAATGATCATCTCCATCTTCATTCATCTTTAACTCTTAATGAATATATGTCTATACTAATAGACTTTCTCTTTCACTTTCTCTCTCTCTCTCTCAGCCGAATGGTCATTCCTACCATGGCCATTTTTCTTCTCCCTCATTGGACGAATCAAGCTGTCCACGGGTGAGGATTCTTTCGAAACTTCTTCAAAGTAGTCATCATTCAAGTAAGCCTCTTCAATCTCCTCTTTAAATTCTAGATTCATGTCTCTAGGATGTAGTTGGATGAGGATGGAATATATTTGGAGATTGATCATGTGTTTTGTGATGGAGTTGGGATTGAAGCATGAGAATGAATGTGTTTGTATGATGGAGATGGGATTGATGTATGAGATGGTTTGTTTTGGTTGAATGTATTGCGTTTTTAGGGTTTGTTGCATGTCTTCATGTCGTGAGTAGTATGAATGATCAAGTATGTTAGAGATTATGTCACCTTTGGTGAATAGGGTTTTATGTTCATGTATTCTTGTTAAGTCTATGATTATGATTATGTTAGTGGAGTTTGGATCATGTATTAGTAGATTTGGATCTATATTTTTATTCATGACTTGGATGTTTTGTTGATTAGTGTAGAGTATATGTTCATAATTATGGTTAGCAATAGGAATTATGATCATGACCTTGTTGTCCTTAAGCTAATTTTATTTCATCAATAAAATGATTAATACTATAATTTCTTCTAGTGATTTCGAAAACCCTAAGAAAATGTGGATTTGGACTATTATATAAAATGATGATATTTTAGTCAAATAAATGATAGCTTTTATTAAAGAAATAAAATATATATAGATATTATATAAAATAATAATATCAAATAAAGTCTTTTATATAAATAATCATAATAGGTAAAATATTAATTTTGTAAGTCTTATATTCATAAATACTATTAAAAATTTATTTATTATCTTTTAATAAAAACCTATTAAAATTTACTCACAACTAATTTTAGTTATCAATTATTTTCTAACAATTAATTATTAATAGATTATTACTTTAAATAATTCCATATAGGTCCTAGGACCCTTCATCAAATAAACCCTAATTTATTTATAGCAAGATTTAAACCTTCAACTTATTAGTATCTAATTCACGAACCTTAATTATTTTAATATCAAGCTAGATTTATCTTACAAACCCTTTATTTATTATGTAGCTTTAAAGCTTGGGACATTAGGATCATGATTGTAGTAAGTTGAGCTAGGTTTATTTGTGAAAGTGAATTTTGACTTGAGTTTAATTTTGGCTTATGTTTACCCCAGGCGGGGTTAGGTCAGCTTTTGGAGATATTTATTTTATCTCGAGCAAATGATCAGGTAAGCTCCTGCATAAAACTTGTTTGTTGTAAAAGGTTACTATGGTAAGCTAAACACGAAGTATGTGAACACTGATTTGGTAAAGACAATTAAGGACTATTTCCTTACTTGTTTCAGTCAAACCAATTATTTAAAAATCAACAAGCTGTTTTACTCAAACACCAAACTGTTTCTAAAACCAATTTTGACATGGACTTTAGAAACCCTTAATTGCCATTTTCAAGTAAAGCTATGTTTTATCAGTTTTCTCCCAAGTGGGATGAACTACGTTGAGTACTCAATAAGGGTAGGCTAGTAGTATTAGTTTTGAAAAGCTAGAGTGAATCTTCTGGCAGTAGGCCATCTCCAGAAGATGAACTCAACTTAGAAAAACGTCAGTACTACTTAGTCATGCCGGTCTGAGCTAGCAGGTTTCAGTCATGTGGACGGTGTGTTGCTGGAGTGGACAACCGATTTTGTTTGGGTGTAGAGAAGGAGGAGAATCTTACCCGGTAGGTCGATCACCTACCTTTTTTGTCAGTCTGCACAAAGTGTGGCATTCTGACCGTTGTATGGTTATGAGGCCCAACGCGTGGTAACTCATAGCCGCCCTTTTGAGTGGTTGATTTTATTGTTCATATATGGTTGGAAAAGCCAAAACGTAACTTTTGATTTTGAATATTGTTTATTGCTTGCTAGCATTTTTCTTATGAAGTTCTTACACATTGCATTCATGAACTGTTTTCACTGAACACCCAAAGCACATACCGACTTACTGAAATTTTTATCTTATCACCCTTTTTACCATGATTTCAGGCCGATCCTGCTATGGGGATGAGTAGCTAGTTGTTGCCTACTTTGAAAGATATTCTGTTATTTAATTTATGCAATGCTTTGGGAGTTGAGAGTGAACAATTTTTATTTTGGATTTATCTTGAATTTTTGGATTGTAATAAGTTTTAAATTTTGAAGTATTGTTTTATTTTGATTGTGTGACCTAGTTATAAAGACCCCTTGTCATTTGGACGGGGTGACATCCCCGGCCCTATTGGGCCTAGGTAGTGGGGTGTTACAGTATATTTTCTAGCTTTTCCTGAATCATTCTCTCTTTCAACTCCAAAACAACCTGTTGGTTCCTAACATTCTATTTCGATTTTAAGCCAAAATGACTCAGATACTGAAAGTCATTCTGAGCCCAATCAAGAGATTCTTGTTTCTTCTTTAGAAGCCTTATCTATTCGATTAGGTAGACCACTTCATTGGAAGAATCCCCCAAAACTTTACTTCCCCATTAAGTTTGGGCATGCTGAAGCTCAATGAGCTTCTAGCTCTTCCTACACCCCCTGTATCATAAGATACCAAAAAGGATTCCGGTGAATCTTCATCCTCAGGTAAAACCAAATTTGCCTTTCCCAAAGATTATGCTATGAGTATACCCCGACCAGCTGTCTCACAGCTTACCAAAATACAGGAGCACATCTTGTAAAATCCCACTTAAACCTACCCTAGAATTAGAATGATGGGTTGTATTTCATGACATATTGCATGACAAAATATTTTCTGGATGAATTTGTGTATTTTAGAATTATTATATCTGGATTAAATGATTTATTTATATTTGATGAGTATTGTGGGCAATTAGGGAATTTTGCTTAGAGATGAGAGAAGGAGAAGCTTACAATGTAGGAAGTAAGAGAATTAATTTGGGAAAATAGAAACAAGAGTTAGTGTGTTTAAGTAGTTAGAGCTTTGTGGCTAATTCCTATGGTTTTGAGTTTAAATCCTATCAACTAAGTATTATTTTTCATTATCCTAATAAGGTTTGAATTTTATTTCTTGCAGTCCATGAATCTAGGAATTTTGTCTTGGGCAATCTCAATGGTAATATTCTAACCATGTGATCTTGTCTTAAAGAGAATCTAGAGGAGTTTGAACTTCTAACATTTAGCAAATCATGTCTTAACATATTTGAATTTGAAAGTATTTTATTTCATGAATTCTTTTTATTTTCTTATTAAATGTTCTAAACTATTATGGTGTTGGAATTTCAATAAATTTCAACTTTTCGGAAACACCTTGGCTGAATCATAAGAGAGCTAAAAGAATGTTTTAACATCTAAGATTAAATCACTAAATTACTCTCCTAAAGAACTTCAATTTTGGTGATGCTTGTTATGGTAAAAAGTTGGAAAAATTATTTAATTCTTCTTCAGGCGAATTTTTGAAACTTGGGCGGCTTGGATATCATTTCTTTCTTTGTAAAGCAAACAACCATTGTTGTGAGCAAAAGTTGGAAATTCTTGGTGAATTTTGAAGCATCCTTAGGCCATCTGAACAAGAAAAAATTCCAGCAAACATGTAAGCCATTTAGCCATGAAACCTTTGAGCATTCAACTTCTTGAACAAGCTCTTCAATAGCCTTTATTCTTCATGAAGTTGCTAGCAAGAAAACTCCATTAAAGGACCTTGAAACACTCCTAGTTTATAGCAGTGAAATCCTTTCAAAATACTTTGAATATTTGCTCAACAAACATTACTAGATTTCATTAAACAACCAGAATTTTTCCAGCTATATTAATCTTTATTCAACTAGTTTTTCTTCTTCACTTTTCTTCACCATTTACGGCCACCCTTAGCATGATAGCTGAATATCCTTTCTTCTACCTTCAACCATGGCCAACAAACTCCATTAAAGAATCTCAAACTTCTCCTAATTTCTCTCCACTCAAAATACTTTGAGTTTGAAAATTAAATCCCATGCTTTACTCCATTAAACACTCACTTATCTAACAACCAACTTTATCAAACGAAACTAGAATTTCTACACATCTTCATCAAGAATTTCGGCCAACTCTAAAGGCTAGAGCACTCTCCATTTCTCTTCCATATCTTGATTAATTAAGTGAGTCACCATTGAAGAGCAAGAAACCTTCAAGGATAAAAACACCATTAGCAATCTTCTTCCTCAAAAACCTCCACTAAATCCTCAACCATTTCTTAAATTTGAAATTTGAAGAAGCTCCTAGACTCCCTCTCTCCAAGCAAGACCAAAACACCACCCTTAGCAAGGCCAATCGGTCACCTACAATCTAAGAACTCTCCATTTTCTTCTAATTTTCTCAAGAACACCAAGCATACACACTACTTTTCTTCAACCCTTTAGCCACTTCAAAACATCCCATACCACTCTAAAACCTTCTAAACAACTAGAGAGCAACCTATTCTCTCCATTAACATATTTTATAATACCAAATCAATCAAAGTTCTTCCTTCACTTGGATAAAACAAGCATTTTTTTCTTTCAAGTAAAGAAGATCAAGAAGGTAAACAAAGTTCAAAAAATAACATTTCATATTCATTCTTTTCACTTCTCTTATTCTTTATCTTACTGTTGTTTTCAATCTCCTCTTGATCGAAATGATTGGTGGCCATGGATGGACCTTTCATTTGGACTCTCAAAGGTGTTCATCAAGGCAATCAAGCTTTTAATTAGCCAAACATCATCTTCAAAATAGTCATTAAGACAAGTATTTTGATCTAACCTTCTTATTACTTTTGAACTCAAGTGGTATAGGATGATGTCAATATAGAATGGTTGATGTGATTTATGATGATGTTGGGGAAATATTTATGGTATGGGTGATTTTTATGATAAAGGTTGAGGCATGCAATAGGATTGCTTTATGTATTATATTTGGGTCTTAAATTTTAATGTGGGAGTATGACATGTTTGTTGGGAGATATGATAATAAAATCTATATGTCATTAAAACATGTGATGATATGGTTGATGTTGGAGATTAATGTTGTTGTTGTTGTTGTCACTTTATTAATAATGTTGGTAATACCATCAATAATTATTATCACCTTGCAAATATTATTATTTTTATTATGAATACTACTTTTGTTGTCATAAATAATTATTAGTATTTCTACTTGTATGAATGCTACTTTATTTATTAGTAGCGAAATTATTAATAGTATTGTTATTTTTAATACTTAAATCATTATTATTGTCTTTATTACTATCATTACTAATACTATTATTATTTTTAACAATATTATTATTACTAATATTGTTATTACTATTATTATTATTATTAGAGTTATTTCACCATTATTATTATTATTATTATTATTATTATTATTATTATTATTATTATTATTATTATTATTATTATTATTATTATCAAACATTATCATTCTAGAAAAATAATATTAATGATAATAATATTACTATTATTATTAATTTTATTATCCTTTTAGCAATATTATTATTATCTATAAAATTATCAATATTCTTATTAATACTTTTGAACAATATTACTAATTTTGTTATGCTTAATTATTACTTATGTTAGTATAATATCAAATTATTCTTATACTAATATTGATATTAAATTCTAGAATATTTTTATATTAATTATTTTTGGAACTCCTAAACCATTATTAGTGTATTTAAGTGTTGTTATTGTTTGGATGGACATGAATATTTAGAGTTAGGAGTTACGTGTAACTATACAGTTTTGTTACTTGGTTGTGCACCAATAGTGACATATACTCTGTGTTTACCCTAGACGGTGCTAGGTTTCTTTGAACAGGACTTTGAAGATTATTTTATTCGTGAGATAAAGTGATATAGTAAGTCATTGCATAAAGTTGTTTGCTAAACTAGAGCACTCTTGCAAGTTAAATATGTTGTTTACAACAAAGATGTACTTTGGGATGCAATTAGGGACACTTCATCTTTTCTGCTAAAATAAAATAAGTTTAAAAGCAAGCAAATAGTTTTCTAAGTAAAATGCTAAATTTTTCTTAAACCATTTTTTACTAGACTATCTGAATACCATAATTGCTACTTTAAGGTAAAACACTTTAATGATTTTTATTTTTATTTTTTCCAAGTTGGACAAGCATAGCATTAAGTACTCAATAAGGGTAGGCTAATTGGAATTAACCTTAGAAGTCTTGGGTAAGTCTCCCGGTGGAGGCCTCCATCGAGAGATAAACTCTTTTTGGACAAAGTGACAGTTCTGGTTAGCCAGGCTAGTCTGTGCTAGCTATTCAGTCCATGTGGATTCTACTTTTTTTGGAATGGACACTCAGTTTGGGTGTAGAGATGGAGGAGAATCTCACCCTGTGAGCCGATCACCCACTTGTATTGTGATGCAAGGTTTCACAGTACACAATCATGATGTAGGGTTTCATGACTATGATTACGATGCAGGGTTTCATAGTCAACTTTGTTTGAGTGGTTTATTTCTTTACAAGTTGTACATTTTATTTTGCAAAAATTGATAAAATACCACTCAATGTTTAAAAATGAGTTTCTGGACTTGCAGACTTTTTATTGTGACTCGTTTAAAATTTGCATACTTGAAAGGTTTACTTAAATTATCATGAGCACACACAGGACTTATTGGAAAATATTTCTCATCACCCTTTTATGTTATGTTTTCAGGTCAATCCTGCTTTGAAGGTTGAATTGCTTTGTATTGCCTTGAGTTTTGAGGATTCATTTGGTTGTATTTGTTTCTTGAGAGATTTTAGTTATTATTTATTTTTTTTTGAGACTTGTGTAAGTATTATTTTGGGTTGTAATAAGTTTTAAGCTTAGATTAAATATAAATAAAAATGGATCCTGATAGTATTAAATATACTTCTTTTTCCACACCTCAAGGACTATATGAATGGTTAGGAATGCCTTTTGGACTAAAAAATTCTCCTCATATTTTATATTTTTTTTATGTTGATGATATTTTAATTGTTTCTAATACAGTAGAATCTCATGCCAAACATTTAAACATATTCAGTGACTTATGCATAAAACATGGATTAGCATTATCAGAGAAAAAAGAAAAAAAAAATAATGCAAGAACGAATAGAATTTTTAGGAATGGTGATAGATAGTAAAGGAATAGAATTACAACCTCATATTTTAGAAAAATTAAATAATTTTCCTGATAAACTTATTGATAAAAAAGTTCAAAGTTTTTTACGAGTATTAAATTATGCCTCAGATTTTATAGAAAACCTTAATAGTTTAAAAAAACCTCTACAAAATTTATTAAAACAAAATATAATATATAGTTTTGATCCTATATTAGAACAACATGTTAAATAGATAAAACAAATTTGTTCTAAATTACCAAAATTACAATTACCATCTAAAAAGGATGATTTAATAATAGCAACTAATGCTTATGATAATTATTGGAGTAGAATCTTGCAAAAGAAAGATGAAGAAAAAGAACTTGTTTGAAGATATTGTTCTTGAACTTTTAATAAAACTCAAAAGAGATATCATATTAGTAAAAAAGAATTATTATCAGCGGGTAAGAGTTGCCAGAAATTTTATTATTTTCTATTACCCAAGAAGTTTTTATTAAGAACAGATAATACCTAAGTAAATGCTTTCATTCGAAATAATTTACCTTCTAAACTTGAAAATAAAAGATTGATTAGATGGCAGATTTTATTAACAGAATATCAATTTGATATTGAAGTTATTAAAATTACTAAAAATATTTTAGCAAATTTCTTGACAAGAGATGGCAACGTAAAAAACAAGATTTGTAAGCTGTTAGAAGAAATGGGAAAGCAAGTTATGTTAATTCAAGATAATGTGTCAGATATCATTGATATTATTCAGTTGCCAAGTATGATGGAAGAAACTTTAGATTTATTATTATCTAAAAGTCGAATAAAAAAAAAAAAAAACAAGACTTAAGTTGGAGGAAGACTACCATTTTGACCTTATTGCATATATGCCAAGTTGTTCTTGTTAATTCACCTAGAATGCTATGTAGAATTTTTCATTTTACTTGTAAATTAATTATTTTTTGTCTGTATGAATAAATATATTTTTTGCTTGATTATACACTAGTTAATTCTTTGTTTTTGTGAATAATTATAGTTTGCTTGAGTACAAGCAAAGGTTTAAATGTAGAGGTGTGATGAGTGCTCATCATATACACTTTTTCTATAGCATTTGTGCCCTATTTGTGATAATTCTTACTTAAATAACTATTTACCACACATGTTTCACCTTGTTTTTGTAGGAAATGAAAAAAAAAAAATACTAATTGGATGAAAAAGATGAAAAGAAGGAAAAAAAAAAAAGCAAAAAATGAATAAAAATGTATAGCATGCTAGCGGCCTTAGGAATTTCTACTTCCCTAGGCAGCCTGGGAGACATTCTTAGACGCCTAGACAAAGAAGAAGGGTGGCCTAGGAGCAAAAAAATAAGCCATTTTCCATAAGAAGGGTGGTTGTTTAACTGTTGTAAATGGCTTTGTCCGTGGCACACATATCTTGTACTGACTTTGTGATAAATGAGAATAAATATATGTTATATTTTGTTATGTGCACTGAACTTATGTTTATGATTGCTTTTGAGCCATGTTACATTGTCAAAATCTTATGAACTATACAGATACCTCCTAAACGGACTTTTGGTCGATTACCACGGGTTACTCGAAATAACCCTGAATCAATAGTAGAGGAACCACCGGTAAAAGGCCCCCCCCCCCTTACAACTTTGGACCACCCTATGTTTCAGACATTCCAAAAGATGGCTGATACGATCCAACAACTGGTTGAGATTGCTACTAGAGTAAACAAGAATGCTAGGGCGAATGAGGGTATGAGTAAGGAAAGTTAGCAAAATGAAGTCGAATCGGATCGAGCCCTTGAGCGCTTTCTGAAGTTTCAACCTCCACAATTTCAAAGGCTATTTGATTCAGAACAAGAGGTAGAAAATTGGATTGAAAAGATGGAAAAGATTTTTGCAGCCATACACTATTCAGAGCAAAAGAAGGTATAGCTTGCGACAATCCAGATGAAAGGGCCTATCCAAGATTGGTGGGCAAGGGAAATGAATCAATGAGAATAGGAGTGGACCAATTTTAAGGACAATTTTAAGAAAGAATTTATTCCCACTTGGGTGGTAGAAAGAAAGGAGGATGAATTTCATGCTTTTCGGCAAGGAGGTTGTACGGTAGGGCAATATGCTGCTGAATTCACTAGACTATCAAAATATTACCCATTTTTAGTCTATTCAGAAGCAGATAGAGTTAGACATTTTGTGAAAGTCTTACGACCAGAGCTGAAGAGAGTATTAGCTAGTATGGCTCCGACCAGCTATAATGCCACAGTAGAGATGGCCTCTAGAACGGAAATGGCTGATATTGAGTAGGCAGATGAGAGGAACCGATACGAATTTCGGGGCATGAATTAGAAGAGGTCTGGAGGGTCCCGGTGGTAAAAGAAAGGGAAGATGTAATGGAGAAGAGGCCCAGTTGAAGGACCGTCCTCCTTCAAATGCTTCAACTGTGGAGAGTTAGGCTACAAAAGTTTTCAATGCCCTAACCCATGAAGGATAGGAGGATGGAATCAACTTGGAGGCAACAGCCAAGAACAAAAATTAGGATTCGAAAGAGGAAACCCAGGGCGGGCTTTTACCACCAGAACTAGACCCCCTAAACTTCAAGTAAATGCTCGGCTAGTGGCATTAGAGAAGACAGACAATCAAGCTGCTGTGGTGGAAGGTACGCTCCTTATTTTTTATCATGCTACTAAGGTATTGATAGATCCCGGTTCCATGCATTATTTTGTTGCCAATTCATTTCTTAATTCTATGGGTATAAAAAGGAAAGAAATTTCATATGAAATGATTGTTAGTACCCCATTAGGAAAACAAATGAACAGTGAGAAAATACATAGGGATTGTAAGATTTTAGTGGGAGATAAATTATTGAGAGGAGATTTGATATGTTTGCCTATAGAGGATTATGATGCTATCTTGGGTATGGATTGGCTATCTCAGCATCATGCTTAGGTCGATTGTAGACATAAGGCAGTATATTTCTGCCGGCCTGGGAAACCTATATTGGAATTTGTAGGAGAGACTGGATGAAAAAGTAATGCTTTTATACCGGGACTTAAGACCTGGAAGATGATTCGGAAAGGGTGCACAGGATACTTGGCTTATATAATTAACAAGCCAAGAATGGTTATGAAGCCTGAAGATGTACCTGTTGTGAATGAATATTTAAATGTTTTTCCAATGGAATTGAAGGAGTTACCGCCAGAGAGAGAAGTAGAGCTTTCCATTGACCTAGTGCCATCAGCAGAACCCATTTCAAGGACCCCTTATAGAATGGCACCAATAGAATTATAGGAGCAAAAGAAACAGCTACAGGAATTAATGGAGCAAGGGTTTATTCGACCAAGTACTTCACCGTGGGAATCACCTGTATTATTTGTTAAGAAGAAAGATGGGTCATTGCAAATGTGCATAGATTATCGAGGGTTGAATTAGTGACAGTAAAGAATAAATACCCATTGCCCATGGTTGATGAACTGTTTGACCACTTGAAAAGAGCTGGATGTTTTTCGAAATTAGACATAAGGCAAGGATATTACCAAGTCTGGATTCATGAAGAGGATATACCAAAAACTGTATTAAATACTTTATATGGGCATTCTGAGTTTGTAGTGATGCACTTTGGGGTTACTAATGCCCCTGCTATTTTTATGGACTTGATGCATCAAACATTCTAGCTGTATTTTGATAATTTTGTGGTCATATTCATAGAAGACATAGTGGCGTATTCTAAAGATCCCCAGAAACATGAACAACACCTTCAAAAAGTATTCGGAAAGTTAAGGGAGGCCAGATTGTATGCAAAATTTAGTAAGTGTGAGTTTTGGTTGCATGAAGTAGCATTCTTAGGACATGTGATGTTCAAGGACAGGATTACAGTAGACCCTGCAAAAGTTGAAGTGGTGATAAATTGGAAACGTCTCGAGACTCCAACTGAAATTCGATGTTTCTTGGGATTAGCAGGGTATTATCGGAGATTTATTGAGAAATTCTCTAAGATATCATGACATTTGACTCAACTCACCCAAAAGAAAGTTCCTTATGTGTGGACCGAGAAGTGTGAGAAAAATTCTCAGGAACTGAAAAAGAGGTTAACCTTTGCTCCTGTTTTGGCATTGCCAAAGATGGATAAACCTTATGAGGTGTATATGGATGCATCAAAAGAAGGATTGCGAGGAGTGTTGATGCAGGAGAGAATAGTGATAGCCTATATCTCTAGGAAATTGAAACCCCATGAGGAGAAATATTTGACGCATGACCTAGAATTGGCAGCTATTGTATTTGCCATAAAAAAGTGGAGGCATTATTTCTATGGAGCTGAGTTCAAAGTTTTCACCGATCAGAAAAGTTTGAAGTATATTTTTACTTAGAAAGATTTGAATATGAGACAAAGTCAGTGGATGGAGTTCCTGGAAGAATTTCGGTGTCCAATTAAGTATCATCCGGGGAAGGCGAACAACGTAGCGGATGCTCTTAGTAGGAAAACAAATATATCAGCTCTTCGGATGTTTCAAATTCTAGAATTTGAAGCATTTACTGTAGACGGAGGAATAAGGCTGAGTAATATCTCCATTCAACCTATCTTCCTACATCAGTTAAAGAAAGAGCAAGATAATGACAAAAAGTTGCAAAAGTTGGTGCAATATGAGGTAAATAAAGGAGGAGATGAGTTTCGGGAAGGATGTTGATGGAATCATTTATTACCGAGATCGGTATTGTATCCCGAAATAGTTTGCGATAAGGGAAGACATTTTGACAGAAGCACACCGGAGTAAATATACTATCCATCCTGGAGCCATAAAGATGTATCAGGACTTGAAACATCATTATTCATTGATTGGTATGAAGAAGGATATTTTATATTTTATAGCTCGATGCTTAAATTGTTAGCAAGTAAAAGCCGATCAGCAACGACCTGGAGGATTATTGCAGCCGTTACCAACTCCATCATGGAAATAGGATGAAATTACTATGGACTTTATTACAAGATTGCCTATGGCAGTAGGATAGCGAGATACTAAATGGGTAATAGTGGATCGGCTGACTAAATTCACTCATTTCATCCCTATCAACCAACGCGATTCTCTAGAAAAATTGAGCAAAATTTATATGGAGGAAGTAATTAGACTCCACAGAGTACCTTCTAGCATTGTATCCGATCGAGATCCCCGATTTACTTCAAAGTTCTGGACTAAGTTGCAACAGAGATACGGGACAACTCTAAAGTTCAGTGTAGTAGCGCACCCACAAATGGATGGATAGATTGAATGAGTAAATAGGATTTTGGAAGATATGTTGCGAGCTTGTGCTCTATATTTTGGAATCAAGTGGGTTGATAATTTAGCATATGTAGAATTTGCTTACAATAATAGTTATCAAACAACTATCGGAATGGCCCCATTTGATGCTTTATATGGAAGAAAATGTTAGTCCCCATTATATTGGGAATGTTTAGGACGGAAAATGGGTGACCAGGATGCTTTTGATCTCAAAAAATTTCAGCAGGCCATGGAGCTAATCAAAACTAAATTAGAGGCAACGTAGAGTAGACAAAAAAGCTATGTGGATTGATGTAGAAGAGATTTGGAGTTTGTTGAAGAGGAGCGTGTATTCTTGAAGTTGACTGCACAACAACAATTGGGGATCAATAAACAAGGGAAGAAATTGGCACCTAGATATATAAGACCATTCCATATTATCGAGAAGATTGGGAAAGTAGTTTACCTATTAGAGTTACCCATAAGGCTTCAAGGAAGTCACGGCGTGTTCCATGTATCCCAACTTCGAAAGTATGTGGCTGACCCTGCACATATCTTAAATGAAGAACCCATTGAGATGACTCTAAACTTGAAGTAAGAGGAAAAACCTATTAAGATCTTGGAGTATGCTGAAAAGGAACTGCGGAATAAGAAAATCCCACTTGTAAAAGTGTTGTGGAATCATCATCCTGTACAAGATGTAACTTGGGAAACGGAGGAAAAGATGTTGAAGAAGTACCCAGAACTATTTCAAGTGTAGGCCGAATTTCGAGGACGAAATTATTGTAAGGAGGGGAGAATGTAACACCCTACCTTTACTTTCGATTGGCTACTATTTGTAATAGGATTAGAATTTGTATTGATATCCAGAACAAAAGCAGATCGGTGTATTGAGACGAATGCTTTGGTGAAATAAAATTTTGTCGAGACCTGGATGTAATTATTGGATTTTTTTCTACCCATACCCTAAATTTTTGGAAAGCTATTATTATTAACAAATAAGAATTTTCAGGTACTCTAGAATGAAAAATTGATTAGTGCAATGAAACGCACATTTTGGTTTGAATTATGCTACCCGGGATATCTGGGGCAATTTCTTTATTTTGATCGCACCCGCCACTTTGATTGCAAATTTGACCAAGTAGAGAAGGAATTGAAGAATTTAAGTGTTACCAATAGATTCTGTGAAATTTTTGGAGTTGAATGGCGAAATAAAATATTTTTCCGTTACAGGCCCGATTTTGGTCATTTCTGAAGAAAATAGGAAAATGCAGTTGAAAATGGGACGTGTGGCTTCTTGTGATTAGTGTCCAAGGATAGGTGTCAAATAATAAGAGGATGCTTGAAATATTCATGCATGCAAGGCTTCTTAAATAAGTTTTGCAAAAAAAATTAGAAAACTGTGGAAAAAGGCGAGATCGCGACACATGTAAAGTAGCAACCATTCATTTAATTGAAAAAAATCTTATTGGTCATTATTTTGACCAAGAATGGTGGTGAGGAGGCTGGGAAAACCAGCCAAGGGCTTAAATGAGGAAGGAAGGAAGAAATATGGAAGAAAAGGAAAGGAAAAATCAAGAAAAATTGGTGAAGGACAGAAAAGAGTGTTCTTGAGGAAGTTGGAGATTCTTGGAGCAAATTCAAGCTAGAACACCTTATACACAAGGTAAAGTCCTATACTTCAAGAATTAAAGTTGTATATTTCGTTACGGTGATCATTTTGATATGAATTTTAACATGAAAACGTGAGATTTGTGATGATTAAAATGATTATTGTGTACTATGTAAGACTTTCTGTGTGCAAGTGTGTGTATCGGTTGGATAAAGGATTCATAGGCTATGTTTTGTATGGTGAATAAGAGTATTTGAATGGTAATTTAATGGTTTGTTCATGATTGAGAAGAAAGATGGTAGAGTTGGGGTAAACATGGGTTAAACATTAAAGAAAATTGATTATGATTTATTTTTGAATGTTGATGTTAGTTATATGTTATTTGCATAAGAACTTAGTGGCTTTCTTGAACCTGAAAATCTGAATAATTAAGGTTGTTTGAAGGTAAATGAAGTGGATTAAGGGTTGAATAGGTGTTATGAATCAAGAAGCACAAGTAGGTGAAGTTGTTTTGTGGAAATGGACTAAAAATCAAAAAACTATTGGAGCTATTTTTACCCAGTAGAGTATTACTAGAACTAGAACTCTGAAAACGGCCTATAAATAATTAAAGTTAAGAGTCTTATGGTCATTTTGGCATATCATAGTGCCAAATTGGAGTTGTGTATTGAAAGTTATGTCCAAAACAAAATCATGTGTTAAAACAGCAAAATTTCAGAATTTTGCTTAGAACATGGACGAATTTAGGAATGATTAATTGTGTGATTTTGGAAAAAAATAATTGGGGAAACATGAAGTGAATCCCTTGTTTATGAAAGGTGGAAGGATGTGGGAAAAGAAAAATGAAAGAATTGATCAAACGATGAAAAAAATTATGCGAACGAAAGTTGAATGTTTTCCTTGACTGTTAGCTAATCGTCGGCCCCCGTCGGCTAAACGTTGGTTAGACGTCGGCTACCCATCGGGCACATTGGCTGGATGTCGGCTATTTTTTGGCCACACACGAATTGACCCAAAAATAATGTTTGATGTAGGTTTAATGACAAACAGCTGACAGAACATCGAAAACAGTAGAAACGAAGGTTAAACGGCCGTGAACGGAAAGAGTTGCTTAGGACACGAGGTGAGTCCCTTAGCTTTCTAAAACCCTTTTGAAAGCTAGTGTGCTTCACTTTTCCATGAAATGCTATGTTTTATGCCATTTTGGAAATCCTTGAATATGTTTAAGGTTTATCTGAGAAAGAATTATTTGATGCCATTTTAGGCTCGATTGAACATCATAATTGGCTTCGAAACCTTACTGAATGATTAAAGCATTAATTCTGTGAATTTAGTCCCTTTTGGATTAAATATTTGGGATTTTCAGAAATTGGTAAATTTTGGAATCGAGTATTCATATATTAACTGGAATGCCTTTATTGGAACATTTTATGAAAATATGTTTGGAAACTTTAAATTTAATCCTCTTTTGGGATTAGAATTCTGGATTTTTTAAAATGAGTTTCTTTTGGAATTAGATATTTGGAAAATGATCCAAATGTCCTTATTGAAATGCTTTATGAAAACCTTTGGAATTAGGTATTCAGTAAATGACCGAAATACCCTTATTAGAACTTTTGTGAATACTTTTCAAATCGAGTAAGGGTAAAATGATCTGATTACCCTCGAAAAATCTTTTCGAATCGAGTATGGGTAAAATGACCTGCATACCCTTGGAAATGACCTTTGTGATCAAGTACAGGAAAAATGGCTCGGATACTCTTGGAAACATGTTTTGATGTGTGAACAGAATTCTTTATCCTGTTTTAATATGATTTTGGAAAATGATCTCTCGTGATGAGATTGATTTTGGGAAACGACCTTTTGATCCCTGAAATTATTTTATTGGCCTGATGTGCCATGCAAAGAATTGATTAGCTCTGCGGAACCTATGTGAATGATGATCTGACTTGCGAGTTAGTAGGATCAAATTTTGGAAAGTGTTCTTTTGCTCCAAAAATATTTTGATTTGAAAATCCTATGGGATCAGATAACCCTCTGACCTGATCAGTCAGATGGGGTTGGTAATGTCAATGTTAAGTACTCAGTAAGGACTTTGATCTTTGTACTAGCCTATATTAGAGTTAAACGACCCTAGCAACCTGGCCTAGTTCTAGGGATTGTCTTACTTCAAACGGGGTGACAAAACATTGAGATAAGTTGTCTTGGCTAGCCATGTAGCACCTGGCAATTGCTGCGTTTGCGGGCTCTTCTTATTTTGAGTAATTTGCTGGTTGTTGGGAGAGGACACTCGGTGCGTTTGACTCCTTGCCGCCTCAATGGTGATTGACGTCAGGATTGGAACCCCTGGCTTATGGTGGTAAGTAAAAGATTGTGTGTTGCGGTACACTTTGTGGTATACTTGAGTAGAAGTACGTTGCGGTATACTTTTTCCAGCGACAGCTGCGGTCTCAGTACAATGATACGTGACGCTGAAGGCAAGGACTGTAGGACTTACATATAGGCCGACCTTCTGTTGGAGAAGTGTCTGTGATTTGAAAACTAAGGCAATGATTTGAAATCTGAAATAAAGTTTTTCAAAAAATGATTGAGTTCGAAATAAAATCTTCTTTAGAGAGTTTTAGAATTGTTTCCAATGAACAAATGATATGCTATTCCACAAAAGTTTTATGTACCCTATACTTTCATAAAGCACTAGCACACACGGGACTCACTGGGTGATTCGTCACTCATTCGTGTCTTTTATCTTACTTTTTGTAGGATCCAGAGTCAAGCAGACCTATAAATAGACGAACGATACCACAGAGTCGGCAGTTTAGGTTTGGACAGTTTCCTCTTTAATCATGTACTGTATTCTATTATAAATAGAGATAGCATGTATGAGGTTTTCTAATATATGTATGTGTGTGGCCATCAGGGTGAGATATTGTTAAGTCTGGACCTCATATATATATTTACTCTGTTGATTTCGTTATAAAGACCCCTAGTCTGGGAAACTGGATGGGGCGACACTCGGTGTTGATATGCTTCATTTGCTATCTTTAGTAGAGGTGTTACAATTGGTATCAAAGCTTAATTTGATAGAACTATGGTATCGTCATAGGAATTGATAGAATTCTTTTATTGTGTAGGTATGGCAAATAGGAGCGATAAGGGCAAACACCTAGTGGACGAATGGGGTGATGAAGGAAAGAAAGAGATAGGTGAAAGCTCGGGCAAAAAGAAATTGAGAAAGATCAGGAAGATCTTTCAAGTAGGTGAGTGGGGATATTTTCTTATGATAGGACCTGGACCTGGCCGCCATCATGTACCCCGTCTTTCTGGGTGTAGGTTTGATAGGAGCTAAATTGGTTATACTTTGCTTAGTTATTTGAGGCTCTTTTGTAATACATTTTGTGAAATAACTGATCATGTTCTTTCATATTTGAGATTTTACCCTTGGAAAGGTATTTTGGTCATTACTTCAGGATTTTGGGTAAAACAAAGTAAAACGTCGCGAAGCAGAGCAGAGGCAGCGCCGGCTGCAAGGTTGGAACCGGCGCCGGCTACACTTTGGAACGTATGCGTACAATTCGGAGAAAAATTGACAGACGAGTGGAGAAACAGGACCAAGGCGGCACCGGCTCCGAAGGACCAAGGCGGCGTCAGTTGTGGTCTATCCCTGAGGCGGTGCTGCGATCTTTTTATGCCTTTTTGGAAATCTGAAGAGTTTTAGCAACTTCTAACTTCTACTCGGCCAAGAACTTTGTATCTACGAGTTTAGGCACCTCTTAAGCCTATAAATAGATGGAAAACGCAAGGGAAAAGGGGATAATTCATTGATCATCATAGAAAATCACTCAGTCTAAGGAGAATTCTTCAAAGTTCAAGGAGGGTTGTACAAGAAGGTTTTCAAAGGAAGAAGAAGGAGGCTTGTCTATGAGTTCTTTCTTTTACTTTGTTTTCTTTTTCTTGAACAATGATATATTAATTATTTTATTGTAATTCGACATTGTTTTAGATATTCATGATTTCTAGAGTTATTTGATCTTTTGATTAATTGGTTATTATTCTTGATATTCAATTACTTATGCTTATTACGAGATTAGTAGTTGATTCTATCCATTGACTTGCTTGACCAAAAGGGGTTGATGGGTGTTTCAATTTATTAGTTTCATATTCTGATGGTAATTGACTTGCTAGACCAAAGGGGGTTGATTATTGAAGAACTGGTAATTGAAGATTAATTGATGTCTTCTGAGACCAAGGGTTCATTGATTAATTTCATGTTCTAAATTCGCCGAGACCAAGGGAATTTAATTAAGGATTGTGTTTAATGCGTCTTTTGGATGAATTAGTTGAGACGGATCAAGTGATTCTAATTTATCTAGGAGATAGTGATTTCATGGATTGACCATCAAAGTGAGTCTATCTTCATCCTTCATGGTGCTGAGAGAATGATTAGTTATGATAATGATTAAGTTCTTTAAGATCATGTTTGTCTAAACAATGGCTTGAGTTACATAAATCTACATCCTTGACATAGACATAATTTTATTTTTATTTTCTTTTTAATTTTAATTTTATTTGTTTTTCACTTTATCAAGTCAGTTAAATAATAAAAGAAGGGTAATTAATGTCTATTTGTTCCTTGAGGATCGACACTTGTTTTAACCCTATGCTCAGTTAACGATGAGTACGCTTGCTCATATGTGTGATTTGGGTTTAACATTTTAATTTGAACTTGATTGGGAATGTGCATAGTTTTGTATTATTTTTATACCCAAGTCTGAACGCATCAAGGTTTGATCTAGCGGTACCCATCATTACTTCATTTGTGAGAGACCTTAGTGTGGAGAGGATATCTATCTCTGAGGGGACACCATCACCGTATAATGAGAAGGATGGCGATTTTGATGAGATTGATGGCAGTGTTGAGCCACGCCCTCAGGATGACGATGAGGAAGAGGACAGTATCCATGATGGTGCAATATTATCTGAGGATAATGAGGAGGTATTTGGTGGGGATGTACCGAAGGTACTTGGGGAGGAGTTACCGGATTTAGAGATTATTAATGCAGGAGAGGATCAGGAGATACCCGAGGTAGGGGTACCTATAGCAGAGGAACTTGAGGGGGATTTAGAGATGGACCCAGAGCTATTGGCTTGGCTGTAGCTAGATGCTGGCATAGATGATGAGGTTGATGCAGCAGAGTCTTAAATAGTCTCGACTGACTCAAGATCTCTCGTATCGGACAATGATGATGACGAGTAGGAGGATGAGATGTAGGTATATAGTATGATATGTGATGTTTAATTGGTGTATATGACTGTGTACGTGGCACACATATCTTGTATTGACTTTGTGATAAATGAGAATGAATATATGTTATATTTTGTTATGTGCACATAGCTTATGTTTATGATTACTTTTGAGCCATGTTACATTGTTAAAATTTTATGAACTATACAGATGCCTCCTAAACGGATATTTGGTCTTTCATTGCTGGTTACTTGTAATAACCTAGAACTAATGGTGGAGGAACCACAGGCAGAAGGCCCCCACTTTTGGACTACTTCATATTTCAAACTCTCCAAAAGATGGCTGATATGATCCAACAACTGATTGAGATTGCTACTGGAGTAAATGAGAATGCTAGGGCGAATGAGGGTATGACTAAGGAATGTTAGCAAAATAAAATCGAATTAGATCAAGCCCTTGAGCACTTTCTAAAATTTCACCCTTCACAATTTCAAGGGCGACCTGATTCAGAATAGGAGGCAGAAAATTTGATTGAACAGATGGAAAAGATTTTTGTAGCCTTAAACTATTCGGAGCAAAGGAAGGTACAACTTGCGACATACCAGTTGAAAGGACCTGCCCAAGATTGGTGGGCAAGGGAAATGAATCAATGAGAATGGGAGTGGACTGATTTTAAGGACAGTTTTAAGAAAGAATTTATTCCCATTTGGGCGGTAGAAAGAAATGAGGATGAATTTCAAGCTTTTTGACAAGGAGGTCGTACGGTAGGGCAATACGCTACTGAATTCACTAGACTATCAAAATATTGTCCACTTTTAGTCCATTCAGAAGCAGATAGAGTTAGACATTTTGTGAAGGGCATACTGCTAGAGCTGAAGAGAGTATTAGCCAGTATGGCTCCCACTAGCTATAGCGCCGCAGTAGAGATGGCCTTGAGAACAAAAATGGATGATATTGAGTAGGTAGGTGAAAGGAATTGACGCGGATTTTGGGGCATGAATTAGAAGAGGTCTAGAGGATCCCGATGGCAAAAGAAAGGAAAGATGCAAAGGAGGAGAGGCCTAATTGGAGGACCGTCCTCCTTCAAATGCTTCAACTATGGAGAGTTAGGCCACAAAAGTTTTCAATGCCCTCACCCACGAAGGATAGGAGGATGGAATCAACCTAGAGGTAACAGCCAAGAACAGAGATCAGGATTCGGAAGAGGAAACCCATGGCAGGCTTCTACCTCTAGAACTAGACCCCCTAAACCGCAAGTAAATGCTCAGGTAGTGGCATTAGAGAAGATAGACAATCAGGTTGTAGTGGTAGAAGGTATGCTCCTTTTTTATCATACTACTATAGTATTGATAGATCCCAGTTCCACGCATTCTTTTGTTACCAATTCATTTCTTGATTCTATGAGGATAAAAGGGGAAGAAATTTCATATGAAATGATTGTTAGTACCCCATTGGGAAAGCAAATGAATAGTGAGAAAATACATAAGGATTGTAAGATTTTAGTAGGAGATGAATTATTGAGAGGAGATTTGATATGTTTGCCCATAGATGATTATGATGCTATCTTGGGTATGGATTGGCTATCTTAGCATTAGGCACAAGTCAGTTGTAGACATAAGGTAACACATTTCCATCGGCCTGGGAAACCTATATTGGAATTTGTCGGAGAGACTGGAAAAAAAAAATAATGCTTTTATATCATGACTCAAGGCTCGGAAGATGATTCAGAAAGGGTGCACATGATAGTTGGCTTATGTAATTAACACACCAGGAGAGGTTAATAAGCCTAAAGATATTCCTGTTGTGAATGAATATTTAGATGTTTTTCCAGCAAAATTGAAGGAGTTTCCGCTAGAGAAAGAAGTAAAATTTTCCATTGACCTAGTGCCATCAGCAGAACCCATTTCAAGGACCCCTTTTAGAATGGCACCTATAGAATTACAGGAGCTTAAGAAATAGTTGCAGGAATTAATGGAGCAAGGATTTAATCGACCAAGTACTTCATCGTGAGGAGCACCTGTATTATTTGTTGAGAAGAAAGATGGGTTATTGCGAATGTGCATAGATTATCAGGGTTGAATATAGTGACAATAAAGAATAAATACCCATTGCCTATGGTTGATGCACTGTTTGACTACCTACAAGGAGCTGGATATTTTTTGAAATTAAACTTGAGGCAAGGATATTACCAAGTCTGGATTCGGGAAGAGGATATACTGAAAACTGTATTTAATACACGATATGGGCATTTTGAGTTTGTAGTGACGCCCTTTAGTGTTACTGTTAGTGTTATGCCCTAGAGGCAATCACTTGTATGTTGTATATGACACATTTTATTTTATAAAAGGCATTATTTATCTTACAATTTCTTTTGATTACTTTTGAGTAATATAACTATTAGATAAAGTCCCTAGTACAACATTGTATTAAGGAAATCATGATAGAGATCATGATATGAGATTCCTACTACACTGTATAGTGTTAGTTGTAACACTCCCCAACTACGTACCCTAAAAAGGGCGGGGATGTTGCCCCGTCTCGAGGACAATGGGTCTTTAAAATGAGGTACAAAAGATAAAGGCAACCCAAAGAAATCAAACTTAGATAAATAAAGGATAACTCTTATTATATCAGGCTCACCCCTGGAGCAAATCTAAACAAAACATACATCGGTTTAAGAAGCATAAATCAACAATTGTCTCTCAAAACATAATGAAAATAACAAAAACTTCAACTATTACACATCCCGCTTGCCCAACATAATCAATCTCCTGAAAACATGATACAAAACAATGTGAGATTAACATCTCAGTAAGTCCTGTGTGTGCACATGGTACTTTGAATAGTTCGTGAATGCATAGCTGAAAATATTTGCAGAAATATTTGGCAAGTCATAAATAATTTCTCTTTGCAAAGAGTGGAATTTTCTCATTGTCACACTTTATACAAGATAAATCATCCACTCGAATAAATAGTCATGGTGCCACACTTTGAGCCCCATGATAAGAAAACGGTCAAGGCACCATACTTTGTGCACCTTGATAGGATCAGATTACCACAATTTGGGCGTTCTGATCAAAAGTGGGTGTACAGCCCATCGGGTGAGATACTCCTCCATCTCTACACCAACAAAACTATCCGGGTGTCCATGCCAGGAAAATAATACCTTACCGGGTAAAAATGCTAGCTCGGACCGGCCTGACCAATTAATACTATCGCCTTTTCAAGCAGAGCTTATCTTCTGGAGGTGGCCGCCTGCTAGAAGACTCACTTACGCCCTCTAAGACTAGTATTGTTAGCCTACCCTTATTGAGTATTCAACGAATATAACTGTCAATTCCTGGTTTATAATAATTCTATACCTTGGCTTTGTAAAACATGATTTTCTTTAAAAAGAGTTTTCTAAAATATTTAAGAGAAAGAACAGTTCTTGATAAAGGCATTAGTTTGACAAAACCATTTAGAGAATACTCATCCACATTTACATCCCAAATAATCATAGATCAATAATAGCTTTACAAAGCTTTACAACATTCGACTTGCCACCACAAGCATTTAACAAAAGAGTTTATGCAAGGACTTACTTGATAAACAAGATAAAAATCAACTGCTCGCTTCCTTCAGATAACCTCCTGATCTAGAATCACATAATATCATGATTAGGGTCTCAATCGACTCAAGCTTGCATTTAAACTCATTTATTCCCATAAAAACTCATGATCCATTATCTAACTTCAAATAAATTACCCCCTTCCTTAAAGTACATACACCAAGACCATACATCCATCAAAGATATGAACAATATATCAAAAAAGTCTTGACTTAACCATCACAATTCACATCCATCATTATCACATCAAACATAGCATTGCTATCTATTGAACATGCTTGATACGATACTCATCTCAAAATATTCATCTATCCCAACTAAACACATTCATCATGCTATCATACTTCCATAGACATCATCAATCACATTAAACCTTAGCTTCGACCTCAAGGGTAAGAATTCCCTTACCTTACAACCATCGGATTAACAAAATCTCGATACTCCTATGGTGATTGTCCCGAGTTCATTTGAGAAGAAGAGAAAAGCTGCCTTCTTTGCTCCTCTTAACCAAAAGTTAAGAAAGAAAGGTGAGATCAGCCCTTATATGGTGTGGTTCAAGAGAAGAAAAAGAGAAGAATCAATGGAAGAAAAGAATCGAGAGGTTGAGAGGATTTTTGCTTACCTTAAGGTGTGTTTGATTTTTGCTAGGGATTGCTCTTGTGTTTTTCGAAAATTGCAGGAGAGAGTTTGCTGGAATTTTCATGCAGCAAGGAGGGAATGGATGGCTAACTTGGTTTAGGGTTAGGAGAGTTTGATCTAGCGTTGGAAGTTGATGTTATGAAGGTCTTCTAACAGCTCTAAACTTCCTTGGTAGCAAGGCTGAAAATTTGGCAACTTGCTGTAACAAGTTGCTGGCCAAAATTCAGAGAGGTTAAGCGGAGAAAAATAATCTGGGTTTGCTCCCCTAGGCTGGCCGAAATAGTGCTCAAGGATAGGGATATGCGTGTTCAGGTTTTTGTCCAAAACTAGAAGGAGTTTGAGTGAGTTTTGACAACCAGAAATTCTGTGCGAAATCTGTAGCAAAAGAGAGAAAATTCTGGGCTATTTTGGTTGCTGTTCTACCGCAAATCAGAGAGGAAAAGTGAGAGTTTCAGGTGCTGTAGTTTGGCTTGATCAACAAGGAGTTTTGGTATGTTTTGGAGTGCAAATTTCGTGTGATATGGTGTGTGCAAGCTGACCGAAATTCTGTGCACAATCTAGCCAAAATTCTGGAAATTGAAGGGAATAAAAATCTGATTTGTGTAGCTAAAGTAATCTAAGTTGGTGAGGGGCGTTTTAGGTGATTTGAGCTAGGTTTAGAAGGGTTTGAATGGCCTTAGGAGTGCAGGATTTTTGTGCAACTTGTGCATGCATAAGGCTGGCTGAAAATCTGCAAAATATGAGGAACAAAATCTGATTTGTTTCGGATTAGAATAAAACCTGATTTGTAAGAGGATTTAGGATAAGATTCCCTAGTCTTAGGAGAGTTTGTGTTGAGCTAGGAGTGCTCCAAAGGTGGTGGCACAAAGCTGGAAAAATTTCCAGATTTTCAGCTAAGGTTCTATGTTCAAAATCAACAAGATATTTTGCTAGACAAACAACAAATTAATTCAAGCTAACTAACATAAAATTTGATTAATTAAATACAAGCTGGAATTTAATTAGCCTAGTTAAGATTTTCGAAAATCAAAGTGGATAAAAGCTGAAATAAAATTTAGTCTTTATTCTTACAAAAACTCCTTGAATTTAAGAGCTAAATATGGAGACTTATCCCCTAAGAAGATGGCGCTAAAATTCAAGAGAATAGCTAGGATTTTTGGCCAAGGCATGAAGAAATCTAGAAAAAGAATTCAAAAAGAAAGCTAAGATTCGCAAAAGATAAGATTCAAACTCGGGTCACCAAGGGATAATCACCAACCCTAACCGCTATTCCAAATTAACTCCGATGCTAATATATCTATAAGAAATTCTTTTCACCTTAGTTCTCATCCCTCCATTTCCTCTACTAAATTTTACCCAAAACAATTTCCAATTAATGTGACAACACAGTTATTTCCCTCAAATAAATTAATGCAAGAGCAACCTTAAAAATCACATGCACCCATGCAAGCATAATTTTAAAATATCACATGAAATGCGAAATACTATGCAATGCATGACTTTTCCCCCTAGGTCAAAGGTGGTTTTGGGCGGGGTATTATATTAGTACTTAAATAGTCCCTAGTCATAGTATTAATGAGACATGACATCATTAATGCTTTAAGACTAGCATGTGTTAAGACTTCTTGTTTTGATCAGGCGATGGTTCTCATATCCGTGTGTATTGAGATACTCAAAGTTAACATGTGGATGCTTGTTAGTGGAACAAGTTCATTGGATGACCTACCTATGAGATAATCACATGGATAACTATTTGTGCCAGTGATATAATCTCAATATAGCAAACGTCCAAGTATCCTTAGTCTTGAGATGTCCAAGGTACTTTGTTTGCTGAGCCTTATACTTTGATTCCAATCTTTAGAGCTCGATCGAAGGCCACCTATGAGATGGATATTAGGTACATTGTGAGGTAAACGAAAGTAGTTGAGAGGGTCAATAAAGGATTCACCACTCATAGTAGGGGCGAATATCTCACGGCCACTTGTAGGAATTACTACTCGAGAAATCCTTGGCCAAGGCGTATGTATATTGGAAACAGTTCCAATTGATGCACATCTAGAGTAGTGGGTTCTTGGTACAAGTATAATTGTATTCGGGTCAGAATTAATAAATATTCTGGAAGGAGTTGGCACTAATTCCGTACTCCAAACCGAATGAGATATTGTATGGTGAAAGGAGTTAATTGCATTGTAGTTTGTTATTGAAGGGTTCATGTCATGCCACTTGACTTCCTGGACTCTTGGGTGGTCATGATGTGTAGCTAGATACCGCTCATGATCTGGGAATATGGGTTTATTAATTGATGAATTAATAAACTAATCCTGATTAGAATTAATGGGATTAATTCTAATTAATTAAGGATTATTAATCTCAAAGACGTTTGGATTAATTCATGTTCGCTACCAATTGACCGAGAAACCTAATAGGTCACACACAAAAGAGGAATATATACTTAAGATATTATTTGATAACATAGTGGGGTTTATTGCAATTGTTTGTTTTGAATTCTTAGATGGTTTTATTGTTGAGGTTTTTTTCGGGTGACCCAAGAGCCACACATGAAACAAAACATGAAAACTAAAGGTCACTTGAAATAACTCCAAAACAGCATAAAACCAAAGAGCACACAAGAGGATAAAGATATGATATTTTGTTCTCTTCACCCTCTCTTTTACGTGAGCTTCTTTAAGGAGAACACAACCCTTCTTCTTCTTCTTTTTTCTCTGGTTTTTGTTTAACAAGAAGAATAAGAAAAACCGCAGCCACTATTGTTATTTTCTGCTAGCACAAAAAATCTTGGTGCTTGAGTGTAATCCTCCGTGTGGATTTCTGTTAGAGATAATCACACACTGTGATTATAGTGGTTGGATATTCAACTCTCGTGGTGATTCTTCAAGAGAATTGCTGGATTACGCCACAATTATCATACTTGAAGAAGGAAAGTTTTGTTTTCCACACAAACAAAGAAAGGTACAAGTTGTTATCTTTTTTTCTTTGTTTTCTATATATATGTTTTATTTTCCATACATATGCGGATCCTGGGATGGTATCTCATTTTAATTCTTCCACTGTGTCGTATATGATACGCGAAAGATACCCAACATTTACTAATGCCCTTGCTATTTTTATGGACATGGTGCACCGAACATTCCAGCCGTACTTAGATAATTTTGTGGTCATATTCATAGATGACATACTGGTGTATTCTAAAGATCCCTAAGAACATGAACAACACTTTTGGAAAGTATTGGGAAAGTTAAGGGAGGCCAGATTGTTTGCAAAATTCAGTAAGTATGAGTTTTGGTTGCAGGAAGTAGCATTCTTAGGACATGTGATGTCCAAGGACGAGATTACGGTAAACCCTGCAAAAGTTGAGACGGTGAAAAATTGGAAATGTCCTGAGACTCAAACTGAAATTCAAAGTTTCCTGGGATTAGTAGGGTATTATCGGAAATTTATTGAGGGATTCTCTAAGATATCATCACCTTTGACTCAGCTCACCCAAAAGAAAGTTTCTTATGTGTGGATCGAGAAGTGTTAGAAAAATTTTCAGGAATTGAAAAAGAGGTTAAGCTCTGCTCCTATTTTAGCATTGCCAAAGATGGAAAAACCTTATGAGGTGTATATGGATGCATCAAAAGACGGATTTGGAGGAATGTTGATGCTAGAGAGAATGGTGTTAGCCTATATCTCTAGGAAATTGAAACCCCATGAGGAGAATTATCCGATGCATGACCTAGAATTGGCAGCTATTGTATTTACCATTAAAAAGTAGAGGCATTATTTGTATGGAGCTGAGTTCGAAGTTTTCACCGATCACAAAAGTTTGAAGTATATATTTATTCAGAAAGATTTGAATATGAGACAAAGTCAGTGGATGGAGTTCTTGGAAGAATTTTGGTGTCCAATTAAGTATCATCTGGGGAAGGCAAACACCGTAGCAAATGCACTTAGTAGGAAAATAACTATATCAGCTCTTCGGATGTTACAAATTCCAGAATTGGAAGCATTTGTGTAGACGGAGGAATAAGGCTGAGTAATAGCTCCATTCAACCTATCTTCCTACATCAGTTAAATAAAGAGCAAGATAATGACAAAAAGTTGCAGAAGTTGGTGCAATATGAGGTAAATAAAGGAGGAGATGAGTTTCGGGAAGGATGTTGATGGAATCATTTATTACCGAGATCGGTATTGTATCCCGAAATAGTTTGCGATAAGGGAAGACATTTTGACAGAAGCACACCGGAGTAAATATACTATCCATCCTGGAGCCGTAAAGATGTATCAGGACTTGAAACATCATTATTCGTTGATTGGTATGAAGAAGGATATTTTAGATTTTATGGCTCGATGCTTAAATTGTTAGCAAGTAAAAGCCGATCAGCAACGACCTGGAGGATTATTGCAGCCGTTACCAACTCCATCATGGAAATAGGATGAAATTACTATGGACTTTATTACAAGATTGCCTATGGCAGTAGGACAGCGAGATACTATATGGGTAATAGTGGATCGGTTAACTAAATTCGCTCATTTCATTCCTATCTACCTACACTATTCTATAGAAAAGTTGAGCAAAATTTATATGGAGGAAGTAATCAGACTCCATGGAGTACCTTCTAGCATTGTATCAGATTGAGATCCTATATTTACTTCAATTTTCTGGACTAAGTTGCAATACAGATACGAGACAACTCTAAAGTTCAGCACAACAGTGCACCCACAAATGGATGGACATACTGAACGAGTTAATAGGATTTTGGAAGATATGTTGCAAGCTTGCGATCTAGATTTTGGAACCAAGTGGCTTGATAATTTAGTATATATAGAATTTGCTCACAATAACAGTTATCAAACGACTATCGGAATGGCCCCGTTTGAAGCTTTATATGGAAGAAAATGTTATTCCCCATTATATTGGGAAAGTTTAGGATAGAAAATGGGTGAACAGGATGCTTTTGATCTCAAAAAATTTTGACAGGCCGTGGAGTTGATCAAAATAAAATTAGAGGTAACACAGAGTAGACATAAAAGCTATGTAGATTGACGTAGAAGAGATTTGGAGTTTGTTGAAGGGGAGCGTGTATTCTTGAAGTTGACTCCACAATGATAATTAGGGATCAATAAATAAGGGACGAAATTAGCGCCTAGATATATAAGATCATTCTCTGTTATGGAAAAGATTGGGAAAGTAGCTAACCGATTGGAGTTACCCATAGGGCTTCAAGGAATTCACGACGTGTTCCGTGTATCCTAACTTCAAAAGTATATGGTTGACCCTGCACATATCTTAAATAAAGAACCCATTGAGATGACTCCAAACTTGAAGTAAGAGGAAAAACCTATTAAGATCTTGGAGTATGCTAAAAAGGAAATGCGGAATAAGAAAATCCCACTTGTAAAAGTATTGTGGAATCATCATCCTATACAAGATGCAACTTAGGAAACAGAGGAAAAGATGTTGAAGAAGTACCCAGAACTATTTCAAGTGTAGGCTAAATTTCGAGGTCAAAATTTTTGTAAGGAGGGGAGAATGTAACACCCCACCTTTACTTTCGATTGGCTACTATTTGTAATAGGATTAGAATTTGTATTGATGTCCAGAATAAAAGCAGATTGGTGTATTGAGACGAATGCTTTGGTGAAATAAAATTTTGTCGGGATCTGGATGTAATTATTAGATTTGTTCTACCTGTACCTTAAATTTTTGGAAGGCTATTATTATTAACAAAATAATAATTTTCGGGTACTCTAGAAAGAAAAATTGATCAGTGCAATGAAACGCATATTTTGGTGTGAATTATGCTACTCAGGATATTGGGGGCATTTTCGTCATTTTGATCACACTCGCGACTTTGACTGCAAATTTGACCAAGTAGAGAAGGTATTGAAGAATTTAAGTGTTACCAATTGATTCAGTGGAATTTTTGGAGTTGAATGGCGAAATAAAATATTTTTCCGTTACGGGTTCGATTTTGGTCATTTCTGAAGAAAATAGGAAAATGCGGTTGAAAATGGGACGTGTGGCTTCTTGTCATTGGTGGCCAAGGAAAAGTGTCAAATAATAAGAGGATTCTTGAAATATTCATGCATGCAAGGTTTCTTAAATAAGTTATGCAAAAAAATTAAGAAAATGTGAAAAAATGCGAGATCGCGACACGTATAAAATAGTCACCATTCATTTAATTGAACAAAATTTTATTGGTCATTATTTTAACCAAGAATGGTGGTGAGGAGGCTGGGAAAACTAGCCAAGGGCTTAAATGAAGAAGGAAGGAAGAAATAAGGAAGAAAAGGAAAGGAAAAATCAAGAAAAATTGGAAAATGAGAGAGAAAATAATGGTCTTGAAGAAGTTGGAGTTTCTTGGAGCAAATTCAAGCTAGAACATCTTATACATAAGGTAAAGTGTAACACCCCTACTAAAGGTAATAGCGGAATATCAACGCCTGGTGTCACCTCGTCCAATTACCCAGACAAAGGTTCTTTATAACAAAAAACCAACAGAGTATGTAAGGTCCAGATCCATACAACAACCCGTATTGATGGTTATGTGCATAGATATAGCAAAGAATCTCATACATGAAAATTTCCATTCAACATCAGTAATAAGGTACATTAACCAAAAGGGAAATGTCCAGACCTATTCTGCTATCACTGTGGTATTCCCCTCTATCCGTAGGTCCGCTCAACTCCAGATCCTCCAAAAAGGTAAGATAAAAGACACATGTGAGTGAAAAATCACCCAGTAAGTCCCGTGTATGCTATTACTTTGTCAAAGAGGCAGAGTACACAAAACTTTTATGGAATGCAGATCATTTGTTCATGAGAAATGAATCCAAAACTCTTTAACGAAAAGTTTATTCAGAACTCAATCATTTTTGAAAAATCGTATTTCAATTTTCAAATCATTACCCCTTTTTTCAAATCACAGGCACTTCTCCAATAGAAGGTTGGCTTGTATTCACATGCAAGTCCCGCAGTCCTTGCCTTCGGCGCCACGTATCATTGTATTGAGACCGCAGCCTCCAGTACTCAACCGTGCGTCGCCGAAATAAGTACACCGTAGCGTACTTTTGCTCAGGTATACTGCAGGATACCTAGTGTACTGCAGCACACACTTGCCACCATAAGCCAGGGGTCCCAATCTTGATGTCAATCACCATCGACAGGCAAAAATTCGAACGCACTGAGTGTCCCCACCCGGCGTCCAGCGAATGACTCAAAATCAGGAAGCGCCCGCAGATGTGGTAATTGCCAAGTGCTAAACGGCTAGCCAGGATGACTCATCTCAATGTCCTGTAGCCCTCTTTGGAGTAAGACAATCCCCATAACTGATCGGGTTACTTGGGGTCGTCTATCTCTAACATGAGCTAGTACAAAGATCAAAGTCCTTGCTAAGTACTCAATGTTAACAATACCAACCCTGTCTGACTGATTAGGCCAGAGGGTTATCTGATCCCGTAGAATTTTTAAATCAAAACAGTTTTGGGGCAAAACAACATTTTTCAGAATTTGATCCCACTGACTCGCAAGTCAGATCATCATTCACACAGACTTTGCAGAGTCAATCAATTCATTCCATGGTACATCAGACCAATAAAACAATTTTAGGGATCAAAAGGTCGTTTTCCAAAAGTCAATCTCGTCACGAGAGATCATTTTCCAAAATCATGTTAAAACAGGTTAAAGAGTTCTATTCACACATCAAAACATATTTCCAAGAGTATTTAGGTCATTTTCCCCATACTCGATCACAAAAGTCATTTTCCAAGAACATTCGAGTCATTTTACCTATGCCCGATTCCAAAAGACTTTCCGAGGGTATTCGGGTCATTTTTCCCTTACCCGATTTGAAAAGTATTCACAAGAGTTCCAATAAGGATATTTCAGTTATTTACCGAATACCCGAGTTCTAAATATTTTCATAAAACATTCCACTAAGGACATTTGGATCATTTTTCAAATACCCAATTCCAAAAGAAACTCATTTCAAGAAATCCATAATTCTAATCCCAAAAGAGGATTAAATTTAAAGTTTCCAAACATATTTCCATAAAATGTTCCAATAAGGGCATTCCAGTCAATTTATGAATACCCGATTCCAAAATTTACTCTTTTGTCGAAAATCCTAAGTATTTAATCCAAAAGGACTAAATTCACAAAATTCAAGCTTTAGTCATCCAGTAAGGTTTCCAAGCCAATTATGATGTTCAATCGAGCCCAAAATGGCATAAAAATAATTCTTGCTCAGATAAACCTTAAAAATGTTCAGGGATTTCCAAAACAGTATATAACATAGCATTTCATGGAAAAACAAAGCACACTAGCTTTTGAAATCCAAGGGACTCACCTCGTGTCCTAAGTAACTCTTTCCGTTCATGGCCGTTTAACCTTTGTTTCTACCGTTTTCGATGTTTTGTTTGCCGTTTATTGTTAAACCTACACCAAACATCGTTTTTGGGTCAATTCACGTTTGGTCGAAAAATAACCGATGGGTAGCCAATGTTCAGCTGATGGGTAGCCGACGTCCAAACGTCGTTTAGCCGATGGGGGCTGATGGTTAGCCGACGAGGCCGATGATTAGCCAATGGTTATGGAAAACATTCAACTTTCGTTCACGTTGTTTTTCCGTCGTTTGTTCGATTATTTCATTTTCCTTTTTCCACATCCTTTCTCCCTTCATAAACAAGGGATTCACTTCATATTTCCCAATCATTTCATCCAAAATCATATAATTAATCATTTCTAAATTCGTCCATGTTCTAAGCAAATTTCTAAAATTTTGCTGTTTTGACACATGATTTTGTTTTGGACATAACTTTCAATCCACAACTCCGTTTTTGGCTCTATGATATACCAAAATGACCTTAAGACTTTTAAATTTAATTTTGTACTGGCCGTCTTCAGGATTCTAATTCTAGTAATGTGCTACTGGGCAAGAACAGTCTTAGTAGTTTTGCCTAAATTTCACTATTCATGCTTTCCTTTGTTTTCCTTTAGCCTTTAGCACCTTAGATGTAACACCCCACTACCTAGGCCCGACAGGGGCGGGGATGTCGCCCCGTCCAAAGGACAAGGGGTCTTTATAACTAGGTCACACAATCAAAATAATAGAATAAAAATAATACTTTAAACTTAAAATTTATTACAAACTAAGCATTCGAAATAAATTCATAATTAAAATTATCCACTCTCAACTCCCAAAGCATTACACAAAATAAATATCAGAAAAATCTTCCAAGGCAGGCTACAACTAGCTACTCATCCCCACAGTAGGATCGACCTGAAATCATGGTAAAAAGGGTGATGAGACAAAAATCTCAGTAAGTCCGTGTGTGCTTTGAGTGTCCACTGAAAACAGTTCGTGAATGCAAAGTGTGAAACCTTCGTAAGAGAAATACTGGCAAGCAATGAACAATAGTCAAAATCAAGAGTGGTGTTTTGGCTTTTCCAACTATACATATTCAATAAAATCAACCACTCAAAAAAGCGATCATGGGTTACCACATGTTGGGCCCCATAACCAGTCAGAATGCCACACTTTGTGCAGACTGACAAAAAATAGGTGATCGGTCTACCGGGTAAGATACTACTCCTTCTCTATACCCAAACAAAATCGGTTGTCCATTCCGGCAACACATAGTCACTTGACTGAAAACTACTAGCTTGGACTGGCACGACCTACTGGACTGGCATCTCATCCGGGAAGGACTCACCCCTAAGAGGTGGCCACCTACTGAGAAACTTACCCTAACCCTTCAAAGACTAGTCCTAGCAGTCCACCTTTATTGAGTACTCAACGTAACTTATCCTACTTGGGTAAAAATGAAATAAACATAGCTCCACTTTAGAATGGCAATTAAGGATTTCCGAAGTTTGAGACAAAGTTAGTTTTAGAAAGAGTTTTGAGTTTGGGTAAAACTATTTATTGATTTTTAAATAATTTGTTTGCTTGAAATGAGAAAGGAAATAATCCTCAATTGCCTTTACAGAAATGAGTGACCACGCACTCCACAATTGGCTTGCCATAGAACCATTTTTGCATCAATTAGGTTTTATGCAGAATCTGATCCTTAGCTTGAGATAAAGTAAAGGTCTTCAACAGCTGACCTAACCCCGCCTGGGGTAAATATAAACCATAATCAAACTCAAGCTAAAATTCACATTCACAAATAAAACTAGCTCAACTTACTACAACCATAATCCTGGTGTCCCAAACTTTAAGGCTAGATAATAAATAAAGGGTTTATAAGCTAAGTCTAATTTGAGATTTAAAATAATTAGTGTTTTGGGAAATAGGTACTAATAAGTTGAAGGTTTAAATTTTGCTGAAAATAAATTAGAGTTTATTTGTTGAAGGGTCCTAGGACCTAAATGTAATTATTTAAAATAGTAATCTATTGATAATTAATTGTTAGAAAATAATTGGTAACTAAAATTAGTTGTAAGTGAATTTTAATAGGTCTTGTTTAAAATATAATAATTGAAATATAATAAATTTTAATGGTATTTATGAATATAAGACTCAAAAAGTTAATATTTTACTCATTATGTTTATTTATATAAAAAGCTTTATTTGATAATATTATTATATATAACATCTATATATATATATATATATATATATATATATATTATCTGTAATAAAAGCTATCATTTATTCGGCTAAAATATCACTATTTTATGTAAAAGACCAAATCCACATTTTCTAGGGTTTTCGAGATCTACTAGCAAAAATTATAATATTAATCATTTTATTAATTAGATAAAATTAGCTTAGGGACAACTAGATCATGATCATATTTCCACTTTCTAATCACAATCATGAACATACACTCCACTTCAATTCATCAAATCATCCAAATCATGAATAAAGGCATAGATCTAAATTTACTAAGACATGATCTAACCTCTACTAGCATAAACATACTCATGGCTTTAACAATCATATTTGAATATAAATCCTATTAAGCAAAGATAACATAATCTCTAACATGCTTGAACACAAATACCACTCATGACATGGAGACATGCACTAAACCCTAAAAACATCACACAATCAACCAAGACAATCAACTCATGCATCAATCCCATCTCCATCATATACACATTTATTTATGCTTCAATCTCAACTCATCACAACAATACATGCTCAAACCTCAAACATAATCCATCTCATTTCAATATCACCCTAGAGACATGAATCTAGAATTTAAAAAGAGAGTTGAAGGGGCTTACTTGATTGATGAGTACTTTGAAGGAGTTTTGAATGGATCTCAACTCCTAGGAGACTAGATCCGTCCAAGAGAGATAAAGAAAACATGGCCATAGTTGAAGTCGCCATTCGGCCAAGAGAGAGAGAGAGAGAGAGAGAGAGAGAGAGAGAGAAGAGAAGAAGAGAGTCCATTAGTATGATTATACACATATATGTTCCTTAGAGGTTGAAGTTTTGTGAAGATGATGTTGATTGGACAAGCTTACCTTGAAGGTGTTCTTGAGCTTTCACCAAAAATACTGGTTTCGATCCAAAGGAAAGAGTTGGATTTTGGAGTTTGATGTTAAAAGTGGTATGAATGGATTCATGGCAGTGAGTAGGTGAAATCTGGAATTTTTTTGAAGAAAATTGAAGTGGTTTTGGTGGCCTTAGGCGAGAGAAGGTGAGTAGGCGTTTTTGGTGTTCTTAAAGGTTGAAGAGAATGGAGAGAATTTGATTGAAGCTGCCGAAATTCTGTGGGAAGGAAGTGGCCGAATTGTTTGAGGGATTTTGGAAACTGAATTTTTGGTTTGATAGGAAAAGGAAAGGCTGGTTGTTTGAAATCCTAAAAGAACATCTTAGGAGATCAAATTTGGAAACAAAATATGGCAGAAAATCTTTGATCAATGGAGAGGTTTTTGGAAGCTGTAATGGCTGATTGTTGGCTAGGGATTCTACTGGAATGAAAGCTGTTTGAAGCAGCTTAATGGTGGCCGAAAAGAGGGAGTACAATGGTGAAGGAAGGTCTGGTTGTTTAAGGGATGTTTTATGGAAGTTTACTAAATTAGGATTGCTGGAATTTTGGTCTTCAATCAAGGCTTGATTGGAGTAATTGTTGGAGATATTTTAGGGGCAGCCATGACTGGTTTTTCAAGTAGAAGTTTGGGGAAGACAATGGAGTTTAGTTCATGGCTGTTCAAGAGAAGTTTGAACAAAAAGATGAGGGAGTTTCGGTCAGGGTTGAAGCGGGAAACAAAGCTGGAAAAATTCTATATAGGATTTTACAAGTTGGTGGAATTTTCTGGGCAGCTTTTGCTGCCATTTTCCAGCCAGTTTGCAGAGGATTTGAAGGGGATTTTAGAGGTCTTTCAAGGCTGGTTTTCAGCCTTCTTTATGGAGGAAAAATGTGGCTGAGGTGCTAGGAGAAAACTGGAAGAAAACAACTTGGTTTAAGCTCTCCTAAGCTACGAATTTGCCCAGAAAATTTTCTGGTTTTGGACAGCATTTGTGCAGTCTGAATTTGGCCATAAAATTTCATATTCCAAGCTGGTCAAGAGAGTTATTTTCTGGCAGCATTTGGGAGGGAATGATAGCTGAAAATTTCGACACCTTGAATGCATAAGAAGCTGGAAAAAAATTCCAGATTACTTCATGAAGAAAATGAACATAGCTAAAGTAGGGTTTTGAAGGTTCAACCACGGAGTTTAATCTGTTGGGAACCTTCCCCAACTCCTACCCATTTTCGGTCCATAAGATGTCTTACACTTAGACATTTTTGAACCTTTAAAGTCACAGCACTTTACTGAAATTTTCTGAAATGAAATTGGCTTGAACAAATTGACCAACCTAGTGAATTGAGAAGTAGGAAAAACTAAGGATCAAGAAGGGTATGAATTCCATTGAGAATTTTTGTAGGGCATAAGAGTAGGATTAGGACACTCCTATCATGTCTCCCCTAGGACAACACCTCTACCATTCTCTAAAGCGCACAAGGCCAAAAATACAACCTTCCCAAACAAAAATAAAATTTTATCATGCTAAAGCTCCAATGATGGAATTTGAACCCAAGACCTCAAGAATTAATTCTAAAGCTCTAACCACTAAACCACAACAACTCTTGTTCTTATTTTCTCTCCAAAAATATTTTTTCTATTTAATCCTCAAGCTATCTCCCTATTTTCACCTCAAGCAAAAATTACCATTTTGTCCTTCTTACTCAATAAACATAATTAAACCCTCAAGACTATAAAACATAAATCCAAAGCATATAAAATCATATAAAAATATATTTAAACATGTAAATAAATATGATATGCATCCCAACCCCCTTACTCTAAGGTTGGTTTCGACTGGGGTTTCACATTGGAACCATTAATTCATTCAATCCTTCTTCAAATTATCTTCAATTCTAAAATTTTCAGATTTCTAGTAGTTCACAAAAATCACACTTATTCATTAAAATTTTACCTCCTTTAATCAAAAGCTAGTTTAAACCATTTTTTCCAACCAAATAATTCCATTTTTATCTTACTTTGATCATCACCTCCTCAACTGAAAATAAGCCTTCAAGCTGCCATAATTATTCAGTTCTTCCTCACACAAAACATCATTCAAAAGCCTTTAGGCCGCTGGCACATATACAAGCATGTATAAAGTTCATGCCCAAAAGTTTACAAACCCTAGCTTTGATCCGAAATCAATACATGAAAGTATGTTTTTATGTTACAATTCACATCAGCATAATCATCATCTACCTAACAACAACTTTAATTCAAGTAAGGTAGGGTTTTACCTTGTATTTAAGGTTATTTGGTGTGATTTGCTCCAAGAACACCAAGGCTTCACGTAGTACACCAAGAACACATACTAGCTAGCCTTTTTGTTTTCTCTTGTGTGATCTCTTTTCTCTTGGTGTTTCCCTTCTCTTGGCTGCCGAAATTCAGGCTGTTTATCAGCACTTTTCCACTGCCATTCACCCTTCCAATCTTGGCCCTTCATTTCTTGTCTTGGTTTAATTGAATGGTGGATATTTCTAAGTGTGTTCCAATAGGATTTTTACACACCAACCACTTTTCCTCTACAAAATTTTCCTTTATTTCTCCTTGCATGGCCCACGAAATTCTTGGCCAATTTCCAGCCATTCATTCATCTTCTCTTAGTCTAAATATTAGCCAATTATATTGTTTAAGACCTTAATCAAGTGGACCCACAAGTGATATGTTCCAATAACAAAATTACACATCATTCTTCATTTATTTTGCAAAGCTTATTTGAGAAGTCTTCCATGCATGAATCTCTCATGCATTCTCTCATTATTTGACACTTGTCCTCTACACCAATAACAAGAAGCCACACATTTTATTTTCAACTGCATTTTCCTATTTTCTTCATAAATGACCAAAATCGGGTCCGTAACGGAAAAATATTTTATTTCGCCACTCAACTCAAAAAATTCCACTGAATCCATTGATAACACTTAAATTCTTCAATTCCTTCTCTACTTGGTCAAATTTACTGTCAAAGTCATGAGTGCGGTCAAAATGACAAAAATGCCCCCGATACCTCGGGTAGCCCAATTTGCACCAAAACGTGTGTCTCATTGTACTGATCAATTTCTCTTTCTAGAGTACTCCAAAATTCTTATTTTTTTTAATATTAATAGTCTTCCAAAAATTTAAAGTTCGGGTAGAACAAATTCAATAATTACATCTAAGAGTAGCTCAAATAACATTAGTAAATTTATTTACTATATGGGCTTATTGGGTGAATTAATTATTGGAAGAATTATTATAGGAAGTCCAATTAATTATTTATTTAGGTTAGAATAATTAATTCGGTCAATATAGTTTATTTATTTATTAATTAATTATCTTGAGTAATTTTATATTGGACCCAAGTAGATTAATTATTTAATAAAATAGCTAATTTAGTATTGGGCCCAAGTGAATTAATTAATTAATAAGAGAGCTATTTAATTAATCTTGGACTAATGAATAAAAGCACTGGCCCATTAGGTTATTGTGATGACTTAATGATTTTTAGAAATCCTAGGAAGTACTACTATATAAGGAATAAGAGGAAAATGAAATAAAAGAACAGAAAATGAGGTTGGTTGTTTTGTTACAAAAGGAAAAGGAAAGCTACTAATATCAATAGGTCTGGTTTTGTGTATTGAAAAGTTGACCGAATTTTTGGAAGAAACACAACACATGTACAGAGCTTTCAGTTCTTTTCTCTTGAACGAAACTAAGGCCACCATTTTCTTATCGTTTTTCCATCATTTTCCCTTTACCGTTTTAGATATTCCGTTTTTCTTCCAATCCTCTTTACCCTAGTTCTACTTTCACCGAAGAGGTCTATAGAGGTTAGAGAATACTCTGGAAGGTTAAAAGCTAGTAAACGAGGTAAGTGTTTGATGTGAAGGAGTAGACGGTTAGCTGGTATTCCCGCAGAACAAGTAGACATTTCAGTAGAGGAAGCGCTGTCAAACTAGAATCCAACTCTGGTTTTTCAAGTAAAATGCCTTAGAAGTAAGTATTCCTAGATTTCGACTTGGAAAAAAAATTTAAATTGCTATCTTCCGTTACATATTTAAATTTCCCATGGTCTTTCAATACATCAATCCAAAAAGAAGAGAATGAAAAATAACAAAAAATAATACCACTGTTAATGCAACCTAACTATAGAAACTCAAAAGAAAATTCTACCACAATTAAGAAATTTAACTCAACACTTAGGCAATAACCTTCCTCCACTTTAAACATAAACTTGTCATTCACATAACCCTTTCAAAACCTTACAAACTCATGTATTAAACCAAATAATCCTAAGGCCATCAAAATTAAGTTAAACAAACTCATATTCAGTATAAGAAAATTATTCTGCCCCTTAAGCAAAAATATAGACAACATAAATCATACCAATCAAGCTATTTAACCAATTCCAGTATCATGAACTTAAATTTGCACAACTTAACTAGTAGAATAAGGTCACACTCCACTCTTTTTTCTTTAATGACTTAGAGAATTGATAGTCTCAAGTAAATGGATTTGTCTTCACATACCGTATTGGCCCATTTATAGTCATTATCATTTTTTTAGAACTTTTCTTTTCTTTCTTTCTCTTTCTTTGCCTTCTTGCCTTCGAGATAGCTTCAAGCGAGTGCACTGAACAATACTTGCTACTTCTCTCTATATTAACTCATTTTCAACAAAAAGACTTCGGATTTTTCAAAATAAGAGCATTTTTTTTTCTTCAACTCAAGTTTTTTTTTTCCAACTCATATAATAATGATTTTTCTACTCGCTGCTTTTCTATTATTTTCCCTCACATTCCTTATTCACAACTCAAAGTTAAACAAATTATAAATTCACAACATAAGAATTAATCAGCAACTTTTCTCATATTTCATCATATTATCCATGTTCAAACTTGAAGAATAAAACAAACTCAAATACTAAATATAACTAAGGTTAGCTTAAATTCTCAAGAATTAGTAAAATCTAACTTAATACAAAAGTTTACCTTTTTTTAATAAAATCCAAGCATAATGAATGACAAATCTATATCTAAAGTTAAAATGAAAATCATAACTTCACCCTAGACAAATTACTCAATTGTAAGCTCAAAAGGCAATTTAAAAAAATTATTCCAAATTTCATCAAGATATCATTCAAGAAGAGATCAAGATGAAAGCATAGAAAGAATTGAATTAAATCCCTCCACCACACATAAGTTGGACATTGTCCTCAATGGCCTAAATTAGCACGATAGTATATCCAAAGGGACTATTAATTATATAGGCAAAAGAAATCAAGGTATAGATCAAGGTAAAGAAATATTTCCCATACTCAAGAATTGTGAGAACAAAGTTAAATTCATCCCAAGAGCATGTTTCATTTGACAATAATGGAGTTTGCTTACAACAAAAATAGAAACTAGAACAAAAGTAAAAGTAAGCAAACAGCTAAAAGATAAACTACCATTTAAGAAAAGTCATTAAAATTCAAAGTGAACAATAACCAAAAGCAAAAGCTAGAAAAAGTAAAAGATTATGAAGTCAGTCATCCTTAGAATCATTGTCATCCTTATCATTCGCACTATCAGCATCACCTCTTGTAACGTGACTAGTAGAAGCACCGCCCATGTGTCCAGAAAACTGTTGTATCCATGTGGTTAGTCACTACTCCCGAGCATCCTACCTCATATGCATGTCAGCCAGGAGTCATGAAGTTGGAGAAGAACAATCGTCTGAGTCTCCATCTCGAGTCTCAGCTACTCTATCTGGGTGCACATCTCAGCCTCGAACCCAGTGCTATATTGTGATCTCGAACTACTGGTATGAGGTCGAGGCTGTGGTGGCTACTCATCCTCCTCCTTAGCACCAGGGGTATCTCCTCCAACCCAGGGTGTTGGAGCTCAAATGATCTCATCCATCTCTTCTCTCACTCATGATACCTATAGCCGCATTGAACTAGTGTATATTTAGTCATGACATCTTGCTCAGTGGTGGTCACAGTAAGCTCCCTATCACAACTCACTCCAAAGGCCTAAAGTATACACATAATCACCAAAGGAAAAACAAAGGCCTTGGAGGATAGGCGAGAGTAGACTACCTCTCCCATAGACTAGATGATAAGTAGGGTAAGAGGGATAGTCTCACTCTAAAGCATCTTGTGAAGGATACAAAGATTAATCACTCTAGACTCATTGAAACCACTAGCCTTAGGTATGACATTAAAGGAAAATATATAGACTAAGGCATGCAGTTGGGCTTCAAGGTTATTATTGGAATAATAGCCCACCTATCCCATAGGTCCCCTCATATACATCCCCAATATGGTATGGGTGTCAGTCACACTCCAGGTAGACTCAAAAATAATGTTCTGGTTATGATGGTCCACAACTACCCATGGACCATCATTGGGCATACTCAAGATAGCAGCTAGTTTAGCCCTATCAAACTCAATTGGGACCCTCTTAACCATAGTAGAAATGATCTCTAGATTGTTTTTCTTTTTTTCCTACATGTTAGCATAAAAATCTTTAACTCTCACCAGACAATAAGCACCCTGGAGTCTAATAATAGGCTGCCATCCTAATCTCCTAAACATGGTAGATAACTGAAGTGTCAAGGGATGGTTTGAATGTATTTTCTACTATGATTTTGTTGTTCACATGGGTTTTATACCAAATTTGGCATGTAGGCTCAAAAGAACTAGGTCTGTTATGCAGGAAAAGGCTCAAAAGAGGAAGTAGAAGAAGATGAAGCCCTAGACCTCTTAGCACATGGAATCATACCTCTTGGTCTAGACATGATAGAATCTCAAGAGAAAAGATAGGACAAAAGAGAAAAAGTTACCACAACTCATATAGTCATAACTCTAAACCAAACTCACCAATCAACAACCACAACTCTCGACTCAACCTCCACTCTTCTCAAACCAACACTAGTATAACACAATCTCTTAGTGTTATGTCCTAGAGGCAATCACATGTATTTTGCATATTGAACATTTAGTTAATAATACAAGACATTCTTTATCTTTTAGTTTATTTTATTTATACTTTCGTGTGAATATAACTATTACATAAAGTCCCAAGTGCAGTATTGTGTTAAGAAAATTATGATAGAGATCATCATGTGAGGTTCCTACTACATTGAATAATATTTTTACTTAAATTATCCCTAGTTATAGTATTAATAAGATAAGACATTATTAATGTGTTAATGCTATTATGTGTTATACTTTCTAATTTGATCAGGCAATGTTTCTTATATCCATGAGTATTGTGATACTCAAAGTCAAATCGTGGATGCTTGTTACTAGAACAGGTATATTGGATGACCTAACTATGAGATAATCACATGGATAACTATTTAGTATCAGTAATAGAATCTCATCATAGCACATGTGCAAGTATCCTTAGACTTGATGTCTCTAAGGTATTTTGTTTGCTAAGCGTTATTCTTTGATTCCATTCTCTAGAGTTCTGACAAGACTTTCTATGGGTTGAATATTGAGTACAATGTGAAGTAAATGAAAGTAGTTGAGATGATCAATAAAGGATTCACCACTCCTAATAGTAGGAGCGAATATCTCATAGCCACTTGTAGAAATTTCTACACGAGAAGTCCTTGGCCAAGATGATTGTGAATTGAAAATAGTTCCAATTGATATACATGTTGAGTAGTAGATTTCGGGAACAAGTACTGAAATATTCAGGCAAAAATTAATTAATATTCTGGAAGAAATTGGCACTAATTTCATATTCCAAACTGAATGAGATATTATATGATAAAAGGAGTTAATTGCACTAATGTTTGCCATTAAAAGGTTCATGTCAAGCCACTTCACTTTCTGGACTTTTAGATGGTTATGATGTGTTGCTACATACCGCGTATGATCTACTGAATATTGATTTATTAATTAGAAAATTAATAAATCAATCTTAATTAAAATTAATAGATTAATTCTAATTATTAAGGATTAGTAATCCTAAAAATGTTTGGATTGATTTATATTTCACTATTGTTAGCCCTAAAGGCGTTATCTTATGTTTTGACTTATGACAAATATTGATGAGGACTAACTAATGTGATCTATATGTAATAGGACATGTTTGACCTTAATTCTTCTAAGGCGTGCAAATAAGATTGCTAAGAAACTCTTGAGCAATGGAATCCAAGAATGGGTGATCAAGTAGAAGATCAAGCTTAAGAGATTGCATACCAAGAAGTCATTGTGGAAGAACTTTATATTAGGAATCGTTATGAAGGTATTTCTTGTAAATTCTTATATCTCTCTACCTTATGATTCAATTTATTTCTACCTTGAAGCAGACAAATAAAAAGATTTAAAAGTTTTATATCTCAAAATTTTGGATTGAGTAGTTTGGATGATTCTGCATTCAAAAGATTCGTCCAAAATCCTATGAACAGTGTCAAATCATTTCTGCCTGAAAAAGTGCCATTTTGGACTTACTTTTTGGATGCATCATCGTCCAAAACAGAGTCTAAAACGCAGGTAAATCTAACAGTAAAAAAATAGCCATTTTCTAGCCATTGGTACTTCACTTTATGTCTCTATATAAGGCTTCTAAACTTGATTCGACTATAGATTTTTGCTCTATCCTTCTAAGAAACACTCTTGTTCCATAGAAAATAAAAATCTCTTTTATCGAAGTGCTTCAAAGTGAAATCAAATTGTGTCTTATAGGTAAAAGTTTTTACGCTTGTTCTTGGTGCACATTTGCTCAAATGAAGTGAGCCTTTACTATTCTATTAATTTTCAATCTCTTTTGCATACTAAAGTTCTGGTGTAAAACCCATCTAGGGTAAGCCTTGATTTGTTAGTTGATTGAGAGGTTTTGAAAAATCAAGTGTGTGATCCTCTCTTGTATTTGGTACAGATTGATTCCACTATGTTAGGTAAATGAAATCTGGTTGAAAATCCTTAAGTGTGAGCTTAAGGTAGTGGATGTAGATCTTGGTAGATCGAACCACTATACATTTTATGTCTCATTTCTTTGCATATAGCATTAATTGCATTGTGCTTCTTATCTCAGATTGAATTTGGATATTTCTCAAAGTTTTCTTGGACAGTTTTCTTTGTTGCCATGTAGTTGGTCTAAGAAAGATGAAGAACATTATTATTCTGTAAAATAGATTTCTTAAAAATTTTAGTTTGCTAAAAACCTTATTGACCCCTCTTTAAGGTTTTTCATTTGGTATCAGAGCTTCGTCTACATATTCTCAGTCTAACAACCTTGTAGGTAAGATCCTCATGGCAAGCTCATCCTCTCTTCTGTATGTTGAAGGTTCATCAATAAATCGACCTCCTTTGTTCAATGGAAACAACTACACATTCTGGAAAAACATAATGAAAATCTATGTGTGTTCAATTAACTTTGAGTTGTGAAATTTAATGATGGCATAAAAATGCCTAAACAAAATGACGAATTTGATTTTGAAGACAATGTTAAGATGACATTGAATTTTTAGGCAATGAATATCTTGTGTTGTGCACTAGATGTCACTGAATACAATTAAGTTAGTGGTTGTGATTCAACCCATAACATGTGAAAATTACTTGAGGTCACCCATTAGGGGACAAACCAAGTTAAGGAATCTAAATTAGGGCTTTTAATTCATGATTATGAATTATTTACAATGAAGCCGAATGAAAACATTACTGATATGTTCACTAGATTCATAAATATCACAAATGGTCTCAAAGCCTATGGGAAGGTTGATTCCCTTGAGGAACAAAATCGAAAAATTTTGAATGCATTACCTAACAGCTGGTAGCCTAAAGCTCTTGCCATGGAAGAATCCAATGATTTAAAATCCTTACCAACCGAAGAGCTGATTGGCTCCCTTCTAACACATGAAATGAAACTCAAGAAGTTTCAGAAATTCGATGATCATGATAAAGGTAAAAAGGGAATAGCACTGAGAGCTGAAAAAGAGGATGAAGAAACTAGTCAATCTGACAGTAGTGATGAAACTGAAGCAGATAATGAAGATCTGGTAATGATAGTAAAGAAATTCAGAAGGATGTTCAACAAAGGGAACTGCAAAAGAGGAAAGAAGTTCACAAAAAGGAAAGGACAATTCTCAGCGTTCAAGCTTCAATGTTATGAATGCAAAAGCACTGAACACTTCATTGCTGACTGTCCAGTTGCAAAAGAAAAGGAAGGCAGAATGCTTAAAAAGAAGAAGAAAGAGCTGAAGGCAAAGAAATGCAAAGGATTGATAGGAAATTGAGACCAAAATTGGTTTGAGTCTGAAGAGGAAGATTCTGAAAACGTAACTACCAACATATGCTTCATGGCCATGGAAAACGAGGTAAATTCTACCACTATTGATTTCATGTCTAATTCACATATATCTAAACATGAAAAGTATGATGATCTAAATGAATTATTATTTGATATGTTCCATGAACTAAAAAATCTGTCTAGAAAAAATAAAGAAATGAAATTGAAGATTGATTGTTTGTTAAATGAGAATGAAAAGTTGTTGACTGAGAACAAAATGTCTCTTGAGTCACACATATGTGCTATTATGGAAAACGATGTGGTCATGACTGCCTTACAGTATATATCTCTAGAAAATGGAAGTTTGTATGATAGAATTCATTTTCTTGAAAGTATGGTTAGCACTTTTGATGACATGAAAAATAGAGTCAATGACCTTGACACATGTATTGAAAAATTTACAAATAGTAAAAACAACCTTGAAAAATTACTTGGGACTCAACACCAAGTTGTAAATTGAAATGGCTTAGGACATAGATATGAGAATAAGGACAAAATTCACAAGTCTCGATTTGTTAAAATTACCTCATGTTACACGACACACAAAGCATACACATATTGTGAAAAATTGGGACACATAGCATCGAGGTGTCTTATTAAGAAGAAAGTGGAATCCGGTGGAATAACTTTTTGGAAAATTAAAGGAAACACTACTAACCCCCATGGACTCAAGAAAATGTGGGTGCCAAAAATCACTATTTTTTCTCATATATAGGCATATTCTTTGGAGAAAATGAGCTTCACCAAGTGGTTCTTGGACAGCAGTTGTTCAAGACATATGACTGAAAATGCAGCCTTGTTAGAAGATGTGCAAATCACAAATGAAGGATTTGTTACCTTTGGAGATAAGAAGAAAGGAAAAATTCTTGGCGTAAGTAACATTGGTAAAGGTTCCTCAACTATTATAAAACAAGTATTACTAATTGATGTCCTGAAATATAATTTTCTTAGCATTAGCCAACTATGTGACAATAGCTGCAAAGTCATTTTTGAAAAGGATTCTTACTCTATCATGAATAGCTCAAATTTTGAAACAATCTTTGTTGCCAACTGTGTTGGAAATGTGTATGTATTCTATTTAAATAACCTTATAACTCATGGTACTAGATGCCTCTCCATACATGACAATGATGGTTACCTTTGGCATAGAAGATTAGGTCATGTATCTTTTGATTTGCTAAACAAATTGTCTTAAAAAAAAGATTGTTAGGGAACCGCCCAAAATGAAGTTTGATAAAAGCAAAATTTGTGAATCATGCCAATTTGAAAAACAAATCAAAACTTCCTTTAAACCCAAGAAAATGATTTTAACCTCAAAACCTCTTGAATTAATTCATATAGATTTGCTTTGACCAATAAGGATTGTTAGATTTAGCGGTAAAAAGTATGCATATATGCTAGTTGATGATTTCTCCAGATTTACTTAGACTTTATTTCTTTGACAAAAGGATGATGCCTCTTTTGAATTTTCAAAACTGATCAAACGCGTCCAAAACTCTATTAAATGCAAACTGATTTCTATTAGAAGTGATAATAGTAGATAATTTTGCAAGAATGAATTTACACACATTTGTGATGAAAATGAATATTTCACAATTTTTCAGTAGTCAAAACACCTCAACAAAATGGTGTTGTTGAGAGGAAAAATCGAACTTTGCAAGAAATGGCAAGATCCATGATCTGTGAAAACACCCTTCCAAAATACTTTTGGGTTGAAGCTGTTAATATAGCTTGCTTTATTATAAACCGAGTAATGTTGAGACCGTTTTTTAGAAAAACACCATTTGAACTTATGTTTGACAAAACTCCATCAATCTCCTATTTTAAAGTGTTCAGCTGTAAATATTTTGTCCTTTATACCCGAGATAATCTTGAGAAATTTGATAGCAAATCCGATGAGGCTATATTTCTTGGATACTCTTCCATTAAAAAGGAATATAGAGTGTACAATAGAAGAACTCTGTGTGTGGAAGAATCCACGCGTGTCTTTTTTGATGAATCTAACATTTATGTTCCATTGAAAGATGATGATGATGTAGGAGGTTCAAAGGAAGTAAGAAAAGACTAACTCAAAGCTCCACCGCTACATACTCATGCAAAAGAAAAAGAAATTGAAGAACAACAAGTTGAACAAGGAAGGTAACAAACTGAAGAGTCCACAGATCAACAATTACCAAAGGATTGGAAATACAAAACTGGTCATCCCAAGGAACAAACCATTGGTGATCCAAGTTATGGAGTTAAAACTAGACCGTATTTTATAGATAACTTTGCTCTTCTCTCAAGTATAGAACCTAACTGTATTTATGTAGCATTGCATGATGAATTTTGGATAATTGTTAGGCAAGAAGTACTAAACCAATTTGAAAGAAATCAAGTTTGGAAACTTGTTCATAGACCACTTGATTATCTGGTTATTGGTACCAAGTGGGTATTTAGAAATAAACTTGATGAAAACGAAGCTATCATTAGAAATAAAGTTAGACTGGTCGCCCAAGGATTCAATCAAGAAGAGGGCATTGATTATGATAAGACATTTGCTCCCGTTGCTAGACTAGAGTCTATAAGAATGCTTTTTTCTTTTGTTTCCTTCAAAAATTTCATGCTCTATCAAATGGATGTTAAGAGTGCATTCCTAAATGGTTTTATTGAGGGGGAGGTGTATGTAGAACAATCTCCTAGTTTTATTCATGAGCACTTTCCAAATCATGTTTTCAAATTTTCTAAGGCTTTTTATCGGTTAAAACAAGCTCCACAAGCTTGGTATGAAAGAATTAGTGGATTCTTGCTTTCAAAAAGTTTTTCAAGAGGCTTAATCGATACCACTTACTGATAAATCTGGTGATCTACTTATTGCTCAAATTTATGTTGATGACATCATTTTTTGTGCTACTAATGATTCTTTGTGCAATATGTTTGCAAAACCAATGCAATAAGAATTCGAAATGAGTAGGATGGGAGAACTAAAATTCTTCCTTGGACTGCAAATTAAGCAAACCAATGATAGAATCTTCATAAATCAAGCTAAGTATGCCAATGAGCTGCTCTAAAGGTTTGGTATGAATGAAGCCAAAGAAATCTATACGCCTATGAGTACTTCTATAAAACTTGACAAAGATGAAAAAGGTAAGAAGGTAGATAAACATAAGTATAGAGGTATGATTAAAAGCTTACTCTATCTCACCGCTAGTAGGCCTGATATTATGTTTCAGTTTATCTTTGTGCCCGATTTCAATCATGTCCAAAGGAATCGCACCTATGTGCAGTAAAACGCATCATTCAATATCTAATTGACACACATGATTATGGCTTATGGTATCCTCATACTAACACATTTAATCGTATAGGATACACTGATGCAGATTATGTGGGTTGCAAGTGGAAAGAAAGAGCACAAGTGGCCATTGTCAATTTCTTGGACGCTCTCCAGTGTCATGGCATAGCAAGAAGCAAGTATGTGTATCTTTATCCACAACCGAGGCTGAATATATTGCAGCCAGCAGTTGCTACGCACAAATCTTGTGGATGAAAAATATATTGCCTGATTTTAGTATTAACTTTAATTGCGTACCAATATTATGTGACAATACTAGTGCTATCAATCTAACTAAGAATCCTGTTCAACATTTTAGGACCAAGCATATAGAAGTTAAACATCATTTTATCCGTAATCATGTGCTTAAAGGCGATGTGTGTGTTGAATATATTTCAACTGATGAACAACTTGCCGACATCTTTACAAAACCTCTGGCCAAAGAAAAATTCAACAATTTGAGAAGAGGTTTGGGAATTACAAAAATCACATGACTGACTTATTTGCACAAGTTTTCTTATCTTACAGAATCACTGAAGACAAAGATTTTGGACGCAGTGTTTAGGTCCAAAACCCACTTGCAAAACTCATCCGTGAAGAAGTTCCATTTGGATGTATATTTCAGATCAGGCCTAAATCCAAAATGGAATCATCTTTGATGCTTTGTATTTTCTTTTAAAATAACTGCTTCCATATTTTCATGTTTGAATTTCAAAATGCTTGCACTTGTCTCAAGACGGCTTTTTGAAATCTCTAAGTAAAATGGCATTTTCAATGTGCTTAATTGCACTTCTATCGCAGCTTTCTAGGTATTAGGAAAGGACTTTCATTCCTTCTCTCTTCCAAACTCTGGAATAAAAAATTCCTCACTCCATTGTCCTTAGAATTATCTGAGTTCTTTCTCTTTGAACATCCGAGTGTCAAAGCCCTCATCTTCTCAACAAAATAGCAAAAATGAAATCAGCCACACCAAAACCAAAGAAGGTGCAAAAAACTTCTCCAATAATGAAGAAGAAATCTTTAGCAATGAATAAAGGAAAAGAAATTGCACAAGATTTCTTGGCCTTCCATTATGATTCCTCAAAATCATCACCGAAACGAAAGAGTTCTGAGACTCAGGTACTTCGATTTATAGATTCAAAAAGTGAGTCTGATTACAATGATTGGATCTCAAGAAATAGAACTGTGATTATTGGGTATCAAGTAAATCCACCATCTTTCTTGAATTTCTCCAATGTGTTGAATCTGTTTGAGTCTGTTAGTTGGGGTAGTTTACTGTCCGTCGATGAAAAATTATTTACCCCGCACATTTGGAAATTCTACGCTAACTTGAGGAAAAGATGACTTGAGGAAACCGGGAGAGGGTTTATGATCAGATGGTATACTCGAGTTGGGGGGAAGAATATTAAATTCGACCACCTTTTGCGAACAAAGTGTGTGAAGTGAGAGATGGAGGGATTCGGTATTTTGAAGTGAATAAATTTTTGGAGGGAACTGACTTGTTTGATTTAAAGAAATTTGAAGAAATATTTGCTAGTGGAAGGAGTTTCGAGAATTTCAGTAACAGAAACACCAAATGGATAAATGGAGAACGTAGAATCTTACACCATATGGTCTCAACCGTGGTGGTGCTAAGTTTTGGTCATAAAACCTCCATTAACATAATGCGGATGGTGATTATGTTAGCCTTGGCTGAAGAAAGGTAAATAAGTTTTGGGTTGCCAAGTTGATGTTGCAAACAAAAAATACCTCTAGCAAGGCACTGCCGTATGGAAATTTGTTAACAAAAGTCTTCAAATATTTTGATGTTAATTTAAATTTAGTCCCTTGTCTGCCATAAAAAATGAATATATATAACTTTGAGTCCTTTGAGCACATGGGATATGTGAGGATGGGAAATAAATAGAAGTTGCTCCGTAACACAGATGGTGAGGAAAGGGAAAGATGAAAGTAAATACTGCAGGTTAGAATGCACCTTCTATTAGAGCCAAAAGAAAAAGTGAGGTAGAACCTCAAGAAGCATCCTCTGCCAAAGGGAAAGAACAAGCTCAGGCCAAAGGATTATCCAAAAGTATATTGGATGCCATCAATTCTCTGGCTGTTAAATTGGATGGCCTCGGTTCTTAACTTCAAGCTCTTGGAAATAGACTAATTGTGATGGAGAAGAAGGCAAAAATGGATGAACTGGTATCTGCTCTGACAGCACCTGCTCCAGCGAAGAAAATAGCCACAGAAATAGTCCTCGAGAAAGAAACTGGACAAGAACAGCCTACTGAGGAAGTGATAGTTATTGCACATGACAAAGAAAAATCCCCACCTCAGAAAGCTATAGCAACCCCTGCCTCCTCTGAACCTCGTGTCTTATCTAGGAAGAGACAAAAACATGTTGTGGTTAAGAGGAAATGAAGTAGGATTGTTGGTCAACACTCCCAAAATGGTGGCAGGTCAAAGATTGAAACAGTTCATATCTCCTGAGTGACCAGATTAGCAGAATGCGCTCTAGCTGACCTCTACCCCGATTGACCTCAATTCTCACTGCTATATTGAACAAATCTTAATTTCTTTTTGCATCTGAACAATTTATTTCCTGTCTTTTAATAAGTCTGTCTGCTCACCTTATGAATGCCTCATATATATATATATATATATATATATATATATATATATATATATATCCTTTTTGCCTACTTCATTTCGTTATTCCTCTTTTTGATTGATGATAAAGGGGGAGAAAATTGACTGCTCTATCGTTGGATTGTGATTGTCATGTGATTGGAATGATTGTGTTTATACCTGCCTATTGTGATTGGGCAATATTGGGATAAGTTTTTGCTTATGATTGTGAGTGTGCTGGCTCCGCTGACTGTGCTATGATTATTCTACTGATAAGGAATGAATGAAAAATTCATTTGATCATCTATGTGGTAGTGTGCTATGCTCTCCGTGGCTAATTGTTAATAATGCACTAATGAATAACTACTTAACAGTCAGCTTGACAGTCATTGAGTAATAAACTAACATGAGGGAAACTTTGTACTCTGAATTGATGTTCTGCAATAAAATTGACATTTTACACTAACATGTTGCCTCTGAATATAGCTAAGGTCTTGTAATTCTCTCTATGAAATTCATGACAAGATTTGGATAAATTGCTTGATATGAAAATTTATAATCTGTTATCTCAGTTTGCTGATGTCCAAAAAGGACACCAGTTTGGTATCCTGAATATCATCCAAAAGTACTCTTTTTAGGAACAATAGTATTTTTTAGACTAAAGTTATTAGTAAATTTGTTTTAAGTTATTGACATGATTCTGTGACATATTCATTGATAAAAATCTCAGACAGTTGGATAGCCTCCTTAATGATCAAAACTCATTGAAAAACCAGGACAGATAAAAATTCTAAAAATCTATTATCTCCTGCATTATGACAGGGGGAGTTTTGGACTCATATTTTCTTGATCCAAAAGTCCTGTCCAAAATTGTGTTCTATTAAAACTACATGTTATTTTTGGACACATTGTGAAATCCCACCTAAAGCCAACCCTAGAGTATGGGGGATGGGATGTATATCATGTCACCATGCATAAACTATATCTTTTGAATGATTTTGTGTGCTTTAGAATTGTAGTTTTTAGGTTATATGATTAATTTGTGCTTGTTGAGTTGAAAGGTTAAAAAGGTAATTTTGCTTAAGGTCAAGATAGGGAGATGTCTTGAGGTTGGGAAAAGAAGAATATTTAGTTGAGAAAATAAGAATAAGAGTTAGTATGGTTAAGTGGTTAGAGCTTTGTGATTTAATCTCTAAGGTCTTGAGCTCAAATCCCTTTAACTATACATTATTTTAAATTAACCTAACTATATTTTGAAATTTCTATTCTTGCATTCCTAGGATCAAGGGATGTTATCTAGGATAAGACACAATGGTAATAACTTTAGCTATGTGATATTTTCTTAAAGGAAATTTAAGAGAATTTTTATCTTCCACTATTTTAGCAAACAATGTCCAAGAATATTTGAATTTGAAATAATTATTTTTCCTTTCATTAATTTTCTTATTTATATTAGAAAATTTTATGGATTTAGAGTTTAATTAAATTTCATCTCTTAGACCTCCCTATGATAAAAAATTGAAGGGGAATAGGTTGGTTGATTTCTTTCAAGATTAAACTACCATGATTTAATTCGAAAGAACCATATTTTACTATTCTTTTTTTGGTACAAAAATCTGGAAATATTTTCCAGCATTTCTTCTTGTTTAAAAATCAAAATTTGCAGCAAGTAGTCTTTCTTTTCTTGCCATTAAAACAGCTTTTTGAGAGGACTTAATGCTGGATTTTCGCAGCTATTGTGGCTTTCAATAAATCTGGAAATTTCCAGCAAACAACAAGTGTTCTTGGCCATAGCAATGTTCATCCAAGATCTTCTTCTTCTCTTCCTTCTTCTTTCGTTTTCTTTTTCTTCTTCTTCTTCTTCTTCTTCTTCTTCTTCTTCAAGATTGATGGCTATAAAATCACCATAAGAAGTCCTTGAAACACTCCCAGTTTGTAGCTTCAAGTCTTTTCAAATCTTTAAAAAAAAAAACTAAGCTAACAAACTATCCTAGAATTTTTGAACACTTGAAGCATTAAACAAGAATTTTTTTTTTTCAGATTTCTTAGCTAAGATAAAAATCAGTTTCTCTCTTATTCCTTCACCATTTTCGTCCAACATGAGTTCCATAGCTAAACTCACTTGTCTTCATCAACCTTGGCCATTAGAACACCATTGGAGCACCTCAAAACACTCCTAAATTCACTCCATTCAAATTGATTTAAACTTGAAATTTAAAATCAGATTTTGCTCCCTAAAATCCTCACCTACCTAAGCTAGTTAACCAGAATTTTATTTCCTCTTGCATAGTTAATTTCGGCTAGCTTAAGGTCTTGTTTCACTCTTCATTTCATTTGATAACTCAACCAAGATTGGTGAATCTCCATTGAAGGAATAGAGACCTTCAAAGAAGAAACCACCATGAACAAATCTTTCACCTCAAACTACTCCACATTTGAATTTTGAACTAGCTCTAGCTTTGTTTTCCCTAGCATAAACGAAACTCTCCCCTCTCTAGCAAGCCATTCGGCCACCCCAAACCAAGAACACTCTCACTTTTCTCTCAAACTCTCTCTTGGGTTCTCAAGAACACCAAGAACACACACTACACATCTTCAAGCCTAAACCACTCCTAAACAACTCCAATCACTCCCAAACTTTCTAGATCATCAATACTCAACCTATATTCTTCATTGCTACACTTTATAACACCAAAACACACAAAGTTGAACTTTTAAACAGATCAAACCATCTTTTTTTTGTTGAAGGTTCGAAGAACACTAAAAAGGTAAAATAAAAACAATGTTCTTCTTCTTCTTCTTTTATTCAACTTCTATTTTCCTCTTCTATTCTCATTCATTCCTCTCTCACTCTCTCCCTCTCTCTTGACCGAAACATTGATGATCAACCATGGACTCTTTTCGGATCACTAAAGGCCATCAAACACTCAAGGATCTTCACTAAGCAAGGAGAATCCTTCATCAAATGAGCATCAATCAAGTATTTCCTTCTCAATCTTCTCTTAAATTCTCAAAATCTAGACTCTTAAATGTGGATAGGTTGATTGAATAAAATAGGGGTTGAGAGGTTATGTATGTGGGTGAAGGAAATGGATTTAAGACATGAGATTTGGAGCGAAAGTTGTGCCTTATGGATTTTGTTTTAGAATCACTATATGTTCATTGTGATTAAGAGCTTTATGAATGTTTTGATGCATGTTACACATCATGGCACCATTGTTTATTAGGCCTTCATGATATTATTTTTCAATGAAACTATAGATAATATTATGCCTAGTAGAATATCATCCATGTTGTAGTATATGTTAATTCAAGTCTATGTTCTTGGATAGATTAATATATTATTTATTGTATCCTTGTACGTATGAATGTGTTCATGGATCTTCTCTAGCAACAATATATATATATATATATATATATATATATATATATATATATATATTGTAAGAACTATTTTTATTATTTTTAGAATTATGCTTATTGTCACTATTATTATTAATTTAATTAATAATATTATTTAATTTAATCTACAAAATTTGAAAAACATTACGTAGGTTCGAAATAGAAGGTTATTTAAAATATTATTATTTTATTAGTTAAATAAAAAATATTTTTATTCCATTTAAATAATAAATTATTGGAATTAATCAATATCAAATGACTTTTTAAATCATATTATTATTATTATTATTATTATTATTATTATTATTATTATTATTATTATTATTATTATTATTATTATTATTATTATTATTATTATTATTATTATTATTATTATTATTACAACAAGTTAGCCTTACTAAAACTTTTATCTACACTCATAAATATTATTTATTTATTATTAATTTTATTTGTTAATTAATTATTAATTAAAGTTAAGTATAATTTATTATTTATATTAGTACTCTTTAAATATTATTTATTATCAATATTATTTAGGATTTATTATTACTATTTATTTATTACAAATTTTATTTATTATCAATATTACTCATTATTTGTTATTTGGTAATAAATGTCAAAAATATGATTTATAATTTATTTATTTATTTATAACACCTAATTATTTTAATTCATCAAGCTAATTTAATTTTATAAAATACTTTATCAACTAGTATTAAAGCCTAAGGCATGGCTGTCATGGTTAGAGATTATTGTGGCTACTTGACCCAAGAATTATTTATTTAAGGTAAGTATTGTCTGGATGTTTGTCTTATACCATGAATTTAACCCAGGCGGAGTTAGGTTGCCTTGAACTATCTTGGAAGGCTATTGTATCAAAGAAAAGCAAGAGATTAGGTAAGTCCTTGCGTAAATATGTTTGTGAACAAATGCTTTTCTGCAAGTCAAATGCACTGATTGTTATGGAAGATGTATCTTGAGATGCATTTAGGGACAATATATTCCTTCTTCTAAAATAAAATAATTTTTGTTAAGCAAACAATTTTCTGAGCAAAGCAATAAATTTTCCTTAAACAATTTTTTACCTAAAGTTGTTTGAAAATCATAATTACTACTGCAAAGAAAACTCTTCATTGATTTTACATTTTCCAAGTGGAAAAAGCATAACTTTGAGTACTAAATAAGGGTAGACTACTAGGATTAGTCTTTGAAGGGTTAGCTAAGTCTCTCAGTAGGAGGCCACCTCTGAGGGGTGAACCCTGCCTAGACAAGATGATAGTTCTTATTGGTCAGGTCGGTTCGAGCTAGCAGTACAGTTCATGTTGACTGTTTATTTTCGGAGTGGACACCCTGTATGTTTGGGTGTAGAGATGGAGGAGTATCTCACCCGGTGGGCTGTACACCCACTTTTTATCAAGATGCATAAAGTGTGGCATCCTGATCATTCTCTTGTCATGATGCACAAAGTGTGGCATCCTGACCGTTCTCTTCACATGGTGCACAAAGTGTGGTGCCATGTCCATTCATAATGTATGACTTCATAGTCAACTTTATTAGAGTGGTTATTTCTTTTCAAGTTGAGCATTTTTACTTTACAACTACTGATAAAACACCACTCTATGTTCAAAGATAAATTTATGGACTTGCCGACCTTTTATTATGACTTGTTCAAAACTTGCATACATGACTTGTTTTTCCTGAAATACCATGAGCACACATAGGACTTACTAAAAATATTTCTCACACCTTTTATGTCATATCTTTAGGTCAATCTTGCTTGGGAGGTCGATTTTCTTATGCTGCCATGAACTTAAAAGATTTATCCTGATGTATTTATGTGTTAGAGATTTTAGTTACCATCTATTTATTTCAAGACTTGTAAAAGTATTATTTTGGGATTTTAATAAGTTTGTTATTAAGTTATTTCCTTCTTTATTTTCTCTTTTCTAGTTATAAAGATCTCTTGTCCTAAGGACGGGGTGACATCCTCGCCCCTTTTGGGGTATGTAGGTAGCGGGGTGTTACACACACTTTTTGGTCATCCAAAATTCAAAATCCAAAAATGTTCCATACTCCCCTTTACCAAGTTTTAGATGTACTTTTTGGACGTACAAAGTTGACTCTAGTTTTTTCACATAATTTACAAATATTCATATATTTACATATTAAGGGGGAGCATCTCATCTCATGACTTATTTGCTATAACTCTCTTTTATACATGGTTATAAAATTATTGTAACAGTTATTCCTTTAAGGAATAATCATGTGATGGAAGGAAGGAGGATATAGGGTAGGTTGGGCCATAGGCTCATTGAGTCATGTTTGTGAGTATATGCTTTAATTTTCTATCTTAATCTCATAATCACTTTTTGAGTCCTATAATAAGAGAATGCATTTCTGTAAAGAATATTCTTTTTTCTCTCGGTCTAACATATTCGTACTGTACATATCATTATTTCTATATCACATTCCCATTAAGGTTGTCATCACTCAAAAAGGGGGAGATTGTTAGCCTTAAGAGCATTCTCCTATGTTTTGACTTATGACAAACATTGATGAGAACTAACTTGTATGATCTATATGTGATAGGACATGTTTGACCTTAGTTCTTCTAAGCCGTGCAAATAAGATTGCTAAGCAACTGTTGAACAATGGATTCTAAGAATGGGTGATCAACTAGAAGACCAAGCTTAAGAGATTGCATACCAAGAAGTCCTTGTGGAAGAACTTTAAACTAGTAATTTTATAAAGATATTTCTTATAAATTCCTATGTCTCTCTACCTTATAATTCAATTTATTTCTATCTTGAAGCACAAGAACAAAAAGATTTCAAAGTTTTGTATCTCAAAATTTTGGATTTAGTAGTTTGGATGATTCTGTATCCAAAAGATTCGTCCAAAATCCTATGAACTGTGTCAAATCGTTTCTGCTTGAAAAAGTGCCATTTTGGACTTATCTTTTGGATGTATGATCATCTAAAACATAAGTCCAAAACGCGGGTAAATCTGACAGTTAAAAAATAGCCATTTTATAGCCATTGGTACTTCACTTTATGTCTCTATATAAGGCTTCTAAACTCAATTTGACTATAAATTTTTGCTCTATCCTTCTAAGAAATACTCTTGCTCCAAAGAAAATAAAAATCATCTTTATCAAAGTGCTTCAAAGTGAAATCAAATTGTGTGTCATAGGTAAAAGTGTTTGTGCTTGTTCTTGGTGCACATCTACTTAAAAGAAGTGAACCTTTACTGTTGCATTAATTTTCAATCTCTTTTGTATGCCAAGGTTGTGGTGTAAAACCCATTTGGGGTGGGCCTTGATTTGTTGGTTGATTGAGAGGTTTTGGAAAACTAAGTGTGGTGATCCATTCTTGTATTTGGTACAGATTGATTCTATTAAGTTGGGTAAATAAAATCTGGTTGAAAATCCTTGGGTAAATAAAATCTGGTTGAAAATCCTTAAGTGTGAGCTTAAGGTAGTGGATGTAGATCTCGGTAGATCGAACCACTATACATTTTGTGTCTCATTTCTCTGCATATAGCATTAATTGCATTGTGCTTGTTATCTCAGACTGAATCTGGATATTTCTCAAAGTTTCCTTGGACAGCTTTCTATGTTGCTGTGTAGTTGGTCCAAGAAACTTGAAGAATATTTATAGTCTGTAAAATGGATTTCTTAAAAATTTTAGTTTGCCAAAAACCTTATTCACCCCCCTCTACGGATTTTCAACTATTAATAGACTGGGAAACCTAATAAGTCACACACAATAAAATCTTGAACGCTCAATATATATTATTTGATAATATTATGGGATTAATCGTGAGAATGGAATAACTTTGTAGGTGAATTATAAGTATGTTATAATTTAAGGAACTAATTACAATGATATAAACATTAGGGACTTAATCGAAGTTAATAAAACTTAGAGAACTTAATTGTAATTATTAAAAGTACTAATATCGATAAGGAAAGGGAAATCATTCCTTTTTACGTGTAGAAAACCTGGAAACTAAAAGTCATGTTTTCCTATGAAATTCCTCTCCTCCTTCACAAAAACAACCCTAGCCACCATTATGCCCTTTAGCAGAGGGTTAGTTTTGCTTAAGCGATCAGACTTGTGTGGATTTATGTTAAAAGAATCTCTATCCTTGAGATTCAGTGACTTGAATGGAACGACGAATATTGTTATTGAGTGGTTTCGTTTGGTTCTTGTTGTTGTGCTAGACTTTGATCCAATACAAAGGAGACTGTTCGAGTTGCTAGATCGCGCCACAAGTCGTAAGAAGAAATTTTTAATTCTTAGTGGTGGAGCCGAAAGTATTCTCTTTCCTTTTTTTAAATCCATTTTAGAGCATACACGTGATCCTCTCCGTCTGGAATTCCTATTTTTCTTCCGTTGCGTAAATCTGATTTGCATGGGGAATTCCTACAGTGGTACCAGAGCCCCTTGTATGAATTTTAATGGGTTTGAGTTGTTGTGAAATCATTTCACGTATATGACTGTGTTTTAGTTTATGTTATATATAGGTTTCTGTGCTTGGTCCCATATGAAATCGTTTGATATTTTATCTCTATTTTTTGTCTGTAAAACATTTTCAACATTGTTCCTAGTCTCTAAAAAATTGTTTTCAGGACTGTTTCTTTATTCTCAAAATTGTTTCAAGTATATTTGGGTCTATGTTGCATTCTGAAATCATTCTTATGAATGTATTGGGTTTCTATAAAGTAGTCATTGTGATATATATATATATATATATATATGTATGTATATATATATATATATATATATATAATTATTTCTTGTTCCATCTGTTCTGTTTTGTTTTCACTGAACAGAATGCCCGTTTGAATGAGTTCTGAGAACTAAACAAAAATAGAAAATTTTTAGAGAATTGTTCTCTGAAATCACCACAGAAGGTTGAAGAAGAAATCTCCAGAAATTGTTTATGGTAGAAAGAAAAAAAAAAGTTTTGGTGCGAAGCAGATTAGGAACATTTTTTCACCTAAGCCACAGCTAGCTTCTTGAAAGCTGCGGCCAGCTTAGGTGATTAAAAGCCATGGCGACTGGCTTAGTAGAAGCCGGCCGCAGCTCTATCATAAAAATTTTTTTGCTTTGTTTTTCTTTTTCGGGTTCTTCAATTTTAGCCCACATAAATTACATTTTTTAGAGAGCACCCAATATTTTCCCAAAAAAATTATTTTTAGGACCATCCAAGTAAATTTTCAAATTTTGATTTTAGAAATTAATATGTTTTCTAAAATATTGATTTTACATTATATATTATTTTAATTCTGAAAAATATGATTTCAGCAATTAATATATTTTCTAAAATATTGATTTTAGAATTTATTTTATTTTTTCAAAATAGTGATTTTGGAATTATTTGTTTTGTTTAATTTTATTTTGAGAATAAAATTAGAATGGTAGTTTGGTTATGGACTATGGACCTAATTAAATTGTTCATGCATTTTATCACATTGGTTTTGAATTCAATAGGGTCTACGTGTCCTACCTTTTCCATTTTTCTTGTGTAATTTCTCATCTCATTTAATTCCCCTCAAATGTAACTCGAAGTTTCTTTAATAGGATTTCATGTAATTCAATACATAGGTTAGATAGGATTAGAATTTATTACAAGTCAAGGAGACGGTGATCAAGACTAAAAGGAGGATGGTATGACTTTCTTCCTATATCATGCATGAACACTTAGGATTAGCCAAATTAGTTTCCTTTGTGGCTTAAGGAAATTAATATAGTAAAGTCCATAACCAAACCACGTTATCATTTTGCGATGTATCAATATGATGATATTATGCATGCAATGTATGAGACACAAATATCACAAATCCCTTAATTAATATTAAATCTAATGCCTTCCATTAATCTAGTAAGAACGAGAGTCCTTTTTTGACTAGGTTGCTAAGCTAACGGCAGCCTACATAACATCGGGCATGTTCAAGCTATGAAATTTTAAATTTTTTATTAATAGGTTGGGTTTAACTAATTTTTTTTTTAATCCCAATTGGGCTAACTCAAGCATAAAGAAAATTAGAGGCAAGGTTGGGTTAGCTAAAAAGGCTTTAAGATTAAAAGATGTTAATCACCCAATGATCCGGTAATTATATTTGATGTAATTAGTCTTGGATACCTACTATTAAACTTAATGGTGTCTTGTCGGGCAAACCAAAGGTCATTCTTGAGGAAAATGGATACTAACCCACTAGGAAAGCTTCTAATGGTCTTTCCAAAATCAATAGTGGGGGCTATTAGTTTGAGTAGAATAGTAGAATAGTTATGCATTTTATTAAAGACCTTATTATTGGCATATCATGTGCATATACATTTAGCTACTTACCTTACCTTTACATCTAGGTCATTTGCACCATGTCGACCGACCTAAACCTACGTAGTATCTTGGAACCAACAAACTTACCAAATTGAACTTTCTCAACTGGTATAGAAAATTGAGAATTATTCTCAAGTCAGAAAAGTTGCTCTACGTATTAGAAGCCCCTATTCTACCACTACTAGCTCAAGATGCTGATAAGCATGCTGTCCACAAATAGCACAAAGAGGACAATAACTCAACATCCTATGTGATGTTGGCATCAATGACCCCTGAACTGCAAAAATAGCATGAGCATATGGATGCTTACCCGATCATATTATATCTTCGAGAGCTATTTCATGCCTAAGCCAGAATGGAGAGATATGAGATCTCAAAACAACTATTCCGTTCTAAGATGGTTGAGGGTACTTTTGTAGTTACTCATAGGTTGAAGATGTTGGGCTTAATTGAGAAATTAAGGTCTCTTAGGTTCGTAATGGACAACAAATTAAGTATTGATTTAATTCTGCAATCTTCACCAAGTAGTTTTTCACAATTTGTGAATAACTACCAGATGAACAAGATTAAGTCCACAATACTCGAGATGATCAATCTTCTTAAGACTACAGAATCTTTCATGAAGAAGGAAACTGGTGTAGTCATGATGGTAAAATCTTCCTCTTCTAAGACGAAAAGTTCCCAAGAAGAAAGCTCCTACTAAGCTCAATGGTGGCATGAAGAATAAGAATGCATCCACCAAAGGCCCATACCATCATTGTGGAAAAATAGGACATTAGAGGCACAATTGCAAAGCCTTCCTGGAGATCGTAAAGGAAAAGAAGGAGAAGGAGAAGCTTGTGGGTACTTCTACTTCTACTCCTGGTATGTTTATGATTGAGATTAATACTACTTTTAGAAATGAGATATGGGTATTGGATACTAGATATGGATCTCATTTATGCAAAAAACTTGTAGGATCTAAAGAACAATGGAAGGTTTGAGAAAGACGACATGTGTTGGACTCTATGCCCACTAAGACTATATTTCTGATGTAATTTTGATTATATTAATAAAAGTTTTATTCTCATAAATTATTTGTGCATTCAAAATTTAATTTTTGCACAATTTTATTAGAAAAGACCTATTGTGTTTAAGTAAGTGATCCATGTGAATGGAGGTCTTTCACAGTAAGGTATGAATCACGGGTTACTTAACACATGAAATATTATTCTTAGCCAAATGATAAGAATGAGAATCACATCTGTTGGGAAAATGCCCTCTTAGACTAAGTTAATGTTGTAAAAATTGAATGTTTTAATTAAAGAATTTATTTTCAGAAATTGTTTGTGAATTTACAATTTTATTTATGCACAATTATGTTTGGAAAAGAGCCATTGTGTTTAAATAAGTGGTCCATATGAATGAAGGTCTTTCACAGTAAGGTATGGATCACGGATTACTTAACACATAAACATTCGTTCTTAACCGATTGATGAGAATGGGAATCTCATCATGTCTAGGTTATTATGTTGTGAATACTAAATAGGGAATGACTTACCTTTAGCCAGTGAGTAGTTCACTCACATCATGACATAAGCATATTTCGAATACGTAGAACAGGACCTGTAGTAGTGGTTTCTAAAAGTACTATATAGTAGAAACCTAGACTACTACCGCAATAGCGTGGACTAGTACTCTACGACTTGAGTATGAGTTGATGGTCTGGCGAAGCTAGAAGCATATGCTTTGATATGTTATAGTTGAGGTTCTACCGTAGGGCCAATATACTTGCATGTTAGGTATGTGTGACTAGTTAGTTAAGAAAGACTTGTACAAGATAGTTTCTATACTATATCGCTCCTTGTGGTTGTCTGAATGATCTAAATATCCAGGGCCTTGGGAAACATGACTTGGATGTTTGCTTTAGGGTAGCTCCCTTGGAAAGTGGAAACAATCTAGGAAGTCGTGGATTATTGGACTAGAGGCCTAAGAATGATAGATGTCATTTAGAGAGGTGTTAGTACACTTCTTCCTCTCTGAATGTACGGTGATGTATAGAGGGGTATTTTAGTCATTACACCTATAGGTCGGAGACTTTGCTAACGCAGCACTGTCCTTGGGGTTAATATTTTCTTATGGTGATATTAGGAAATATTTAAAATACAAAATACAGCAATTTGTATGGTAAGGGTATTTTGGTCATTTTAGTAGCCAAGGCGGTGTGTCTTTTGGTCCCCAGTATAGACTATGAGTCCTAATTAAATACGGGCTAAGGATTTGATCTTAAATTAAATGAAATTTATTTTATTTAAGTAGCCTGATTTAACTATTGGGCTAGAATAAAATAAAGGTCCATTGAGAGAGAATTAATTAAATTAGTTTGGTAGGTTAATTAATTATTCAGGGCTTTGGTCCAGTTTGAATAATTAAAGATTAACCTGGGACTAAACTAATATAGGCTTATTTAATTGGACTAGTTTATTTGGACTAGAAAATTAATTATTGATTGGGCTAATTATTTGGTTCTAATTAGATTAATTAATTAAGCCCAAAAGGTTAAACTAAGAGTCTAATGACCCAATCCAGTTTAACCTAGGGTTTTATTTAGGTTAAATAGGAAAATTGAAGATCATCGTTGTTGACTCTTGGAGACGCCTTCTTCTGAGTGAAAGGCCAGGCGTCTCTCTCTCTCTCTCCAGAAAAATTCCCTATCCTGTTAGTTATTCATCAAACGGTAGTTATGCAGGCTATATACTGGAAGATCGAGAGTTCGGCGTTCACATACATGCAAAGGTGGAGTAAGAGGCTTGCAGGAATTGCACCAGAGGCTTCCATCAGCACACCTACCCTAGTTGCGCACGTTCCAATCTAGCCAACTCTTAGAATGAGGAAAAGAGGTAAAAAAAAAATTTTAACCTCGGAGTCCTGCCAGAGCACAACCGGCACCGACTAGGGCTGCCGGAGCTGGCACCTGCTCTGATCGGGATTCCCCTGTTCTTGGTTTTTTTCCAGTTTTTAATCTTCACTTCCGCTGCGTGCCGTGTGTTTTCCGCTTCCTATACCTTTAATTGGTATTAGAGAATGATGGTTTTGTGAAAATATAGGGAGCATGCATCTAGATGAATAAAACTGGACACATATGAGTGATTAAAATTGTGATCCTTCGCTGTTTATGGTATGGATAGATTCTCTATTAAACCTCGCGGGTGGAGGTATAGGAAATTTGTAATTTACTGTTTTTCTTAGCAAATTGTATAAGCCTAATATTTATGGGTATAGGCGATTGTTGGTTTTGGTTGATTTCATTATATTTGGTTTGAAATCGGAGAGCCATCAAACCTGGAAGCTATGCAGAAAAATAGGGGAAATTCGCAGAAAAAAAAAACTGCACGATCAGGCGTCCTGACCTGAACCGGCGCCGGCTAGGGTCTGGAAGGCTAGTCCACGCGCTGGTTTCTTGTAGGTCCTAGATCTGTGCGGCGGGTGTAGTGGACCAAAGTGTGGATGGGTGTATGATCCAGTGTGGCGGGTGCAGTGGACTAAACAGAAATTTTTTGATTTTTTCCTTGTAATTTTTCTTGCGTTTTCTTTTGGTTTTGGGGTCTATACCAAGCAAAGTTAATATTTTTCAATAGTTAATATTCAAGGAGCATTTTTGCATGAAAAATATTAGTAAGGGATTTTAGGATTAAACAAGATCATTAATTAATTAATTAATTAATTAGTTTAATTCTATTATCTGAGCACTTAGGTTTAAAAATAGAAGAGCATGAAAACGTCTATTATTTTCTAGCATGCTATTTATTTTTGGTACTTATGTGAATGTTTTTTCAAAGACCAAAGTCTTTGGGAATGTTTTTGACAAAGAAAATATTTTTCTAAAAATTAAATGGTTATTTTAATTTGAACAAAAATTAATCCTTAGATATTTTCTCAAAGGATTTAATCCTTGACATAGAAAATATATTGGATTTAGATATTTTTGTAAGTTAAAATAGAAAGCCATTTTGTTTTATTTTGGCACAAGAATTTTTTTTTGGTCAAATAAACTTGAGACTAAAGTCTTTAGAAAGTTTTAATTGGAAAATTTTTGAAATTATTAAGTTTTTAACTTAAATAAAATTAGTCAATGGAAAAAACTCTCAAAAGATATAAACCTTGACATAGAGATTTTTATGGACATAAACATTTTATTTTTGAGTTAAGGGAAAACTTATGAAAATTTTCGAAAGGATATTTTTCAGAAAACCCTTGTTTTTAAAAGACTAAGTAGGAGAGGGGTTCCAACGGCCCCACGGCTTCCATCATGATCCTCATTAGAGATCGTGGGTCCCCTCACGTTACCCTAGGAGTGAACCCGTATAGGATGGGGATACCACAATGATCTAAATCTAATGGAAAGATGTAATTAATAACTCGGGGCACGTACCATGATCGGCTAGCCCCTCGTTGGAGGTCATAGTGAGAGGTATGTCCATAGAAAATGAGAGGAAACGACCATCCCCTCGATGGAGTTATCTTATAAATTATTACCTAGAAGGAAAATTAATTTGCGATGGTTAACACACTTAGCTTAGGAAACTGTTAATCTTCCCAAGAAGCTATGTCAGTTTTCCTAAGAGCCAAATTGATTATTATCAGTTTTGATAATAAGGATAAAATGCACATATTTGTTTTGTTTTCACAAACTGAATCTTTTTCTTTTATTTTTCAATTTTTCAGAAATGGCGGGAGGTTCAATATGTAGAACAGGACCTGTAGTAGTGGTTTCTAAAAGTACTATATGGTAGAAACCTAGACTATTACTGCTACAGCGTGGACTAATACTCTATGACTTGAGTATGAGTTAGTGGTCTGACGAAGCTGGAAGCATGTGTTTTGATATGCTATAGTTGAGGTTCTACCGTAGAGCCAATATACTTGCATGTTAGGTATGTGTGACTAGTTAGTTAAGATAGACTTTTACAAGATAGTTTCTATACTATATCGCCCATTGTGGTTGTCTGAATGATCTAAATATCCAGGGCCCTGGGAAACATGACTTGGATGTTTGCTTTATGGTAGCTCCCTTGGAAAGCGAAACAATCCAAGAAGTCGTGGATTATTGGACTAGAGGCCTAAGGATGGTAGATGTCAATTAGAGATCTGTTAGTACACTTCTTCCTCTCTGAATATACAGTGATGTATAGAGGGGTATTTTAGTCATTACACCTATAGGTCAGAGACTTTGCTAACGCAGCACTGTCCGTGGGGTTAATATTTTCTTATGGTGATATTAGGAAATATTTAAAATGCGAAATACAGTAATTTATATGGCAAGGGTATTTTGGTCGTTTTAGTAGCCAAGGCGGTGTGTCTTTTGGTCCCCAGTATAGACTGTGAGTCCTAATTAAATATAGACTAAGGATTTGATCTTAAATTAAATGAAATTTATTTTATTTAAATTTTCTGATTTAATTATTGGGTTAGAATAAAATAAAGGTCCATTGAGAGAGAATTAATTAAATTAGTTTGGTCGGTTAATTAATTATTCAGAGCTTTGGCTCAGTTTGAATAATTAAAGATTAACTTGGGACTAAACTAATATAGGCTTATTTAATTAGACTAGTTTATTTGGGCTGGAAAATTAATTATTGATTAGGCCAATTATTTGGTTCTAATTAGATTAATTAATTAAGCCCAAAAGGTTAAACTAAGAGTCCAATAGCCCAATCTAGTTTAACCTGGAATTTTTATTTAGGTTAAACAGGAGGATTGAAGATCATTGTTGTTGACTCTTGGAGACGGCTTCTTCGAGTGAAAGGCCAGGCGTCTCTCTCTCTCTCTCTCTCTCCAGAAAAATTCCCTAGCTTGTTAGTTGTTCACCAAATGATAGTTAGGCAAGCCATATACTGGAAGACCAAGAGTTCGGCATTTACATACATGTAAAGGCGGAGTAGGAGGCTTGTAGGAATTGCACCAAAGGCTTCCACCAGCACACCCACCCCGGTTACGTACGTTCGGGTCCGGCCAACTCTTAGAATGAGGAAAAGAGGTAAAAATGTTTTTTAACCTCGGAGTCCTGCCAAAGCACAACCGGCCCCGGCTAGGGCTACCAGAGCCGGCACTGTCTCTGATCAAGATTCCCATGTTCTTGGTTTTTTTTCCAATTTTTTATCTTCGCTTCCGTTGCATGCCCTGTGTTTTCTGTTTTCTATGCCTTCATCATTGTTGTAAGATTATTGTGTTATAAATTCTAAATGGAGAATACCTTACCTTTAGCCAGTGAGTAGTCCTCTCACTTCATAACATAAGCGTATTTCGAATACGTAGAACTGGACCTGTATTAATAGTTTCTAAAAGTACTATATTTCTAGAAACCTAGACTACTGTTACAGCGTGGACTTATAGCCTATGGCTTGAGTACGGGTTGATGGTCTGGCGAGGCTAGAAGCATATACTTTTGTATATAATAGTTGCAGTTCTATCATAGAACCAATATACTTATATACTGGGCATATGCGACTAGTTAGTTAAGACAGACTTTTATAAGATAGCTTCTAGCTATATCGCCCATTGTGACTGTTTGAATGATCTAAATATCTAAGGCCCCGGGGAATATGATTTGGATGTTTGCTTTAGGGTAGTGGATCAATGGAAAAGGGAAACATTTTAGAAAGTCATGGATCATTGGACTAGAGGTTTAAAGATGATCGACGTTATTTAAAGAGGTGTAAGAACACTCTTCCTCTCTAAATGTACGTTGATGTGTAGAGGGGTATTTTTGTCATTACATGTGCAGGTCGGAGATTTTGCTAATGCAACATTATCCTTAGAGTCATTATTTCTTTATAATGATATTAGAAAATATTTAAAATGTAAAATATAGATATTTCTATAGCAGAGGTATTTTGATCATTTTAGCAGCAAATGCGATATGTCTTTTGGTCCTCATAATAGCCTATAAGTCCGGAAGGATTTGTGTTGAAGAAAAGGCCTTTAATAAAATAGATTTTATTTTATTTAAATAGCCTGATTAATTTATTGGGTTAGAATAAAATAAAAGGTCTATATAGAGATTTTTCTTTATTAGCCTAGTTTAGTTGGTTAATTAATTATTCAGGGTTTGAGCCTAAGTTGAATAATTAAAGTCTGATTGTATTGGGCTAATTAGTTATCTAATTGGACTTTAATAGGTCCTGGGCCAGATAATTAATTGGCAATTGACCCAATAAGCTGGAACTAAGGTGCATAGTTTAAACTTGTTTAGGGCTTGACCAGGCATGGGCTAGTAGGTTTAATAGGTTGGCACAACAGATTATTGGATAAGGTTTGGATAGCTTCTGGTTTTCACATCCTGATAATGGCTCACACATGTGTTCTCCTGAAAAATTTTATCTTATCTAGGAGACTTTGTGATATGTGGGTTTATTTTTTGATACCAGGAGTAAGACCAAAATACAGGGTGTGTGTGCTGGAGTCTTTTTTCGAATGTAGTTCTCTCTCTCTATGTATGTTCTTTGTTCTACTCAGAGTAGAAGAAATATAGAACATCTCTATTTGATTATTGCTCAGTAGCAATTAAATTAAGGAGAAGACCGTTCATTCCTCTTTATAAGAATTACTTTTCATCGAGCGTTCAGGCATTGGATATGTTCTAAAAGATCGGAAGCCAGCGTTCATGCCCAGACAAAGCCATTGACTTACTAGCATTGATCTTGAAACTTCTACAAGTGAATCGGTAGCCGTTCAACCAATGTCATTCCATTAATTTTGCCTAAGCCATCGATCAATTATAAATGCAAAAGTGTATAAACTCTTCCATTGTGCATGTGTTTGTACTGCTTCCATGTTCATGTTTACAATAATTAACCTTTAATTGGTATCAGTGCATGTCCATTTAATGGCGAGCATAGGAAGCATGCTTAGGTAAATAAAACTGGCCAGAGTTTTTGGTTGATGTTTTGTGCTGCAATCCTTCATTTTTTTACTGGTATGGGATAGATCATCTATAAGCTTCACGAGTAAAAGTATAGGATCATTGTAATTTAATTGTTTTCATAGTGATCGTGTAAGCCCGGTGTTTTAAAGGGCATAGGCGACTATTTTGATTTGTTTTGGTTTTATTCTGTAAATAAAGTCGTCTCTATAACATCACTGGAAAGCACAAAAGAAAAACAAACAAGAAGATGAATAGGAGCCGGTTCATAAGCCATGTGGAATGAGCTGAGCTGGTAGACTTTTTTTTTAGGGTGAAGTCATTGGGAGAAGCAGCTAGGAGCCAAGCCATGCTACGGCTTGGGCATGCAGGTCATAGCCTTGCCGTGGCTTGGTGAAATTTTTGCACCAAATTGCGGATGGCCTGGACCAAGCCTTCCATAGCTTGGCCACTCTCTAATCGGGTCACGGGTTGGTTCTCGAGCAGTAGGCTGGGTTTTGGAGATGGTCCACGGGTCATTTGTTTTTGGGGATTTTGATCTAGTGTGGCAAGTGCATGAAGACTAATAGGAATTTTAATTTTTTCTTTGTAATTGCATGTAGTTTTTCTTTTTCGTTTCGGGTCCCATACCAAGAAAAGTTATTATTTTTGCATAGTTAATATTTTTAGAATATTTTGCATGAAAAATAATAGTAAGAGATTTAGAATTAAAGAAGACCATTAATTAAATTAATTAATATGTTTAATTCTTTATTTAGACACTTAGGTTAAAAGAATAGAAAATGATGAAAACATTTACAGTTTTCATGCATGCTAGTTTCAATTAAGTGAACCTATGTGCACATTTTATGAAGACTAAAGTCTTGGGAATTTTTGATAAAGGAAAAATATTTTTCTTTGGTTAAATGGTTATTTTAACTTAAAGACAAAAATTAATCCTTGGTTATTCTCTCAAAGGATTTTATCATTGACATAGAGAATATTTTGGATTTAAATATTTTTGTGAGTTAAAAGGAATAATCATTTTAATTCTTTTTAGAAGAAAATTATTTTTTGTCAAATAAAACATGAGACCAAAATCTCTTAAAAGTTTTAAAAGGAAATTTTTGAAATTATTAAGTACTTAACTAGGTAAAATTAATCCATAGAAAAATCTCTCAAAGCATTTTACCTTGATATAGAGATTTTTGGATTTAGATATTTTACAATGGGTTAAGGGATACTTAATGGGAAAATTTCAAAAGGATATTTTCTTGAAAAACACTTGTTTTAAAAGACTAAGTGAGAAAGGGGTTCTAACAGCCTCATAGCTTCCATTACGATCATTATTAGAGATCGTGGATCTCCTTACGTCACCTTGTGAGTGAACTCGTATAGGTTGAGGTATCACAAGGATCTAGATCTAATAGATGGACCTAGTTGATGCCCAGGACACGTACTGTGATCAGCCAACTCACGTTGGATGTTATACTTAGAGGATTGTCCATAGGAAATGAGAAGAACAACCATCGTCTCGATGGTGGTTTCTTTTGGATCATTGCCTAGAAGAGTAGTCGATTAGTAGTAGTTAACACACTTAGTATAGGAAACTGTTAATCTTCCCAAAAAGCTATGCTAATTTTTCTAAGAGCCAAATTGATCATACTAAAGATAATAGCGATAGATTTAGCTATTATTAGATTTAATATGAGGATAAAGTGCATGAATTATTTATTTTTCACAAATTGAGAATTTATTTTATATTTAATTTTTTAGAAATGATTGGTGGAGGTGTTTTTAGTCATTTGGCTATTATTCTCCCAGAGAATAAGTTAACGGGACCAAATTATGTTGACTGGAAAAAGAACTTGGATATAATATGTTGGGATTTCATCATGTTTATCAAATAAGAACGCGGTGGAAATAACCATGAAATCCATGACCAAGGATCACGTGTTTGCAATTAAAATGAGAATAGAGGAAGGAAACGAAGATTACCTTCTATAGCAAAAAACAAAATTTTCGTGTGCCAACCAAGGAGCCAATTCCTCTACTTTTGATCGTCCACCAAGCTCCACTACAATCCAAGAGTAGGATTGTCTTGTTGAGTATCTCATGCTCGTATCATATACGGCACAACGAAAAATAAAACGAAATACCCTCTCAGGACCCGTTTATGTGTGGAAAATAAGACATAAAGAGAGTAAAGGTAACAGCTTTTACTTTTGGGTGATTGTTCGAAGAATAAAAAATTTCTTCTTTAAGTTGAGGCACGATCCAGCAATCCTCGTGATCAACCTCCACGCGTCTAACCACTATAATCACAGTGTATGATTATCTCTAATAGTAATCCACACAGAGGGTACACTCAAGCACCAAAATTTCCTGTGCTAGTAGAAAAAGATAGTGGCTAGGGTTCTTTGATCAAGATCAAATCGAGAGAGATAGAGAGAAGAGAGAATGTTCGTAGCTGTTGTTTTGTGTGTTGTTCAGCTAGGGTTTTTCGTGTGTTACATATTCTATATATTACATGAAATTTCCCTCCCAAAACTGAGAATTCTAATCCTATTAGAATTTTCTAATTGTAATTGGAAATATCAAGTTCTCACAATTACAACTTGGACCACAAATTATAACTAATTATAACTTGTCCACAACAACTTCTCTTTCCCTCAATCAACCCCACTATGTTATCAAATAACATCTTGAGTATATAATCCTCTATTGTGTGTGACCTATGAGGTTTCCCAGTCAATTGGTAGCGAACATGAATTACTCCAAACGTCTTTGAGATTAATAATCCATAATTAATTAGAATTAATCCTATTAATTCTAATAAGGATTGGTTTATTAATTCATCAATTAATAAACCCATATTCCCATATCATGAGCGATATCTAGCAACACATCATGACCACCCAAGAGTCCAGGACGTCAAGTGGCTTGACATGAACCATTCAATAATAAACTTCAGTGCAATTAACTCCTTTCACCATACAATATCTCATTCGGTTTGGAGTACGGAATTAGTACCAACTCCCTCCAGAAATAATTCTGGCCCGAATACAATAATACTTGTACCAGGAACCCACTACTCTAGATGTGTATCAATTGGAACTATTTTCAATACACAATTGCCTTAGCCAAGGACTTCTCGAGTAGTAATTCCTACAAGTGGCCGTAAGATATTCGCCCCTACTATTAGGAGTGGTGAATCCTTTATTGACCCTCTCAACTACTTTCGTTTACCTCACAATATACCAAATATCCATCCCATAGGTAGCCCTCAATCGAGCTCTGGAGATTGGAATCAAAGTACAAAGCTTAGCAAACAAAGTACATTGGAGATCTCAAGTCTAAGGATACTTGCACGTTTGCTATTTTGAGATTATATCACTGGCACTAAATAGTTATCCATGGGATTATCTCAAAGCTAGGTCATCTAATGAACTTGTTCCATTAACAAGCATTCATGTGTTAACTTTGAGTATCTTAATTCTCACAGTTATGAGAACCTCCGCCTGATCAAATCAGGAAGTCTAACACATTCTAGTCTTGATGCATTAATGATGTCCTGTCTCATGCATACTATGACTAGGGACTATTTAAGTACTAACACCATCCAGTGTAGTAGGAATCTCATATCATGATCTCTATCATGATTTCCTTAACACAGTGTTGTACTAGGGACTTTATCGAACAGTTATATTACTTAAAAGTAAACAAAAGAAACTGTAAGATAAATAATGTCTTTTATTAAAATAAAATATGTCATATATAATATACAAGTGATTGCCTCTAGGGCACAACACTAACATGTCTCTAGTAGTAATCCACACAAGGTTGAATCGCTCACAAATATTGCTCAAAACTATGCTAGTAGAAGAGGAGCGGCTAGTTTTAATTGGAGAAGAATAAGGAAGAAGAGGGATGTCCAAAATCACTCTTCTATTTTTTATCATTCAACTCCCAGTAGCAAAAGGAACGATTCCATATTTATAGTTTTAGTACTTATGTTAATTGCAATTAAGTCTTCTAAGATCTTATGTCTACAATTGGGCCTTTAAAGTTTTATCATGGTAAAAGCATTTTCTCAAAATTAGTTTTAAGACAAATAATTTTGTTTTTCAAAATAATGGTTTTGAAAATCTAAAATTAGTGTATCTTTCTAAACTAGTGATTTTAGAATTTGTTTTGTCTTTCCAAAATAGTGATTTTGGAATGATAAAAGTATATGTTTATTTTGTTTAAGCATAGTCAATGGCATGGTGGATGGTTATGGACTAAAACCAATTATATCTGTTCATGCATTTTACAGGTTTGGTTTTTTATGACATAGGGTCTGCGTGTCATGCCTTCTTTAGAATTCTTGTGTAATTCTATTCATATCTAACTCCCCTCGAATGTAACTCGAGGTTTTCTCTCTTTAGAAAATTATGTAATTAGTTTACATAGGTTAGATAGGAGTAGAATTATTCTGTTCTGGAGATAGCAACCAAAACAAGGCGAGAAGGTAAGACCTTCTACTTAAATCATGCATGAACACATAGGGTTAACTATATTAATTTCTTTTATGGCTCAAAGAAATTAATTTAGGGCAAAGTCCGTAACCATACCACGTAATCGCTTTATTACCATGATTACAAATTTTGTGATTTATTGATTTTTATGCATGTTATTTATTGAAATCACTAAAAAGAACAAATCCCTCAATTAATATCAAACATAATTCCTTTCGTTAATATAGTAAGAATGAGAGCCCTTTTTCGAGACCAGGTTGTTGCGGCAAACCCAAGCCTACTCAACATCGGCCATGTTCAAGCTATGGAATTAAATTCCTGATAAATGGGCCGAGTTGAACTAAATTCTTTGTCCCGGTTGGGCAAACTCAAGATTAAAGAAATTTAGAGGAAAAGTTAGGTTGCCCAAAAGGCTTTAAGATTAAAAACTGTTAATCACCCAATAATCTGGTAATTACATACGATGTAATTGGTATTGGATTCCTACCAATGAACTCAAGGGTGGCTTGTTGGGCAAACCCAAGGTTATTCTTGAGGAATTTGGATAACGGTCCACTAGGAAAGCTTTCAACGTGCTTTCTTGAATCCGTAGTGGGGGCTATTGGTTTGAGTAAAATAGTGGAGTAAAAATGCGTTTAATTAAAGTCCTAATTATTTGCATTTCGTGTGTATATACAGTAGCTAATCCTCTCTATCTTTACATCTAGGACACTTGCATCATGTCTACAAACCTAAACCTACGTAGCATCTTGAAGACCAACAAGTTAACCGAATCAAACTACCTCGACCGGTAGAGAAACTTGAGAATTATTCTCAAGTCGAAAAAGTTGCTCTATGTGCTAGATGTTCCTATTCTGCCACTACCAGCTCAAGATGCTCATGCTGTCTACAAAAAGCACAAGAAGGATAGTGATACAACATCATGTATTATGCTGGCATCTATGACTCTCGAGCTACAAAAACAACGCGAGCAAATGGATGCTCAATCGATTATACTACATCTTTGAGAGCTGTTTGATGCCTAAGCCAGAACTGAGAGATACGAGATCTCAAAGCAACTATTCCACTGCAAAATGGTAGAGGGTTCTTCTGTAACCACTCATGGGCTGATGATGCTGGGCTTAATAGAGAAGCTTGGATCTCTCAGGTTCGCGATGAATCATGACTTAAGTATTGACTTCATTCTACAGTCTTTACCTAATAGTTTCTTACAATTTGTGAATAGCTATCAAATGAAGAAGATTGAGTCTACCATTCCTGAGTTGATCAATTTTCTCAAAACTATGGAGTCCTCCATGAAGAAGGATTCCAATGCAGTTTTAATGGTAGAATTTTTTTCTTCTTCTAAGAAGAAAGTTCAAAAGTAGAAGAAGAAGGCTCCCATGAAGCCCAAATGTGATGTGAAGAAAAAGGACACTGCTACCAAAGGCCCATGCCATCATTGTGTTAAGATTGGCCATTTGAGGTGCAACTGCAAGGCCTACTTGGAGACTATTAAGGATAAGATGTAGAAGGAGAAGCTTGCAAGCACTTCTACTTCTCCTCTGGGTTTGTTTATGATTGAGATAAATGCTATCTTTAGAAATGAGATATGGGTATTAGATACTAAATGTGGATCTTATTTGTGCGATAACTTGTAGGGACTAAAGGGTAGTAGAAGGCTAGAGAAAGGCGACATGGACTTACGTACTGCAAATGGGACAAGGGCAGTTGCATTTGCTGTGGGGACATACGAGCTAAACCTGCCTTCGGGATTAGTTCTAGAATTACAAAACTATTATTATATACCAGTTTTAATGAAAAACATTATCTCAGTTGCGTGTTTAGTCTTAAATGAATTTCATTTGATATTTAAAAATAAATGTTGTTCTTTTTCGTTGAATGATATTCATTATAGTTTAGCAACTCTGGTTAATGGTTTTTATGTTCTAAACTTGGATAATCCAATACTCAATATAAATAATAAGAAACCTAAAATAGATAACTCTAACACATCTTACCTATGGTATTGTCGTTTAAGCCATGTAAATGAAAATTGTGTTTCTATGTTACACAAGCTTAGTAACTTAGGGTCATTTGATTATGAATCATATGGCACATGCGAGTCTTGTTTACTAGGTAAAATGGCTAAAACTTTTTTTTTCAGGAAAAGGAGAACGGGCTAAGGAGTTATTAGAACTCATACATTCTAATATATGTGGCCCAATGTCAATACAAGAAAGACGAGGTTATAACTATTTCATAACCTTTATCGATGATTTCTCACGATATGAATATTTGTATTTAATGAAATACAATTCTGAGGCTTTTGATAAGTTCAAAGACTTCAAGAATGAAATAGAGAAATAACTTGGCAAAAGTATTAAGACTTTAAGATTTGATCAAGGAGGAGAATACTTGAGCCCAGAGTTTCTGAGTTATCTTAGAGATAATGGGATATTATCTCAGTGGACTCCACCACAAACACCTCAACATAACGGTGCATCTGAGAGAATGAATCGAACCCTTCTAGACATGGTACGGACCATGATGGCTTCTACAGACCTACCAAAATCATTTTGGGGGTATGCACTAGAGACTTCTGTTTATATACTGAACATAGTTCCAACAAATTCGATTGATTCTACCCCATTTGAGATGTTCTTTGGTAAGAAACCAAAGTTATCTCACTTGCGAGTATGGGGTTGTCATGTCTTTATTAAAATGATACAGTTAGATAAACTTAACAGTAAATTTGACAAGTGTTAGTTTGTGGGAAGAATCTTTCGGATATTACTTCTACCTACCTTCTGAAGAGAAAGTGTTTGTTTTGAAGCATGCTATCTTCTTAGAGAAGGAGCACATGCTCAAATGGGACAGTGGGAGTAAAATTGAACTTACTGAAGTTCAGGAAGACTAAACAAACAAGGATCAACCATCTGATCCCATATCTATTGAGAGAATAGATGAACCTTCTACTACACAAGAACCTCATACGTTTAGTAGGATATGTGTGGCACCTGAGAGATATAGATTTCTCATTAGTGACTACAATAACGTATTGCACATAGATGAAGATGAGCCTACTACCTACAATAAAGTTCTGAACAGTTTAGAATCTGGTAAATGACTTGAACAGTTCAGAATCTGGCAAATGGCTTGAGGCTATGAAGTCAGAGATGGATTCTATGTGTGATAACCAAGTATGAACTTTGGTTGATCCACCCAAAGGAATGAAACCTATTGGGTGCAAATAGGTTTTCAAGAAGAAAATGGACATGGTTGGTAACATAATTACCTATAAAGCACGATTAGTAGCGAAGGGTTATCGTCAACAATATGGTATTGACTATGACGAAACTTTCTCGCTAATAGCCATGTTAAAATCCACCAGGATACTCCTAGCCATTGCTACTCATTATGATTATGAGATTTGGCAAATGGATGTGAAAACAACTTTCCTAAATGGAAAACTGACTGAGAAAGTGTATATGACACAACCTGAGGGTTTCACATCCAATGATAGCACAAAAGTGTGCAAGCTGTAAAGGTCCATTTATAGACTTAAGCAAGTTTTTAGGAGTTAGAACATTCGTTTTGATGATACAATTAAAGAGTTTGGTTTCATTCAAAATATGGATGAGCCTTTTGTATACAAGAAGGTCAGTGGGAGCGCAATCGTTTTCTTCTTGCTTTATATAGATGACATATTGCTAGTAGGAAACGATATACCTGTCTTGCAAACGCTTAAAGTTTGGTTGTCCGAACAATTTTCCATGAAAGATCTTGGTGAAGCACCCTATATTCTTGGAATAAGGATCTATAGAGATAGATCTAAAATGTTGCTAGGTCTTTCACAGTCTACATACATAGATATAGTGATGAAGAGGTTTAGCATGGATCAATCCAAAAGGAGATTCTTTCCCATGTCACATGGTGTAAGCCTTTCAAAGTCAATGTCTCCCAAGACACAAGTTGAAAGGGATCACATGAGTAAGATTCCATATGCTTCAGCAGTTGGATCTATCATGTATGCTATGATATGTACAAGGCCCGATGTATCTTGTGTTCTTAGTTTGATGAACAGATACCATTCTGACCCTGCTGAGGGTCTTTGGGCGGCTGTAAAGAACATCCTTAAGTACTTATGAAGGACTAAGGATGTGTTCTTAGTATATAGAAAAAGTGATTTAAAAATAAACAGGTATACTAATGCTAGTTTTCAATTTGACAAAGATGATTTCAAATCATAATCCGGCTACGTATTTACGTTAAGAGAGAGGGGTAATAAGTTGGAAGAGTTCCAAATAAGCGATTATTGCCGACTCTACGACAGAAGTTTAGTACATAGCCACTTCTGAAGCAACTAAGGAGGCCGTTTGTATCAAGAAGTTCGTGACAGAATTGGGTGTGGTTCCTAGCATTGTTGGTCCAATATCCCTGTATTGTGACAACAATGGAGCCATTGTACAAGCAAAGAAGCCACGATCTCACCAATGATCAAAACACATACTGCGATGCTATCATCTGATCCGGGAGATCATAGATAGGAATGATGTAAAGATAGAGAGAGTTCCTATCGATAAGAACATAGCTGACCAACTTACAAAAGTACTATCCCAAAAGAAATATAATAGGCATGTTGAGTCATTCGATATTAGATACATAAATTATTGGCTTTAGTGTAAGTGGGAGTTTGTTAGTATTATGCCCTAGAGGCAATCACTTGTACGTTGTATATGACACATTTTATTTTAATAAAAGGCGTTATTTATCTTACAGTTTCTTTTGATTACTTTTGTATAATATAACTGTTAGATAAAGTCCCTAGTACAACACTGTGTTAAGGAAATCATGATATGAGATTCCTACTACGCTATATAGTGTTAGTACTTAAATAGTCCCTACTCATAGTATTAATGAGATAGGACATTATTAATACGTTAAGACTAGCATGTGTTAGACTTCCTGATTTGATCAGGCGGTGGTTTTCATATCCGTGAGTATTGAGATACTCAAAGTTAACACATGGATGCTTGTTAATGGAACAAGTACATTGGAAGACCTAGCTATGAAATAATCACATGGATAACTATTTAGTGCCAGTGATATAATCTCAATATAGTAAACATGCAAGTATCCTTAGACTTGAGATCTCTAAAGTACTTTGTTTGCTTAGCTTTGTGCTTTGATTCCAATCTCTGGAGCCAGATCGAGGGCCGCTTATGGGATGGATATTGGGTACATTGTGAGGTAAATGAAAGTAGTTGAGAGGGTCAATAAAGGATTCACCACTCCTAATAATAGGGGTGAATATTTTAGGGCCACTTGTAGGAATAACTACTCGAAAAGTCCTTGGCCAAGGCGATCGTGTATTGGAAACAGTTCCAATTGATACACATCTAGAGTAGTGGGTTCTTGGTACAAGTATTATTATATTCGGGCTAGAATTAATATATTCTGGAGAGAGTTGGCACTAATTCCGTACTCCAAATCGAATGAGATATTGTATGGTGAAAGGAGTTAATTGTACTGTAGTTTGTTATTAAATGGTTCATGTCAAGCCACTTGACTTCCTGGACTCTTGAGTTGTCATGATGTGTTGCTAGATACCGTTTATGATCTGGTAATATGGATTTATTAATTGATGAATTAATAAATCAATCCTGATTAGAATTGATATGATTAATTCTAATTAATTATGGATTATCAATCTCAAAGACATTTGGATTAATTCATATTCCCTACAAATTGACTGCAAAACCTAATAGGTCACACACAATAGAGGATTATATACTCAAGATGTTATTTGATAATATAGTGGGGTTAATTGCGAGAAAGAAAAGTTATTATGACCAAATTATAATTAGTTATAGTATATGGTCCAAATTGTAATTGTGAGAACTTGATATTTCCAATTACAATTAGGGAATTCTAATTATTTTAGAATCCTAAGTTGGAGTATTTTTTTTCAGCAGGATTTTTGTGATATATAGCATTTACACATGAAACCCTAGCTAGAGAAGAAAGACATGAAAATAACTCCAACCCTAGGGATACACGATCCTTCTTTCTCTTCTCTCTCTCGTTCTCTTGAATAACCCTAGCCGCCATCTTGTTTTTGCTAGCACAAAAAATCTTGGTTCTTGAGTGAGATCCTCCGGATGGATTTCTGTTAGAGATAATCACACACTGTGGTTATAGTGGTTGGACGTTCAACTCTCGTGGTGTTTGACCAAGAGGATTGTTGGATCGCATCTCGACTTGAAGAAGAAATTTTTTTGTTTTTCAGACGATCAAAGAAAGGTAAAAAGCTATTACATTTGATCTCTTTATGTCTTATTTTTCACACATATGCGGATCCTGGGTTGGTATCTCGTTCTTATTTTTTTGCTACGCCATTTATGATATGCGTGAGATCTTGGATTCTAATCATGATGTGTTGTAAGATACCGCTCATGATCAGGAATATGGGTTTATTAATTGATGAATTAATAAACCAATCCTTATTAGAATTAATATGATTAATTGTAATTAATTATGGATTACATATCTCAAAGATGTTTGAATTAATTCATGTTCGCTACCAATTAACTGGGAAGCCTAATAGGTCACACACAATAGAGGATTATATACTCAATATGCTATTTGATAACATAGTGGGGTTAATTGCGAGAAAGAGAAGTTGATGTGGCCAAATTATAATTAGTTATAATTTATGGGTCAAATTATAATTATGAGAACTTGATGGTTCCAATTACAATTAGAGAATTCTAATTGTTTTAGAATTCTTAGATGGAGGGCTTTTAATTTTTTTCCTGATATATGTGAGATATGCATGATGCTTATGGAGAGAGATTTTTACGGCAACAACACTCTGCAAAAAAAAAAAAAAAAAAACCCTCCTCTTCTTTTCTCTCTCTCACTCTCTCTCATTTTTCCTACAAAAACCCTAGCTGCCTTTTTTATTTCTGCTAGCACCGAAACATCTTGGTGCTTGAGAGTGATCCTCCGTGTGGACTACTGTTAGAGGTGATTGCATATAGTGATCACAGAGGCACGACTATTAACCTGTTTGTGATCCATTGGCATCAAGGGGATTGCTGGATCACGCCACAATCGTCAGACAAGGAGAAGGAAAATTTTGTTTTTCAAATGCATAAAGAAAGGTAAAACCGTTACCTTTTGTTCCTTGCTAAACCTATTTTAAATCACATGTTTATGATCTTGGGGCTTGGATTTCTTAGTTTCCGCCACAGTAATCGTTATTGTAACATAGAAATCCCATCAATTCTCAAAATTAGAAAAGAAAAAAAAACTTATTATTATTATTTTTATAAAACAGTATTAGAACAGAGTGCACCTGGTGCCAGGTGTGTAGAAAGTACCCGGTGCCAGGTTTGCTCTGGAGGCATGCACAAGGGAAGAACAAAGTGTACTTGTCACATGATGGGTCAAACGTACTGGGCGCCAGGTATGCTCTGGAGGCAAAACAAATACCACTATTCATCTTCTTTCCCGAATTTTTCTACAAATTTTTCATGAACAGTAGCGAGATTTTCAGACCATTCAAAACAATTTTGATATCAAGCATTGTTAATCAATATTAATAACAAACTGTAATCTACATCACAATTTAAACAACAATCCAAATTGTTGAATCAAAATCTTGATTGCAGAAAAATCTAATGCCAAAATAGACCCACATGGAAACAACCTCCCAACCATTTTTCAATGACCCAGAGACTCTTCAAACAAAAAAACCCGGACACGCCATACAAAGTAGTAGACATGTAATTACCATGATCATACAGTTACATGCTCGAAACGATTTCAAAGCGATTAAAGACCTATTAAAACACAAACATGATGTCTTTGATACCACTGTTAGGATTTCATCACACTTATCAAATAAGAACGTAGTGGAAATAACCATGAAATCCATGCCCAAGGATCATATGTTTGCATTTAAAACGGGAATAGGCGAAGGAAACAAAGATTACCTTCTGTAGCAGAAAACAAAATTTTCTTGTGCTAACTAAGGAACCAATTCATCTGCTTTTGATCATCTACCAAGTGCCACTACAATCCAAGAGTAGGATTGTCTTTAGTAATAATCCACACAAGGTTGAATTGCTTACAAAGCCCACTCAAAACTATGCTAGTAGAATAGGAGCGGCTAGGTTTAATTGGAGAAGAATATGGAAGAAGAGGGACGTCCGAAATCACTCTTCTATTTTTTATCGTTCAACTCCTAGTAGAAAAGGAACGTTTCCTTATTTATAATTTTAGGATTTGTGTTAATTGCAATTAAGTTCTCCAAGATCCAATGTCTACAATTGGGCTCTTGAAGTTATATAATTGCAACCAAGTCCCATGAATTATAATAAATTTATAATTCACCTATAAATATATTTTCTTCTCTTAATTAACCCCATAATATTATCAACTAATATATATTAAGCATTCAAACCTTTATTATGTGCGACCTATTAGGTTTCCTGATCTTATTGGTAGCATAATATGAAGTAATTCTAATAGCTTTAGAATTAATAATCCTAAATAAAATATAGAATTAATTTATTAATTCTCTAATTAATAAATTTTTATTTAGCAGATCAAGAGCGATATCTAGCAATGCCTCTTGATCATCCAAAAGTCTAAAAAGTTAAGTGGCTTTACGTGAACCTTTCAATAGAAAATAACCAGTGCAATAAATTCTTTTCACCGTACTATATCTCATTCAGTCTAGAACATGGAATTAGTGCCAACTCCATCCAAAATATTATTAATTCTGGCCCGAATATTTTAGTACTTGTTCAAGAAATCCATTACTCGATATGTGTATCAAATTTGGAACTATTTCAAACACATCGTTGCCTTGGCCAAGGACTTCATGAGTAATGATTTCTACAAGTGGCTCTGAGAAGTACTCTCCTACTATTAGGAGTAGTGAATCCTTTATTGACCATCTCAGCTATTTTCGTTTACTTTACATTGTACCCAGTATCCATCCCATAAGTAGTTCTTGCAAGACTCTAAAGATTAAAATTAAAGTACAACGCTTGATAAACAAAACACCTTGGAGATCTCAAGCCTAAAGATACTTGCACACTAGCTATAATGAGATTCTATCACTGACACTAAATAGCAAATCCAAGTGATTATCTCATAGCTAGGTCATCTAATGAACTTGTTCATATAACAAGCATCCACATATTAATCCTGAGTATCACAATACTCGCAGTTATAAGAACCACCGCTTGATCTAATCAAAGGATATAACATGTACTAGTCTTGATGTCCCATCTCATTAATACTATGACTAGAGATTATTCAAGCACAAACACCATTAGTATAGTAGGAATCTCACATCATAATTTCTTTAACACTGTGTTGTACTAGGGACTTTATCAAGCAGTTTATACGCATATTCAGATATAATAATCAAACTAAAAGATAAAGAATGTCTCTTTTATTAATTACTATGCAATATATATGGTACAAGTGATTACCCCTAAGGCACAACACTAATATAATATACACTGTAGATGAGTATAAATACGTCCTGTTTGAAACTTACCCTATTATCGTGGAGGGTTCTGCCAAGGAAGAGCAAGAGGCTGAAAAGGCATAGAAGAAGGCTAATGAGATGGCTCATTGCTACATGTTAGCCTCCATGTCTAATGTGTTCTAGTGAAAATACGAGCACATGGCCACTACTTATGATTTTAGCACATCATTGCCCACGATGTTTGCCAATAAAATATGGTCCTTAAGGCAGGAGGCTCTTAGAACGATCATCAATAACAAGAAAGCTGAGGGACCACTAGTTAGGGAACATATGCTTACTATGATTGCTACTTTCGAGGAAGCAGAAGTCTTGGGGGTTGTGATTGACCCTGAAATCCAAGTGGATATGGTTCTCAAATCTCTACCAAGCTCTTTTATTCAGTTCAATTTGAACTACAATATGAACAAGTTAAACATGAATTTAACAGAGTTAATGAAAGAGCTTCATGTGACGGAGAAGGTCATAAACCTATAGTCAAAGACTATGATAGCTAAGGCTTCTTCTTCAAGAACTGGACCCAAGCCCAGAAAGTTCAAGAAGAAGAAAGGTAATGCAGTGGCCCAGCCCAAGTCCCAGCCCAAAGATAAACCCACGGGTAAGTTCTTCAAATGTGGGAAGAAGGGATACTAGAAAAATGAGTCTCCAGATCTTCGGGCCAAGAAAAACTCCACAAGTAATATTTTCTATCAAGAGTCAGTATCTATGGTTGGATCAACTTCCAGATGAATTTTTTATTCTGGAGCCACTGATCATATCCGTAACTTCTTACAGGGGTTTAGGAAGATAAAAAGACTCTAAAAGGGCGAACATAAAGTACGCATGGGAAATAGAACACAAGTGTAGGCCCAAGCAGTGGGAGAGTTGGAACTTAAATTTGAATGTAATAGAGTAGTAATTTTGAAGGATGTTTTATATGTACCATGTTTTAGATAGAATTTAATTTTGGTTGCAAACCAAATAAATCATGGTTATTATGTTTTTTTTCCATTTTGGTATTATTATAAAAAAAATAGAGAAGTTTTATGTATTGGGCACATGTATGGCAACTTGTTCTTCATAAACCCTATAAACAATTAAATAAACAACGCCCAAAGTGAATTTTTAAAGAAGAAGAGAAAGACCAATGTCAATAACTCTTATCTTTGGCATTTAATATAATACCCCGATCTAAACCACCATTAGTTCATGGGGAAAGTTATGCATAGCATAGCATTTTATATTGTATTTGATAAATTTGAACTATTTTTATGAAGCATATGTGATTTATGTGTTTGATATTTCATGGAGAAATTTATTTGGATATAGTTGTGCTATATGAGGTGGTAGAGCTTTTGATCTTATGGAATAGAAATTAATGAAAGAATAATGAAGGGAGTTGAATTGGATTTATAGGAATTTATTTAAAGAATGCTTACACAAGAGTTATTGTGGAATAGTGGTTAGAGCTTGGTATGTATTCTTTGGTGACTTGAGTTCAAATCTCAAATTTTGCAAACCTTTTCCTTCTTATTCTGAATTAAACTCTTTTTTCCTTATTTTTCTCCACTTGGCTGAAATTCCTAGGGCTAGCCACCACCTTAATTTCCCACTTCCTAAAATATAGAAATGTGATTATTTTGGGTTTTTGCTAAAGAGAATTAAAGTAAATTAAATTCTGATTATTTTCTAGTTAGTAATTTATTCTAATCTTTTAGGAATTTAAAATATTTCAACATTTGGAATTTTCTAAAGTAATTATCCAAAGGATGTATTAAGAGAAAAAAAAGTATAGGAGCCTTTATCTTAGAAGTTATATATTAGCTATTACTTTTAATAGAAGAAAAGTCTCTCCAAATTAATTTTTCTTAAATAGTTTTAATTGGAAATAAAGAGATAATGTTAAATTCTTAATTTACAGAAATATTTCTCAGTAATAAGCTATTTTTGAAAATTAGGATTTAAGAAGAAGGAAAAATTCAGCTTTATCACATAAAAACTAGATTTTTATCTCTAAATATTATTATCCTTTAATTATTTATTATTGTCTAAAATAAATTAGGGTATTAACTAAATTATTTCTTGAATTAATAACCTATTTTCTTTGCTTAAAATTTCTGGAAAAATTATAACCCTAGCTACCACCTAATTGATGTTTTAATTCCACTCAAACTCTCTAAAATATAGGAGAAACTTACCCTAAGTAGTTTTAACCAATCAATGTTCTTTTAACTAATTAAACGACCAGATTTTCTCGTCTTCTTTCACCTTAATTTGGACCACCATAACCACACACACACGCACACACGAAAATTCCAGCCCCTATTGCTCTCAAATTCTCTCTTGTTTTAGCCAAAAACAACAACACAAAAACCATCACCTTTCTTCTCCAATTTTCAGCAAATACAAGAACCAAAAGGCAGCCTCTATTTTCCTATTTTTCTCTCTTATCTTTGGCCATAATAGCAACCCAAAAATAGCCACAAAAACCTCCTAAACCTTGCACAAATTCGGCTACAACAAAAGAACCAAAAGCCATCTTTTTTCTTCGTTGTGATCAAGAGTCCAAAACAAAGTGCAACACTTCCAAACACTAAAACACCCAACCCTAACCTATTTTATTCATCAACCCAATCTTCAATCAAATGCTAAACACTTCCTACTACAAGAAATTCCAGCCGCCACCGTCTTCAAGCATTTGGTCATCTCAACCTCCAAACATCTCCGAAATTGAAAGCAAGACTCCAGGTAAGTACCCTTTAACCTACATCAACTCTTGATTGTTTCTTTTCCTTTTCTCCTTCTAAAACACGGTCATCAAGGGACTGATTCATCCCCTATTGTTGGTGACTTTCGAATTAAGAAAACCTAGAGGACTAATCAACTCTTCTTCCCAAAGTGAACTCAACCAAGCATCAAAGGTGCCACCTTTGCTCCTATTTGTGTCGACCAAGAGAAATTTGAGGATTATCACTTTTGATTTAAATTAGGGTTGAATATATGGTGGTGTTATTATGCATGAAGCCTAGCATGAAAGCATGATTAAATTAGATAGATGGGTTTGATGGTGCAATATGTTGAACTAGGTATAGATAGCGATAAACATGGTTGAATATTGCTGTGATGACATAGATCTATTGCATGTTGGTTAAAAATTACATCTTTGAATGAAAATAGGGTTATTATATAGATTAAATGATAGTAGAATAATGGAGATGCCATGTTGATTATTTAAAGTGAGTATATGCATGCATAATGATAGGATGCATGACAAAGGAAAGCTATATATGCGATTTAATAAATTAATTCATATAGAAGCCATGGATGATTTAAGTGATTAATAATATCATGGGGATTCTGTTAGTGTTGTACCCTAGAGGCAATCACTTGTATATTGTATATGACACATTTTATTTTAATAAAAGGAATTATTTATCTTACAGTTTCTTTTATTTACTTTTAAGTAATATAACTGTTCGATAAAGTCCCTAGTACAACACTATGTTAAGGAAATCATGATAGAGATCATGATATGAGATTCCTACTACACTGTATAGTGTTCATACTTAAATAGTCCCTAGTCATAATATTAATGAGACAGGACATCATTAATGCGTCAAGACTAGCATGTGTTAGACTTCTTAATTTGATCAGGCGGTGGTTTTCATATATGTGAGTATTGAGATACTCAAAGTTAACACATGGATGCTTGTTAATGGAACAAGTACATTGGATGACCTAGCTTTGAGATAATCACATGGATAACTATTTAGTGCCAGTGATATAATCTCAATATAAAAAATGTGCAAGTATCCTTAGACTTGAGATCTCTAAGGTACTTTGTTTACTGAGCATTGTATTTTGATTCCAATCTCCGGAGCTCGATCGAGGGCTGCCTATGGGATGGATATTGGGTACATTGTGAGGTAAACGAAAGTAGTTGAGAGGGTCAATAAAGGATTCACCACTTCTAATAGTAGAGGCGAATTTCTCATAGCCACTTGTAGGAATTACTATTCGAGAAGTCCTTGGGAAAGGCATATGTGTATTGGAAATAGTTTCAATTGATACACTTTAGAATAGTGGGTTCCTGGTACAAGTACTATTGTATTCAAGCCAGAATTAATTCTGGAGGGAACTGGTGCTAATTCCGTATTCCAAACCGAATGAAATATTGTATGGTGAAAGAAGTTAATTGCACTGAAGTTTATTATTGAAGGGTTCATGTTAACCACTTGACATCTTGGACTCTTGAGTGGTCATGATGTGTTGCTAGATACCACTCATGATCTGAGAATATGGGTTTATTAATTAATGAATTAATAAATCAATCATGATTGGAATTAATAGGATTAATTCTAATTAATTATGGATTGTTAATCTTAAAGCCTTTGGAATAATTCATGTTCGCTACCAATTGACTGGGAAACCTAATAGGTCACACGCAATAGAGGATTATATACTTAAGATATTATTTGATAACAAGTGGAGTTAATTGCGAGAAAGAGAAGTTGTTGTGAATAAATTATAATTAGTTATAATATATGGTCCAAATTGTAATTGTAAGAACTTGAAGTTTCCAACTACAATTAGGAAATACTAATAGGATTGGAATTCTCAATTTTTGGTAAGGTTTTTTGTGTTATATGATGATATGGCCACCAACCCTAGCTGTGATTAATACATACAATCTTCTCTCTCTTTCTCTCTCGTTTTGCTGAAAGGTGAAGAACCCTAGCCCCATTTTTTTCTTCTAGCACAGAAAATCTTAGTGCTTGAGTGTATCCTCTGTGTGGATTACTATTAGAGATAATCACAAATTGTGATTATAGTGGTTAGACGTTCAACTCCCGTGGAGTTTGTACAAGAGGATTGCTGTATCGCGCCTCGACTTGAAAAAGAAATTTTTGTTCTTTGAACGATCAAAGAAAGGTAAAAAGCTGTTACCTTTGATCTATTTATGTCTTACTTTCCACATATATGCGGGTCGTGGGATGGTATCTCGTTTTATTCTTCCACTGCGCCGTGTAGGATATGAGCCTGAGATACCCAACAGTGGTTTCAGAGACTTGCTATGTGTGGTTTACGGACATTGTTTTGGCATGAAAATATGTTTTCATGTATTTGTGTTTATCTTTGTTTGCTGTGAGAATTATTTTCACTTGAGTCAAAATCGTTTCGACCATTATGGGTTGGGTCCGTAGCACAATATGATTGTGTAAAAGTCATAGCATATTTCAAAAAGATGCTTTCTTTAGGTGATGAAATTTTCTGCAGAAAACCGTTTTCTAGCAACATGGTTGTTGCCCTCTGTTTCATCTTAGTTTTCTGTTTTGGTTTTATTTAAACTAACAAATTGGTTGTTGTTTTGAGCTTCAAAACAGGAAATTCTGCTGAGAATTGTTCTCACTGATCTGTTGCAGAAGATTAGGGCATCAGAAATTATTTGTGGAAAATTTACAAAATCACCGCCACTATTCCCGACTACAGTCGGCACCAGCTCCGGCCTCCAAGACGGCGCCGATTTCGTGCTGTTTCGCCAACGTCCATAAATCATTTTTGGAAGAAAATTTTTCTTAAAACCAGACCAGAGCCGGTGCCGACCCTAGCCTTCAAACCGGCACTGATTCTGCTCTGTTTGCAACGTTCCAGCTATTTAAAAAAAAAAATTGCTGCCAGAGACGGGACCCAAAAGTATTTTCTCAAAATTAGTTTTGAGACAAATAATTTTATTTTTCAAAATAGTGAGTTTGAAAATTTTAAATTAATGTATTTTTCTAAAATATTGATTTTAGAATTTGTTTTATTTTTCCAAAATAGTGATTTTGGAATGATAAAAGTATATGTTTATTTTGTTTAAGCATAGTTAATGGCATGGTGGATGATTATGGACTAAAACCAATTATATCTATTCATGCATTTTGCAGTTTTGGTTTTATGAAATAGGGCCTGTGTGTCCTGCTTTCTCTAGAATTCTTGTGTAATTCTCTTCTCATCTGACTCCCCTCGAATGTAACTTGAGGTTTTCTCTCTTTAGGAAATTACGTAATTAGTTTATATAGGTAAGACCTTCTACTTAAATTATGCATGAATATATAGGGTTAACTATATTAATTTCTTTTATGGCTTAAAGAAATTAATTTAGGGTAAAGTCCATAACCATACCTCGTAATCACTTTATTACCATGATTATCATTTATGTGATTTATTGATTTTTATGCATGTCATTCAATGAAATCACTAAAAGGAACAAATCCCTCAATTAATATTAAACCTAATTCCTTCCGTTAATATAGTAAGAATTAGATTCCTTTTCGAGACTAGGTTGTTGGGCAAACCCAAGCATACTCGACATCGGGCATGTTCAAGCTATGGAATTAAATTCCTGATAATGGGCCGGGTTGAACTAAAGATTAAAGAAATTTAGAGGAAAAGTTAGGTAGCCCAAAAGACTTTAAGATTAAAAGCTGTTAATCACCCAATGATCCGGTAATTACATACGATGTAATTGGTATTGGATTCCTACCAATGAACTCAATGGTGGCTTGTTGGGCAAACCCAAGGTTATTCTTGAGGAATTTGGATATTGGTCCACTAGGAAAGCTTCCAACGGGCTTTCTCGAATCAGTAGTGGGGGCTATTGATTTGAGTAAAATAGTGGAGTAAAAATGCGTTTTATTAAAGTCCTAATTATTTGCATATCATGTGCATATACAAGTAGCTAATGCTCTCTATCTTTATATCTAGGTCACTTACATCATGTCAACAAACTTAAACCTATGTAGCATCTTGGAAATTAACAAGTTAACCGAATCAAACTATCTCAACTGGTATAGAAATTTGAGAATCGTTCTCAAATCGAAAAAGTTGCTTTACGTGTAAGATGCTCCTATTCCGTCACCACCAGCTCAAGATGCTCATGCTGTTGAGCATGTTGTCCACAAAAGGCACAAGGAGGATAGTAATATAGCATCATGTATTATGCTAGCATCCATGACTCCTGAGTTGCAAAAATAGCACGAGCATATGGATGCTCAATTGATCATTTTACATCTTTGAGAGTTGTTTGATGCCCAAGCCAAAACTGAGCGATACGAGATCTCAAAGCAACTATTCTGTTGCAAAATGGCAGAGGGTTCTTCTGTGGCCACTCATAGGTTGAAGATGTTGGGCTTAATAGAGAAACTTGGATCTCTCGGATTTGCAATGGATCATGACTTAAGTGTTGACTTAATTCTACAATCTTTGCCTAATAGTTTCTCACAATTTGTGATTAACTATCAGATAAACAAGATTGAATCCACCATTTCTGAGTTGATCAATCTTCTCAAAACTGTGAAGTTCTCCATGAAGAAGGATTCCAATGCACTTTTAATGGTAGAATCTTCCTCTTCTAAGAAGAAAAATCAAAAGAAGAAGAAAAAGGCTCCCATAAAGCCCAAAGGTGGTGTGAACAAGAAGGACGTAGCTACCAAGGGCCCATGCAATCATTGTGGGAATATAGGCCACTGGAGACGCAACTGCAAAGCCTACTTGGAAACCATTAAGGACAAGAAGTAGAAGGAGAAGCTTACAAGCACTTCTACTTCTTCTATAGGTATGTTTTTGATTGAGATATATACTGCCTTTAGAAATGAGATATGGGTATCAGATACTGGATGTGGATCTCATTTGTACAATAACTTGTAGGGGCTAAAGAGCAGTAGAAGGCTAGAGAAAGGTGATATGGACCGACGTACTGCAAATGGGGCAAAGGTTGCTACACTTGCTGTGGGGACATACGAGCTGAACCTACCTTTGGGATTAATTCTAGAACTACTAAACTTTTATTTTGTACCAGTTTTAATGAAAAACATTATCTCAGTTATGTGTTTAGACTTATATGGATTTCATTTGATATTTAGGAATAAATGTTGTTCTTTTTCATTGAATGATATTCATTATAGTTTAGCAACATTGATTAATGGTTTATATGTTTTAGACTTGGATAATCCAGTTCTCAATATAAACAATAAGAAATCTAAAATGGATAACTCTAACACCTCTTACTTATGGCATTGTCATTTGGGCCATGTAAATGAAAATCGTGTATCTAAGTTACACAAGCTTGGTGACTTAGGGTCATTTGATTATGAATCATATGGCACATGCGAATCTTGTTTATTAGGCAAAATGACAAAGACTCCTTTTCCAGAAAAAGGAGAACAGGCCAAGGAGTTATTAGAACTCATACATTCTGATGTATGTGGCCCAATGTCTATACAAGCAAGAAGAGGTTATAACTATTTCATAACCTTTATCGATGATTTCTCACGATATGAGTATTTTTATTTAGTGAAATACAAATCTAAGGCCTTTGAAAGGTTCAAAGACTTTAAGAATGAAATAGAGAAATAACTTGGCAAAAGTATTAAGACTCTAAGATCTAATCGAGGAGGAGAATACTTGAGCAAAGAGTTTTTGAGTTATCTTAGAGATAATGGGATATTATCTCAATGGACTCCGCCACATACACCTCAACATAACGGTGTATCTGAGAGAAGGAATCGAACCCTTCTAGACATGGTACGGACCATGATGCCTTCTGCAGACCTACCAAAATCGTTTTCGGAGCATGCACTAGAAACTTCTATTTATATACTAAACAGAGTTCCGATAAAAATGGTTGATTCTACCCCATTTGAGATGTTCTTTGGTAAGAAACCAAAGTTATCTCACTTGCAAGTATGGGGTTGTCCTGGCTTCGTCAAAAGGCCACAGTCATACAAACTTGATAGTAAGTCTGACAAGTGTTTGTTTGTGGGATATCTAAAAGAATATTTTGGATATTACTTCTACATCCCTTCTGAAAATAAATTATTTGTTTCAAAGCATTCCGTCTTCTAGAGAAGGAGCACATGCTCAAATGGGACAGTGGGAGTAAGATTGAACTTAGTGAAGTTCATGAAGATCAAATAAACGAGGATCAACCGTCGAACCCCACATCTATTGAGAGAATAGATGAACCTTCTAATACACAAGAACCTCGTAGATCAAGTAGGATATGTGTGGCACCTGAGAGATATGAATTTCTCATTAGCGACTATAATGATGTATTGCTCATAGATGAAGATGAACTTACTACCTACAAGGATGTTCTGAACATTTCAGAATTTAGCAAATGGCTTGAGGCCATAGAGTCAGAGATGGATTCCATGTACGACAACTAAGTATGGACTTTAGTTAATCCACCAAAAGGAATTAAACCTATTGGGTACAAATGAGTTTTCAAGAAGAAAATAGACATGGATGGTAACTTAGTTACCTATAACATATCTAGTGGCGAAGGGTTATCGTCAACAACATGGTATTGACTATGACGAAACTTTCTCGCCAGTAGCCATGTTAAAATCCATCAGGATACTCCTAGCCATTAATGCTTATTATGATTATGAGATTTGGCAAATGGATATGAAAACAGCTTTCCTAAATGGAAATCTGACTGAGGAAGTGTATATGACACAACTTGAGGGTTTCACATCCAATGATAGCATAAAGGTGTGCAAGCTGCAAATGTCCATTTATAGATTTAAGCAGGCTTCAGGGGTTAGAACATCCGTTTTGATGAAACAATCAAAGAGTTTGGTTACATTTAAAACTTGGATGAGCCTTGTGTATACAAGAAGGTTAGTGGGAGTGCAATCATTTTCTTACTGCTTTATGTAGATGACATATTGCTAATAGGAAATGATATACCAATCTTGCAAACGATTAAAATTTGGTTGTCCAAACTATTCTCCATGAAAGACCTTGGAGAAGCAACCTATATTCTCGGAATAAGACTCTATAGAGATAGATCCAAAAGGTTGCTAGGTCTTTCATAGTCTACATACATAGATAAAGTGTTAAAGAAGTTTAGCATAGATCAATCCAAAAAGGGATTCTTACCCATGTCACATGGTGTAAGCCTTTTACAGTCAATGTCTCTCAAGGCACAAGTTGAAAAGGATCACATGAGTAAGATTCCATATGCCTCGGCAGTTGGATCTATCATGTACGATATGATATGTATTAGGCCCAATATATCTTGTGCTTTCAGTTTGACGAGCATATACCAATCTGACCCTGGTGAGGATCATTGGGCGGCTGTAAAAAACATCCTTAAGTACTTACAATGGACTAAGGATGTGTTCTTAGTATATGGAGAATGTGATTTGAAAATAAACGAGTATACTGATGCCAGTTTTCAATCTGACAAAGATGATTTCAAATCACAATACGGCAACGTGTATACATTGTGTAGAGGGGCAATAAGTTGGAAAAGTTCCAAATAAGAGACTATTGCCAATTTTACGACAGAAGTTGAGTACATAGCCGCTTCTGAAGCAGCTAAGGAAATAAAGATAGAAAGAGTTCCCACGGATGAGAACATAGCTGACCCACTTACAAAAGCACTATCCCAAAAGAAACATGACTGTTATGTTGAGTTATTCGGTATTAGATACATGAATGATTGGCTCTAGTGTAAGGGGGAGTCTGTTAGTGTTATGCCCTAGAGGCAATCACTTGTATATTGTGTATGACAAATTTTATTTTAATAAAAGGCATTATTTATTTTACAGTTTCTTTTGTTTACTTTTAAGTATAATTGTTCGATAAAATCCCTAGTACAACACTGTGTTAAGCAAATCATGATAGAGATCATGATATGAGATTCCTACTACATTGTATAGTGTTAGTATTTAAATAGTCCCTAATCGTAGTATTAATGAGACAGGACATCATTAATGCATTGAGACTAGCATGTGTTAGACTTTCTGATTTGATCAGGTGGTGGTTCTCATATTCGTGAGTATTGAGATACTAAAAATTAACACATGGATGCTTGTTAATGAAACAAGTTCATTGGATGACCTAGCTTTGAGATAATCACATGAATAACTATTTAGTGCCAGTGATATAATCTCAATATAGCAAACGTGCAAGTATCCTTAGATTTGAGATCTCCAAGGTACTTTGTTTACTGAGCATTGTACTTTGATTCCAATCTCCGGAGCTCGATCGAGGGCCACCTATAGGATGGATATTGGGTGCATTATGAGGTAAACGAAAGTAGTTGAGAAGGTCAATAAAGGATTTACCACTCCTAATAGTAGGGGCGAATATCTCATGACCACTTGTAGGAATTACTACTTGAAAAGTCCTTGGCCAAGGCATATGTGTATTGGAAATAGTTCCAATTGATACACATTTAGAGTAGTGGGTTCCTGGTACAAGTACTATTGTATTCGAGCCAGAATTAATTCTGGAAGGAGTTGGTACTAATTCCGTACTCCAAACCGAATTAGATATTGTATGGTGAAAGGAGTTAATTGTACTGAAGTTTGTTATTGAAGGGTTCATGTCAAGCCACTTGACATCCTGGACTCTTGGGTGGTCATGATGTGTTGCTAGATACCTCTCATGATATGAGAATATGGGTTTATTAATTGATGAATTAATAAACCTATCATGATTAGAACTAATATGATTAATTCTAATTAATTATGGATTATTAATCTTAAAGATGTTTAGAATAATTCACGTTCGCTACCAATTGACCAGTAAACCTAATAGGTCACACACAATAGAGGATTATATACTCAAGATGTTATTTGATAACATAGTAGGGTTAATTGCAAGAAAGAGAAGTTGTAGTGGACAAATTATAATTAGTTATAATTTATGATCTAAATTGTAATTGTGAGAACTTGATGTTTCCAATTACAATTAGGAAATTCTAATAGGATTAGAATTCTCAATTTTTGGTAGGTTTTTTTTTATTATATGATGATATGGCTGCCAACCCTAGCTGTGAGTAATACACACGATCTTCTCTCTCTCTCTCTCTCTCTCTCTCTCTCTCTCTCTCTCTCTCTCTCTCTCTCTCTCTCTCTCTCTCTCTCTCTCTCTCGTTTTGCTGAAAGGTGAAGAACCCTAGCCACCATCTTTTTCTACTAGCATAGAAAATCTTTGTGCTTGAGTGTATCCTCTGTTTGGATTACTGTTAGAGATAATGACACATTGTGATTATATTGGTTAGACGTTCAACTCTCGTGGAGTTTGTACAAGAGGATTGTTGGATCGCACTTTGACTTGAAGAAGATATTTTTGTTCTTTGGACTATCAAAGAAAGGTAAAAAGCTATTACTTTTGATCTGTTTTTGTCTTGTTTTCCACATATATGTGGGTCCTGGGATGGTATCTCATTTTATTCTTCCGCTGCGCTGTATAGGATACGAGCCTGAGATACCTAACAGATTCCTGATGCATGATGATAGTGGATAAATATTTGGATTCTAATAATAGAATCATTGATTCTAGATAAGAATGAAAGTGGAAGTGAGGACAAGCATTGCTTTGGTTGATTATTGAGAATATTCAAGTATGTCTCTGCACAACTGTTTGGTAAATAGTACATCTTTACAAGTATTTTGTACAATGATATTGAAATGGTGTCAATATGATGATTGACATGATGTTTGAAATGATGATTGAAACACAGTGAATGTTATTGTGGTATTTTGATACTTGGCTTGAGAACGTGGATATTTTAATTTTCCTAAATAATTTTTTCAAATCTCAAGTTTTAATTGAAAATGGTTTCCTTTCATTTATGACTAAAACATTTTGAAAAACTTGATGTGAAAACCACATTTTGCAAAGATAAGGTAATCAATGATTGTGAAAACAAGGGAAATGATTTTGCACCTAAATGGTGAGCGTTGAGTAATCAGTGGGGGTAGGCTAGTGGTACTAGTCTTGGAGAGTTAAGATGAGTCTTTTGGCAGGAGGTCACCTCTAGAAGAGGAACTCTATTTAAAGAGATGACAGTACTACTTTGTTAGGGCGGTCTGAGTGAAACACCCCGCTATCTACGCCAGCCAGGGCCGGGGATGTTGCCCTGTCCAAAGGACAAGGGGTCTTTGTAACTAGGTCACACAAATAAAATAGCGGAATAAAAATAATACTTTAACTTAAAATTTATTACAACTCAAGATTAAATCCAAGAATAAATCCGCAAATTCCCAAAAGAAACACAAATTCGTAAATAAAATCATCCACTCTCAACTCCTCAAAGAAATACATAAAATAAGTGACAAAATTCTCTTCCAAGGCAGATAACACTAGCTATTCATCCCCATAGTAGGATCGACCTGAAATCATGGTAGAAATAGCGATGAGACAGAAATCTCGTAAGTCCGTGTGTGCTTTGAGTGTCCAGTGAAAATAGTTCGTGTATGCAAAGTATAAAATGCTTTATAAAAAATCACTGGCAAGCAATAAATATTAGTCAAAAGCAAGAGTGGTGTTTTGGCTTTTCCAACCATATATAATCAATAAAATCAACCACTCAAAAGAAATGATCATAGGTTACCACATATTGGGCCCCATAACCGGTCAGAATGCCGACACTTTGTGCAGACTGACAAAAGAGGTAGGTGATCGGCCTATCGGGCAATATACTCCTCCTTCTCTATACCCAAACAACAATCGGGTGTCCATTCCGGTAAAACACAGTCACTTGATTAAAAAAAATAAACTACTAGCTCGGACCGGCATGACCTACTGGACTGACATTTTATCCGGGAATGACTTACCCCTCAGAGGTGGCCATCTACTGAAAGACGTACCCTAACCCTTCAAAGACTAGCCCTAGTAGTCCACCCTTATTAAGTACTTAACGTAACTTATCCCACTTGGAAAAAATGAACAAAACACAGTTCCACTTGAAAATGGCAATTAAAGGTTTCCAAAGTCTTTGTCAAAATCAGTTTTAGAAAGAGTTCTGAGTTTGAGTAAATTTACTTATGGATTTTCAAATAATTGTTTGACTGAAATAAGGAATGAGTTAATCCTCAATTGCCTTTACAGAAATGAGTGTCCATGCACTCTGCATTTGGCTTGCCATAATAAACACTTTTCATCAGTCAGGTTTTATGCAGGAGCTTACCTAATTCTTGCTCACAATAAAAGGTCTCCAACAGCTGACCTAACCCCGCATGGGCAAATACAAACCATAATCAAACTCAAGCCAAAATTCACTTTCTCAATAAAACAACTCGACTCGCTACTACCATGATCCTAGTGTCCCAAACTTTAAGGCCAAACAATAAATAAATAGGTTTATAAGCTAAGCCTAATTTGAAATTTAAAATAATTAATGTTTTGAGAAATAAGTACTAATAAGTTGAAGGTTTTAATCTTGCTAAGCTAAATTCAGAGTTTAACTGGTGAAGAGTCTTAGGTATTAGGTAAAGTGATGATTTATTAATAATTAATTGCTTGAAAATAATTGCTAGATAAAATTAGTTGAAAATAAATTTTAATAGGTCTTGATTGGAAGATAATAAATAGACTTTAATAGGTTTTGATTAAAAGATTATAATTAAATTTTTAATAATAATATTTTACTTATTATGATTATTTTCATAAAAGGCTTTAGTTGATTTTATCATTTTATATAATATCTATATATTTTATTTCTTGAATAAAAGCTACCATTTATTTGGCTAAAATATCTTTTTAATTCAAATCTACTTCCTAGGGTTTTTTGAATTTTCTAGCAAAATCATATTATTAAATATTTTATTAATGAAATAAAAATTAGCTTAAGGACAACTAGATCATGATCATATTTCTATGGCTAACCACAATCATGAACATATACAACCCTTCCATTCATCAAATCACCCAAATCATGCATATAAGCATAGATCTAAATTTATCAAGACATGATCTAACCTCTACTAGCATAAATATAATCATGGATTCAATAATCCAACATTAATATAAATCATATTCACCAAAGGTGACATAATTTGTAGCATACTTGATCACAAATACTACCTATGACATGGAGACATGCATCAAACCCTAAAACACCTTACAATCAACCACGATAATCCATTCATGCATAAATCCCATCTCCAACATATTCATACATATATTCATGCTTCACTCTTAACTCATCACAACAATATATACTCAACCCTATTCATGATTCATCTTCTATCAACATCATCCTAGAGATATGAGTCTAGAATTTTAAAGAAGGGTTAAAGAGGCTTACTCGATTGATGAATTCTTTGAATGGATCTCAACTCCTAGATGTCTAAATCCGTCCAAAGAAGATGAAGGAAGCATGGCCATGGTTGATAAAATCATTCGGCCAAGAGAGAAGGAGGGAGAGAGAGAGAGAGAGAGAGAGAGAGAGAGAGAGAGAAGAAAGTCCATTAGCATGCTTAAATACATATATATTCATTAGAGAATGAAGATTAGCGAAGACGAAATTGATTGAATAAACCTACCTTGAAGGTGTTCTTGAGCCTTCACAAAATTTCTAGTTTTTTATGTAAAAGTGCGAGTTTGATTTTGGAGTTGGATGTTAAAAATGGTATGGATGGACTCACGGTAGTGTATAGATGAAATCTGGAATTTTTAGAAGAAGTTTAAAGTGATTTGGAGAGGTATTAGGTGAAAAGAAGGAGTAGGTGTTTTTTGTGTGCTATGTGTTCTTGAAGGTTGAAGAGAATAGAGAGTTTTTGGGATTGGAGGCTGCCGAATTTCTGTAGGGATTAGGTCTGTCGAATTTCTTGTAGGGTTTTGGAAGGGAAAAGGAAAGGTTAGTTGTTGAAATCCTTAAAGAATATTTTTGGGAAGCAAATTTGGAAACTAAATATGATAAGAATATCTTTGATTATTAGAGAGCTTTTCGGAGGCTGCCATGGTCGACTGCATGTGCAGTATTTCAGCTGGATGGAAACTAGTTGAAGGAGGCTAAGGGTGGCCGAAAATAAGGAGTATAATGATGGAGGAAAGGTATGGTTGTTTGAGGAATATTTTATGGAACGTTGCTAAATTATGGTGGTTGGAATTTTTTGTAACTAATCAAGCATGATTGTAGTGATTTGTTGGGGAGATTTTCGAGTAGCCATGTCTGAATTTCATGTAGAAGCTTGGGGGGGACAATGGAGTTCAGCTTATGGTTGTTTAAGGAGGGTTTGTGCAGAAGAAAGCTGAGGTTTTGGCTAGGGATGAAGTAGGAAACAAAGCTGGAAAGTTTTCCAGCACAGAATTTTCACAAGGTTGGAATTTTCTGGGCAGTTTTCGGCTAACATTTTCCAGTCAGCTTGCAGAGAGTTTAAAGGGGATTTTAGTAGTCTTTCAAGGTTGGTTTCCAGCCTTCTTTATGCAGGAAAAACGTGGCTAAGATGCTGAATAAAAACTGAAAGAAAACAGCTTGATTTCGGACCTCCAAAGCTGCGATTTTGCCCAGGGATTTTTCTGGTTTTGCATAGCTTTTGTACAGTCCGAAAATGACCAGAAATATTCAGGTTGCAAGCTAATCAAAAGGGCCATTTTCTGGCAGCATTTGGGAGGGAATAATGGCTAAGAATTTCGACACCTTGAAGGCACAAGATGCTAGAAAAATTTCAGTTCAATGCAAGAAGGAAAATGAATCTAACTAGAGTGAAGTTTTAGAGAGTTCACGAGGGAAATTAATTCATTTGAAATCCTTCCCCCTCTTCCATGGTTTCGGTCCACAAGATGTCTTTCTCTAAGACATTTTGAACCTTTAAAGCCACAACATATTGCTGGAATTTTTCTAGAATAAAATTGTCTTGAACACATTGAACATCCTAATGGATTGAGAAATAGGAAAAATTAAGGATCAAGAGGAAATGAATTCCCCTTATGAATTTCGTGTAGGGCAAAAGAGTCGGATTATGATACTTCTATCATGTCTCTCTTAGAACAACATCTGTACCCTACTCCAAAGCATATAAGGCCAAAAATAACACTTCCCAAGCAAAAATAAAATTTAATCACAACAACTCTTGTTCTTATTTTCTCTCTAAAAATATTTTCCTTTTCAATCCTCAAGCTATCACCCTTTTTCCACCTCAAGCAAAAATTACCATTTTGCCCTTCTTACTTAATAATTATAATCAAGCCCTCTAGACTATAAAACACAAATTCAATGCATATAAAATCATATAAAAATATATTTAAACATGCAATGAAATATGATATGCATCACAACTCCCTTACTCTAAGGTTGGTTTTGACTGGGGTTTCACATCCTCCCCTCTTTAGATGAATTTCATCCCGAAATTCAACCATACCTTTATTTTAGCTCGGGATACTTCCGTTTAACCCACTCTTCTGATTCCCACGTGGCATCTCGCGTTCCATGATGCTCCTACTAAACCTTGACCATCAGTATCTGTTTGTTCCAGAGAGTCTTGACACCGCGGTCCAATATTCGTATAGGCTTCTCCACATAGCTTAGGTCTGGCTGCAACACTAACGGTTCATCATTCAATACACATGGGATCAGCATTGTACTTCTTCAATTGTGACACATGGAACACATCATGAATTCCCGTCAACCCATCTGGCAAGTCCAGTCGGTAAGCTACCAATCCAATCCTTTCCTTAATCGGAAACGGCCCCAAATATCTCAGATTCAACTTTCCGCCCTTCGGATGCTTCAAAATTCCCCTATTCGGTGTCAATTTCAAAAATACGTTATCCCCGACTTGAAATTCCAATTCTCTCCGCCGGTTGTCCGCATAGCTCTTCTGCTAACTCTGTGCCACCTTTAACCTTTCCTTAATCAATTTCATTTTATCCAACATTTCTTGGACACATACTTCTCTGGTTTTGCTCACATGACCGTCTTCGAACCAACTCCAATACAACGGTACTTGACACTTGAGCCCATATAAAGCCTCATACGGTGCCATCCCAATTGAGGCTTGGTAGCTATTATTATATGACAGCTCGGCATACGGTACACACTCTATCCACTTGTCACCGAAGTCCAGGATATAGGCTCTTAGCATATCTTCCAATATTTGAATAACTCTTTCTAACTACCCATCGGTCTGCGGATGCGCCGTCATACTGAATTTCAGATTTGACCCCATTGCTTCCTAAAATTTTCCCTAAAAATGAGATGTAAACCTCGGGTCTCAATTTGACACTATGCTCAAAGGCACTCCATGCAGTCGGACTATTTCTCGAACATAAGTCTGAGCCAACTTCTCCAGCGAGTCCCTCACATTCACCAATATGAAATGGGCCGACTTAGTCAGTCGATCCACCACTACCCATATGGTGTCCTTTTGAGTCTTTGACACGGGAAGTCCGGTGACAAAATCCATAGTCACCTCCTCCCACTTCCATTCCGGTACTGGCAATGGCTGCAATAGTCCCGTTGACTTCTTGTGCTTCGCGTTGACTTTCTAGCAGGTGAGACAGGTCGAAACATACTTGACCACATCCCGCTTTAGTCCTGGCCACCAATAGGCTCTCTTCAAATCCTGATACATCTTGACCTTCCCCAGATGAATGGCGTACTTGCTTTTGTGCGCCTCCTCCAAAATTCTATCCTTTAATTGCTACTCACCGGGTACATACAATTGATCTCTGAAATGCAAAATTCCCTCTTCATCTTGATGGAATTCACTGCCTGGCCGCTTGAGCTCCTTGTCCTTGAAAAGTTGAAACTCGGCATTGCTTTGTTAAGCTTCCACGATTTCCCTCTTCAAATTCGGCACTAACTTCAAATTGCTGATGATAATTCCTTTGTCTTGCACTTCCACCCTTCTGTCCAACACATCCTGAACCGCTTGCATTTCCTGTACCCTTAGTTTAGCCATTCCAACTTTCCTGCTCAGGGCGTCCGCCACAATGTTGGCCTTCCCGGGATGGTAGTTGATCGAACAATGGTATTCTTCCAAGAATTCCATCCACCTTCGCTGCCTCATGCTCTGATCCTTTTGAGTGAAGATATACTTCAGACTCTTATGGTCGGTGAACACCTCATATTCGGCTCTATACAAGTAGTGTCGCCATTTCTTTAGGGCGAACACTATAGCTGCCAGCTCCAGATCATGAGTGGGGTAGTTGACTTCATGAGGTCTTAGCTTCCGAGAAGCGTAAGCGATCACCTTCCGGTCCTGCATCAACACTGCTCCTAGTCATGATAGCATTTGGGGCAGGTGTTCCTCAGGTAGTTCAAATCGCCACAGTGATAGCATTTTCTTTCACCACCCTTGGACCAACAATTCCTCTCGGTGTGGCCTTTCCTTCCACACTACCTACACGATGGGAGATTTGGGGTAGGTCCACCTGGTGCTGTCTAGGCTTGCTTTCCCCGATTCTACCATTGGTGATTTGCGGGGCGTTTGTGGGGTTGCGGTCTCGGGAAGTGTCCCTGTGGTTGCCTTGGCGGCTGGAAGGGCTTTATTGTGGTCCTCATTTTCCATTCGCGTCTACAGCCCCCGAATAGGTTGTTGGTGGAGTAGGTGCCAATGCTCTCCTCAACTCCGGTCTCAACCCCTTAACGAACTGCCTCATCCTATTCTGCTCAGTGTCCACCAATCTCTTGCAGTATTTGGACAACTGGGTGAACCAGGCCGCGTACTGGGCCATCGACATGCTTCCCTGCCTCAGATTTTGGAATTCGTCTTCTTGCTTCTCCACAATCCACTGTGGGATGTACTCAACCCTAAAGGCTTCAATGAACTTGGACCACATCCATTCCTACTCGACCATCTCCCAATCATCTTGGACCCGCTGCCACCATGCCTGAGCAGGTTCTCTCAATCGGAAAGCTGCAAACTTAACCATCCGTTCCTCGGTGTACTAGAGCGTTGCGAATATATCCTCCATTTGCTCAACCCATTGCTCTGCCTTCTGGTCTTGTTCCACTTTGCCCATAAAGGCGAGTGGTTGAAACTACAGGAACCGCTCTAAGGCCTCGTCTTCACCCCTTGGGTTCTGTCGCTCGGTCATAGTCTGCAAAATCTCGGCCATCTTATTGAATGCCTGGCCTATGGTCACATCAATTGGAACTTCAGACCCCGATCCCATATTCGGACTATTCCCTTCACCCCGGTTGGGTGCTTGCATCGGGGCTGTTTCTACTTCCGGTACCCCTTGATCGACTTCTGGAACCCTTCCACCTGCCGAAGCTGCACGACACTTGGGTGCCATTCTAAACCACACCCCAAATGATAAGTGCATGCACTTAAGGTTCAAATCATTTTAGTTGCACGTGCATTCACAGTCAAATATATGTAAACAGAAATCGGATGTAAATTTTGCCTAAGGAATAAATTCTCTTTCAAAAATGGACTTGCATAAATTCAAAATTTTGATAGAAAGTAGAATTAAAATCCTTGACATAAAAGTTCTCAAAAAATAATAAACAAATAAACATCCAATTCAAAATACCTTCTAGTCCTCTAGTCCTCATCAGAATCCTCATCATCAGCCTCATATAACTATCCCCCAGAGTTCTTAGAAAAATCCACCCCAACCCTGCTAGCAAATCCTTCCATTGGCTCCTTCCCCGGGCGCCTAGAACTCTCCTCGGGCTCAACTCGGCTGAAAGAAGGAAGGAAAGAAGGCCTAGGTGGAGACTTATAGTCTATCTCAACTGGGTCATTACTATCTCCTGCTAAGTCCACCTCGGGATTAGGAGGGTGGGGTTCATGCTCCACTACCATCACCTCATCCTCACTGTCAGAACTTATGCCTATCACCGGAATTGGGGGTGGCTCAATGATCTAGACCTCATCATCACTGCTATCCTCCATAGGGATATCTGGTTGAGGGGCAGACTGGGGAACTGGAAGGTCCCCCGGGTATATAGGGATAGGCGGGTGCCTCTCTGCCCTTTCCTCGTGGTCCTAAGCATCCTAACCATCCCACAACATCAATAAGATAGGTTAGATAAAGATTTAAACTTCAGTAAAAAGAGAAAACACTATCAATATTTGCCTATAACCTGGGCTCTGATACCACTTGTAACACCCCGCTACCTAAACCCGCCAAGGCCGGGGATGTCGCCTAGTCCAAAGGACAAGGGGTCTTTATAATTAGGTCACATAAATAAAATAGCGGAATAAAAATAATACTTTAACTTAAAATTTATTACAACTCAAGATTAAATCCAAGAATAAATCCGCAAATTCCCAAAAGAAACACAAATCCATAAATAAAATCATCCACTCTCAACTCTCCAAAGCAATACATAAAAATAAATGACAAAATTCTCTTCCAAGGCAGATAACACTAGCTACTCATCCCTATACCAGGATCGACCAGAAATCATGGTAGAAATGGTGATGAGACAGAAATCTCAGTAAGTCCGTGTGTGCTTTGAATGTCCAGTGGAAATAGTTCATGTATGCAAAGTATAAAATTCTTTATAAAAAATCACTGGCAAGAAATAAACATTAGTCAAAAGCAAGAGTGGTGTTTTGGCTTTTCCAACCATACGTAATCAATAAAATCAACCACTCAAAAGAAATAATCATGGGTTACCACACGTTGGACCCCATAACCGGTCAGAATGCCGACACTCTGTGCAGACTAACAAAAGAGGTAGGTGATCGGCATACCGAGCAAGATAGTCCTCCTTCTCTATACCCAAACAACAACCGAGTGTCCATTCTGACAAAACACAATCACTTGACTGAAAAAGAATAAACTACTAGCTCGAACCGGCACGACCTACTGGACTGACATCTTATCCGGGAAGGATTCACCCCTCAGAGGTGGCCACCTACTGAGAGACTTACCCTAACCCTTCAAAGACTAGCCCTAGCAGTCCACCCTTATTGAGTACTCAACGTAACTTATCCCGCTTGGAAAAAATGAACAAAACACAGTGCCACTTGAAAATGGAAATTAAGGGTTTCCAAAGTCTTTGTCAAAATCAGTTTTAGAAAGAGTTTTGAGTTTGAGTAAATCTACTTATGGATTTTCAAATAATTGTTTGACTAAAATTAGGAAGGAGTCAATCCACAATTGCCTTTACAGAAATAAGTGTCCATGCACTCTGCATTTGGCTTGCCATAATAAACATTTTTCATCAATCAGGTTTTATACAAGAGCTTACCAGATTCTTGCTCACAATAAAAGGTCTCCAACAGCTGACCTAACCCCGCATGGGCAAATACAAACCATAATCAAACTCAAGCCAAAATTCACTTTCTCAATTTAAAACAACTCGACTCACTACTACCATGATTCTAGTGTCCCAAACTTTAAGGCCAAATAATAAATAAATAGGTTTATAAGCTAAGCATAATTTGAAATTTAAAATAATTAATGTTTTGGAAAATAAGTACTAATAAGCTGAAGGTTTAAATCTTGCTAAGCTAAATTCAGAGTTTAATTGGTGAAGAGTCTTAGGTATTAGGTAAAATAATAATTTATTAATAATTAATTGTTTGAAAATAATTGCGAGCTAAAATTAGTTGAAAATAAATTTTAGTGGGTCTTGATTGGAAGATAATAAATTGACTTTAATAGGTTTTGATTAAAAGGTAATAATTAAATTTTTAATAATAAATATTTTACTTATTATGATTATTTTCATAAAAGGCTTTAGTTGATTTTATCATTTTTTATAATATCTATATATTTTATTTCTTGAATAAAAGCTACCATTTATTTGGTTAAAATATCTTTTTAATAATTCAAATCTACTTCCTAGAGTTTTTTGAAATTTCTAGCAAAATCATATTATTAAATATTTTATTAATGAAATAAAAATTAGCTTAGGGACAACTAGATCATGATCATATTTCTATGGCTAACCACAATCATGAACATATACAACCCTTCCATTCATCAAATCACCCAAATCATGCATATAAGCATAGATCTAAATTTATCAAGACATGATCTAACCTCTACTAGCATAAATATAATCATGGATTCAATAATCCAACATGAATATAAATCATATTCACCAAAGGTGACATAATCTGTAGCATACTTGATCACAAATACTACCTATGACATGGAGACATGCATCAAACCCTAAAACACCTTACAATCAACCAAGATAATCCATTCATGCATAAATCCCATCTCCAACATATTCATACATATATTCATGCTTCACTCTCAACTCATCACAATAATATATACTCAACCCTATTCATGATTCATCTTCTATCAACATCATCCTAGAGACATGAATCTAGAATTTTAAAGATGGGTTAAAGAGGCTTACTCGATTGATGAATTCCTTGAATGGATCTCAACTCCTAGATATCTAAATCCGTCCAAAGAAGATGAAGGAAGCATGGCTATGGTTGATGAAATCATTTGGCAAAAGAGAGGGAGAGAGAGAGAGAGAGAGAGAGAAGAAAGTCCATTAGCATGCTTAAATACATATATATTCATTAGAGAATGAAGATTAGTGAAGACAAAGTTGATTGAATAAACCTACCTTGAAGGCGTTCTTGAGCCTTCACAAAATTTCTGGTTTTTTATCCAAAAGTGCGAGTAGGATTTTGGAGTTGGATGTTAAAAATGGTATGGATGGACTCACAGTAGTGTATAGATGAAATCTAAAATTTTTAGAAGCAGTTTGAAGTGATTTGGAGAGGTATTAGGTGAAAGGAAGGAGTAGGTGTTCTTGGTGTGCTATGTGTTCTTGAAGGTTGAAGAGAATAGAGAGTTTTTGGGATTGGAGGCTGTCGAATTTCTGTAGGGATTAGGTCTGCCGAATTGCTTGTAAGGTTTTGGAAGATGATTTTCTGGTTTGGAAGGGAAAAGGAAAGGTTAGTTGTTGGAATCCTTAAAGAATATTTTTGGGAAGCAAATTTGGAAACTAAATATGACAAGAATATCTTTGATTATTAGAGAGCTTTTCGGAGGCTGCCATGGTCGACTGCTTGTGCAGTATTTCGGCTGGATGGAAGCTGGTTGAAGGAGGCTAAGGGTGGCCAAAAATAAGGAGTATAATGGTGGAGGAAAGGTCTGGTTGTTTGAGGAATATTTTATGGATGGTTGCTAAATTATGGTGGCTGGAATTTTGGTAACTAATCAAGCATGATTGCAGAGATTTGTTGGAGAGATTTTCGAGTAGCCATGTCTGAATTTCATGTAGAAGCTTGAGGGGGACAATGGAGTTCAGCTTATGGTTTTTTAAGAAGGGTTTGTGCAGAATAAAGCTGAGGTTTTGGCTAGGGATGAAGTAGGAAACAAAGCTGGAAAGTTTTCCAGCACAGAATTTTCACAAGGTTGGAATTTTCTGGGCAGTTTTCGGCTAACATTTTCCAGTCAGCTTGCAGAGAGTTTAAAGGGGATTTTAGTAGTCTTTCAAGGTCGGTTTCCAGCCTTCTTTATGCAAGAAAAACGTGGCTAAGATGCTGAATAAAAACTGAAAGAAAACAGCTTGATTTCGGACCTCCAAAGCTGCGATTTTGCCCAGGGATTTTTCTGGTTTTGCATAGCTTTTGTACAGTCCGAAAATGACCAGAAATATTCAGGTTTCAAGCTAATCAAAAGGGCCATTTTCTGGCAGCATTTGGGAGGGAATAATGGCTAAAAATTTTGACACCTTGAAGGCACAAGAAGCTGGAAAAATTTCAGTTCAATGCATGAAGGAAAATGAACCTAACTAGAGTGAAGTTTTAAAGAGTTCACGAGGGAAATTAATTCACTTGAAATCCTTCCCCCTCTTCCATGGTTTCGGTCCACAAGATGTCTTTCTCTAAGGCATTTTGAACCTTTAAAGCCACAGCACATTGCTGGAATTTTTCTAGAATAAAATTGGCTTGAACACATTGAACATCCTAATGGATTGAGAAATAGGAAAAATTAAGGATCAAGAGGAAATGAATTCCCCTTAGAAATTTCGTGTAGGGCAAAAGAGTAGGATTAAGATACTCCTATCATGTCTCTCTTAGGACAACATCTCTACCCTACTCCAAAGCATATAAGGCCGAAAATAACACTTCCCAAGCAAAAATAAAATTTAATCAAACTAAAGCTCCTATGATGGAATTTGAACCCAAGACCTCAAGAATTAATTCTAAAGTTTTAACCACTACACCACAACAACTCTTGTTCTTATTTTCTCTCTAAAAATATTTTCTTTTTCAATCCTCAAGCTATCACCCTTTTTCCACCTAAAGCAAAAATTACCATTTTACCCTTCTCACTCAATAATCATAATCAAGTCCTCTAGACTATAAAACACAAATTCAATGCACATAAAATCATATAAAAATATATTGAAACATGCAATGAAATATGATGTGCATCCCAACCCCCTTACTCTAAGGTTGGTTTTGACTGGGGTTCCACACTGAGCAAGCATGTTGGTCTATGTAGACTTTATTTTTCTGGATTAGACAATCAGTGTATTGAGTGCAGAGATGGAGGAGTATCTCACCCTTGTGGGTGGATCACCCACTGCCCAGTATTGAACGGTTACACTGGGAATCTATCATGATGGTTATCATGATATAGACTTTGATACTGTTATTAAATCATTACTAATCCTTACTTTTTGAATCTATGGTGTTGATAATTGGTTGATTTATTGAGAATCATTTTGAATATGATGAGCATTGCACCACTCAACGAATGTTTATCAATGAATGTTTGCTTGCAAACATATTTTGTGGTTTTGATAAACCTGCATACACGAAATGTTTAATTTGCCATTCGCACACACAAGACTTACTGAGATGCCAATCTTACACTATTTTATATCATATTTTTAGGGGAGTGTTTTTAATGAGTAGGTTGAAGGAATAAGAGTTGAACATTCAATTTAGTTTATTTTGCTTTGTATTTCTCTTGAAACATGATTGTTAGTTTTGATTTTTAGACTTGTATTAGTTTTTATTCTAGTTGTTACAAGATCATTGCTCTTTCATATTTAGTTCTTTTCCATTTTGTACCTTGTTATAAAGATCTCTGATCTGCGGAACGGGGTAACATCCCCACCCTTTTTGGGTATATAGGTAACGGGGTGTTACAAGTAGTATCAAAGCCTAGGTTTAGAATATCCGAGGTTGTGACCAGAGACTGGCCTTTTATGTGTGGTCCCACAAGTGGTTGAGCATCTAGCCCCATTCCTATACCAGATTCGTCATCATTTGATTCGGATGCCGAACCTAAGGGTTGATAGTTTTTAAGTGAAGATGAGATAGACCATGAGCTACCTATGATGGAAGACTTAAGAGTATAGGAAGAACATGAGGACCCTACACTAGAAATGGCTGCACTTGAGGAAGAGGAGATATGGTTGAGTATGAGGGAGATGATGAGAGAGAGATATGGGAGATAGGAGGGATTGGTAATGAGAGTGAGAACGAACTAGAAGGACTTGGGGATGAGAGGTAGATAGGAGTGCTCAGGGGTGAGGGTGAAGATGAGGTGATTGAGGATGGCAGTGAGGAGGAGGATAGAGTTAATACGCCTGTGACCCCTTCAATAGAGGAAGGAATCCTAACATTTCTGGGAAGTAAGTAATATGAGTCAGAATTTGGGAGGCCTAAGAGTGCTTTAATGTTACCTATATGAAAGCTTAGGGATACAGAGTTGAAAGCCAAGATGAGAGGTAGGGAACTTGTTAGGTTTATGTTGGGGCGGCCTAGGAAGAAGCCCAGATCTTTTGGATTTTCAAGAGACTGTGCGATAGATCACCCCAACAACAATGTAGGATGGCTAGTGGAACCCCCTTCTGAGACTTCTGAGGATTCCAACAACTCTAGTGATGCTTAAAAAGTTCATAGGACCTTTAGTATTTATTCTTTTATTCTTTTGAAGAGATGTTTTCTTATCTATTTAATTTAGGATTGATCATTTGTTTTAGGATTTTGGATAGCCAGAATAAAAGGAGTACCTAGTAGGATACATCCTTATTTTGTACCAAATTTGATTTGGTTAATAAAAGCATGATTTTATTGACCGACAAGGTAAACAAAGTGAAGAAGAAGGCACCCAAGGGTAAGGATAAAACACTAGAATGATTTTTGAAGTTCCAACCTCCAACATTCCAATGAGAGGTGGAACAAGATAAAAAGGCAGAGAAATGGATCGAGAAAATGGAGGAAATCTTTGCGACTCTGTAGTACACTGAGAAGAGGTGGGTGAAGTTTGCTGCATTCAGGTTGAGAGGACCTTCCCGGGCATGGTGGCAATGAGTCCAAGAGGATTAGGAGAAAGAGGATTGCGACTGGACATGGAAAAACTTTGTTGAAGCTTTTAGAGTAGAGTACATTTTGCGATGGATAACTGAGAAGAAGGAGGATAAGTTCCAAACTCTCAAGTAAGGAGGTATGACCGTGGCCCAGTATGCAGCCCGATTTACTCAACTATCCAAGTATTACAAGTGCCTGATAGACACTGAATAGAAACGGACATGGCAATTTGTGACAGGTCTCAGGTAGGACCTAAGGAAAGTACTGGCACCATCTTCACCGGTGACATATACTATCGTAGTGGATGCAGTGACTCGGACTAAAAATGAGGATAGGAACCAATCAATGCACCGGCCCTTCCAATTGAGTTGATCGCTAATAAGAGCTTTGATCAACAAGTGACCCGCTGGTCCAATATAATTCGAAAATAAGGAAAAACAACCAAGGACAATTCCACCAGGTCCTATGTTGAGTGCTCTGATGTGTCAGAACTGTGAAAGGCATGGACATATGGAAAAGGACTGTTGGTCAAAAGGATCAGCAAGAAGTTGCTTCAACTGTGGTAACCCAACTCACCTGAGGAACAACTGCCCTAAACCACTAAGAATTGGGCCAGGAGCCCTGACTCAACCAAGTGGTGTAATCATTCACATACTGATCCGCTTGCACCATTTTCCCCATAGGTGTGCTCACCACTAAAGTGAAAGGTAGCTTCACTCTATTCCAACCCAAATGACATGCACACAACTTGTTTATATAGGAATGAGTAGAGCTAGGATCAATTAAAGCATTAATGGAATGTTCTTGAATAGTGAACGTACCTTCTACCACCACTGCATTGGCCCCAACTTCCTCTTTGTTGAGAGCGAATACCTTGGCCTTCACTTGCGACTTCGGTGCTCCACTCCCGGATGCTCTCGAGGTGTTAGCTCGGTTGGGCCCCGGATTCTGAGCCGGGTTTCCTTTCCTGACTCAATGCAATTTGGGGCAGGTGTTCCTCAGGTGGTTCAAATCGCCACAGTGATAGCATTTTCTTTCACCACCCTTGGACCAACAATTCCTCTCGGTGTGGCCTTTCCTTCCACACTACCTACACGATAGGAGATTTGGGGCAGGTCCACCTGGTGCTGTCTTGGCTTGCTTTCCCCGATTCTACCATTGGTGATTTGCGGGGCGTTTGTAGGGTTGCGGTCTCGGGAAATGTCCCTGTGGCTGCCTTGGCGGCTGGAAGGGCTTTATTGTGGTCCTTATTTTCCATTCGCGTCTACAGCCCCCGAATAGGTTGTTGGTGGAGTAGGTGCCAATGCTCTCCTCAACTCCGATCTCAACCCCTTGACGAACTGCCTCATCCTATTCTGCTCAGTGTCCACCAATCTCTTGCAGTATTTGGACAACTGGGTGAACCAGGCCGCGTACTGGGCCATCGACATGCTTCCCTGCCTCAGATTTTGGAATTCGTCTTCTTGCTTCTCCACAATCTACTATGGGATGTACTCAACCCTAAAGGCTTCAATGAACTTGGACCACATCCATTCCTACTCGACCATCTCCCAGTCATCTTGGACCCGCTGCCACCATGCCTGAGCTGGTCCTCTCAATCGGAAAGCTGCAAACTTAACCATCCGTTCCTCGGTGTACTAGAGCGTTGCGAATATATCCTCCATTTGCTCAACCCATTGCTCTGCCTTCTGGTCTTGTTCCACTTTGCCCATAAAGGCGAGTGGTTGAAACTTCAGGAACCGCTCTAAGGCCTCGTCTTCACCCCTTGGGTTCTGTCGCTCGGTCATAGTCTGCAAAATCTCGGCCATCTTATTGAATGCCTGGCCTATGGTCACAATAATTGGAACTTCAGACCCCGATCCCATATTCAGACTATTCCCTTGTTGGGTGCTTGCATCGGGGCTGTTTCTACTTCCGGTGCCCCTTGATCGACTTCCGGAACCCTTCCACCTGCCGAAGCTGCACGACACTTGGGTGCCATTCTAAACCACACCCCAAATGATAAGTTCATGCACTTAAGGTTCAAATCATTTTAGTTGCACGTGCATTCACAGTCAAATATATGTAAACAGAAATCGGATGTAAATTTTGCCTAAGGAATAAATTCTCTTTCAAAAATGGACTTGCATAAATTCAAAATTTTGATAGAAAGTAGAATTAAAATCCTTGACATAAAAGTTCTCAAAAAATAATAAACAAATAAACATCCAATTCAAAATAACTTCTAGTCCTCTAGTCCTCATCAGAATCCTCATCATCAGCCTCATATAACTATCCCCCAGAGTTCTTAGAAAAATCCACCCAAACCCTGCTAGCAAATCCTTCCATTGGCTCCTTCCCCGGGCACCTAGAACTCTCCCCGGGCTCAACTCGGCTGAAAGAAGGAAGGAAAGAAGGCCTAGGTGGAGACTTATAGTCTATCTCAACCGGGTCATTACTATCTCCTGCTAAGTCCACCTCGGGATTAGGAGGGTGGGGTTCATACTCCACTACCATCACCTCATCCTCAATGTCAGAACTTATGTCTATCACCGGAATTGGGGGTGGCTCAATGATCTAGACCTCATCATCACTGCTATCCTCCATAGGGATATCTGGTTGAGGGGCAGACTGGGGAACTGGAAGGTCCTCCGGGTATATAGGGTTAGGCGGGTGCCGCTCTGCCCTTTCCTCGTGGTCCTAAGCATCCTAACCATCCCACAACATCAATAAGATAGGTTAGATAAATATTTAAACTTAAGTAAATAGAGAAAACACTGGCTACTCATCCCTATACCAAGATCGACCAGAAATCATGGTAGAAATGGTGATGAGACAGAAATCTCAGTAAGTCCGTGTGTGCTTTGAATGTCCAGTGGAAATAGTTCATGTATGCAAAGTATAAAATTCTTTATAAAAAATCACTGGCAAGAAATAAACATTAGTCAAAATCAAGAGTGGTGTTTTGCCTTTTCCAACCATACGTAATCAATAAAATCAACCACTCAGAAGAAATAATCATGGGTTACCACACGTTGGACCCCATAACCGGTCAGAATGCCGACACTCTGTGCAGACTAACAAAAGAGGTAGGTGATCGGCATACCGAGCAAGATAGTCCTCCTTCTCTATACCCAAACAACAACCGAGTGTCCATTCTGACAAAACACAATCACTTGACTGAAAAAGAATAAACTACTAGCTCGAACCGGCACGACCTACTGGACTGACATCTTATCCGGGAAGGATTCACCCCTCAGAGGTGGCCACCTACTGAGAGACTTACCCTAACCCTTCAAAGACTAGCCCTAGCAGTCCACCCTTATTGAGTACTCAACGTAACTTATCCCGCTTGGAAAAAATGAACAAAACACAGTGCCACTTGAAAATGGAAATTAAGGGTTTCCAAAGTCTTTGTCAAAATCAGTTTTAGAAAGAGTTTTGAGTTTGAGTAAATCTACTTATGGATTTTCAAATAATTGTTTGACTAAAATTAGGAAGGAGTCAATCCACAATTGCCTTTACAGAAATAAGTGTCCATGCACTCTGCATTTGGCTTGCCATAATAAACATTTTTCATCAATCGGGTTTTATACAAGAGCTTACCGCATTCTTGCTCACAATAAAAGGACTCCAACAAGTGACCTAACCCCGCATGGGCAAATACAAACCATAATCAAACTCAAGCCAAAATTCACTTTCTCAATTTAAAACAACTCGACTCACTACTACCATGATTCTAGTGTCCCAAACTTTAAGGCCAAATAATAAATAAATAGGTTTATAAGCTAAGCATAATTTGAAATTTAAAATAATTAATGTTTTGGAAAATAAGTACTAATAAGCTGAAGGTTTAAATCTTGCTAAGCTAAATTCAGAGTTTAATTGGTGAAGAGTCTTAGGTATTAGGTAAAATAATGATTTATTAATAATTAATTGTTTGAAAATAATTGCGAGCTAAAATTAGTTGAAAATAAATTTTAGTGGGTCTTGATTGGAAGATAATAAATTGAATTTAATAGGTTTTGATTAAAAGGTAATAATTAAATTTTTAATAATAAATATTTTACTTATTATGATTATTTTCATAAAAGGCTTTAGTTGATTTTATCATTTTTTATAATATCTATATATTTTATTTCTTGAATAAAAGCTACCATTTATTTGGTTAAAATATCTTTTTAATAATTCAAATCTACTTCCTAGAGTTTTTTGAAATTTCTAGCAAAATCATATTATTAAATATTTTATTAATGAAATAAAAATTAGCTTAGGGACAACTAGATCATGATCATATTTCTATGGCTAACCACAATCATGAACATATACAACCCTTCCATTCATCAAATCACCCAAATCATGCATATAAGCATAGATCTAAATTTATCAAGACATGATCTAACCTCTACTAGCATAAATATAATCATGGATTCAATAATCCAACATGAATATAAATCATATTCACCAAAGGTGACATAATCTGTAGCATACTTGATCACAAATACTACCTATGACATGGAGACATGCATCAAACCCTAAAACACCTTACAATCAACCAAGATAATCCATTCATGCATAAATCCCATCTCCAACATATTCATACATATATTCATGCTTCACTCTCAACTCATCACAACAATATATACTCAACCCTATTCATGATTCATCTTCTATCAACATCATCCTAGAGACATGAATCTAGAATTTTAAAGATGGGTTAAAGAGGCTTACTCGATTGATGAATTCCTTGAATGGATCTCAACTCCTAGATATCTAAATCCGTCCAAAGAAGATGAAGGAAGCATGGCTATGGTTGATGAAATCATTTGGCCAAAAGAGAGGGAGAGAGAGAGAGAGAGAGAGAAGAAAGTCCATTAGCATGCTTAAATACATATATATTCATTAGAGATTGAAGATTAGTGAAGACAAAGTTGATTGAATAAACCTACTTTCAAGGTGTTCTTGAGCCTTCACAAAATTTCTGGTTTTTTATCCAAAAGTGCGAGTAGGATTTTGGAGTTGGAAGTTAAAAATGGTATGGATGGACTCACGGTAGTGTATAGATGAAATCTGAAATTTTTAGAAGTAGTTTGAAGTGATTTGGAGAGGTATTAGGTGAAAGGAAGGAGTAGGTGTTCTTGGTGTGCTATGTGTTCTTGAAGGTTGAAGGGAATAGAGAGTTTTTGGGATTGGAGGCTGTCGAATTTCTGTAGGGATTAGGTCTGCCGAATTGCTTATAGGGTTTTGGAAGATGATTTTCTGGTTTGGAAGGGAAAAGGAAAGGTTAGTTGTTGGAATCCTTAAAGAATATTTTTGGGAAGCAAATTTGGAAATTAAATATGACAAGAATATCTTTGATTATTGGAGAGCTTTTCGGAGGCTGCCATGGTCGACTGCTTGTTCAGTATTTCGGCTGGATGGAAGCTGGTTGAAGGAGGCTAAGGGTGGCCAAAAATAAGGAGTATAATGGTGGAGGAAATGTCTGGTTGTTTGAGGAATATTTTATGGAAGGTTGCTAAATTATGGTGGCTGGAATTTTGGTAACTAATCAAGCATGATTGCAGAGATTTGTTGGAGAGATTTTCGAGTAGCCATGTCTGAATTTCATGTAGAAGCTTGAGGGGGACAATGGAGTTCAGCTTATGGTTGTTTAAGGAGGGTTTGTGCAGAAGAAAGCTGAGGTTTTGGCTAGGGATGAAGTAGGAAACAAAGCTGGAAAGTTTTCCAGCACAGAATTTTCACAAGGTTGGAATTTTCTGGGCAGTTTTCGGCTAACATTTTCCAGTCAGCTTGCAGAGAGTTTAAAGGGGATTTTAGTAGTCTTTCAAGGTTGGTTTCCAGCCTTCTTTATGCAAGAAAAACGTGGCTAAGATGCTGAATAAAAACTGAAAGAAAACAGCTTGATTTCGGACCTCCAAAGCTGCGATTTTGCCCAGGGATTTTTCTGGTTTTGCATAGCTTTTGTACAGTCCAAAAATGGCCAGAAATATTCAGGTTTCAAGCTCATTAAAAGGGCCATTTTATGGCAGCATTTGGGAGGGAATAATGGCTAAGAATTTCGACACCTTGAAGGCACAAGAAGCTGGAATAATTTCAGTTCAATGCATGAAGGAAAATGAACATAATTAGAGTGAAGTTTTAAAGAGTTCACAAGGGAAATTAATTCACTTGAAATCCTTCCCCCTCTTCCATGGTTTCGGTCCACAAGATGTCTTTCTCTAAGGCATTTTGAACCTTTAAAGCCACAGCACATTGCTGGAATTTTTCTAGAATAAAATTGGCTTGAACACATTGAACATCCTAATGGATTGAGAAATAGGAAAAATTAAGGATCAAGAGGAAATGAATTCCCCTTAGAAATTTCGTGTAGGGCAAAAGAGTAGGATTAAGATACTCCTATCATGTCTCTCTTAGGACAACATCTCTACCCTACTCCAAAGCATATAAGGCCGAAAATAACACTTCCCAAGCAAAAATAAAATTTAATTAAACTAAAGCTCCTATGATGGAATTTGAAACCAAGACCTCAAGAATTAATTCTAAAGTTTTAACCACTACACCACAACAACTCTTGTTCTTATTTTCTCTTTAAAAATATTTTCTTATTCAATCCTCAAGCTATCACCCTTTTTCCACCTAAAGCAAAAATTACCATTTTACCCTTCTCACTCAATAATCATAATCAAGTCCTTTTGACTATAAAACACAAATTCAATGCACATAAAATCATATAAAAATATATGATAACATGCAATGAAATATGATTTGCATCCCAACCCCCTTACTCTAAGGTTGGTTTTGACTGGGGTTCCACACTGAGCTAGCATGTTGGTCTATGTAGACTTTATTTTTCTGGATTAGACAATCAGTGTATTGAGTGCAGAGATGGAGGAGTATCTCACCCTTGTGGGTGGATCACCCACTGCCCAGTATTGAACGGTTACACTGGGAATCTATCATGATGGTTATCATGATATAGACTTTGATACTGTTATTAAATCATTACTAATCCTTACTTTTTGAATCTATGGTGTTGATAATTGGTTGATTTATTGAGAATCATTTTGAATATGATGAGCATTGCACCACTCAACGAATGTTTATCAATGAATGTTTGCTTGCAAACATATTTTGTGGTTTTGATAAACCTGCATACACGAAATGTTTAATTTGCCATTCGCACACACAAGACTTACTGATATGCCAATCTTACACTATTTTATATCATATTTTTAGGGGAGTGTTTTTAATGAGTAGGTTGAAGGAATAAGAGTTGAACATTCAATTTAGTTTATTTTGCTTTGTATTTCTCTTGAAAGATGATTGTTAGTTTTGATTTTTAGACTTGTATAAGTTTTTATTCTAGTTGTTACAAGATCATTGCTTTTTCATATTTAGTTCTTTTCCATTTTGTACCTTGTTATAACGATCTCTGATCTGCGGAACGGGGTAACATCCCCACCCTTTTTGGGTATATAGGTAACGGGTTGTTACAAGTAGTATCAAAGCCTAGGTTTAGAATATCCGAGGTTGTGACCAGAGACTGGCCTTTTATGTGTGGTCCCACAAGTGGTTGAGCATCTAGCCCCATTCCTATACCAGATTCGTCATCATTTGATTCGGATGCCGAACCTAAGGGTTGATAGTTTTTAAGTGAAGATGAGATAGACCATGAGCTACCTATGATGGAAGACTTAAGAGTATAGGAAGAACCTGAGGACCCTGCACTAGAAATGGCTACACTTGAGGAAGAGGAGATATGGTTGAGTATGAGGGAGATGATGAGAGAGAGATAAGGGAGATAGGAGGGATTGGTAATGAGAGTGAGAACGAACTAGAAGGACTTGGGGATGAGAGGTAGATAGGAGAGCTCAGAGGTGAGGGTGAAGATGAGGTGATTGAGGATGGCAGTAAGGAGGAGGATAGAGTTAATACGCATGTGACCCCTTCAATAGAGGAAGGAATCCTAACATTTCTGGGAAGTAAGTAATATGAGTCAGAATTTGGGAGGCCTAAGAGTGCTTTAATATTACCTATATGAAAGCTTAGGGATACAGAGTTGAAAGCCAAGATGAGAGGTAGGGAACTTGTTAGGTTTATGTTGGGGCGGCCTAGGAAGAAGCCCAGATCTTTTGGATTTTCAAGAGACTGTGGGATAGATCACCCCAACAACAATGTAGGATGGCTAGTGGAACCCCCTTCTGAGACTTCTTAGGATTCTAGCAACTCTAGTGATGCTTAAAAAGTTCATAGGACCTTTAGTATTTATTCTTTTATTCTTTTGAAGAGATGTTTTCTTATCTATTTAATTTAGGATTGATCATTTGTTTTAGGATTTTGGATAGCCAGAATAAAAGGAGTACCTAGTAGGATAATCCTTATTTTGTACCAAAATTGATTTGGTTAATAAAAGCATGATTTTATTGATTCCTCTTTTCTATTTGGAGTATTATTTGCAAAATTTATTTTTCACCAAATTGCAAGCTATTTTAAATCTATATGCTACTTAATTGCATGTCATGAACCTTCCCCTAATAAACCTTGTAATGGGTACAAATAGAAGGCACCAAGACGTAGAACTACAGGGCGAGGGAGGACTATGTGGGAGAGCGAGTCATTAACTCTCGAATTTGAGCAGACCCGTCAGTCCACACTAGAAGTAGAGGAGGATATCAAGCAAGAATGAGAGTTGACATCTAGGTGGTCTAGAGAACTGACCATAGGGAAAATGTTTGATAAGATGGCTGCCATTCTTCAGAATTTGACCGACAAGGTAAACAAAGTGAAGAAGAAGGCACCCAAGGGTAAGGATAAAGCACTAGAATGATTTTTGAAGTTCCAACCTCCAACATTCCATTGAGAGGTGGAACAAGATAAAAAGGCAGAGAAATGGATCGAGCAAATGGAGGAAATCTTTGCGACTCTGTAGTACACTGAGAAGAGGTGGGTGAAGTTTGCTGCATTCAGGTTGAGAGGACCTTCCCGGGCATGGTGGCAATGAGTCCAAGAGGATTAGGAGAAAGAGGATTGCGACTGGACATGGAAAAACTTTGTTGAAGCTTTTAGAGTAGAGTACATTTTGCGATGGATAACTGAGAAGAAGGAGGATAAGTTCCAAACTCTCAAGCAAGGAGGTATGATCGTGGCCCAGTATGCAGCCCGATTTACTCAACTATCCAAGTATTACAAGTGCCTGATAGACACTGAATAGAAACGGACATGGCAATTTGTGACAGGTCTCAGGTAGGACCTAAGGAAAGTACTGGCACCATCTTCACCGGTGATATATACTATCGTAGTGGATGCAGTGACTCGAACTGAAAATGAGGATAGGAACCAATCAATGCACCGGCCCTTCCAATTGAGTTGATCGCTAATAAGAGCTTTGATCAACAAGTGACCCGCTGGTCCAATATAATGGGAAAATAAGGAAAAACAACCAAGGACAATTCCACCAGGTCCTATGTTGAGTGCTCTGATGTGTCAGAACTGTGAAAGGCGTGGACATATGGAAAATGACTGTTGGTCAAAAGGATCAGCAAGAAGTTGCTTCAACTGTGGTAACCCAACTCACCTGAGGAACAACTGCCCTAAACCACTAAGAATTGGGCCAGGAGCCCTGACTCAACCAAGTGGTGTAAACAGCGGTGCACCCACTAGAACCACTGGAGGAGCAGGCTAAAAACCTCAAGTAAAAGCTAAGGTCTTCGCTTTGAACTGAGAAGAGGTTGGAGTTGATGCAGCAGTGGTGGAAGATACATTTTCTATGCAAGTTAATATATTTCTATTTTGATAGATTTCGGATCGACTCATTTATTTATGAACGATAAGTGTGCATGCTTTTTAGGATGCGATGGGGTAGAATTGCCTTATACCATGTTAGTAAGTACACTATTGGGGAGAAAGAGAGATGCGAGTAGGGAAGTGCAAGTGTCTAATATTATAGTTGGGAAGGAGATTTTAAAGGCAGACCTCATAATCTAACCTATCGATGACTATGATCTAATCCTAGGTACGGATTGATTAGCGAGACATGGAGCAAGAGTGGATTGCAAGATCAAGACGGTGCAGTTCATTAGACCTGGGTGTGATGTATTAGAGTTTAACAGGAAAATGTGAAAGAATTAAAATTCTTGATAGCAGGAACGAAGGCACGAAAGATGTTGAAGAAGGGCTGTGTAGGATACTTGGCTTACTTAATCAATAAGCCAAAAGATCAATGCACCTTAGAAAGCACCGATGTAGTTAAGGACATTGTAGATGTATTCCTAGTTGAACTCAGTTCTCTTCCACCTCTAGCGGAAGTTGAGTTCATTGTAGATCTAGTTCCTGGAGCTAAGCTGGTATCGAAAACTACTTATCGAATGGTGCCTACGGAATTAAAGGAGTTGAAGGAATAGTTAGAGGGATTAGTTTAGCAAGGATATATAAGACCAAGTACTTCACCTTAGGGAACCCCGATGTTGTTTGTAAAGAAGAAAGATGGGACGCTAAGGTTGTGCATAGACTGTAGAGGGTTGAACAACTTTACGATCAAGAACAAGTACCCATTGCCTCTAATTTTTAAGTTGTTCGATCAGTTGAAAGGTTCTTGTTACTTTTCTAAATTGGATCTCTGGCAAGGTTACTATCGAGTGCAAATCAAGGAGGAGAATATTCCTAAAAAAAACCTTTAACACTAGGTATGGACACTACAAATTTGTAGTGATGCTATTTGGAGTAACCAATGCACCTGTTGTCTTTATGGATCTGATGCAAAGAGTTTTCCAACTGTACATGGATAAGTTTGTAGTAGTGTTTATAGACGATATCTTGGTTTACTATAAAAGTCCCAATGAGCATGCTGAGCATTTGAAGTTGGTACTTGAGAAGTTTAGAGAGCACAAACTCTTTGGTAAGTTTAGCAAATATGAGTTCTGGTTAGATTCAGTGGCATTTCTTGGACATGTAATATCCAAGGATGGAATTAAGATAGATTGAGCAAAAGTCGAAGCTGTTTCAAATTGGAGGCAACAGAAAGTATAACTGAAATTTGTAGTTTCCTTGGATTAGTTAGATACTATCATCGATTTATCATGAACTTCTCTACCATGGCTACTCTGATGACCCAATTGCTAAAGAAGGATGTGCCGTATGTTTGGAGTGATAAGTGTAAGAAGAGTTTTCAAGAGCTTAAGAGAAGGTCGATGACTGCACCGATATGAAGTTTACCTGAATAAGGTAAATATTATTCCTTGTACATGGATGCCTCTAAGAAAGGACTAGGGGTAGTGTTGATGTAATATAGGAAAGTTATAGCTTATGGCTTGAGGAAGCTGAAGCTACACAAAAGGTTAACTATCCAACATACGACTTGGAATTGGCTGCGATAATGTTTGCCTTGAAGAAATGGTGACACTATTTATATGGAGCAGAGTATGAAGTTTTTATAGATCATAAGAGTTTGAAGTATATCTTCACGAAAAAGGACTTAAACTTAAGACAGCGTGGATGGATGGAGTTTTTGGAAGAATATATAAATGTCCAATTAACTACCATCCGGGGAAGGCTAACGTGGTAGCTGACGCGCTGAGTTGAAAGGTGAGAATGGCTAGCATGAGGATGCAAGAAGTACAAGTACTGCAAAAACTCATGGAGCGAAAGGCAGAAGTAGGAGAAGGAAGGATCAACTTGTGTAATTTAAAGTTGGAACCTGAGCTGAGGCAAGTGATTAGTGATGTGTAGTGAAGCAATCAATAATTTTAGACTTTTAAAGCAAAGAAAATCAAAAGAGGAAATAAGGAGTTTCGGACTGATAAAATTAGAGTGTTATATTTTTGGGAATGAATGTGTACTAGATGACCAAGTATTGAAGAGGAGGATAATGGATAAGGCTCACACGAGCCAGTATACTATTCATCCTAGAGGAGTTAAAATGTGCCAAGACTTAAAGAAGGCCTATTGGTGGCCAGAGATGAAGAAGGATGTAATGCAATACGTCTCTACTTATCTAACTTGTCATAAAGTAAAGGCAAAGCATAAGAAGGAAGCTAGATTATTGCAACCGTTGCCTATTCCCGAGTGGAAGTGGCAGGAGGTGACGATGGATTTTGTTACCAGACTACGTCTATTGAAGACTTTGAAGGCAACGGTTGCAGGTGGTCAGGTTGCATGGTATACCATTGAGCATTGTATCTGACAAGGATCCTAGATTTACTTCACGGTTTTGGACTAAGTTTCAAGAGTTAATGGTAACGACTCTGAAGCTCAGTACTTTTACTCATCTGCAAACTGATGGATAGTCCAAAAGAGTAATCTAGATATTGGAAGATATGCTTAGGTGTTGGTTCGGGACAAGTGATTAGATTGTATACCCTATGCGGAGTTGGCATACAGCAATAGTCGTCAAGCATCTATTGGAATGCCACCCTACAAAGTGTTATATGGGCAGAAATATCAAGTACCGTTGTACTGGGATTGGATTGAGGATAGGCAAATCAGCAAGTTTGGGGAGGTGAATATTGAAGAGATGGCGGATAAAGGAAAGATAATAAGAGAAAGACTGAAAGTAGCGCAAAGCCGTCAGAAGAATTATGCGGATAATAGAAGAAGAGAGCTAGAGTTTCAAGTGGGAGATTAGAATTTTCTGAAGATAACACATAGCAAAAGGATTTTGAAGCATCCTAAAGGAGGGAAACTGAGTCCTAGATATCTGGGACCATTTTCAATGACCGAGGAGATTGGACCTATAACATATCGATTGGAGTTGCCGGAAGGGTTAGCTAGAATTCATGATGCTTTCTATGTATCCCAGTTGAAGAAATACAACCTTGCTCTAGATCATTTTTTGAATGAGGAGCCATTAATTCTACTGCCGGATTTAAACTACATTGAGAAAACCAATTAAGTTTTTTGATCAAAGTGTCAAGAGGTTAAGGAATAAGTAAATACCTATGGTGAAGGTTTTGTGGGATCATCATGGTACTCAAGATGCAACATGGGAAACCAAAGATTGGGTGAAGGGGAAATATCCCATTTTGCCCTAATGATATAATACCGCAAATTTTGGGACGAAATTCTTTTAATAGGGAGAGGATGTAATACCCCGATCCAAACCACCATTAGTTCATGTGGAAAGTCATGCATAGCATAGCATTTTATATTATGTTTGATAAATTTGAACTATTTTTATGAAGTATATGTGATTTATGTGTTTGATATTTCATGGAGTAATTTATTTAGATATAGTTGTGTTGTATGAAGTGGTAGAGCTTTTGATCTTATAGAGTAGAAATTAATGTAAGAACAATGAAAGGAGTTGTTTAATTGGATTTATGGGAATTTATTTGAAGAATCTTTACACAAGAGTTATTGTTGAATAGTGATTAGAGCTTAGGATGTATTCTTTAGTAACTTGAGTTCAAATCCCAACTCTTGCAAACCTTTTCCTTCTTATTCTTATTAAACTCTTTTCCCCCCATTTTTCTCCACATGGCCGAAATTCCTAGGGCTAGCTGCCACCTTAATTTCCCACTTCCTAAAATATAGAAATGTGATTATGTTGGGTTTATGTTAAAGAGAATTAAAGTAAATTAAATTTTGATTATTTTCTAGTTAGTAATTTATTCTAATCTTTTAGAAATTTCAAATATTTCAACATTTGGAATTTTCTAAAGTTATTATCCAAAGGGTTTGTTAAGGAAAAAAAAATCTTGGAAGTTATATTTTAGCTATTATTTTTAATAGAAGAAAAGTCTCTCCAAATTAATTTTCCTTAGAGAGTTTTAATTGGAAATAAAGAGATAATGTTTAATTCTTAATTGAAAGAAATATTTCTTAGTATTAAGCTATTTTCAAAAATTAGGATTTAAGTAGAAGGAAAAATTCAGCTTTATCACTCAAAAACTAGAATTTTATCTCTAAATACTATTATCCTTTAATTATTTATTTTGTCAAAAATAAATTAGGGTATTAACTAAATTATTTCTTGAATTAATAACCTATTTCTTTGCTTAAAATTTCTGGAAAAATTAAAACCCTAGCCGCTACCTAATGGATGTTTTAATTCCACTCAAACATTCTAAAATATAGGAGAAACTTACCCTACATAGTTTTAACCAATCAAATTTATTTTAGCTAATTAAACAATTAGAAAAAGAATTGTTATGGTTAAGTGGTTAAAGCTTTGTGATTAATCTCTAAGGTCTTGAGTTCAAATCCTATTACCTAAGTTTTATTCATAATTATCTAAACCAATTTTTGAAATTTTCTTTTCCTTACATTTCTTAAAGTTAAGAATGTTGTCTTAGGCAAGACACAATAGTAATGTCTTAACTATATAATCTTGTCCTAAAAGGAACTCTAGAAGAATTTTTGTCTCCATTATTTTTGCATGCCTTGTCCTAACCTCTTTGAATTTAAACTACTCTTATTTCTTTACTTCATTTTTATATCTATAAAAGTCTTGGATAATTCCTTGCTTGGAATTTCAAAAATTCCAGCTTTTGTAGGATAGCGAGGTTGGCTGAAATTGTGGAGGAGAAATAGGAAGAAGTTCTCAATTAAATCACCATAGTTATTCCTTCAAAATTTCATTGTCTTCTTGTTCTTGTTTTGATTAAAATTTGGAAAACTTTCCAGATTTTCGTCATGGCTGGTTTTCGAAATTTACAGCCACCTTTCCCCACCTAATTCTTGCAAAGAATCAACCATCTTATGTGAAGATGAAAGCTGAAATAGTTTGGAATTTCCCAGCCTTACAAGCTACACCAAATCAGAATTTTTTTCCCAGCAAATAACCAAGCTTTGAACATGAACATTTAGCCATTCATTTGTGCACAAGAACACCTAAAAATTTCTTCTTTCTTCTCCAAGATGGTGGCTGGAAAACCACCATTAATGGACCTTCAAACACTCCTAAATTCCAGCTGCAAAACCATTTCAAAGAAGTCCAAGAATTCTACACAAAACCATTTCAAATCCTAACAGTTCTTTAGCTTAAATTCTAGAATTTTTTCCAGCTTTGCCTATTCAATTCTAGGTCCAAATTTCTTAATCAAACTTCATCATATTTTTGGCCAAATGCAGCCATGGATAGAAGACCTTGGCTTCTCCATCTACCTTGATCATTAGGACTCCATTAACATACCTCAAAACACTCCTATCTTCACTCCATTCAAAATTATTCAAACTTCAAATTAAATTCTAGATTTTTGTTCCATTAAACACTCACCTAGCAAGATAATAAAACCAGAAATTCCTCTGCTATTCAATAGCCATTTTCATCCAGCCCAAAGTTGGAACAACTCTCCATTCCAGGATAAAACCAAAGCTAGTTCAGCCGTACACCATTAAAGGACAAGAAACCTTCCAAAAGTAAATACCGTTACCCAATCCTATACCTCAAACATCACCACTTTTCTCTCAATTTGAATTTTGAAAAAGCTGAAACTCTCTCTCTCCTTCTTGGATAACCAAAAGCCTCCACTAAGTTAGGCCATTCGGCCATCATTCACGCACATACACACGAAATCACTCTCTCTCAATTTCTCTCAAATATACCAAGAACACATACTAAGCATCTTCAACCTTTAACCACCTCTACTCATCCCAAATCACTCCAAGAACATTCAAACCAAGTAGGATTCAGTCCCAACTCACTCCTAGGCCACTCTATAACATCAAAAACATCAAAGTTGATCCTCTATTCGGATCAAACACACATTCTCGGCCAAGAACAAGATGAACAACAAGAAGGTAACTTTAAACACCTTAGACCTTCTTCATCTCATCATCACCATTTCAGTGTCACCCTAATCTCTCTCTCTCTCTCTCTCTCTCTCTCTCTCTCTTGGCCAAAACTTGGATGGCTATTCTTGGACAAACTTCACCCAAGAAAGGACTCTCAAGCACTCAAGGACCTCCAATAAGCAAGGCAATACCTTTTTCTAACGTTCATCAAATCAAGTATTTCTCTCTTGATCTTCTCTTAAATTCTTGAATTCAAGACTCTTAGATGATGGATTTGAAAGGTTGATAGAATAATGTAGGGTTGGAGATATGTATGTGGGTGAAGGGAATAGATCCACATATATATCTCATGATGTTATATTTTTCAATAAATCCATAAATAATATTATGACTAGTAGAATATCACCCTTGTTGTGTTTTATGTCAATACAAGCCGATTTTTTGATAAATCAATATGTTATTTGTTGGATCTATGTACGTATGAATATGTATATAAATTTTCTCTAGTATTTCACTACAGCCATTAAAAATTATTATAAGAACTACTTTTATTATTTTTAGTATTATTCTTACTATCATTATTATTATTAATATAATTAATATTATTATTTAATTTAATTAACTAATTTTGGTGAACACAAATATTTTTGAAACTAGTAATTGTTTAAAATATTAGCATTTTATTAGATAAATAAATAATAATATATTGGAATTAAGATCAAATGTCTTTTATATTCACATTTATTAGTTAGCCTTGCAAAAAATTTTATTTACACTCTTAAATATTATTTATATTAGAATAATTTATTTATTATTAATTTTATTTGTTATTTATTATTTATTACTAAAATTATTTATAATCTATTATTAATATTACTTATTATTTGTAATAATATTATTTATTATTTATTACCACTATTATTTAGGATTTATTATTAATAGTACTCATTATTTATTTCTAATTTTATTTATTAATATTACTCATTATTTTTTATTTGTTAATAAATAGTTAATATTATAATTATTTATTTATTTATTATTTATAACACCTATTTATTTTAACTTATCAAATTAATCTTATTCTATAAAATACCTTATCAACTAGTGTTAAAGCTTAATGCATTGTTGTCATAACTAGATGTTGTTGTATCTAGTTGAGCTTAAGCATGTCAGGCTTGGAATTATTTATTTAAAGTAAGTATTGTCTGGATGTTGGGACTTATACCTTGTATTTACCCCAGGCACGGTTAGATTACCTTGAACTATCTTGGAAGGCTATTGTATTCAGGAAAGGCAAGAGATCAGGTAAGTCCTTCCATAAAGGTGTTTGTGAACAAATGCTTTTCCGCAAGTCGAATGCACTGATTGTCATGAAAGATGTACCTTGAGATGCAATTATGGACAATATATTCTTTCTTCTAAAATAAAATAATTTTTGTCATGCAAACAATTTTCCGAGCAAAACAATAAATTTTCCTTAAATAATATTTTACCTTAACTTTTTTGAAAATATAATTGCTACTTCAAAGAAAGCTCTTCATTGATTTTACATTTTCCAAGTGGAAAAAGCATAACGTTGATTACTCAATAAGGGTATACTACTAGGACTAGTCTTTGAAGGGTTGGAGAAGTCTCTCAATAGGAGGCCATCTCTGAGGGGTGAACCTTGCCTAAACAAGACGGTCATTCTTGTTGGTCAGGAAGGTCCGAGCTAGCAGTACAGTTCTAGTGGACTGTTTATTTTCAGAATGGACAACCGGTATATTTGGGTGTAGAGATGGAGGTGTATCTCACTTGATGGGCCGTACACCCATCTTGTATCACCACGTACAAAGTGTGGCATCCTAATCATTTTCTTGTCATGATGCACAAAGTGTGGCATCTTGACCGTTCTCTTGACATGGTGCACAAAGTGTGGTGCCATATCCATTCATGATGCATGACTTGTGAAACCCCAGTCGAAACCAACCTTAGAGTAAGGGGGTTGGGATGCATATCATATTTTATTGCATGTTTAAATATATTTTTATATAATTTTATGTGCTTTGGATTTGTGTGTTATAGTCTCGAGGGCTTGATTATGTTTATTGAGTAAGAAGGGTAAAATGGTAATTTTTACTTGAGGTGAAAATAGGAAGATAGTTTGAGGACTAAATAGGAAAAATATTTTAGAAAGAAAATAAGAATAAGAGTTGTTGTGGTTTAGTGGTTAGAGCTTTGGAATTAATTCTTGAGGTCTTAGGTTCAAATTCCATCATTGGGGCTTTAGCATGATTAAATTTTATTTTTGCTTGGGAAGGTTGTATTTTCGGGCTTAGGTGCTTGAGAGTAGAGTAGAGGTGTTGTCCTAGGAAAGACATGATAGGAGTACCCTAATCCTATTCTTGTACCCTACAAAAATTCCTAAGGGAATTCATTCTTTCTTGATCCTTAATTTTTCCTACTTCTCAATTCATTAGGTTGGTCAATTTGTTCTAGCCAATTTCATTCCAAAAAATTTAGTAAAGTGTTGTGGCTTTGAAGGTTCAAATGTCTTAGTGAAAGACATCTTACGGAAGAGATGGGGAAGGTTCCAAGAGAATTAATTCCTCTAGTGAACCTTCAAATCTCCACTCTAGCTAGGTTCATTTTCCTTCATGTAATGATCTAAAATTTTTTCCAGCTTCTTGTGCATGAAAAGTGTCGAAATTCTCAGCCATTATTCCCTCCCAAAAGCTACCAGAAAATGGCCCTTTTGATCAGCTTGGAATCTGAAATTTTCTGGTTAATTTCGGGCTGCACAAATGCTATGCATATCCAGAAAAATTTCTGGTTAAAATCGCAGCTTTGGTGGTCTTCAATCAAGCTGTTTTCTTCCAGTTTTCTCCTAACACCTTAGCCACGTTTTCCCTCCATGAAGAAGGCTGGAAACCAGCCATGAAAGACCTCTGAAATCTCCTTTAAACTCTCTGCAATTTGATTGGAAAATGGCAGCCAAAACTGCCCAGAAAAAATTCCAGCAATGGCGATCTGTACAGGAATTTTTTGTCCAGCTTTATTTCCTAATCCAGCCCTGGCCGAAACTCCATCTCTCTTATGCACAAATCACTCTTAAATAGCCATGAACTGAACTCCATTGTCTTCCCCAAGCTTCTGTGTGAAAACCAGACATGGCTGCCCTAAAATATCTCCAACAAATTAATGCAATCATGCCTTGATTGCATACCAAATTACAGCAATCTTAATTTAGCAACCTTCCATAAAATGTCCCTCAAACAACCAGACCTTTCCTTCACCATTACACTCCTTCTTTTCGGCCACCATTAACCTTCTTTAACTAGCTTTCATCCAGCCAAATCACAGAGCAATCATTGGCCATAGCAGCTCCAAAAATCTCTCCATTGATCAAAGATATTCTTGCTATATTTTGTTTCTAAATTTGATTCCCAAAAATATTCTTTTAGGATTTCAACAACCAGCCTTTCCTTTTCCTTTCAAACCAGAAAAATCATCTACCTAAACTACACAAACAATTCGGCCATTGCACACACACAAAATTTCGGCAGCTTCCAATCCAAAATCCCTCCATTCTCTTCAACTTTCAAGTACACATAGAACACCAAGAACACCTACTCCCTTCTCTCGCCTAATACCTCTCCAAACCACTTCAATCTTCTTCAAAAAAAAATTTCAGAATTCATCTACTCACTACCGCGAGTCCATCCATACCATTTTTAACATCAAACTCTAAAATCCAACTTGCTCTTTTGGATAAAAAATCAAAATTTTTGTGAAGGCTCAAGAACACCTTCAAGGTAGGTTTGTTCAATCAACTTCATCTTCACTAATCTTTAATCTCTAATGAATATATATATGAATAAACATGCTAATGGACTCTCTTCTTCTCTCTCTCTTCTCTCTCTCTCTCTCTCTCTCTCTCTCTCTCTCTCTCTCTCTCTCTCTCGGCCGAATATCCTCTCCCTCTTGGCTGAATGACTTCTTCACCAATGGCCATGCTTTCTTCATCTCCCTTGGACGGATTTAGTCATCTAGGAGTTGAGATCCATTCGAAACTCCTTCAAGGTACTCATCAATCAAGTAAGCCTTTTCAACCATCCTTTTAAATTCTAGATTTATGTCTCTAGGATGATATTGGTAAGAGATGGATTATGAATAGGATTTGAGCTTGTATTATTGTGATGAGTAGAGATTGAAGCATGAATAAATGTGTGTATATGTTGGAGATGAGATTTATCCATGAGTTGATTATCATGGTTGATTGTATGGTGTTTTAGGGTTTAATGCATGTCTCCATGTCATAGGTGGTGTAACACCCAACTACCTAGGCCTAACGGGGCCGGGGATGTCGCCCCGTCCAAAGGACAAGGGGTCTTTATAACTAGGTTACATGAAAATAAAATAAAACAAAAGACTTTAAAATTAAATTTATTACAACCCAAAAGATAAATGCTGGCACAAATCCAAAATAAATTGTTTGCAACAATCTCTCAAACAACACTTAAAGTAAATAGCATGATTCTTCAAGCACAGGCAACATTCTAGCTAATGATCTCCACAGCAGGATCTTCCTGAAAATATGGCATAAAAGGGTGGTGAGATGAAAATCTCAGTAAGCCCGTGTGTGCTTTAAGTATCTCAGGTAAAATAATTCATGTATGCAAGTTGTAAAAGTTTCATAAGAAAATGTGCTAGCAAGCAATAAATAAGTGTTGAAAATAAAGAGTGATGTTTCACTTTTCAAACCATACATGTGCACAATAAATACAACCACTCAAATGGGTAGCCATGGGTTACCACACGTTGGGCCCCAAGACCAAATAACAGTCAGAATGCCATACTTTGTGCAAGCTGACAAAAGGTAGGTGTACAGCCTACCGGGTGAGATACTCCTCCATCTCTACACCCAAACTTACCGGTTGTCCACTCCGGAACACACAGTCCACATGACTGAAACTTGCTAGCTCGGATCGGTATGACCTACCGGACTGGCATCCTATCCAGGAAGGACTCACCCCTCAGAGATGGCCACCTATTGAGAGACTTACCCTAACCCTTCAAAGACTAGTCCTGGTGGTCTACCCTTATTAAGTACTCAAAGTTGATTGTTCCCCTTGGGAGAAAATTGATCAAACGTTGCTTTATTTGAAAATAGCAATTAAGGGTTTCCAAAAGTCTAGTCAAGTTGGGTTTTAGAAAAAGTTTAGATTTTTGTACAATTGCTTGTTCAATTTTCAATTGATTTGCTTGACTGAAATAAAAAGGAAAAACAGTCCTTAATTGCATTTACAAATAAATGTCCATATACATTACATTTGCTTGTCACAGTAACTTTTGGTCTTCACAAAACTCCATGCAGGAGCTTACCTGCTTCTTTGCTTGCACACACTCAAAAGTCTTCCAAGGCTTACCTAACCCCGCCTGGGGTAAACACCAAACATAAGGTCACATTCAAGTTATACCTGCCTTACATAAATAATTCTTAACTCAACTAGTTACGACCATGATTAACCATGACCTCAATGTCCTAAGCTTTAAGGCTAGATGCTAAAGAATTTTATAAAATAAGTCTAGTTTGATAAGTTAAAATAACTAGGTGTTCTAAAATAATTGTTAATAAATTTAGACTCAAATAATAATTCTTGAGTGTTATTAATAATAAATAAACTAAGGTTTGAATTTTAAATAAATTAAGTCCTAAATAATTTTAATAAGTGTTAATTTAAAAATAGCTTTATTATAAATAAATAATAAATGAAATAATTTTTAATTTAAATAATTTTTTTAATAGATAATACTTAATGAATAACAAATAAAATTAAGAATAAATGAATTTTATTAAATTTTTGTTTAATAAAAATATTAATAGCCTAATTAAATATTCCAATCCAAATCCCCTAGTGTTTCGAATTTTGAGGGAAAATATAGTAGTAGTTCTAATTTTTTTTTTTTTTGTAATAAATTTTGTTAATGAACATAACCTAGAATTAATAAGAAAATAATATCTTATCATGATTTTCCTAGTGCTAGAAAAGATTCATGATCACATTCTCCATCATCAAACAATAAACCATTACATTCATGAACATACACTTGAACTATCGCATACCATCACATGGCCAAAATCCTACTAAGCATAATCATCAATCATGGTTCCCATGGAAAAATAAGAACATAAAAGCCTAAGCACCTTTGGTGTCATAATATCTAATCATGCTTCAAATATCCATAAAATTCATTAAGCATGAAGAACATACAATGATTCGAAAGGAAAATACATATATCCTAGTTATATACAACAATCATCATGTCCAAACCCGAATCCCTATATGCATATACTCAATCTCCCAATCATATTCCATCTCCCTATCAACACTTAAGAGACATGATTTCAAAATTTAATAAGAGAGATTTAAGAATGAATACTTGATTGTCGAGTACTTCGAAGAAGACAAAAGAAGGTCCACGCGCGATGGAGTGTCTTGAATGGTCCAACGAAACAAACGATCATGGTTGATGTTTGATCAACCATTTCGGTTAGAAGAGAGAGAGAGAGAGAGAGAGAGAGAGATCATTATAATGGTATAATTGAATGGAAGAAGATGAATAAGAAAGTTGTTCTTGACATACCTTGTTGATGTTCTTGAGACCTTCAAGAAAAAGGTTAATTTCGATCCGCTTGAAAATTTTTGTTTGCGAGGTCTTGTGTTATAAATACCAGAAATGAGGTGTAGGGATTAAATAGAAGTGATTTGGAGTGTTTGAGAGTGATTGGAGGTGTTTGGAGTAGGGTTAGGCTTGAAGAAGGTTAGTGTGTGTTCTTGGTGTTCTAGGTGAAAATGGAGAGAATTTGGAAGAATGCTACACGAATTTTGGTAGAGGCTGGCCGAATGGTATGGAATGAATGAGGGTTTCAGTTTTCAGCTAGGAAGAGAGGGGATGATCAGATTTTTTTGAAATTTAAATGGAGGAAATAGTGGAGAGGTTTAAGGTAAGAGGTTAGCTATGGTGTTTTGATCAAGAGAGGTTTCTATGTCTTTCAATGGTGCCGGCTGAACATGGAGTTTTTCCTGAAATGATTGAAGGTTAATGTTGCTCAACGCTGCCCAAAATTCAGTCCATGAAGGCAGAGAAAATTCTGGTTAATTAGCCTAATGCAAGAGTGGTTTTAATGGAGTAAAATGTTGAAATTATTTGAAATTCAAAAGAGTTTGAATTGAGTGATCTTAGGAGTGTTTTGTGGTGCAGCTATGGAGTCCTTATGCTCAAGGTAAGAGTGGGGTTTATGGTGTTCAGTCTACATCTGAGCAAGCTCAATTTTTACAGAGGTTGAAGATGATTTTCGGCCTTAGGCTAGAAGGAAGCAAGGCTGGAAAATTCTGGTTTCAAGTTGTTCAGAATTTTCGAAAATTGCAGAATTTTTGGTGCAGAATTTTGCACACTCTTAGCTCGATTTTCAGAGGTTCTTCTAGGGTGTTTGAGGGTCTTCCAAGGTTGGTTTTTCAGCCTTATTTCTGGACGAATACATAAGAGATTTGCTGGCTTGAAGGTGAACTAAAAACAGTTCCATTTCCTTGATTGCAAGCTGCGAAATGCCCAATTTTTTTTTTTCTGGTTTGGTGCTGTTTTGTGCAGTCTGAAATTTGCACAGTTTTTCCCGCTTCCAAGCCACATAAAATGACCATTTTCTTGGCAGCAAATGAATGGGATTACGGCCTGGATTTTTGTAGAAAGGGGCTGCAACAATTCTGGAAAATTTCCAGATTTCTTTCCACTGAAGTATGAACAACATGATGGTAGATTTGAAGGTCCTTTCATGGTGATTGATTTTCTCTTGGAACCCTTCCTATTTACCCTCCTATTTTCGGCCAACTACCTAACCACCATAGCTAATTTTCGAATTTCATGGTGGAGGAGTTATCCCAGAATTTTTTTGGAATTTAAAAGAAAGGATTTAATAGTTTTGAATTATGAAGATGTTAGGACAAGCTAGAGGTAATAAATAGGACAAGAATTCCTCTAGAATTCTTTTTAGGACATGAGGATAAGATTAGGACATTCTCTTCGTGTCTCCCTTAAGACAACATTCCTATTTTTATGGAATGCAAGAAAACAAAATTTCAAACTTAATGGAAATAACCATGATAAAACTTAAATAATGGGATTTGAACTCATGACCTTAGAAATTAATTCACCAAGCTCTAACCACTAAACCACCCTAACTCTTGTTCTTATTTCCTCACCCTCATATTTTTCTTATCTACTCAAGTTATCTCCCTTTTCTGACCTCAGGCAAAATTACCATTTTACCCCTCCTACTCAATAAGCATAACTAAGCATTTAAACCTATAATCCACGATTCTAAAGCACATAAAATCATTCAAAAACATATATATTCATGCAAAATAATATGATATGCATTCCTGACCCCCTTACTCTTGGGTTGGTTTTAGGTGGGGTTTCACATCCTCCCCTCCTTAGGAGAATTTCGTCCCGAAATTCAAACGCACCTTTATCTCAGATCGGGATACTTCTACTTCACCCATTCTTCTGTTTCCCATGTGGCATCTCGCGTGCCATGATGCTCCCACTGCACCTTTACCATCGAAATCTGCCTGTTCCAGAGAGTCTTGATACTTCGGTCCAATATCTTTACGGGTTTCTCCACATAGCTCAGGTCGGGTTGTAACACCAACGGCTCATCATTCAACATATGTCCGGGATCGGCATTGTACTTCTTCAACTGTGATACATGGAATACGTTGTGAATTCCCGTCAACCCATCTGGCAACTCCAGTCGGTATGCCACCGGCCCAATCTTTTCTTTTATTGGAAACGGACCCAAATATCTCGGATTCAGCTTTCCCCCTTTCGGGTGCTTCAGAATTCCCCTGTTCGGTGTCAGTTTCAGAAACACACTGTCTCCCACCTGAAATTCTAACATTCTCCGCCTATTGTCTGCATAACTCTTTTGTCGACTCTGGGCCGCTTTCAACCTTTCCCTAATTAACTTAACCTTGTCTGACATTTCCTGAACATAGACTTCTCCCGATTTGCTTATATGCCCATCCTCTGACCAACTCCAGTATAGCGGTACTTGGCACTTTCGTCCGTATAGAGCTTTATACGGAGCCATTCCAATCGAAGCCTGATAACTGTTATTGTATGATAACTCAGCATACGGCACACTTTCAATCCACTTATCCCCGAAATCCAATACACAGGCTCTCAACATATCCTCCAATATCTGAATATCTCTTTCTGACTGTCCATCGGTCTGTGGATGCGCCGTCGTACTGAACTTCAGACTAGAACCCATCGATTCTTGAAACTTGCCCCAAAATCGGGATGTAAATCTCGGATCACGATCAGACACAATGCTTGAAGGTACTCCGTGCAATCTGACTATTTCCCGCACGTAGGTCTGAGCCAACTTTTCCATAGAATCCCTTACATTCACGGGTATGAAATGCGCCGACTTGGTCAGTCGATCCACCACTACCCATATGGCGTCCTTTTGGCTCCTGGCCATAGGGAGTCCAGTAACGAAGTCTATGGTTACCTCTTCCCATTTCCATTCCGGTACTGGCAACGGTTGTAATAATCCTGCCACCTTTCTATGCTCCGCTTTGACCTTCTGACAGGTCAAGCACGTTGAGACATACTTAACCACATTCCGCTTCATCCCGGGCCACCAATAAGACATTTTCAGATCTTGATACATCTTGACCTCTCTTGGATGAATGGCGTACTTGCTCTTATGCACTTCTTCTAAAATTCTGTCCCTCAACTGGTGCTCCTCGGGTACACACAAACGATCTCGAAAGTACAACACTCCCGCTCCGTCCTGTCAAAATTCACTGCCTTGCCGTTTAAGCTCCTTATCCTTGAAAAGCTGAAATTCCGCATTACTCTGCTGGGCTTCAACAATTTCCCGCCTTAGAACTGGTGTCAACTTCAGGTTGCTAATAATGATCCTCTCTTCTTGCACTTCTGCTCTTCTGTCCAACACATCCTGAACCATTTTAACCTCTTGTACTCTTAGCCTGGCCATTCTGACTTTCCGGCTCAGGGCATCAGCAACGACGTTGGCTTTCCCGGGGTGGTAGTTGATAGGACACCGGTATTCCTCCAGAAATTCCATCCATCTTCGCTGCCTCAAATTCAAGTCCTTCTGGGTGAAGATGTACTTCAGGCTTTTGTGATCAGTGAACACCTCATATTCCGCCCCATACAAATAGTGTCGCCATTTCTTTAATGTGAACACAATGGCAGCCAGCTTTAGATCATGCGTGGGATAATTAACTTCGTGCGGCTTCAGTTTTCGGGAAGCATAGGCGATCACCTTCCTATCTTGCATCAAAACTGCTCCCAAGCCTTCCTTTGAGGCATCAGTATATAGGGCGTAAGGTTTATCTGCCTCCGGCAGACTCAACACAGGTGCTATCATTAACCTCCGCTTCAACTCTTGGAAACTCTTTTCGCATTTTTCGTTCCAAACAAAGAGTACATCCTTTCTCAGCAGCCGAGTCATAGGAGATGCTAACGTCGAAAATCCCTTAATAAACCTCCGGTAGTAGCCAGCCAAACCTAAAAAGCTTCGAATCTCGGTGATGTTCTCTGGTTGCTTGCAGTCTGATACGGCTTCAACCTTCGCTGGGTCTACTTTGATTCCCTCCTTAGTCACCACGTGACCATGAAACGCCATACTATCCAACCAAAACTCGCACTTGCTAAACTTGGCGTAAAGCTTGTGCTCCCTTAGCTTTTCTAGTACCAACTTCAAATGTTCTGCATGGTCCTCCGGGCTCTTGGAGTATATAAGTATGTCGTCGATGAAGACCACCACGAACTTGTCCAAGTAGCGTTGGAACACTCGATGCATTAGATCCATAAATACCGCAGGTGCGTTGGTTACCCCGAAAGGCATCACCACAAACTCGTAATGACCATATCTTGTATTGAAGGCCGTCTTAGGAATATCCTCCTCTTTTATCCTTACTTGGTAGTAGCCTTGCCTCAAATCCAGTTTAGAGTAACAACTGGACCCTTGCAACTGGTCGAACAGCTCGTCAATTAACGGCAGAGGATATTTATTTTTGATGGTCAGGTTGTTCAAGCCTCGGTAGTCAATACACAATCTTAGAGTCCCGTCCTTTTTCTTTACAAATAGCACAGGTGCTCCCCAGGGTAACGTGCTAGGTTTGATATAGCCTTGCCTCACCAACTCCTCTAGCTGCTCCTTTAATTCCTTCAACTCCGCCGGTGCCATTTAATACGGGGTTCGAGACACCGGTTCCGCTCCTGGGACTAGGTTAATGGTGAACTCAACTTCTCGCTTAGGAGGTAGAGAAGTGAGTTCTGCAGGGAACACGGCGGGGAAATCCTTTACCACCTCAGTATCCTCCAGAGTGCACTGGTCCTTCGGCTTGTTTATCACATAAGCCAAATATCCTTGACATCCTTACCTCAACAATTTCCGGGCTTTAGCCCCAGCTATCAAAAACTTCAATTCTTTTACTTTCCCACCATTGAACTCCAACACATCACATCCCGGTCAAATGAACTGAACTGACTTTTTCTTACAATCTACTCTAGCACTATGCTTTGCTAACCAATCCATCCCCATTATTAAATCATAATCAACAATAGCTAAAACTATTAGGTCTCCCTCCAAGCTTTCTCTCCCTACTTCAACTTTACAATTCTGCACATACCGATCCGCTTGCACCATTTTCCCCAAAAGCGTACTTACTATCAAGGTAAAAGGTAGTTCTACTCCATCCCAACCCAATTGATATGCACAATTCTTATTTAAATAGGAATGGGTAGATCCAGGGTCTATCAATGCATTAACGGAACGACCTTGGATAGTAAACGTACCTTCCACTACTGCTGCATCAGCTCTAACCTCCTCCTGGTTGAGAGCGAAAACTTTTGCTTTCACCTGCGGCTTCTGCGTTCCGCTCCCAGAAGCTCCCGAGGTATTAGCTCGATTGAGCCCTGGGTTATGAGCTAGGTTCCCCTGCCCGATCCGGAGAAGTTTAGGGCAGGCGTTCCGCAGATGATTCGGGTCTCCGCAGTGGTAGCACTTCCGCTCATCTCCATTGGACAAGCAATTTTTCTCAATGTGGCCCCTTTTTCCATAGTGCCGGCATAATGGAAAATTCTGCGCCGGACCAACCGGTGCTGTTCGGGCTTGCTTTCCCTGATTCTACCATTATTGGTTGGCAGGACGCTTGTTAGGTGGTTGCCTCTGAAAAGGTCTTGGTGGTGGTCTTGTCGGTACGAACGGTTATGAAGCCAACCGGTTGCGATTTTCATTCTCAGTACGGGTGGCTGCGTCCACAGCCCCCGAATAAGTCACCGGTGGAGAGGGTGCTAACGCCCTTCTCAACTCCTGCCTTAATCCCTTAACGAATTGCCTTGTTCTGTTTTGTTCCATATCCACCAGCCTCTTGCTGTACTTTGATAGCTGCGTGAACCGTGCTGCGTATTGGGCTACCGTCATGCTTCCTTGCTTTAGATTCTGGAACTCATCTTCCCGTTTCTCAACTATCCACTGAGGGATATACTCTGCTCGGAATGCTTCCACAAAATTATCCCATGTCCAGTCTTGGTCTATCATCTCCCAGTCGTCCTGAACCCTTTACCACCACGCCCGAGCTGGACCTCTCAGCCGGAACGCAGCAAACTTCACCATTCGTTTCTCGGTGTACTGGAGTGTAGCAAAGATGTCCTCCATACTGTTCCACCCATTGTTCCGCTTTCTGATCTTGTTCGGCCTCTCCCAAGAAGATAGGAGGTTGAAACTTCAGAAACCTCTCCAATGCCTCGTCTTCCCCTTTTGGATTCCTCCGCTCAGTCAAATTTTGCAAAATCTCGGTCACCTTGTGGAATGCTTGTGTCATAGTCGCGCTAACCGGTTCTTCCGATCCCATCTCCGGCCCCATTTCGTTCTCATCCCCTTGATTTGGTGATGACATTTGAGTTGCATCAACCTCTGGTGTCACGGGCTCTACCTCAGGAACCCTTCTGCTGGATGTGGCTGCGCGACGTCTGGGTGCCATTCTAAACCATTCCTCAGATAATGAGTTTATGCATCAAAGTTAAAAAATATCCAAATTGAGCATACATTCACATTCAATGTTAAGCAGAAGAAAATTAGATGCAAATTTTGTATGAAGAATTGCATATAAATTTTTCTCAAAACTTAGAGTACCCGAGGTACTCTTATTTGCATAAATTTTGAAATAAAGCAATAAAGGTGCATGGACTCCTAGCATAGTTGTTTATGAAAAATTGCAAATAAAATGCCCTAAATATAGCAAAATTTAGGGCACTTGCGAACCCATCTATGGGCTCCTTCCCGAGTCTCCTAGAACTCTCCCCGGTCTCAACTTGATTGGGTGGGGTTACAAAGGAAGGTCTAGGTGGAGATTCATAATCTATCTCCCCTGGGTCATCACTGTCAGCAGTCAAGTCCACTATGGGGCTAGGAGGATGGGGAACATATTCCATGTCTATCTTCTCGTCTTCACTGTCGATAACCAAGTCGATCATGGGTATTGGAGGTGGCTCGATGATCTAGACCTCATCGTCACTACTATCATCCAGGGCAATAATTGGCTGGGGTGCAGGCTGGGGTGCAGGCTGAGGCACTAGTAAGTCCTCCGGGTAGATAGGAATGGGAGGGTGCCATTGCTGCCCTTTCCTTGCGGTTCTAATCATCCTAACCATCCTACAGCACAAACAGGACAGGTCAGATAAAAGATTTGAACTTAATAAATCAAAACATATAATATCAATACTTGCCTAAACCTAGTCTCTGATACCACTTGTAACACCTTACTACCTAGGCCCAACGGGGCCGGGGATGTCGCCCCGTCCAAAGGACAATGGGTCTTTATAAATATGTTACATGAAAATGAAATAAAACAAAAGACTTTAAAATTAAATTTATTACAACCCAAAAGATAAATACTGGCACAAATCCAAAATAAATTGTTTGCAACAATCTCTCAAACAACACTTAAAGTAAATAGCATGATTCTTCAAGCACAGGCAACATTCTAGCTAATGATCTCCACAGCAGGATCTTCCTGAAAATATGGCATAAAAGGGTGGTGAGATGAAAATCTCAGTAAGCCCGTGTGTGCTTTAAGTGCCTCAGGTAAAATAATTCATGTATGCAAGTTGTAAAAGTTTCATAAGAAAATGTGCTGGCAAGCAATAAATAAGTGTTGAAAATAAAGAGTGGTGTTTCACTTTTCAAACCATACATGTGCACAATAAATACAACCACTCAAATGGGTAGCCATAGGTTACCACACGTTAGGCCCCAAGACCAAATAACAGTCAGAATGCCACACTTTGTGCAAGCTGACAAAAGGTAGGTGTACAGCCTACCAGGTGAGATACTCCTCCATCTCTACACCCAAACTTACCAGTTGTCCACTCCAGAACACACAGTCCACATGACTGAAACTTGCTAGCTCGGACCGGTATGACCTACTGGACTAGCATCCTATCCAGGAAGGACTCACCCTTCAGAGGTGGCCACCTACTGAGAGACTTACCCTAACCCTTCAAATACTAGTCCTGGTGGTCTACCCTTATTGAGTACTCAAAGTTGATTGTTCCGCTTGGGAGAAAATTGATCAAACATTGCTTTATTTGAAAATAGCAATTAAGGGTTTCCAAAAGTCTAGTCAAGTTGGGTTTTAGAAAAAGTTTAGATTTGTGTACAACTGCTTGTTCAATTTTCAAATGATTTGCTTGACTGAAATAAAAAGGAAAAACAGTCCTTAATTGCATTTACAAATAAATGTCCATATACATTGCATTTGCTTGCCACAATAACTTTTGGTCTTCATAAAACTCCATGCAGGAGCTTACCTGCTTCTTTGCTTGCTCACACTCAAAAGTCTTCCAAGACTGACCTAACCCCGCCTGGGGTAAACACCAAACATAAGGTCACATTCAAGCAATACATACCTTACATAAATAATTCTTAACTCAACTAGTTACAACCATGATTAACCATGACCTCAATGTCCTAAGCTTTAAGGCTAGATGCTAAAGAATTTTATAAAATAAGTCTAGTTTGATAAGTTAAAATAACTAGGGGTTCTAAAATAATTGTTAATAAATTATAGACTCAAATAATAATTCTTGAGTGTTATTAATAATAAATAAACTAAGGTTTGAATTTTAAATAATATTAAGTCCTAAATAATTTTAATAAATGATAATTTAAAAATAGCTTTATTATAAATAAATAAGAAATTAAATAATTTTTAATTTAAATAATTTTTTTAATAGATAATAACTAATTAATAACAAATAAAATTAAGAATAAATGAATTTTATTAAATTTTTGTTTAATAAAAATATTAATAGCCTAATTAAATATTCCAATCCAAATCCCCTAGTGTTTCGAATTTTGAGGGAAAATATAGTAGTAGTTCTAATTTTTTTTGTAATAAATTTTGTTAATGAACATAACCTAGAATTAATAAGAAAATAATCTCTTATCATGATTTTCCTAGTGCTAGAAAAGATTCATGATCACATTCTCCATCATCAAACAATAAACCATTCCAATCATGAACATACACTTGAACTATCGCATACCATCACATGGCCAAAATCCTACTAAGCATAATCATCAATCATGGTTCCCATGGAAAAATAAGAACATAAAAGCCTAAGCACCTTTGGTGTCATAATATCTAATCATGCTTCAAATATCCATAAAATTCATTAAGCATGAAGAACATACAATGATTCGAAAGGAAAATACATATATCCTAGTCATATACAACAATCATCATGTCCTAACCCCAATCCCTATATGCATATACTCAATTTCCCAATCATATTCCATCTCCCTATCAACACTTAAGAGACATGATTTCAGAATTTAATAAGAGAGATTTAAGAATGAATACTTGATTGTCGAGTACTTCGAAGAAGACAAAAGAAGGTCCACGCGCGATGGAGTGTCTTGAATGGTCCAACGAAACAAACGATCATGGTTGATGTTTGATCAACCATTTCGGTTAGAAGAGAGAGAGAGAGAGAGAGAGAGAGAGAGATCATTAGAATGGTATAATCGAATGGAAGAAGATGAATAAGAAAGTTGTTCTTGACTTACCTTGTTGATGTTCTTGAGACCTTCAAAAAAAAGGTTAATTTCGATCCGCTTGAAAATTTTTGTTTGCGAGGTCTTGTGTTATAAATACCAGAAATGAGGTGTAGGGATTAAATAGAAGTGATTTGGAGTGTTTGAGAGTGATTGGAGGTGTTTGGAGTAGGGTTAGGCTTGAAGAAGGTTAGTGTGTGTTCTTGGTGTTCTAGGTGAAAATGGAGAGAATTTGGAAGAATGCTGCACGAATTTTGGTAGAGGCTGGCCGAATGGTATGGAATGAATGAGGGTTTCGGTTTTCAGCTAGGAAGAGAAGGGATGATCAGATTTTTTTGAAATTTAAATGGAGGAAATAGTGGAGAGGTTTAAGGTAAGAGGTTAGCTATGGTGTTTTGATCAAGAGAGGTTTCTATGTCTTTCAATGGTGCCGGCTGAACATGGAGTTTTTCCTGAAATGATTGAAGGTTAATGTTGCTCAAGGCTGGCCGAAATTCAGTCCATGTAGGCAGAGAAAATTCTGGTTAATTAGCCTAATGCAAGAGTGGTTTTAATGGAGTAAAATGTTGAAATTATTTGAAGTTCAAAAGAGTTTGAATGGAGTGATCTTAGGAGTGTTTTGTGGTGCAGCTATGGAGTCCTTATGCTCAAGGTAAGAGTGGGGTTTATGGTGTTCAGTCTACATCTGAGCAAGCTCAATTTTTACAGAGGTTGAAGATGATTTTCGGCCTTAGGCTAGAAGGAAGCAAGGCTGGAAAATTCTGGTTTCAAGTTGTTCAGAATTTTCGAAGATTGCAGAATTTTTGGTGCAGAATTTTGCACACTCTTAGCTCGATTTTCAGAGGTTCTTCTGGGGTGTTTGAGGGTCTTCCAAGGTTGGTTTTTCAGCTTTATTTCTGGACAAATACAGAAGAGATTTGCTGGCTTGAAGGTGAACTAAAAACAGCTCCATTTCCTTGATTGCAAGCTGCGAAATGCCCAGTTTTTTTTTTTCTGGTTTGGTGCTGTTTTGTGTAGTCCAAAATTTGCACAGTTTTTCCAGCTTCCAAGCCACATAAAATGACCATTTTCTTGGCAGCAAATGAATGGGATTATGGCCTGAATTTTCAAAGAAAGGGGCTGCAATAATTCTGGAAAATTTCCAGATTTCTTTCCACTAAAGTATGAACAACATGAAGGTAGATTTGAAGGTCCTTTCATGGTGATTGATTTTCTCTTGGAACCATTCCTATTTACCCTCCTATTTTCGGCCAACTACCCAACCACCATAGCTGATTTTCGAATTTTATGGTGGAGGAGTTATCCCAAATTTTTTTGGAATTTAAAAGAAAGGATTTAATGGTTTTGAATTATGAAGATGTTAGGACAAGCTAGGGGTAATAAATAGGACAAGAATTCCTCTAGAATTCTTTTTAGGACATGAGGATAAGATTAGGGCATTATCTTCATGTCTCCCTTAAGACAACATTCCTATTTTTATGGAATGCAAGAAAACAAAATTTCAAACTTAATGGAAATAATCATGATAAAACTTAAATAATGGGATTTGAACTCATGACCTTAGAAATTAATTCACCAAGCTCTAACCACTAAACCACCCTAACTCTTGTTCTTATTTCCTCACCCTCATATTTTTCTTATCTACTCCTCAAGTTATCTCCCTATTCTGACCTCAGGCAAAATTACCATTTTACCCCTCCTACTCAATAAGCATAACTAAGCATTTAAACCTATAATCCACGATTCTAAAGCACATAAAATCATTCAAAAACATATATATTCATGCAAAATAATATGATATGCATTCCTGACCCCCTTACTCTAGGGTTGGTTTTAGGTGGGGTTTCACAGGTGGTATTTGTGAGCAAGTATGCTAGAGATTATGTCATCTATGATGAATAGGATTTATATTCATGTATGATTATTGAAGCCATGATTATGTTTATGGTAGTAGAGGTTGGATCATGCCTTGATAAATTTAGATCTATGCTTTTATTCATGATTTGGATGATTTGATGAATTGGAGGGAGTATATGTTCATGATTGTGGATAGTAATAGATATATGATCATAATCTAGTTGTCCCTAAGCTAATTTTATTTCTTCAATAAAATATTTAATATTATAATTTTTGCTAGCAAATTTGAAAACCCTAGGAAGGTAGATTTAGATTATTATATAAGGACATTTTAGTCAAATAAATGATAGCTTTTGATTCAAGAAATAAAATATATAGATATTATATATAATAATAATATCAAATAAATCCCTTTATATAAATAATCATAATAAGTAAAAATATTAATTTTGTAAGTCTTATATTCATAAATATCATTAAAATTTATTATCTTTCAATTATTATCTTTTAATCAATACCTGTTAAAACTTATTTATTAGCTTTCAATCAAGTCCCATTAAAATTTATTTTAGTTGGCAATTATTTTCAAATAATTAATTATTAATAGATCATTATTTTACCTAATACCACCTAGGACTCTTCATCAAATAAACTCTAAATTATTCTTAGCAAGAATTTAAACCTTTAACTTATTAGTATCTATTTCCCAAAATACTAATTATTTTAAATGTCAAATTAGAATTAGCTTATAAACCTTTTTGTTTATTATTTGGCCTTAAAGTTTGGGACACTAGGATCATAGTAGTAGTGAGTGAGCTAGTTTTATTTGTGAAAGTGGATTTTGGCTTAAGTTTGATTGTGGTTTATATTTACCCCAGGCGGGGTTGGGTCAGCGGTTGAAGATCTTTATTTTATCTCGAGCTAAGGATCAGGTAAGCTCCTGCATAAAACCTGATTGATGTAAAATGTTTATTTTGGCAAGCCAAATGTAGAGTGCATGGACACTCATTTCTGTAAAGGAAATTGAGGATTGACTCCTTTCTTAGTTAAGCAAACAAATTATTTGAAAATCAAGAAGCAGATTTACTCAAACTCAAAACTCTTTCTAAAACTGATTTTGACAGAGACTTTGGAAATCCTTAATTGCTATTTTCAAGTGGAACTGTGTTTTGTTCATTTCTTTCCAAGTGGAATAAGTTACGTTGAGTACTCAATAAGGATGGACTGCTAGGGCTAGTTTTTGAGGGGTTAGGGTAAGTCTCTCAGTAGGTGGCCACCTCAGAGGGGTAAGTTCTTCCCGGATAAGATGCTAGTCCAGTAGGTCGTGCCAGTTCGAGCTAGTAGTTATTTTTCAATCAAGTGACTGTATGTTGCTGGAATGGACACCCGGTTGTTGTTTGGGTATAGAGAATGAGAAGTATCTTACCCGGTAGGCCGATCACCTACCTTTTGTCAGTCTGCACAAAGTGTCGGCATTCTGATCGGTTATAGGGCCCAACGTGTGGTAACCCATGATCATTTCTTTTGAGTGGTTCATTTTATTGATTATGTATGGTTGGAAAAGCCAAAACACCACTCTTGATTTTGACTAATGTTTATTGCTTGCAAGAATTTCTCTTATAAAGATTTATACTTTGCATTCACGAACTATTTTCATTGGATACTCAAAGCACACACGGACTTTCTGAGATTTTTATCTCATCACCCTTTTTATCATAATTTCAGGTTGATCCTGCTGTGGGGATGAGTAGCTTGTGTTGTCTGCCTTGGAAGAGAATTTTGTCATTTATTTTTATATATTGCTTTGAGAAGATGAGAGTGGATAATTTTATTTATAGATTTATTTTGCAATCTTGGATTGTAATAAATTTTAAGTTTAAAGTATTATTTTTATTCTATTATTTTGATTGTGTGACCTAGTTATAAAGACCTCTTGTCCTTTTGGATGGGGCGACATCCCTGGCCCTGTCGGGCCTAGGTTGTGGGGTGTTACATGACTTCATAGTCAACTTTATTAGAGTGGTTACTTCCTTTCAAGTTGAGCATTTTTACTTTACAAATGCTAATAAAACACCACTTAGTGTTCAAAGATAAATTTTTGGACTTTCAGACTTGTTATTACGACTTATTCAAAACTTGCATACATGAACCTTTTTTCTTGAAATACCATGAGGACACACAGGACTTACTGAGAAATATTTTTCACACCTTTTATATCATGTTTTCAGGTCGATCCTACTTGGAAGGTTGATTTACTTATGTAGCCATAAGCTTAGAAGATTTATCCTGATATATTTATTTGTTAGAGTTTTTAGTTGCCATCTATTTGTTTCAAGACTTGTAAAAGTATTATTTTGGGATTGTAATAAGTCTGTCATTAAGTTATTTCCTTCTATGTTTTCTATTACCTAGTTATAAAAACCCCTTATCTAAGGACGGGGCGACATCCCCACTCTTTTTGGGGTACGTAGGTAGCAAGGTGTTACAAGTGGTATCAGAGCCTAGGTTTAGGCAGCTATTGGCAATATTTGGATTTATTACATTAATATTTATAATCTCTAGTGCTAATCTATGTGTCTTATTTGCAGGATGGTTAGGTGATTTGCGCCTATTACCCGAGATTGGCCTTTTATGTGTGGTAGAACAACTGTTCTAATTCCTATAGTGGACCTATCCTCTTCGAACACGGAACCCGAACCTGGGTGAAAATGGTTTGAATTAGAGAGCAGTGACAGTGAGATTGTGATTGAGGTTTCCAACCCAATTATGCCTAATGATGGTAAGGAAGAGAATATGGAGATTGATGTTGATAAACTATTGTTACCCGAATAGAAGGGAGGTGTTGAGGTTGTGCAGGTAGTAGACCTTCTCATACCAATGGTTGATTTAGTCTCAGATAGCGAGGCTGAGGAAGAAGCTCCTGATCATTACTTTGGTAGTGAGGGAGAAGAGGAAATAGGTGATGACGATGGTGAGGGAGGTGAGGAACTGAGTGATGCTAACGATGAGGGAGGATAAGAGATGGATGATTCTGATAGGGAAATAGAAGAGGGGATGGACAAGTCTGATAAGGGGGAGGAAGAGATAGTTGTGCCTCCTCAGACTCCACCAATATGAGAGTTTGACATTACTCCTTTTGGGCTTTGACTTTAAGGAGTCTAGTGATAAGAGACCCAGTCAGAAGGATAGACTCACCCGGGTATGAGAGCACTTAGGGAGTCAGTCTTAGGGGTGATAGACAAAGGAAAAGGGAAGGTGGAGAAGAGTCCTAGGAAGAGTAGAACTAAAGGTTGTACACTTAGGTTTGGATTGGGAATAGACTGCAAGAAGAGAAGAGAATGATGGTTCGAATAATTAGTTTTCGACTACTCGAGTGACGACTAAAGCAGCGAGAAGACTTAGTAGATTTGTGATGCAATTTGCTGATTCGGGAATTTGTTTATTAAGTTCATGTCTGTATTTAATTTCTTATCGTTCAGTATCTAATTCCTATAGTGGTATCAACTATGATATCCAGTTTCGTTGTCTTAAAATGTAATTTATTTTGAATAAAGCTTTTGAGTATTTTACTTCTTTCAAAAAGGATAAAACAATATTACTCTCATATGTTCAATAAGTGAGAAAAAGTTATATATGTTATTTTTGCATTATATGTTTGCATTCATACGTATGCATTTGTCGACCTATAATTGTGGTGATGATAATCAAAGATGGCACCTAGACAATAAATTGCAATAATAGGTAGAACTAGTCATGTCAGGAAACCTTCAACACCTGAAGTCGAGCCAATAGAGCACTCACAGCTAGATGCGAGAAAAGTGCATGAAGAAGAGCAAGAGACAAAACCTGAGGGATCTTCTAAGGTGACAGTTAGACAGGCCCGATTAAGACCATACCACTAAATTCAGCCAGCTGAGGAAATGTAGTTATTGGAGGAAATAAGTTAAGGCTATAGGTGATGACGAAGTTGATTGAGCAGAGAGTACATGAGATTGGATGCAGCCATAGTGCTAGGTTAATTCTTTATTTCTCCTGAAAGAATATGCTCTTCGGTCTTTGTTCTGCATAGCCTATATATATTGTGTAGTGTGCTCACTACAAGAAAAAAGGGCTTTCCTGAAGCGAAAAGGCTTCATGACAGTAGGTCTTTAGTGATGCTTTTGACCTCATGACGCTTTGGATCAACGTCATCCAAAGTTGAGTCACAATAGGTGTTGTATTGTGACGCTTTATAAGCGTTAGACAAAGTGTCTTGTTCTGACACTATTAGCGTCACAATAAGTACTGTATTGTGACGCGTAAAAGCGTCCAGAAAAATATCTTGTCATGACATAATTTAGCGTCACGATATATGTTGTGACGCTTTTAAAGCCTCAAGAATTAATATTATGATACTATTTTCCATCATAATAAGTGTTGTGATGCTTAAAAATTGTCAGGAAAAATATCATGTGATGACATAATTTAGCTTCACAATAGGTGTTGTAAATGTGTCAGCATAGATTCCTTTAATTAACATCTTTTTATGTGCCATGATAGGCTTTTTTTCTCCCTGTCCTATTAATATATATATATATATATATCTATTTTATTCACAACAATCAAAACTAGATAATATTGAAGGGAAAGCCAAATTCAAATTATAAATTTCATAACATCCAAATTTAACATTCACAGTCGTTAATGAGAAAACTAATATTTAAATCAATGAGTAGTTCCTTAAACTAAGCATCATTTATCTTGTAGTTCCTCAAGCCAAGAATCATTGGTCTTGTTCCAATCCTAGGTTGTTGTGATAGTGAAACACCTATTTAATCTTCATCGTGGATCTGCACCTATAATATTATATCGAATAAATTTAGTAACAACATTGTAAAAAATGATGAAAAATAAAAAAGAATTATTAAACTAATTCATAAGGAGAATAATATTAGAGATTACCAATATTAGAATTAACAACAATTAAGAACTAAAAACTCTCAAATTGAAGACTACTTTTGCGTAGATAAATGAATAAGCTCAGGAATACAAGAACGAGCTCAGGAAGCCAAAAAGAGAAGAAACTAAACATGAACTAATACTATTAGCTACTCAAATGCAAAAGCATTCCACATATTATATCCATGCATTTTCTCGCACGTATCATTACTATCTCTTTCTTACTATAGGTCTCACGTACAGTTTAAGTGTTGACAAAACTGAAAAAACCAAACTCTCTCATATTTTCTCACACTTCCTGGTATCATCTTTTCCCCTTTCTCCTTATCTCTTTCTCTCCTTAGTCCTCCATCTCCCCTTCCCTCCATCCACCTATCATCTACCTCTTCCTCTTCTTCTTCCTCCTTTCTCTTTCTCTCCACAGTCCTCCACCCCTTCGTTTTAAGTTGGCCAATTTAATTCATGCGACGGCTCATGAACTCCAATGCACTACTTTTCCATAATTACATTCACATTAAACTATCTATATTTATGGCCTCTCTTCTTTCTCGCACAAATATATATATTTCTCTTCATCAGTCATTAGTGGACTTCAAAAAACCACAATGAATTCGTTTCCAAGCCAAGACAACCACAATAAAGAAGATTTTGATGTGTTTTTCTTTCCAAGCCAACCACTTCTTCTAAATTTCAGGTGAGATACTTTTCATCCGTCTTCTTCATTTGGAAATGTGCTTGATAATAAAACTGAACTTCTTTTGGTTTGTTGTGATGTGAATTAGTAGAAGTTCTGGACATGCTACTTTTGATTTCCAATTTGATCTGCCAATTCAAGAGACTGCTTTTGATGCTATTCCTCTGATGGAGGATATACTTGTGCATGATCTTTTCTACTCACTAATGGATTTTGAACAAAGCCAAAACATAGTTCAAGGTTAGCATACATTAGAGCTCATGATTCTAGAAAATTACAAAGACTTCTGTTGAATGGCATTAATTTTACTGAGATTATTTTTCTTTTTTTAGGAGAAATATGGAGTGGTCTTTACAAAGAATTCAAAGTGAGGAATGAAGAAATGCATCTTGAAGTTATCACTTCACATGAAGTTCCTGTGGAGAAGAAGATAATCAGGAGATAGAAAAAGGAGAAAGGCAGTAGCTCCAAGACATTATCAAGAGCAACTATTTTGAAGTACTTTTACATGCCACTCACTCGGCCAGCCAAAGAACTGAATGTTGGCCTAACCCTTCTCAAGAAAATATGTAAGGAGTTGGAAATTCATTGATGGCTTCATAGGAAGTTGATGAGCTTGGAGACCCTAATCAAGAATGTTCAGGTTCTCTCTCACTTACCTTTGTGCATGAATGAAAAAATGAGGAAATTAACAAAGAACTAATAATTTAAGAGCATGCCTTTAGATTTTCAAGGGATGCAAAATGAAGAAGAAGAAGGACATATGGCTGAGAAGAACTTAAGAGAAGCCATTGAGATACTGGAACATGAGAAGAAGTTGATGGAAAAAATCCATGATATTCAGTTGGAGGACCAAACAAAGAGACTAAGAAAAGCATGCTTCAAAGCCAACTATAAGAAGTGAAAAATAAAGAAACTTGCAGATTTTCTCACTAACATGAAAACTTGAAGGAAATGCAATTAGAATTTCTGTTGTCCAGCCTGGGTAGCCTATGGTGTAAAATGCATAACTTTCTATCCACAAGTCCAAATCATGTGAAATTTATCTCAAAATTTTCCTAAGACATTTACCTATAAAGTACACGTCAAAGGTTACAAGAATCCACTACCATTTTGTACAGTTTAATCCAAGAACAAACTTGCTTTACACAGGACACATCACAATTCACTGTTTCATTCTCCATTTTGCAGCAATACTACTTTTCAATTCTTCTATATATCCTGTTCCACAATAAATAGTACCAAATTTTGAAAAACTTTTGACATAGTTTCCTCTATAAATTGAATATTTTCCAGGCACTAGGTCACCTCAAAATGCACAATTATGCAATTCAACCAACAAAAAACTCGTAAAAATAATCCAATCGTTCAATAAAACTAGTTTATTTCTATATAGTATAAAACTAACTTAAGGGTAATCACCCATTACTCATGGGAAGTAATCACACACTTTAAAGTAGCTATTATTTTGTAATTTTTATTTTTTAAAAAATATTTCTCATTTTAAATTTTTGAGAACATATGTAATTTCTCTCTTCTACTTAAATCTTTATCTTATATATTATACTACTTCACTAAACTACTATATTAATTAATTTTTTAATTTTTCAAAAAAACATAATTTTTTGCCTCATAATTATTGATTTTTAATAACTTTCTTTAATTTATACGCAAAAATCTTAAGAGGTAATATATCATTATTTACAAAAGTTAATTTTACTAATTTTCTATCCAATTCTAAATTCACTCTTCTAACACTCAAACACACTGCACGCTTACCAAGTCCTATTTCTGCATTTTGAAAACCATTTAATTTCTTCATTGCATATTTTCGGAAAGATTTCTACTCCCTAAAGGGCCAAACCTAGGCTAAGCCATTATCTGTTAATCATCCCTCTCTATTTCTCTGATGAGAGACTAAGCAAAAAGCTATTCAATTTGCATTCAAAACAAGTTCACACTCTGAACAACACCCTCTTACAAAACACTAAGAAAGAAAAGGAAAAGATATTGGATATAAACAACTCTATTTCAAAAGGAAGAAAGCTAACTATAAGAAGAGAAAAACAAATAAACTTGCAGATTTTCTCACTAACATGAAAACTTGAAGGAAATGCAATTAGAATTTCTGTTTTCCAGCCTAGGTAGCCTATAGTGTAAAATGCATAACTTTCTATCCACAAGTCCAAATCATGTGAAATTTATCTCAAAATTTTCCTAAGACATTTACCTATAAAGTACACATCAAAGGTTACAAGAATCCACTACCATTTTGTACAGTTTAATCCAAGAACAAACTTACTTTGCACAGGACACATCACAATTCACTGTTTCATTCTCCATTTTGCACCAATACTACTTTTCACTGTTTCATAAGACAAGCTCATCTGAAATTGAACCTTCTAATTATCTAGAAGAGAAATAACACAACGTAAAATAATAGATTGATCACCCCATATCCAATGTTAATAAGTATATCTGCACCCATTAGCTATATGCAACTATTTCTCTGTATGTATCTATAGAAATGACTTGTTAGTTGCAGTAGTAGAAGTTATAGAGATCTATCTGCTACAAAAGTAACTGTTAGACATTAATTTAGTTCAAGCACCACCATTAGTCAGGATACCATCCCTTATACCCACTACATTCCCAAAATGGACTCAATGCTTCAAATGTGGAATGAGAGCTATTAATTGATTGATCAATAGAGCAGGTTACTGAAACTACACTGTAGCATTACCATAAATATATACAGGCTAAAGTAGGTGAGTAACACTTTTGCTGACAGAGAAATGACGATGATGGTGATGCAGGTTTTGGTAAGGGAATATTTATGAAATACTATGAGCGCACAAAGGACTTACTGAGAAATATTTCTCACTCCTTTTATATCATGTCTTCAGGTTGATCTTGCTTGGAAGGTCGATTTACTTATACTACGATAAGTTTAGAAGATTTATCCTGATATATTTATTTGTTAGAGATTTTAGTTACCATCTATTTGTTTCAAGACTTGTAAAAGTGTTATTTTGATATTGTAATAAGTCTGTTATTAAGTTATTTCCTTTTATGTTTTCTATTAGCTAGTTATAAAGACCCATTGTCCTAAGGACGGGGCGACATCCCCGCTCCTTTTAAGGTACGTGGGTAGCGAGGTGTTACAAATGGCATCAGAGCCTAGGTTTAGGCAACTATTGGCAATATTTGGAATTATTACATTAATCTTTATAATCTCTAGTGCTAATCTATGTGTCCTGTTTGCAGGATGGTTAGGCGATTTGTGCTTGTTACTTGTGATTGGCCTTCTATGTATGGTAGAACAACTACTCTAGTTCCTGTAGTGGACCTATCCTCTTCGGGCACGGAATTCGAACTGGGTCAGAATGGTTTGAATTAGAGAGCAGTGACAGTGAGATTATGAATGAGGTTCCCAACCTTATTGTGCCTAATAATGGTAAGGAAGAGAATATAGAGGTTGAGGTTGCTGCACTAAAGTTACTCAAATAGGAGAGAGGTGTTGAGGATGTGCGGTATTGGACCCTCCCATACCAATGGTTGATTTAGTCTCAGATAGCGAGGTTGAGGAAGAAGCTCCTAATCTTGACTTAGGTGGTGAGGGAGAAAATGAGATAGGTGATGCTGATGGTGAGGGAGGTAAGGAACTGAGTGATGCTGACAATGAGGGAGGATAAGAGATGGATGATTCTGATAAGGAAATAGAAGGGGGGATGGAAGAGTCTGATGATGAGGAGGAGGAAGAGGAGGCAATTGTACCTTTTCAAACTCCACCAATAGAAGAGTTTGACATTACCCCTTTTGGGCTTTAACTTTGAGGAATCTGGTGATGAGGGACCCAGTCAGAAGGATAGACTCAGCTAGGTATGAGAGCACCTAGGGAGTCAGTCTTAGGGGCGATAGATAAGGGAAAAGGGAAGATGGAGGAGAGTCCTAGGAAGAGTAGAACTAATGATTGTACACTTAGGTTTGGATTGGGAATAGACTACAAGAAGAGAAGAAAATGATGGTTTGAATAATCTATTTCTGACTACTCGAGTGACAACTAGAGTAGTGAGAAGACTTAGTAGATTTGTGATGCAACTTGTTGATTAGGGAATCTGTTTATTGAGTTCATGGCCATATTTAATTTCTTATCTATAAGTATCTGATTTCTATAAAGGTATCAACTATGATATCCAGTTTCTTTATGTTAAAGTATGATTTATTTTGAATAAAGCTTTTGAGTATTTCACTTCTTTCAAAAAGGAAAAAAAAATAATACTCTCATATGTTCAATAAGTGAGCAAAAGTTATATATGTTATCTTTGCATTATATGTTTGCATTCATACATATGCATTTGTCGACTTACAATTATGGTGATGATGATTGAAGATGGCACCTAGACGTAAAATTGCGGCAATAGGCAAAACTAGTCATGTCAAGAATCCTTGAACACCTGAAGACGAGCCAACAAAGCACTCACAGCTAGATGTATGAAAAGGGCACAAAAAAGAGTAAGAGATAGAACCTGAGGGATCTTCTATGGTGACAGTTGGACAGGCCCGATTAAGACCTTACCGTTGAATTCAACCAGCTGAGGAAATAAGTTAAGGCTATAGGTGATGATGAACTTGGTTGAGCAGAGAGGACATGAGATTGGATGCAGCCATGGTGCAAGGTTAATTCTTTATTTAATATGCTCTTCGGTCTTTTTTTTTTTTTTTTTTGCATAGCTTATATATATTGTGTAGTGTGCTATTCATTGGAGTAGTGTTAAGCTAGACCATATGAGTTGAATCTGTCAGCTATGAATAGTTACAGATTTTTTTTATTAATTGTTTAAGCATTCCTTGTCATGCAAGGAAGTAGGGAACTATAGGTTTGATTTTTGAGATGAAATTTTAGCTAGAGAAGTAAAATTTATCGGGAATCTGACTTGTTTTCTTTTGAGGATTATGGTTTCATATTAGACAAGGATTAGTTGTCGAAGCAAGGAGTTAGGTTGGTTATAGAGATAGAATAATACATTTTTGGGGATCAGATAAGTATGATAAAATTTTAGACGAGGTAAGGTAAAGGAAGTGTAGAGCATAATACTAAGAGCAAACGTTTATAAACCGTTGTTGAAGGAATACTAAAAATATCTAGCCTGGTGTTGTAGCTTGCGAGACCCAGTAGTAATGGTATAAGAAAACGTTGGAATTTTAAAGCTATGTATATTCCAGAGAATATTGGATAGTTTGGTCATTAAAGATATATATGGTTACTCCAAAGTTAGACTTGATATAAGGATATTATTGAGTGTGAATTTGAGAAGAAGATATACTTGAGATTACGACTAACATTGGGAATAGGTACTAAGGATAGGTGGTGATGTCATACTGACTGGCAAAGGCCCTAATGTAATACCCCACCTTTTTATCTTTGACTAGCTACTATTTATAAAAGGATGAAAATTTGTATCAATAGCCAAAACAAAAGTCGATCAGTGTAATGAGACGAATACTTTAGTATGACAATATTTGGTCGAGACCTGGATGTAATTATTGAATTTGTTCTACCCATTCCCTAAATCTTTAGAATGCTACTATTATTAATAAAATAAGAATTTGAGGGTATGCTGAGAAGAGAAATTGAACAGTGCGATGAAATGCACGTTTTAGTGTAAATTATGCTATTCGAGTCACCGGGGGCATTTTCATTATTTTGACCATGCCCTCAACTTTGGCAATAAATTTGACCAAATAGAGAAGGAATTGAAGAATTTAAGAATTACTAATGTATTCAGTAGAATTTTTGGAGTTGAATGGTGAAATAAAATATTTTTCTATTTCGGACCCGATTTTGGTCATTTCTAATGAAAATAGGAAATAGTGGTTAAAAATGGTGCGTGTGGCATTTTGTGAGTAGTAGCCCATGGACATGTGTCAATTTAAGAGAGGTTTCATGAAGAGTTCATGCAAGACACATGGAATTAAAGGATTGCAAAATAAATGAAGAATGATATGTAATTTTATGAATCGAACACAACATTTTATGGGCTATTTAATTTAGGCCTTAGGTATTGTGATTGGCTAATGTTTAGACCAAAAGAAGATGAATGAATGGCTGGAAATTGGCCAAGAATTTCATTGGCCTTGCAAAAAGAAATAAGGGAAAATTTTGCGGAGAGAAAGAGTGGTCGGGGTGTAAAATTGTGATTGGAACACACCTACATAAAACCCACCATACAAGCAATTAAATTAAAAATTTCCTGGCTAAAATTTGATGAGAAATGGCATTGAGGAGGCTATCATAACAGCCAGAATTTCTACCGGCCTTGAAGAAGGAAAAAACAAGAGAAAACAAGGAAAGAAAAGCTAGAGAAAAATAGGGAGAAAAAGAAAAAGGAGAGAGAAAGAAAGAAGTGTGTGTGTTCTTGGAGAAAAATCACTTCAAATAGCCTCAAACACAAGGTAAAATCCTATGCTACAAGAATTAAAGTTGTAGATTTCATTATGGTGATCATTATGATATAAATTTTAACATGAAAACATGATTTTCATGTCTTGATTTTGGATTAAATATAGGGTTTTTAAACTTTGTGTGTGAACCTTATATATACCTATGTGTTTTATGTATATCAGCTACCTAGAAGCCTTATGGATATTGTTTTATGTAAGGAAGATCTAAATATTTATGGTAGTTTGAAGGATGGCTTTTGGTTGATGAGATGATAGCCAAAGTAAGGTAAAAATAGAATTTACTTAGTTGGGAAAATGGATCAAACTAGCTTTTAATTAGAAGAGATGAATTTATGTTAAATAAGTGTGACTTTTGTGAGCTATTGGAATCTGGAAATTACAGAATTAAATATGATTTGAAGGAAAATTGAGTGAATTAATAGTTCCAAGGTGTTAAAGGCTAAAGGAAAACAAAGGAAAGCATGAATAGTAGATTTGAGGCAAAACTACTGGGGCTGTTTTTGCCTAGTAGGGTGTTATAGGAACCACTCTAAAGAAGGCCTATACAAAATTAAAGTTAAGATTCTTACGATCGATTTGGTATATCATAGAGCCAAATCGGAGTTGTGGATTGAGATTTACGTGAAAAACAAAATGATGTGGCAAACTAGTGAAATTTCAGAAAAGTAGTCTGAAAATGGATGAATTTAAGAATGATTGTGTGATTATGGATGAAATTAAGGGGAAACATTAAGTGAATCCGTTGTGTATGAAGGGAGAAAGGTTGTGGAAAAAAGAAATCGACAAAAATGAAAAAACGACGTGAATGAAAGTTAAACGTTTTTTCTTAACCGTCAGCTACCCGTCGACCCCGACAGCTAACCATCGGCAAAATGTCAATTGGACGTCGGCTAAACGTCGGTTGGACATCGGCTATCCGTCAGCTATTTTTCGGCCGAATACAAATGGACCCAAAAATGATGTGTGGTGTAGGTTTATCAGTAAACGGCTAACGGAACGTTGAAAACAGTAGGAACGGTGATTAAATGGCCATAAACGGAAAGGGTTGTTTAGGATACGAGGTAAGTCCCTTTGATTTTTAAAACCTTTTGAAAGCTAGTGTGCTTCACTTTTTCATAAAATGCTATGTTTTATACCATTTTGGAAATCCCTGAATATGTTTAAGGTTTATCTAAGCAAGAATTATTTTATGCCATTTTGGGCTCGATTGAACAACATATTAGCTTGGAAACCTTATTGAATGATTAATGCATGAATTTTGTGAATTTAGTCCTTTTTGGATTAAATATTTGGGCTATTCGAAAATTGATAAATTTTGGAATCGGGTATTCATAAATTGACTAGAATGCCCTTATTGGAACATTTTATGGAAATGTATTTTGAAACTTTAAATTTAATCTTCTTTTGATATTAGAATTTTGGATTTCTTGAAATAAATTCTTTTTGGAATTGGGTATTTGGAAAATGATCCAAATGTCCTTATTGGAATGTTTATGAAAACTTTTGGAATTGGGCATATGGTAAATGATAAAAATATCCTTATTGGAACTTTTGTGAATACTTTTCAAATCGGGTAAGGGTAAAATGACCCGAATACCCTCGGAAAGTCTTTTAAAAATCGGGTATGGGTAAAATGACTCGAATACCCTTAAAAATGACTTTTGTGTTCAAGTATGGGGAAGATGACCCAGATACTCTTGGAAACATGTTTTGATGTGTTAACAGAACTTTTGATCTTATTTCAACATAATTTTGGAAAATAATCTCTCGTGATGAGATTGACTTTTGTAAAATGACTTTTGGACCCAAAAATTATTTTGTTGGCCTGGTGTACCATGGAATAAATTGATCAACTCTGCAGAGCCTATGTGAATGATGATCTGACTTGTGAGTCAGTGGGATCAAATTCTTGAAAATGTTGTTTTACCCCAAAAATGATTTTCTTGATATGAAAAATGGTTTCCTGATGTGCTCAAGTAGTAGTCTTTTTCTTGAATACTTTGCGTATGAACTAACTTGAATACCTGGCATACGCACTAACTTGAATTCCTAGCGTATGCACTAACTTGAATTCCTGGCTTAAGCACTTACTTGAATTCCTGGCGTATGCACTAACTTGAATACTTGGAATATGCACTAACTTGACTACTTGACGTAAGCACTAATTTGATTCTTGGTAGTACACTGTGTTGTACTTGCTTATCTGGCGACGCATGGTTGAGTGTTGTAGGCTGCAGTCTAAGCATAACGATACATGGCACCAAAGGCAAAGCCTTGAGAGCTTTACATACCGGCCGACCATCAGTTGAAGGAATGCCTGTGATGTGGAAATTGGGGCAATTATTTGGAATTGAAACACAATTTTTCAAAAATGATTGAGTTCTGAATAAACTATTTTTTTTTTTAGAGTTTTGGAATTGTTTTCAGTGAACAAATGAAATATTTTCTCCACGAGGGTTTCATGTACTTTATCCCCCTTACTAAAGCACTAGCATACATGGGACTTATTGAGTAATTTTCACTCACACGTGTGTTATCTCTTTTGAAAAATTCAGGATTAGAGACGCAGCGGAAGCGCAGTGGACTCCCAGAGGCTCATTCTATATCTTGAACTTATTATACCCATGAGTGTATGTATCAGAAGCTAAATTCTTGTACTTTTTCTATGTTAAAAAAAATTTTCACTGCCCTTTTGAGTAAAGTTTGTTATAAAGACCCTTTGTTGAGCAATCAGATGGGGTGGTTTTAAGATAGCCATTGCCCAAGTAGAGGCTGCATGGGATGTCATCGAGTATTGTATCTGAGTGGGATCCTAGGTTCGCTACAAGATTTTAGACTAAGTTCCTAGAGATAATGGGATCAACTTAGAAGTTCTGTATTGTAGCATATCCTCCAAAATTGATAGCCAGTCGGAGAGACTAATTCAGATACTAAAGGATATGTTTAGGGTATGTATGCTAGGCTTTGTTGATAAATGGACTGAACACACACCGTATGAAAGTAGGTCTGCAATAGCAATTACTAATCTTCTATTAGGATGGCCCTATAAGAAGCGATACAAAGCCAGACGTGTCAAGTACCATTATAGTAGGGATAAATGGAAGATAGGCAGGTTATCAAATCCGGTGAAATTTGTGTTCAAGAAAAGGCAAACAAGGTAAAAGTAACAAAAGAAAGACTAAAGACGACTCGGAGTCGGCAAAAGAGCTATACGAATGATAGGAAAAGAATTATGGAACTGTCGTCTATAGATTAGACTTACCAGGCATTTTATAGAGATTACGAGATATGTTTCATATATCTCAGGTAAAGATGTGCGATCTTGATCTGAAATATGTTTTAACGATGAGCCTTTACTATTGTAACCTAATTTGGGTTATATAGAGGAGCTAATTAAGATTCTAAATTGAAATATCCTGACTCTTCGAAATAAGCAGATACCAAAGGTGAAAGTGTTATGGGAGCAACATGATATAGAAGATGCCAGCTGGATTATTGCAACCATAGCCAATACTAAAATGGAAATGAGAGGAGGTAGCGATGGAATTTATCACCAACTTGCCTATGTCAAAGACCCAAAAGGATGCCATTTGTATAGTGGTTAATTGATGAACAAAGGCAGTTCATTTTATCCCCGTAAGTATAAGGGACTTTGTGAAAATGTTAGCTCAGACATATGTTCAGAAAATAGTAAAGTTGCATGAAGTACCATCAAGTATCGCCTTTGATCGAGACCCGAGGTCTACATCACAGCCTGGGGCAAAGTTCCAATAACTATGGGTTTTGATTTGAAGTTCAGCATGCCAACGCATAAGATACGTGGGAAGTGAAAAAATGGATAAAATAGAAATATCCCGACTTGAGAGAAAGATACGCTCTAAATTTCGAGATGAAATTCTTCTGAGGGGAGGATGTAAAACCCCACCAAAACCTACCCTAGAGTTAGAGGGATGGGGTGCATATCGTATCATCTTGCATGAAATATATTTCTTTAATGATTTCGTGTGCCTTAGAATAGTAATATATGAGTTATATGGTTTATTTGTACTTGTTGAGTAGAAAGGGTAAAAAGGTGATTTTACTTGAAGTTGAAATAGGAATGTGGCTTGAGGCTTAGATAAGAAGAGGATTTGGTTGAGAAAATTAGAACAAGAGTAATTGTGATTAAGTGATTAGAGCTTTGTGATTAATCTCAATGGTCAAGAGTTCAAATCCCATCACCTAAGTTTTATTCATAATTATCTTAACCAATGTTTGAATTTTTCATTTCCTTACATTCCCTAAAGTTAGGAATGTTATCTTAGGGAAGACAGAATGGTAATGTCTTAACCAGGTGATCTTGTCCAAAAAGGAATTCTAGAAGAATTTTTATCTCTATTATTTTTGCATGCCTTGTCCTAATCTCTTTGAATTTAAACTACTCCTATTTCTTTAATTCATTTTTATATCTACAAAAGTTTTGGATAATTCCGTGCTTGGAATTTCAAAAATTCCAACTTTTGTGGGATCCAAGGTTGGCCGAGATTGTGGAGGAGAAATACGAAGAAATTCTCAATTAAATCATCGTGGTTATTCCTTCAAGAACTTTATTGTCTTCTTGTTCTTGTGTTGGTTAAAATTTGGAAAATTTTCCATATTTTCTTCATGGCTGGTTTTCAAAATTTGCAACTACCTTTCTCTACCTAATTTTTTCAAAGAACCAACCATCTTGTGTGAAGATGAAAGCTGAAACACTTTGGAATTTCGCAGCCTTACAAGCTACACCAAACCAGAAATTTTTTTCCAGCAAATAACCAAGCTTTGGACATGAACATTTAGCCATTCATTTGTTCACAAGAATACCTGAAACTTTCTTCTTTCTTCTCCAAGATGGTGGTAGGAAAACCACCATTAATGGACCTTTAAACACTCCTAAATTCCAGCTGCAAAACCATTTCAAAGAAGTCTAAGAATTCTGCACAAAATTATTTCAAATCCTAAAAGTTCTTTAGCTTAAATTCCAGAATTTTTTTCCAGCTTTGCCTATTCAATGCTAGGTCTGACTTTCTTCATCAAACTTCATCATATTTTCGGCCAAATGCAGCCATGGACAGAAGACCTTTTGCATCTCCATCTACCATGATTATTAGGACTCCATTAACATACCTCAAAACACACCTATCTTCACTTAGTTCAAAATTATTCAAACTTCAAATTAAATTCTAGATTTTTGTTCCATTAATCAATCACCTAGCAAGATAATAAAACTAGAAATTCCTCTGCTATTCCATACCTATTTTCGTCTAGCCCAAAGCAGGGACAACTCTCCATTCCATGATCAAACTAAAGCTAATTTATCCATACCAAGAGCAAACACCATTACCCAATCCTATACCTCAAAAAGCTGAAACTCTCTCTCTCCTTCTTGGATAACAGAAAGCCTCACCTAAGCTAGCCCATTTGGCCTTCATTCAGACACACACACGAAATCACTGACTCTCTCTCTCTCTAAATTTCTCTCAAAAATGCCAAGAACACACACTAAGCTTCTTCAACCTTTAACCACCTCTACTCATCCCAAATCACTCAAAGAACCTTCAAACCAACTAGGATTAAGTCCCTACTCACTCCTAGGCCACTCTATAACATCAAAAACACCAAAGTTGATCCTCCATTCGAATTAAACACACCATCTCGGCCAAGAACAAGATGAACATCAAGAAGGTAACTTTAAACACCTTGGGCCTGATCTCTCTTTCTTTCTCTCTCTCTTGGCCGAAACTTGGATGGTCATTCTTGGACAAACTTCAACCAAGGAAGGACTCTTAAGAACTCAAGGACCTCCATTAAGCAAGGCGATACCTTCATCTAACGTTAATCAAATCAAGTATTTCTCTCTTGATCTTCTCTTTAAATTCTCGAACTCAAGACTCTTAAATGATGGATTTGATAGGTTGATAGAATAATGTGGGGTTGGAGATATGTATGTGGGTGAAGGGAATAGATTTAAGACATGTAGTTTTGAATGAATATTGTAACTCAAGAAGTATGGATTATGCTTTAAGATATTGTATGTTCATTATGATCAAGAGTTTTATGGATGTTTGACGTATGATAGACATTAAACCATCATTGTTGATTATGCCTTCCTGATGTTATATCTTTCAATAAATCCTAAAAAAAAAGTATTATGGCTAGTAGAATATCTCCCTTATTGTGATGTGTGTTAATACAAGCCTATTTTTGGATAAATCGACATTTATTTGTTGGATCCATGTGTGTATGAATATGTATATAAATTTTCTCTAGTATTTCACTATAGTCATTAAAAATTATTATAAGAACGACTTTTATCAGTTTTAGTATTATTCTTACTATCATTATTATTAATATAATTAACATTATTTTTTAATTTAATTAACTAATTTTGGAGAACACAAATATTTTTTAAACTAAAATTATTTAAAATATTGGTATTTTATTTGATAAATAAATAGAATATTTTAATTAATCATTTTTAGATATAAATAATAATATATTGGAATCAAAATCAAATGTCTTTTATATTCATATTATTATTCGTTAGCCTTACTAAAAAATTTATTTACACTCTTAAATATTATTTATATTGGAATAATTTATTTTTGATTTATTATTAAAATTATTTATAATCTATTACTAATATTACTTATTATTTGTAATAATATTATTTATTATTTATTACCAATATTATTTAGGATTTATTATTAACAGTATTCATTATTTATTTCTGATTTTATTTGTTAATATTACTCATTATTTATTATTTGTTAATAAATAGTTAATATTATAGATTATTAATTATAACACCAATTTATTTTAACATATCAAATTAATCTTATTCTATAAAATACCTTATGAACTAGTGTTAAAACTTAAGGCGTTGTTGTCATAACTAGATGTTGTTGTATCTAGTTGAGCTTAAGCTTGTTAGCCTAGGAATTATTTATTTAAAGCAAGTATTGCATGGATGTTGGGACTTATATCCTGTATTTACTCCAGGCGGGGTTAGGTTGCCTTAAACTATCTTGGAAGGCTATTATTGTTGGATTGTATGCCCTCTTAGACTAGGTTTCTGATGTAAAATCGAATATTTTAATGAAAGAATTTATTTTCAGAAATTGTTTGTGAATTTACTTTTTGTTTGTGCACGATTTTCGTTTGGAACAGACCCATTATGTTTAAATAAGTGATCCATGTGAATGGTGGTCTTTCACAGTAAGGTATGGATCACGGGTTATTTAACACATAAACATTTGTTCTTAATCTATTGATGAGACTAGGAACCTCATCATGTTTAGGTTATTATGTTATGAATTCCAAATGGGGAATGGCTTACCTTTAGCCAGTGGGTAGTCCACTCACTTCATGACATAAGCGTATTTCAAATACGTAGAACAGGATATGTAGTAGTGGTTTCTCAAAATACTATATGGTAGAAACCTAGACTACTACCGCTACAGCGTGGACTAGTACTCTACGACTTGAGTATGAGTCGGTGGTCTGGCGAAGCTGAAAGCATATACTTTGATTTGTTGTAGTTGAGGTTCTATCGTAGGGCCAATATACTTGCATGTTGGGTATGTGTGACTAGTTAGTTAAGACAGACTTATACAAGATAGTTTCTGCACTATATCGCCCTTTGTGGTTGTCCGAATGGTCTAAATTATCCAGGGCCCTGGGAAACATGACTTGGATGTTTGCTTTAGGGTAACTCCCTTAGAAAGCGGAAACACTTCAGGAAGTCGTGGACCATTGGACTAGAAGCCTAAGGATGGTAGATGTCATTTAGGGGGGTGTTAGTACACTTCTTCCTCTCTAAATGTACGGCGATGTGTAGAGAGGTATTTTAGTCATTTCACTTGTAGGTCGGAGACTTTGCGAATGCAGCATTGTCCTTGGGGTCAATATTTCCTTATGGTGATATTAGGAAATATTTAAAATGCAAAATACAACTATTTATATAGCAGGGGTATTTTGGTCATTTTAGCAGCCAATGCGATGTGTCTTTTTGGTCCTCGGGATAGCCCGTAAGTCCTAACTACTTTTGGGATGAGGAATTGGTCTCAGTTGAAGAGGATTTTATTTTATTTTATTTTATTCAGGAAGTCTAATTTATTATTGGACTGGAATAAAATAAATAAATAAATAAAATAGGAGTTGAGAGAAATTAATTATCTAGTTTAATTGGTTAATTAATTATTCAAGGCCTAGGTCCAGTATGAATAATTAAGAAATTAACCTAGGCTTAAACTAGGGGAAATAATTAATGTTTAAATTATTTATTGGGTTATTTATATAGGCCCAAGAAATAAATAATTAAAGATTAGTTATTATGGTTCATTTGGGCTTCTTAATTATTTATTGGGTTGTTTATATAAGCCCAGGAAATAAATAATTAATGTTTATTATTTTAGGTCTTTTGGGTCCAAGGAAAATAATAAATATTTTTCTAGCCCAATAGCTTGGACCTTAGGGTTTTTCCAGATATGGTTAAGAGGAGTTTAGGGTTAGGCCAACCTGATTCTCAGGATAACATCCGGGTGTTTTGAAATCCCGGGGATATGTTTATCAGATATTGAGAGACCTAGTTTAGGCTAACTGATAAACAACTCTTTGGAAAAGAAAAAACCCTAATTTTTCCCTAGCCTCACGAGACTCATGTCTCTCTCTCTCAGACAGCTCACGTTTTTTCCCTCTCCCTCCTTTGTGGTTTCTTCTTGTTCTTTGCTAATCAATAGCAAAAGAACCAAGGGGTTTTGAGACCGTTCCTCTTCGCCATAGTGTTCATCAACTAGAAGTTAGGCTGAGGAATATCCCGAGAGCTGGAGAGCTAAGCGTTAATGCAAACAAGGCGAAGTAGAAGGCTAGCGGGTGTTCAACCGGAAGCTCCTTCAAGTGTGCAAAGCGAGGTGATTCCAGCCGTTCAATCTGTTCCTACACAGCCTAGGAGGGTTAAGGAACGCAAAGGTATGATCTTCACGCTTCCGCATAGCCTTTAAAGCTCGCGTTTTATTTTTCTCCAATTTTTTTTAACTTACAGAGCATGCCCCTGTTTCTCGTTTTCCATCAATTATATCAAGGAAAGGTAAGAGATCAGGTAAGCCCTTGCATAAAGATGTTTGTAAACAAATACTTTTCTGCAAGTCTAATGCACTGATTGTCGTGGAAGATGTACCTTGAGATGCAATTATGGACAATATATTCCTTCTTCTAAAATAAAATAATTTTTTTCAAGCAAACCAATAAATTTTCCTTAAACAATATTTTACCTAAAGAATTTTGAAAACCATAATTGCTACTTCAAAAAAAGATCTTCATTAACTTTACATTTTCTAAGTGGAATAAACATAACGTTGAGTACTCAATAAGCGTAGACTACTAGAACTAGTCTTTGAAAGGTTGGGTAAGTCTCTTAGTAAAAGGCCATCTCTAAGGGGTGAACCCAGCCTAGACAAGACGACATTTTTTGTTGGTCAGGCCAGTCCAAGCTAGCAGTATAGTTCAAGTGGACTATTTATTTTTAGAATGGGCAACCGGTATGTTTGGGTGTAGAGATGGATGAGTATCTCACCCGGTAGGCCGTACACTCACCTTGTATCAACATGCACAAAGTGTGGCACCCTAATCATTCTCTTGTCATGATGCACAAAGTGTGGCATCTTGGCCATTCTCTTGACATGGTGCACAAAGTGTGGTGCCATATCCATTTATAATGCATGACTTCATAGTTAACTTTATTAGAGTGGTTTTTTATTTTCAAGTTGAGCATTTTTACTTTACAAATGATGATAAAACTCCATTCAGTATTCAAAGATAAATTTCTAGACTTACAGACTTGTTATTACAACTTGTTCAAAACTTGCATACATGTGCTTTTTTTTTTTTTTCTGAAATACCATGAGCACACACAAGACTTACTAGGAAATATTTCTCACACCTTTTATATTATGTCTTTAGGTCGATCTTGCTTGAAATGTCGATTTACTTATGTTACCATAAGCATAAAAGATTTATCCTGATGTTTTTATTTGTTAGAGATTTTAGTTACCATCTATTTGTTTCAAGACTTGTAAAAGTATTATTTTGGGATTGTAATAAGTCTATTATTAAGTTATTTCCTTCTATATTTTCTATTAACTAGTTATAACGACCCCTTATCCTAAGGACGGGGCGATATCCCTACCCTTTTTGGGGTACGTAGGTAGTAGTGTGTTACAGTCCCTAGATAACTATTTTGCTAAATAGTACATATTTGCAAGTCTTTTGTACAATGATATTGAAATGGTGTTAATATGATTATTGGCATGATGATTGAAATGATGACTGAAACACGATGAATGTTATTGTAGTATTTTGATACTTGGATTGAGAACATGGATATTTTTATTTTCTTAAATAATTTTGTCAAATCTCAACTTTTAACTGAAAACGGTTTCCTTTCCTTTATGACCAAAACATTTTAAAAAACTTATTGCGAAAGCCACGTTTTGTAAAGACAATGTAATCAATAATTATGAGAACAAGGGAAATGATTCTACACCTAAATAGTGAGCATTGAGTACTCAGCGGGGATAGGCTAGTAGTACTAGTCTTGGAGAGTTAGGATGAGTCTTTTAGCAGGAGGCCACCTCCAGAAGAGGAACTTTGCTTAAAGAGATGACAGTACTATTTAGTAAGGCCAGTCCAAGCTAGTATGTTGGTCCATATAGACTTTATTTTTCTAGATTAGACAATCGGTGTGTTGGGTATAAAGATGAAGAAGTATCTCACCCTAGTGGGCAGATCACCTACTACCCAGTATTGAACGGTTACACTGGGAAGCTATCATGATGGTAATCTTGATATGGACTTTGATATTACTATTGAATCATTACTAATCCCTACTTTATGAATCTATGGTATTGATGAGTGGTTGATTTATTGAGAATCATTTTAAATATGATAAGCATTACTCCACTCAACGACTGTTTATCGAGAAAAGTTAACTTGCAAATATATTTTGTAGTTTTGATAAATCGGCATACATGAAATGTTTAATGTGACATTCGCACACACGAGACTTACTGATATGCCTATCTCACACAATTTTATATCATGTTTTCAAGGGAGTGCTTTTTTTTAGCAGGTTGAAGGAATAAGAGACGGACATTCAATTTATTTTATTTTTCTTTGTATTTCTCTTGAAAGATGATTGTTAGTTTTAAATTTCAAACTTGTATAAGTTTTGATGCTAGTTGTAATAAGATCATCGCTTTATCTTATTTACTTTTTTCCCTTTTTATACTTCGTTATAAAGACCCATGGTCCATTAGACGGGGTGACTTTCCAACCCTTCTTGGGTACATAAGTAGCAGGGTGTTACATCTAAGGTTGAGTCACATTAACTCAACCAAGGTTTAGAGGTTAATCCAGATGGGCCTTTGAACTCATTGAGATTGGAAACTTGGCCTCAGTTTGAATCCTGCCTAATGGAAAAAATAACCAAAAGGTCTTTTACCCAAAAAAGGAGGATAGATCCAAGAAGATGTTGAGTCTTGTTCATATTGATGTATATGGTTCTTTGTCTACACTAGTAAGAGGAGAGTTTGAGTATTTCATCACCTTCAAGGATGATTGTATAAGGTATGGTTGTGTTTACCTTATGTGGCGTAAGTTTAACTCATTTAACAAGTTCAAAGAGTGTCAGGCCGTCAAACAAGAAAACTAATCAAAACCTTACGATCAGATCATGATGGAAGGTACCTTCTTGGTGAGTTCAAGGATTACATGGTATATCATGGGACAGTATCCCAACTCTCTACACAAGGGATAGCCCAGCAGAATGGAGTAGGTTAAGAGAAGGAATAGGACATTGTTGGAAATGGTCCGTAACATGATGTCTCATACTACTCTTCCAGTTTTTTTTTTTTTTTTTTGGGATATGTCTTGAAACCAGCAGCATACATTCTGAACTTGGTGCTTTCAAAGTCAGTACCTAAGATGCCCTATGAGATGTGGGCTGGACATAAGCTATGTCAGAATCATCTTAGGGTACAGATTTTTCCAGCTTATGTACTGATCAAATGAGATAAGTTAGAACCAAGGTCAGAATTATGCTATTGTGTTAGGTATCCAAAAGGAACTAAGAGTAGTTACTTTTATCATCTAAGGAGCATAAAGTACTAGTAAGTACTAATGCTACATATTTGGAAGATGATCAAAATACATCCGTTTTGATGAGACTATAAAGTCTTACGGTTTGACTCAAAACGATGATAGACTATGTGTGTACAGAAAATTAGATGGTATTAATGTGGTTTTTCTTGTACTATATATGGATGACATTCTACTCATTGGGAATGATGTAGGGACATTATCATCTACTAAGGTTTAGCTATCAAGTCAATTTAGTATGAAAGACTTGGGAGAAGTCAGTTATATTCTTGGCATTAAGCTTTTTAGAAATAGGAAGCAGAGAATGTTAGGGTTATCCTAAGCCACATACATAGCCAAGATGTTAGCTAAATTTAGTATGGACTCATGCAAGGGAGCTCTAATCCTTTGCCAACATGGGTTGTCTTTTTTTTGAAATGACTGTCCTAAATCTCAATAAGAAAAAGACAAGATAAGTAGGATTCCCTACGCTTCAATTGTAGGAAGTCTCATGTATGTCATATTGTGTACTAAGTTAGATATCTGCTTTGCTGTAGGCTTAGTCAGCAGATATTAGTCAAATCCTGGGGAGATTCATTGGCAAGCTGTGAATTATATTCTCAAATACCTTAACAAAACGAGAGATTATATGCTGGTTTACGGGGTTGATGACTCGGTTCCTACAGGATACACAGACTCAAACTTTTAGGCAAATAAAGATGAAAGAAAATCCACTAATAGATATGTCTTCACCTTATCTGGATGAGCTATTTCATGGAAAAGTATTAAGCAATCATGTATTACTGACTTAACCACAGAAGCTGAGTATGTGGCCGCTTCGAAGGCATCCAAGAAAGCATTCTGGCTCTAGAAGTTCATCGTAGAACTTAGACTCATGCCACAGATGGACGAGTCGATTGTGTTGCATTGCAACAACACAAGTACAGTTTCGCAATTCGAAGAACCCAAGAGTCACAAGAAAGGGAAGTATATATAGAGGAAGTACCACCTAATCCAGAAATTTATTTAGAGAAGGGAAACCATAGTGGAACAAATTACCTCAGAGAATAATCTAGCTAATCCATTCACCAAGCATTTAGCTGAGAGAGTCTTTAGAAGATACTTGATGCAATAGAAGTAGGCACCTATGTACTTACATAGTAGTAGAGTACATGTGGGAGATTGTTAGATTATATGCCCGATACGATTGTATTTCTAACGTAATTTCAATTGTATCAATAAAAGTTTTATTCTCATAAATTGTTTATGTTTTCAAAATTTAATTTTTGCACAATTTTGTTAGAAAAAAAACCTATTATGTTTAAGTAAGCAATTCATGTGAATGGAGGTCTTTCACAGTAAGGTATGGATCACATGTTACTTAACACATAAAATATTGTTCTTAACCAAATGTTGAGAATGGAAATCTCATCATGGTAGGGTTATTGTATTATAAATTCCAAATGGGGAATGACTTACCATTAGCCAATGAGTAATCCTCTCAATTCAAAACATAAGTGTATTTCGAATATGCAGAACTAGACCTATAGTAATAGTTTCTAAATTTACTTTATTGGTAGAAATCTAGACTACCACTGTTATAGCGTGGACTTATACCCTACAGCTTGATTATGGGTTGGTAGTTTGACAAAGTTGGAAGCGTATACTTTGGTATACTATAGTTGAGGTTGTATCGTAAGACAAATGTACTTGTATACCTGTATTTGTGATTAGTTAATCAAGACAGACTTGTACAAAATAGCTTCTATACTATATCACCCCTTGTTGACTATTTAAATGATCTAAATATCCAATGCCCTAGAGGAATATGACTTAAATATTTACTTTAAGGTAGCTCTCTTAGAAAGTGAAAACATTCTAGAAAGTTATGTATTATTGGACTAGAGGTCTAAGGATGGTAGATGTTGTTTAAAAATGTGTTAGTATACACTTTCTTTCTAAATGTGCGACAATATGTCGAGGCATATTTTTGCTAGTACACTTATATGTCAAAGACTTTGCTAATGCAGCATTATCCTTGAGGTCAATATTTCCTTATGGTGATATTAAAATATATATAAAATGTAAAATACAGCTATTTCTATCAAAAGGGTATTTTGGTCATTTTAGTAGCTAAGGCAATGTGTCTTTCGGTCCTCAGAATAGCCTATAAGTCCTTATGCACTTATGTTAAGGAAAAAGTGTTTAATAAAATGAATTTTATTTTATTTAAGTAGCCTGGTTAATTTATTAGGCTAAAATAAAATAAAAGGTCCATAAAGAGAATTCTTTATTAGCCTAGTCTAGTTGGTTAATTAATTATTCAAGGTTTAAGCCCAAGTTGAATAATTAAGATTGGCCTAGTCTGAACAAGGTAAAATGCTGGAGAATTGAGTCTGATTATATTGGGCTAATTAGTTATCTAATTGGACTTTAATAGGTTCTGGGCCAAATAATTAATTGGCAGTTGACCCAATAAGATAGAACTAAGGTCCACAGTTTAAACTCATTTAGGGCTTGACTAGGCATGGACCAGTGGGTTTAGCAGGTTGGCACTATAGATCATTGTATAAGGTTCGGATAGCTTCTGATTTTCAAATCCTAATAATGGCTCGTAGATATGTTTTCTTGAAGAATTTTATCTTACCTAGGAGAATTGGTATGAACCGTGGGTTTTTTTTTTATACCAGGAGTTAGACCAAATTATAGGGCGTATGTGCCAGACTCTTTTTTGGAATCTAATTGCCCTCTCTCTGTACATTCTTTTGTTCTACTTAAAGTAGAAGAAATATAGAACAACTCTCTCAATTATTGATAAGTAGCAATTAAATCAAGGAGAAGACCATTCATTCCTCTTCATGAGAATTACTTTTCACCGAGCATTCAGGCATTGGATGTGTTATGAAAGATCAGAAGCCAGCATTTATGGCCAGACGAAGCTGTCGACTTGCTGGCATTGATCCTAAGACTACTACAAGTGAACCAATAGTTGTTCAACCAACGCCAATTCCGTCAGTTTTGTCTAAGCCATCGATCAATTATAAACACAGAGGTATATAAACTATTCTATTATGCATGTGTTTTTACTACTTCCGTGTTCATGTTTGCAATATTTAACTTGCAACATACACCTACGTACTGCAAATGGAGCAAAGGTTGCTGCACTTGCTGTGGGGCATACGAGTGACTCCTGCCTTCTGCATTAGTTTTAAAACTTCAAAACTATTATTATGTACCAATTTTATTGAAAAATATTTTCTCAGTTGCGTGTTTAAACTTATATAGATTTCATTTAATTTCTAAGAATAAATGTTGTTCTTTTTCATTGAATGATATTCAGTATAGTTCTACAACTTTGGTTAATGGTTTATATGTTCTAGACATGGATAATCCAATTCTCAATATAAATAATAAGAAACCAAGGATAGATAGCTTAATCTTATCTTATTTATGGCATTGTCGTTTAGACTATATAAATGAGAATCACATTTCTAACTTACACAAGCTTGGTCACTTAGGGTGATTTAATTATGAATCATATGGCACTTGTGAGTTTTGTTTACTTGGTAAAATGGCTAAAACTTCTTTTTTTGGAAAAGGTGTAAGGGCCAAAGAGTTATTAGAACTTATACATACCAATTTATATGTCTCAATGTCTATACAAGTAAAAGAAGGCTATCACTACTTCATAACCTATATCAATGATTATTCACAATATGTGTATTTGTATTTAATGAAATACAAATCTAAGGCCTTTGAAAAGTTCAAAGACTTCAAGAATGAAGTAAAAAAACAACTTGGCAAAAGTATCAAGACTCTAAGTTCTAATTGAGGAGGAGAATACTTAAGCCAAGAGTTTTAAGGTTAACTTAGAGATAGTAGGATATTATCTCAATAGACCCCACTATATACACCTCACCGTAATGGCGTATCTGAGAAAAGAAATCGAACTCTTCTAGACATAATACGAACCATGGTAGCTTTTGTAGACTTACCAAAATCATTTTAAGGGTATGCACTAGAGACTTCTGTTTATACTTTAAATAGAGTTCCTAAAAAATAGTTGACACTACCCCATTTGAGTTATTCTTTGGTAACAAACTAAACTTATCTCACTTGAGAGTATGGGGTTACCTTGTCTTTGTCAAAAGGCCACAGTCAGAAAAACTTGATAGTAATTATTTGTTGGATATCCAAAATAGTCATTCGGATATTACTTCTACCTCTCTTCTAAAAACAAAGTGTTTGTTTTGAAATATGCTATCTTCTTAGAGAAGGGGCACATGCTCAAAGGAGATAGTTGGAGTAAAATTAATCTCAATAAAATTCAAGAAGAGTAAACAAACCTATATGAACCTTCTGATCCCATATCTATTCAAAGAATAGATGAACATTCGACTAAACAAGAACTTCATAAGTCGAGTAGGATACGTGTGGCACCTGAGAGATATGCATTTCTCATAAGTGACCATAATGATATATTGCTCATAGATGAAGATAAGCCTACTACTTACAAGGATGTTCTGAATAGTTTAGAATATGATAAGTAGCTTGAAGCCATGAGGTCTGAGATGGATTTCATGTACAACAACTAAGTATGGACTTTGGTAATGTAATTACCTGTAAGGCATAACTGGTTGCTAAGGGTTATCATCAACAGTATAGTATTGGCTATGATGAAATCTTCTCACCAGCTGCCATGCTGAAATTCATAAAGATACTCCTTAGCACTTGTCGCTTATTATGACTATGAGGTTTGGCAAATGGACGCCAAATCAGGTTTCTTAAATAGAAATCTGACTGAGAAAGTGTATATGACACAACTTGAGGGTTTTACATCCAACAATAGCACAAAAATGTGCAAGCTACAAAGGTCTATTTATGAACTTAAACAAATTCTAGAAGTTAAAACATCCGTTTTGATGAAACAATCAAAGAGTTTAGTTTCATTCAAGACATGGATGAACCTTGTGTATATAATAAGGTTAGTGGGAGGGCTATAGTTTTCTTGTTACTTTATGTAGATGATATATTACTAATAGGAAATGGTGTACCTATCCTTCAATCAGTAAAAGTTTAGTTGTCCAAGAAATTCTCCTTGAAAGACCTTAGAGAATTAACATATATTCTATTTAATAAAAATCTATAGAGATAGATCAAAAATGTTACTAAGTTTTTCACAGGATATATTGCTGATAAAACTGCTGATTTTACAAAGAAATTAACTGGGTCTCAAATTGGTATCAGAGCCAATTAGATATCAGAAAAAAGATATATTAAATGTCATCACCAAGAAATGGTATACAACTAAGAATGAAGTTAGAGAATCAGTTTTCCCTCCAGCAGAAGAAATTAAAATCCCTGTAGAAAATCAGGTAATTACAGCCTCTCCTTTTAAGTTAGAAAATCTAGATAGACAAGGAGATGTAACTAATAAGGATCTCAACAAAGTAATTCAACAGAATAATTATACTAATCAGATGTTAGTTACTATGGCTAGTAAAGTAGAACAATTAGATAGCAAATCTTCTGTAAGAGAAATCCCACAATTCAAACAATTTAATCCAAAACAATCCGTAGATCCTAATCCAGTGTTTAAGCCTATATTATATGAACCCACAAACATAAAACTTACAAAAGGAACAATGGACATAGAAGGTGTAGATTTTATTAAAGAAATCAACGAAAAACTAAAAAAGCTAAAAACCACAGATCATCCCGAATCTAGTAAGACACATCTTCAAACTTTACATCAGCCAGTTTCTTTAATAGATATTGATCCCTCTCCTGAACAACTCAATAAGCTCACTGGAAATAAAAGGACTTCAAAAATACAACAACCACGATTTGCCAATCCATATACTAGGAATTACTATCCTAGACCATCCTTTCCAGATGTTCAATTCGAAGAACGCCATCTTGATACTAGAGCAGCATTTACAGGAGAAGATATTACAGAATGGAATATAGATGGAATGTCTGAACATAGTATTTTAAATGTAATTCAAGAAATGTCCATGGCTATCACTGCCATTAAATGTAAAAATCCTACTAATTCTGATAGCAACATTCTTCTTATCCTTACCACCGAATTTACTGGTGTCCTTCATGGGTGGTGGAATAACTATCTTTCTGAACCACAACGTCAAGAAATTTTAAATGCCACAAAAGTCCAAACAAAAATAATCCCAAATGCCAGTGGTCAACCCACTCAAGCATCAGAAACAGTTTCAGATTGTCTAAATACCTTCATGTTTACTCTAACTCAACATTTTGTAGGAAACCCTCAACAATTAGCGGATAGAAGTTTTGAAATCCTTACAAATTTAACCTGTCCTAAGTTACATGATTTTAGATGGTACAAAGATATGTTTTTACAAAATGTTATGCTAAGAACAGATTGTCATCATGCGTTCTGGAAAGAACGATTTATTTCTGGTTTACCTCCTTTATTTGCAGAAAAGGCTAGACAAAAGCTAAAAATAGACTTTGGAAACACAATTCCTTATGACCATCTAGCATATGGCCAGTTAATTAGTTATGTAAACCAAGCAGGTGCAGATTTATGCACAGACCTAAAACTCAAAAATCAGATGGAATCCTATCATAAGAAATCTAAAAAAGAATTAGGTAATTTCTGTGAAATTTTTGGATTTTCCCCAATAACTCCACCATCTAAAAAACTAAAAAAGGACAAGAAGCGAAGCTTTAAAAAAGAAAGAAAAGAAAGAACTTCTAAGCATTTTAAAAGAAAAGATAAGTCTCCCAAACCTACCATTAAATGTTACTTTTGTGGAAAACTAGGTCATAAAGCAGATGAGTGTAAACTAAAAGCTAAAAAGAAGAAAAAGGTTAAACAGCTTTCTTTACCAAAAGACACTCTAGAACAGATTAATCAAATCCTTGATCAATATGATTCCTCTCCTTCATCAGACACTAGTGATAGTGAAGCAAAAGAAGTGTTTGGAATCCAAGAAAAATCCTCTGAATCAGATTTTAGTGAACAATCTTCTTATGCTTGTACAGGCTTATGTACCTGTGCAATAGGAGAACTTTGTATGATTAGCAGTAAACAGCATAATCAAGTTAACGTAATCACTAAAGCAAATAAAGAACTTTTCTTCGAACTCTTAGATCATATTCAGGATGAAACAGTTAAGAGAGAATATTTGTTAAAAGTCAAAGAATTAGTTCTTAATCCAAAAGTACAAGTAGAACCCTACAATTTAAAAGAAGTATTTGATAAATTTAAAGGAAAACAAAAAGAAGAACCTTTTGATTCCCTGCAGGAATTAAAATTAGAAATAAAAGAACTTAAACAGGAAGTTAAATGGTTAAAAGAACAAAATGATCAAAGAATTTCTGACATTAATCAAATAAATACGGAATTAGTGAAACAGAAATTAGATAAGCCTTTAATAGATCCCACTTCAGATGAAGAAATAGAACAAAATGAAAATAATCCAGATTATATTTCAGCCATTTCTCAAATAACTTTTCAAAAGTGGTACATTCCAATCCTTCTCAAAATAGGAGATTTTTCAATTCAGTTAGTAGCTCTTCTTGATTCCGGAGCAGATCAAAATTGTATCTGTGAAGGCTTAATCCCTACTAAATATTTAGAAAAAACAAGTTCTAAGTTATATACTGCTGCAGGTGAACAGTTAAAAATCAAATATAAATTATCCAATGCTCATATTTGCAATAAACAGTTTTGTTTCATGAATTCCTTTCTAATTATTAAAGATTTAAGCCAAGACTTAATTTTAGGAACCCCATTCCTTACTCAGATCTATCCCTTTAGTGTAGACCAACATAGTGTTCACACCGAAATAGGGTCAATACCAGTCACTTTCTCATTTCTGCAAAGCCCTCTCACCAAAGATGTCAATCTCTTAAAAAGAAAGATTCTTTGTCGTGAGCAACAGATAGCCTTTATCAAAGAAGACATAAAGTATACAAGAATCCAAAGCCAGCTACAACTAAAAGACATTCAAGATAAAATAGAATCCATCCGTAAAGATTTTGAAAAACAAATCTGCTCAGATGTCCCCACTGCTTTTTGGGAAAGGAAAAAGCATATTGTCAACCTACCATACACTGATGATTTTGAAGAATCAATGATACCCACTAAGGCTAGACCAATCCAAATGAATCAGGAATTAGTTGAACATTGTAAATTAGAAATTTCAGACATATTACAAAAGGCTCTAATTAGAGAATCCCGATCACCCTGGTCTTGTTCTGCTTTTTATGTTAATAAAAATGCAGAAAAAGAAAGAGGTGTTCCAAGATTAGTAATCAATTATAAGCCATTAAACAAAGTCTTAAAATGGATAAGATATCCTATTCCCAACAAACGAGATTTGTTGAAACGAACTTATAAAGCAGCTTCTTTATAGTAAATTTGATATGAAATCGGGATTTTGGCAAATTCAGATTACGTAAGAAGATAGATATAAAACAGCCTTTAATGTTCCATTTGGTCAATATGAATGGAATGTTATGCCTTTCGGTTTAAAGAATCCACCCAGTGAATTCCAAAAAGTAATGAATGATATCTTTAACCCTTATTCCGCTTTTACCATTGTCTATATTGATGATGTTTTAATCTTCAGTAAATCTTTTGAACAACATCTTAAACATTTACGTCTTTTTCGAGAAATAATCACGAAAAATGGGCTGGTAGTAACTGCATCCAAGCTCAAACTTTGCCAAACTAAAATCAGTTTTTTAGGTCATAATCTAACTCAGGGTACATACCAACCAATTTGTAGAGCAATTGAATTTGCAGATAAATTCTCGGATGAAATTAAAGATAAAACTCAGCTTCAAAGATTTCTAGGATGTTTAAATTACATATCAGACTTTATTCCTAATCTAAGAATCATCTGTGAACCTTTATATAAGCGTTTAAGGAAAGATCCAATCCCTTGGGGTTTAGAACAAACCCAAACTGTTAAGAAAATTAAACAGATAGTAAAAAAACTTCCTTGTCTAGGCATCCCAGATCCAACAGCATTCATGATTGTTGAAACAGATGCATCAAGATTTAGGTTACGGTGGTATACTTAAACAGAAAAAACCCAATTCCCCTACTGAATAGTTGGTCAGATTTCATTCAGGCATTTGGCTTTCAAGTCAAAAGAATTATAGCACCATTAAGAAAGAAATCCTTGCCATTGTTTTATGCATTTCCAAATTTCAAGATGATTTAATAAATCAAAAGTTTTTACTCAGAATTGATTGTAAAGCAGCAAAAGATGTTTTGCAAAAAGATGTTAAAAATTTAGTATCCAAACAGATTTTTGCCAGATGGCAAGCACTTTTATCCAGCTTTGATTTTGAAATTGAATTCATCAAAGGAGAAAATAATTCCCTTCCCGATTTCTTAACCAGAGAGTTTTTGCAAGGACGTATATGACTTTTAACACAGTATTCAACACTGTGATGAGTACTGCTTCAGTGCTGGAGCTCATTCCTTCTGCCTATAAATACCAACCTCAATCAGCACAATTCTGTATGGATCAACAACCAAGGTAATCATTTTACAGTACTCAATTCTTTCCCATCTCTCCCATCCAAATCTGTGAGCAAGTCACCGCTCACAATGGATCTCTTCAACCTAGCCACCTCAAAAAACACAGAAACCCAGAAAACAGATTTATCATTCTACACTACTCCTATTCCCACTTCCTTTAAGGAAGCAGTTGTCCCGAAGACGCCAACTAAACCAGAAAAACCAACCCTTTCTTCAACCAAAGAGAAATTTGAATTTCTCCCAAAAACAGTTATCCCAATACTAGCTCTTCCTAGAGAATTAACAGCTCTTCCTGAAAGAGAGTTAGTTACCAAACTCCATCCAGAAGCTTACCGACAGTCCAGCCATATTTTCAAATCCGAACCTCAGAAAACCCTTATCTATTACGAGCATATCCTTTTTGCACCAGGTTCAATTGAATTTGAACATGAAAGAAACTTGAACAGAGCTGACAAAGGCATAGCCTATTCCAAATGTAGGATTATGAAAATCCTTGACCTTAACACTTGGCCGATCACCGGTATTTACACCCCTATCCAGTTCAAAACATCCTTCAAACCCCCCACATATAATTTTATGGATTACATAGATGCTTGGTACAATTTCATGTACCTCCGAGATCTTACCCATACCTGGTTTGTCAAATATGGCAAAGACATCATTACTCCTATACCAAGATGGTTCTATGCTTGGTGGAAAACCTTTGGTGGAAGTAAATCCATATTATCCAGTCAAAATTTGCAAAAGTTTAATGTGTTTGTAGTAGAGAATCAAATTCAGGGGTTAACTCTGAATAATCAGCTCTGTAAGTTTTATATTGAAAAGAAAATATGTTTTGTATTAGGATAGGGCTACAAGCTCGATCAAATTGAAAATGTAAAATATCTCTGTAAAGAGATAAGAGTCAAAGGATGGACTCCTGTCCCTAAACCAGATCCGAAAGAATCAGATGCACAATCCTCTTCAAGCAAAGGAAAGAAGAAAATCAAGCAAGACGTAACCGCAACTTCGGTTGCAACTTTTACAACAACGAGCTTCAACAAGCCGATGATGAAGAAAGTGAATCGGATTCTCAACCGAATACGACTCGTATGAAAACGGAGACATGGACAACCCTTTTGGTATTGCTCAAGCATACCTTTGTCAGAGTCCATAATGGCACGACTACACTCCAAAAGAAAAAGAAAGAAAAGGACCCTACAGCTGTATCAACAGTCCAAAAGGTTACATGATATCACTCAGACATACTGCAAAATCATTCAGTCAACAGCAGCACATGGTGGACCCCTCCACTCACAAAGACTTTTGGAGCCATTCTTCACGATGGCCGACAACATTATTCCATCCTCCACTCAAGAGGACCTCACTGCAATAATACAGACTTCAATCAGAGAAACTTACTCCCTCGCTGCCTATATAAGACAGCATTTGATCGAAGATATGCAGACTCATTCACCCTTGAATCCTTCTGAGTGTGAAGACTCCCTTTATCTAGATATCTGTAGCACTTGTCATAGCTTTCATACCCTTGTACTTCATTCAAATATTGGGTAACCAGTTAATTTCTTTGTAAAATCAACAGTTTTATCAGCAATATATCCTGGGTCTCAAATTGGTATCAGAGCCAAGTGCTCCATTTCATGCATCATGAAACCCTCTATGATTTGTAAAATCATGACCGAGTAAGTTCATTTACTTTCTTTTGAGGCAAAATTTAATCCACTAGTAAAAAACTACATTTGCATGCCTAAGTTAAACCCATGGTATGGACATTTTCTAAGCATCTCCTTCCATTTTTCCCAACACTTATAAAAGCTTTCGGACTCTAACTATTGGAAGCTAAAAATGTTGGTCCTTAGCTTAGTTGTCCTAGTTGGAGGAAAATATTTTGCTAAGAATTTTTCAATTAACCCGTTCCAAGTAGTGATTGATCCTACAGGCAAAGATTTTAATTAAGATTTAGCTCTATTCCTAAGAGAGAAACGAAAAAGTCCCAATTTAATAATATCCTCTGACACATCACTCATTTTGAAGGTATCACAAATCTCCAAGAAACTAGGAATGTGGGAATTAGGGTCTTCATCAAGTAGCCCATCAAACTGGACTATGTGTTGGATCATTTTGATAATATTAGGTTTGATTTCAAAACTATTAGCTTCTATCCTTCATCTAGTTATACTCGAATCGGTACCTAAAATTGCTAGCTTTGCTAAATTGATGACAAAAAGACAGCTTCAATTCCATATTAGAATGCAGCGAATTGTGCAGTCCGAAATTTGCACAGAATTTTCAGTCTTCAAGCCACATGAAATGACTATTTTTCTGGCAGCAAATGGTTAGTATTACTGGCTGAATATTTTGAAAACTGGTCTGTCAAGAATTCTGGAAAATTTTCAGATTTTTCTTCATTAAAACCATGAACAACATGAAGGTAGGATTGAAGGTTTAATCATGGTGATTCATTTCTCTTGGAAACCCATCCTAACTTCTCTCTGATTTTCGGCCAATCCTCTATCCTTCAAGACTGATTTTCAAAATTCAAGTCTAAAGAATTATCACAAAATTTTTGGAATTAAAAGAAGAGATTTAATGGATTTTGGTTTATTTAAATTATGACGATGTTAGGACAAAGCTAAAGATAATAATAAAAAAAAGGACAAGAATTCCTCTAGAATTCTTTTTAGGACATGATTATATGATTAAGATATTCTCTTCATGTCTCCCCTAAGATAACATTCCTATCTTTAATGAATGTAAGAAAAATAAAAATTCAAACATAGCTAAGATAATCATGAATAAAACTTAAGTGATGGAATTTGAACTCATGACCGTAGAGATTAATTCACAAAGCTCTAACCACTTAATTACACTAACTTTTGTTCTTATTTTCTCACCTAAATATTCTTCTTATCTAAACCTCAAGCCATCTTCCTATTCTGACCTCATGCAAAATTACATTTTTACCCTTACTACCTAATAAGCATAACTAAACCTTTTAACCTATAAACCACAATTCTAAAGCACATAAAATTATTTAAATATATATATTTTTATGCAGAATAATATGATATGCATCCCAATCCCCCTTATTCTAAGGTTGGCTTTAGGTGGGATTTCACACCTAAAGACTTAGTCCAACTAAGTGAATCAACAAAAAGTTAATAGATTTTCCAATTAGGGGGTCTTAGCAGAATTTCAACGAACACTTGTTGAGCACCTTAAACAAACAAGTTTTCAAGCAAGAATTGCAAAGATTAAGGACTCAATTAGCATAAAAACAATCACTAAAGCTTAAGGAAGCAATTTTAAACAAGAAAGGAACAAGAATTAGCAAAAACAGAGAAACAAGACAACTAGTAAATTGGAATATGAAGAACAAGATAATCACAAGTGAGCAATGGTGAAGTTAAGTTAAATGAGCATGGATTTGAACAATAGAGTGATATATTAAGTCCCACATCCCAAGAAATGAAAAATAAAAGTTAAAACTCCCAACTATAGCCACAAACATTCTCATAGAACATTTATCAAACACCTTAGTTGCAATTCCTTCACTTAAAACCAACCAATATTTTCACCCATATTCAAGCCCATTTTCTCAACAAACACAAGATAAATTTGTACCCAAGCATTATACTAACATCAAGGAGCAATTTTTTCAAGAAATATCAAAGATATCATGACCTTTTTGAAGCATGTTTTTGAGTTACGGGATTTTCCCTATTTTTCTTCAACTTTGTAAGGCTTTTTATCTTGATTTCAAACTTTTATTGGAATCAAAACATTCCTTGCTCTGATACCAAACTCTTTGATATGATATTGAATGGTTTAATGGATGGAACAGTGGGTAACAATGTGCACAAACCTTAGCTCAATTAGTGTAATCCAAATAGTGGAAGTTTGTGAACAAATGAAGGAAAATAACTATCTATCTACACTCTAGCAAATCCTTGAAGGACTAAATATCAAAGACCCACAAGAATAGTAGTAAGATCTACTATAAATGTACCCAAATATTCTTAAAACAACAAAGGCAATCAAGAATAAAATAAGTAGAATTATAGGCACCCAAATAAGGGAATTCAAGACAAACCTTAGAAGAACAAAACAACTAAGACCCAATTAAGAGAAACCGCATTGGATTATCCACAAGATTTAGAGATTCATTCAAAAAGAGGACTAAGCCCTAAACATAGTCTTGAACAAGATGAACAAGAAGGTAAAGACCTCTTACGACTCTTCTTTGTGATTTGAATAAAATAGATTAATTATCTTGTCAAATTATAAAAAGATGTATTTATACTACCCTAACCCTAGCTAAGTGATTACTAAGGCCCTAAAATAAATTAAGGGCTTAAAAGATCTTTACAAGATGTTTAAAATAGAGAAAATGTGAAGAAAACATTAAAATGTGGCAAAATAGGAGTTGGGCCCCAACAAGGGCCAATACTGGCTCTACACTGGAGCCAACATTTTTGCCGACAGAATAAGGATAGAAGGGGCCCCGATAAGTGATTCATTATCATGTTCTCAAAAGTATTTGTCTAAATTGCATATTTTTACATCCTTAAATTGTATATATTTTTCTTTATTTTTCTCTTTATTATCTTATCACTTTATTAGGTTAGTTAAATAATGAATGAAAAGTTATTAGTGTGTACTTATTCCTTTGAGGATCAAAACTCATTAATTCCCTATACTATGCTCGCGATAAGTATACTTACTTGTATGTGTAATTTAGGATTAATGTTTTAATTAAAGCTTAGCTAAAGGATTGATTTAAATTTAATAATTTTTATACACTAAAATTTATGCATCACGATAGCATTGGCATAGTCTCGCAATCCAAAGAATCCAGGAACCATAAGATGAGGAAATACATTGAGAGGAAGTACCACCTGATTCGAAATTTTATCCAGAGATGGGAAATTGTGGTGGAACAGATAGCATCAGAAAATAATCTAGCAAATCCCTTCACTAAGCCTTTAGCTGAGATAGTCTTTAGAAAACACTTGGATGCCATAGGGCTAGGCACTTATGGACTTACTTAGTCTTAGAGTGCAAGTGGGAGATTGTTGGAATGTATGCCCTCTTAGACTAGATTTCTGATGTAATTTTAGTTTATATTAATAAAATATTTATTATGAAAATTTTTGTTTGTGAATTTACATTATTTTTGTGCACGATTTCACTAGAAAAGACCCATTATATTTAAGTAAATGGTCCATGTGAATGGAGGTCTTTCATAATAAGGTACGAATCACGGGTAACACAAAAACTATTGTTCTAAGAATGAGAATCTCATTATGATAAGGTTATTATATTATGAATTCCAAATAGAGAATAGCTTAACTTTTAGCCAATGAGTAGTCCTCTCACTTCATAACATAAGCGTATTTCGTATACGTAGAACTGGACCTATAATAGTGGTTTCTAAAAATATTATATGATAGAAACCCAGACTATTACTGCTACAGCATATACTTATACTTTACTGTTTGAGTATGAGTTGGTGGTCTGACGAAGCTAGAAACGTATGCTTTGACATACTATTGTTGAGGACCTATCGTAGGACCAATATACTTGTATATTGGTTATATGGAACTAGTTAGTTAAGATAGACTTATACAAGATAGCTTCTATGCTATATTGCCCCTTGTGACTGTTTGAATGACCTAAATATCTAGGGCCCTGAGGACCATGACTTGGATGTTTGCTTGAAGGTAGCTCCCTTGCAAAGTGGAAACATTTCAAAAAGTCGTAGATCATTGGATTAGAGGTCTAAGAATGGTAGATGTCTTTTAGAGAGGTGTTAGTACACTCTTCCTCTTTAAATGTATGGCGATGCGTAAAATGGTATTTTAGTTATAACATTTATAGGTCGGAGACTTTGCTAACGCAGTATTATCCTTGGAGTATATATTTTCTTAGGGTGATATTAGAAAATATTTAACATGAAAAATACAGCTATTTCTATAGCAGGGGTGTTTAGGTTATTTTAGTAGCCAATGAGATTTGTATTTTGGTCCCCGAAATAGCCCATAAGTTTTGATATTTTTGGGTTGATGATTTGGTATTGAATTAAAGGAATTTTATTTTATTTAAGTAGCCTAGTTAATTTATTGGGTTAGAACAAAATAAAAGGTCCAAAAAAGAGATTCATTTATTGGCCTGGTTTACTTGATCAATTAATTATTCAGAGCTTGAGCCCAAACTGAATAATTAGATTTGGTCTGGTCTGAACTAGGAAGAGACTAGACGATGGACCAGTTTATTTGGGTTGATTAACTAATTATTTATTGGGCCTTTATTGGTCTTAGCTTAAATAATTAATTAAAGTTGACCTAATAGTTTAGACTAGGGTCTACTGGGTTTATCTAAAGCCTGTTAAGGTTAAAGGCAACCCAGATATAGATGATAAGGTCAGAAGATTCAATTTTTGAATCCCTACGTCCAAAGGCTATTATTCGGTGTTCTAATAGTTTAAGGAAATCGAGTAGGTCATTAACTGTATTATCAGTTTTTCCTCTATGCCGTTAGTGTAGCTTTGACACACGAATACAAAAAATGGTCTCTCTTAGTCTAGTCTCTATGTATTCTCTTTTCTTTGAGAAAACTAGATCAGAAATTTTTGCTTTTCTGATTACTGCTTATTAGCAGACAGTCAGAAAAAGTGTGACTATAGTATTCTTCTATACCCATTACTTTCACCAGCATTATTAGGTGGTGGTCATACTCTGGAAGATCGAAGGCTCTCGCGTGTTCATGCCAAGCAGAAGTAGACGACTAGTGGGTTTTAATCCAGAGGCTTCAACTAGTTAGGAAGAAGAAATAGTCCCTACTGTTAGATATCTTCTTTAGTGCCTAAGAAATTTGGAAAGCGCAGAGGCATTATAATTTTTAAAAGCTTCAGCTGCCTTATTTTTTGTGTTTTTGATTACTTCTGCATGTATGTTTTGCCATTTATACCTTCATAAGTGCGGGGGAATGTGATAAGGCCTAGATTTTTCTATATTTTTATAGTTATTTGAGGTTATTTTGTAATACTTTTGATTCAATAACTAGTCATTTTTCTTCCACTTTGATATTTTGCCTTTGGAAAGGTTTTCTGGTAATTTTGTGCAGAAATTGTAAAATTTGGAGTTGAATTACACATGTCCATAATGGATCCAGTGCTGGCCCATGATGTCTGAATCGGCCCTAGCTTGATTATGCAAAAAACAAAGCAAAAACAGAGTTTAACCGATGCCAGGTCAAGCTTGTGAACCAGTGGCCAGCTCAACCAAAGAATAAAGAAGAAAATTATGTGAGTGAAGTTGTGGCTGGCTTTACATGAACCGCAGCCGGCTTCCTAAGAAAGCAAGAGACAAGCCGCAGCTGGTTGCATGCAAGCCACAGCCGGATAGTGTAGAGTAACACCAGCTTCAGTTGTCTCGACAAGAAAAGGAAGATGCAGATAGCTCGGTGGCTGCAGCAGCTCCTGCAAAAAGGAGAAGGAAAGTTTAGACAGCTCGAATTTGTGGCTTCGCAGCTCAACAAAAGTTGCAGATGCTTGGGCAGCTGACTTAAAGAAGGAAAATGTCGATCAGCTTCAATGAAGAATAGGAAAAACAGATTTAGCTTCAATTAAAAATGGGAAACTGGCATTGGCTCAGTTAGCTTAAGAACAATAGAAGTCAGTGGCTCACAATAAATTAAAGTTGGTGGACTTTGTGGATTTTGTGCAAATTTTAGAAGTCTATTTGGAAACTACGCCTTGCGTATTTTGGATCTTTAAGAAGTTTGTATGCTAATATATATAGTTTATCCACACTTAGGGAAAGGTATGCATGATGGAAGGTTAAGAAAATATTAAGAGTGCACCATGTACATAGTAGGGCTAATTCTTTCAATAATTTTCATGTACAAGAAATATGAATTCAAGGGATTAAAGCTGAAGTCACTCATTGAAGAGGAATTCATCACTCAAAAGAGCATTGTTTCAAGGAAGTCTTCAAAGAAGGAAGAAGAGAGCTTGTCTATGAGTTCTCTCTGAAACCTTTGTTTTCTTTTCTTTGAACAATGATGAGATTAAGATATTAATTGTAGTTGGATGTTATTTTTGGATTTACGATATTGTAATTTATTTAGTTTTTGTTCAATTAATTATGTTTCTTGGTATTTGATTATTTTTTTTAATGGTGAATTGATGAGATTGTACCATTCTTTTAATTAACTTGAGAAAGAGATTAGGAGATAGTCTTCATTGCTCGAGTCTTGATTTATTTTCTTCACTAACTTGAGAGAGAGGTTAAGTTGAAATTAAGTAGTAAAAAATTGTTGATTTCACCTAGAGATAGGAGAATTAATGAATTTCATGTCATTATCACCTAGAGATAGGGATAATTATCAAGGATTTGTGTTCTATGCATCTTTTTATTGTTTTAATGACACAGAGATATCCATTGGAATTGACTAAGAGATAGTGAATTCATAACTCGAAAGAGAGTGGATTCTACATTAAGATCCTCCATGTTGCCGAGGAAAAGTGGTTAATTGTGATAATTGCTAATAGTTTATTGTCATGTTTTTAAGAGTAACTATTTAATTATATGTTTTTCTCTCCAAGGGTTGTGTATATTTTATTTTTAATCTTTAACCATTACTTTTACTCTTTTTATCACTCTAATTATTGGGTTAGACAGTGAATGAAAAGTAATTAGTTTGTACTTGTTCCTTAAGGATTGATACTCATTAATTCTCTATACTATGCTTAATGAAGGATACACTTACTCATATGTGTAATTTGGGGTTAATATTTAAATTTGAACTTGATTAGGAATGGATACAAAATTGCATAATTTTTATATATCCAAATTTAGTGCATCATGCATTTAATGATGATCTAACACCATCTCTACAATCATTGTAGAATGTTTGAGCTTACATCCCAATCTCTATTCCCTAATGAGGTCGTAACCTTAGATATTCTTTGAATCTTTCCCAAGCATCAAGCAATAATTCAGTATGTCCCTGTATAAAATTATAGATGTTAGAACACATTTGAATAGTTTCAATAGGATGAAAATACTTATTTGAAAAGGCTTCTTGCAGTTGATTCCAATTAACAATTGAGTTTGTAGTAAAAGAATTTAGCCATGATCTTTGTAACACCCCACTACCTAGGCCCGCCAGGGCCGGGGATGTCGCCCCGTCCAAAGGACAATGGGTCTTTATAACTAGGTCACACAAATAAAAATTGCGGAATAAAAATAATACTTGAACTTAAATTTTATTACATCCCAAAATAAATATCAATCCAAGAATAAATCACAAAATACTAAAAACAAATCCATAATAAAAATTTATCCACCCTCATCTTCCCCGAAACATTACACAAAATAAATTATCTGAAAATCTTCCAAAGCAGGCAATATCAAGCTACTCACCCCCACAGCAGGACCGACCTAAAATCATGGTAAAAATGGTGGTGAGACAGAAATCTCAATAAGTCCGTGTGTGTTTAAGTATCGGGTGAAAATAGTTCGTGAATGCAAAGTATAAAATTCTTTATAAGAGATCACTGGCAAGCAATAAATATCCGTCAAAAGCAAGAGTGGTGTTTTGGCTTTTCCAGCCATACATAATTTAGAAAATCAACCACTCAAAAGAAAGGATTACGGGTTACTACACGCTGGGCCCCATAACCAAATGGTCAACATGCCACACTTTGTGCATACCGCCGGTCAGAATGTCACACTTTGTGCAGACTGACAAAAGTAGGTGATTGGCCTACTGGGCAAGATACTCTTCCTTTTCTATACCCAAACAACAACTGGGTGTCCATTCCGGTAAAATACAGTCACTTGACTGAAAAGAACACTACTAGCTCGGACCGGTACGACCCACTGGACTGACGTCCTATCCGCGAAGGACTTACCCCTCAGAGGTGGCCACCTACTGAGAGACTTACCCTAACCCCTCAAAGACTAACCCTAGTAGTCCACCCTTATTGAGTACTCAACGTAATGTATCCCACTTGGGAAAAATGAACAAAACACAGTTCCACTTGAATATGGCAATTAAGGGTTTCTAAAATCTTTGTCAAAAACAGTTTTAGAAAGAGTTTTGAGTTTGAGTAAATCTGCCTATTAATTTTCAAATGAATCATTTATCAAAAATAAAACAGGAGACAACCCTCAATTGCCTTTACAAAAATGAGTGTCCATGCACTCTACATTTGGCTTGTCATAATTTAACACTTTTCATCAATCAGGTTTTATGCAGGAGCTTACATGATTCTTGCTCACAATAAAGTGGTCCCCAATAGCTGACCTAACCCCACATGGCAAATACAAATCACAATCAATTTCAAGCCACAAGCCACAATCCACTTCCTCAATTTTAAATCAACTCAACTTGCTACTACCATGATCCTAGTGTCCCAAGCTTTAAGGCCAAACAATAAATAAATAGGTTTATAGGTTGAGCCTAATCTGATATTTAAAATAACTAATGGTTTGGGAAATAAATTCCAAGATGTTGAAAGTTTAAATCTTGCTAAGAAAAATTTAGAGTTTATTTGATCAAGAGTCCTAAGTGGTTATTAGGGAAAATAATGAGTTATTAATAATTTAGTTGTTAGAAAATAACTGATAACCAAAGTTAGTTGAAAATGAATTTTAATGAGTTTTGCTTGAAAAATAATAAATAAGTTTTAATAGGCTTTGATTAAAAGATAATAATTAAATTTATAATAATAAGTATTTTACTAATTATGATTATTTCCATAAAAGGCTTTAGTTGATTTCATTATTTTATAAAATATCTATATATTTTAATTTTCTATTAAAACTATTATTTATTTGACTAAATTATCCTTTATATAAATATAATATTCCAAATCCACCCTTCCTAGGGTTTTTCGAAATCACTAATATTATTAAATATTTTATTCATGAAATAAAAATTTGCTTAGGGACAACTAGATCATGATCATATTTCCATGGTTATTCACAATCATGAACATATACAACCCTTCAACTCATCAAATCATCCAAATCATGCATACAAGCTTAGATCTCAATTTATCAAGACATGATTTAACCCCTACTAGCATAAATATGACCATGGCTTCAATAATCCAACACGAATATAAGTCCTAATCACCAATGGTGACATAATCTCTAGCATACTTCATCACAAATACTACCTATGACATGGAAACATGCATCAAACCCCAAATCATCATTCAATCAAACAATATAATCCTTCCATGCATAAATCCCATCTCCTTCACAATCATACATATATTCATGCTTCAATCTCAACAATACATACTCAAACCCTATCATAATCCACCTTCTAACAACAACATCCTAGAGACATGAATCTAAGATTTAAAAGAAAGATTGAAGGCACTTACTTGGTTAATGAATGCTTTGAAGGAGTTTAGAACGGATCTCAACTCCTAGATGCCTAAATTTGTCCAAGGAAGATGGAGATAGCATGACCATGGAAGATGAAGCCATCCGGCCAAGAGAGAGAGTTTCGGCATGAGAGAGAGAGAGAGAGAGAAAGAGACCATTAGCATATTTATTCACATATATTCTCACTTGAGATCAAAATTGGAGAAGATGAAGTTGTTAGAACAATCCTACCTTGAAGGTGTTCTTGAACCTTCACAGAATTTTCTGGTTTTGATCCGAAGTAGTGAGTTGATTTGTGGAGTTTGATGTTAAGAATAGTGTTGATGGACTTACGGCAGTGAGTAGGTCAAATCTGGAGATTTTAGAGAAGGTTTGAAGTGGTTTGGAGGGGTATTAGGTGAAAGGAAGAAGTAGGTGTTCTTGGTGTAGTGTGTGTGTTCTTGAAGGTTGAAGGAATTTGAGAGATTGTGTTGTGCAGCTACCGAAATTCTGAGAGAATTAGGGCTGCCGAATTTTCTGTAGGGTTTAAGAGGTTGGTTCTCTGATTTGGAAGGGAAAAGGAAAAGCTAGTTGTTAAAATCCTTGAAGAATATTTTTAGGAAGTAAATTTGGAAACTAAATATCCTAGAATATCTTGATTGTTGGAGAGCTTTGGAAGTCTGCCATGGCCGACTGCTTTGAGCAGAATTTCAGTGGAATTAATGCTGGTTTAAGGAAGCTTATGGTGGCTGAAAATAGGGAGCATAATGGTGAAGAAGAAGTCTGGTTATTTGAGGGATACATTATGGAAAGTTGCTACACTATGGTGGCTGGAATTTTGGAAATCCATCAAGCATAATTGTAGGGATTTGTTGGAGAGATTTTCGGGCAGCCATGTCTGAATTTCGTGCAGAAGCTTAAGGGGAATAATGGAGCTCTATTACTGAAGGTTTAAGGAAGGTTTACGCAGAACAATGATGGTGTTTTGGCTGGAGGAAGATTAGGAAACAAAGCTGGACAATTGGACTGCACAGAATTTCGCTAGGCTGGAATTTCTAGACAGCTTTTTCGGCTGCCATTTTCCAGCCATCTTGCAGCGAGTTTGAAGGGGAATTTCAGGGGTGTTCAAGGCTAGTTTCTAGCCTTCTTCATGGAGGAAAAAACTTGGCTAAAGTGCTCAACAAAATCTGGAAGAAAACAGCTTGGTTTTGGACTCTCAAAGTTGCGATTTGTATAGGAATTTTTCCTGGTTTTGCTTCAGCTTTGAGCAGTCCGGAAATGGCTAAAGAATTAGGGTTGCAAGCTGATCCAAAAGACCATTTTTCTGGAAGCATTTGGGAGGGAATGCTAGCTAAGAAACTCGACACCTTAAAGGTACAATAAGCTGGAAAATTTCAGTTCATCCCAAGAAGGAAGATGAACTAGCTAGAGTGAATTTTCAGCAAACTCACTAGAGGAATTTTTCTTCCTGGAATCTCCCATAACTCTTCCACATTTTCAGGCCATAAGGAGTCTTTTACTAAGACATTTTGATCCTACAAGACCACGGCACTTTACTGAAATTTCTGGAAAGAAAATGACTAGAACAACTTGATCACACTAATGGGTTGAAAACTAAGGAAAAATCAAAGATCAAGGAAAAATGAATTCCTCTTAGGAAATTCGAATAGGCCAAGGGAGTAGAATGAGAATGCTCCTAACATGTCTCTCTTAGGACATCATCACTACCCTATTCTAAGCACCTAAGGCCAAAATTATTACTTCCCAAGAAAAAATAAAATTTAACCAAGCTAAAGCTCTCATGATGGAATTTGAACACAAGACCTCAAGAATTAATCCCAAAGCTCTAACCACTAAACCACAACAACTCTTATTGTTATTTTCACTAGAAAATTATTTCCTATCTAATCCTCATGCTATCTTCCTATTTTCACCTCAAGCAAAAATTACCATTTTGCCCTTCTCTCTCAATACTCACCAACCAACCTCCAAGACATTAAAACTCAAATCCAAGGCACAAAAAATCATATAAAAATTATATTTAATCATGCAATAAAGTATGATATGCATCCCAATCCCCTTACTCTAAGGTTGGTTTTGACTGGGGTTTCACAATCTTACTTTATCCCTCAAAGAGAAAGGGAAAAGCTTGAGCTTTTTATATCTTCAAATACTTCTTTTATTTGGAAAGTGTCACAAATTGTTAAAAAATTTGAGATGTTAACTTGAAGGTCTTCATGAGGCAGTCTGAAAAATGGATTGTTCTAAACCATTTGGATAAATGCCAGCTCAATCTTAAAGGTTGCTGCGATAACTCTAGGATAATTTATAGCAGGAGAAAGACCCTCCATCTTTGGTTTAGTATACACTACTAGAAAAATGTAATATACCAACTAACTATTACCAACTGACTGCTGCGGTCGGTAATTACCAACCTAAATGAAAATTGGAAATATTTAAAACTTTTCCAACCACTTACCAACAAACATAATCAGTTGGTAAATAGTTGGTTGGTAATCAGTTGGTAATTTGGTGGGAATATATTTACCAACCGATTACCAACTGATAACAACACTCGGTTGGTAATATTATCAGTTGGTAATCGGTTAGTAATTTAATGGAAAAAAATTTTATCAACTGATTACCAACCAAAATATATTAGTTGGAAATGTATTCAGTTGGTAATCAGTTTGGTAATTTGGCTGGAAAATATTTACCAACTGATTATTAACCGATAATATATTCAATTGGTAATCAGTTGATATTTTAATTTAAAAATTTTACCGACCAATTACTAACCGAAATATGTCAGTTGGTAATTAGTTGGTATTTTAATTTAAAAATTTTACCGATTGATTACTAACTGAAATATATCGACTGGTAATATATTCAGTTAGTAATCAGTTGGCATTTTAATTTTAAAATTTTACGAACCGATTATTAACCAAAATGTATCGGTTGGTAATATATTCGGTTGGTAATCGGTTAGTATTTTGATTGGTAATTTAATTTAAAAATTTTATAGATCGATTACTAACCGAAATGTATCAATTGGTAATATATTCAGTTGGTAATCGGTTAGTATTTTAATTTAAAAATTTTATCGACTGACTACTAATCGAAATATTTCGGTTGGTAAACCTAATCAATTGGTAATTGGTCGGTATTTTAATTTAATTTTTTTTAAAAAAATTAAATATGCCACATGGCAAAATGGTTCACCACGTGGCTACACGTGGCGGCCATACTAGAAAATCCTTCTCTTTCCTACGTTACGTCATTGTTTGTACAAATTAGAAGTACATATTATATTTATTTACTTCTTACAAAATATTACAATTATATGAAATACACTTCTAAAATTTGTAAAATTTATTTAAATAAATAAATAAAGTAAAATTTTTTATCACTTTTATTTTTTAAAATTTTTTCATTTTTAATTTGCTTCTATTTATCAGAGTATATAATTATTCTATACTTATATTCCTAAATGATATAGATTTTATTTTTGAATTAATAATAAAAGTAAGTAATTTGTCCATGCCTTTAGTTATAGAATTTCTTAGTTAAAAAATTTTTTAAATATAATAAATAATTTTGAATTTAGAAGACTGAGTTCATATTTTTTTTTTTAATTATGTAAATATTCATAACTAAATAGACATTAAACAATTTATCAATTAGGTGTATTAAATTTAACAATCAAAAAGTAATATTATATCTGTACACATAATTTTATTAATAGATATAATTGTTATTCTTTTTATCATAACGTAAAAGTTATTACTTTTATTTGTATAACAATATAAATATATAGGCGTCATGTAAATGTGTAGGATGTGTTTTCATCATATTTATACTTTTCTATATACATGCACATATATAAATAGTAATTACTATAAATCATACAAAATTAAATTAGAATTATCTTTATTAATGCATATAAATTGTCAATATATTCGTAAATTTGATTCTTTTATTTGATATTCAAATTGATAAACTTTTAAATTTATATCATATACAACAAATATTATAAAAATAACAAGTTTCTAATATAAAAAGTAGAAATACTTAGTAAAGTTACTATTTTTATCCCATACTTTTAATTACTATATCACATTTTGCCTTTCTGTATACATGCACATATATCAATTGTAATTCTTATAGATAAAATTTATATATTTTCAAGTTATATGTGAATGTATATTGAGATTTAAGGTCATATATTAGTTAATTTTTAACGCATTTAGTCATTACTTGAATCCCTATATTTTTAAACTTAGTTCACTTGGATAATTATATTTAAACCCCTAAAGTTTCCAAAAAAAAGCCCTTACGACCATAAATTTTTTTAAGCACAACTTATTTTAAATATCTTTTGAAAAATAACGAGCCAAGTGTAAAAATAAATAAACAAACTTTTAAAATAATTATTTCAATCTTTATATTTTTTAACTTTGTTCATTTAGATAATTATATCTAAATCCCTAAAGTTTTCAAAAGAAACCCTTAGGACCACAAGTTTTCAAAAATATTATTTGATTCATTATATTTTGTAACTTAGTTCATTTAGATAATTATATCTAATTATATTTAATAAATATTTTCAATTAAATTACATAATAAATATTTTTTTTAACTATATACTTTATTTTTATCATTGCGCATTGTTATGTTTAAATTACATTAATATAAATATACTTTATTAAATTACATTAGTATAAATATACATTAATCAAATTACATTAATCTAAATATACTTTATTATGTTTAACTATATGCTTGATTTACTTTTAATGAAAATAGGTATTAATGCCATTGTTAAACATTTTGAATGAAATATTTACATAATTATTTACAAATTTGTATTAATCGTACTATTTCTAATACTATTATAATACTAGTCAAATAGAATAATGGCGGTAGTATATAAAATAGTAGTATTATATAAAGCTTTTTGCATAACAAAATTTGTTATATTTTATATGAAATAATAGTGCTATTTAATATTTGATTATTAAATTTATTCATAGTATATAAATTAATAATTTAATTAAATTACATAATAAATATTTATTTTAGAAAAAAAATTTTACATGACAAACTTAATTATTCATCTTTTAATTAAAATAATAAAATCAAATTTTGATTTTAAAAATTAGAGACAAATTTAATACGAAATAGAGATAATAATAAAATTTTTGTTTCAATCTTAATATTTGTTTCTTCTAAAACTACTCTCACGTTTGTTTTCAAAATTTCCCTTACATCTCTTCTGAAAGCTTGATAGAACCCATGGTCCTTATTCCTCTTCAAAGCAGGAAAATTTAAAAAATATCCAATTGAATTAGCTGAAATCCTTCAACCACTGGTTATTATTCCTCCCCCTCCTGCAGCCCCTTGCCTGCAACCGCACCCGCACCCCCTCGCACCAGTCGCCCCCTCTCCTACCCCCTCTCCCCTCCCGTAGCCCTTCCCCCTCCTGCCACCCCTTGCTCGTCCCCCCGGTAACCTCGCCCCGGCCCCCCCCCCCCCCCCGTAGCTCCCAACGATAACCCCCAACCCAGATATCCCCATATCCCCGCACGACCCCCCGCCCCCTGGCCGGTTACCCTCTCCCGCCGCTCGCCCCCTCCCAGATCTCCCCCTCCCCCCACGAGACCCCCGCCGCAGACTCTTCCCCCTCTTGCTGTCCCCCGCCTGTGCCTCTACCCTAGATCTCCCCGTCCCGCCTGCAAGCCCCTACCTTGCGAAGCCCCCCTTTCCCCTTCCCCCCAATGTGGATCCTAATCTGGATCCTGAACTTGCTCTTACTTTTCAAGTTTCAATGGATTAGCTGAGGGCAAGGCAAGAAGCTACTGCAAAGACTGCAGAAGAAGCTTCACGACAAGAACAAGGAGAACAACAATCCATTTCACAAGACGTAACCATGACTGAGAACATCCAAGCGGGAACTTCTGAAGCTGAAAATAGGACAACTGACTTAATGGTGTGTTTTCACCTTTTGTGCTCAAATTCTTATCTTGTCTCTTCTTGGTAGATTACTTGTTATTAAGAGCCATGGTAATCCATGAATTCTGTGGCGTTCTCTATTGCACATAGTAAATGAAATGGTGGTTTCTAGCCAAACTTTTATTGTTTGGTAGTTTGGAAATTTGCAAGATAGTACCATAGCCCAAATAAAAAATGGGTCATACCCTGATCATTTTTTGCAGAATTGATTTTTCTTACTAACCTCAATTCAAAAATAATTTTGAAATCAAATTTTATATTTGGTGCCCATCCTTATATTATTTGTAAGTTCAATCTATAGCGTTCCATGAATAATTGCTTGTAAACGTCCAATGTTATAGTTGTGTAAGTTCTTCTTTACGATTGTGATGCTTATATGTATCTTACTTATTAGTTGGTTAAAGTAGTGGTTCTGTGGGTAGGTTAATGTATAATTAAGAATTGTGTAAACCTTAATTGGTGCCATGACCAATATCATACAGGAGAGGAAAAGGGCTTGATGGAGGGGTATTGGTAACTCACTACTTATAAGGATATCTTTTGAAACACTGGAAATAAGACAAAACTTTGAAGCTTTTTGCATGCATATCTTGTAAGTCTATTCTGTACAAAAGATGCATCTTTAAGCTCTATAAATTATTTCCTATGCAGATTTTGCTAGTATGAATCTAGATATACTTTCAAAAAATATTAAATTAGAGGGATCAAAATGAACTTTAGATGAGTAGTATAAGTGATTGCAGACTGTGTGTTATGCTGTTTTGTTCATGTAATACTTATTTTTTACTGTTTTCACCTTTACTTTATAGCTTTGAAGGGCAGCTGAGATGTATGCCTTGTGTTATTTTGGTTTTGTTTTCTTAGTGGTGGTTGGTCCTATCTTCATATATTCCATTGCAACTGCCCTCAACTCCTTGTGTGGAGTTCCTTTAGGAAGCCTTAATGAGTCACATTTGAATTATTCATGATTAATCTTGTCCATTTTTGTGTCAAGTTCTTTTCTTTTATGGGGCAGACAAGAAAGAACTGGTCAGTGGCTGAGGTCCTTGTACTGTGTTTTAGCAGAGAGTTGGGATGGGATGAAAGAGAAGTCTAAGATCTCGTAACCTTGTGCTCATGCACGAAGAAAGAAAAGTTAGGTCTATATCTACATTGGCAGTGAATATCTTTTGAAGTATCTTATCAGACCTTGAGCTGTTAATTTTTTTTTATCAATTTACCAACAGAGACAGAACGTCAATCCTTAATGCATATCATTTAGATTTCTTCATATTAGACTAGGATGCTAGCTTAGAATTTGCTGAAGGATGCTTGATGCTAGACCAAGACATTGATTCATATGTAACCTAAAGGGAAAAAAAGGTTATATTTTCTCCATACCATGATCCACGTGTGCAATGATAGATATATTACAAATGTTGTGTTTGTAGTCCATAATCCTAGGCAACTCTTCAACTGTGAACTTCACCTGTAGGTACATAAAACATTTTGCCATCAGTTAACAACTTCTCACAATATATGAGAGTAAACAACACAAAGAAGGAAGAACTTCTTACCATCTTGACAGGTCAGTAGATATTACAGAAAAATGGATTTAAAATTCTTCTTTTTCTGACAAAACCTGCCAATGAAAATAAAAAAGGACCAGATGATTAATATTGGCAAATCAACATCCAGCCAAGAAAGAGTGTTGTTTTGTGTGTTAGGGGTATTTTACTTGTTTAGGGGAAAGAGTGTGTTTTGAACTTCTTGTGATTTTAACTTCAGAAAGTACATGATTTTTACTCAGTTAGCAAATAACTTCCATAGTGTTCAAACTAGCGTAGCCTTTTCTGGCATTTCAAGTGTTCAAATAAATCATGTATCATTAAGCCTTTATCTTTCTAATATGAACTTTATTAATGATTTCTTTAAAGGCAAAATTCAGGCCATCTATGAGGAATGTATGAAAACTATATCTCAGTAAATGCTTCAAGTATATGCCCTTTGGTTACCTTGTCTCGTAGTATCGAATGCATTGATCCTCCCCCTTTCATCACAACTCAGATTACAGACTCCTTTGATTTAGAACACTTCTATCTAGGCTTCAAAGAGCTGCATCCTGGAATTCGATCTTTTATAGTGGTCAACACCTCAACAGTAGTTTCAGTGTAGTCTAATTTACTTATTTCTGCCGGGTGGTGCTACAGTTTGGTGTATTGGCTTTCAGAAAATTCAGGGTCAAGGACTGACAATTTTAGGAGGTATGAATGAAGTGCATTGCTACTTGTAATTCCTTTGTATCTAAATGTAGGTGCCTGATGTTTACAAAAAAAGGATATATTAAGCTTTTCCTTTTACTTTTAAGAAAACTGCATCAGCACTAATTCTAGGAAGGAATTCAAATGCTCTGCTGTGAGCAACTTTTTTTTTCCCCCCTCAACATTACAGATTTGAACACTTTACTTCAACTGTGTGATTCTCAACTCAAAGAATGCTCTTTGCCGGTTATGGAATATTTTGCCCTTTTCAACCACTTCATGGCCTTCCACTTTCCATTTGTGCTTTGGGCTGTTTTTGCATATTTTCTATATCCACTGCTTGTATCTACTTTTCATGTTATACTCTAGTTTCTTTACTTTTCCATATCTCTAATCTTCCTAATCATCTACTTTAGAATATCTAGTTTATTAGTCTGAGTATAAGTTTGCTCTAGTTAAGCCTCGCCAAGTATTATATGTTCTGGCTGTTATTTTTCTTTTAAGACTGCTATGGCATCATTGTAATCTTTTGTTTATGTTATCTGTTTTGTCATTCCCATTTTTATGCAAACCTTGTTCTAAAAGACAAGATAATTGTTTATGATTTGGCTGTCCAACATATGAGATGGGTCAATTATGACTGTAAGTTCGCACTTTTGTAGATCAGTTTTAGCTTCTTTTAAACATGATATTGATTTTAGGATTGAAAAAAGATTAGAAGTGAGTTTTTGTTTTTTATCACCTACCACAAAAAGTTAATAACAGTACTTTCTTTGATTTCTACTTGGTATAGGAATTAGTTTTCAGTTTGAGATTTCGTTGTTGAGCAGAAATTTTTTTACTTTAGAGGTTAATCTTTTTGTTTAACATACAGAAAAGCAAGGAAAAAATAATAAAAAGAAAAGACATTAATCTATCCATATCAAGATAAGCTCAAATGTAAAATATTTGTTGAGAAATTAGTCTATTTGGTCCTTAAATTTTGGACTTATAATATTTTTGTCCTTAATAATTTTTTTCTACCGTTATGGTCCCTAATTAAATTAACAACCGTCGATATAGTTTTTAATACATTGTATAAAGAGTTGGAAACCACTTAGTAAGTTATAATTTCATTAGAAATCATAATGAAAAAAATCATTTAAGATGAAAATATTTACAAAGATGTTTTAAAATAACACGTTCATGGAATCTGGTATTGTTTGACTACCATGGTTTTAGTTTTCATAATTACTTATGAAACATTTTTCTTGCACACCAAGAGGTTCGTGTAAGATTTAAAGATTTTGGCAAGGATGAAGATGACTGGGTAAATGTCGCCTGAAATGCATATTGACTTCGGATTCTTATTGCCAGGACAAAGTTGAGCTAAGTAGATTTTGGTGCCGTCCAACTTAAGGGGGGTTTTCTAGGTGTTAGAGAATTTTGAAAGTAGGCTTCAAATGGAATTGTATTAGCCTTCAATTTCATATTCTGTTTGATAGTAGGCTTGTAGAGTTGGTGTAAAAGGCTATTGACACACAGATTCAAGAAGTATTGAAGACAAATGAACGGTTGATAGCAGAGGTTTCTTTGCTAACACAGAAGGTTAAGGACCTAAGTGGATCAAATCGATCAAAAAATTAATATTCCTTCACTGTTGTTAAACCATGGACCTGCAGTTCATCACACTTTTATATTATGATAATCGTTTATCTTTAATTAAAGATGATGTTTGGTCAGGATTTGTGGTATATTGTGAGGGAATTTTATTTTCTTTGAATTTGTGGAAGGATGATGTTTATGTTTGTGGAAGGATGATGTTTGTGTTGGATTTGATGATGTTTATGTTGAGTTTGTGGATGTGTTTTGACTTTATTATTTTATGAATTTGTCAAATGCAGGTGTTTGGTTATATGTTCAGATGAACCAGAATTCTGCCAAATTAAAGAAAAATCACCAACTGAAAAATCAATTGGTAATTAAATAAAATTCGGTTGGTATTTCAATTGGTAATTGAAAATAATTTGGTTGATAATATATTAAATAACAGTTAGTAATTTTCAAACCAAGTATCTTCCAACAAACAACTTTAGTTGGTAATTTATCAACAAAAAATTATCAACAGATTTTAAATTACTAAAATAGTTAGAAAATTACCAACTGAATATTTAGTTGGTAAAGAAAGAAAACTACTAATGGAAAAAAAGAATTAGCAATTGAACAACTTGGTTAGTAATTTACCAATAAAAAATTACCAATAAATTTTAAATAACTAAAATAGTTGAAAAATTACCAACCGAAAGTCAGTTGGTAAATAAATAAAACTACCAACTAAAAAAAAATAATTACCAACACATATATCGATTGGTAATAATTACTAACTGCAACAATCGGTTGGTAACATAAATGTGTGTTGGTAATTACCAACCCAAATAGTCAACTAAAATGCTAAATTTAATGCCAAATTTTCAACCAAAGATTTTACATTATCAACCGAGTTTCGGTTGGTAATTATCAACCAAAATAGTCAACTTAAATGCCAAACATATTGTCAAATTTCCAACCGATAATTTTACAGTACCAATCGAAATGCAGTTAGTAATTATCAATCCACTCCAAAAAATTTCAATTGGAAAATTTACAAGTTAAGAATTTTGCATACGACGCCATTCGAATTTAGCTACTTACCAACCGATTTTGTTAGTTGGTAAATCATTTTTTTCTAGTAGTGATAGTCCTTAAGAATTCACTCTCTTTGCTGATTATGCTTCATTGCTTCACTGCTATAGTCATATTCAAAATCGTATGCTGATTCCAAAGACTCTACTGGGGGTGATGATCTCCTCATACCTCCTTTTGATTGTCTCACACTTATTATAACTTACAAAAGCTTCAACTTCAAGAATATAAAATAAAGATTCTTTATTTTTACAACTACAAGTGCTCATACACACCAAGTCAAAACAAATAAGAACAAAATAAATAAATAAAATTAAAAAAAAAATAAAAACAAAAATAAGAATAAAGAAAGAAATAAAAATAAAAATAAAAGGTTTAAACTTAGGTTTAGAATTAAATCCTATACTAGAATAAAAAGTCCCCAACAATAGCGCCAAAAACTTAATTGAAATTTACAAGTGCACAAATGTTAAATAACTAATAAAGTAGTAAGTACAAGTCGTTCCCAATGATGATTTCTACCTAACTATAAAATTCTTTTGCTTATAACCTAACTTAAACCAAAATAAAGATAAATTTAATTTAAGAATTAATTACTAATAAAAAATTAAAAAATAGAAATCAACAAAACAAATTATATTAATTAAATCAATGGAAAATAATAGTCCAAGACACTTCAAATCCAAGTTACTTCTTTTATGATGAATGGTTGATCCTTTTAAATTAATTCTCGAATTGGATAACGGTAGAACTCCCAAATATAAGTTAGACCCAATCTCTTGGCCAAAAACTCATAAATTTAATTAATAAATCAGTTGTATTTCTACATGATTTTAATTAATAAAACTGCATAAAACTCTACAGATTTTACTAACTTTTGTCTCCTACTTGTTAGAAACTACATAAAGAAATTGAATCAATCTCTAGTCAATTTTACGATATGTTGTTATTTTCACTGTCCAATTTAATCTAGCACATCTCTAAAACTAGAATAAATTTAAATTTGTGTAATAATTGGCAAGAAAATTACAAGTTTTAAGAATAATAATAACAATTAACCAAAAACGAGATAAAAGAAACATCATTTAATTGAAATCAACCAAACCCAAAAAAGTTTCAGCCTTCATTGAAGGTTTTAGTCTCAAGAAATTTAGCTACACATAATCTCAATATCCAAGCCAAGAATTTAATTAACATAAAGTAAAAACAAAGAAACAAACTAAAGAAGAGCTTAGCTTAATGCTTCTGTTCCGTAGCTCTCTGTTTTGGCTTCCGTTTTTTGTCCTTTTCTTCTAGCAGAAAGTTTCAACAAAAAAAAATAAAAATAAAAAAAATCACCTTTTATCTTCTGCTATAGTTGTTAAATAGGAGCACACCTGAGACATCTTGGAAAACCAAGTTTAATTCAAACTCTTTTTCCTGTTTGAGTTTGACTTTCTTTTTCCATCCTATCTTTGTCTCATTTTCTTCTTATATTTCTCCCTGCCGACTTTTGCTACCAGCCATTCTTTCTTTTGTTTTTTTTCCACCTTTGTTTTCCTGGCAGCTTTTGTCCACTTCACTTCTTATCTATTCTCCCTTTTTCTGCATTTACCATTTTATCCCTGCATCAATAAATATAATTTTAAGTGAGTTAAATTGTACTTTATAAATAAAAATATCTCAGTTAAACCCTGCTAAGTACAATATTATTTAATTCACTTAAGCAAATCAAAATCATTATAATTTGATTAATTAAACCCAATTTAAGTGAGAAAATAGTAATAAAAACATAATAAAAAATATAACCCATCAATCATTTTAGTAGCCATAAATAATATGTCTTTGGTCACTAAAGTAGCTCAAATAACCTGAGTAAATTTAATTATTATATGAGCTTATTAGGTAAAATTAATATTAGAAGAATTATTCTAAGAGTCCAAATATTTATTTATTTAGGTAAGAATAATTTATTGTGCCTAAGAGAACAAAACCGCCACTCTAATATGTAGGGGCTACCTTGTTTCCTAAAAACAAGTAGCTGCCTTCCTTAACCCTAGTGGGCAAAGGGTATATCTAATTAGTCCATGACTAATTAAATAGCTCTTTTATTAATTAATTAATTCACTTGAGCCCAATATAAAATTATTCAAGACAATTAATTAATAAACTAATTTAAATAAATTGGTCTAATTAATTATTCTAGCCAAGTAAATAATTTTTGGACTTTTAGAATAATTCTTCCAATATTAATTTCATCCAATATGCCTATATAGTAAATTAAATTACTAAGGTTACTTCATCTACTTTGGGGACCAAAAAATACATTATTCTTGATGCTAAAGTGACCAAAATACCCTTGCTAATAAATAGTCTTATTTTTATCATTTTAAATATTTCATTTATCACCATATGAAAATTTTGACCACAAGAATAATAATGTAAGTAATTTATAGGTGTAATGATGAAAATACTCATCTACATAATGTCCATAATTGAGATAGGAAAATTATACTAATACCTTTCTTAATGACATCTACCATCCTTTGATATCCAATCCAATAATCCATGCCTTTCAGTACATACCAACTCATCTTTGGGGGCTACCTAAAAGTATACATACTTAGTCACATTTCCCAAGGTCTTAATTTATTTAGATTGTCCTGGACAATCACAAGGGGGCAATATCTTCACTAAGTAAAGTATAGAAACTCTATCATATAAGTGGGTTTTAATTAACTAGAGTCATATACTCAACACACATGGTTATTGACCTTGCGATAAGACCTCACCAATCATACATCGAAGTGCACAATTCCAACTTCACTAGACTACCAACTTATACTGAAGTCATAAGGTACTCATCCACGCAGTAGCATTGATATACTAATCTTTATTTGTTTTAGTACTTTTATAAAGATTATTATCATGTAGTCTAATTTTATGTATTCTAAATATACTTACACTATTGGCGTGAGTAGTCTATTCAGTAGTTAAAGGTAAATCATTTTCTATTTAGAAATAATAATGTAATGATCTAAACTTTGATAAAGTGCCCAACTTCATCAATCGATTAAGAACATTTTTTTGCTTATGTGTTAGCAACTCATAATTTATACCTTAGTGTGGAAGTATGACTCAATCATGTAGATTATTTACTAATACACTCAGACCTTTAATGTGCAAAATATTAAAGGTGGATCACGGTCGACACAGAGCATATAAAATAATGAAATGTAGAAAAATAATAGCAGAAGCATTAATATACCTCTGTGATTTCAAAAAACCTTGGTTTGCTTTGACAGAACCAACGTGGGTTGTTCCACAGATGGCATTTGAAATATAGTCTCTGGTGAATGTCTAGTAAGCCATCGACTCCTCCTAGGCATGTACGCGATGATTTTAGTCTTTTAGAATATTTCCACTGCTTATCACTCACCGGTGAAAGCAATAAAGGGATGAAGACCAAACCTTAATCTATTTAACTCACTGTTATTACTATTAGCAGAATTAAGAGAAACCAGAGAATCTCCATTCTCGTTTCTTCCTGAATAGAAACACGGAAGAAACCCACGAGAAAATTGAATAACTCACTGTTATTCTACGTTTTTCTTCTAAAGAGAAAATTGAATCACACACACCAACAAACACTTCACAGAAAACCCTTAAGCCTCACGTAATCCGATATCTCAGGAAAATTGTAATTTCAAAACTTTCAGATATATCTAAAGATATATTCTGGGAATTCTAATTACTTTTCCCACCAGAACACACTGAGCTAAAATGGGCTTAGGCTTCGTTCATTGCCCCTTGGCCTAGACTATTGGGACAAGCTTAATAAACCATTATTTATTTAATTCTAGCTTATTGACAACCCATCAATTAAATAAATAACCACCTGGCCCAAACAGACCAAGAAAAGGAAGGTTAGTATCCAACTATTCAATCTAGGCTCAGGCTCTGAATAATTAATTAACCAAATAATAACTCTATTCTCTCTCGGTCTTTTATTTTATTCCAATCCAATAATAAATTATACTTTTTGAATAAAATAAAAACCTATTTGATCAAGATCAAATCCTCAACCCAACAATAAATAGGACTTACAGGCTATTCTGGGGACCAAAAGACACATTGCCTTGGCTTCTAAAATGACCCAAATACCCCTACTATATAAATAGCTATATTTTGTATTTTAAATATTTTCTATTATCACCATAAAAAAAATATTGACTCTAAGGATAATACTACATTTGCAATGTCTCCGACCTATAGATGTGATGACAAATACACCCCTTTACATAACTCCATACATTCAAAGAGGAAAAGTATACTAACACCTCTCTAAACGATATTTACCATTGATAGACCTCTAGTCCAATGATCCACGACTTCCTAAAATATTTTCGCTTTCTCAGGGAGTTACCTCAAAGGAAACATCCAAGTCATGTTCACAGGGCCCTGGATGATTAGATCATTCGAACAGTCACAAGAGGTGATATAACGTAGAAACTATCTTGTAAAAGTTTATCTTAACTAACTAGTTATATATACCTAACATACAAATATATTGGTCCTACGATAAAACCTCAACTATCGTATATAAAAATATACACTATCAGCTTCGCTAGAATACCAACCCATACTCAAGCCGTAAGGTATAATTCCACACTGTAGTATTAGTAGTCTGGGTTTTTACCATATAATACTTTTAAAAATCACTACTACAGGTTCAGTTCTATATATTCAAAATACATTTATATTATGAAGTAAATGGACTAGTCACTGGCTAAAAGTAAGCCATTCCCCACCTGGAATTCACAACGTAATAACCTTATCATGATGCGACTCTTATGCTCATAATATGATTAAGAATAACAGTTTATGTGTTAAGCAACTTGTAATCCATACCTTACTATGAAAGCCCTCCACTTACATAGATTACTTACTTAAATACAATGGATCTTTTCTAATAAAATCATGCATATATTAAAATGAGAAAGCATAAATAATTTGTGAGAATAAAATTTTATTAATTTAATTAAAATTACATAAAAAATAAAATCTTAGTGGGTATATTATGCGTGTTTTTTAATGTAGAAAATATTACCAACAAATTATATAATCAATCAAGCTTTAATAAAATGCTAACTACTAAAACTACACATACGAGCAAGTATAGCCATCATATAGTATAGGGAATAGCAAGTATCGAATCTATGAGAACTTAAGCTCCCTCCTTACTTTATCCAAATCTTTATTGTTTAGTCAATAAATTAAGAAGAGATAAATAAAACACTAACCTAATATACTAGAGAATAGACCAAGTTCACACAAGACAAGTCACAAAGATTATCAAGGAGTAAGAATAAGGAGAAAAGATATGTAAATAGATAGAAACCCTCAAAGACATAACAATGATTAATTAGCACTTATCACAATTAATTTGCACCATGAAGGAACTTAAGTAAAATCTAATTGTGTCCCAAGCCATAAACTTACTTATGTTGAAACACCCCACTACCTAAGCCCAACAGGGTCGAGGATATCGCCCCGTCCAAAGGATAAGAAGTCTTTATAACTAGGGCACAAAACAAAATAAAGTAATACTTTAAAATTTAAAACTTATTACAACCCAAAATTCATGAATAAATCCAAAATAAAAATTGTTCACTCTCAACTCCTAAAGCATTACACAAAATAAATATCAGAATATCTTCCAAGGCAGGCAACAACTAGCTACTCATCCCCACAGTAGGATCGACCTGAAATCATGGTAAAAAGGGTGATAAGATAAAAATCTCAGTAAGTCCGTGTGTGCTTTGAGTGTTTAGTGAAAACAGTTCGTGAATGCAAAGTGTAAGAACTTCATAAGAGAAATACTGGCAAGCAATAAATAATAGTAAAAATCAAGAGTGGTGTTTTGGCTTTTCCAACCATATAGGTACAATAAAATCAACCACTCAAAAAGGTGGTCATGGGTTATCACACGTTGGGCCCCACAACCATACAACGGTCAAAATGCCACACTTTGTGCAGACTGACAAAAAGTAGGTGATCGGCCTACCAGGTAAGATACTCCTCCTTCTCTATACCCAAACAAAACTGATTATCCATTCCGGCAACACACAGTCCACCTGACTAAAACTTGCTAGCTCAGACCGACACGACTTACTGAACTGACATCTTATCCGGGAAGGACTTACCCCTCAGAGGTGGCCACCTACTAAGAGACTTACCCTAACCCTTCAAAGACTAGTCATAGCAGTCCACCCTTATTGAGTACTCAACGTAATTTATCCTACTTGGGGAAAAACGAATAAAACATAGCTCCACTTGAAAATGGCAATTAAGGATTTTCAAAGTTTAGGGCAAAACTGATTTTAGAAAGAGTTTTAGGGTTTGAGTAAAACTGCCCATTGATTTCCAAATAATTGTTTGCCTGAAATAAGAAATGAGACAGTCCTCAATTGCCTTTACAGAAGTGAGTGTCCACGCACTCCACATTTGGCTTGCCATAGTAACCATTTTGTATCAAACAAGTTTTATGCAGGAGCTTACTTGATCCTTTATTTGAGATAAAATAAAGAACCTCAAAAGTTGACTTAACCCTGCCTGGGGTAAACATAAGCCATAATTAGATTCAAGCCAAAATTTACTTTCACAAATAATCCTAACTCAACTTACTACAATCATGACCCTAGTGTCCTAAGCTTTAAGGTTAGATAACAAATAAAAGGATTTATAAAATAAATCCAGCTTGATATTAAAATAACTAGGGTTTGGAAAATAGGTACTAATAAATTGAAGGTTTAAATCTTGCTATAAATAATTAGGGTTTATTTGATGAAGTGTCCTAGGACCTAGATGGAATTATTTAAAATAATAATCCATTAATAATTAGTTGTTAGAAAATAATTGATAACTAAAATTAGTTGTAAGTAAATTATAATAGGTTTTGATTACAAGTTAATAAATAAATTTTAATAGTATTTATGAATGTAAGACTTACAAAATTAATATTTTACTTATTATGATTATTTATATAAAAAGGCTTTATTCGATATTACTATTTTCTATACATTTTATTTTATATAATATTTATATATTTTATTTCTTTAATAAAAGTCATTATTTATTTAACTAAAATATCATTATCTTACATAATAGACCAAATCCACATTTCCCTAGGGTTTTCGAAATCACCAGAAGAAATTATAGTAATAATCATTTTATTGACGAAATCAAATTAGCTTAGGGACAATAAGGCCATGATCATAATCCCTTTTTGCTAACCACAATCATGAACATGTACTCTACACCAATCAACAAAACATCCAAATCATGAATAAAAAGCATAGGTCCAAATCCACCATCACATGATCCAAACCCTACTAACATAATCATATTCATGGCTTTAACAATCATACATAATCACAAAACCCCATTCACCAAAGGTGACATAATCTCTAACATGCTTATTCAATCATACTACTCACGACATGAAGAGCATGCAACAAAATTCTAAAACCATAAAATTCAACCAAGACAATCAACTCATGCATCAATCTCAACTCCATCGCAAAACACAACCATTCAATCCCAACTCCAACACAAAACACATGCTCAAACTTTAATCATAATCCATTCTTTTCCAAAACATCCTAAAGACATGAATCTAAGATTTAAAAAGAAGGTTGAAGAGGCTTATTTGGATGATGACTACCTTAAAGACATTTCAAGAGAAGCCTTACTCTTAGAAGACTTGATTCGTCCAAGAAAGAAGAAGAAAATATGGCCATGGTTGAAGTAACCATTCGGCCGAGAGAGAGAGAGAGAGAGAGAGAGAGAGAGAGAGAGAGAGAGAGAGAGAGAGAGAGAGAGAGAGAGAGAGAGAGAAACAGAGTTTATTAGTATACACTCATCAAAGTCGAAGATGGAAGAAGATGAAGATGATTGTTCATACTTACCTTGAAGGTGTTTTTGAGCCTTCAAGAAAATTCAGGTTTTTTATCCAAAAATGAGACTTGGATTTTAGCATTTGATGTTAAAAATTATAGGAATGGCTTCACGAGAGTGAGTAGTACAATCTGGAGTTTTTTGAAGAAGATTGGAGTGGTTTTGGTGGCCTTAGGCGTGTGAAGGGTAGTAGGTGTGCTTAGTGTTCTTGGTGTTCTTGAAGGTTTGGAGAGAATAGAGAGAAATTGGATGAAGTTGGCCGAAATTCTGTGGGAATAGGGTGGCCAAATTGTTTGAATGGTTTTTGGTAATTGGATTTTCAGATTTGAGAGGAAATGGAAAGCTGGTTGTTTGAAATTCAAAGAGAATAATTTAGGGATCAATTTTGGAAACAAATATGGTAGGAAGATCTTGGTTGATGGAGAGCTTTTGGAAAGCTACAATGGCTGACTGGATTGCTAGAATTTTGTTGAGATGAATGTTGTTTGATGGAGCTTTAGGGTGGCCGAAATATGATGTACAATGGTGAAGGATTTTCTGGTTGTTTGAGGTTTAATTTATAGAAGGTTGATGAAGTAAATTGCTAAAATTTTGGACTTCAATCAATGTTTTGATTAGAGTGATTGATGGAGAGATTTTAGGAGCAGCCATGGGACTATTTTTCGAGCAAAACAGTGGTGAAGAAGATGAAGTTTAGTTCATGACTGTTCAAAGTGAGTTTGTACAGAAAAATGGGGTGAGTTTCGGCCAAGGGTGAAGAAGAAGCAAAGTTGGAAATTTTGAACAGATTTTTTGCAAGTTTGCTGGGAATTTCTGGGCAAATTTTGCTGCCATTTTTCAGTCAGTTTACAGAAGGTTTGAAGGGATATTCAGAGGTCCTTCAAGGCTGATTTCCAGCCTTCTTTATAGAGAAAAAACGAGGTTGAGTTGCTGGGTGAAAAATTGGAAGAAACAGCTTGGTTTTAGCTCACCAATGCTGCGAAAACTGACTAGAAAATTTCCTGGTTTACACAGTTTTTGTGTAGCTCAGTTTTGGCTGGAATTTTCAGTCTTCAAGCTGAGTGAATTGATCATTGTTCTTGCAGAATTTGAGAGGGAGTGATGGCTGAAAATTTCTACTATTGGATTGATCAAGAAGCTGGAAAAATTTCCAGTTTACTACATGAAGAAGATGAACACACTAAGGTTGGAGTTTGAAGGTTCAACCATGGAGATTAATTCTCTCGGGAACCTTCTACAACTCCTCCTCATAAGAATGGAAATAGCCAATGACCCTTTACTCGAGGTGAAATCAACTAATCTTTGATCATTTATGTTCTTTAATCTTAACTTCGTTTTCCAAGTCCATTAAGATTTAAAAAATATGAAATCAAATCAATAAACTTCTAACATCGTTTCCCAAGTCAATTAAAAGAAAACGCATCAACAACTAATGATAACAAGTAATCAATTACCAAAGACAATAATTAATTGATCAAAGAACTAAAATCAATACAAAGTCATGAATCTAAAAACATCCTCTAAATACAACTAAAATAATTAAAACTCAAATTGTCAATAAATTACAAAGAAGAGAAAAAAAAAAAATCACTCATAAACAAGTAAGCCTTCTTCTTCTTCCTTGAAACCTTCTTGAGCAACCTCTTTTTCTTCTCCAAGAATTCTTCCTTGATCCTCCTAAATCTTGGTGTTTCTCTAGGAGTTTTCTTTGGGTTTGCAAATCCCAAAGGTGAAAAGTAATTATTAGATGTTATTCTCTTGCATTTATAGGAGTTCTAATTGTCAAAAAGTGTGTACAAGAGTCTTTTTTCATGGTTGAAAGAGTTCCCAAAAGAATCAAACTGAAATTGCCAGATTTGCCCTGAAAAGAAAAACCTGTCGACACTGATTAGAATGGACCTAGCACTGGGTCCATTCGACCTACCTGGCACTAGGTCCAATCTGTTTCTTCTCAAATTTCCTATTTTTCCATAACAGACCTGGTGCCTAGTGCCTTAACTGGACCTGGCGCCGAGTCCAATTTGGAATCTTTTACTTTTTGCTCAAAATCTACTTAAATATGCACAAATTTGTCACAAATAATTTTTACAAGTAAATTATCAAATATGAATGAAAATGCCTAGTTATTACAACAAAAGTATCTCAAATTAACCTCAAATAACTAGGAAAATAGTGATTTTAGCACCTATCCACATACATTCCAACAATCTCCCACTTGCATTCTAAGACTATATAAGTCTATAGGTGCCCATCTCTATAGCATTTAAGTGTCTTCTAAATACTCTCTTAGACAAAGGCTTGGTGAATAGATTAGCTAGATTGTTCTCCAAAGCCATTTGTTCCACCACAATTTCTCATCTCTGAATAAATCATCTTGAATATCAATAGCATTAGGAGCTGGAACTAAGGCAGTAGATACACTACTGTCATTAGATGTGTCTAATTACTAACAAAGAAAATGCACTATATTTTTTGTTTTAATTACTCTTCTAACTGCGTCTGGTTCACGACTGGATTGAAGTGTATATAGAAAATAAGGATTGACTGGAGCAATAGGAACATTAGATAGTGTAGGTAAAACAGGGATAGCACTTGTTCTAACAAACTCCGGAGTTTCAATTTCATGAATTTTTTGTTCAGCCCTAATTTCATTGAATATTTGGACCAAGGATGGGTCTACTATCAAGTTTAGAAAATCACTTCTACAACTATTCGTGCCATTTTCTTTAGATTTATTCAAAAATAAAGCACAAATAACAAATTTATAACCTAATGTATTTCCTCATTACCTCTAAAGGCACCATACAGAATAAAATTTTCTAGACTAGTAATCACCACTCTTCGACAGACATTCAAACGCAAGGCATTAGAAAAGTTAAAAATGTTGTTACCAAAAGTGCCCTATTGTGAGTCAGTGATCGCACTATCTATTGTGGCTTGCATTTTCTCCAGAGTGGGAACATTCTCCTCAATAATGATTGCATAATGCAAATGGTGTGATGGTCTCTCTGTCATAGATAAGGTTTTATTCCTGGTTCAACAGCGCTTGCTGGCAAAGGGGATGGAGAACTCTAGAAGAATTTGATTCTGTATACTTGAGTTATGATTAGTAAGGAAAAAATATGACTCTTTAAATTTTTGTGACTTTTAAGTTTTTGTTAACCACCTTACATATCACTTGTTACCTTAAATAAGATACAAAAATCGGCAATATGTGATTGGTGCCTTACGTCCATTCACAAAGTTCAAGCCTTGTCACAACTTCTACACTCTAACATCGTGTCTCTACACACATTAAGTTTTTTATATAGGAAAATAAAAAAAGAAAAAATAAATTAATAGAGAAAGTAAACTAGATCTATACGAAGTTGAAACAAGATTTTCAGTGTCACAGTGGGCAAATTTCCAATGCTTTTCTCAGTTTTTCAAATTGTGTAGCATTCAGTAATTTAGTGAAAATATCTGCTAGCTATTTCTAAGTGGACGCATGTTCTATTTTCACAATCTATTGTACAACAAGATCCCTAATAAAGTGATGTCAAATATTACTGGGTTTTGTCCTGCTGTGTTGAACTAGATTCTTAGAGATGTCAATAGCACTTGTGTTATCACAATAAACTATTAACTTCTACTGATTAACATTATAATCCTCCAACATCTATTTCATCCACAACAACTTAGTACAATAACTCCCTGCAGCAATATATTCAACTTCCGCTGTTGATAATGATATGTATTTTTTCCCCATATCATGACACAAGATTATTTCCCAAATAAAACAACCTCAAGATATACTCTTACGATTATCACAATTTCCTGCCTAATTAGCATCATTATATCTAAACAATTGTAAACTTGAATCTTTGTTGAAATAAATACCATATTCAGAAGTACAACATATATACTTCAGAATTCTTTTGACTACTTTTAAGTGTGATTTTTTAGGGCTTGATTGATATCTTGCATAGACACCAACACTATAGCTAAAATCAAGTTGACTTGCTATCAGATACAATAGTCCACCTATCATGCTTCTATACAAGTGTAGTTCTACCTCTTGCCCTTTGTCATCTTTTGTCATCTTTTGTGTGACACTTATAGATGTTCTGACAGACTTTGTTGTGATTATGTTGAGTTTCTTGACTAGATTGTTAGTATACTTTGTATGTGATATAAAAATGTTGTCCTTCTTCTGTTTAATCTGTAAACCAAGGAAAAAAGTTACCTCACCAACCATACTCATTTCAAACTCTATTTGCATAAGTTTAGCAAACTCTTTTGACATCTACTTTGAAGTTGAGCCAAACAAAATGTTGTCAACATAAATTTATACAATAATAAAATATTTTACAAGCCTTATGAGGAACATAGACTTGTCAACTCCCCTTCGCTTATTGCCTCATGACCAAATAGCTTGTGAATCTCTTATACCATACTCTAGGTGCTTGCTTCAATCTATAGAGGGCTTTCTTCATTCTGTACACATGACAATTTAGGATTGATAAATCTTTTAGGGTGTTCAACATATGCTTCTTTTTGTAGAAATCCATTTAGAAAAAAACTTTTCATATCCATTTGTTGAAGTATGCAATTCATTGCACAAGTTACATTAAGTAATAGTCTGACTGATTCAAGCATACCTATAGGTGCAAATGTTTCATCAAAGTCAACACCTTCAGTTTGAGTACATTCCTAAGTAGCAAGCCTTGTTTTATTTCTCGTTATATTACCAAACTCATCTTATTTATTTTGAAATACCCACATGGTTCCAATCATATTTGTGAAACCCCAGTCAAGACCAACTTTAGAGTAAGGGGGTTGGAATGCATATCATGCTTTATTTCATGATTAAATATGCTTTCATATGATTTCTATGTGCTTTGAATTTGATTTTTATTATCTTGAAGTCTTGTTGGTGAGTGATGTGTGAGAGGGGCAAAATGGTAATTTTTGCCCAAGGTGAAAATAAGGAGATAGCTTGTGGATTGAATAGGAAATAATTTTTCTAGTAGAAATAGCAACAAGAGTTGTTGTGGTTTAGTGGTTAAAGCATTAGAATTAATTCTTGAGGTCTTGGGTTCAAAGTCCATCATAGAAGCTTTAACTTGATTAAATTTTATTTTTGCTTAGGAAGGAATGGTTTCGGCCTTAAGGGCCTAGATCAATGTGGTGATGATGTCCTAGGAGAGACATGTTAGGAGTATTCTCATTCCACTCCTTTACCTACTCGAAATTCCCAAAGGGAATTCTTGTTCCCTTGATCTTTAGTTTTCCTTAGTTTCAACTCATTAGTTTGATCAAGATGTTCTAACCTTTTTCTTTCCAGAAAATTCAGTAGAGTGCTGAGCCCTCTTAGAATCAAAATGTCTTGGTGAAAGACTTCTTATGGTCTGAAAAATATGGTAGAGTTGTGAGGAATTTCAAGAGGAAAAATCCCTCTAGTGAGCTTGCTGAAATTTTCCTCTAGCTTAGTTCATCATTTTTCATAGAATGAGTTGGAATTTTTCAGCTTGTTGTACCTTCAAAAGGTCAAAATTTTTAGCTAACATTCCCTCCCAAATGCTACCAGAAAAATGGTTTTTAGGATCAGTTTGAAACCTGAAAGTTTTTGTCCAATTTCGGATTGCTCAAGCTGGAGCAAAATAGGAAAAATTCCTGTACGAAAATCAACTTTGAGAGCTCCAAACCAAGTTGTTTTCTCCCAGATTTTGTGCAGCACCTTAGCCATGTTTTTCCTCCATAAAGAAGGCTAGAACCAGCCTTGAATACCCCTGAAACCCCCCTTCCAGCTCGCTGCAAAATGGTTGGAAGTGGCAGACGAAAATCTGCCAGAAAATTCACTGTGCAGTGAAATTTCTGTGCAGATTTTTGTCCAGCTTGGTTCCTATCTCTCTTTCAGCCAAAACATCAACCCTAATCTATCAAAACCTTCCTTAAACCTCCATCAACAGAGCTCCATTGATCCCCTTGAACTTCTGCACGAAATTCCATTAATGGCTGTCCAAAAATCTCTCAAACAAATCCCTGCAATTTAGCTTGATTGGTTTCCAAAATTTCAGCCATCTTATTTAGTAACCTTTCATAATATTTTGCTCAATGGACCAGACTTCTTCTTCATCATTGTACACCCTACTTTCGGCCACCGTAAGCCTCCATAAGTCAGTATTAATCCCACGAAATTCTGCTCAAACAATCAGCCATGGCAGACTTCAAAGCTGTCCAAGCAATCAAGATATTCTTAGGATATTTACTTTCCAAATTCACTTTCTAAAAATATTCTTCAAGGATTGTAACAACTAACCTTTCCTTTTCCCTCTCAAATCAGAGAAACATCCTCCTAAACCCTACAGAATTTCGGCAGCTCTCATTCCACAGAAAATTCGGCAGCCACAACAACCATTCCTCTCGATTTTTCTTCAGCCATCAAGAACACACACTACACCAAGTGGGATATGTTACGTTGAGTACTCAATAAGGGTAGACTGGTAGTACTAGTTTTGAAGAGCAAGAGTGAGTCTTCTGGCAGAAGGCCACCTCCAGAAGATAAGCTCAACTTAGAGAAACGTCAGTACTACTTAGTCAGGCCGGTCCGAGCTAGCAGTTTGTTTTATTTCAGTCAAGTGACTATGTTTTGCCGGAATGGACATCCGGTTATTGTTTGGGTATAGAGAAGGAGGAGTATCTTACCAGGTAGGCCGATCACCTACCTTTTGTCAGTCTGCACAAAGTGTCGGCATTCTGACCGGTTATAGGGCCTAATGTGTGGTAACCCATAATCCTTTCTTTCGAGTGGTTGATCTTATAAATTATGTATGGCTAGATAAGCCAAAACGCCACTCTTGCTGTTGACTAATGTTTGATGCTTGCCAATATTTCTCTTATAAAGGTTTTACACTTTGCATCCACGAACTGTTTTCACCAAACACCCAAAGCACACACGGACTTACTGGGATTTCTGTCTCATCACCTTTTATCATGATTTTAGGTTGATCTGCTGTGGGGATGAGTAGCTAGATTTTGCCTGCTCTGGAAGAATTTTTCTGACTATTATGTTATGTAATGTTTGGGAGACGAGAGTGGATGATTTTACTTATAGTTTTATTTTAGTAATTTATGGATTCAGTTTTGAAGCATTTTTGGGTTGTAATAAAATTTTAAGTTAAGTATTATTTTCTTTCAGCAATTTTATTTGTGTGACCTAGTTATAAAGACCCATTGTCCTTTGGACGGGGCGACATCCCCGGCCCTGGCGGGCCTAGGTAGCGGGGTGTTACAATATTAACATCTTTAGGCCTTTGTACAAGTTCCCAAACTTCATTTCTCTCAAATTGTTGCAATTCATCTTGCATGGCAACTGTCCAGTGTTTATCTGTTAATGCTTCTTTGATATTTTTTAGTTCAAGTATCAATGTATTGCAAGCATATTTCATTATCTCCATATAATTAACTTTTGGCATGTTCTTCATCCTTCTTGATTCATCTATATTACCAATAATCAAGCCAGCTAGATGATTCTTCTTTACTCTAAATGAATATGTTTTTTGTTAAACTCCCTCTTGCTCCTTGATTGGATCATCCCTGATGAGACTCTGCTTTATCATGGAGGTCAAGATCAAGGAGGGGGAGGCGTGACTATGCAAGGACAAGGACCGATGACAAGATCTAGGTCCAAGAAGCTTCAAGAGGATTTTCAATTGCTCATCAAACTATGCTTGAGGATGGAAGAGGATTGGAAGGTTGGGGGAGCTAGCCAATAGTTCATTTTGATGACTATCGAAGAAGGACCCCAATAAGAACTCAAGCCGGAAATAAAGGCGGATGAAACTTGACCAAGGGAAGCCTTCCAGTGGACAGCTGGTGCCGGCCCCAGTAGCCAAACCGGCACCAGTTTCAATCTACCCAACAACGGTTTTATTCTGGCATTCGACCGCCTGAGACAGATCGAAACCGGCACCGGCTCCATCCTGGGCAACCGTCGTTTTTGATGTTTTTCTTTGGATTTCTCTAATTTTAAATGTTTGTAAAGACTTATTAAGACTCTAAACTGTAATAGAACCTCAGGGATTACTTAGCTAGGGTTAGGGTAGTATAAATAGAACCTTTAATGATTTGACAACACAATTCACACACTTTAATTTAAATTTGAGAGAGAATCTGGAGAGGCCCTAGCCTCCTTATTCATCTTATTCAAGACCATGCTTAAGGGTTAGTCCTCCTTATAAACGAGTCTATAAATCTTTTGAATAATCCAATGTGGTTTCTTTGAATGGGTCTTAGTTGCTTTGTTCTTCTACAATTTGTTTGAATTCCATTACTTGGGTGCCTATTTTCTCTATTCTATTTGTTCTTGTTTGCCTTTGTTGCTTCAAGGATATTGGGGTGAGATTATAGTAGAACTTTCTACTATTCTTGAGGGTCTTTGAAGCTTAGTTCTTCAAGGGTTTGATAGAGGGTAGGTTGTTATTTCATTTTCTCCTTTTTGTCTCTAGAAGAATCTCTGTTTGGGTCCCATTGGTTGAGCTAAACACATAACCAACTAAACCACTCGCAACACCAAGAAAAAACCCACATAAGATCATATCAACATTATTCAATTAGAACATACCATAGACCCTTTCTGATATCTCTAAAAGCACATCAGGTGGCTTCCGGCAAAAAAACTTGTGAAAGAAGCACCATGGTGGTCACCAAGATGCAAACCTAAAGTTATCAAGAAACCCTCTTTAATTTCTCCAAAACAATCCACATTACATCTAAACTAGCACAAACCCGTCTCAACTTTAATTTCGCAGATCTCAAATGTTGAATATTACAAACTTCACACTTTAATTTCCTTGTTCAAAATGTAAATTGAACTGAGATTGAAGTGAAAAAAATGCAATTAAAAGGCTAAACATGCAAGGAGGGGATAGTCTAAACGTTCCGGAGATAAAGATAGTATTCTGTTCCAGAGATGTGCATTTTAATGTCATTAAGGTTTTTGCACTGGCAAAGATTATTGTATTCAAGATTGACAAGCCATCCAGATCTATTACCACATATGATTCGCTCCATCTATCCACAATGAATATTGAACATTAACTCTTCGAATCCATACATTTTTCTGGTTTCAATTTATTTGAAGATTTAACAACAGAATGAAGGAATTGGATTCAGTAAAGAAAGCAACCCCTTCTATAAAATCCAAACAATTACCCAATTGAAGAGAGAGATGTTTGAGGTAATGTTGAAGAGTTATTCATTGTGTTGTCTAAAATCCATAAAATCAACTTACCCAAAAAAAAAAAAAAAAGAAAAAGAAGAGGGAAGGAGAAAAAGAAAGAAATGAGGTAAAAGCTGTGCATAAAATTTTTTTAAAATGTAAATATCCGTGCTTGGATTGTAATATTAATACTACAGTTTTGAGTTGTCGTATATATTACATATGGCAGTTCAAAACCATTGTATTTCATCAAGTTAAGTTTCATATTTGTTTTAATTTTTAAATAAAATTTTTACTCATATTTTTATTTGTTTATATATATGTGTATATATGTGTGTGTGTGTGTGTACACACACACACACACACTTGTTGGGTATTCCCGACTCGTATCCTATACGGCGCAGCGGAAAATAAAATGAGATACCATCCCAGGACCCGTATATGTGTGGAAAACAAGACATAAAGATAACAAAAGTAACAGTTTTTACCTTTCTTTGATCGTTTGAAGAACAAAAATTTCTTCTTCAAGTCAAGGTGTGATCCAATAATCCTTTTGATCAAACTCCATGAGAGTTGAACGTCTAACCACTATAATCACAATGTGTGATTATCTCTAACAGTAATCTACACAGAGGAATACTCAAGCACCAAAATTTCCTGTGCTAGTAGAAAAAGATGGCAGCTAGGGTTTCTCAAGAACAATCATGAGAGAGAGAGAAGAGAGAATGTCAAGTGTTGCTAGGGTTGGAGTCGTGTCTTGCACAAAATCAGCTAAGGTTTTTTGTGTGTTATCCTTATATCACACGAAAATTCCTGCTCCAAATATACTCCAATCTCAGAATTCTAAAATAGTTAGAATTCCCTAATTGTAATTGGAAACATCAAGTTCTCACAATTATAATTTGGACCATTAATTATAACGAATTATAATTTGGCCACAACAACTTCTCTTTCTCGCAATTACCCACTATGTTATCAAATAACATCTTGCGTAGATAATCCTCTATTGTGTGTAACCTATTAGATTTCCCAGTCAATTAGTAGAGAATATGAATTAATCCAAACGTCTTTGAGATTAATAATCCATAATTAATTAGAATTAATTATATTGATTCTAATCAGGATTGGTTTATTAATTCATCAATTAATAAACCCATATTCCCAGATCATGAGCGGTACCTAGCAACACATCATGACCGCCCAAGAGTCCAGGAAGTCAAGTGACTTGACATAAACCCTTCAATAACAAATTACAGAGCAATTAACTCATTTCACCATACAATATCTCATTCGGTTTGGAGTACGAAATTAGTGTCAACTCCCTCTAGAATTAATTCTGACTTGAATATAATAGTACTTGTACCGGAAACCCACTATTCTAGATGTGTATCAATTGAAACTATTTCCAATACACAATCGCCTTGGCCAAGGACTTTTCGAGTATTAATTCCTACAAGTGGCCATGAGATATTCGCCCTTACTATTAGGAGTGGTGAATCCTTTATTGATCCTCTTCACTACTTTCGTTTACCTCACAACGTACCCAATATACATCCCATAGGCGGCCCTCGATCGAGCTCCAGAGATTGGAATCAAAGTATAATGCTCAGCAAATAAAGTATTTTGGAGATCTCAAGTCTAAGGATACTTGTACGTTGAGATTATATCACTGGCACTAAATAGTTATTCATGTGATTATTTCATAGTTAGGTCATCCAATGAACTTATTCCATTAACAAGCATCCATGTGTTAACTTTGAGTATCTCAATACTTATGGATATGAGAACCACCCCCTGATCAAATTAAGAAGTCTAACACATGCTAGTCTTAATGCATTAATGATGTCCTGTCTCATTAAAATTATGATTAGGGACTATTTAAGTACTAACACTATATAGTGTAGTAGGAATCTCTATCATGATTTCTTTAACACAGTGTTGTACTAGGGACTTTATTGAATAGTTATATTACTTAAAAGTAAACAAAAGAAACTGTAACATAAATAATGCCTTTTATTAAAATAAAATGTGTCATATACAATGTACAAGTGATTGCCTGTAGGGCATAACACTAACAAACTCCCACTTGCACTAGAGCTAATCATTCATGTATCTAATACCGAATGACTCAATATGACAATCATCTTTCTTTTGGGATAGTATTTTTGTAAGCGGTTCAGCTATGTTCTCATCCAAGGGAACTCTTTCTATTTTTATTTCCTTAGCTGCTTTAGAAGCAACCATGTACTCAACTTCTATCATAGAGTCGACAATGGTCTCTTGTTTGAAACTTTTCCAACTTTTTACCCCTCCGCACAATGTTAACACGTAGCCGGATTATGATTTAAAATCATCTTTGTCAGATTGAAAATTGGCATCAGTATACCCATTTATTTTCAAATCACTTTCTCCATATACTTAGAACATATCCTTAGTCTTTTGTAAGTACTTAAGGATATTTTCACAATCGCCCAATGACCTTTACTAGGGTCAGATTGGTATCTGCTCGTCAAACTGAGAGCACAAGATACATCAGGCCTAGCGTACATGATAGATCCAATTGCCGAAGCATATGGAATCTTACTCATGTGATCCTTCTCAACTTGTATCTTGGGAGACATCATGTGAAACCCCAGTCGAAACCAACCTTAGAGTAAGGGGGTTGGGATGCATATCATATTTTATTGTATGCTTAAATATATTTTTTATATGAAATTATGTGCTTTGGATTTGTGTTTTGTGGCTTAGAAGGCTTAATTGTGAGTATTGAGTAAGAAGGGCAAAATGGTAATTTTTGCTTGAGGTGAAAATAGGGAGATAGCTTGAGGATTAAATAGGAAAAATATTTTAGAGAGAAAATAAGAACAAGAGTTGTTGTGGTTTAGTGGTTAGAGCTTTGGATTTAATTCTTGAGGTCTTGGGTTCAAATTCCATCATTGGAATTTTAGCATGATTAAATTTAATTTTTGCTCTGGAAGGTTGTATTTTCGGTCTTAAGTGTTTTAGAGTAGAGTAGAGGTATTGTCCTAGGGGAAACATGATAGGAGTACTCTAATCCTACTCTTGTGCCCTACACAAAATTCCTAAGGGAATTCATTCTTCTTTGATCCTTAATTTTCCTTAGTTCTCAATTCGTTAAATTGGTCATATTTGTTCTAGCCAATTTCATTCTAGAAATTTCAGTAAAGTGCTGTGGCTTTGAAGGTTCAAAATGTCTTAGTGAAAGACATCTTATGGACTGAAAATGTGGAAGAGATTGGGAAGGATTCCAAGAGAATTAATTCCCCTAGTGAACCTTCTAAACTTCACTCTAGCTAGGTTCATTTTCCTTCATGTAATGAACTAAAATTTTCCAGCTTCTTGTGCCTTCAAGGTGTTGAAATTCTCAGCCATTATTCCTTCCCAAATGCTGCTAGAAAATGGCCCTTTTGATTAGCTTGAAATCTGAATTTTTCTAGCCATTTTTGGACTGCACAAATGTTGTGCAAAACCAGAAAAATTCCTGGGCAAAATCGCAGCTTAGGTGGTCTTAAACCAAGCTATTTTCTTCCAGATTCACCCAGCTCCTTAGCCATGTTTTTCCTCCATAAAGAAGGCTAGAAACCAACCTTGAAAGTCCTCTGAAATCCCCTTAAACTCTTCTGCAAAATCGACTGAACAATGGTAGAAAATCTACCCAGAAATTCTTTCCAACTTGCGAAAATCATTGGACAGAATTTTTCAGCTTTGTTTTCCATTCCGGCCCTAACCGAAACTTCATCTTTCTTCTGTACAAACCTTTCTTAAACAACCAGGAACTGAACTCCATTGTCTTCTCCAAGCTTCTGCACAAAAATCAAACATGGCTGCCCGAAAATATCTCCAACAAATCACTGCAATCATGCCTTGATTGAATACCAAAATTCCAGCTATATTAATTTAGCAACCTTCCATAAAATGTCTCTCAAACAGCCAGACCTTTCCTTCACCATTGCACTCCTTCCTTTCGCCCACCATTAACCTTCTTCACTCAGCTTTCATCTAGCCAAAAACACTGATCAAACAGCCCGCCATCAGAGCTTTCAAAAGCTCTCCATTGATCAAGATATTCTCAACATATTTTGTTTCCAAATTTGATTTACTAAATTATTCTTTTAGGATTTCAACAACTAGCCTTTCATTTTCCTATCAAACCAGAAAATTCAATTGCCAAAACACCTCAAAGAGTTCGGCCAACCCTAATCCCTAAGAATTTCGGCAGCTTCAACCAAAACTCTCTCCATTCTCTTCAACCTTCAAGCACACATGGAACACCAAGAACACCTACTCCTTCTTTCTCCTAATACCTCTCCAAACCACTTCAAACTTCTTTCAAAAATTTCAGATTTCATCTACTCACCTCTGTGAGTCCATCCATACCATTTTTAACATCAAACTCCAAAATCCAACTTGCTCTTTTGGATAAAAAAGATCAGAATTTTTGTGAAAGCTCAAGAACACCTTCAAGGTAGGTTTGTTCAATCAACTTCATCTTCACTAATCTTTGATCTCTAATGAATATGTATATGAATAAACATGCTAATGGACTTTTTTCTTCTCTTCTCTTCTCTCTCTCTCTCTTGGTCGAACACTCTCCCTCTCTTGGCCAAATGACTTCTTCACCAATGGCCATGCTTTCTTCATCTCCCTTGGACGGATTTAGACATCTTGGAGTTGAGATCCATTCGAAACTCCTTCGAGGTACTCATCAATCAAGTAAGTCCCTTCAGCCCTCTTTTTAAGCTCTAGATTCATGTCTCTAGGATGATATTGGAAGGAGATGGGCTATGAGTGTGGTTTAAGCATGTGTTGTTGTGATGAGTTAAGTTTGAAGCATGAATGAATGTGTGTGTATGATGGAGTTGGGGTTGATGCATGTGATGATTTATCTTAGATGATATTATGATGTTTTAGGGTTTAATGTATGTCTTCATGTTGAGAGTGATATATGTGATCAAGCATGTTAGAGATTATGTCACCGTTGGTGAATAAGATTTATATTCAAGTATGATTGTTGAAGCCATGATTATATTTATGCTAGTAAAGGTTGGATCATGCCTTGATAAATTTAGATCTATGCTTTTGATGATTTGATGAATTGGAGGGAGTATATGTTCATGATTGTGGTTAGCAATAGGAATATAATCATGATCTAGTTGTCCCTAAGCTAATTTTATTCCTTCAATAAAATATTTAATATTATGGTTTTTGCTAGTAATTTCGAAAAAACCCCAGGAAGGGTAGATTTGGATTATTATATATATAATAAGGATATTTTAGTCAAATAAATAATAACTTTTGATAGAAAAATAAAATATATAGATATTATATAAAATGATAAAGCCTTTTATGAAAATAATCATATCAAGTAAAATATTTATTATTAAAATTTAATTATTATCTTTTAACCGAAACCTATTAAAATTTATTTATTATCTTTCAATCAAGACTCATTAAACTTTATTTTCAACTAATTTTAATTATCAATTATATTCCAACAATTAATTATTAATAAATTATTATTTTACCTAATACCACCTAGGACCTTTCATCAAATAAACTCTAAATTAATTTAGCAATATTTAAACTTTCAACTTATTGGTACCTATTTCCCAAAACACTAATTATTTTAAATATCAAAATTAGCCTTGGCTTATAAACCTTTTTATTTATTATTTGGCCTTAAAGCTTGGGACACTAGTAACATGGTTGTAGTAGTGAGTTGAGTTAGTTTTATTTGTGAAAGTGGATTTTGGCTTGAGTTTGATTGTGGTTTGAGTTTGATTGTGGTTTGTATTTTACCCCATGCGGGGTTAGGTTAGCTGTTGGAGACCTTTATTGTGAGCAAAGATCAGATAAGCTCCTGCATAAAACCTAATTGATGTAAAACTGTTTATTACAGTAAGCCAAATGTAGAGTGCATGGACACTCATTTCTATAAAGGCAATTGAGGATTGACTTCTTCCTTATTTCAGTCAAATGAATTATTTGAAAATCAATAAGCAGATTTACTCAAACTCAAAATTCTTTCTAAAACTGATTTTGACAAAGACTTTGGAAAACCCTTAATTGTCATTTTCAAGTGAAACTGTATTTTGTTCATTTTCTCCCAAGTGGGATACGTTACGTTGAGTATTCAATAAGGGTAGGCTAGTAGTACTAGTTTTGAAGAGCAATAGTGAGTCTTCTGGCAGAAGGCCACCTCCAGAAGATGAACTTAACTTAGAGAAACGTCAGTACTACTTACTCATGCCGGTCCAAGCTAGCAGTTTTTATTTCAGTCAAGTGACTGTGTTTTGCCGGAATGGACACCCAGTTGTTGTTTAGGTATAGAGAAGAAGGAGTATCTTGCCCCGTAGGCCGATCACCTACCTTTTGACAGTCTGCATAAAGTATCGGTATTCTGACCGGTTATGGGGCCCAACGTGTGGTAACCCATAATCCTTTCTTTCGAGTGGTTGATCTTATAAATTATGTATGGCTAGATAAGCCAAAACGCCACTCTTGTTGTTGACTAATGTTTGATGCTTGCCAATATTTCTCTTATAAAGATTTTATACTTTGCATTCACGAACTGTTTTCACTCGACACTCAAAGCACACATGAACTTACTGAGATTTTTGTTTCATCACCATTTTTTTTTTACCATGATTTCAGGTCGATCTGCTGTGGGGATGAGTAGCTAGATATTGCCTGCTTTGAAAGATTTTTTAATAATTTATTTTGTGTAATGTTTTGGGGAGATGAGAGTGGATAAATTTTATTATGGATTTGTTTTTGGTATTATTGGATTTATTCTTGGGTTGTAATAAATTTTACGTTAAAATATCATTTTTATTCCGCTATTTTGATTGTGTGACCTAGTTATAAAGACCCCTTGTCCTTTGGACGGGGCGACATCCCCGGCCCTGGCGGGTTAGGTAGCGGGGTGTTACACATCAACTTTGAAAGGCTTACATCATGTGACATGGATAAGAATCCCTTTTTGCATTGATCCATGCTAAACCTTGTTAGTACTTTATTTATGTATGTACACAGTGAAAGACCTAACAATCTTTTAGATCTATCTTTATAGATCCTTATTCTAAGAAAATAGGTTGCTTCACCAAGGTCTTTCATGGAGAATTGTTTGGACAACCAAACTTTAACCATTTGCAAGACTGGTATATTGTTTCTTATTAGCAATATGCCATCTATATAAAGCAGTAAGAAAACGATTGCGCTCCCACTAACCCTTTTGTATAAATAAGGCTCATCTATGTTTTGAATGAAACCAAGCTCTTTGATCATTTTATCAAAATGGATGTTCCAACTCCTAGAAGCTTGCCTAAGTCCATAAATGGACCTTTGCAACTTGCATACCTTTGTGCTATCATTGGATTTGAAACCCTCAGGTTATGTCATATACACTTCCTCAGTCAGATTTCTATTTAGGAAAGCTGTTTTCACATCTATTTGTCAAATCTCATAATCATAATGAGCAGCAATGGTTAGGAGTATCCTGATAGATTTTAACATGGCTATTGGTGAGAAGGTTTCGTCATAGTCAATACCATGTTGTTGACGATAACCCTTTGCCACTAGTCGTGCTTTATAGGTAACTAAGTTACTATCCATGTCCGTTTTCTTCTTGAAAACCCACTTGCACCCAATAGGTTTAATTCCTTTGGGTGGATCAATCAAAGTTCATACTTGGTTGTCGTACATGGAATCCATCTCTAACTTCATGGCCTCAAGCCATTTGTCAGATTCTGAACTGTTCAGAACATCATTGTAGGTAGTAGGCTCATCTTCATCTACGAGTAATACGTCATTGTGGTCACTAATGAGAAATCCATATCTCTCAGGTGCTACACGTATCCTACTAGATCTACGAAGTTCTTGTGTATTAGAAGGTTCATCTATTCTCTCAATAGATGTGGGGTTAAACGGTTGATTCTCGTTTGTTTGATCTTCATGAACTTCTCTAAGTTCAATCTTACTCTCACTGTCCCCTTTGAGCATGTGTTCCTTCTCTAAGAAGACGGTATGCTTCGAAACAAATAATTTGTTTTCAAAGGGTAGGTAGAAGTAATATTCGAAAGATTCTTTCGGATATCCCACAAACAAACACTTGTCAGACTTACTATCAAGTTTGTCTGACTGTGGCCTTTTAACGAAGGTAGGACAACCCCATACTCGCAAGTGAGATAACTTTGGTTTCTTACCATAGAACATTTCAAATGGGGTAGAATCAACATTTTTTGTCAGAACTCTATTTTGTATGTAAATAAAAGTTTCTAGTGCATGCCCCCAAAACAATTTTGGTAGGTCTGCAGAAACCATCATGGTCCATACCATGTCTAGAAGGGTTCAATTCCTTCTCTCAGATACACTGTTATGTTGAGGTGTATGTGGTGGAGTCCATTGAGATAATATCCCATTATCTCTAAGATAACTCAGGAACTCTTGGCCCAAGTATTCTCCTCCCCGATCAGATCTTAGTGTCTTAATACTTTTGCCAAGTTATTTCTCTATTTCATTCTTGAAGTCTTTGAACCTTTCAAAGGCCTCAGATTTGTATTTCATTAAATACAAATACCTATATCATGAGAAATCATTGATAAAGGTTATGAAATAGTTATAACCTCCTCTTACTTGTATTGACATTGGGCCACATACATCAGAATGTATGAGTTCTAATAACTCCTTGGCCCATTCTCCTTTTCCTGAAAAAGTAGTTTTAGTCATTTTGCCTAGTAAATAAGATTCTCATGTACCATATGATTCATAATCAAATAACCCTAAGTCACCAAGCTTGTGTAACTTAGAAATATGGTTTTTATTTACATGGCCCAAACGACAATGCCATAAGTAAGAGGTGTTAGAGTTATCCATTTTAGGTTCTTATTATTTATATTGAGAACTGCACTATCCAAGTCTAGAACATATAAACAATTAACCAGAGTTGCTGAACCATAATGAATGTCATTCAATGAAAAAGAACAACATTTATTCGTAAATATCAAATGAAATCCATATAAGTCTAAACACGCAACTGAGATAATATTTTTCATTAAAACTGGCACATAATAGCAATTTTGCAGTTCTAGAATTAATCTGAAGGCAGGTTCAGCTCGTATGTCTCCACAGTAAGTGTAGCAACTTTTGCCCCATTTGCAACACGTAGGTCCACATCACCTTTCTTTAACCTTCTACTGCTCTTTAGTCCCTACAAGTTATTGCACAAATGAGATCCACATCCGGTATCTAATATCCATATCTCATTTCTAAAGGCAGTATTTATTTCAATCATAAATATACCCGTAGTAGAAGTAGAAGTGCTTGTAAGCTTCTCTTTCTGCTTCTTGTCCTTAATGGTCTCCAAGTAGGCTTTGTAGTTGCACCTCCAGTGGCCCATCTTCCCCCAATGATGGCATGGGCCCTTAGTAGCTGCATCCTTCTTGTTCACACCACCTTTAAGCTTCATGGGAGCCTTCTTCTTCTTCTTTTGAACTTTCTTCTTAAAAGAGGAAGATTCTACCATTAAAATTACATTGGAATCCTTCTTCATGGAGGACTCCACAGTTTTGAGAAGATTGATCAATTCAGGAATGGTGGACTCAATCTTGTTCATCTAATAGTTAATCACAAATTGTGAGAAACTATTAGGCAAAGATTGTAGAATTAAGTCAACACTTAAGTCATGATCTATTGCAAACCCAAAAGATCCAAGCTTCTCTATTAAGGCCTGCATCTTCAGCCCATGAGTGGCCACAGAAGAACCTTCTGCCATTTTGCAACGGAATAGTGGCTTCGAGATCTCATATCACTCAGTTCTGGCTTGGGCATCAAACAGACCTCGAAATGTAGTATAATTGATTGAGCATCCATATGCTCGTGCTGTTTTTGTAACTCGGTAGTCATGGATGCCAGTATAATACATGATGTTGTATCACTATCCTCCTTATGCCTTTTGTGGACAGCAAGCTCATCAACATGAGCATCTTGAGCTGGTGGTGGCGGAATAAGAGCATCTAAGACGTAGAGCAATATATATGTAAATATATATATATATATATATTTATATTTAATATCAAAACTACGTAATTTTAAATTATTCCATTTTGTCCCTTATTATTGCTTGGACATTTTTTTTTTTTACTTCAAAAAATTTGGTGTAACTTTTGTAATTCTTTTTTTTTATAAATAATTTTGAGGACCGCATAAATGTAATTGGTATACCTTTATTACTAAATTTATTATTCTCTTAATTTATGATTTAAACAAAACCACATAAATAGATGTAACACCCCATTACCTAGGCCAGCCAGGGCTGGGGATGTCGTCCCATCCAAAGGATAAGGGGTCTTTATAACTAGGTCACACAAATAAAATAATGGAATAAAAATAATACTTTAACTTAAAATTTATTACATCCCAAGAATAAATCCATGAATTCCCAAAACAAATCCATAAGTAAAATTATCCACTCTCAACTCCCCAAAGCAACACATAAAAATAAATGACAACATTCTCTTTCAAGGCAGATAACACTAGCTACTTATCCCCACAGCAGGATCGACTTGAAATCATGGAAAAAAGGTGATGAGACAGAAATCTCAGTAAGTCCGTGTGTGCTTCGAGTGTCCAGTGGAAATAGTTCGTGAATGCAAAGTATAAAACCTTTATAAGAGAAATACTGGTAAGTAATAAACATTAGTCAAAAGCAAGAGTGGTGTTTTGGCTTTTTCAACCATACATAATCAATAAAATCAACCACTCAAAAAGGGGGTCATGGGTTACCGCACGTTGGGCCCCATAACCGGTCAGAATGCCGATACTTTGTGCAAACTGACAAAAAAAGTAGGTGATCGGCCTACCGGGTAAGATACTCCTCATTCTCTATACCCAAACAACAACCAGGTGTCCATTCTGGCAAAACACAGTCACTTGACTGAAAAATAAACAACTGCTAGCTCGGATCGGCATAACCTATTGGACTGACATCTTATCCGGGAAGGACTCACCCTTCAGAGGTGGCCACCTACTGAGAAACTCACCCTAACCCTTCAAAGACTAGTCCTAGCAGTCCACCTTTATTGAGTACTCAACGACATTTCCCACTTGGAAGAAAATGAATAAAACACTGTTCCACATGAAAAAGCAATTAAGGGTTTCCAAAGTCTTTGTCAAAATTAGTTTTGGAAAGAGTTTTAAGATTGAGTAAATCTGCTTATTGATTTCTAAATAATTTGTTTGTCTGAAATAAGAAAGAAGTTAGTCCTTAATTGCCTTTGCAGAACTGAGTGTCCATGTACTCTACATTTGGCTTGCCATAATTAAACATTTTACCTCAATCAGGTTTTATACGGGAGGTTACTTGATCCTTGCTCACAATAAAAGGTCTCCAACAGTTGACCTAACCCCACATGGGCAAATACAAACCACAATCAAACTCAAGCCAAAATTCACTTTCTCAATTTAAAACAACTCAACTTACTACTACCATGATCCTAGTGTCCCAAGCTTTAAGGCCAAACAATAAATAAATGGGTTTATAAACTAAGCCTAATTTGATATTTAAAATAATTAAGGTTTTGGGAAATAAGTACTAATAAGTTGAAGGTTTAAATCTTGCTAAGAAAAATTTAGAGTTTATTTGATGAAGAGTCCTAGGTGGTATTAGATAAAATAATGATTTATTAATAATTTAGTTGTTAGAAAATAATTGATAACTAAAATTAGTTGAAAATAAATTTAATGAGTCTTGCTTGAAAAATAATAAATAAATTTTTAATGGGTTTTGATTAAAAGATAATAATTAAATTTTTAGTAATAAATATTTTACTAATTATGATTATTTCCATAAAAGGCTTTAGTTGATTTCATTATTTTATATAATATCTGCATATATATATTTTTTATTTTTCTAGCAAAAACTATTATTTATTTGACTAAAATATTCTTATTATATATAATAATTCAAATCTACCCCTCCTAGGGGTTTTTTCGAAATTATTAGCAAAATCATATTATGAAATATTTTATTCATGAAATAAAAATTAGTTTAGGGACAACTAGGTCATGATCATATTTCTATGGCTCACCACAATCATGAACATATACAATCCTTCAATTCATCAACTTATCCAAATCATGCATATAAGCATAGATCTAGACTTACTAAGGCATGATCTAACCTTTACTAGCATAAATATAATTATGGCTTTAATAATCACACAAGAATATAAATCCTATTCATCATAGATGACATAATCTCTAGCATACTTGATCATGAAGACATGCATTAAACCTCAAAACATCATACAATCAACCAAGATAACCCATCCATGCATAAATCCCATCTCCAACATATTCATACATATATTCATGCTTCAATCTCAACTCATCACAACAATATATACTCAACCCTATTCATGATTCATCTTCTATCAATATCATCCTAGAGACATGAATCTAGAATTTAAAAGAAGGGTTAAAAAGGCTTACTTGATTAATGAATACCTTGAGGGAGTTTCGAATGAATCTTAACCCCTAGATGTCTAAATCCGTCCAAAGAAGATGAAGGAAGCATGGCCATGGAGAAGAAGCCATTCGGCCAAGAGAGAGGGAGTGTTCGGTCAAGAGAGAGAGAGAGAAGAGAAGAAGAAAGTCCATTAGCATGCTTAAACACATATATGTTTATTAGAGATTGAAGATTAGCGAAGATGAAGTCGATTGAATAAACCTACCTTGAAGGTGTTCTTGAGCTTTCACAAAATTTCTGGTTTTCGATCCAAAAGTGCGAGTTGGATTTTGGAGTTTGATGTTAAAAATGGTATGGATGGATTCATGGTAGTGTATAGATGAAATCTGAATTTTTTAGAAGAAGTTTGAGGTGATTTGGAGAGGTATTAGGTGAAAGGAAGGAGTAGGTGTTCTTGGTGTGCTATGTGTTCTTGAAGATTGAAGAGAATAGAGAGCTTTTGGGATCAGAGGCTGCCGAATTTCTGTAGGGTTTAGGGTTGCCGAATTGCTTGTAGGGTTTTGGAATATAATTTTCTGGTTTGGAAGGGAAAGGGAAAGGCTAGCTGTTGAAATCCTTGAAGAATATTTTTGGGAAGTAAATTTGGAAACTAAATATATAAGAATATCTTTGATTATTGGAGAGCTTTTGGAATGCTGCCATGGCCGACTGTTTGTGCAGTATTTTGGCTGGATGAAAGCTGGTTGAGGGAGGCTAAGGGTGGCCGAAAATAAGGAGTATAATGGTGAAGGGAAGGTCTGGTTGTTTGAGGGATATTTTATGGAAGGTTGTTAAATTATGGTGGCTGGAATTTTGGTTACTAATCAAGCATGATTGCAGTAATTTTTTTGGAAATCTTTTAGGGCAGCCATGATTGGATTTTCATGCAGAAGGTTGGGGAAGACAATGGAGTTCAATTCATGGCTGTTTAAGGGAAGACTGTACAGAAAATTGGAGGAGTTTCGGCTAGGGCTGAATAAGGAAACAAGGCTGGAAAAATCACTACACAGAATTTCGCAAGGCTGGAATTTTCTGGGCAGTTTTTGGCTGCCCTTTTCCAGTTGGCTCGTAGGGAGTTTGAAGGGGATTTCAGGGGCTTTCAAGGCTGGTTTCCAGCCTTCTTTATGGAGGAAAAACATGGCTAAGGAGCTGAGGAAAACCTGGAAGAAAACAACTTGGTTTCAGACCTCCAAAGCTGCGATTTTGCCCAGGGATTTTTCTGGTTTTGCACAGCTTTTGTGCAGTCCAAAAATGGCCTAAAATATTCAGGTTTCAAGCTGATCAAAAGGGCCATTTTCTGGCAGCATTTGGGAGGGAATAATGGCTAAGAATTTCAACACCTTGAAGGCACAAGAAGTTGAAAAAATTTCAGTTCAATGCATGAAGGAAAATGACCCTAGCTAGAGTAAAGTTTTAGAAAGTTCAGTAAGGAAATTAATTCACTTGAAATCCTTTCCCCTCTTCCATGGTTTCGGTCCATAGGATGTCTTTTACTAAGACAAAGGCATTTTGAACTTTCAAAGCCACAACACATTGTTAGAATTTTTCTAGAATAAAATTGGCTTGAACAAATTGAACATCCTAATAGATTGAGAAATAGGAAAAATTAAGGATCAAGAGGAAATGAATTCCCTTTGGGAATTTTGTGTAGGGCAAAAGAGTAGGATTATGATACTCCTATCATGTCTCTCTTAGGACAACATCTCTACCCTACTCCAAGCACCTAAGGCCGAAAGTAATACTTCCCAAGCTAAAGCTCCTATGATGGAATTTGAACGCAAGACCTCAAGAATTAATTCTAAGCCTCTAACCACTAAACCACACAACTCTTGTCTTATTTTCTCTCTAAAAATATTTTCCTATTCAATCCTTAAGCTATCACCCTTTTTCCACCTCAAGCAAAAATTACCATTTTGCCCTTCTCACTCAATAATCATAATCAAGCCCTCTAGACTATAAAATACAAATTCAATGCACATAAAATCATATAAAAATATATTTAAACATGCAATAAAGTATGATATGCATCCCAACCCCCTCACTCTAAGGTTGGTTTTGACTGGGGTTTCACAATAGATCATTTTAGTATTATATAAATATAATCAATTGGAGATACTACTTTTAGAATAATATACAATTGTATTATTTGATTTGATAATTTATAATCCTAATATAATTATTTTTTCAATTTGTTAATCATTTCAATTCTAAGAAATTTAATTTTAATTTATTGAATTTTGAAGCTATTCACAAATATATCCTGAATATTATTATATACATATGAAGTACATAGTTATTATTTAATTGCAATAATTAAATTTCACTTTAAACAAGTGTTAATTAATAGGCATAATATACAAAAAAATTTTGGGCCGATATATAAATATTTTTCAACATTATGTGGCAAAATTTATCTGATTACCTTTAAATTTGGTCATGGTACTTCTTTTAGCAATTTTAATAAAGCTAACAGTTTGGATCATTAATTTGATATACTTATCTTTATAAATACATTTGGTTTTGGGATTTTATATAGATATAATACTATATTATGTGGCAAAATATATCCAATTATCTTTAAATTTTTTAAGTATACATTTTTTATAGCAATTTTAATAAATCTAACGATTGGATTGTTAATTTAATTTGCTTATCTTCATAAATATGTTAGATTTTGGGCTTTTTATGTAGAGATTATGCTTAGATTATATGGAAAAATATATCCGATTACATTCAAATTTTGTCATGATAACTATTTTTTTAAAACAATTTTATCGAATTTAACGGTTAGATCGTTAATTTGATATACTTATCTTTATAAATGCGTTAAGTTTTGAACCGTTATATAGAGGTCAGGCTAAATTATGTGGCAAAATATATTTCATTACCTTCAAATTTTGTAAGAATACTTTTTTTTAGCAAATATAATAAATCTAATGACAATTATAATAAATCTAACGGTTGGATCATTTATTTGATATACTTATCTCTATAAATGTAGTATATTTTAGGCTATTATATAGAAATTGTGATAGGTTATGTGGCAAAATATATATGATAACTTTTAAATTTGATCATGATACTTTTTTAACCATTTTATCAAATCTAATTATTGGATCGTTAATTCGATGTACTTATATTTATAAATACGTTTAGGGTTTGAGTCGTTATATAGAGATTAGACTAGATTATGTGTCAAAGTATATCAAATTACCTTCAAATTTGGTCAAGATACCTTTTTTTTTTAGCAATAATGACAAATCTAACAGTTGGATCATTAATTTAATTTGCTTATCTTTATAAATGCATTAGTTTTTGATCTTTTATATAGAAATTATACTAGATTAAGTGGCAAAATATATCTGGTTACCTTTAAATTTAGTCATGATACTTTTTTTTTTAGTAAATTTAACAAATCTAATTATTGGATCATTAATTTGACATGTGTATCTTTATAAATGTGTTAGGTTTTGGATGCTTACATAGAGATTATGTAACACCCCACCTTTTTACTTCAGATTTGCTACTACCTATAATGGGATGAGAAATTGTATCAACGGCCAGAACAAAAGTTGGTCGGTGTATTGAGACGAATACTTTGGTGAAATAAAGTTTTGTCGGGACCCGAATGTAATTATTGGATTTGTTCTACCTGTACCCTAAATTCTTGGAAGGCTATTAAGATTAATAAAATAAGAATTTTAGGGTACTCTAGAAAGAGAAATTGATCAGTGCAATGGGACGCACGTTTTGGTGCGAATTGTACTACCCAAGGTATCGGGGGCATTTTCGTCATTTTGACCGCGCTAGTGACTTTGACCGTAAATTTGACCAGGTAGAGAGGGAATTGAAGAATTTAAGTATTACCAATGAATTCAGTGAAATTTTTGGAGTTGGGTAGTGAAATAAAATATTTTTCCACTGCGGACCCAATTTTGGTCATTTCTGAAGAAAATAGAAAATTAGGTTGGAAATGGGATGTGTGGCTTCTTATGATTGGTGGATGAAAATAAGTGTCATTTAGGGATTGGTTAATGAAGACAAGTGCTTCTATTTGATTGGTTGTGATAAGTTGAGATAATTTAGAGGGCCCACAAGAAATAAATAACAATGGTCCACAAGCATGACAAGTTTGAGCAAGTTGGACCACCTTTTTGACCTCATTTGACCAAGCTTAATTAAGCTTGATTTGAGCAAGTTAATCAACGTTGATTATGCATGGCCATGCAAGATTAGAAAATATCTATAATGTTCTAAGAATTTCTACCTTTTTCTATAAGCTTCTCTAAGCTTCTAAAGTATTCTAAAAGTTTCCGTAAGCTTCCTATGTAAGCTTCTTGGACATCTATAAATAGGCCATGAAGGCCAGTTGAAATGGCTTAGGGCAGCTAGAATTTTGCAGCAAACAAGGAAGGAAAAGAGAAGAGAAAGGAAGAAGGAAATAGAGAAGAGAGAGAGAGGAAATTCGGAAATAGAGAGGAGAGAGAGAGAAAGAAGGAAGAACAAGAAGATGCTTGGGCTGTTTAGCCTCCAAACACAGCAAAGAAAAGGTAAGGATCCTACCTTGCTTGAAGTGAAGTTATTATACAAGGCATGAAGATCATTTTGGTATACATATTTTAAGAAGTTATATATGAATTATGGAAACTAGCTAGGTGAAGTTGTGTAAAAATATGATTGAGGCTGACGATTTTCTTGTTGTACTATGGTGAAATTTTCTGTTTTATGTATGACTGGAAATTAGTAGCTTTAAGGGTGATAAAAGGGATATTGGATTGAATTAATTCATATAATAAACAAGGAATGAAGATATAATGTGTTTTGATGGACGATGGGTTTAATTCTAGAAAGTTATGGGAGGTTTTATGTCTAGTAAATCTGTAACCTTTTCAGATTTGAACAAAGCAGGTATATATCCTTGTATCTTAGGATCATAGAGGCATTTTGGAGCAAGTTTGAGGTTAATCGGACTTATGGATAAAAAGTTATGGTGAAAATAGTAAAAGGTCCAAATCAGTAACGGGATTTTATTACTGGATCTTTGTGTTCAAAAGTGAACAAAATGGACAATAGAATTGGTACTCCATGAATTGGAACTTGTAAAGGAATGTCTTCAGGGTTTTTTACAATTGGTTTGACATCATTTGGATTTGTGGATTAAAAGTTATGGGCAAAACAAGTTTTGGTATCAAACTGGAAAATTGCAGAATGTTAAGGAAAGCATGAATAGTGAAACTAAGGCAAAACTACTGTGGCTGTTTTTGCCCATTATCGTAGTACTGAAACCAGAAACCTAAAAATGACCTATACATAATTAAATTTAAGAGTCTTACAGTTGTTTTGGTATATCATAGAGCCAAATTTAAGCTGTAAATTGAAAGTTATGTGCAAAACAAAATAGTGTGCCAAACCAGTGAAATTCCAGTAAGTAGTCCGAAAATGAATAGACTTAAGGGTGATTAATTATGTGATTTTGGATAAAATAATTAGGGAAACATGAAGTGAATCCCTTGTTTATGAAGGGAGGAAGGATGTGGAAGAAGGAAAACGAAAGAATTGATCAAATGACGGAAAAACGACATGAACAAAAGTTAAACGTTTTCCTTGACCAACGGCTAACCATTAGTCTCGTCGGCTAAACGACGGTTGAACGTCGGCTAACCGTTAGGCACGTCGGCCGGATGTCGGCTATTTTTCGGCTAAACGCGAATTGACCCGAAAATGATGTTTGGTGTAGGTTTAGTGAAAAACGGCTAACGAAATGTCAAAAACAGTAGGAACGGAGGTTAAACGGTCGTAAACGGAATGATAGGCTTAGGAAATGAGGTGAGTCCCTTAGATTTCTAAAACTCTTTCTAAAGTTAGTGTGCTTTATTTTTCCATGATATGCTATATTATATACCGTTTGGGACATTTTATGGAAATATGTTTGGAAACATTGAATTTAATCCTCTTTTGGAATTAGAATTCTAGATTCCTTTAAATGCGTTCTTTTTGGAATTGGGTATTTGAAAAATGTTTCAAATGCCCTTATTGGAATATTTTATGAAAACCTTTGGAACTCGAGTATTCGGTAAATGACCGAAATATCCTTATTGGAACTCTTGCAAATATTTTTCAAATCGGGTAAGGATAAAATGACCCGAATATCCTTGGAAAGTCTTTTGGAATTGGCTATCGGCAAAATGACCTAATACCCTTGGAAATGAGTACGAGAAAATGACCCGGTTACTCTTAGAAACACATTTTGATGTGTGAATTGAACCCTTTATCTGGTTTCATCATGATTTTGGAAAAATGTTGTTTTGCCCCAAAAACTGTTTTAATGTGAAAATTCTGTGAGATTAGATAACCCTCTAGCTTGACCAGTCAAACGGGGTTGGTGACATTGAGTACACAACAAGGATTTTGATATTTGTACTATCCTATGTTAAAGATAGACGACCCCAAGTAATCTGATTAGTTCTGGGGATTGTCTTCCTCCAAACAGGGCGATAGGACATTGAGATGAGTCGTCTTGGCTAGCCGTTTTGAGCCTGGAAATTGCCTATTAATTATGATGGTGGATTGTTCACATGATATCGGGCGGGTACACTCGGTGTGTTCAATCCCTTGCCGCCTCGTCGGTGATTGACATCAGGATTGGGACCCCTGGCTTATGGTGGCAAGTAAAAGACTCCTAAGTGCAAGGTGAGGTATATTTTTACGCTCATCGTTCCGGCTGACACGGGTGACGTGCTGTAAGGCGTAGTCCCTGGCACAAAAAACTGTGTAGCCAAAGGCAAGGACTGCAGGACTTGCATATAGGCTGACCTTCTGTTGGAGAAGTGCCTGTGTTTCGAAAACTGGGGCAATGATTTGAAAATTGAAATACAGTTTTCCAAAAATGATTGAATTCTGAATACATTCTTCCTTAAAGAGTTTGGAAATCATTTCTAATGAACAAACGTTATATTATTTCATAAAAGATTTGTATACTCTACTTCTTTGATAAAACATTAGCACACACGGGACTCACTGGGTGATTTTTCACTCACACGTATCTTTTATCTTTCCTTTTTGTAGGATCCGGAGTTGGAAGAACCTACGGATAAAGGACGATACCACAGTAACAGCAGAATAAGTCCGGACATTTTCCTTTTGGATAATACTCTGATGGATTTCTCATTATAAAGACCCCTTGTCTGAGTAACTGGACGGGGTGACACCCAGATTGGAGATGCTTCCGCTGTTACCTTTAGTAGGGGTGTTAGAGATTATGTATTATTATAATGAATATATATCTAATTACCTTCAAATCCGGTCATGACACTATTTTTAGCAATTTTAGCATATCTAACTATGGAATCATTAATTTGATATGTTTATCGTTATAAATGAGTTGAGCTTTGGGCACTTGCATAGACATTTTTCTACATTATGTGGAAAAATATATCCGATTACCTTTAAATTTAGTCTTGACATTTTTTTAAAAAAAAATTTAACAAATCTAACGATAAAGGCTATATTTTCTTCTAGTTAAATTTCTACCAGCTACCCACTTTAGTGCATATTTTGTTGGAAAATCAGTGGAAAAAACATTTCCCTTTCCTATTGCTAATAGATGACCATCAGACATAATTACCAACTACTAGCATTTTATTGGTAATCTGTTAGTAAATTTTTCCCACATGTTTACTAATATATTACCAACAGATTACCATCATAAATATCAATAGCTGAAATCACACAGTTGATAATTCTGTTGGTAGCTTATTGGACATTGATTTACTATATTTACAAAAAATATTTAATATGGTAATTCTGTTGGCAAAAAATTGACAAGCACATTATCAACTATATTACCAATGAAAATATCTACCAACTACCCACTTCAATTGGTGTTCCGTTGGTAAATCGGTGGGAATAATTTTCCCTCCTTATTACCAACAGATTACCATCAGACGTAGTTATCAACTACTCATATTTTGTTGGTAATCGGTTGATAAATATTTTTTCAGCTTGTTTACCAACATATTACCAATAGAGTAGCAATAGAAGAATCACCAATAGAATTCACACAGTTGGTAATTTGTTAGTAAGTAACTAAAATACAACACATTCCACATTTTTTGGGAATCTGTTGGTAATTTATTGGTAATTACCATCCGAACATGATTTGTTGGAAATATTTTTTTGGTTATTAGCATCTTTCTAGTAGTGTATATTTTAAACTTTGCAGTACTCCAAAGAAAGGATGGTGAAGTTTGCCATATTCCATTTGAGAGGGCCAATAAGATATTAGTGGACGAGAGTTTAAGAAACTTAAGAACAAAGTGATTCTAGTAGAATTGGAGTACATTCTTGGTATAGGTAGTTGAAAAACGTGAAGATGAATTTCAGAATTTAAAGCAAGGTAGTATGACCATAGCCTAGTATGCTGCTAAATTTAACAAGGTGTTGAAGTATTACAGTTGCTTGGTTGATATGAAGTAGAATCAAGGGGCTGAGACAAGAGTTATGAAGAGCTTTATCGCCATTCCTTGCAATCACCATGCAGCTACAGTCGATGCTACGACTCGAACAGAAAAGGAATATAAGTGCAAAATTGTCAACAAGTTTCCACCTACTAACAAGTGATTGATTCCATATGAAGCGGCTTGCGAAATAGCAATGGAAAGACAAGCGAAAACAACTTAAGACTACGTTTGTTGGGACAACTCCGAATATTGTGATAGGAACGGACATAAAGAAGATGACTATTAGTTTAAGGGTAATACAAGGAAATGTTTCAATTGCAGAGATAACATTCCTCTAAGAAACCAATGCCCGAATCTACCCAAAAGTAATCACAGAAAACCTACTCTTCCATAATACGCTTATCAAGAAAACAGAGGAAAGAATCCAAACGACAAGTGAAAGCCTAGGTGTCTGTGCTCAACAGGGAGGAATTGGGAAAGGATGCTACTATTGTTAAAGGTACTCTCCTAATTTAATGTTATCCTATGAATATGTTGATTGATCCCGACTCTACTCATTCTTATATAACTGATTTGTTTGTCTATCATATGGGTTGGGATAGTTTGGATTACTTTTTTCTTTACTAGTAAGTATGCCTTCGGGAAAATCCATAGAAGTAGAAAAGCATGTAAGGGAATGTGAGATTGAGGTACGAAGGAAGAAATTACTTGGAGATTTAATCAGTATACTTTTTGAAAATTACGACCCAATCTTGGGCATGGATTGGTTATTTGAACATCATTCACAAGTTGATTATAGCAGCAAAGTGGCGCAATTTGTTAGACCCAGCAAAGATGTTTTTGGAATTCAGAGGAAATTGGGTTAAAGAGTTGAAGTATGTGATATTGGGAACTATAGCACAGAAGTTTCTCAAGAAAGGATATTAAAGGTATTTGGCTTACTCGATCAATAAACCTAAGGATCAAACCATGTTGACAGATAATGTGGTTGTCAAACAATTCCCGAACATTTTTCTTTCTCAGTTGACCATAATACCTTTACTAAGAAAGGTAGAGTTTATGATTGATTTGATACTTGGAGTTAAAACTATTTCTAAAACTCCATATCAGATGGCTTCTATTGAACTTAACAAGTTGAAAGAACAGTTAGAAGAATTGTTAGGACAAGGTTATATCCAACCAAGCACTCCACCATAGGGAGCTCCCTATATTGTTTGTGAGGATGCGGGATGGAACTTTAAGATTGTGTATTGACTACCGAGGATTTAATAATTTGCTTGTCAAGAATAAGTACCTTCTTCTACTTATTGAATTGTTTGACCAATTGTGGGGATTGAGATACTTCTCCCAGCTTGATTTGAGATAAGGATACTATCAAATAAGAATCGAAGAAGAAGATATTCCGAAGATAGCATTCAATACCGGTACGGACAATACGAGTTCGTGGTGATGCCGTTAGGTTTAATGAATATTCTAGCATCCTTTATGGATTTGATACACATAATATTTCATCCTAATTTAGATAAATTTGTAGTGATTTTTATTAATGATGTTTTGATACACTCGAAGAGTCTTGAGAAACACACCAATATTTGAAATTAGTAATAGAGTAATCGAGAGAACATAAACTTTATGCTAAGTTTAGTAAATGCGAATTTTAGTTGGATTCGATGTCTTTCTTAGGACATGTTATATCCAAGGATGGAATTGAAATTGATCCTGCAAAAGTTGAAGCTATAGCTAACTGGAAGCAACCGAAAAGCTTTACAGAGATCAGAAGCTTTTTAGATTTAGCTGGATATATAGGCACTTCGTCAAATGATTTTTAACCCTCACATCCCATTTCATATGTTTACTATAAAAGGATGTACTTTTCGCATTGAATGGGAAATGTTAAAAAAGATTTCAAGAGCTAAACAAGAGATTGATGACTGCACCAATATTAAATCTGCCTGAAGAAAGAAAGTCTTATGCTCTATACAGGATGCATCCAAGGAAGGACTAGGAGCCATATTGATGCAAGAAAATTGAAGGCAGATCGAGCAAACACAGAGCACAAAGATAATACAGAAGTAAGAAAAATTATACAGTGGAAAGCTTTCGAAATCATTATACCTCTACGTCTTCTGATTTGTTTTGCTTGCTTTGGTAGAATAGACATTGATACCACGGCTACTGGGGTTTGGATGACTGCCTTTGGAGAATGTCCTGTAAGCCAACGGCTTCATCTTGGCATATGAACACATTATCTTTCTGGCTTAAGGAATATGACTACTGCGTATTCCTACTAGTGAAAGCTTATAGGTTGACAATGGTCTCACCCTAAGACTGAGACTGCTAATGAGCAGTAATCAAAGGGACAAACTGAGTATCTAACCTTAATTCTGGAAAACCAAAAAAATAGAGAAGAACAAATAGATGAGAGAGAGAGAGAGAGAGAGAGTTTTTGGCTACTTGGTTTTTTACGTAATTGTATGTAGTCCAATGAACCCATCAGATAACGTATTTTCTAGTATATCTCTTAGATTTCAATCAATCAAAACAAGAAGACGTTTAGCTAAGGTAAACTGGCTAAAACCAATCTCCGGTCTGTGCACTTTAGCCTTTACTATTGGACTGTATTATTGTTGTTTATTTTTTTTGGACTAACTAAGCCCAAAAATAAATAATAAGCCCATGATTAACTAATTCAACTAAAGCATATCGAGATAAATTACCAAGCCTTATACCTGGTTTAAGCCATGGTTAATCTTCAATTATTTAGTCTAGGCCCAGAACCTGAATAATTAATTAACTAGTTAAACTAAATAATAAATCCAATCTATTTGGATATTTTATTTTTTTTCTTGCACAATTATAACTACCCGAATAAAATAAAATCCTATTTAATCAAGACCATTTCCTCAATGAAAAATCAATTACAACTGACGGGCTATTCGAAGGACCAAAAAACACATCGTTCTTGGCAACTAAAATGACCAAAATGCCCTTACTATAGAAATAGCTGTATTTTGCATTTTAAATATTTTCTATTATCACCATAAGAAAATATTAAGCACAAGAAAAATGATGCGTGTAGCAATGTCTCCAATATATAGGTGTAATGACTTAAATATCCCTCTACATAACACCGATCATTGAGACTTGAGGAATGTACTAACACTTCCCTCAATGACTTCTACCATTCTTAAACATTTAGTCCGATAATCCATGACTTTTTGTATGTATCCTCTTATTTCTGGGAGTTACCTAAAAGCATACAACACTAAGTTACGTTTCTTACGCCTTAGTTTATATAGATTATAATAGATATCACAATGGGGTGATTTCTCCATTAAGGAGCCTAAAAACATTTTTACATAAGTTTGTTTTAACTAATTGGTCACACATATACAACATACAAATATATTGGCCTTATAATAGAATCTCACTTACAGTATATCAAAGTATATTGATGCGTAAATTTTGGATGTATAAAAATCATCAAATTTAAATCCGTCCTTTAGTCGAGTTTTAATTAAAACATTAATTGCAAAACACATATACGAGCAAGTATACTTATCGGAAGCATAGTACGAAATTAACGAGTATCGGTTCTCAAAGAAACAAGTACACACTAATCACTTTTCATTCATTGTTTAACCGACTCAATAAAGTGATAACATAAGAAAAATAAAGAAAAATATATACAACTAAAGGATGAAAGAATATGAAATTTGAGAAATATTCTTGAAAATATGACCATGAACTACTTAGCAATTATCACAATCAATTATTATCTTGGTCTCATGAAGGATTTAAATTAGACCCACTTTGTTTGCAATCCATAGAATCACTAGCTTCTAGTTAAATTAGTGAACATATTCTGTCTCAACCAATTTATCCAAAAGAAGCATTAAAATCAATACTCATATAAACCCTTATATTATAGGTGATTTAAAATATGAAATTAGTTAATGAATCCATATTCTAGCAACTATCAATCAACCTTTGATTACCTATATTCTTAACAATTAACATCATTTTCAAGCATGTTAAGAGAAAAAAATATGAAATTAATTAATTGAAGTTATTACAACCCCCTTTTTCAAGCAAGTTAATAACAAAATACAATAAACTAACTCCATAAGCAAAACAAGTAATCAAATACCAAAAACAATAATCAATTGATCAAAAGACCAAACTACTTAATAAATCATGAATCCCAAAACAATGCCAAATTACAATGAAAATATTAAATACATAATTGTTTAATAAAAAGAAAGTAAAGGTAAAAGAAAGCACTCATAGACAAGCTTCATTCTTCTCATTTGAAGACTCTCTTAAACAATCCTCCTTAATCTAATGAATTCCTCCTTCAATGAGTGATTTTATGATTTGATCCTCGAATTCCCCCTTCTGTCTTATGTTTTTCTTGTTTAAATAGGCTTCCAAGATGCTAAAATTTGTCCCCTAAATGTTCTAGGCTAAGTAGAGATTAGAAAATACTAAACCTCTTGGAAATTACCGAATCAGCGCAAAAATTAGAAAACTCACCGACATAGACCGTAGTGGAGTCAGAGCCGGTGCCGGCTTGGAGGGTTATGGCCGGCACCGGCCGTGCTCTGTTGGCCCTATCGTGCTCTATTTTTCATGCAGAAATTCCCTTATTTCTCCAAAATGGGGTCGGCACTGGCCATGCTCTGATGGTAGCGGTTTTATCCTTTTTCGTCATTTTTTTAATAAAATTCCAAAATGCCTTTCCAAGGGTAAAATATCAAATATGAAAAACATGCCTAGTTAGTACAAAAATGTATTACAAAATACCCTCTAATAACTAGAAAAATAGTGATAATTTTAGCCCGTATCAATTCCCCCACACTTAAACTTTTGCTTGTCCTCAATCAAAACACTTTAGCGAACAAAATCATGAAGAAAACACAAGCTCTTCTTCATTCTAAAAATTTGAAACATAACAAGGATTCTACTTCCTTTCAAACTTTAGATAAAACTCTTACCATTCATTAAACCTTTTGAAAATAATTCAAACTTTGAAACATTTGACAAGACATTAAAAAACTCATAAAGTCAAATTAATCAAGTGTATACCTTAGTCTAAGAAAATTATTTCATTTTTCAAGTAAAAATATAGATAACATGAATCACACAAGTCAAGCTTTCTACCAACTCAATCATTATGAATCCAAAAATTGCACAACTCAAGTCATGATGTAAGGAAAGCACTCTAACTTTTTCTCTCAAAATTTTCAATTACTTAGGGAATTGATAGCCTCAAGTGTATAGATTTCTCTTCACACACTGTATTAGCTCTCTTATAGTCATCACTCATAATTTATTTTTCAACAATCTTTCTTTTCTTTTAGTTTTGGGAATTAATAGCATCAAGAACTGGATTTCTCTTCATTATCCATATTGGCCCCCATAATCAAGCAAAAACAATACTTTCTCATCTTTAAAGAGGAAACAACAATCAACTCATTTTGCTCAATTTTCAACTCACAAAAAATTTCCACAATTCTCTACAATCTTTCCTCTCAAATATCTTTTATCTCCTCACATTCCTTATTACAACTCAAAGCTAAGTAAAATTTAAACTCATAATACAAGAGTTAGCCAACAAACTTTTTCCACATTCATCATATTCTCCATATTAACACTACAAGAAACAAGGGCTTTCCTGGTGCAAAAAAACGTCAACATAGAAGGTCTTTAGTGATGCTTTTGACATCATGATGCTTTGGAATAATGTTGTCCAAAATCGAGTCATAATAGGTATTGTGTTGTGACGCCTTACAAGTGTTGGTAAAAGTGTCCTGTTCTGACACTATTTAGTGTCACAATAACTCCTGTATTATGACACTTTAAAAGCATTAAGAAAAATATCATGTAATGACACAATTTAGCATCACAACAGGTTCTATGATACTTGAAAAGCATAAAAAAAAAATGTCATTTTATAACACTATTTTACACCACAATAATTGTTGTGGCGCTTAAAAGTGTAAGGAAAAATTTCATATTATGACACCGTTTAGCATCACAATAGGTGTTATAATACAACAATAAAATATGTCATTATAGTAGTTATACTTAGCACTTTATAGTGTCACTATAAGTTCTAAAGAATGTATTTTAAATGTGCCAACATAGATTCCTTTAATTAAATCTTTTTATGTGACATAATAGGCTCTTTTTTCTCCCTATCCTATTAATATATATATATATATATATAGCTATTTTATTAAAAAAAAGTCAAAAGTAGACAATATTAAAGAGATAGTTAGATTCAAAATATAAATTTCAAAACATCCAAATTTAACATTCACAGTCATTGTTCAAAAATGAAGAATACAATATTTAAATACATAAGTAGTTCTTTAAACCAAGCATCATTTATCTTGTAGTTCCTTAAGCCAAGCATCATTGATCTTGTTCCAATCTCAAGTTGTTGTGATACTAAAACACCTATTTAATCTTCGTCGTGGATCTGCACCTATAATATTACTAGGTGCCTATCTTGTGCAAGGCATGAGCTCGGGTACCTGTGGTAATAAAATATTGGTGCAAAATATAGCAGATTATAATAAAATGTAGATGCAACACTTTCACATATTCATATATGAGTTCAACTATAGATGACATATAAAAACCACAAACATCAAAAGCAGCATGGTGGCTTTCAGATGCAGGATTAAATGAACATCCAGGAGGCTCAACTTTGACAGTAGGTATAATGGAAGGCTTGAACTTTTGTTACAACAATGATGATAAAATGCAGTAATAAAAGGAAATCAGTGGGGAAAAGTATTAGAATCGTGGCATCTTTTGCTGAAATCATATATGACAAAATATGAATATTTTATTTGCATGGCATCAATGCTGATAAGTATATTTCATTAGAAAAAAATAATCACTATATAATACTGTCATAGAATCATTAGTGTGATTTATGTCAATGAAAATATATTTTTTTTTAAAAAAGAAGGCATTGTACCTTTTTATTTTTAACATTAATGGTTTCATTTGCAAGAGTTGACGAGCCATTTCAAGCATATGTCAAGACTATAGTATTGATTCGTCATGAAATGTAATACCCCACCTTTTTATCTTTGACCAGCTACTATTTGTAATAGGATGAGAATTTGTATCAATAGCTAGAACAAAAGTTGACCAGTGTAATGAGATGAATATTTTGGCATGATAATATTTGGTCGGGACCTAGATGTAATTACTGGATTTGTTTTGGCCGTACCCTTAATCTTCGAAAGGCTACTATTATTAGTAAAATAAGAATTTGAGGGTACGCAGAGATGAGAAATTCATCAGTGTAATGAAACACACGTTTTGGTGTGAATTAAGCTATTCGAGTCACCGGAGGCATTTTTGTCATTTTGACCGTGCTCGTGGCTTTAACCTCAAATTTGACCAAACTAAGAAGGAATCAAAGGATGTAAATGTTACCAATAGATTCAGTAGAATTTTTGGAGTTGAATGGTGACATAAAATATTTTTCCATTTCGAACCCGATTTTAGTTATTTTCGAGAAAAAAAATAGAAAATCGTGGTTAAAAACGGTGCGTGTGGTGTTTTGTGATTGGTAGCCCATGGACATGTGTAAATTTAAGAGAGGTTTCATGACGAGTTCATACAAGACACATGGAATTAAAGGATTTACAAATAAATAAATAATAATGTGTAATTTTGTGATTGGAACACACCACTCGTGGACCCACTTGATTAAGGTCTTGAGCAATATAAGTGGCTAATATTCGGACCAAGAGAAGATGAATGAATGGCTGGAAATTGGCCAAGAATTTTGGCAACCATACAAGAAGAAAAAAGGGAAATTTTGTGGAGGAAATAAAAATGGTTGGTGTGTAAGAATTTCATTGGAACACACCTAAGTATATCCACCATACAAGCAATTGAATTAAAAATTTCTAAGCAAAAATTTGATGAGAAATGGTAGTAAGGAGGCTGTTATAAGAGCCAAATTTTCAGCCAGTCTTGAAGAAGGAAAAACAAGAGAAAACAAGGAAAGAAAAGGTAGAAAAAAACAGGGAGAAAAAGAAAATGAGAGAGAAAGAAAGAAGTGTGTGTTCTTGGAGCAAAATCACTTCAAATAGCCTCAACCACAAGGTAAAATCCTATGCTTCAAGAATTAAAGTTGTAGATTTCATTATGGTGATCATTATGAAATCAAATTTAACATGAAAACATGATTTTCATATCTTGATTTTGGATTAAAGCTAGGGTTTGTAAACTTTATGTGTGAACCTTATGGAAAATGATCTCTCAAATGAGATTGACTTTGGAAAATGATATTTTGATCTCGAAAATTATTTTATTGGCCTGATGTTCCTATGGAATGAATTGATTGGCTCTGCGGAGCCTATGGAAATTATTAACTGACTTATGAATCAGTGAGATCAAATTCTAGAAAATAATATTTTGCCCTAACAATGTTTTTCTTGATATGGAAAATGCTTATGAATCTTGAATTCTTGATTTCTTGAACTTGACAATCGTTGAATACGTGGTGTATGCACTAACTTGATTCTTGGAAGTATGGTTGGTGTACTTACCGTTTTGGCAATACACGATTGAGTGCTATAGGCTGCAGTCTAAGCATAATGATACGTGGTGCCGAAGGCAAAGCCTTGTGAGCTTTGCGTATAGGCTGACCTTTTGTTCGAGGAATGCCTGTGATGTGGAAATCAGGGAAATGATTTGAAATTGAAACACTATTTTCCAAGAAATGATTGAGTTCTAAGTAAACTATTCTTTAAAGAGTTTTGGAATTGTTTTCAGTGAACAAACAAAATTCTTTCCCTATAAAAGATTTATGTACTCTATCTCTTTATTAAAGCACTAGAACACAAGGGACTCCCTGAGTGATTTTCACTCACATGCGTGTTATCTTTTTTGAAAAATTCAGAATCAGAAGTGTAGCGAAAGCGTGGTGGACTCCCAGAGGCTCATACTACTTCTTGAACCTATTACACCCATGAGTGTATGTATCAGAAGCTGAATTCTTGTACTTTGTTATGTTGAAAAAAAAAAATCCGCTGCATTTTGAGTAAAGTTTGTTCTAAAGACCCCTTCTCTGAGCAATCAGACGGGGTGACATCCCACAAAGTTATAGCCCACTACATTATGAAAATATAGGGTGTTACAAGAAACCATCGTTATGTACGTAAAGCAAAATACGACCATCATCTATTATGGAATTGCTTAATTTGTCTTATAGAACGCATAGGGCCTCCACTTCATTCACAGTGACTGCTAAACAAAATTGTGCATTTTAGGCTAAGAGAAGTATTTTAGCCAATGATATGAAATAAATTGGACATTCAAATGAAGAAACAACACAAAACTTGAACAAAAACTCTGATAACAAATCCATCTCGAATTGATTGATGATATCAATTCTTATTGCAATGCATCAACTGGGGTAATTGATCACAGAGTAAATTAATGACGTTCAGTTCATCAAGAAAAGCTTTCACTTGAACAAATCATACAAAGGAAGAGAATTTCATGTTAGCAAACTGGTGAGCATAACCAGTTATAGTTAAGCACTTGCCCTTTCATAGTTCAACAATTGATGTCTATAATTCAACAGTTATTCAATGGTTGATGTAGTCGGTCAAACTATCAGCCTGTTGACCAAATGATTATAGTAGCCCTTTGCTCAATCTTACCAAAATCTCATCATTACTATCTCTTTCTTACTATAGGTCCTACGTATACTTTAAGTTTTGACAAAACTGAACAAAACAATCTCTCTCATCTTTTCTCACTCTTCCCGGTATCGTCTTTGCTCCTTCCTCCTTGTTTCTTCCTCTCCTCAGTCCTTCCTTCCCTCTTTCCTCCCTCTACTTGTCAACTCCAATACACTAATTTTTTATAATTGCATTCACATTAAATTATCTCTATTCATGCCGTCTCTTCTTCCTCGCACGCGCGCGCGCACACACACACACACACACACACACACATACATACATACATACATACATACATACATACATACATACATACATACATACATACATACATATATATATATATAATTCTCAAGTTTGTCTTCCTCTTTATTTGAACCCTTTGTGTAAATTTTGTACTCACAGTCATAAGTCATTAGTGGATTTCAGAAAACTACAAAGGGACTGGGATTTCTTCTTAGGTTCTCTTTCTCAGAGATGGGGATTCATAATTCATTTGAGAGGTGGTCAAATTTTGAGTTGGTTTCTAAAGAAGACGATTTTGATGTATTTTTCTTTCCAAAACAACCACTTTCTCTTGATTTTTGGTGAGACACTTTTAAGGGCTTTTATTTATTTATTTATTTATTTTTACTTTTCACCTGTCTTATTCGTCTGGAAATGTGCTTGATAATGAAACTGAACTTCTTTTGGTTTTTTGTGATGTGAATTAGTGGAAGTTCTGGACATGCTACTTTGGATTTCTTATTTGATCTACCCATTTAAGAGACTATTGTTTATGCTGTTCCTCTGATGGAGGATATGCTTGTGCATTATCCTTTCTACTCCCTAATGGATTTTGAATAAAGCCAGAACATGGTACAAGGTTATCAAACATTAGAGTGTGACGGCAGTCAAGGTATCACTTCAGATGAAGTTCCTATGGAGAAGAAGATGATCAGGAGGCAGAGAGAGAAGAAGGGCAATAGCTCCAAGACATTATCATAAGCAATCATTTCGATGTACTTCTACATACTAATCACTCGGGCGGCCAAAGACCTGAATGTTGGGCTAACACTAGTCAAGAAAAGATATAGGGAGTTAAGAATTCATTGATGGCCTCATAGGAAGTTGATGAGCTTGGAAACCCTAATAAAGAATGTTTAGGTTTTCTCTCACAAAAACTTGTGCATGAAGAACTAATAATAATATTGCCCCAAAGATAACAAAGAACTAATAATTTGAGAGCATGCCTTTGGATTTGTAGGAGATGTGAAATGAAAAAGAAGGAGGATATATGGCTGAGAAGAAGTTAAGAGAACCCATTAAGATAATGGAACGTGAGAAGAAGTTGATGAAAGAAATCCCTAATATGCAGTTGGAGGATCAAACAAAGAGATTGAGACAAGCATGCTTCAAGGCCAACTATAAGAAGAGAAAAATCATGGGGATGATAACATCTGAATACTCATTTCACAGTAACTTCACAACTAATTATGTTGCTACTAATCTAGATTCTGGCCCAAGGGGGGAGAAGGAGGAGGATGCTGAAGAAGAGGATTTAAAGTCCATAATTGCTGACTATTTGTCTTCCTCCAATGCAAGCATGTTTTAAGCTTGAATAATCTTTTACGCAGTAATAAAACTTAAGTTCATCTTCAGATTTTTCTTGAAGATCAAGAGTCTCTATATGAATATGGTGGTTCTTATATCATGTAGTATGGATTTAGAGTATAGACTGAGTAGATTTTGCATTATGGGGCTCATCTTGGTACTTGCGTAGTTATTACAAAATAACTTCTCTATTCTATTCTATGCTTCCTAAAGCTCAGCGAGACGAGGGACAATTAAGAGGAGGAAGCAATTAGAAATGAATCCAGGGGTAAAACCAATTGTAATCCTGACTTCCACAAAGAAAATTTTTTGATATAGTTTCCTCTATAAATTGAATATTTTTCAGGCATTAGGCCACCTCAAAATGCACAAATATGCAATTCAACCAACAAAAAACTCATAAAAATAATCCAATAATTCAATAAAAACTAGTTTAAGTCTATATATTATAAAACTAACTTAAGAGCAATGACCCATTATCCATGGGAAGTGATCACCTATCAGTCACAGGGAATGATCACCCATCACTCACGGGGATCCAGTAGTGAAATATGGATAATTAATGGAAGTTTTGAAAGACATTCTGACATTATTGATTATTTGATATAAAAATCCCCCCAAAAGGATCACATCTCTATTTGCTAATAGCCTGAGCTTATTAAAATGATGAAAGGCATTTTGAGTAGAAGAAGATACAGTTGAAGTTCTCTCACAAGGAAACAACAAAATATCAATAGTATCAGATCCTATCTTTCTGGAGTCATGACCACCCAAACATTTTTTTCATATTGTAATATAGGAATCTTTATTCTCTACTTTTCATAAGTGCCTATTGTCCATAAAATAATCCTAGCTGACCCTACACACAGGCATCAGTTTATTTAAGAATATTTACCAAAAATATAACTTCATCATTTATTGTGATAATGTTACCTTCTGATTAGACCTTGCATTATCTTGTCGAGATCTTCTGAAAGAGAAGCTTGCAATCTCTCTGCTGTTACTTTTGCCTCCTTTTCTCTACTGAAAGAATCTAGAGCTTCCTGAAAGAATCAAGATTGTCTATAGCAACCAAAACTAAATGTTTTTGGAACAATGCATTTCTTGTGGTAAACTTACTAGTTTGTTAGATTCTTGTTTTGCAAATTTTTCTTGTAATGCCATATAACTAGAAACATTTTCAATCACCATTGGAGTCATCTCATTAAATGTAAGATGATCACAAAAGACACAGGGTAAAACTAAAAAGCGAACAAAACAACATTTCCTATTAGCAATACTTACCTTATAGTTAAACTTGTTCTTAATTTTCAACCTTTTGTTAAGAAATGCTTTAACACACTCTGTTTACTAAACTCAATCACACCACAATCTAATCTAGCAGTGCATCGATTAGCAAATAAGAAAACACACAGACATAGAGAAAAATAATAACAATAACAAAAAATTGACAAAACGAACCATCACTGAGAAGAAGCATGCATAAACAGACTATTTGATGCTTATTATTATGGAAATTTGAGGCTAAAGAAGAGATGAAATCAATTGAAGTGAGGATTTGTGTAGCTTTATATATGAGAACGAGAAAAAAACATGGTGAAATTTGATTTGTGCATTAACTAATAGACCTAGGATTCTGACATATATACATAATACAAAGTGTTTTTGAATGATGCAATCTATCTCTAATTCAAAGAGAAATAGCCAAACCCTCAGTCTCTTTCCATAGGTCCCTGATCTTTGCTGCAAACCTTCCCCATGGTCTCTTCCTTGTGCGACGAAATCTGATCTATTTAGATCCTCTATTTCTATCCGCTTCCCCAGCCGCCATCACCACCATTACTGCTACCTCACGAGAGAGGAGTATTTTGTAGATTCTTTATGAATATGAGCATGCTAAACATTTTGTAAATAATGGTGAGGATGGAAGAACTCTTCCAGCAAAACCTAATTTTTTCTGCAAGCAACATATGAACAGAGTTGAAAATCAACAAGAACTATAAGAATTGCAATTTTGAGGATTTTCAACCAAGATGGAGAGAGATTGATTAAAACTTGCCCTTAATCTCACGTTTTTTTTTTTTTTTTTGTGGAGAAAACTTCTAAAGGGACATCTTTTCTTTCTTTATGGCAAGAAAGTGTCACAAAAGATATGCTATTTTTCGTGACATTAAAATGTGCACAATAATACATGAATTTGAATTATCTTAATAAAACTACATCATTTTGTTTTTATTATAATGGCGTGAATAAAACTAGAGTCATTATAGGTATTCTATTATGACACTTTATAAAAAGGGTCGTTAAAAACATGTCAAGAAAGTCATTTTTTCTTGTAGTGTCAAACTAAACGAGTCAAATAATACTCAAATACCAATACATAAACAAGATTAATCCAAATTCTCAAGTCTTGAAAAATATCCTATCCAATAAACCAAATTAATAAAAATCCACTAAATGAATGACAACAATTAATGTCCAAGTAAGAAAAAGAATTACATCCTTGATAAACAATGAAAACCACTTTTTCAGAAAAATGATATGGAAAATATCTTCAATACCTACATTCTCCCCCCACACTTAAACTGGACATTGTCCTCAATGTCCAAGGATACAACAATGAAAGCAAAGGCAAGAAGATCAAAATAAATAAAGAAGAAGAGTGAAGAAAAGAAAATACCTCCATGACATATTAGGTCCAACATGTGCAATTCCACCACAAGAGTAGTTATTAGAGATGTCACAAGAGTATCTAACTTAAAAGAAACAAAAACAAGAAAACATAAATCTAGAAAAAGAAAAAGAAAAGCAACAGAAAAATAAATGACAAGCATTAAAAAGAAATCAGAAAAAAGAATCGTGGATCATAGAGGAAAATATCCATATGATCCAATGTGTCAAAAGTTTCACCAAAATAATACCTCATCCTATTTCTATTGACTTTGAAAGTACTGTTAGCCGGGTAAGAGACTTCAAGTGTACCAAAAAGAAAAACCTTAGTCTCCACATACTGTAATACCCCACCCAAAACCACCTTTGACCTATGGGGAAAATCCATGCATTGCATAGTATTTCGCATTTCATGTGATACCTTAAAATTATTTTTGCATAGGTGCATGTGAATTTCAAGGTTGTGCTTGCATTAAATTATTTAAATGTGTTGTTGTATTATTTGAGAGTTGTTTTAAGTGAAGTTTAGTAGAGGAGATGGAAGGATGAGAATTGGGCTAAAAAGAATGTCCTAGAGAAATATTAGCATCGGAGTTGATTTGAAATAGCGGTTAGGTTTGGTGATTTTCCTTGATGACCCGAATTCGAATCTTACCTCTTGCGAATCTTAGTTTTCCTTTTGAATTCTTTTCCCTAGACTTCTTCATGCTTTGGCCAAAAAACCCTAGCCATCCTAGTGAATTTTCAGCGCCATCTTCCAAGGAGATAAATCTCCATATTTATCTCCTAAATTCAAGGACTTTTGATAAGGATAAAGTTTAATTTTACTTTCAGCTTTTGTCTTCTTTGATTTTTGAAAAACCCTAGCTAGAGCAACTAAAATCCAGCTTGTTTTAATTCATCAGATTTTATATTAGATAGCTGGAATTAATTTGTTATTTTTCTAGAAAGATATCTTGTTGATTTTGAACATAGAACCCTAGCTAAAAATCTGGAAATTTTTCCAGCTTTGTGTCGCCACCTTTGGAGCATTCCTAGCTCAATTCAAACTCTTCCAAGACTATGGAAATCTTATCCAAATCCTTTAGCAAATCAGATTTTATTTTAATCCTAAACTAACTAAGTTTTACTCTTTCATTTTTCTGCAGAATTTCGGCAGCCTTGTGCATGCACAAGTTGCATGAAAAGTCCTGCACTCCTAAGTGCAATCAAACTCTTCATACCCTAGCTCAAAGTACCTAGAACACCTCTCACCAAATCAGATTACTTTAACGACACAAAATCAGATTTTATCCACCAAAAATTCCAGAATTTCAACCAGCTTTGCATCAAGAATTTCGACCAGCTTTACACCAGAATTTTCGGCCAGCTTTGCTTAGTGCAATGCACGAAAATTATGCACTGCAAAACATACCAAAACTCCTTGTTGATTAAGCCAAACCACAGCACCTAAAACTGTTGTTTTTTCCCTCTGTATTGTGGACAGAATAGAAGCCTAAAAACAGTCCAGAAATTTTACTTTTTGCTCACAGATTTCGTGCAGAATTTCTAGTTACCAAAGCTGCACAAACTCTTTCTTGTTTTGGCCAAAAACCTGAACACGCACAGCCCTATTCTTGAGCATTATTGTGGCCAGCATAGAGGAACAATTCTAGATTATTTTCTCCTCTTAAACCCTCTAAAATTTGGCTAGCAACAAGGGTACAGCAAGCTGCAATTTTTCACCATTGCTGTCCAAGAAACCTAGAGCCATTAGGAGTCCTTCTTAGCACCAACTTTTAACCCTAAATCAAATTCTTCTAACCCTAAACCAAAGTAGCTGGCTATTCCAACCTTACTACACGAAAATTCCAGCAAAAAATCTCCTACAATTTTCGAAAAACACAAGAGCAATTCCTAGCAAAAAACCGATCACACCCTAAGGTAAGCAAAAATCATCTCAACCTCTTGATTCCTTTCTTCCATTAATTCTTCTCTTCTTCTTCCCTTGAATCGCACTACATAGAGGCTGATTTCATCCTCTTTATCTACTTTCAATTAAAAGGAGGTAAAGAAGACATCTTTTCTCTTCTTCTCAAACGAACTCGGGACGATCACCATAGGAGTATTGAGATCTTGTTAACTCGGTGGTTATAAGGTAAGGGAATTCTTACCCTTAATGTCTAAATTAAAATCTAAGGAGATTGATGAGGTCTATGGAAGCATGATAGCATGATATATGTGCTTAGTTGGGATAGATGAATATTTTGAGTCGAGTAATTAATTAAGTATATTCGATGGATAGTAATGCCATGCTTTATTGTGATAATGATGGATGTGAATTGTGATGGTCAAATCAAGACCTTTTTGATATATTATTCATATCTTCGATGGATATATGTTCATAGTGTATGTACTTTGAGGATTACATGATTTATTTGAAGTTAGATAATAGATCATGATTTGTTATGGGAATAAATGAGTTTAATGCATGTTTGAATTGATTGAGACCATAATCATGATATTATGTGATTCTAGATCAGGAGGGTATTGAAAGAAGCAAGCTGTGATTTTAACTTGTTTATTTGAGGTATATCAAGTAAGTCCTTGCATAAACTCTTCCGTTCAATATTTATGATGGCAAGTTGAATGTTGTAAAGCTATTGTTGAACTATGTTTGCTTGGGTTGTAAACGTAGATGTATATTCTCTAAACGATTTTGTCAAACTAATGATTTTTATCAAGAATTGTTCTTTTCTCAACGTTTTAGAAAATTCTTTTAAAGAAAAGCATGTTTAGCAAAGCCAGGGTTTGGAAATATTGTGAATCAGGAATTGACGGATATGTTCGTTGAGTACTCAATAAGGGTAGGCTAACAATACTAGTCTTGAAGGGCTAGAGTAAGTTTTCTAGCAGGGAGTTACCTCCAGATGATAAGCTCTGCTTGAAAAGGTGATAGTATTGGTTGGTCAGGCCGGTCCGAGCTAGCATTTGTACATGGTATGGTATTATCTTTTTCTCGGCATGGACACCCGGATGGTTTTGTTGGGTGAAGAGATGGAGGAGTATATCACTCGGTGGGCTGTACACTCACCTTGATCAGAATGCCCAATGTGTGGTAATGTGGTCCAGGCAAGGTGCACAAAGTGTGGTTCCTTGTCCTTTTCTTGTCATGGTGCACAAAGTGTGGTGCCTTAACCGTTTTCTTATTATGGAACCCAAAGTGTGGTGACATGACTACTTATTCGAGTGGATGATTTATTTTGTACAAAGTATGACAATGAGAAAAACCCACTCCTTGCAAAGAGAAAATTATTTATGACTTGCTAAATATTTCTGCAAATGTTTTCACTATGCATATACGAACTGTTCAAAGTACCATGTGCACACACAGGACTTACTGAGATTTAATCTCACACTGTTTTAAATCATGTTTTCAGGACATAGATTGTGTTGAGCAAGCGGGACCTATGATAGTTGAAGCTTTTGATAATTTCCATTATGTTTTAAGAGACAATTGTTGATTTAAGCTTCTAGATCGGATGTTTATTTTTATTTAGTTTTGCTCCAGTTTGAGCCTGATGTAATAAGAGTTTTCCGTTATTTGTCTAAGTTTGATTTCTTAGGTTTGTCTTTATATTTTATACCTCATTTTAAAGACCTATTGTCCTCCGGGACGGGGCGACATCCCCGTCTTTTTAGGGTACGTAGTAGTGGGGTGTTACACATACGACCCTGACCATTTTGATTTCAACTTACCCGGAAAGAGTCACAAGTGAGAATTAAACAACAACCCTTAATTACCTTCTTTAAACACCTGGGATTGAGCAATATCTTTGTCATGCTCCCGTTTTACCCAATCTTTGTAGATTAGAGAATTATCATATGCAGCCATGCACAATTTATCCAATGCCGTTCCATGTTCCAATTGGCCATCTCACCTACATAAAGGACATTTTTAGTACTATATATACTACTGGAACATTAAATCAAGTTAGTTAGTTAAGGTACATGTTCATAAATTAAGTTAGAAAAATTACAACATGTAGGGAAATTAAATTACAACAACACAAGAAAACAAAATATGGTACCTATTCATACAAGGAATATATATACATATTTAATAGAGACATATAAACATATAAACGTGGTTAAATCAACAAAATCTTAGCTTTCATAATACTGTTCTTGGTAATGGCGCCAAAAACTTGATGTGTAAATTTTGGGTTTATAAAAATTATCAAATTTAAATCCATCATTTAGTTAAGTTTTAATTAAAATATTAATCCCAAAATACACATACAAGACAGTACACTCATCGCGAGCATAGTATAGAGAATTAACGAGTATCAATCTTCAAAGAAACAAGTATGCACTCATCACTTTTCATTCATTGTTTAACCAACCTAATATTGTGATAAAATAAGAAAAATAAGAAATATATATACAACTCAAGGATGAAAGAATATGTAATTAGACAAATATTCTTGAAAACATGACTATGAACTACTTGGTAATTATCACAATTAGTTATTATTCTGGTCTCATGAAGGGTTTAAAATAGACCCACTTCGTTTGCAATTTATGGAGTCACTATCTTCTAGTTAAATTAGTGAACATATTCTATCTCAATCAATTTATCCAAAAAATGCATTAAAATCAATCCTCATATAAACTCCTATATACTAGGTGATTTAAAACATGAAATTAGTCAATAAATTCATATTCTAGCAATCATCAACCAACCTTTGATTACGTATGTTATTAACAATTAACTATTAGAATCCTTTAATGAATCAAATATGCATCATGCAGCGCAAATAAAAGGATCCTAGACAAGAGGACCGCATGTGTGTGTTGATACGAATAAAAAAAAAAAAGGAAGATATACCTTTTTCAGATGTCTATGATGTTCAAAGATTTCCTTTATGTTTGAAGGCGCGATCCAACAACCCCGCGTGCAACAACGGATTGAGGCTTCTCCTGGATTGATCAAGTGAAACCACCACAACTCAAGCACAGAGTTGTATCTAACAGTATCCACATGAGGTATTCTCTCAAGGAAAACCAAAAAATTCTCTGCTAGGAGAACTTCTTAGCGGCTAGGGTAAATCATAGAGAAGAGAAGGAATAGTTGTATGTATGTAATCCAAGAGAACAACTTTTTTCTGTGTGTGTTTTTTTTCTTTTAAAAAACAAACACAGCTTATTCTTTGTGAAAATTCCCAGAAAACAACATGGATCAAATGTCTTGGGAATTCTAAAAGAATTAGAATTCTTTAATTGTAATTGGAACTTCCAAGTCCTCGCAATTACAATTTGGCCCAAAAAGCTTCTACTTCTCACAATTAACCCCATAATGTTATCAAATAATATCTCGTGTGCATAATCCTCTATTATGTGTGACCTATTAGGTTTTACAGTCTATTGGTAACAAAATATGAATTAATCCAAACGTCTTTGAGATTAATAATCCTTAACAATTTAGAATTAATTTATTAATTCTAATCAAAATTGGTTTATTAATTCATGAATTAAGAAAAACATATTCAACAGATCATGAGCGGTATCTAGCAAGACATCATGACCACCCAAGAATCTAGGAAGTTAAGTGGCTTGACATGAACCCTTCAATAACAAACTACATTGCAGTAAATTCCTTTCACTATACAATATCTCATTCGGTTTTGAGTACAGAATTAGTGCCAACTCCCTCTAGAATATAAATTAATTCTAGCTAGAATATAGTAGTACTTATACCAGGAATCCATTACACTACATGTGTATCAATTGGAACTGTTTCCAATACACATTTAGCTTGGCCAAGGATTTCACAAGTAGTAATTCCAACAAGTGGCCGTGAGATATTCGCCCTACTATTAGGAATGGTGAATCTTTTATTAACACTCTCAAGTACTTTCGTTTACCTCATATTGTATCCAATATACATCCCATAGGCAGCCCTTGATCTGGCTCCAGAGATTATAATCAAAGTACAATGCTCAACAAACAATGTATCGTTGAGATCTCAAGTCTAAGGAGACTTGCACGTTTACTATAGCGAGATTTTATCACTGGCATTGAATAATCATCCATGTGATTATCTCATAGCTTGGTCATCCAATGTACTTGTTCTATTAACAAGTATTCACGTGTTAACTTTGAGTATCATAATACTCGCAGATGTGAGAATCACCGCCTGATCAGATTAGGAAGTCTAACACGTGCTAGTTTTAACGGATTAATAATGTCCTATCTTATTAATACTACGGCTGGGGATTATTTAAGTACTAACACAATACAGTATAGTAGGAATCTCATATTATGATTTCTATCATTACTTTCTTTACACAGTGTTGTATTAGGGACTTTATCTAACAGTTATTTCAATAACATAAAGAAGACAACCTAAAATACAATAATGCCTTATATTATAAAACAAATGGGTCATATACAAATTACAAGTAATTGTTTCTAGGGCACAATATTTATATTAACCCCCTTTTTCAGGCAAGTTAATAACAAAAACTAATCAACCAACTTCGTACGCGAAACAAGCAATCAAATACCAAGAATAATAATTAACTAACCAAAAGACTAAACCATTTAATAAATCATGAATCCAAAAAAAATGTTAAATTACAATGGAAATATTAAATACATAATTGTTTAAGAAAGAGAAAATAAAGGTAAAAAAAAGCACTCATAGACAAGCATCATTCTTCTCTTTTGAAGACTTTCTTGAACAATCATCCTTGATTTAATGAATTCCTCCTTTAATGGGTGATTTTCTAATTTGATCCTTCAATTCCCTCTTTTGTCTTGTGTTCTTCTTGTTTAAATAGGCTCTCAAGATGCTAAAATTTATTCCCTAAGAGTTCTGGGCCGAGTAAAGATTAGAAATATACCAAAACTCTTGAAAGTTACCAAACCAACCCAAAAATTAGAAAACACACCGACATGGACTAGAGAGGAGCCAACATCGGCTTGGAGGGTTATGGCTGGCACAATCCTTATAAAACCCCAACAAAAACTAACCTTAGAGTAAGGGGGTTGGGATGTATATCATATTTTCTTGCATGCATAAATATATTTTTATATGATTTTATGTGCTTTGGATATGTAATTTGTAGCCTAGATGGCTCGATTGTGGTTGTTGAGTGAGAAGGGCAAAATAGTAATTTTACTTGAGGAGGAATTAGGGAGATAGCTTGAGGATTAAATAGGAAAAATATTTGGGAGAGAAAATAAGAACAAGAGTTGTTGTGGTTTAGTGGTTAGAGCTTTGGAATAATTCCTTGAGGTCTTGAGTTCAAATTCCATCATTGGAGTTTTAGCATGATTAAATTTTATTTTGTGCTAGGTAGGCTATATTTCAGCCCTTGCATGCCTTAGGGAAGAGTAGGAGTGTTGTCCTAGGGGAGACATGATAGGAATGTCCTAATCCTACTCTTGTGTCCTACAATAATTTCTAAGGGATTCATACCCTTCTTGATCTCTAACTTTCCTTAGTTCTTAATCAATTACGTTGTTCCATTTATCTAAGCCATTTTATTTCCAGGAAATTTCCAGCAAGCTTCTTTAATCTTGGAGTGTTGAAAATGTCTGTGTGAGGATGTCTCCTTGACCAAAAATTGGGAGAAGTTGTGCAAGGTTCCCAAGAGAATTAATTTCCATGGTTGCACCTTCAAACTCCAACCTATGTGGGTTCATCTTCTTCATGTAGTAAACTGGAAATTTTTCCAGCTTGTTGATCAGTCCAATAGTTGAAACTTTCAGCCACCATTCCCTCTCAAATGCTGCCAGAAAAATGACCATTTTATTAAGCTTGAGGACTAGAAATTCCAGCCAAAACCAGACTGTTCAAAAAACTATGCAAACTAGAAAATTTTCTGGACAGTTTTCACAGCTTAGTGAGTCAAAAACTAAGCTGTTTCTTCCAGGTTTTCAACCGGCAATCCAACCTTGTTTTTCCTCCATAAAAAAGGCTGGAAATTAGCCTTAAAGGACCCTCCAATGGCCCTTCAAACCTTCTGCAAGCTGACTGAAATATGGCAGGAGAATCTACCCAGAAATTCCAGCAAGCTTGCGAAAAACCTGATCAGAATTTCCAGCTTGTTTCTTCTTCACCCTTATCCGAAAACTCATCCTATTTTCTGTGCAAACTCATCCTGATCAGCCATGAAATGAGCTCCATCATCTTCTCTAGAGTTCTGCACGAAAAACAGCTCCTTGGCTGCTCCTAAAATCTCTCCATCAATCACTCCAATCAAACCATTAATTGAAGTCTAGAATTTCAGCAAGATATTTCAGCAAACTACCATAGATTAACTCTCAAACAACCAAAAAATTCCTTCACCATTGTACACCATATTTTTTGCCACTCTAAATCTCCTTCAAACATCATTCATCTCAGCAAAAATCACAGCCAGGCAGCCAGCCATTGAAGCTTCCAAAAGCTCTCCATTAACCAAGATCTTCTTACCATATTTGTTTCCAAAATTGATTCCCTAAAATATTCTTTTTGAATTTCAAACAACCAGCCTTCCTTTTCCTCTCAAATCTGAAAATCCAATTACCAAAAACCATTCAAACAATTCGGCTACCCTTCTCCCACAGAATTTCGGCCAGCTTCAACCAATTTCTCTCCATTCTCTCCAAACCTTCAAGAATATCAAGAACACCAATAACACCTACTAACATTCTCACACCTAAAACCACTCCAAACCTCTCCAATCTTCTCCAAAAACTCCAAATCACACCTACTCAACCCCTTGAAACCACTTTTGCAATTTTGAACATCAAATACTGAAATCAAAGTCTCACTTTTGGATTAAAAACCAGAATTTTCTTGAAGGCTCAAGAGCACCTTCAAGGTAGGCATGAACGATCATTCATCTTCAATTCTTAATGAATACACACACACACACACATATATATGTATGTATACTACTTTCTCTTTCACTTTCTCTCTCTCTCTCTCTCTCTCTCTCTCTCTCTCGGCCAAATGGTTAATCCAACCATGGCCAATTTTTCTTCTCCCTCCTTGGACGAATCAAGCTGTCCATGCGAGGGGATTCTTTCGAAACTTCTCCAAGGTAGTCATCATTCAGGTAAGCCTCTTCAATCTTCTCTTTATATTCTAGGTTCATGTCTCTTATATGTAGTTGGATGAGATGGAATATATTTGGAGATTGAGTATGTGTTTACAAGATGGAGTTGAGATTGAAGCATGAATGAATATGTTTATATGATGGAGTTGGGATTGATGCATGATGATGATTGGTCTTGGTTTGATTATATGATGCTTTAGGGTTTGTTGCATGCTTTCATGTCGTGAGTAGTATGATTAATCAAGCATGTTAGAGATTATGTCACCTTTGGTGAATAGGGTTATGTTCTTGTATTCTTGTTGAGGCCATGCATATGATTATGTTTAGTGGAGTTGAAATCATGTGTTGGTAAATTTAGATCTATGCCTTTATTCATGATTTGGATGATTTGATTATTGGTGTAGAGTATATGTTCATGATTATGGCTAGCAATAGAAATTATGATCATGACCTTGTTGTCTCTAAGCTAATTAAGTTAGCCAATTTTATTTCATCAATAAAAATGATCTATGCTATAATTTCTCCTAGTGATTTCAAAAACCCTAGGAAAATATAGTTTTGAACGATTATATAAAATAATAATATTTTAGTCAAATAAATGATAGCTTTTGTTAAAGAAATAAAATATATAGATATTATATATAATAATATCATTTAATCAAGCCTTTTATATAAATAATCATAATAGGTAAAATATTAATTTTGAAAGTCATATATTCATAAATACTAATAAAATTTATTTAATCAAAACATAATAAAATTTACTTGCTATTAATTTTATTTACCAATTATTTTCTAACCATTAGTTATTATAAATCATTACTTTAAATAATACCATCTAGGACCTAGGATCCTTCACCAAATAAACCCTGATTTATTTATGGCAGGATTTAAACCTACAACTTATTAGTAGCTATTTCACAAACCCTAGTATTTTAATATCAAGCTAGATTTATTTTATAAATCCTTTTATTTATTATCTAGCCTTAAAGTTTGGGACATTAGGGTCATGATTGTAGTAGGTTGAGTTAAGATTAATTGTGAAAGCAAATTGTGGCTTGAGTTTTATTTTGGCTTATGTTTACCCCAGGCGGGGTTAGGCCAACTTTTGAGGATCTTTATTTTATCTCGAGCAAAGGATCAGGTAAGCTCCTACATAAAACTTATTTGTTGCAAAAGGTTACTATGGCAAGCTAGACCCAAAGTATATGAATACTGATTTGGTAAAGGCAGTTAAGAATAGTTTCCTTTCTTGTTTCAATCAAACCACTTATTTGAAAATCAACAAGCAGTTTTACTCAAACACCAAACTATTTCTAAAACTAATTTTGACAAGGACTTTAGAAACCCTTGATTGCCATTTTCATGTAAAGCTATGTTTTATCAGGTTTCTCCCAAGTGGGATGAACTATGTTGAGTACTCAATAAGGGTAGGCTAGTAGTACTAGTTTTGAAGAGCAAGAGTGAGTCTTCTGGCAGGAAGCCACCTCCAGAAGATAAACTCAGCTTAGACAAATGTCAGTACTACTTAGTCATGCCGGTCCAAGCTAGCAGTTTTAGTCATGTGGACTGTGTGTTGCCAGAGTGGACAACCGGTGTTGTTTGGGTGTAGAGAAGGAGGAGAATCTTATCCGGTAGGCTGATCACCTACCTTTTTGTCAATCTGCATAAAGTGTGGCATTCTGACGGTTGTATGGTTATGGGGCCTAACGTGTGGTAACCCATGGCCGCCTTTTGAGTGGTTGATTTTATTATTCATGTATGGTTGGAAAAGCCAAAATGCCATTCTTGTTTTTAACATTGTTTATTACTTGCCAGTATTTTTTTTATGAAGTTCTTACTCCTTGCATTCATGACTATTTTCACTGGACACTCAAAGCATACACGAACTTATTGATATTTTTATCTTATCACCCTTTTACCATGATTTCAGATCGGTCCTACTATGGGGATGAGTAGCTAGTTGTTGCCTGCTTGGAGGATATTCTATTACTTATTTTATGTAATGCTTTGGGAGTTGAGAGTGAACAATTTGTATTTATGGATTTATCTTGAATTTTTGGATTGTAATAAGTTTTAATTTTGAAGTATTTCATTATTTTTATTTGTGTGTACTAGTTATAAAGACCCCTTGTCCTTTGGACGGGGCGACATCCCTGGCCCTGTTAGGCCTAGGTAGTGGGGTGTTACAATCCATGACTTGTTAACCCGGTTGTGCCTTTTTTTGTGCAAAAATTTCCCTATTTCTCTGGAATAGGGCTGGCGCTGGTTCCGTAGGTCACAGTCGGCATCGGCCGTGCTCTAACGATGACGATTTTGTCATTTTTTTGTCCTTTTCTGCAATAAAATTTCAAAATATCTTTCCAAGGATAAAATATAAAATATGAAGGAATATACTTAGTAAAACCCCACCTAAAGCCAACCCTAGAGTAAGGGGGATGGGATGCATATCATGTCATCATGCATAAAAATATACTTTTTGAATGATTTTAAGTGCTTTAGAATTGTGATATATAGGTTAAATGACTTGTTTATGCTTGTTGGGTAGAAAGTGTAAAAATGTAATTTTGCTTGAGATCAAAATAGGAAAATGGCTTGAGGTTTAGATAAGAAGAATATTTGGGTGAGAAAATAAGAACAAGAGTTAATGTGGTTAAGTGGTTAGCGCTTTGTGATTTAATCTCTAAGGTCTTGAGTTCAAATCCCATCACTTAAGTTTTATTCATAATTATCTTAACCATGTTTGAATTTTCAGTTCTCTTACATTCCTTAAAGGTAGGAATGTTGACTTAAGGAGGACATGATGGTAATATCTTGACTATGAGGACTTGTCCAAAAAAGAATTCTAGAGGAATCCTTGTCCCCTGTAATTTTTGCTTGCCTTATCCTAACATCTTTAAAATTTAAACTATCCTTAATTCATTAATCTAGTTTTTTTCCCTAAAAATTCTGCGATAAATCCCTAGTATTAGAATTCAAAAATAAGTTCTTGTGGGATAGGGATGGCCGAAAATAGGGAGGAGAATTAAGTAGGGATTCCAAGGAAAATAAAACATCATAGCTATTCCTTCAAACTCCATCTTCATCTTCATGTATTGATAAAGGAAAATCTGGAAAATTTTCCAGAATTTTTTTCAGGCTGTTTTCGAAAGTTTAAGCCAACTTCCCTACCCAATTTCTGCAAGAAAAACCGACATTTTATGTAAGGTAGAAGGCTGGAAATTCAGTGAATTTTTGGACTGCACAACCATCTCAAAACCAGAATTTTGTTTCAGCAATTTAGCTATTATAAACTTGGAATTTGAAGCCACCATTAGATCATAAGAACAGCTGGAACTTCCTCTATTTTTCTTCAAGATGAAGACTAGAAAACCACCATTAAAAGAACTTCAAACACCCTTAAGAACCAGCTACAAAATCATGCCAAAGAGAGCGGAAAATTCTGCACCAAAAAGATCTCAATTCCAAGCATTCTTGTAGCATTAAATTCTAGAAATTTTTCAGCTTGTCTTCTCAAGGCAAATGCCGAAATTCTTCACTAAAAACCTTTGCAATTCGGACCTTGTTCAGCCATGGATGGAACATCATGGTCTCCACGCCAACCTTGATTGTTTGGACTCCATGATCATACCTCAAAAAGCTCATAAGATTACTCTATCCAAAACTTATTCAAACTTCAAACAAAATTCCAGATTTTTGCACCATTAAAACACTCCTATAGCTAAAGAGATAAAACCAGAAAAATTTTCTGCCATTATAAACCATTTTTGGCAGCCTTAGGTGCTGAACAACCCTTCACTCTTTAATTAAAACCTAGCTAATTCAGCAATACAACATTGAAGAACAAGAGACCTGCCATGAACAAACTCCATTAACTAATCTTATACCTCAAACAACTCAACCTTTTTCTCCATTTGAATTTCAAAAAAATTTGAAAACCTTCTCTCTCATTCTTGATAGCTGAAACTCCTTTCTGCACTAGGTCATTTCACAATTCCAGCAACTCTCGAAAATCATTTTCTCTCAAACTCTCTCAAAAAACACCAAGAACACCAAGAACACAGACTTCTCATCTTTAAGCCTAAACCAATCCTAAACACCTTCAATCACTCCCAAACACACTAGATCATCCATATTCAACCTATAGTCTTCATTTTAGGCCTTTATAACACCGAATCACGCAAAGTGGAATTTCCAAACGGATCAAAACCAACTTTTTTGTTGAAGGTTCCAAGAACACCAAAAGGTAACATAAGAACAACCTCATTGTTCATTCTCTTCTACTCAACATCTAATATTCCTTTCTAGTCTCATTCGTCTCTCTCTCTCTCTCGGCCGAAATGGAGATGAACAACCATGGCTATTTTCCAGACCACTAAAGGCTCACAAGCTCAGGTGGATCTTCACTAACTAAGAAAACCTTCATAAAGCGATCATCCATTAGGTATTTTTCCTATAATCTTCGTTTTTAATTTTTGGAATCAAGACTCCTAGATGTTGATAGGATGATTGAATAAAGTAGGGGTTGAGTACATGTATGTGGATGAAGGGGATGGAGTTAGGACATGAGAGTTGGAATGTATGATTAGGCCTTATGTATTTTTCTTTTGAATCAATATATGATCACCATGATTGAAGAGATTTATGGATGTTTTGATGCATGCTAGATATTATGACACCATTGGTGATTAGGCTTTTATGTTCTTATTTTTCAATAAAGCCATAGATGATGATTATGCCTAGTGGGAGATTAGCCATGTGTTAGTATATGTTGATTCAAGTGTATGTTCATGGATGGATTAATATGTTATGTGAGAATATGTTCATAGATCTTTTCTAACAATATGAAATTATGGTAAAAACTATTTTCTTTGTTAATTCGAAAATTATTTTTATTATCGTTTTTGTTATTAATTTAATTAGGATTATTATTCAATTTAATCTATAAAATTCGAAAAATTAGGAAGGTTTGAAATAGAGTATTAATTAAAATATTGATATTTTATTAGCTTAATAAATAAAGTCTTTTATTAAAAAATAATAATAAATAATAAAATATTAGAATTAATTAATATCAAATGACCTTGTAGACCATATTTATCAGCTTTACCAATATTTTTACCTATATCCATAAATATTATCTATATTAAAATTTATTTATTACTTATTAATTAAAAATTAAGTATAATTTATTTATTATTAATTTTATTGGTTATTTATTATCTATTAATTAATAATTAAAAATTAAGTGTAATTTAGTATTTATAATAATACTATTTAAATATTACCATTTACCAATATTATTTGGGACTTAGTATTATCCAATATTTAACACTAGTTTATTTATTAACAATAATACTCATAATTTATTATTTGAAACTATAACTTATTATTAATTATTTTATAACCCTATTTATTTTAACTTATCAAGCTAGATTTATTTTATAAAATACTTTATCTACTAGTATTAAAGCCTAGGACAGTATGGTCATGGTTAGTTGTGGTTGTGACTAGTTGAATTAAGAATTATTTATTTAAGGCAGATATGGTCTAAATATTATCTTGTCCATTGTGTTTACCCCAGGTGGGGTTAGGTTGAGCTTGGAAGATATTTGAATCCAAGAAGAGCAAGAGATCAGGTAAATTCCTGCATGGAACCATTTGAAAACCAAAGTTATTGTGGCAAGTCAAACTCAATGTATACGAGTATTTGAACTGTAAAGGCAATTATGGACAATTTTTCCTTTTTCATTCAGTCAAGCAAATCATTTAAAGTTAAACAAACAATTTCACACCAAAAGCTAAATCTTTCCAAAAAACCTAACTTTGGCAAGAATTTTACAAACCATAATTGCTATTTTCAAGTGAATCATTGTATGATCTTTTTCCTCCCAAGAGAGACAAACAATGTTGAGTACTCAATAAGGGTAGACTACTAGGACTAGTCTTTGAAGGGTTAGGGTAAGTCTCTCAGTAGGTGGCCACCTCTGAGGGTGATTCCTTCCCGAATAGGATGCCAGTCCGGTGGGTCGTATCGATCTGAGCTAGCAAGTTCAATCAAGTGGACTGTGTGTTTCTAAAGTGGACAATCGGTAAGTTTGGGTGTAGAGATGGAGGAGTATCTCACCCGGTAAGCCGTACACTTACCTTGTGTCAGTATACTTAGCGTGTGGCATGCTGATCATTTTGTTGTCGTAGTGCACAAAGTGTGGTGCCATAGCTATCTCTTTTGAGTGGTTGTATTTATTGTGCACATATATGTTTTATAGAGCAAAACACCACTCTTCATTTATGAAATTTATTTGAGCCTTGCTAGCACTTTTTTTTTTTTTTTTTGAAACATTTACAACTTGTATACATGAATTGCTTTATATGAAACACTCAAAGCACACATGGGCTTTTTGAGATTTTTATCTCACCACCTTTTATACCATGTTTTCATGTCAGTTCTGCTGTGAAGGTTATTTGCTAAAGTATTGCCTATGTCTTAAGGACTCATTGTTAATTTTCCTATAATTCATTTGAGAGACAGTAGCAGATAATTATTTTTGAATTTGTTCATGTATTGCTGGGTTGTAATAAGTTTAATTTTGAAGTATTTCTTTTATTTTATTTTGTATGTCCTAGTTATAAAGACCCCTTGTCCTGTCGACGGAGCGACATCCCCAACCCTAATGGGGCATAGGTTGTGAGGTGTTACAAGTGGTATTAGAGCATTGGTTTAGGCAATTATTGATAGCATATTCTTTGTTTCATTAAGGTTAAATATTTTGACTAATCTGGCTTGTTTATGCTATATGATGGTTAGAATGATTAGAACTACGAGGAAGAGGCAGCAATGGCATCCACCAATCCCTATCAACCCAGAAGATTTACCAGTGCCACAACCTACACCGCAACCTATACGTCAACCAATCATACCCTTGGACGAGAATAGTGATGATGAGGTCTAGACTATTGAGCCACCTCTAATACCTATAATAGACTTAGTTACTGATAGTGAGGATGAAGAAATTGACATGGGGTATGTCCCACTCCCACCTGGCCCTATGATTGATTTGACTGCTAATAGTGACGACCCGAGAGAAATAGACTATGAATGTCTACCTAGACCTTCTTTTGTACCCTTACCTATCCATGTTGAAACTGGGGAGAGCTCTAGGAGACCCGGGAAGGAGCCAATGGACTACAAGTTAGTGAATGGGGCAGGTATAGACTTTTCTAGGAATACTGAAGGATGGTTGTATGATGCTGACATCGAAGATTCTAATAAGGATTAAAGAGGCTATGTTCTGCTATGCGTAGGAAGTTTTTATTTACAGCTTTCAATAAATTCTTGTGCTAGGAGTCCATTTATGTTTAATGCTTTATTTCAAAATTTATGCAAATAAGAGTACTTAGTGTACTTTAATCTTAAAAAAAAAATAATCCAATTCTTTATGCAAAACTTGCATCTAATTTTATTTTGCTTAAGTCTGAATGTAAATGCATGCTCGATTTGAATATTTTAAACTTTGATGTATACCTCATTATCTAGGGTATGGTTTAGAATAGCACCAAAACGTCGTGCAGCCACATCCAACAGAAAGGTTCCTGAGGCAGAACCCGTGACTCTGGAGCTTGATGCAACTAAATTGTCATCACCAAACTGGGGAAATGAGAATGAACCAGAGCTGAAAGTGGTATTGGGAGAACCTCTCAACGTCCCTATAGGCCAAGCGTTCCACAAAATGACCAAGATTCTACAAACCCTATCTGAGCGGAGGAATTTGAAGTATTGGAGAGGTTTTTAAAATTCCAACCTCCCATCTTCTTAGGAGAGACCGAGCAAGACCAGAAGGTGGAGCAGTGGGTGGAATAGATGGAGGACATCTTTGTTACACTTCAGTACACCGAGAGGCGAATGGTGAAATTTGCTGCATTTAGACTGAGGGGCCCAGCTCGGGCATGGTGGCAACGAGTCCATGATAACTGGGAGATGATAGATCAGGATTGGACATGGGCCCACTTCGTGGAGGCATTCAGAGCAGAATATATCCCTCAGTGGATAGTGGAGAAAAGGGAAGATGAATTCCAAAGTTTGAAGCAAGGGGGCATAACTGTGGCTTAGTATATGGCATGTTTTACTCAGTTATCAAAATACTGCAAAATGCTGGTAGATACCGACCAAAATCGAACAACGCAATTTGTCAAGGGATTGAGGCAGGAGTTGAGAAGGGCTTTGGCACCTTCTCCACCAACGACTTATTCGGGGGCCGTGGACGTAGCGACATAGACTGAGAATGAGGATAGCAGCAAGATGGTACGAAGACCTTTCTTTCCACCAAGACAACCGCTGAGACCTTTTCAAAAGTAGCACCCTAATAAGTGCCCTGCATCCAGCAATGGAAGAACTGAGGGAAGCAAGCATGGATGGCACTAGTTGGTCCTGCACAGAATTTTCCATTATGCCAACATTGCGGGAAAAGGGGCCATGTAGAGAAAAATTGTTGGTCCAAGAGAGCTGAGAGAAAATGCTACAATTTTGGAGATCCAAATTATCTGCGAAACGCCTGCCCTAAACTTCTCCGAATCGGGCAAAGAAACCCGGCTAAGACCGCGAGAGCCAATCGAGCCAATGCTACAGGAGCCTCCAGAAGTGGAACTCAGAAGCTGTAAGTGAAACCAAAGGTTTTCGCTCTTAATCGGGAGGAAGTTGGAGTAGATACAGTGGTGGTGGAAGGTATGTTTAATATCCAAAGTCATTCCGTTAATGCATTGATAGACCCTGGACCTACCCATTCCTATTTAAACAAGAATTGTGCATATCATTTGAGTTGGGATGGAGTAAAACTACTTTTTACCTTGTTGGTGAGTACGCCCTTGGGGAAAATGGTGCAAGCGAATCAGTATATGAAAAATTATAAGATTGAAACGGGGAGAGAAAGCTTGGAGGGAGATTTGGTAGTCTTAGCTATTGATGACTATGACTTGATTTTGGGTATGGATTGGCTAGCTAAGCATGGGGTTAAAGTAGACTGTAAAAATAAGTCCGTTCAGTTCATTAGACCAGGATGTAATGTGTTGGAGTTCAACGACAAGAGAGTAAAGGAGTTGAAGTTTTTAATAGTTGGAGAAAAAGCCTGGAAATTGTTGAAGCAAGGATGTCAAGGATATTTGGCCTATGTGATAAATAAGACGAAGGATCAATGCACCCTCAATGATATTTAGGTGGTAAGAGATTTTCCCGACGTATTTCCTGCGGAACACACTTTTCTACCTCCCAACTGAGAAGTTGAGTTCACCATTGATCTAATTCCAGGAGCAGAACCTGTATCCCGAACTCTATATCAGATGGCACCAGCTGAGTTGAAAGAAATAAAGAAACAGCTGGAGGAATTGGTGAAGCAAGGTTATATAAGACCTAGCACGTCATCTTAGGGAGCTCCAATGCTATTTGTGAAGAAGAAGAATGAGACCTTAAGGTTGTGTATCGACTACTGGAGGTTGAACAACCTGACCATCAAGAATAAGTATCATCTATCATTAATTAACGAGTTGTTCGACTAATTGCAAGGTTCCAGTAGTTATTCCAAATTGGATTTGAGGCAAGGATATTATCAAGTGAGGATAAAGGAGAAGGATATTCCAAAAACGGACTTTAACACAAGATATGGTCACTATGAGTTTATGGTGATGCCTTTTGGGGTGACAAATGCACCAGCAGTGTTTATGGATTTGATATCGAGTTATCCAATCTTACCTGGACAAGTTCATGGTGGTATTCATCGATGATATACTCATATACTCTAAGAGTCCTGAGGATCATGCAGAACATTTGAATCTGGTATTGGAAAAGCTAAGAGAGCACAAGCTTTATGCCAAATTTAGCAAGTGAGAGTTTTGGGTGGATAGCATGTCATTTCTTGGCCATATGGTAACCGAGGATGGAATCAAGGTGGACCCAGCAAAAGTTGAAGCAGTTTTGGATTGGAAGCAACCAGAGAACATCATGGAGATTTGAAGCTTCTTGGGATTGGCCGGCTATTATAGGAGGTTTATTAAAGGGTTCTTAACGCTAGCATCACCTATGACTTGGCTACTAAGAAAGGACGCACCCTTTGTCTGGAATGAGAAATGTGAAAAGATTTTCCAAGAGCTGAAGTGGAGATTAATGACAACACCCGTGTTGAGTTTGCTAGAGAGAGATAAACCCTACGCTCTATATACTGATGCTTCAAAGAAAGGTTTGGGAGTAGTATTGATGTAGGATAGGAAGGTAATAGCTTATGTTTCTCGAAAATTAAAGCCTCATGAAGTCAACTATCCAACACATGATTTGGAGCTAGCTGCCATTGTATTTGCTTTAAAAAAAAATGGCAGCATTACTTGTATGGAGCTGAGTATGAGGTGTTTACCGATCATAAGAGCCTGAAATACATCTTCACCCAGAAGGACTTGAATTTGAGGCAACGGAGACGGATGAAATTTTTGGAAGAGTATCGTTATCCTATCAACTACCACCTTGGAAAGGCTAACGTTGTTGCTAATGCCTTGAGCTGTAAAGTCAAAATGGCCAAGTTGAGAGTGTAGGAGATTCAAGCGGTCCAAGAAGTGTTGGATAGAAGAACGAAAGTGTAAGAAGAGAGGATTATTGTTAGCAATCTGAGATTGATACCGGACCTAAGGCGAGAAATCATCAAAGCTTAGCAAAGTAATGCAAAATTCCAACTTTTCAAGGACAAAGAGCTTAAACGGCAAAGCAGTGATTTTCGACAGGACAAAGCAGGAGTTTTGTTTTTTCGAGATCGTTTGTGTGTCCCTGATGAGCACCAATTGAAGGATAGGATTTTGGAGAAGGTGCATAAAAGTAATACACTATTCATCTGGGAGAGGTAAAATTGTATCAAGACCTAAAAAGGGCTTATTGGTGGCCTAGAATGAAGAAGAACGTGCTTAAGTACGTCTCCACATGTTTGACCTGTCAGAAAGTTAAAATTGAGCACAAGAAGTTGGCAGGATTGCTACAACCGTTACCGATACCTGAATGGAATTGGAAAGAGGTGACCATAGACTTTGTTACCGGACTCCCTATGGCAAGGACCCAGAAGGACGTCGTATGGGTAGTGGTAGATAGACTGACCAAGTCAGCACATTTCATACCGATAAACGTAAGGGTTTCAGTGGAAAAGTTAGCTCAAACCTATGTGCGAGAAATAGTTAGATTGCATGTAGTGCCTTCGAGTATTGTGTTCGACCGAGACTCGAGATTTACATCCCGATTTTGGGGCAAGTTTCAAGAATCAATGGGTTCTAGTCTAAAGTTCAGTACAACAGCGCATTCGCAAACCGATGGTCAGTCAAAAAGGGTTATACAGATATTAGAGGACATGTTAAGAGCTTGCGTATTGGATTTCGGGGATAAGTGGATTGAATGTGTACCATATGCAGAATTGGCTTACAATAATAGCTATCAGTCTTCGATTGGAATGGCGTCGTATAAAGTATTGTATGGACGTAATTGTCAAGTACCTCTATACTGGAGTTGGTCGGAAGACGGCTACATAAGCAAGTTTGGAGAAGTCTGCGTTCAGGAAATGTTGGATAAGGTAAAGCTGATAAGAGAAAGGTTGAAAGCGGCTCAAAGCCGACAAAAAAGTTATGTGGACAATAGGCAAAGATAGTTGGAATTTCAAATAGGAGACAATGTGTTCTTAAGGTTGACACCAAATAGAGGAATTTTGAAGCATCCGAAAAGTGGGAAGCTGAATCTGAGGTATTTGGGACCATTTTCAATAAAAGAAAGAATTAGACCGGTGGCGTATCGACTGGATTTGTCGTATGGGTTAATAGGAATACACGATGTATTTCATGTGTCTCAGTTGAAAAAGTACAATGCCAACCCTGGACATGTTTTGAATGATGAATCGTTGGTATTGTAGCCCGACTTGAGCTATAAGGAGAAACCCATGAAAATTTTGGATTGAAGCATCAAGACTGTCCGAAATAAGTAGATTCCTCGGTGAAGGTAGAGTGGGAGGATCACGGCACACAAGATGCCACATGGGAAACAGAAGAGTGGGTAAAGTGGAAGTATCCCGACCTAAGATAAAAGTATACCTGAATTTTAGGATGAAATTCTTCTAAGGAGGGGAGGATGTGAAACCCCATCTAAAGCTAACCCTAGAGTAAGGGGGATGGGATGCATATCATGTCATCATGCAAAAAAATATACTTTGTTGAATGATTTTATGTGCTTTAGAGTTGTGGTTTATAGGTGAAATGGCTTATTTATACTTGTTGGGTAAAAAGGTAATTTAGCTTGAGGTTAAAATAGGAAGATGGCTTGAGGTTTAGATAAGAAGAATATTTGGGTGAGAAAATAAGAACAAGAGTTAATGTGGTTAAGTGGTTAGAGCTTTGTGATTTAATCTCTAAGGTCTTGAGTTCAAATCCAATAACTTAAGTTTTATTCATAATTATCTTAACCATGTTTGAATTTTTTATTCTCTTACATTCCTTAAAGGTAGGAATGTTGTCTTAAGGAAGACATGATGGTAATGTCCGTTGGAATGTATGCCCTCTTAGACTAGGTTTCTGATGTAAAAAAATCGAATGTTTTAATAAAGGAATTTATTTTTAGAATTTATTTGTTAATTTACAATTTTATTTATGTACAACTACGTTTGGAAAAGACTTATTGTGTTTAAGTAAGTGGTTCATATGAATGGAGATCTTTCACAGTAAGGCATGGATCATAGGTTACTTAGCACATAAACTTTTGTTCTTAACCGATTGATGAGAATGGGAATCTCATTATGTCTAGGTTATTATGTTGTGAATTCTAAATAGGGAATGTGTTACCTTTAGCTAGTGAGTAGTCCACTTACTCCATGACATAAGCGTATTTCGAATACGTAGAACAGGACCTGTAGTAGTGGTTTCTAAAAGTACTATATGGTAGAAACCTAGATTACTACTGCTACAGCGTGGACTAATACTCTACGACTTAAGTATGAGTTGGTGGTCTGACGAAGCTGGAAACATATAATTTGATATGCTATAGTTAAGGTTCTATCGTAGGGCCAATATACTTGCATGTTGAGTATGTGTGACTAGTTTGTTAAGACAGACTTGTACAAGATAGTTTCAATACTATATCACCCCTTGTGATTGTCTGAATGATCTAAATATCCTGGGTCATGGGAAACATGACTTAGATGTTTGCTTTAGGGTAGCTCCCTTGGAAAGCAGAAATAATCTAGGAAGTCGTGGATCATTGGACTAGAAGCCTAAGGATGGTAGATGTCATTTAGAGAGGTGTTAGTACACTTCTTCCTCTCTAAATGTACGACGATGCATAGAGGGGTATTTTAGTCATTACACCTGTAGGTTGGAGACTTTGCTAACGCAACATTGTCCTTGGGGTCAATATTTAAAATGCAAAATACAGCTATTTATATAGCAAGGGTATTTTGGTTATTTTAGTAGCCAAGGCGGTGTGTCTTTTGGTCCCCAGTATAGACCGTAAGTCAAATTAAATACGGGCTAAGGAATTGTTCTTAAATTAAATGGAATTTATTTTATTTAAGTAGCCTAATTATTTGTTGGGCTAGAATAAAATAAAGGTCCATGGAAAGAGAATTAATTAAATTAGTTTAGTGGGTTAATTAATTATTTAGGACTTTAGCCTAGTTTGAATAATTAAAGATTAACTTGGGACTAAACTAATATAGGTTTATTTATTGGACAAGTTTATTTGGGTTGGAAAATTAATTATTTGTTGGGCCATTAAGTTAGTTCTAACTAGAATAATTAATTAGGCCCAATAGACTAAACTAAGAGTCCAATGGTCCAATCTAATTTAACCTAGGATTTTATTTAGGTTAAACATGAGGATTCGAAACTCGTTGTTGACATAACAAACATACTCTGAGACGGCTTCTTCTCAGTAGAGCCAGATCTCTCTCTCTCTCTCTCTCTTCAAAAAAATTCCCTAGCCTATTAGTCGTTCACCAAACGGTAGTTAGATAGGCCATATATTGGAAGACCGAGAGTTCGGCGTTCACATACATGCAAAGGCGGAGTAGGAGGCTTGTAGGAATTGCACCAGAGGCTTCCACTAGCACACCTACCCCGATTGCGCACGTTCCGGTCCAGCCACTTTTGAAAACTAGAAGGAGAGGTAAAATTTTTAAAACCTTGGGATTGGGACAGGGCGCAACCGGCACCGGCTAGGGCTGTCGGAGCCCATGCCGGCCCTGCCCTGGAATCCCTATTATTGTTTTTCCAGTTGTTTTTATGTTCGCTTCCGCTGCGTGCTCCGTGTTTTCCCGCTTTCTACGCCTTCAATGTCTTGACCAGGAGGACTTGTCCTAAAAAGAATTCTAGAGGAATTCTTGTCCCCTTTAATTTTTGCTAGCCTAGTCCTAACATCTTTGAAATTTAAACTATCCTTAATTCATTAATCCATTTTTTTCCCATAAAAATTCCGTGATAAATCCCTAGAATTAGAATTCAAAAATCAGCTCTTATAGGATAGGGATGGCTGAAAATAGGGAGGAGAATTAGGTAGGGATTCCAAGGAAAAGAAAACACCGTAGCTATTCCTTCAAACTCCATCTTCATCTTGTTTGTGTTTTGGTAAAGGAAAATCTGGAAAATTTTCCAGAACTCTTTCCAGGCTGTTTTTGAAAGTTTCAGCCAACATTCCTACCCAATTTCTGCAAGAAAAACTGACATTTTATGCAAGGTTGAAGGCTAAAAATTCAGTGAATTTTCAGACAGCACAACCATCCCATAACCAGAATTTTATTTCAGCAATTTAGCTACATTAAACCTGGAATTTGAAGCCACCATTAGATCATAAGAATAGCTGGAACTTTCTCTGTTTTTCTTCAAGATGAAGGTTGAAAAACCACCATTAAAAGACCTTCAAACACCTTTAAGAACCAGCTACAAAATCGTGCCAAAGAGAGCAGAAAATTCTGCACCAAAAAGATCTCAATTCCAAGCATTCTTGAAGCATTAAATTCTAGAAATTTTTCTGCTTGTCTTCCCAAGGCAAATGCCGAAATTCTTCACTCAAAACCATTGCAATTCGGACCTTGTTCAGCAATGGACTGAACATCTTGGTCTCCACACCAACCTTGAATGTTTGTTCTCCATGATCATACCTCAAAAAGCTCATAAGATTACTCTATCAAAAACTTATTCAAACTTTAAACTAAATTCCAGATATTTGTTCTATTAAAACACTCCTATAGCTAAGAGATGAACCCAGAAAAATCCTCTGCCATTATAAACCATTTTTGGCAGCCTTAGATGTTGAACAACCCTTCACTCTTTAATTAAAACCTAGCTAATTCAGCCATACACCATTGAAGAACAAGAGACCTGCCATGAACAAACTCCATTTACTAATCTTATACCTCAAACAACTCCACCTTTTTCTCCATTTGAATTTCAAAAAAATTTGAAAACCTTCTCTCTCATTCCTGATAGCCAAAACTCCTTTCTGCACTAGGTCATTTGGCCATCACAATTCCAACAACTCTCGAAAACCATTTTCTCTCAAACTCTCTCAAAAAACACCAAGAACACCAAGAACACAGACTTCTCATCTTTAAGCCTAAACCAATCCTAAACACCTTCAATCACTCCCAAACACACTAGATCATCCATATTCAACCTATAGTCTTCATTTTAGGCCTTTATAACACCGAATCACGCAAAGTGGAATTTCCAAACGGATCAAAACCAACTTTTTTGTTGAAGGTTCCAAGAACACCAAAAGGTAACATAAGAACAACCTCATTGTTCATTCTCTTCTACTCAACATCTAATATTCCTTTCTAGTCTCATTCGTCTCTCTCTCTCTCTCGGCCGAAATGGAGATGAACAACCATGGCTATTTTCCAGACCACTAAAGGCTCACAAGCTCAGGTGGATCTTCACTAACTAAGAAAACCTTCATAAAGCGATCATCCATTAGGTATTTTTCCTATAATCTTCGTTTTTAATTTTTGGAATCAAGACTCCTAGATGTTGATAGGATGATTGAATAAAATAGGGGTTGAGTATATGTATGTGGATGAAGGGGATGGAGTTAGGACATGAGTGTTGGAATGTATGATTAGGCCTTATGGATTTTTCATTTGAATCAATATATGCTCACCATGGTTGAAGAGATTTATGGATGTTTTAATGCATGCTAGATATTATGACACCATTGGTGATTAGGCTTTTACGTTCTTATTTTTCAATAAAGCCATAGATGATGATTATGCCTAGTGGGAGATTAGCCATGTGCTAGTGTATGTTGATTCAAGTGTATGTTCATGGATGGATTAATATGTTATGTGAGAATATGTTCATAGATCTTTTCTAACAATAGGAAATTATGGTAAAAACTATTTTTCTTTGTTAATTCTAAAATTATTTTTATTATCATTTTTGTTATTAATTTAATTAGGATTATTATTCAAGTTAATCTATAAAATTCGAAAACATTAGGAAGGCTTGAAATAGAGTATTAATTAAAATATTGATATTTTATTAGTTTAATAAATAAAGTCTTTTATTAAAAAAATAAATAATAAAATATTGGAATTAATTAATATCAAATGACTTTGTAGATCATATTAATTAGCCTTACTAAAACTTTTACCTATATCCATAAATATTATTTATATTAAAATTTATTTGTTATTTATTAATTAAAAATTAAGTATAATTCATTTATTATTAATTTTATTGGTTATTTATTATCTATTAATTAATAATTACAAATTAAGTGTAATTTATTATTTATAATAATACTATTTAAATATTACCATTTACCAATATTATTTGGGACTTAGTATTATCCAATATTTAACACTAGTTTATTTATTAGCAATAATACTCATAATTTATTATTTGAAACTATAGCTTATTATTATTTATTTTATAACCCTAGTTATTTTAACTTATCAAGCTAGAATTATTTTATAAAATACTTTATCAACTAGTATAAAAGCCTAGGACAATATGGTCATGATTAGTTGTGGTTGTGACTAATTGAATTAGGAATTATTTATTTAAGTCAGATATGGTCTGAATATTATCTTGTACCTTGTGTTTACTCCAGGCAGGATTAGGTTAACCTTAGAAGATTTTTGTATCCAAGAAGAGCAAAAGATCCGGTAAGTTTCTGCATGGAACCATTTGAAAACCAAAGTCATTGTGGCAAGTCAAACTCAATGTATATGAGTATTTGTACTGTAAAGGTAATTATGGATAATTTTTCCTTTTTCATTCAGTCAAGCAAATCATTTAAAGTTAAAGAAACAATGTCACACCAAATGCTAAATTTTTCCTAAAAACATGACTTTGACAAGAATTTTACTAACCATAATTGCTATTTTCAAGTGAATAATTGTTTGATCTTTTTCCTCCCATGAGGGGCAAACAACGTTGAGTACTCAATATGGGTAGACTACTAGGACTAGTCTTTGAAGGGTTAGGGTAAGTCTCTCAGTAGGTGGCCACCTCTGAGGGGTATATCCTTCCCGGATAGGATGCCTAGGTTTGAAGGTTTCTACCTTCCCATCCACTCCTCTCTTCTTCTTGTATACTTACTTACACCCAATAGGTTTTATCGCTTCTGGTGAAGCTACAAGAACCCAAACCTGATTGGAGTATATGGACTCAATCTTTGCTTTCATTGCTTCACTCCACATGTCTGCATGTGCAACAGCAATAGCTTCCTCGTATCTAGTGGGATCTTATTCATTGTGATTGCAGACTAGGTCAAAAACCTCATCAGTCTTCCGTTCTGGAATCTTAGGTACCTTCCCATGACGACGAAGCTCCGTTTGTATAGAAATTGGAGGTTTTGTTTCTTCTTGTTCTATAATTGGGTCACTAGAAGTTGACGCGGAGGACAACTTCTCTATGAGTTCTATCTAAGTTGAACCTTTAGTTGATGTACTTTGATCATCCTCCAAATATCTACCATTGGTACTTCCCAGCACTTTCTACCCCTTGGGATAATAAAAGTAAGCAATTTTCATCAGTTTTGGATGCCCAACAAAATAACATAATTCTAATCTTGATTCCAATTTATCTTCCTGAATTAGTACATAAGCTAGACAACCCTATATCCTGAGATGATTCTAACTTGGCCTTTGCCCAGTCCACATCTAATCGTGTGTCTTAGGTATTGACTTGTAAGGCACCAAGTATAGGATGTATGCCCCTATTTTAGGCCATATCCCCAAAAAGAGACTGGAAGAGTCGCATGACATAATGCTTCGGACCATTTCCATCAATGTTCAATTCATTCTCTTACCTACGTCGTTCTATTAGGGTGCCTTCAACATCCTACCCTAAACCATCCCAAAATAGGCAATTTTTACTATCTTTGTGATATTTTGAGAAGTTTATAGAATTATTTATAATGCTATTTTCTTTTATTTTCAAGCAAAGTCATTATTTATGAACTAAATATTTTAAGTGAAATATCATATTTTATTTTATTTTATGAAGAAATAATATATTTTGTATATATTATATTTCAATAATAATATATATATTATATTATTTTTTTATAAGAAAATAATATTACACTTATTCAGTTTATTATATTAAACATTATTTATACTCCTTAGATATTTTCATTTACTATGTTAAATTTGTATAATGACCCACATATATTTATATAAAACTTCCTACATTAGCCTTTTACATAAAGCTTCCTACATAAGCTTTTACATAAGCTTGTTACATAAGTTACTTACAAAGCTTCTCACATAAGCTTTTACTTTTGATTATTACATATGCTTCCTATATAAGCTTTTATACAGGCTTCTTAGATAAAATTCTAACAAAGATTTCCACATAAGCCTCTTAAAACCTATAAATAAGGGAAGAAAGGAGAAGAATAGGATGAGAAGCAAGAGAGAGAGAGGGACGAAAAAGGGAGAGAAAACAAAGAAAACAAAGAAGAAAGAAGAACAGAAGGAAAATGTGGAAAAGAGAAAGCGAGATTCGAGAGAGAGAAGAAAGGAAGAGAGGGAATAAAAAAGAAAGAAAGTGGAGATTAAGAATTTAAGGATTGTTTAGCATGATGAAAATAGTTAGAAAGTATGGTGATTCTCTCGATTTCAAACTCCTATTTTAGCTAAATGTTTTTCGTTTATCTAGTTATAAAAATTTTGTGAGTCTCGTTTTTTTTTTACAAATACCGTTTGGTCAATGATTTTCTATAAAAATGCATATACACATTTGTCATCAATTATTTTGTGAAGCATGGATTATGAGTTCCCCTGACTTTTCATACCCCATTTTAGCTAAGTGATTTTCTAAAATATACTTAAGTTCCCATTTATTTTATAAAATTTTTTGCAAGAGATTTTCTGAAATACATGAAAATGAGTATTTTATGAAGCATAGATATTGTGTGTTCCCTTGGATTCATTCTTATTTTTATAAATTAAAGATGATAGTGTTATAATTCCTATATGGGCTGGTGTGGTAAATTAAAGATGTTAGGATTTTATATCCTATATAGGCCAGTACGGTAGAATGTTATTGGTAGGAATAGTAATATTTGTGCGGGACCATAAATGTCCATGTGATGAAAATATTTGTTATATGTCAACTATAAGATCTCATGTGTGTTTACAAGTTCGTTTTGAAAAATGCTATGAAACCTGTTGTATCTTAACATCACGAGCACACACAAGACTCATTGAGTTTTTTTGCACTCACACATTTTCTAAGTGTTTTAGGCTTTAATGTATAGGTTGGTAATTAAAGTGTGCAACGAAAAGCATGATGTTGAAGAAAGTATTATTGGTTTATCCTCTAAAAATATTGTACATACTTAAGTTTACTTTTAGATTTATAATAAATTTCATATTCATTCAAGGTTTTAGAATAATTTTTCTATGTATTAATTTTTAATTGTAATAAAACCCCTTATCTGGGATATTAGACGGGCCGACATCCCACGAAGTCAAGGCCTACTACGCCATGGAAATATGGGGTGACATAGTGTTTTTGGAGCACTAAGCTGAGATACTATCCCTTAATGTACCATGTAGTCCCTAAACTCACCTAGGAGGTACTCTCTACCATGATCCGATCGAAGGGTTTTGATTTGGTTACCTGTTTGATGCTCCACCTTAGTCTTATTCTGTTTGAATTTGTTAAAAGAGTTAGACTTACACCTCATTAGGGAAATGTAACCAAGCCTTGTACATTCATCCGTGAATGTGATAAAATAAGTCAAACATATGTTTGATGAAATAAGTCAAACATGTGATGAAATAAGTTAGACTTTCACGCAGTTCAAGTTGAACTACAACATGAACAAGTCAAACAAGTGTTTAACAGAGTTGATGATGGAGCTCTAGGTTGCAGAGAAGGTTATGCAGTTATAATCTAAGGCCTTGATTGCTAAGGCATCTTCTTTAAAGATTGGGCCCAAGCCCAGAAAGTTCAAGAAGAAGAAAGGAAGTGCTGTGGCCTAACCTAAGTCCCAGCCCAAGGATAAGCCCAAAGGAAAGTGCTTCAAATGCGGCAAAATGGGACATTGAAAAAAGGAGTGTCCAGATCTGTTGGTCATGAAAAACTCTACATGTAATGCTAACTATATAGAGTCTATATCTATGATTGGATCAACTTTCGCTTAGATTGTTGATTATGGAACCACTGAACATATTTGTAATTCCTTGCAGGGGTTTAGAAAGAGAAGAAGACTTCAGAAAGATGAGCATGGTCTTCGCATGGGGAATGGAGCACAAGTGTGGGCTCAAGTAATAGGAGATTTGGACTATATTTTGATTTTAATAGATAGTTTTATTGAAGGATATTTTACATGTACCCAGTTTTGGACATAATTTGATTTCTGTAGCTAAGCTAATAATTCATGGTTTATCTTCCCCCCCCCCATTGTGGTATTACTATCAAAAGAAATAGAGAAGTTTTATGTACTGGACACATGCATAGCAATCTATTCTTTGTCTACTCTATTAACTGTTAATAAAATAATGCTCAAACTAACCTTTAAACTGGAAAATAAAGATGAATATCAGTAACTTATATCTGTGGCATCTAAGGTTGGGTCATATTAACTCAACTAGGATTCAAAGGTTAATCCGTGATGGGCCTTTAGGCTTATTAAGATTGGAATGTTGGACTCAGCATGAATCAAGCCTAATGGAGAAGATGCCAAAAAGCAATTTATCAAAAAGGCAGAAAGAGTCAAAGAGATACTGAGTTTAGTTGTCACTGATGTTTGTCATTCCCTATCCATACTAGTAAGGGGAAGTTTGAGTATTTCATCACATTCACGGATGATTGTACAAGATATGATTAGTGGCTCCATAATCAACAATCTAAGCGAAAGTTGATCCAATCATAGATATAGTCTCTGTATGGTTAGCATTACATGTAGAGTTTTTCATGACCAACAGATCTGGACACTCCTTTTTTCAATGTCCCATTTTGCCGCATTTGAAGCACTTTTCTTTGGGCTTATCCTTGGGCTGGGACTTAGGTTAGGCCACATCGTTTCCTTTCTTCTTCTTGAACTTTCTAGGCTTGGGCCCAATCCTTAAAGAAGATGCCTTAGCAGTCAAGGCCTTAGATTGTAGCTTCATAACCTTCTCTGCAACCCAGAGCTCCATCATCAACTCTGTTAAACACATGTTTGACTTGTTCATATTGTAGTTCAACTTGAACTGCGTGAAAGTGCTTAGTAAAGTTTTGAGAACTATATCTACTTGGCGCTCGGGGTCAATAACAACTCCCAGGACTTCCACTTCCTCAAAAGCAGCAATTATCTTGAGCATGTGCTCCCTGACTGATACTTCCTCGGCCACGTGGTGTTTATGATCGTCCTAAGAGCCTTGTGCCTCAGCAAGCACATTGGAAAATGATGCGCTGATATTATAGGTAGTGGCCATGTGCTCGTGTTTTGACTGGAGAACAATAGACATGGAGGCTAACATGCTGGAATGAGCCATCTCCTTAGCCTTCTTCCAAGCCTTTTTAGCCTCACACTCTTTCTTAGTGGAACTCTCACCAATAATAGGACATGTTTTGTAAAGGACATACTTTTACTCCTTGGCTGTGACTATTATGTCTAAGTTTCTCTTCCAATCCACATAATTTTGTCCCATTAACAAATTCTCACGAAGAATAACAACCAAAGGACTAAAAGAACCATTACTGACCATTTTTGAAAATTCAAAAAACAAAAGAAAATCGCAGTTTGTATAAAAACCAAAATGTGTGCACTTTTTCCTCATATTAAAATTGATAATAGCCAACTCTATCACTATTATATATAATATGATAAATTTGGCTCTTAGAAAAATTGACATAACTTCTTAGAAAGATTAACAATTTTTTAAGCTAAGTGTGTTTAATCCCCACAATTTAACTTCCCTTCTAGGTAATGATCCATAAGATAACTACATCGATAGGATGACCATTTTTGCTCATTTTCTATGGCCAAACCTTGCACTACAACCTTCCACTACAACCTCGCACTACAACGTATGCTGGTAGATCATAGTACGGGTTCCAAGTATTAATTACATCATTCTATTAGATCTAGATCCTTGTGGAATCTCTATCCTGTACGGGTTCACTCCCTGGGTGACACAAGACTGTCTTTAATAATGATCATGATGGAAGCCATGGGGCTGTTGGAGCCCCTCTCCTACTTAGCATTTTAAAATGAATAGTTTTCTAGAAAAATATCCATTTGAAAATTTCCATTAAGCTTTCTCTTAGCCCAAAATAAAATATCTAAACTCATAAAATTTGTATGTCAAGGCTAATATCCTTTGAGAGATTTTTTCATAGATTAATTTTATTTCAGTAAAAAACTTAATAATTTTAAAAATTTTTCTCAAAACTTTCTTGAGGATTTGATCACTAGTTTTCTAATGAAAATTGACCAAAAACTTTTTAAATAAATATAGTTAAATTTTGGTGTCCATTAACTTATAAAGTATCTAAATCCATTTATTCTCTATATCAAGGATAGAAAACCTTTGAAAGAATAAAGTAGGATTAATTTTATTTTTAGTTAATAAACCTTTTAATTAAAAAATGTTTTTCCACTATCATTTTATTTTTCAAGACTTTCATCATGAAAAATATGCACCTAGGAATATCTAAAAAGGAAAAAACATGCTAGAAAAACTGTAAACGTTTTTCATGCTTTCTCTATCGTTTAAAATCCTCAGTGACCAAATAAATATATTAAACATATTAATTAATTTAATTAATGGTCTTGTTTAATCTTAATCCATTTACTACTATTTACATGCAAAAAAATATTTAAATTGCAAAATAGTAACTTCACACGGTATTAGACCCAAAAATAAATAAAAATTACAGAAGAAAACAGTCACGTGAAAAAAACTCGATAAAAATGGACCAACCCGCATTGAAGTGCCAAATCGAGGCCCGATCATAAGACCAAGTTGCGGCCGGCTTGTTTTCAGGCCGCAGTTGGTTTGGTGATCCAGGTTGTTCCCAGCTTGAACCAAGCCGCAGCCGGTTTGGATCTCCAGAACCATACTTGGCTTTGCACCAAGCCAGCCTCAAGCTGCGGTACGGTTAAGGCCAAGCCATGGTTGGTTTCTTTTTCAATCCTCCATCTTCTCCTTTGTTTTTCTTCTATCCAAATAACGCACCAGGAATGGTACATTTACAAAAACTCAAGATCTCTCAATCTCTCTTTAAAAACAACTACCAAATTTTTTTAAATCAGGCTTACACAACAAAATTATGAAAGCTATTAAAGTACATTGCTCCTATGTGTCAACCACAAGACTTATAGTGAATTTATCCCGTACTAGAAATACAAAGGATCTCATACAAAAACCACATCAAATCTTTCTAGTTTTATTAAAAACTGAGCATGCTTCTATGTTAGCCAAAACTGTTGGCTCTTATACCACTTGAAGGTGAATTGAGCAAACATAGAGCAGACAAATAGTAATGAAAATTACGCAGTGGAAGGCTTTTGAAATCGTTATACCTCTATGTCTTCTGATTTGCTTTACTTGCTTTGGTTGAATAGACATCGATGCCTCGACTACTGGGGTCTAGATGACTACCCCCGAAGAATATCACATAAGCTGATGGCTTATTTTTAGCATGAACGTTTGACCCTTCTGGTTCATGGAATATGACCACCGCCTATTCCTACCAGTGAAAGTGCATAAGTTGATAATGGTCTCACTTAAAGACTGACTGCTAATGAGTAGTAATCAAAACAACAAACAGAGTCTCTGATCTTAATTCTGGAAAACTAACAAAATAGAGAAGAACAAATATATAAAAGTGAGAAAATTTTTCTGGCTTCTTGGTGCTAGGGGATAAAATCATCATTAATTTTCTAATTATTTGAGGTTGTTTTTAGATACATTTGTTGCTATAACTAGATATATTCCTTCCTATTTGACATTTTACTTGTAGAAAGTGTTTTTGATAAATTTGTGTTGATTTGAGGCAATTTCGAGCAAAAACTGAAAATTTTGCAAAACACACTTGACGCCAGGTTTGGCAAGTGGACAGGGCACCAGGTCCATTCTATTTGACCAGTTGAAAAACAGCAAAAACTTAAAGAGAAAAAAAGCACACTTGGAGCCAGGTTGGTCGGCTGGACTCGACATTAAGCCCATTCTGGGACACGAAATTTCTGTGCATAAATTTAGTAAATTTTTAAAGATTTCAGTGTTTTTCAATTTCTACTTGGCCAAGACTCCTCAAGAAATGATTTTGGCATCAAAGAAGCTTATAAAAGTAAGAGAAAACACAAGGGATTGAGGGTGAATTCAAGAGCATAAATTCTGATCACTCAAAGAATGAGAAATTCTCCAAATCAAGGAAGGTTGTTTAAAAAGGTTTTCAAAGAAGAAGAAGGAGGCTTGTCTATGAGTGCTTTTTTTTATCTTTATTTTTTCTCTTTAAACAATTATGTACTTAATGTTTCCATTGTAATTTGACATTATTTTAGGATTCATGATTTCTTAAATTAATTTTGTCTTTTGATCAATTCATTATTCATCTTGGGATTTGAGTACTTATTTTTCTTACGGAGTTGGTTAGTTGATTTTAGTTATTAACTTGCTTGAAAAAGGGGTTGGTAATGACTTAAATTAGTTAACTTACTTGAAAAAGGGATTAATTATCTAGAACATTAGTAATCAAATGTTAGTTGCTGATTGCTAGAATATGGATTCATTAACTAATTTTATGTTTTAAATCACCTAAAAAATAGGGGTTTATATGAGGATTGATTTTAATGCATCCTTTGGATAAGTTAGTTAATATAGAATATGTTCACTAATTTAACAAGAAAATAGTGTTTCTATGGATTGCAAATGAAGTGGATCAATTTTAAATTCTTTATGAGATCAAGATAATAATTGATTATGATAGTGGCTAGGTGATTCATTATCATGTTGTCCGTAGCTTTTGTGTAAATTGTACATTTTCACATCCTTGACTTGTATATATTTTTTTATTTTCCTTTTTGTTATTTTATCACTTTATTTGGTCGGTTAAACAATGAAAGAAAAGTAATTAGTTTGTACTTATTACATTGAGGATCGATACTCGTTAATTCTCTATACTATGCTCGCGATAAGTATACTTATTCGTATATCTATTTTCAGATTAATATTTTAATTAAAATTTGACTACGAGATGGATTTAAATTTGATGATTTTTATACACCCAAAATTTACGCATCAAGTTTTTGGCGCCGTTGCCGGGGAGCAATATCTAGAAAGCTTGGATTTTGTTAATTTAACCATGTTTATATGTTTATATGTCTATATGTTAATATGTGAATAGGTATATATGTTCCTTGTATGAATACATGCCATATTTTGTTTTCTTGTATATCTGTAATTTAATGTCCCTACATGTTGTAATTGCTTCTAACTTAATTTGTGAACATGTACTTTAACTGACTTGATTTAATATTACAATATATATATATATATATATATATATATATATATATATATATAGTACTAGCAATGTCGTTTATGTAGGTGAGATGGCCAATTGGAATGTAGGACGGTCTTCTAACATGCCTCAAGGGATGGTATCTCGACCATCCAACTCCACTACTTTAGAAGGGGTATTAGGACTACCTATGTAACCCAATGCTTTCATGACATAGATGAGACATTGGAAAATTTTGAAAAAATGATTAGAAATATGGAAAGACAAATTTCATTTTTAACGAATCTAGTAATAAAATCGCCATTAGGGAGAAACATAACATGATTCAGCTACCATTACTTTACGGAGTGGTAAGGACTACCTGATCCTGGACGGAATAGGCACCATCTCAAGATGATGTGCTAAAACCAACCCCTCTTGTTAAACCTTTTGAAAAACTAGAGTTTCAGCCACCAGTACCTTACCCTACTTGCACACACAAAGTAAGAAAAGATGCACAATTTGACAATTTTTTAGAAATATTCAAATAACTACACATAAATATTCTGCTTAGTGAAGCCTTGATACATATGCCCAAATATGCAAAATTTCTTAAAAGCATGCTTGTTAACAGAAAGCGGTTGGAGGAATTATCCACTGTGGTTTTAAATGAAGAATGTGCAGCTATTTTGCAGGACCAATGGACTTTGCCACGAAAAGAAAGTGATCTAGGGAGTTATTGTCTTCCTTGTCATGTTGGGATTCTTACATTTTGTAATGCATTAGCGGACTTAGGTTCTAGTATTAATCTGTTTCCATACAAAACTTTCAAAAAGCTAAGCCTAGGTGAAACCCAAGTAGATAGATATATCAAATATCCTAGGGGAATAGTGGAAGATGTATTGGTTAAAGTGGATAGATTTATATTTCTTGTGGATTTTGTTATTCTTAATATGGATGAAGATTCTAAAGTTGCTTTAATCCTAGGTTGAACTTTTCTAGCAATTGCCAAAGCATTAATTGATGTGCATGAAGGAAAATTGACACTTAGGGTTGGAGATGAGGAAGTCATTATTAGAATCCATAAAAACATGCAACATCCTATTTCTTATGATGATTCTTGTTCAAGGATTAATATTCTTGATGAACCTATCTTTGACTTTATGCAGGAATCATTTGTTCAATGCTATATAAAACAATACATTGCATATTTGGAGGATTCAAATAAGGGTCATGAGTTGAGAGAATTTGATGAAATTAATAAAAGGAGTTTGGGAAGGATGAAGTCATCTATTGAGGAACCACCGGAATTAGACTTAAAAGACCTCCCCGGGTACTTAGAATATGTATTTTTTGCTAAAAGAGAAAAATTGCCCATGATCATAGCAAAAGACTTTACTTGTGATCAAAAGACCAAATTGGTAGGTCTATTAGAAAAATATAAGGGAGTCATTACATGGAAAATCATGGACATAAACGAAATTTGCCATTCCTTTTGTGCTCACAAAATTTTGTTAGAAAAAGGAGCCAAACCCATAGTGCAACCCCAATGTAAGTTGAACCCGAATATGAGTGATGTGGTAAAAGGTGAGGTGATTAACTCTTAGATTCAGGCATTGTTTAACCTATTATCGATAGTATTTGGGAAAGTCCAACACAAGTGGTACCAAAGAATAGAGAAATGACTGTGAGACCAAACAAAAAAAAAAAATAAAAATGAGTTGATCCCAATGAGATAGGTAACTGGTTGGAGAGTTTGCATTGATTATAGGAAATTGAATGAGGTACCTAGGAAGGATCATTTTCTTCTCCCTTTCATTGATTCAAGGATCATTTTGTCGGACATGAGTTTTATTATTTTTTAGATGGTTTTTTTGGATACTTTCAAATTCCCATAGCACTGGAGGATCAAGAGAAGATCACATTTACATGCCCTTTTGGTACTTTTGCATATTGACATATGTTTTTTGGTCTTTGCAATGGTCCTGGAACTTTTCAAAGTGTATGATGGCTATTTTTGAAGGGCTTGTGGGAGATATAATAAAGGCATTTATCGATGATTTTTTAATTTTTGGTGATTCTTTTGACTTGTTTTAGGCCAATTTGTAAAAGGTGCTTCAATGATATGAAGAGACCAACCTCATGTTGAATTAGGAAAAATGCCACTTCATTGTGCAAAAAGGTATAGTGTTGGGACACAAAATTTCAAGGAAAGGTATTGAGGTTCATCGAGCCAAGATTGAGGTAATTGAGAAACTACCTCCTCCCACTTCCGTGAAGGCTATTCAAAGATTTCTTGTTCATGCAGGTTTCTATAGGTGGTTCATCTTTGATTTCTCAAAAAATTCTAAACCTCTTAGCTCTTTACTTGAGAAAGATGCTATTTTTTAATTTGATGAAAAATGTCTCAATGCCTTTAAGGTGCTTAAAAAGAAATTTATCAATTCTTTGATTTTAAATGCACCGGATTGGTCTCTTCCTTTCGAAATAATGTGCGATGCAAGTAATTATGCAATAGGCGCGGTGCTTGGACAAAGAAGAAATAAATATTTTCAACAAATTTACTATGCAAGTAAAACTCCAACTGCGGCACAAGAGAACTACACCATAATGGAGAAAGAGTTGCTTGCAATATTATTTGCTTTGATAAATTTCGTTCTTCTCTTATTTTGGCCAAAGTCATTGTGTATACGAATTATTCCACCCTTCAGTACCTACTAACCAAGTATAATTCTAAACTAACATTGATAAGATGGGTTTTGTTATTGCATGAATTTGACATGGAAATTAGGGACAAAAAGGGAGCTAAAAATTTAGTTGTGGATCACTTATCTTGGTTGGAAAATCTAAACCTAGAGCCTTTGGCCAAAAAAGACATCAATGACACCTTCCCGGATGAACAACTTCTACTTGTTGATAGTGAGATTTCTTAAACACTTTAGTATGTTGATTTTGCTAATTACTTAGTTGAAGGAATTATTCCAGAAGATGTCAATTCACAACAAAAGAAGAAATTCCTCTCCCAAAGCAAAGCATTACTTTTGGGAAAATCCCTACTTGTTTCGTTGTTATGTGGATCAAATCATTTGAAGATATGTAGATTCCATAGAAAATGAAAACATCTTGAAACAATGTCATGAAGGACCCATGAGAGGCCACTACCATGCTAACAACACAACAAGGAAGGGGCTTGATTCTGAATTTTATTGGCCAACACTCTTCAAGGACACTCACAATTTTGTCCAAAATTGTGATAAGTATCAATGTACCAGTAACATTTCTAAATCTAATGAGAAGCAACTATAAATTTTTAAAGCTTGTCAAATTTTTTATTGTTGGAGAATTGATTTCATGGGCCTTTTTAGTAATTCTTTAGGTAATAAGTACATCTTGGTTGCAGTTGAGCATGTATCTAATTGGGTTGAGACACAAGCCTTGCCTACTAATGATGCTCAGGTTGTAGTAAAATTCCTTAAAAAACTCTTTACCCGATTTGGAGTGCTAAATGTACTTATCAGTGACAGGGGAACCCACTTGTAATACCTAATTGGATAAAGTTCTCAAACATTTAGCGGTAGAGTTTACCATTAATTTGATACTCAGAGTATAAGCTATTTCTAAAACTCCATTTCGGATGGCTTCTATGGAACATATGGAGTTGAAGGAACAGTTAGAAGAATTGTTAGGATAAGGTTATATATGAGCAAGCATGCCACCATAGGGAGCTCCCAACATCCAATATCGTCCATTAATCTGTGTCGACCCTTCTATCTTCACAAGTAATAGGCTTCATTCTATATATGCTGGAAAGTAATATAGTATCTATGCTTAAGCTTGGACTCATAATCTTTCTAGGCTGCACAAAGCATCCTCATTGTGATAATATGTCCCTCCGGTGGCATAGTGGTATTATCCTTACACTTGTTAAATAAATAAGTGATCAGAGAAAATATAAATTGTTAACAAATTGATCGTTTAATTTAGAAGACTTAAATCAATGTTAGCAACAAATTAATTTACCTGTATTTTTTCTTACACATAATCCTTCATTTTTTGACGTGCTGAATGTTAATCCCTGCAATTTAAAGGAAGTCTATGGCCCATTCTTGCAAAACATTGAACTATGAAACTAAAGAGAGAAACGTCCACCCTTCATGCTGGTTAACTCCAACCTCGTACTTCCTGAAGCCTGGTTTAGCCCACTGACCCTTTCAGTTGCCATAGGAACATTTAATTATTTTTTATGGCATTCAGAAAAAAATAAATACAAAAAAAATTTGAATTGTTCAAAGCAAAATTACCCAAAATTTTCTTGCGGCAAAAGAAGGAATGGGCACTTGAGCTCACTGGAGAAAAAGGAATCACGTCGGAGAAGAAATATGCAAAATGCAAGTGTCGGGCCAGGAAGGCACAAAAGGAAAAAATGAGGCAAAAATACAAGATGAATGGAAAAATGAGGGTGCTACACCAAAGAAGAGGAAGACCCACCGAAGAAGCACCAAAAAAGAAATGAGAAAAATGCACGAGTCGCGCTGCTAGGACCTTCCAAGGAAAATTAAGGCAGAAATAGGAGATGAAGGGAAAAATGGAGGAAAAAATCCACTCGATTTTGGGGGGTTTTAGTTGCATATACGGTGGTTAATAACGATCATATGAAATTTATTCGAATACAACTGTTATTAACCGTTGTTTATAAATGTGTCAGAGTAAAAATAAAATAAGATGGTTAAACAATAATATGCCTTATTGAATAAAACAAATACAATGGTTACATCGCAGCCATCCTATTCATTAACCAATTATGACAGTTATTGTGTTAACTGTCGTATTAATCATATCATATACAATGCCAAGATAAGCCGTCATATTAAATTTACCAAGATTTTTTTTACTTGAATTTTATTTATAGATACAATAAATATTGATAGGAATCAATCTGGTCGTGAGGAACAAGCTCAAGAAGGGGAAAAGGACGAAGCCAAAACAATGTCGAGCTTACCCGATCTGTTGATGAGCGCCCACTTCAAACAATTCTAACTCAATATTCACGCATATCCACAAGCTCATTCAAGGTAGGATAGTGTATGGACATTGCCAAAAGAGGATTGAGAACGGACCATGCTGCTGGTGCACGAAGGATGTCAACTAGAAGCTGTTCGCGCAGAAATGACGCCCAGCAGAGCATACTCGGTGCCAGTCCCAGGAGCCCGACTAGGTATTGGGTGTGGAGTGGATAAACTCTCAATTTTGTTATGCAAGCACTGTTCCAACAAAATGGACCTGGCTCCGACCTTACCAGCCCTATCTGGCGCCAGCCCCACTCTGGATCCGAACCCCAGGTTTTTTTTTTTTTACTATTTTTTAAAGGGCAATGTTCTTCTAGAATATACCTAGCGCTGGCCCTACCAGCCCTACCTGGCGCTGACCCTACTATGAATATGAACCGTTGATGTTTTTTAGCTATTTTTGGGGTCATTTTGTAATATTTAAAAAGTATTTTAGTTCAGGAATAGAATATCATTACATGGGCTTTGTATTGCAAGACCAAGGGAACACAATTCCATATTTTTTTTTAACATGAATAAAGATTCATCTTGAAGAGTTGAAGTATGGAGAGATTCCTTGTTCTCAATCCAAGACCAACATAAGGGCTTAGTCCACCATTGAGTAAGTATCTATAAACTGAAACGATAATTCAACTAAGAAATCAACAAGGGTTCTTCTTGTAAGACATTTAGGGTTGTTGTTGTTTCTTGTTTGAATGCCTGCAATTCCATGTCTTTTTAGTTCTTGATTTCTTGCTAATTCAAGGTTCTAAGGTGTTGTTGTGGTAGACCTAATCTACTAAATTTAGGGTTATAAAAGTTAAGTTCTTTTAGGGTTCTTTTTTTTTTTTTTTATAGAAAAGGTATTTTCTTTGTTACTTTCTTTGATCTCTTTAGGTCCTTTATAGCCTTTCTTGCTTGTCTTGTTGTCTTGTAGTTCTTGTCCTTTACAAAAAGTTCAAAACAAAAGCTGCTTTTAGATCTAGAAAGATTTCCTGGCTTAAGCTCATGTCAATTTTGGCATGAGAGCATGTGATATTTGGATGAACATGTTTAGGGGCCTAGAGAATTTAATAAACCGAGGAAGAAGGGAATAGAGATAAAGGAAAAGCTATTGAGAAGTCGAGATATCAAATGCTTTCATTGTATGGGATATGGACATACGGCGCATGAATGTCTAAGTAAGAGAGTGATGTATACAAACGCCTATGGTGAGATTTCATCCGAGAAAGAGGAATACGAGGAATTGGAAGAAATTCAAAAAGAGGAAGAAATCTCAGTGAAGAAGGCAAAGAAGTGGGCAAGTGTGTACGTTACTTAGTGTAGCTAGGAGATCATTGAGCACGCAAGCAAAGGAAGATGAGCATCATCAACAAAGAGAGAATATCTTTTATACAAGATATTTGATCAACCAAGTATCTTGCAGTGTAATCATTGATAGTGGGAATTGTACCAATGTTATAAAGGCTAGTGTAGTGGAAGAGATAGGCTTGGAAACAAGGAAGCATCTGCAACCCTAAAAGTTGTAATGGCTAAACGAAAGTGGAGAATTGAATTCTAATAAACACGCCTTGATTGCAATTGACATACGGAAATATAAGGATGAGATCTTGTGTGATGTTGTTCCAATGCAGGTAGGCCACCTACTTTTAGGGAGACCGTGGCAATATGATAGGGAAGTAAAGCATGACAGGAAGAAAAACACCCACATTGTGTATATAAAGGGAAAGAAATGAATTCTACTGCCTATGTTTCCAAGTGAAGTGAGCAAAGATCAAAAGATCATAAGAGAAAAGGAGATGAAAAAGAGTGTGCAAGAAAATGAGAAAAAAATTGAGAAAGAGAATGCTGAGAAAGAAGAAAAGGAAAAGAGAAAGGAAAAAAATAGAGAGGAGAAAAGAAACGAGTAAATTTCTTTGCAAGTGAGAGTGAGGTGGTAGAAGTGATTAAAGCTAAGGAACCAATGTATCTTTTAATTTGTAAAGGCATTTATGTAACTACTAATGAAACTACTTTTCTGTTGCCTTGAGAAATTGCAGGTCCTATTGAAGAATTCCAGGATGTATTTCCAAAAGAAATACCAGTAAGATTGCCACCCGTCAGAGGAATAGAGCATCAGATTAATTTCATCCTGGGGGGGGGGGGGGGCTGTCATTCCAAACTGACTAGCTTAGACATGCAACCTTGAAGAAGCTAAGGAGCTATAAAATCAAGTTGAGGAGTTTCTCAAGAAAGGCCATGTTCGAGAGAGTTTGAGTCCAAGCGTAGTTCCAGTGTTGTTGGTGCCACAAAAAGACGGATTATAGAGGATGTGTGTTGATTGCAGGGCCATTAACAATATAACGGTAAAAATATTGTTACCCTATCCCTAGACTTAATGATTTATTTGATGAATTGCATGGATCATGTGTATTTTCAAAAATTAATTTGAAATTCGGATATCATAAGATTAGGATTAGGGAAGGTGATTAATGGAAGATTGCATTTAAGACTCAGCAGGGTTTATATAAGTGGCTTGTGATGCCATTTGGGTTATCAAATGCACCTAGTACTTTCATGAGGTTGATGCATTATGTGTTACGAGAATATATTGAAAAATTTGTTGTGGTCTATTTTGATGATATTTTGATTTTTAACGAAACTTATAAAGATCATTTACATCATCTTAAGTGTGTGCTATTGCTCTTAGAAGAGAAAGGTTATATGAAATCTTTGATAAATGTTCTTTTCGTTTGGAAAAGATAACTGTTTTTGGTTATTTTGTAAGTTCAAAAGGTATTGAAGTTGATGAAGAAAAGGTCAAGGTAATACAGGATTGGCCAACACGTACTTCTACGACTGAGGTAAGGAGCTTTCATGGGTTAGCCAATTTTTATAGTTGTTACATTAGAAATTTCAGCACAATAGCTGCCTCATTGACTGAAGTTATTTAGAAGAATGTGGGGTTTAGGTGGGAGAGGAATAAGAAAAGGATTCTATTGCTTTTGAAATCAAAATTGAGTGAAGCCCAATTGTTGTCCTTGCCTATTTTGAAAAAGCTTTTCAAGTGGAATGTGATGCTAGTAGAATAGGAATAGGTGCTATGTTAACTTAGGATAAAAAACCTATTGCATTTTTTAGTGAGAAGCTATTAGGATAATCCTTGAATTATTCCACTTATGATAAGGAATTGTATGCATTACTGAGGACCTTGCACCATTGGCAACATTATTTGTTATCTACGGAATTTATCATTCATACTAATCATGAAACATTAAAGCATCTAAAAGGCCAACAAAAGTTGAATAAAAGGCATGCCAAATGGATGGAGTTCATTGGTACATTTCTATACGTGATCAAATAAAAGAAAGGTAAGGATAATGTAGCAGCCGATGTATTATCTCGTAGGTATGTGCTTTTAAATTCCTTAGATGCAAAATTACTTGGTTTTGAGATTATTTAGGATTTATATGCAAATGATGAAGAATTGGGAGAGATTTATCATGCTTGTAAAAAATGTTCTTTCCAAAAATTTTATAGGCATGATGGGTTTTTGTTTAAAGAGGGTAGACTTTACATACCAAAAGGATCCTTGAGAGAATTGTTAGTGAAGGAAGCTCATAAAGAAGGTTTAATGGGACATTTTGGGAATGCAAAAACATTAAGCATTTTGCAAGAGCATTTTTATTGGCCAAAAATAATAGGAGATGTAGAGAGGCATTGTAACTCATGCATTACATGTAGAAGGGCCAAGTCTAAAATGCTACCCTAAGGGTTATATACTCCTTTCCCCATCCCTAATGCACCTTGGTCCAATATTTCAATAGATTTCATATTGGGATTGCCACGACCTAAGGGGGAAAAAGATTTCATCTTTGTAGTTGTTGATCAATTTTCTAAGATGGCTCATTTTATTCCTTGTGCAAAATCTAATGATGCTACCTATGTTGCAAGTGTATATTTCAAGGAAGTGGTAAAAGTGCACAGGTCACGCAGCATAGTATCGGACAGGGATACAAAATTTTTAAGTCATTTTTGGAGAATATTGTGGGCAAAACTTGGAACTAACTTATTGTTTTCTATAGCTTGTCACCTACAAATGGATGGACAAATAGAGGTTGTCAATCGGACTCTTATGCAACTACTACAGGCAATCATCAAGAGGAACTTGAAGAACTGGGAAGAATGTCTTCCATATATAGAGCGTGCATATAATAGAACTGTCCATTCTACTACTACTGTCATGTTGTTTATGTGTTTAATCCATTAACCCCATTAGATTTAACTCCTTTACCTCTAGATGAACAATTGAATCTTGATGGCAAAAAAAATGACGAGCTAGTTCGTCCTAGTTAAATTCATGCACGAGAAAGTTAAATCTCTAATTGAAAAATGGAATGAAACTGTTGCATGCAAGTGAAACCATAGAAGAAAGCAGGTGATATTTGAGTCAGCAGACTGGGTTTGGGTGTATTTGCGCAAGAAGAGATTTCCCACCCAATGCAAGTCAAAGCTCAAACCGCGAGGGTATGGACCGTTCAAAGTTCTTGAGTGATATGGATATAATGCCTACAAGATTCATATACCGGGTGAGTATAATGTAAGTGTGACTTTTAACGTAACTGATCTTTCTCCTTATAATGTAGGATATAATTTGAGGATGAATCCATTCCAAGAAGGGGGACAGGACGAAGTCGAAACAAAGTTGAGCTTGCACGATCTGTTGACGAGAGCCCGCTTCAAACAATTCCAACTCAATCTTCATGCATATCTACAAGTTCATTCAAGGTAGGATAGTGTATGAACATTGCCAAAAGAGGATCAAGAATAGACCATGCTGCTAGTATACGAAGGATGTCAACCGGAAGCTCTTTACACAGAAATGGCACCTAATCGAGTGTACCAGGCGCCAGTCCTAGAAGACCGACTAGGCACTGGGTGTGGACTGGATGAACTCTCAATTTTGTGACCTAAGCACTGTTCTAGCAGAATGGACCTGGCTCTAACCCTACCAGCCCTACCTGGCACCGGCACCATTCTGGATCCAAATCCCAGACGTTTTTTTTTCCAACTATTTTTGTGAAGGGTACAGTTCTTCTAGAATGTACCAGGTGCTGATCTTACTAGCCTTACCTGGCGCCGGCCTCACTTTGGATTCGACCGCCTGACATTTTTTAGTTGTTTTTGGGGTCATTTTGTAATATTTAAAAAGTATTTCAGTTCAGGAACATAATACCATTATATATAGGCTTTATATTGCAAGACAAGGGAACACAATTCCATATTTTGTTTAACATGAATGAAGATTCATTGTGAAGACTTGAAGCATGGAGAGATTCCCTATTTAACTTCAATCCAAGACCAACCTAAGGGCTTAGTCCACCCTTGAGTAAGTGTCTATAAACTCAAAGAATAATTCAACTAAAAAATCAACAAGGGTTCTTCCTGTAAGTCATTTAGGGTTCTTGTTATTTCTTGTTTAAATGCCGACAATTGCCTATCCTTTTAGTTATTATTTCTTGCTAAGTCAAGGGTTCAAAGGTGTTGTTGTGGTAGACCTAATCTACAAAATTTGGGGTTCTAAAAGCTAAGTTCTTTTAGGTTTCTTTGTTTGTAGAAAAGGTATTTTCTTTGTTACTTTCTTTGATCTCTTTATGTCCTTTATAGCCTTTCTTGCTTGTCTTGTTGTCTTGTAGTTATTGCCCTTTATAAAAAGTTCAAAACAAATGCTACTTGTAGATTAATAAACATTTCCTTCCTCAAGCTCATATCATATATGTAGATATATATATTACTAATGTGAAAATTAGAATTATAAAAATTTTACTTTTACAATAATAATTATACATACAATGTCTATATATGAATGAATTAATAATTAAGTTAGTATACCGAACTATATATGTATATATATATATATATATATATATATATATATGTATGTATGTATGTATGTATGTATGTATGTATATATGTACAAACATATATGTATGTTCGTAATTGAAAAATTATTTATAGTTATGTTATCTAACATATTAATTTTATACTCACTAATCAATGAAGGATATATTATGGTACATGTAAACATTTAATAGAATAACTAATAAAATACAATTCATTCTCTTTAATGCAAATATATGATAACTTATGATGTTTATAAAATTTTAATTAACAAATCAATGATCTAACTATTAGATGTATTTATAATGTTAAAACAAGTTTAGTGACCAAATTTGAAGGTCATTAGTTTTATTTTAACACTTTTTTGGGAAACATATATATAATAGTATGAAAACCTAGTGCATTTACAAATGTAAGGATATCAAATTAATGATCTGATCGTTAGAATGGTTAAAATCCTTACCAAAATTATTGTGACCAAATTTTAAATTACTCAGATAAAATTTCAATTATTTTTTATAGATTTTATGGTAATTAGAAGTAAAATTGTCGACCACAACCGTCATATTAGATAGTTATAAACAATGGTTTATACTTAAATCATAGTATTAACCAACTAAAAAATGACAGTTTAATGACCGTCGTATTTGGTTCGACAAATACAATGGTTTATAACCATCTTATTAGGCATAGGAAAAAAATGTCACTCAAAATTTCAATTTAAAAATAAGATGGTTAACAGTAATTGCCGTATAAAGACTTATATATACGACGGTTGGTTTAAATTGTCTTATTATTTGGAAATATTACGACGGTTAGAGTAACCATCGTGTTTTTCAGACTAATACAACGATTAATTTAATAACCGTCACATAAAGTAGGTTTAATACGACGGTTTTGTGATCGTCGTATTTGTTTGCATTACATTTGCCCCCCCTCCCCCCTTTGTAGTGGAAGTATGACCCTTCTAGTTTACTGAATATGACCACCACTTATTCCTACTGGTGAATACTTACAGGTTGACAATGGCCTCACCTTAAGACTGATTGCTAACAAGCAGTGATCAAAAGGACACACTAAGTCTTCGCATCTTAATTCTAGAAATTTAAAAAAAAAAATAGAGAAGAACAAAAAAAATGAGATAGTGAGAGAGAGAGAGAGAGAGAGAGAGAGAGAGAGAGAGAGAAGTTTTCTGGCTCCTTAGTTTTTCACGTAACTATAAATAGTACAATGAACCCATGAGATAACCTCAGTTCTAGTATATCTCTCAGATTTCAATCTCTCAAAACCAGAAGACGTTTAGCTAGGGTAAATAGCTAAAATCAATCTCTAGTTTGTGGACTTTGGTCCCGATGATTTGACTTCTTTTTTTGTTATTTATTTTTCCTTGGACTAATTAATCCCAAAAATAAATAAGAATACTTTTAATCATTTATTTAATCTTGGGATAACAAAGCCCATAAAATAAATAATCCAACCCAAGAAGACCTAGATAAATTACCAAACCTTATATCTAGTTTAAGCCCAAGTTAATCTCCAATTACTCAGTCTGGGCCAAGGCCTAGATAATTAATTAACCAATTAAACTAACCAATCAATCCAATCTCTGTTGACCATATATTTTATTCTAGACAATTATAAATTAGGTAACCCGAATAAAATAAAATCCTCCTTAATCAAGGCCATTTCATTAACCTAATATCAATTAGGACTTGCGAGCTATTTTGAGAACTAAAAAGGCACATCGTCGTTGGCTACTAAAATGACCGAAATACCCCTACTACAAAATAGTTGTATTTTGCATTTTAAATATTTTTTATTATCACCATAAGTAAACATTCACTCCAAGGACAATGCTGCGTGTAGCAATGTCTCTGGCCGACAGGTATAATGACTAAAATACCTGTGTACATAACACTTATCATTAAGATAGGAGAAATGCACTAACACCACTCTCAATGACTTCTACCATTATAAGATGTCTAGTCCGATAATCCTTGACTTCTTGTATGTACCCACTTATTTCTTAGAGCTACCCAAAAGCGTACAGTACTACTTCAAGTTTCCAAGAATTTGGTTTATATAGGTTATCCTGAACAATCACAAGCCGATGATTTCTCTATTAAAAAGCATATAAACTTTTTTTGTATGAGTTTGTCTTAACTAACTTGTCACATATACACAACATACAAGTATATTGCCCCTATAATAGAACCTCACCTACAGTATGGCAAAGTAAATATTCCCAACTTCGTCAGATCACCAATCCATACTCAAGCCTTTAGGTATTAGTTCACACTATAGTTGTAACAGTCTGGGTGTCTTTTATTTAGTACTTTGATAAACCACTATCATATTATAAAGTGAGTGGACTACTCCCTGGCTAAAGGTAAGCCATTTTCATATTGAATTCATAATATGATAACCATAAACCTAATAAGATTCCCATTCTCATTATAACTACCTGTTTATGTGTTAGGTAGCCTATGATCCATACCATACTGTGAAAGACCTCTATTCACATGGATCACTTACTTAAACATAATAGGTCTTTTCCAACAACATTGTGTGAAACATTAAATGTAAAATTACACAAACAACTCTAAGAATAAACGCATTTATTTATTGCATTGAATTTTACAGTAGATACAATGTTTGAGGGCATACATTCCAACAATCTCCCACTTACAGTCTAAGACTTTGTAAGCTTATAGGTGCCCACCCCTATAGCATCTATGTGCATTCTAAAGACTCTATTTGCTAAAGGCTTAGTGAATGGATCACCTAGATTGTTTTCGAGGCTATCTATTCCTCCATGATTTCTCGTCTTTGAATGAATTCTTAGATTAGGTGGTACTTTATCTCGATGTGCATGCCCTTTTTATGGTTCCTTAGTTCTTTTGATTGCGAAACTATTCTTGAGTTGTCGCAATACAATGTATTCGGCCAGTCCGTGTGTCGAACAACTTTAACTTCCCAAAGGAACTTCTGGAGCCAACCAGCTTCATTGGATACTTCTGAAGCTGCCATATACTCAACTTCCGTAGCTGAATCAGCAATACAAGATTACTTGATACTTCTCCATGAAATAGCTTATCTAGACAAGGTAAAGGCATATCTACTAGTAGATTTTCTTTCATCCTTATTACCCTGGAAGTTTGAGTTTGTGTATTTGTTAGGAACTAAATCATTAGCCCTATAAATAAGTATATAAACTTTCGTTCTCTTAAAGTACTTGAGTATATGCTTTACAGCTTGTTAATGAACCTCCCCTAGGCTTAACTGATATTTGCTAACTATGCCTATGACAAAGTAGATATCTGGTTTAGTACACAGTGAGGTGTACAAGAGACCTCCTACAACTGAAGTATAAGGAATCCTACTCATCCTGTCTTTTTCTTCTTGAGACTTAGCATAGTCTTTCAAAGAAAGAGATAACCCATATCTGCATGGAATTGTGCTCCTTTACTTGAGTCTATACTGAATTTGGCTGACATCTTATCAATGTATATACTTTGAGATAAACCTAACATTTTCTACTTCATAATTCTAAGAAGCTTAATAATGAGAGTGTAACTGGCTTCTTCCAAGTCCTTCATGCTGAAATGACTACATAGCCAAACTTTTATTAATGACAATGTCCCTATATCATTACCATGAGTTGAATGTCATCGATATATAAAATACGAAAAATAATATTTAAGCCTTCTCGTTCTCTGTACATACATGGTTTATCCTTGTTAAGTAAAATCATAAGATTTTATGGTTTTATCAACCTGAATGTTCCATGCTCTAGACGTTTGCTTAAGTTTATAAATAGACTTCTTAAGCTTGCAAACTATATGTTCGTAGCCTTTTGCAATGAAACTTTTGGGTTAGGACATATAGATGTCTTCAATAAGATGGCCATTCAAAAAGGCTGTCTTGACATCCATTTGCCATATCTTGTAGTTATAGTGACATGTGCTGGCAATGAGTATTCAAATAGATTTCATCATGGCTACCGGGAAAAGGGTTTTCTCATAATCGGTCCCCTCTTTCTGAGTATACCATTTCACCATAGGCCAAGTTTTATGGGTTTCTACCTTCTTATACACTCCCCTCTTCCTGTTGTTTACCTACTTACACCTAATAGTTTTTATCATTTTAGGTGAAGCTACAAGATTCCAAACTTAATTGAAGTATATGGACTTAATCCCAGCTTTCATTGCTCCATGCCACATGTTTGCATCAGCATCAGCAATAGCCTCCTCGTATCTAGTGAGATCTTGTTTATGGTGATCATAGACTAGGTAAAAAACCTCTCAAGTCCTTCTTTCTGAAACCTTAGGTACCCTACCATAACAAGGCTCCATTTGTACAACAACCTGAGGTTATGTTTCTTCTTGTTCTGTAATTTGGTCACTAGAAGTTAACTCAAAGGATAACTTCTCTATGAGTTCCATCCAAGCTAAACCTTTAGTTGATGTATTTTGATCATCCTCCAAGTGTCTCGCATTGGTATTTACCAGTACCTTCTACTTATTGGGATGATAAAAGGAACTGCATATTTCAACTTTTTTTAATGCCCAACAAATAACATAATTATAATCTTGGTTCTAATTTATCTCCCTTAATCAGTGTATAAGTTATACAACCTCATATCCTAAAATGATTTAGACTTGGTATTCGCCGAGTCTACATCTCATAAGGCGTCCTAGGTACTGACTTATAAGGTACTAAGTTCAGAATGTATGCCATTGTTTCCAGGGCATATCCCAAAAAACATATTGGAAGAGTCGCATGAGATATCATGCTTCGGACTATTTCCACCAATGTTTGGTTCCTTCTCTCAGCTACGTCATTCTGTTGGGTTGTCAATAAATACCCTGCCCTAAACTGTCCCAAAATAGGTGATTTTTACTATCTCTGTGATATTTTGAGAATTTTATAAAATTATTTATAAAGCTATTTTCTTTTATTTTCAAGCAAAGTCATTATTTATGAAATAAATATTTTATGAAAAATATCATATTTAATTTTATTTGATGAAGAAATAATATATTTTCTATGTGTTATATTTTATACAAAAAATATTAATATTCTATTGTATATATATTATATTATTTTTTGTAAGAAAATATTATTACACTTATTCATTTTATTATATAAACATTGTTTATAATCGTTAGATATTTTTATTTTACTATATTAAATTTATATAATGGCCCACATCTATTTATATAAAACTTCCTACATAAGCCTTTTACATAAAGCTTCCTACATAAGCTTTTACATAAGTTTCATACAAAGCTTCGTACATAAGCTTTTACTTTCTTTTGTTATATAAGCTTCCTATGTAAGTTTTTATACAAGCTTCTTAGATGAGCTTCTAACAAAGCTGTCAAAATAAGCTTCTTAACACCTATAAATAAGGGAAGAAGGGAGAAGAACAAGCTGAGAAGTAAGAGAAAGAGGGGGACAAAAAGGAAAGAAAAAGGAAAGGAAAGAAAGAAGAAAGAAGAAAAGAAGGAAAATCGGGAAGAAAGAAAAAGAGATTTGGAAGAGAGAAGAAAGGAAGAGAGGGAAGAAGAAAAGAAAGAGTAAAGAAGAGAGAAAGATAAAGAAAATAGAGACTAAGAATTTTAGGATTTCTTTACTTGAGGAAAATAGTTAGAAAGTAAGCTGAGTCCCTCGATTTCCAGCTCCTATTTTAGCTAAATATTTTCCGTTAATCTGGTTATAAATACTTTGTGAGTCCCATTCATTTTACATATACCATTTGGTTAGTGATTTTCCATAAAAATTGCATATACGCATTTGTCATCAATTGTTTTATGAAGCATGGATATTATGAGTTCCCCTGACTTTTCAAACACCATTTTAGCTAATTGATTTTCTAAAATATATGTGAGTTCCCATTTATTTTATAAAATCATTCTGCACGTGATTTTCTTAAATACATGAAATTAAGTATTTATGAAGAATAAATATTGCGTGTTCCGCTGGATTCATTCTCATTATGATAAATGAAAGACGATAGGGTTGTAAATCCTATACGGGCCAGCATAGTAAATTAAATATGTTAGGATTGTATATCCTATATGGGCCAGTATGTTAGAATGACATCCATGTGATGAAAATATTTGCTATATGTTAACTATGAGATCTCATATGCATTTACAAGTTATCTTTATGAAAAATTCTATGAAATCTATTTTATCTGAAAATCTTGATCACATATAGGACTCACTGAGTGTTTTTGCACTCACACATTTTCTACATATTTTAGTCTCTAATGTATAGACTGGTGATCAAAGTGTGCAATAGAAGCATGATGTTGAGTAAACAATTAGTGGTTTATCCTCTGAAAATGTTGTACATACTTGAGTTGTACTTTCAAAGTTATAAAAAATTTCATGTTCATTCAAGGCTTTAGAATGATTCTGCTGTGTATTATGATTTAATTGTAATAAAGACCCCTTATTTGGGAGGTTAGATGGGCAATATCTGACGAAGTTAAGGCCTACTACGTCATTGAAATGTGGGGTGTTACAATGTCTCAATAGCACTAAGATGAGATACTATCCCCTGTTGTACCACATTGTTAGTTTTGTGCCCTAGAGGCAATCATTTGTACATTGTATATGACACATTTTATTTTAATAAGAGACATTATTTATCTTACAATTTCTTTTGTTTACTTTTAAGTAATTTAATTGTTCGATAAAGTCCCAAGTACAACATTGTGTTAAGGAAATCATGATATGAGATTCCTACTATACTGTATAGTGGTAGTACTTAAATAGTCCTAGTCGTAGTATTAATGAGACAGGACATTATTAATGCATTAAGACAGGCATGTGTTAGACTTCCTGATTTGATCAGGCGGTGGTTCTGATATCCGTGAGTATTGAGATACTCAAAGTTAACACATGGATGCTTGTTAATGAAACAAGTTCATTGGATGACCTAGCTTTGAGATAATCACTTGGATAACTATTTAGTGCCAGTGATATAATCTCAATATAGAAAACGTGCAAGTATCCTTAAAGTTGAGATCTCCAAGGTACTTTGTTTGCTGAGTATTGTACTTTGATTCTAATATCTGGAGCTCGATCGAGGGCTGCCTATGAGATGGATATATTGTACATTGTGAGGTAAACGAAAGTAGTTGAGAGGGTCAATAAAGGATTCACCACTCCTAATAGTTGAGGCGAATATCTCACGGCCACTTATAGGAATTACTACTCAGGAAGTCCTTAACCAAGGCGATTATGTATTGGAAATAGTTTCAAATTGATACACATCTAGAGTAGTGGGTTCCTGGTACAAGTACTATTGTATTCGGGTCAGAATTAATTCTGGAGGGAGTTTACACTAATTTCGTACTCCAAACCGAATGAAATATTGTATGGTGAAATGAGTTAATTGCACTGAAATTTGTTATTGAAGGGTTTATATCAAGCCACTTGACTTCTTGGACTCTTGGGTGGTCATGATGTGTTGCTAGATACCACTCATGATCTTGGAATACGGGTTTATTAATTGATGAATTAATAAACCAATCTTGATTAGCATTAATAGGATTAATTCTAATTAATTATAGATTATTAATCTCAAAGACATTTGGATTAATTCATGTTTGCTACCAATTGACCGGGAAATCTAATAGGTCACACATAATAGAGGATTATATACTCAAGATGTTATTTGATAACATAGTAGGGTTAATTGCGAGAAAGAGAAGTTGTTGTGGATAAATTATAATTAGTTATAATTTGTGGTCCAAATTGTAATTGTGAGAACATGATGTCTCCAATTATAATTAGGAAATTTTAATTGTTTTAGAATTTTGGGATGGAGGATTTTTCAGTAAGTATTTCGTTTAACATATAGAAGCGACACAAAACTCTAGCTGACAGACAACATACGAAATCTCCAACCCTAGACACACAACTAACGTTCTTCTCTCTCTCTTTTTCATTTTGCTAAAATCATAAAATAGCCCTAGCCGCCATTTTTTCCTGCTAGCACAGGAAATTTTGGTGCTTGAGTATTCCTCTGTGTGGATTACTGTTAAAGATAATCACACACTGTGATTATAGTGGTTAGACGTTCCACTCTCGTGAAGTTGGATCAAAAGGATTGCTGGATCGCGTCTCAACTTGAAGAAGAAATTTTTGTTCTTTGGATGATCAAACAAAGGTAAAAAGCTGTTACTTTTGTTATCTTTATGCCTTGTTTTTCACACATAGGCGGGTCCTGGGTGGTATTTCGTTTTATTTTTCACTGCGCCTATAGGATACGAGCCTGAGATACCCAACAGTGGTATCAGTGCCATGCTATGTATGATCTATGGACATTGTTTTTGGCAAGAAAAACTATTTTCATATGTTCGTGTTTATCTTTGTTTACTGTGAAAATTGTTTTCACTTGAGTTGAAATTGTTTCAAAAATTATGAATTGGGTCCATAGCACAATATGATTGTGCAAAAGTTACAATGTATTTCGAAAGATGCTTTCTTTATGTGTTGAATATTTTCTGCAGAAAAACGTTTTCTTGAACATTGTTATTGCCCTCCGTTTCATCTAATGAATTTGATTTTCTATTTTGTTTTTTTAAAACTAACAAATTAGTTGTTGTTTTGAGCTTCAAAATAGAAAATTCTATTGAGAATTGTTCTCACTAAAATTTCAGAAGATTAGGGCTCCAGAAATTGTTTTTGGAAAATTTTTCTGAAAATCGCTGCCACATCTCGACTATAGCCAGCGCCAGCTTTGGCCTCCAAACCAACGTCGATTCTGTTCTTTTCATGATTTCCAGAAATTATTTTTGGAAGAGAAAAAATTTTTAAAAGCAGAACAGAGCCGGCGCAGGCTCTGGCTTCCAAACCAGCGTCGGTTCTGCTCTATTTTGCATGTTCCAACTATTTAAAAAGAAAATCTAGAATATAATTTTGAAAGGGAAAAATCTCATTTGATGAGAGGCGGTAAAATAAAAATTTTTCCACGGGGGCGCTGTAAAATAAAAATCTCCTAAAATAGATTGATCAACCACCGTTTTTGTTGCCGGGGACGGGACGCAAAAGCATTTTCTAAAAATTAGTTTTGAGACAAACAATTTTATTTTTTAAAATAGTGATTTTGAAAATTTTAAAATTAATGTATTTTTCTAAAATATTAATTTTAGAATTTGTTTTATTTTTTCAAAATAGTAATTTTGGAATAATAAAAAGTATATGTTTATTTTGTTTAAGCAAAGTTAATGGCATGGTGAATGGTTATGGACTAAAACCAATTATATCTGTTCATGCATTTTACAATTTTATTTTTTTATGAAATAGGGCCTGCGTGTCCTGCCTTCTCTAGAATTCATGTGTAATTCTCTTCTCATCTAACTCCCCTCAAATGTAACTCGAGATTTTCTCTCTTTAGGAAATTATGTAATTATTTACATAGGTTAGATAGGAGTAGAATTATTCTATTTTGGAGATGGCAACCAAAACAAGGCGAGAAGGTAAGACCTTCTACTTAAATCATGCATAAACACATAGGGTTAACTATATTAATTTCTTTTATAGCTCAAAGAAATTAATTTAGGGTAAAGTCTATAACCATACCACGTAATCGCTTTATTACCATGATTATCAATTATGTGATTTATTGATTTTTATGCATGTCATTCAATAAAATCACTAAAAGGAACAAATCCCTCAATTAATATTAAACCTAATTCCTTCTGTTAATATAGTAAGAACGAGAGTCCTTTTTCGAGACCAGGTTGTTGGGCAAACCCAAGCCTACTTGACATTGGGCATGTTCAAGCTATAGAGTTAAATTCCTTTGGAATTAAATTCTTGATTAATGGGTTAGGTTTAACTAAATTATTTATCCCAATTGGGCAAACTCAAGCATAAAGAAATTTAGAGGAAAAGTTAGCATAGCCCAAAAGGCTTTAACATTAAAAGCAGTTAATCACAAAATGATTCAGTAGTTACATACGTTGTAATTGGTATTAGATAAATAGAAATGAACTTAAAGGTGGCTTGTTGGGTAAACCCAAGGTTATTCTTGACGAATTTGGATACCGGACCACTAGGAAAGCTTCTAACGGGCTTTCCCGAATCAGTAGTGGGGGCTATTGGTTTGAGTAAAATCGTGGAATAAAAATATGTTTAATTAAAGTCCTAATTATGTGCATATCATGTGCATATACAGTAGCTAATGCTCTCTATCTTTACATCTAGGTCACTTGCATCATGTCAACAAACTTAAACTTACGAAGCATTTTGGAAACCAACAAGTTAACCGAATCAAACTATCTCGACTAGTATAGAAATTTGAGAATTGTGCTCAAATCGAAAAAGTTGCTCTACGTGCTAGATGCTCCTATTTCGCCACCACTAGCTCAAGATGCTCATGCTAATGAGCATGCTGTCCATAGAAGGCACAAGGAGGATAGTGATACAACACCATGTATTATGCTAGCATCCATGACTCCCGAGTTGCAAAAACAGCACGAGCATATGGATGCTCAATCGATCATACTACATCTTCGAGAGCTGTTTGATGCTGAAGCCAGAACTGAGAGATATGAGATCTCAAAGTAACTATTCCATTGCAAAATGGCAGAGGGTTCTTCTGTGGCCACTCATGGGCTGAAGATGCTGGGTTTAATAGAGAAGCTTGGATCTCTCGAGTTTGCAATAGATCATAACTTAAGCGTTGACTTAATTCTACAATCTTTGCCTAATAGTTTTTCACAATTTGTGATTAACTATCAGATGAACAAAATTGAGTCCATTATTCCTGAGTTGATCAATCTTCTCAAAACTACAAAGTCCTCCATGAAGAAGTATTCCAATGTAGTTTTAATGGTAGAATCTTCCTCTTCTAAGAAGAAAGTTCAAAAGAAGAAGAAGAAGGCTGCTATAAAGCCTAAAGGTGGTCTGAACAAGAAGGACGCAGCTACTAAGGGCCCATGCCATCATTGTGAGAAGATGGGCCACTAGAGGTGCAACTACAAAGCCTACTTGGAGACCATTAAGGACAAGAAGCAGAAGGAGAAGCTTAAAAGCACTTCTACTTCTACTATAGGTATATTTATGATTGAGATAAATACTGCCTTTAGAAATGAGATATGGATATTAGATATCGATTGTAGATCTCATTTGTGCAATAGCTTACAGGGACTAAATAGCTGTAGAAGGCTAGAGAAAGGTGATGTGGACTTACATACTACAAATGGGGCAAATGTTGCTGCACTTGCTGTTAGTGTTGTGCCCTAGAGGCAACACTTGTACATTGTATATGACACATTTTTTTTTTTTTAATAAGAGGCATTATTTATCTTATAGTTTCTTTTGTTTACGTTAAGTAATATAACTGTTAAATAAAGTCCTTAGTACAACACTGTGTTAAGGAAATCATAGTAGAGATCATGATATAAGATTCCTACTACACTGGATGGTGTTAATACTTAAATAGTCCCTAATCATAGTATTAATGAGATAGGATATCATTAATGCGTTAAGACTAGTATGTGTTAGACTTCCTGATTTGATCAGGCGGTGGTTTTCATAACCTTGAGTATTGAGATACTCAAAGTTAACACATGGATGCTTATTAATGGAACAAGTTCATTGGATGACCTAGCTTTGAGATAATCACATAGATAACTATTTAGTGCCAGTGATATAATCTCAATATAGCAAACGTGCAAGTTTCCTTAGATTTGAGATCTCCAAGGTACTTTGTTTGCTGAGCCTTGTACTTTGATTCCAATCTCCGGAGCTCGATCGAGGGCCGCCTATGGGATGGATATTAGGTACATGGTGAGGTAAACGAAAATAGTTGAGAGGGTCAATAAAGGATTTACCACTCTTAATAGTAGGGGCGAATATCTCACGGCCACTTGTAGGAATTACTACTCGAAAGTTCTTGGACAAGGCAATTGTGTATTGGAAACAGATCCAATTGATACACATCTAAAGTAGTGGGTTCCTGGTACAAATACTATTGTATTCGGGCTAGAATTAATTCTGAAGGGAGTTGTCACTAATTCCGTACTCCAAACCGAATGAGATATTGTATGGTGAAATGAGTTGATTGCACTAAAATTTGTTATTGAAGGATTCATGTCAAGCCATTTGACTTCCTAGACTCTTGGGTGGTCATGATATGTTGCTAGATACCGCTCATGATATGGGAATATGGGTTTATCAATTGATGAATTAACAAACCAATCATGATTAGAATTAATAGGATTAATTCTAATTAATTATGGATTATTAATCTCAAAGATGTTTGGATTAATTCATGTTCGCTACCAATTGACTGGAAAACCTAATAGGTCACACATAATAGAGGATTATATACTCAAGATGTAATTTGATAACATAGTGGGGTTATAATTATAATTATGGTTCAAATTATAATTATGAGAACTTGATGTTCCCAATTACAATTAGAGAATTCTAATGGGATTAGAATCCCCTGTTTTGGTAAGGGAATTTCGTGTATATTAGTGAATATACACACGAAAAACCTAAGATGAAATTGGACACAAAAACCCTAGAGCAAGATACGCGAAATCAGCCTCTTGTTCTCTCTCTCTCTCTCATTTTTTTCTTGAAAGAAAAACCTAGCCGCCATCTTTTTCTGCTAGCACAGAAATTTTGGTGCTTGAGTATTCTTCTGTGTGGATTACTATTAGAAATAAGTACACACTATGATTATAGTGGTTAGACGTATTGGTATTCATGGACTCCTAAACGCGAAAAACATCCACAAATCCCTCCCGAGGACCCAAGTAAATGATTAAGAAGATCTAAGGTTAGCAAGAATTACCTCTGGTTGCTGTAATTGAAATCCTTCGATTCTGATTGCACTGTTGTACGTTCAACCCGAACAATCACCAGACGCTGCAGTATGCGAACGTCCTTTATCGGATACACACCGCGAACTCACTCGATACCCGGTGAGTGCTAGCACCTAGGGTTTAAGAGGTTTTTTCTTTCTCTTCTGGTAGAGAATGGCACGAATGTTCTCAACCGAAAAATTGGACTCTTGAAAAGACGGCTAGGGTTTTCTTAAAAACCCCCAAACCTCTTAGAGTCCAACCCTAATAATATCTTATCATATTCTAATTTAAATTCAAATTAAATTAAAACTGATATGATAAGATTCTGCCATTATCTCAGTAATTTAACTAATTAATTTACCGAGTCAGATTCTTAAAATCTGGACATCTTCCAGATATATCGAATGTGGACATATTTCCAGATTCATTGTATTTGGTAAATTTTCTAAGTACGATTAACTTAGACATATTTCCAGATTCATCGAATCTGGTCACCAGAAAAATAACCTAACAAATTCGCTTATTGTGTGACCCTATAGGTTCATTTAACACTGGCAGTGTGCCTAAATCATATTTAAATGGCCCACAAGTTATAAGCGGTTTCTAGCAAAACATTATAACTATCCAGGTTAAATAAAGATCGGTGATCTCTTTGAACCAAACCATAATTTTATATTTAGTCCTTTTGTAACACGATATCCAAATTAAGCATAAGGCACGGAGCATGTCATCCTTATTAAGCTTAATCAATTATTTCTTGATTTCATAGTAGACTGTTCAAACAAATGATATCAATATCTTAGATTGATATATTTGAGCACGGCCATGCATTTTTAACAGTCTAACTTATCAAGGGGCCCATGGATATCTCTCCCATAATTGAGAGGGACAAATTCCTTCACAATCAATCATATTCCTCTCCTTGATTTATTCTATATCCAACAGTAGTCTAATTTATTATCTGGTTAAAGACAACTTTAGACAATGTCAAAATATAGAATTTATCAAGTAGGAAACTATGATGAATTTAGGTCGAAGGACTTTCAATATTATTATGACTAGAAAGTACTTATGACATATTCTATGAAGTACTCTCACAGTGGGTCATGTCCAATATGTAGGATTTTTGTCATGCATAATCAAATTAAGCGCAGCGAAAAACAACAAGAAATCCAAGCCATGGATCACGGGTTTGCAATAGAAATGGGAAAAAGGAGAAGATTGCGTTTATTACCTCGTGAAGCCGGAATTCAAAAATTTCAGAAACAAGAACGCAGGCGCGATCCAGATTATCCAAAACCGTTCACTGCAGCTCAACTGAAGTCCAAGAAAGAACTCCCTCTAATGATAATCCACACAAGGTTGAATGCTCACAATCTCACAATTCTATGCTAGTAGAATTCGGGAGGCTAGGGTTTTGATCAAGAAGAGAGACGGCTAAGGTTTGATCAAGAGAGAGGCAGAGAAACGGTTTCTCTGTTATTGCGTGAATAGTCTGTCTCTAACCCTAAGGAAATCATTTCCTTATATTTATAGATTTATAATTACCATAAATTGCAACTTAGTCCTTCAATGTCCAATTGTCAACAAATTAGTCCTTGAAGTTTACTTAATTACAATTAGGTCCCATGAATTATAACAAACTTATAATTCACCTATAAATATATTCCCTTCTCTTAATTAACCCTACAATATTATCAAATAATATATTTGAGCATTCAAACCTTTATTGTATGTGACCCATTAGGTTTCCTGGTCTTATTAGTAGCATAATATGAATTAATTCTAACAATATTAGAATTAATAATCCTTAATAAAATAAAGGATTAAATTTTTTAATTCTCTAATTAATAAATTCATATTTAGCATATCAAGAGCGACATCTAGCAATGACTTTTGACCATCCAAAAGTCCAGAAAGTCAAGTGGCTTGACATGAACCTTTCAATAGCAAATTATCAGTGCAATAAACTCCTTTCAACATACAATATCTCATTCGGTCTAGAGCATGGAATTAGTGCCAACTCCCTCCAGAATATTATTAATTCTGGCTCGAATATTTTAGTACTTGTTCAAGAAATCCATTACTCGATATGTGTATCAATTGGAACCATTTCCATCACATAGTCGCCTTGGCCAAGGATTTCATGAGTAAGGATTTCTACAAGTGGCCTTGAGATATACTCTCCTACTATTAGGAGTGGTGAATCCTTTATTGACCCTCCCAACTACTTTCGTTTACTTTACGTTGTACCCAATATCCATCCCATAGGCGGTCCTAGATAAGACTCCAAAGATTAGAATCAAAGTACAACACTCGATAAACAAAGTACCTTGGAGATCTCAAGTCTAAGGATACTTGCACACTTGCTATAATGAGATTCTATTACTGGCACTAAATAGTTATCTAAGTGATTATCTCGTAGCTAGGTCATCCAATGAACTTGTTTCAAAACAAGCATCCACACGTTAATCCTGAGTATCCCAATACCCACGGATATGAGAACCACCGCTTGATCCAATCAAGAGATATAACATGTGCCAGTCTTGGCGTATTAATAATGTCCCATCTTATTAATACTATGACTGTGGATTATTTAAGTACAAACACTACATAGTGTAGTAGGAATCTCACATCATGATCTCTATCATGATTTCCTTAACACTGTGTTGTACTAGGGACTTTATCTAACGGTTTGTACACATATTTAGATATAACAATCAAACTGAAAGATCAAGAATGCCTCTTATTAATTCAATATGCAATATACATGGTACAAGTGATTGCCTCTAGGGCACAACACTAACACAATACAATGTTCTCTAACATTTATTTATGTCTTGGCTCGATATCACAAATATCCATGGCCAGTAAAACATAGCCATCAAGTCACAAACATGCTAATCTTAACTTATTATTATTCCAATAATAATAATCGATCAGGGACAGTTTTAGAATAGTCATTATATTCATTGTAGGGTTTTACTATCAAATCATGTACTTGATAACCACAAAACAAAACTCACTATTCATGAAAAGGAAAGCCTCATATTATTATATAAAACATAATGACAATAGTATAAGTACAAATTGACTCTAGGGCATATCCCCAACAAACCTGATTGCGATCTATAATCATCTATGTCAGACTGAAAACTAGCATCAGTGTTACCATTTACAACTAGCTCGCCTTCTTGTCCTCCATAAACTAAGAACATATCTTTAGTTCTTCTTAAGTACTTCAGTATGCTCTTGACAGCAGTCCAGTGTGCCTCTCCAGGATTTAAATGGAACCTGCTTGTCATGCTCATTATGTCTTTTTTTCCACACATAGATGGATCCTGTGAGAGTATCTCGTTTTATTTTTCGCAGCGCCGTATAGGATACGAGCCTGGGATACCCAACAGTGGTATCAGAGCCATGCTATGTGTGGTCTACAGACAATATTTTGGCATGAAAAACTGTTTTCGTGTTTGTCTTTGTTTGCTATGAAAATCGTTTTCACTCGAGTCGAAATCGTTTCGATCTTTATGAGTTGGGTCTGTAGCACAATATGATTGTGTTATAGTCACAGAGTATTTTGAAAAGATTCTTTCTTTGGTGCTGAAAAATTTCTGCAGAAAAAACGTTTTCTTGCAACATGGATGTTGCCCTCCGTTTCATTTTAATTTTCCATTTTGATTTTGTTTAAACTAACAAATTGGTTGTTGTTTATAGCTTCAAAATAGAAAATACAGCTGAGAATTGTTCTCACTGAAAATTTGCAGAAGAAGAAAGCACCAGATATTGTTTCTAAAATTTTTTGAAAATCGCCGCCATTGTTACAGAACACAGGCGGCGCCGATGCCGGCCTCCAAGCCGGCGCCGGTTCCATTTTGTTCGCAATGTCCAAAAATCGTTTTGGAAGAAAAAAATTTTTGAAATCAAAATAGAGCCGGCGCTGGCCCAGGCTTCCAAACCGGCGTCATTTCTGCTCTGTTTGCAACCTCCAGTATTTTTAAAAAAAAAAAAAATTCTGAAACAGAATTTTGAAAGGGAAAAACCTCATTTGATGAGAGATAGGATCCAAAAGCATTTTCTCAAAATTAGTTTTGAAACAATCAATTTTGTTCTTCAAAATAATGATTTTGAAAATCTAAAATTGATGTATTCTCTAAAATTGTGATTTTAGAATTTGTTTTATTTTTCCAAAAATAGTGATTTTAGAATAATAAAAGTATATATTTATTTTGTTTAAGCATAGTAAATGGCATGGTGGATGGTTATGGACTAAAACCAATTATATCTATTCATGCATTTTACAATTTTGGTTTTATGAAATAGGGCCTGCATGTCCTGCCTTATCTAGAATTCTTGTGTAATTCTCTTCTCATCTAACTCCCCTTGAATGTAACTCGAGGTTTTCTCTCTTTAGGAAATTATGTAATTAGTTTACATAGGTTAGATATGAATAGAATTATTTTATCCTGGAGATGGCAACCAAAACATGGTAAGGAGGTAAGACCTTCTACTTAAATCATGCATGAACACATAGGGTTAACTATATTAATTTCTTTTATGGCTCAAAGCAATTAATTTAGGAAAAGTCCATAACCATACCACGTAATCGCTTTATTACCATGATTATCAATTATGTGATTTATTGATTATTATGCATGTCATTCAACGAAATCACTAAAAGGAAGAAATCCTTCAATTAATATTAAACCTAGTTTCTTCCATTAATATAGTAAGAACGAGAGTCCTTTTTCGAGACTAAGTTGTTGGGCAAACCCAAGCCTACTTGACATTGGGCATATTCAAGCTATGGAATTAAATTCCTGATTAATGGGTCGGGTTTAACTAAATTCTTTATCCCAATTGGGCAAACTCAAGCATAAAGAAATTTCGAGGAAAAGTTAGCGTAGCCCAAAAGGCTTTAAGATTAAAAGCAGTTAATCACACAATGATTCAGCAGTTACATACGTTGTAATTGGTACTAGATAAATAGCAATGAACTTAAAGGTGGCTTGTTGGGTAAACCCAAGGTTATTCTTGACGAATTTGGATATCGGACAACTAGGAAAGCTTCCAACGGGCTTTCCCGAATCAGTAGTAGGGGCTATTGGTTTGAGTAAAATAGTGGAGTAAAAATGCGTTTAATTAAAGTCCTAATTATTTGCATATCATGTGCATATACAAGTAGCTAATGCTTTCTATCTTTACATCTAGGTCACTTGCATCATGTCAACAAACTTGAACTTACGTAGCATTTTGGAAACCAACAAGTTAATCGAATCAAACTATCTCGACTGGTATAGAAATTTTAGAATCGTTCTCAAATCGAAAAAGTTGCTCTACGTGCTAGATGCTCCTATTCCACCACCACCAACCCAAGATGCTCATGCTGATGAGCATGCTGTCCACAAGAGGCACAAGGAGGATAGCGATATAGCACCATGTATTATGTTGACATCCATGACTCTTGAGTTGTAAAAACAGCACGAGCATATGGAAGCTCAATCGATCATTTTACATCTTCGAGAGCTGTTTGATGCCTAAGCCAGAATTGAGAGATATGAGATCTCGAAGCAACTATTTCGTTGTAAAATGGCAGAGGGTTCTTCTGTGGCCACTCATGGGCTGAAGATGCTGGGCTTGATAGAGAAGCTTGGATCTCTCGGGTTTACAATGGACCATAACTTAAGTGTTGACTTAATTCTACAATCTTTGCCTAATAGTTTTTCACAATTTGTGATTAACTATCAGATGAATAAGATTGAGTCCACTATCCCTGAGTTGATCAATCTTCTCAAAACTGCAGAGTCCTCCATGAAGAGGGATTCCAATGCGGTTTTAATGGTAGAATCTTCCTCTTCTAAGAATAAAGCTCAAAAGAAGAAGAATAATGCTCCAATGAAGCCTAAAGGTGGTGTGAACAAGAAGGACGTAGCTACCAAGGGCCCATGCCATCATTGTGGTAGCGGAGGCGCAACTGCAAAGCCTACTTGGAGACCATCAAGGATAAGAAGCAGAAGGAGAAGCTTACAAGCACTTCTACTTCTACTCCGGGTACGTTTATGATTGAGATAAATACTGCCTTTAGAAATAAGATATGAGTATTAGATACCGGATGTGGATCTCATTTGTGCAATAATTTGCAGGGACTATAGAGCAGTAGAAGGCTAGAGAAAGGCGACGTGAACCTACGTACTGCAAATAGGGCAAAGGTTGTTGCACTTGCTGTGGGGACATACAAGCTGAACCTGCCTTCGGGATTGATTCTAGAACTGGAAAACTATTATTTTGTACCAATTTTAATGAAAAACATTATCTCAGTTGCGTGTTTAGACTTATGTGGATTTCATTTGATATTTAAGAATAAATGTTGTTCTTTTTCATTGAATGATATTCATTATGGTTCAGCAACTTTGGTTAATGGTTTATATGTTCTAGACTTGGACAATCCAATTCTCAATATAAACAATAAGAAACCTAAAATAGATAACTCTAACACCTCTTACTTATGGCATTTTCGTTTAGGCCATGTAAACGAAAATCGTGTTTCTAAGTTACACAAGCTTGGTGACTTAGGGTCATTTGATTATGAATCATATGGCACATGCGAGTCCTGTTTACTAGGCAAAATGACTAAAACTCCTTTTCCAGGAAAAAGGAGAACGAGCCAAAGAGTGATTAGAATTCATACATTTTGATGTATGTGGCCTAATGTTAATACAAGAAAAACGAGGTTATAACTATTTCATAACATTTATCGATGATTTCTCATGATACGGGTATTTGTATTTAATGAAATACAAATCCGAGGCCTTTGAAATCAGAAAGGTTCAAAGACTTCAAGAATGAAATAGAGAAACAACTTGACGAAAGTATTAAGACTCTAAGATCAGATCGAGGAGGAGAATATTTGAGTCAAGAGTTTCTGAGTTATCTTAGAGATAGTAGGATATTATCTCAATAGACTCCACCACATACACCTCAACATAACGGTGTATCTGAGAGAAGGAATCGAACATTTCTAGACATGGTACAGACCATGATGGCTTCTGCAGACCTACCAAAATCGTTTTGGGGGCATGCACTAGAAATTTTTGTTTATATACTGAACAAAGTTCCGACAAAATCTGTTGATACTACCCCATTTGAGATGTTCTTTGGTAGAAGACCAAAGTTATCTCACTTGCGAGTATGGGGTTGTCCTGCCTATGTTAAAAGGCCACAATTAGATAAACTTGAGAGTAAGTCTGACAAGTGTTTGTTTGTGGGATATTCGAAAAAATCTTTCGGATATTACTTCTACCTACCATCTAAAAATAAATTATTTTTTTCGAAGTATACTGTCTTCTTGGAGAAGGAGCACATGCTCAAAGGGGAGAATGGGAGTAAGATTGAACTTACTGAAGTTCATTAAGATCAAACAAATGAGGATCAACCGTCTAACCCCACATCTATTGAGAGAATAGATGAACTTTCTAATACACAAGAACCTCGTAGATCTAGTTGTTGGGATGTATGTCCTCTTAAACTAGGTTTCTAATGTAAAAAATTGAATGTTTAAATAAAAGAATTTATTTTCAAAAATTATTTGTGAATTTACAATTTTATTTGTGCACAATTACATTTGAAAAAGACCCATTGTGTTTAAGTAAGTGGTCTATATGAATGGAGGTCTTTCACAGTAAGGTATGGATCACGGGTTACTTAACACATAAACTTTTGTTCTTAACCGATTGATGAGAATGAGAATCTCATCATGTCTAGGTTATTTTGTTGTGAATTCTAAATGGGGAATGGCTTACCTTTAGCTAGTGAGTAGTCCACTCACTTCATGACATAAGCGTATTTCGAATACGTAGAACAGGACCTGTAGTAGTGGTTTCTAAAAGTACTATATGATAGAAACCTAGATTATTACCGTTACAGCGTGGACTAGTACTTTACGACTTGAGTATGAGTTGGTAGTCTGACAAAGTTGGAAGCATATACTATGATATACTATAGTTGAGGTTCTATCGTAGGGCCAATATACTTACATGTTGGGTATGTGTGACTAGTTAGTTAAGACAGACTTGTACAAGATAGTTTTTATACTATATCGCCCCTTGTTATTGTCTAAATGATCTAAATATCTAGGGCCCTGGGAAACATGACTTGGATGTTTGCTTTAGGGTAGCTCTCTTGGAAAGCAGAAATAGTCTAGGAAGTCATGGATCATTGGACTAGAGGCCTAAGGATGGTAGAGGCCTAAGGATGGTAGTTGTCATTTAGAGAGGTGTTAGTACACTTCTTTCTCTCTAAATGTACGACGATGTATAGAGGGGTATTTTAGTTATTACACCTGTAGGTCAGAGACTTTGCTAATGCAACATTGTCCTTGGGATCAATATTTCCTTATGGTGATATTAGGAAATATTTAAAATGTAAAATACAACTATTTACATGGCAATGGTATTTTGGTTATTTTAGTAGCCAAGGCGGTGTGTCTTTTGGTCCCCAGTATAGACCGTAAGTCCTAATTAAATACGGGCTAAGGAATTGATCTTAAATTAAATGAAATTTATTTTATTTAAGTAGCCTAATTATTTGTTGGGCTAGAATAAAATAAAGGTCCATGGAGAGAGAATTAATTAAATTAGTTTAGTGGGTTAATTAATTATTTAGGGCTTTGGCTTAGTTTCAATAATTAGGGATTAACCTGGGACTAAACTAATATAGGCTTATTTATTGGACTAGTTTATTTGGACTGAAAATTTAATTATTTTTTGGGCCATTAAGTTGGTTCTAACTAGAATAATTAATTAAGCCCAAAAGGTTAAACTAAGAGTCCAATAACTCAGTCCAGTTTAACCTAAGGTTTTATTTAGGTTAAACAGGAGGATTGGAAACAACTTAGTGGTTACAGAACACACATACTATGAGACGGCTTCTTCTCTGGAAAAGGCCAGGTCTCTCTCTCTCTTTCTCTCTCCAGAAAAATTCCCTAGCCTGTTAGTTGTTCACCAAACGGTAGTTAGGCAGGCTATATATTGGAAGACCGAAAGATCGGCGTTCACATACATGCAAAGGCAGAGTAGGAGGAATTGTACCAGAGTTTTCCACCAGCACACCTATCCCAATTGCGCACGTTCCAGTCCAACCACTTTTGAAAACCAGAAGGAGAGGTAAAATTTTTAAAACCTCGGGATTGGGACAGGGCGCAACCGGCGTCGGCTAGGGCTGCTGGAGCTAGCGCCGGCCCTGCTCTGGAATCCCTGTTCTTGTTTTTCCATCTTTTTTATGTTCGCTTCCACTGCGTGCTCTGTGTTTTCCCGTTTTTTATGCCTTCACTAGTAGGATACGTGTGGCACCTGAGAAATATACATTTCTCATTAGTGACCACAATGATGTATTACTCATAGATGAAGATGAGCCTACTACCTACAAGGATGTTTTGAACAGTTTAGAATCTGGCAAATGGCTTGAGGCCATGAAGTCAGAGATGGATTCCATATATGAAAACCAAGTATGGACTTTAGTTGATCCACCCAAATGAATTAAACCTATTGGGTGCAAGTGGGTTTTCAAGAAGAAAACGGACATGGATAGTAACTTAGTTACCTATAAAGCATGTCTAGTGGTGAAGGGTTATCGTCAACAATATGGTATTGACTATGATGAAACCTTCTCACCAGTAGCCATGTTAAAATCCATCACGACACTCCTATGCATTGCTGCTCATTATGATTATGAGATATGGCAAATGGATGTGAAAATAACTTTCCGAAATGGAAATCTGACTGAGAAAGTGTATATGACACAACCTGAGGGTTTCAAATCCAATGATAGTACAAAGGTGTGCAAGCTGCAAAAGTCCATTTATGGACTTAAGCAAGCTTCTAGGAGTTGGAATGTCCGTTTTGATGAAACAATCAAATAGTTTGGTTTCATTCAAAACATAGATGAGCCTTGTGTATAAAAGAAGGTTAGTGGGAGTGCAATCATTTTCTTACTGCTTTATGTAGATGACATATTGCTAATAGGAAATGGTATACCTATCTTGCAAACGGTTAAAGTTTGGTTATCCAAATAATTCTCCATGAAAGACCATAGAGAAGCAACCTATATTCTCCGAATAAGAATCTATAGAGATAGATCCAAAAGGTTGCTAGGTCTTGCACAATCCACATACATAGATAAAGTGTTAAAGAGGTTTAGCATGGATCAATCCAAAAAGGGATTCTTACCCATGTCACATGGTGTAAGCCTTTCAAAGTCGATGTCTCCCAAGACATAAGTTGAAAGGGATCATATGAGTAAGATTCCATATGCCTCGGTAATTGGATCTATCATGTATGCTATGATGTGTACTAGGCTTGATGTATCTTGTGCTCTCAGTTTGACGAGTAGATACCAATCTAACCCTGGTTAGGGTCATTTGGCGGCTATAAAGAACATTCTTAAGTACTTACAAAGGACTAAGGATATGTTCTTAGTAAATGGAGAAGGCGATTTGAAAATAAATGGTATACTGATGCTAGTTTTCAATCTGACAAAAATAATTTGAAATCACAATCTGGCTACGTGTTTATGTTGTGCGGAGGGGTAATAAGTTGGAAAAGTTCCAAATAAGAGACTATTGCCAACTCTACGACAGAAGCTGAGTACATAGTTGCCTCTGAAGTAGCTAAGGATGCTGTTTGGAACAAGAAGTTCATGACGGAATTGGGTGTGGTTCCTAGTGTTGTTGGTACAATAACTTTGTATTGCGACAACAACGGAGCCATTGCATAAGAAAAGGAGCCACAGTCTCACCAATAATCCAAACACGTACTGCGACGCTATTATCTGTTCCGATATATCATAGATAGGAGTGATGTAAAGATAGAAAGAGTTCCCATGGATGAGAACATAGCTAACCCGCTTACAAAAGAACTATCCCAAAAGAAACATAATTGTCTTGTTGAGTCATTCGGTATTAAATACATGAATGATTAGCTCTAGTGCAAGTGGGAGTTTGTTAGTGTTGTGTCCTAGAGGCAATCACTTGTACATTGTATACGACACATTTTATTTTAATAAAAGGCATTATTTATCTTACAGTTTCTTTTGTTTACTTTTAAGTAATTTAACTGTTCGATAAAGTCCCTAGTACGACACTATGTTAAGAAAATCATGATAGAGATCCTGATATGAGATTCCTACTACACTGTCTAGTGTTAGTACTTAAATAGTCCCTAGTCGTAGTATTAATGAGACAGGACATCATTAATGCATTAAGACAGGCATGTGTTAGACTTCCTGATTTGATCAGGCGGTGGTTCTGATATCCGTGAGTATTGAGATACTCAAAGTTAACACATGGATGCTTGTTAATGGAACAAGTTCATTGGATGACATAGCTTTGAAATAATCACATGGATAACTATTTAGTGCCAGTGATATAATCTCAATATAGAAAACATGCAAGTATCCTTAAAGTTAAGATCTCCAAGGTACTTTATTTGCTGAGCATTGTACTTTGATTCTAATATCTGGATCTCGATCGAGGGCTGCCTATGGGACGGATATATTGTACATTGTGAGGTAAACGAAAGTAGTTGAGAGTGTCAATAAAGGATTCACCACTTCTAATAGTTGAGGCGAATATATCACGCCCACTTGTAGGAATTACTACTCAGGAAGTCCTTGGCCAAGGCGATTATGTATTGGAAATAGTTTCAAATTGATACACATCTAGAGCAGTGGGTTCCTGGTACAAGTACTATTGTATTCGGGCCAGAATTAATTCTAGAGGGAGTTGTCACTAATTCCGTACTCCAAACCGAATGAGATATTGTATGGTGAAAGGAGTTAATGGCACTGAAATTTGTTATTGAAGGGTTCATGTCAAGCTACTTGACTTCCTAGACTCTTGGGTGGTCATGATGTGTTGCTAGATACCGCTCATGATCTGGGAATATGGGTTTATTAATTGATGAATTAATAAACCAATCCTGATTAGAATTAATATGATTAATTCTAATTAATTATGGATTATTAATCTCAAAGACGTTTGGATAAATTAATATTCACTACCAATTGACCGAGAAATCTAATAGGTCACACACAATAGAGGATTGTATACTCAAGATGTTATTTGATAATATAGTAGGATTAATTGCGAGAAAGAGAAGTTGTTGTGGACAAATTATAATTAGTTATAATTTATGGTCCAAATTATAATTGTGAGAACTTGATGTTTCCAATTACAATTAGGAAATTCTAACTGTTTTAGAATTCTGGGATGGAGGACTTTTCAGTAAGTATTTCGTGTAACATATAGAAGGGACACGAAACCCTAGCTGACAGACAACATACAAAATCTCCAACCCTAAACACACAACCAAAAATCTTCTCTCTCTTTCTCATTTTGCTAAAAACATAAAACAGCCCTAGCCACCACTTTTTCCTGCTAGCACAAGAATTTTGGTGCTTGAGTATTCCCCTGTGTGGATTACTATTAGAGATAATCACACACTGTGGTTATAGTGGTTAGACGTTCCACTCTCGTAAAGTTGGATCAAGAGGATTGCTAGATCGCGCCTCAACTTGAAGAAGAAATTTTTGTTCTTCGGACAATCAAACATAGGTAAAAAGCTGCTGCCTTTACATACGAGTGATCCTTTGCCGGGATTTCATTTTAGTTTTTGCTATATGTAAACTAGTTTGCATGATCGAAAGCCAATAGAAAGAACTTTTGAATAAGGGATAAATTGGACTTGGGATATAGTTGGTCTCGTGAATTCAAAAATTATCAGAGTTCATCTATCATTAGACGTTTGATTCTTTCTAGGTTTTCTCTGTATGTGTCAACTGCATTTTTCTGTGGAGACTCAAAAACTGAGGAATGTATTCTCTTGATATTGCAATTTAGCATTTGTTATGAGAATTGATAGACCATCTTGACCTAACAGGTTTCACTGGTTGAGATTAGGCAATGGACATATTCTAGAAGATTGCAAGCGTAGCTTTCATGCCTAGATGAAGCCGCCAACTCGTAGGTTTTGATCCAGAGGCATCCACAAGTGAACCAGAAGTTATTCTTCCAATGCCAATTCCATCAGTTCAATCTAAGTAGTAAACACAGACTATTAAACGCAAATGTAATTTTAAAAAGCTTTCGCCATTGCTTTTCTACAATTCTGTGTTATTTTTTTGTTCATCTTGTGGCTGCGATCTGCCCTCAAGTGGTATCAGAGCCACTATTTTATGGCGTTAAAAGTATGCTTAATTAAATAAAATTGGGTAGAATTGGTTTGATTTTGTTCTATGGTCTTTCGTGTTTTCTGTTATGGGATAGATATGCTATAAGCATCGCGAGTACCAGCATAGGACTTCTGTATTTTCTGGTTTTCATCCATGATTTCTGTAAGCCCAGTGTTTAAGGGCATAGGCTCTTGATTTGGACTTGTTTTGATTCAATTGTGATTGAAATCTGTAAACAAGTTTTTTTTTGGTAAGTGCCATTGCGGAAAAGCCAGAAGAAGAATGAAGAAGATAGCAACAAAAACGGAGAAGAAAGGAGAAAAATCGGTCCAAGCTTCACAAATGTCGGCCACTGCTTCAGGCCAATCACGGCCTAAGTCACGGCTAGCTTCATAGAAGCTAGCTGCAGGCGACTAGTGCCATAGCTCAAGGCACAATCTTGTGCCGGAGTCATGGCTAGCACCAACCGGGCATGGCTCCAGGCACAAAATGCTTAGGGTCGACTGCGACTACTGACGAGCTGGCCATAGCTTCGTTTTGCCCAGGTTAAGGTGGTTCGGTTCTTCTCAGCGAGTTGCCATTTTCAGGTTTTATTGTGGGTCATCCATTTCACATGTTGTGATTTAATATAGTGGGTGTACGAAGAGTAGGAAAATTTTTAATTATTTTTCTTCTAATTTTCTTGCATTTTTTTTTCCGTTTGGGTCCCATACCAGGTGAAGTTTGTATTATTTTGCATAAAAAATATTCTTGGAATATTTTGCATGAAAAATAATAGAAAAGGATTTAGGATTAAACAAGACTATTAATTTATTTATGTGTTTATCTATTATTTTGATAGCTAGGTTAAAAGAATAGAAAAACATGAAAACGTTTACAGTTTCCTAGCATGCTATTTTCTTTTATGAACCTATGCGCGTGTTTTCTCAAAGACCAAAGTCTTTTGGAATTTTTTACAAGGAAAATTTTTTTTCTTCAGATTAAATGGTTATTTTAGGTTAAAAGCAAAAAATAATCATTGGTTATTCTTTTAAAGGATTTTATCCGTGACATAAAAAATATTTTGGATTTAGATATTTTTAGTAGTTAAAAGGGACAACCATTTTGATTTATTATATAGGAAAAATGTTCTTGTCTAATAAAACTTGAGACCAATGTCTCTTAAAAGTTTTAAAAGGAAATTTTTTAAATCATTAAATTCTTAACTAGGTAAAATTAATTCGTAGAAAATCTCTTAAAGGATTTTACCTTGAATAGAGATTTATGGGTTTAGATATTTTTTACAAGAGTTAAGGGATACTTAATGAAATATTTTCAAAAGGACATTTTTTTTAAAACCCTTGTTTTAAAAAACTAAGTGAGAGGGATTCCAATGGTCCCACGACTTCCATCATGGTCTTTATTATAGATCGCGGATCCCCTTGTATCACCGTAGGAGAGAAGCCATATAGGATAGATATTCCACAATGATCTAGATCTAATGGATGGACATAAATGATGAACGGGACACATACTGTTATTGGCTAGCCTATGTTGGAGGTAATATTGTGAGGATTGTCCATAAAAAATGAGAATAAACGGGCATCCCCTCGATAAAGTTATCTTTTGAATCATTACCTAAAAGGGCAATTAATTTGTGGTGGTCAACACACTTAATTGAGAAAACTGTTAATCTTCTCAAGAAGTTATGTTAGTTTTCCTAAGAACTAAACTGATCATATTAAAGATAATAGTAATAGGGTTAACTATTATCAGTTTTAATATGAGGACAAAGTGCACAATTTATTTGTTTTTCACAAACTGAAAATTTTCTTTAATTTTTTATTTTCAGAAATGGTTGGTGGAGGTTCTTTAAGTCCTTTGGCCATTATTCTCCATTAGAATAAGCTAACTGGACCAAACTATATTAACTAGAAAAGGAACATGGACAAATACTCACAACTGAGGAGTATAAGTATGTCCTATACGAAACCTGCCCAGTTATCGGGGAAGGTTCCACCGAAGAAGAACATGAGGTTGAGAAAGCATGAAAGAAGGATGACGAGATGGCTATGTTGGCCTTTATGTCGACCTCTATACCTAATATGTTCCAGTCAAAACACGAGCACATGGCCACTGCTTATAATATTAGCATGTCACTGGCCACAATATTCACTGATAAAAGCCAGATAACATGGTATGAGGCTCTTAGAATGATTATTAATACCAAGATAGCTACGGGGGCACCAGTTAGGGAGCATATACTCAAAATGATTACTGCTTTCGAGAAAACAGAAGTCTCTAGGCTGTGATTGACACTAGGAGCTAAGTGGATAATGTTCTTGATTCTCTATCGAACTCTTTTACTCAATTCAAGTTGAATTACAAATGAACAAGTTACATATGAGTTTAATAGAGTTAATGATAGAGCTCCAGGTAACAGAGAAGGTAATGAAGCCACAGTCTAAGGCTATGATTACTAATGCTTCTACTTCAAGAACTAAGCTTAACCGCAAAAAGTTCAAGAAGAATAAAGGAAACACAGTGGCCCAGCCCATGTTCCAGCCCAACAAGCCTAAGGGCAAGTACTTCAAATATAGGAAGAAGGGACACTGAAAAAAGGATTGTCCAGATCTTCAGGCCAAGAAAAACTACACAGGTATTGTTTACTATCTAAATTCTATATCAGTAGTTGGATCAACTTCCACTTGGAATGTGGATTATGGAGCCGTTGATCATATCTATAACTCTTTACAGGGGTTTAAGAAGATAAGAAGACTTTAGAAGGACAAACATGGACTACGAGTGAGATACGAAGGCTTAGAAAGCAGAAACACAGGGCATGCAGCGGAAGCGAAGATAAAAAACTAGAAAAATTAAAGAACAGGGGATTCCCGATCAGAGCTGGTGCCGACTCCGGCAGTCCTAGCCAGCGCCGGTCGTTCTCTGGTGGGACTCCAAGGTTAAAAATTTTTTTACCTCTTTTAGTCGTCCTAAGAGCTGGTTGGACCGGAATGTGCACAATCGGGATAGGTGTGCTGGTGGAAGCCTCTGGTGTGATTCCTACAAGCCTTCTACTCCATCTTGGCATGTAGGTAAATGCCAAACTCTCAATCTTCCAATATATGGCTTGCTTAAATCCGTTTGGTAAACAACTCACAGACTAAGGAACTTTTCTGGGGAGAGAGAGAGAGACATCTGGCTTTTGAGAAGAAGCCATCTCAAAGAGTGTGTGTTCTGCAACCACGTTGTTTCCAATCCTTCTGTTTAATCTAAATAAAACCCTAGGTTAAACTGGGCTGGGCCATTGGACTCTTAGTTTAACCTTTTGGGGCTTAATTAATTATTTTAATTAGAACCAAATAGTTGGCCCAACAAATAATTAATTTCCTAACCCAAATAAACTAGTCCAATAAATAAGCCTATATTAGTTTAGTCCCAAGTTAATCTTTAATCATTCAAACTAGGCCAAAGCCCTGAATAATTAATTAACCTACCAAACTAATTTAATTAATCCTCTTTCTCCATGGACCATTATTTTATTCAAGCCCAACAATTAAATAGGCTACTTAAATAAAATAAATTCCATTTAATTTAAGACAATTCCTTAGCCTGTATTTAATTAGGACTCACGGTCTATACTAGGGACCAAAAGACATATCGCCTTGGCTACTAAAATGACCAAAATACCCTTGTCACATAAATAGCTGTATTTCACATTTTAAATATTTCCTAATATCACCATAAGGAAATATTGACCCCAAAGACAATGCTGCGTTAGTAAAGTCTCTAACCTATAGGTGTAATGACTAAAATACCGCTCTATACATCGCCGCACATTTAGAGAGGAAGAAGTGTACTAACACCTCTCTAAATGACATCTACCATCGTTAGGCCTCTAATCTAATGATCCACGACCTCCTGGATTATTTCCGCTTTCCAAGGGAGCTACCCTAAAGCAAACATCCAAGTAATATTTTCCAGGGCCCTGGATATTTAGATCATTCAGACAACCACAAGGGGCGATATAGTATAAAAACTATCTTGTACAAGTCTGTTTTAACTAACTAGTCACACATACCCAACATGTAAATATATTGGCCCTACTATAGAACCTCAACTATAGCATATCAAAGTATATGCTTCCAGTTTCATCAAACCACCAACTCATACTCAAGTCGTAGAGTACTAGTCCACGCTGTAACGGTAGTAGTCTAGGTTTCTACCATATAGTACTTTTAGAAACCACTACTATAGGTCCTGTTCTACGTATTCGAAATACATTTATGTCATAAAGTGAGTGGACTACTCACTGGCTAAAGGAAAGCCATTTCCTATTTGGAATTCATAACATAATAACCTAAACATGATGAAATTCTCATTCTTATCAATCGATTAAGAACGAATATTTATGTGTTAAGTAACCCGTGATCCATACCTTACTGTGAAAGACCTCCATTCACATGGACCACTTACTTAAACACAATGGGTCTTTTCCAAACGTGATTGTGCACAATAAAATTGTAAATTCACAAACAATTTCTTAAAATAAATTCCTTTATTAAAACATTTTATTTTTACATCAGAAAATCTAGTCTAAGAGGGCATATTTCCCAACAATCTCCCACTTGCACTCTAAGACTAGGTAAGTTTGTAGGTGCCCACCCTTATGGCATCTAAGTATCTCTTGAAGACTCTCTCAGCCAAAGGCTTGGTGAATGGATCAACCAGATTGTTCTCGGAGGCAATCTATTCCACCACGACTTCCCGTCTCTAGATGAAATCCCGGATCAGGTGGTACTTCTTCTCAATGTTCTTCCCCTTCTTGTAGTTCCTAGGTTCTTTGGATTGTGATACTGCTCCAGTGTTGTCGTAATAAATCACAATTAGCCTGTCCATGTGTGGCATGACTCCAAATTCTGAAAAGAACATCTGGACCCATACTGCTTCCTTGGATGCCTCCGAAGCTGCCACATACTCAGCTTCCATGGTTGAGTCTGTAATGCAAGATTATTTGATACTCCTCCATGAAATAGCTCCTCCAGACAAGGTGAAGATATATCCACTAATGGATGTTCTCTCATCCTTATCTGCTTGGAAGTCTGAGTTTGTGTATCCTGTAGGAACCAAGTCGACAGCCCTGTAAACCAGCATATAATCTCTCGTTCCCTTGAGGTACTTGAGTATAGGCTTTACAGCTTACCAATGAATCTCTCTAGGGTTTGACTGATATATGCTAACCAAGCCTACGACAAAGTAGATATCTGGCCTAGTACACAGCATAGCATACATGAGACTTCCCACAGCCGAAACATAGGGAATCTTACTCATTCTGTCATTTTCTTCCTGAGACCTAGGACAGTCCCTTGAAGAAAAGGACAACCCATGTCTACAAGAAATTAGAGCTCCCTTGCATGAGTCCATGCTATACCTGGCCAGCATCTTGTCAATGTATACCTCTTGGGATAACCCCAATATTCTCTACTTCCTATTTCTAAGAAGTCTAATCCCGAGAATGTAGCTAGCTTCTCCCAAGTCCTTCATACTAAATTGACTAGACAGCCAAACCTTTGTAGATGACAATAACCCTACATCATTTCCAATTAGTAGAATGTCATCCACATACAAGACAAGAAAAACCACATTAATGCCTTCAAGTTTCTTATACACGCATGGTTCATCCTCGTTTTGAACAAAACCATAAGACTTTATAGTCCTATCAAAATAAATGTTCCATGCTCTCGATGCCTACTTAAGTCCATAAATAGACTTCTTAAGCTTGCAAACCATATGCTCTTGGCCTTTAGCAACAAAGCATTCCGGTTGGGACATATAGATGTCTTCACTAAGATGGTCATTTAAAAATGCTGTCTTGACATCCATTTGCCATATTTCATAGTCACAATGACATGTGATGGCAAGGAGGATACGGATGGACTTAAGCATGGCTACCAGGGAAAAGATTTCATCATAGTCGATTCCCTCTTTCTGAGTATACCGTTTCGCCACAAGCCTAGCTTTGAAGGTTTCTACCTTCCCATCTACTCTCTTCTTTCTCTTGTATACCTACTTACACCCTATGGATTTTATCCCTTCAGGTGAAGCTACAAGATCCCAAATCTGATTAAGATACATAAACTCAATCACCGCTTTTATTGCTTCATACCACAAATTTGCATCGGCATCAGTAATAGCCTCCTCATATCTAGTAGGGTCTTGTTCTTGATGCTCGGAGACTAGCTCGAAAGCTTCTCCAGTCCATCTCTCCGAAACCCTAAACACTGTTCTACTACGACGAGACTCCATTTGTACAGGCTCTTGAGGCTGTGCCTCTTCGTGTTCCACAATCGGGTCAGAAGAAGTTACTTCCGAAGATAACTTCTCCTCCAGTTCCAACCTAGTTGAACCTTTTATAGAAGTTCTTTGATTGTCCACTAGGTATCTAGAATTGGTACTAACCAATACCTTCTGCTTCTTAGGATGATAAAAGTAACTAACATTTGTCCTTTTTGGATACCTAACAAAATAGTATAATTCTGATCTTGGATCCAACTTGTATCCCTTGACCAGTACATTAGTTGGACAATCCCATATCCTGAGATGATTCAGACTTGGCTTATGCCCAGTCCACATCTCATAAGGAGTCCTAGATACTGACTTGGAAGGCACTAAGTTCAGAATATATGCCGCTGTTTCCAGGGCATATCCCCAAAAAGACACTGGAAGAGTAGCATGAGACATTATGCTTTGGACCATTTCCATCAATGTCCTATTCCTTCTCTCAGCTACTCCGTTTTACTGGGTGTCCCCAACGCAGAGAGCTGGGATACTATCCCATAATGCACTATGTAGTCCTTGAATTCACCAAGGAGGTACTCTCCACCACGATTCGATCGTAAGGTCTTGATCAATTTACCTGTCCAACGCTCTACTTCAGCCTTAAACTCTTTGAACTTGTCAAAAGAGTCAAACTTGCGTCTCATCAGGTAAACATATCCAAACCTTGTACAATCTTCCATGAAAGTGATGAAGTACTCAAAACCTCCTCTAGCTGGTATAGACAAGGGACCACACACATCAGTGTGAACAAGACTCAATACCTCCTTGGCTCTATCCGCCTTAGTGGTAAATGACCTTTTGGTCATCTTTCCTATCATGCAAGGCTCACATTGAGGCCAATTTTCCAATCGTATGAGCCCAAGGGCCCATCATGGATCAATATCTGAATCCTGGTTGAGTTGATATGACCCAACATTAGATGTCAAAGATAAGAGTCATTAACATTGGGCTTCATCTTCCTTGTTAAAAGTCTAAATTGAGCGTTATTTAATTGATTATTAATAGAGTTTAAGAAAAATAGATTCCCATACAAGTGCCCAGTACAAAAAATTTCTCCATCTCTACTAATAGAAATACCAGAATGGAAAGATACAGAATATTCTTAATTTATTAGTTTTGCAACCAAAATCAAATTCTGTCAAAATCCAGGTACATATAAAATATCTTTCAAAACCACTATTCTATTACAATAAAAAATAAGATCTAGCTCTCCCACTGCAAGGGCCCAAACTTGTGCTCCATTTCCTACACGTAGTCCATGTTCGCCCTTCTGGAGTCTTCTAATCTTTCTAAACCCCTACAAGAAGTTACAGATGTGATCAGTGGCCCCTGAATCAATAATCTAAGTGGAAGTTTATCCAACCATTGATATAGACTCTAGATAGAAAACATTACCTGTGGGGTTCTTCTTGGCTTGAAAATCCGGGCACTCATTTTTCCAGTGTCCCTTCAGTTCACATTTGAAGCACTTGCCATTGGGTTTGTCTTTGGGCTGCGTCTTGGGTTAGGCCACTACGTTCCCCTTTTTCTTCTTGAACTTCCTATGCTTGGGCCCAGTTCTAGAAGATGAAGCCTTAGCAATCATAGCCTTAGATTATGGCTTCATGACTTTCTTCACCATCTGGAGCTCCTTTATCAACTCAGTTAAACTTATGTTCAACTTGTTCATGTTATAGTTCAACTTGAACTGAGTAAAGGAACCTGGTAGAGATTCGAGAACCATGTCCACTTGGCTCTCGGGGTCAATAACAACCCCTCAGATTTCTACCTCCTTAAAAGCAGCAATAATCTTAAGCATATACTCTCTGACTGATGCTCCCTTAGCTATCTTAGTGTTAATGATGGATCGAAGAGCCTCCTGCCTTGCGGGCCGGCTCCTATTCGCGAACATCATAGAATAATTGGGTTATGTCATACACAGTGGTCATGTGCTCATGTTTGGATTGGAGCACATTAGACATGGAGGCCAACATATAACAACGAGCTTTCTCGTCGGCCTTCTTCCATGCCTTCTCAACCTCACGCTCCTCAGCAGTGGAACCCTCCCCAATTACAGGGCAGGTTTCGTAATGGACATACTTATACTCTTTCGCTATGAGTATTATGTCCAGGTTCCTCTTCTAGTCCACATAGTTTGGTCCCGTTAGCTTATTCTCTCGGAGAATAACGGCCAATGGACTAAAAGAACCTCCCACCATTTCTAAAAAATTGAAAAATAAAAGCAAAAAGATTTGGTTTGTGAAAACAAAACAAATATGTGTACTTTATCCTTATTATCAAAAATGATAATAACCAATTTGGCTCTTAGGAAAACTGACATAGTTTCTTAGAAAGATTAATAGTTTCCTAAACTAAGTATGTTAACCACCACAAATTAATTTCCCTTCTAGGTAATGATCTAGAAGATAACTCCATCGAGGGGATGGCCGTTTCCTCTCATTTCCTATGGACATACCTCGTACTATGACCTCCAATGAGGGGCTGGCCGATCATAGTACGTGCCTTGGGTTATTAATTACATATCTTCATTAGATCTAGATCCTTATGGTATCCCTATCCTATACGGGTTCACTCCCAGGGTGACGCAAGGGCACCCACGATCTCTAATGAGGATCGTGATGGAAGCCGTGGGGCTGTTGGAACCCTTCTCTCACTTAGTCTTTTAAAACAAGGGTTTTCTAAAAAATATCATTTTGAAAAGTTCCGTTAAGTTTTTCCCTTAACTCAAAAATAAAATGTCTAAGTCCATAAAAATCTCTATGTCAAGGTATATATCCTTTGAGAGTTTTTTCCCATGGACTAATTTTATTTAAGTTTAAAAAAAAACTTAATGATCTAAAAAATTTTCCATTTAAAACTTTCTAGAGACTTTGGTCTCAAGTTTATTTGACAAAACAATTTTTCTTGTGCCAAATTAAAACAAAATGGCTTTCTATTTTAACCTTACCAAAATATCTAAATCCAATATATTTTCTATGTCAAGGATTAAATCCTTTGAGAAAATATCTAAGGATTAATTTTTATTCAAGTTAAAATAACCATTTAATTTGTAGGAAAAATGTTTTCCTTGTAAAAAACATTGCCAAAGGCTTTGCTCTTTAAGAAAACGTGCACATAGGTACAAAAATAAACAGCATGCTAGAAAATATTAGAAGTTTTTATGCCTTCTATTTTTAAACCTAAGTGCCCAGATAATAGAATTAAACATATTAATTAATTAATTAATGGTCTTGTTTAATCCTAAAATCCCTTAGTAATATTTTTCATGCAAAAATATTCCTTGAATATTAACTATTGCAAAATATTAACTTTACCTGATATGGACCCCAAAACAAACAGAAAACGCAAGAAAAATTACAAGGAAAAAATTAAAAATTTCTCCTTGGTCCACTGCACCTACCACACTGGATCATGCACCCATCTACACTGTGGTCCACTACACCCGCCACACAGAACTAGGACCCACGAGAAACTAGCATGCGGACCGACCTTCCAAACCCAAGCCGGCACCAGTTCCAGCCCCCAAGCCGGCATCGGATGCAGTCTGACCGGCTCTTCCTGCAGTTTTTTTTTCCTGCGAATTTCTCCTGTTTTTCTGCACAACTTCTGCCTTCGATGGCTCCCCGATTTCAAACTAAATACAATGAAATCAACCAAAACCAAGAATCACCTATACCCATAAATATTGGACTTACACGATTTGCTAAGAAAAACAGTAAATTACAAATCTCCTATACCTCCACTCGCGAGGTTTAACAGAGAATCTATCCATACCATAAACAGCAAAGGATCACAATTTTAAACACACATATGTGTCCAATTTTATTCATCTAGATGCATACTTCCTATATTTTCATAAAACATTCATGCTTTGATACCAATTGAACGCTTAGAAAACGGAAAACACAGGGCACGCAGTGGAAGCGAAGATCAAAAACTGGAAAAATTAAAGAACAGGGGATTCCCGATCAGAGCCGGCGCCGACACCGGTAGTCCTAGCCGACGCCGGTCGTGCTTTGGTAGGACTCCGAGGTTAAAATTTTTTTTACCTCTTTTCCTTGTTCTAAGAGTTGGCTAGACCGGAATGTGCGCAACCGTGGTAGGTGTGCTGATAGAAGCCTCTGGTGCGATTTTTGTTAGCCTCCTACTCCGTCTTTGCATGTAAGTAAATGTCAAACTCTCGATCTTTCAGTATATGGCCTGCCTAAATCCGTTTGGTGAACAACTCACAGACTAAGGAACTTTTCTGAAGAGAGAGAGAGAGAGGCGTCTAGCTTTTTCCACAGAGAAGAAGCTGTCTCAAAGAGTGTGTGTTCTGCAACCACGTTGTTTCTAATCCTCCTGTTTAACCTAAATAAAACCCTAGGTTAAACTGGACTGGGCCATTGGACTCTTAATTTAACCTTTTTGGACTTAATTAATTATTCTAATTAGAACCAAATAGTTGGCCCAACGAATAATTAATTTCTCAGCCCTAATAAACTAGTCCAATAAATAAGCCTGTATTAGTTTAGTCCCAAGTTAATCTTTAATTATTCAAACTGGGCTAAAGCCCTGAATAATTAATTAACCCACCAAACTAATTTAATTAATTCTCTCTCTCCATGGACCTTTATTTTATTCAAGCCCAACAATTAAATAGGCTACTTAAATAAAATAAATTCCATTTAATTTAAGACCAATTCCTTAGCCTGTACTTAATTAGGACTCACGGTCTATACTGGAGACCAAAAGACACACCACATTGGCTACTAAAATGACCAAAATACCCTTGCCATATAAATAGCTATATTTTGCATTTTAAATATTTCCTAATATCACCATAAGGAAATATTGACCCCAAGAACAATGCTGCGTTAGCATAGTCTCCGACCTATAGGTGTTATGACTAAAATACCCCTCTATACATCGTTGTACATTTAGAGAAGAAGAAGTGTACTAACACATCTCTAAATGACATCTACCATCTTTAAGCCTCTAGTCCAATGATCCACGACCTTCTGGATTGTTTTCGCTTTCTAAGGGAGCTACCCTAAAGCAAACATCCAAATCATGTTTTCTAGGGCCCTGGATATTTAGATCATTTAGACAACCACAAGGGGTGATATAGTATAGAAACTATCTTGTACAAGTCTCTCTTAACTAACTAGTCACAGATACCTAACATGCAAGTATATTGGCCCTACTATAGAACCTCAACTATAGCATATCAAAGTATATGCTTCCAGCTTCGTCAGACCACCAACTCATACTTAAGTCGTAGAGTACTGGTCCATGCTGTAACGGTAGTAGTCTAGGTTTCTACCATATAGTACTTTTAAAAACCACTACTACAAGTCCTGTTCTATGTATTTGAAATACATTTATGTCATGAAGTGAGTGGACTACTCACTAGCTAAAGGTAAGCCATTTCCCATTTGGAATTCATAACATAATAACCTAAACATGATGAAATTCCCATTCTCATCAATCGATTAAGAATGAAAGGTTATGTGTTAAGTAACCCGTGATCCATACCTTACTGTGAACGACCTCCATTCACATGGACCACTTACTTAAGCACAATAGATCTTTTCCAAACGTGATTGTGCACAAATAAAATTGTAAATTCACAAACAATTTTTGAAAATAAATTCTTTTATTAAAATATTTGATTTTTACATTAGAAACCTAGTCTAAGGGGGCATATTTCCCAACAAGATATGCAGCACAAGTGTGGGCCCAAGTAGTGGGAGTTGGAAGTTCTTTTTTATTGTAATAGAATAGTTGTTTTGAATGATGTTTTATATGTACCTGGTTTAGACAGAATTTAATTTCATTTGCAAAATAAATAAATCATGGTTATTCTGTTTCCTTCTATTCTGGTATTACTATCATTAGAAATGGAGAAGTTTTATGTACTAGGCACTTGTATGGAAATTTATTCTTCATAAATGTTATTAAATATCAATTAAACAACACTCAAAGTAAAGCTTTAAGTAAGAAAAGCAAGTCCAATGTCAAAACTCATATATTTGGCATCTAAGGTTGGGTTACATTAACTTAATTAGAATTCAGAGGTTAATATATGATGGGTCTCTAGGCTGATTGAGATTAGAAAGTTGGTCTTAGTATGAATGCAACTTTATGTGAAAGATGATCAAAAGGTCTTTTACCCAAGAGGCAGATTGAGCCAAAAAGATATTGAGCCTTGTTCACACTGATGTGTGTGGTCCATTGTCTACACCAGTGAGAAGACGGTTTGAGTATTTCATCAATTTAACGGATAATTGCCTACACCAGTAGAGCGTCGAACAGGTTAACTAATCAAGATTATACGATCGGATCGTGGTGGAGAGTACCTTCTCAGTGAATTCAAGGATTATATGCTACATTATGAGATAGTATCCCAACTCTCTATACAGAGGACACCCCAATAGAATAGAGTAACAAATAGAAGAAATAGGACATTGATGGAAATTGTCCGGAGCATGATATCTCATGCTGCTTTTCCAATTTCTTTTTGGGGGTATGCCTTGGAAACAATGGCACATATTTTGAACTTAGTGCCTTCCAAGTCAGTACCTAGGATGCCCTATGAGATGTGGATTGGGCGCAAGCTAAGTCTAAACCATCTTAGGATATGGGTTGTCCAACTTATGTACTGATCAAGTGAGACAAGCTAGAACTAAGATCAGAATTATGCTACTTTATTGGGTGTCCAAAAGGAACAAAAAGTGGTTACTTTTACTATCTTAAAGAGTATAAAGTAATGGTAAGTACTAATGCTGGATACTTGGAGGATGATCAAAGTATATCCACAAAAGGTTCAACTAGGTTGGAACTCGATGAGAAGCTATCTTTTGAATCAATTTCTTTAAACCCAATTGTGGAACAAGAAGAGGCACAATCTTAGGAACCTGTACAAATGGAGTTTCATCATAGTGGGAGGGAATCTAGGGTTCCAGAAAAATGGTCTGGAGAAGTTTTAGGCATAGTTTCTTATCTGAATAGGATCCCCCTAGGTACAAAGAGGCTATTGCTGATGCCAATACAACCCTATGGCACGAAGCAATAAAAGGCGAGATTGAGTCTATGTATTTCAATTAAGTTTAGGATCTTTAGCTTCACCTGAAGGGATAAAATCCAATGGGTGTAAGTGGGTATACAAGAGGAAAAGAGGTGCAGATAGGAAGGTGGAAACCTTTAAAACTACGCTTATGGCAAAAGAGTATACTCAGAAAGAGGGTATCGACTATAAGGAAACCTTTCTCTTGGTAGCCATTCTTAAATCCATCTGTATCCTCCATGTTATTATATGTTAATATGATTATGAGATATGATAAATGAATATGAAGACAGCCTTTCTTAATGGCCATCTTAGCAAAAACATCTATATGTCCAAATCGGAGGGCTTTATTACTAAAGGTCAGGAACATTGATAGGCGGTTTCACGCGCATTGGTATTGGTATAACATTAGCCAGAAATTATGAACTCTTGTATTTAAAGTGTTAAGCACTAAACCTACACATATAGGTAAGTATACCCATCGCATAGTATAGGGAATAGTAAGTATCGAATCCATGAAAACTTAGCAATTACCACTACTTTGCTCTGATATCATTATCTAGCCAAAATGAATATAGAGATAAAGTAAATAAAAAAAACTAAACTAACATAAACTACTACAATAAAGAGTATATCGGACCAGCACTAGAAAAGTCACAAGGATTATCAAGGAGTAAGAATACGGGAAAGCCTATGTACAAGAAGAAATCCTCCCAAAATATGTCAAGTAAAGAGATCATCACTAAGATCATTAAATCCCAACTCAAGCACCGGTATGAGTTTTCGAGAATTAACCTCACTCACTTTTGAGTTATGAGATTCCTTTCTAAGGGCTCAATTAATTTATATCTCTACCTAATCAACCTAACGCGATGAAGCATTACATTTACCAATCACCTAAAAGGTATCCGGAAGCTACAATAGCACTATCCTTATGCATTATTTAAAACCCATTGACTACCATGTTCTAATCCTTGAACCTCTCTCTCGAGTTAATCAAAGAAAAACAAACATTGGACTAATTAATTTGGTGTTCAACTATTAACCCCATCTCTCAAAATTATTAAGAGTGGTCTAATTAATTGAATAAATCAACCAAGCCTATACCATCAATCGAACACATTATTACCCACGTAGTCAAATACAAGAATAGGAATTAATAAATGATAATAACAACTCAATATAAGAATATAGATTAGAGTTCATCCCTTAAATACAATTAAAATCATATAAACATCAACATTATTAAAGTATAATATAAAGAAGAGGAAGCACTTCACTCATAGACAAGATCTTGAGCTCTTTTTTCCTTAGATTTCCAACAACAATCCTTTTTTCATCTCTTTTCTTGTCTTTGATCTTCCTTTCCTTGGAGAATATTTTGAGCTCCCTAAGGGATCTCTTGGTTGCTAGCTAACTAAGGATGATGGCTTAGGGTTCATAATGGGGGATATATAGTTTACAATGAAGAAAACTCAGAAAAATATCAAAAAAACACAGATCCGTGCATTCTGGGACAAGTGGGTGGCCTAGGGAATTGGCCCAGGGAAGTTAAATTCCCTGGGCCGCCGGGTTTCTGCCTGGTGAACAGTACCAAGCAGCCGAGACTAGCAGCCTAGGGAAGTCTAACTTCCCTGGGCCACCAGGTACTATTTTTTTCTTAGAAAATTTTATCCTCGGCCACCATTTCCTGTGTGGCTTCTTCATTCTTCTTCTATTTTTGCTCCATTTTTCTTCATTTTCATCTTTATCATCTTAAATTGGTATAATCTTTACTTCCTACAAAAAAAAAAAAAAGATGAAAAGAATATGGTGGGTGGTCATTTCAATAAGAATTTATTGCAACTAATGCACAAAAGAAGTCAAAAATATGTATGTGTTGGGTCCTCATCACATAGCCCCACATTTAAACCTTCCTCAAGCAAACCACACTTATTCACAAACAATAAATTAATTAATATACAATTCTTGCATCTTACATATAGTCACAACTTAACTATTGTACAAACTATGAAAAATACATTATTTTATAATAATAAAGAATAACTAATTCACAAGTACAATGGAAAATATTCTGCATAGCACTCTAGGTGAGTCATCAAGAACAACTTAGAATATATGCAACAAGTTCAAAATGGCAAAGAGATTATTTATTCCTCCGCTTAGAATTCGTCGCAACACCAATCTATCCAAGTTAATCCCATGTATACCCCTCTATTAAGCTAGACACAACTAAGAGTCTCGAAGTGAAATTAAACAAGCTTATGCCAAATAAATATGATTCACTCAATATCTTGAATTAAGAATTCAAACAAAGTGATTCACACAAGATAGGATCAAATAACTCGCTCAAGTCTCGTGGCATACCCCAAATACATGTATTACATATGTTACAATACAATACAACAAAACCATACTCTTTGATACAACAATACAACAATACATTTCAAATTAAATTGGCAAAATAGAAGGAGCCACTGATTTTTCATCATTTTTCTTTATACAAAGGGAATGCATTTGCATGGATTTTACTTGAATGCTCTTTTTGCATCCTTTGTATTCTCTGATTTTTGCTTTTCTTTTTCATCACAAGTTGTTTTTCATCATAGGACATGCTTTTTGCATTCTCAGAGTCTTGTTTTTCTCCTCACTTCAATAAGTGCATTTCGCAACCTACCTCTTACTTTTATTTGGCTTTTTATTGAAAAATATAAAAAATCATTGAAATTTTCTATAATACAACATACAACCCAAATGAATGAATGAATGAATAATTGGGAGTAGCCACAAAACTAGAGATAAGCCTACGACCCATACTCTATATTTCATGTTAATGTTGTGCCCTAGAGGCAATCACTTGTACATTGTATATGATATATTTTATTTTAATAAAAGGAATTATTTATCTTACAATTTCGTTTGTTTACTTTAAGTAATATAACTATTCGATAAAGTTCCTAGTACAACACTGTGTTAAGAAAATCATGACATGAGATTCCTACTATACTGGATGGTGTTAGTATTTAAATAGTCTCTAGTCATAGTATTAATAAGACAGGACATCATTTATGCATTAAAACTATCATGAGTTAGACTTCTTGATTTGATCAGGCGGTGGTGTTCATATCCGTGAGTACTGAAATACTCAAAGTTAATACATGGATGCTTGTTAATGGAACAAGTTCATTGGATGACCTAGCTTTGAGATAATCACATGGATAACTATTTAGTGCCAGTGATATAATCTCAATATAGCAAATGTGCAAGTATCCTTAGACTTGAGATCTCTAAGGTACTTTGTTTGCGGAGCTTTGTACTTTGATTCTAATCTCCAAAGCTCGATCGAGGGTTGCCTATGGGATAGATATTGGGTACATTGTGAGGTAAATGAAAATAGTTGAGAGGGTCAATAAAGGATTCACCACTCCTAATAGTAGGGGCAAATATCTCACGGCCACTTGTAGGAATTACTACTCGGAAAGTCCTTGGCCAAGGCGATTGTGTATTGGAAACAGTTCCAATTGGTACACATCTAGAGTAGTGGGTTCTTGGTACAAGTACTATTGTATTCAGGTCAGAATTAATTCTGGAGGGAGTTGGCACTAATTGCGTACTCCAAACCGAATGAGATATTGTATGGTAAAAGGTGTTAATTGCACTGAAGTTTGTTATTGAAGGGTTCATATTGAGCCACTTGACTTCCTAGACTCTTGGGTGGTCATAATGTGTTGCTAGATACCGCTCATGATCTGGAAATATGGGTTTATTAATTGATAAATTAATAAACCAATCATTATTAGAATTAATAGGATTAATTCTAATTAATTATGGATTATTAATTTTAAAGACGTTTAGATTAACTCATGTTCACTACCAATTGACTAGAAAACCTAATAGGTCACACACAATAGAGGATTATATACTCAAGATGTTATTTGATAACAAAGTGGGGTTGATTGAGAGAAAGAGAAGTTGTTGTGGATAAATTATAATTAGTTATAATTTGTGATCCAAGTTGTAATTGTGAGAACTTGATATTTCTAATTATAATTAGGGAATTCTAATAGGATTAGAATTCTCAGTTTTGGGAAGGGATTTTCGTGTAACATTGAGTAGAAACACACGAAACCCTTGCTGATGATGTAACACATGAAAAACATAGCCACAACCTTCTCTTCTCTCTATCTCTCTCGATTGTCTTAAGAAACAACCCTAGACTCTATCTTGTTTCTGCTAGCACAGGAAAGTTTGGTGCTTGAGTATTCCTCTGTGTGGATTACTGCTAGAAATAATCACACACTGTGATTATAGTGGTTAGACGTTCAACTCACGTGGAGGTTGATCACGAGGATTGCTAAATCGCACCTCGACTAGAAGAAGAAACTTTGTTCTTCGGACGATCAAACAAAAATAAAAAGCTACTACCTCTATTATCTTTAAGTCTTGTTTTCCACACATAGGCAGGTCCTGAGATGGTATCTCATTTATTTTCCACTATGCCGTATGGGATACGAGCCTGAGATACCCAACAGTGGTATCAGAGCCATGCTATGTGTGGTCTATGGACATTGGTTGGCATGAAAAACTGTTTTCATGTATTCGTGCTTATTTTTGTTCTCTGTAAAAATTATTTTCACTTGGGTCGAAATGGTTTCGAGCTTTGTGAGTTGGGTCCGTAGCACAATATGATTGTGTAAAAGTTATAGCATATTTCGAAAGGTACTTTCTTTATGTGCTAAAAATTTTCTACAGAAAAACGTTTTCTTAAACATGGTAGTTGCCCTCCATTTCATCTTGTGAATTTGATTTTATGTTTTGTTTGTCTAAACTAACAAATTGGTTGTTGTTTTAAGCTTCAAAACAGAAAATTCTATTGAGAATTGTTCTCACTAAAATCCTGCAAAAATTAGGGCACCAAAAATTATTTCTGGAAAATTTTTCTGAAAATCGCCGCCACTTCCAGACTACAGCCGACGCCGGCTCTGGCCTCCAAACCAGTGTTGGTTCCATTCTATTCATAATATCCAGAAATAGTTTTTAGAAGAGAAAAAATTTTAAAAACCAGAACAGAGCCGGCACCTGCTCTGGCTTCCAAACCGGTGCCGGATATGCTCTGTTTTGCACGATCCAGCTATTTAAAAAAAATAGAATAGAATTTTGAAAAGGAAAAAATCTCATTTGATGAGAGGCAGCAAAATAAAAATTTTTCCAGCCCCCACCGGTCGCCGTTACCATTGTAAGACGGGACCCAAAAGTATTTTCTCAAAATTAGTTTTGAGACAAACAATTTTATTTTTTAAAATAGTGATTTTGAAATTTTAAAATTAATGTATTTTTCTAAAATAATTATTTTAGAATTTCTTTTATTTTTCCAAAATAGTGATTTTGGAATAATAAAAGTATATGTTCATTTTGTTTAAGCATAGTCAAAGGCATGGTGGATGGTTATGGACTAAAACCAATTATATCTATTCATGCATTTTACAGTTTTGGTTTTTATGAAATAGGGCCTACGTGTCCTGCCTTCTCTAGAATTCTTGTGTAATTCTCTTTTCATCTAACTCCCCTCGAATGTTACTCGAAGTTTTCTCCCTTTAGAAAATTATGTAATTAGCTTACATAGGTTAGATAGGAGTAGAATTATTTTTAATTTTGGATATGGCAACCAAAACAAGGCAAGAATGTAAGACCTTCTACTTGAATCATGCATGAACACATAGGGTTAACTATATTAATTTCTTTTATGGCTCAAAAAAATTAATTTAGGGTAAAGTCCATAACCATACCATGTAATCGCTTTATTACCATGATTATCAATTATGTGATTTATTGATTTTTATGCATGTCATTCAATAAAATCACTAAAAGGAAAAAATTCCACAATTAATATTAAACCTAATTCCTTCTGTTAATATAGTAAGAACGAGAGTCCTTTTTCGAGACGAGGTTGTTGGGCAAACCAAAGCCTACTCGACATCGGGCATGTTCAAGCTATGGAATTAAATTCCTGATAAATAGGTCGGGTTTAACTAAATTCTTTATTTCAGTTGGGCAAACTCAGGCATAAAAAAATTTAGGGGAAAAGTTGGGGTAGCCCAAAAGGCTTTAAGATGAAAAGCTATTAATCACCTAATGATCAGGTAGTTACATACGATGTAATTGGTATTGGATACCTACCGATGAACTTAAGGGTGACTTGTTGGGCAAACCCAAGGTTATTCTTGAGGAATTTGGATACCGGTCCACTAGGAAAGCTTCCAATAGGGTTTTCCGAATTAATAGTGGTGGCTATTGGTTTGAGTAAAATAGTGGAGTAAAAATGCGTTTAATTAAATTCCTAATTATTTGCATATCATGTGCATATACAAGTAGCTAATGTTCTCTATCTTTACATCTAGGTCACTTGCATCATGTCAATAAACCTAAACTTACTTAGCATCTTCGAAACCAACAAGTTAACCAAATCAAACTATCTCGACTGGTATAGAAATTTGAAAATCATTCTCAAATCGGAAAAGTTGCTCTACGTGCTAGATGCTCCTATTCCACCACCACCAGCCCAAGATGCTCATGCTAATGAGCATGCTGTCCACAAGAGGCACAAGGAGGATAGTGATACAACATCATGTATTATGTTGGCATCCATGACTCCTGAGTTGCAGAAACAGCACAAGCATATGAATGCTCAATCAATCATTTTACATCTTCGAGAGCTGTTTGATGCCCAAGCCAAAACTGAGAGATACGAGATCTCAAAGCAACTATTCTGTTGCAAAACGGTAGAGGGTTCTTCTATGGCCACTCATGGGCTAAAGATGTTGGGCTTGATAGAGAAGCTTGGATCTCTTGGGTTTGCAATGGATCATGACTTAAGTGTTGACTTAATTCTACAATCTTTGCCTAATAGTTTCTCACAATTTGTGATTAACTATCAGATGAACAAGATTGAGTCCACCAGTCCTGAGTTGATCAATTTTCTCAAAACTATGAAGTCCTTCATGAAAAAAGGATTCCAATGCAGTTTTAATGGTAGAATCTTCCTCTTCTAAGAATAAAGTTCAAAAGAAGAAGAAGAATGCTCCCATGAAGCCTAAAGGTGGTGTGAACAAGAAGGACGTAGCTGCCAAGGGCCCATGCCATCATTGCGGTACCGGAGGCGCAACTACAAAGCCTACTTGGAGACCATCAAGGACAAGAAGTAGAAGGAGAAGCTTACAAGCACTTCTACTTCTACTCCAGTTATGTTTATGATTGAGATAAATACTACCTTTCGAAATGAGATATGGGTATTAGATATCGAATGTGGATCTCATTTGTGCAATAACTTGCAAAAACTAAAGAGCAATAGAAGGCTAAAGAAATGCGATGTGGACCTACGTACTGCAAATGGGCTAAAGGTTGCCACACTTGCTGTGGGGACGTATGAGTTGAATCTGCCTTCGAGATTAATTCTAGAACTATAAAACTGTTATTTTGTACCAGTTTTAATGAAAAACATTATCTCAGTTGCGTGTTTAGACTTATATGGATTTCATTTAATATTTAAGAATAAATGTTGTTCTTTTTCATTGAATGATATTCATTATGGTTCAGCAACTTTGGTTAATGGTTTATATGTTCTAGACTTGGATAATCCAATTCTCAATATAAATAATAAGAAACCTAAAATGGATAACTCTAACACCTCTTACTTATGGCATTATCGTTTGGGCCATGTAAATAAAAATCGTGTTTCTAAGTTACACAAGCTTGGTGACTTAGGGTCATTTGATTATGAATCATATGGCACATGCGAGTTTTGTTTACTAGGTAAAATGACTAAAACTCATTTTTCAGGAAAAGGAGAATGGGCCAAAGAGTTATTAGATCTCATACATTCTTATGCATATGGCTCAATGTCAATACAAGCAAGAGGAGGTTACAACTATTTCATAACCTTTATCGAGGACTTCTCATGATATGGGTATTTGTATTTAATGAAATACAAATTTGAGGCCTTTGAAAGGTTCAAACACTTTAAGAATGAAATAGAGAAATAACTTGGCAAAAGTATTAAGACTCTAAGATCTGATCGAGGAAGAGAATACTTGAGCCAAGAATTTCTGAGTTATCTTAAAGATAATGGGATATTATCTTAATGGACTCTACCACATACACCTTAACATAACGGTGTATCTGAAAGAAGGAATCGAACCCTTCTAGACATGGTACGGACCATGATTGCTTCTGCAAACCTATCAAAATCGTTTTGGGGGCTTGCACTAGAAACTTCTGTTTATATAAATAGAGTTCCGACAAAATCAATTGATACTACTCCATTTAAGATGTTCTTTGTTAAGAGACCAAAGTTATCTCACTTGCGAGTATAGGGTTGTTCTGCCTTTGTCAAAAGGCTACAGTCAGACAAATTTGATAGTAAGTCTGACAAGTGTTTGTTTGTGGGATATCCGAAAGAATCTTTTGGATATTACTTCTACCTAACCTCTGAAAACAAATTGTTTGTTTTGAAGTATGTCGTCTTCTTAGAGAAGGAACACATGCTCAAAGGGGACAATGGGAGTAAAATTAAATTTAGTGAAGTTCATGAAGATCAAACAAACGAGGATCAACCGTCTAACCCCACATCTATTGAGAGAATAGATGAACCTTCTAATACACAAGAACCTCGTAAATCTAGTAGGATACGTGTGGCACTTGAGAGATATGGATTTCTCATTAGTGACCACAATGACGTATTGCTTATCGATGAAGATGAGCCTACAACGTTCAAGGATGTTCTTAATAGTTCAGAATCTGGGAAATGGCTTAAGGCCATGAAGTCAGAAATGGATTCCATGTACGACAACCAAGTATGGACTTTGGTTGATCCACCCAAAGGAATTAAACCTATTGGGTGCAAGTGAGTTTTCAAGAAGAAAACGGACATGGGTGGTAACTTAGTTACCTATAAAGCACGACTAGTGGTGAAGGGCTATCATCAACAACATGGTATTGATTATGGTGAAACCTTCTCGCCAATAGCCATGTTGAATTCCATCAGGATACTCCTAGCCATTGCTGCTTATCATGATTATGAGATTTAGCAAATGGATGTGAAAATAGCTTTCCTAAATGGAAATCTGACTGAGGAATTGTATATGACACAACTTGAGGGTTTCACATCCAATGATAGCATAAAGGTGTGCAAGCTGCAACGGTCTATTTATAGACTTAAGCAAGCTTCTAGGAGTTGAAATATCCGTTTTGATAAAACAATCAAAGAGTTTGGTTTCATTCAAAATATGGATGAGCCTTATGTTACACCAAATGCAAATGTTAAATTGATCTACAAATTACATAATCGTACAAATAAGATATGGCACTTATTAACACAAAGAACAAATATGCATTTTTACGTAGCTAAATCAACGGAATTCAAGCTTTGACGATATTGTCCCCAACAACAGTGCAAAAAACTTGATGCGTTATATTTGGGTAAAGTAAAAACATTCATCTTTAAGTCCATTCCTAATTAATTTTAATTAAAACATTAATCCAAAACCTCACATACATAGAGCAAGTGCACTCATCGTAAAGCATAGTATAAGCCTCAAGGAATATGTATACACTAATCACATTGTTAAGATTATACCCTAGAAATAATCATTTGTACAATGTACTTTACACATTAAACCAAACGTCATTGATCTCACTTTTTCAGATTAATAACAAGCTATGCTTGTTATTTGAATGATAAGGCCTAAATTAGTTATGTTTTTTTTTTAGTTATTTTAGGCTCTTTTGTGATACATTCTGCTCAATAACTAGTCATATTCCTTCAAATTTGAGATTTTACCCTTAGAAATGTATTTTGTTCATTATTTCAGATTTCAGGGCTAAAACAGAGCAAAAACGTCGCAAAAACAAAATAAAAGCGGCACTGGACAGGGCATAGGAACCGGCGCCGGCCATGTGCTGATGACACAAACTTCGAGATGATAAAAAATTGTTGAAACAAACTGGAACAAAACCGAACCGGCACCAGCTCCAGTAGCCACGGTGGCGCCAGCTGCACTCTGGACAACAGTGCCTGGAAATTAAGAAAAAATCGACGAACAATAGGAGAAACAAAACACAACCAACGCCGGCTCCAGCAGCCAAGGCGGCGCTGGCTGTGCTCTGAGGAAAAGATGGAGCTTTGATTTTTGCACGCAGTTTTTGGTAATCTGTGGAGTTTTAGTAGTTTCCTACTTCTACTCGGCCAAGAACATTACACCAACGAGTTTAGGCACTTCCTAAGCCTATAAATAGATGAAAAACACAAGAGAAAAAGAGAGAATTCATAGATTATCATAGAACATCACTCACATCAAAGGAGGAATTCTTCAAATCAAGGAGGATTGTGCACGAAGGTCTTCAAAGGAAGAAAAATGAGGCTTGTCTATGAGTGCTTTCTTTTAATTGATTGTTCTTCTTGGTATTTAATTACTTGGGTGTATTATGATATTAATTGGTTATTTCTTTTCATTAACTTGCTAGACCAAAGAGGTTGATGGCAATTGCAATTGATTAATTTCATATTTATTGGTTGTTAACTTATTAGACCAAGGAGGTTAATTGCTGAGGAGTGAGTAATTAAAGGTTAATTGATGTTTGCCAGGCCAATGATTCATTGATTAATTTCATGCTTTAAATTTGCCAGACCAAGGAAATTTAATCAAGGATTGTGTTTAATGCGTCTTTTGGATTAATTAATTGAGACAGACCAAGTGATGCTAATTAATCTAGAGTATAGTGATTTCATGGATTGAGTGAATCTATCTTAATCCTTCATGATGCCAAGAGAATAATTAGTTATGATAAAGATTGGGTTCTTTAAGATCATTATTGTCAAAATAATAGTTTGAGTTACATAATTCTACATCTTTGACATGTACATATTATTATTTTCTTTTGTGTTATTTTGTTTTATTTTCCTTTTTATTTCTTTTTTACTTTATTGAGTCGGTTAAACAATGAAAGAAAAAAGATTAATGTATACTTGTTCCTTGAGGATTGACACTCGTTTGAACCCTATGCTATGTTAATGATGAGTATGCTTGCTCATATGTGTAATTTGGTGTTAACGTTTTAATTTAAACTTGATTGGGAATGTGATTATTTTTTATATGATTTTTATACCCAAATCCAAACACATCAAATTTATATGCAAATTTGTAAATATATAAATTTGTACAATTGTTCTTTTGGCAAAAAAAAGTACTATCTTTTGTATCTTTTGTCGCTTGTAATATAATTTACTAACTTTAACTTAATTGACTAACATACTTCCTGTTGTACTATAAATACCACTAACTTTTGTATTTAAATTGTTTGAGAATGCGTGTGTTTTTCTTTTCTTTATTTTTATATTATTTTTTTTAACTTTTTTTTCTTTTATTTATTTATTTATTTTTAATTATTTTTCTTTGTTTTTATTTTTGATTTGATTGCTGTTTTTCTTTAAATGCGAGATTAACATCATCATGGACAACAACTTTTGGGCACAAGATTAAAGGAGCTACAACGATGAGAATTTCGCAAAGTTGCAATCCCAGATCGATGCTTTTTGTAAGACGTCACTTGAAGCCTCAATGCAGTCTTTTGTCGCCAATTCAAATTCCTCCATTAAGTGGCATAAAGAAGTATCCCAACGATTGAGCTATCAAAGAACACAACGAGCCAAGTTGGTTGAGGATGCCATAAAGGCCCATATGCTTGAACAAGAGAATCTCCAAGAAAATGAGAGAGGATATAAGGACCAATTGTCCAATGTGGAAAGGGAGGTATTCAATTCTACTATACGTGCTAATAATTCTAATATCTCTTTATTACATGATTTTTTACTTTTCTCTCAATTCTTGGAGAACAAGGGTCCAAATGATGATATGTTAAATTTATCATACCACAAAGAGTTGGATCTTTCAACGCTACATCATAAGAAGCCCTTAAAGGATAGTGATACTTTCTACCCTTCACCCCATTCAAAGGGAGGTAATTTGGTATTTGTAGATATATTAAAAAAATAAGGATTTCTTGATCTCCTCTTTAAGAACTCAAATACTAAGTTTAAAGGGGGATTTTAATTATGAACATTCTTTTGAAGGGTTAAAAGATTATTTCACGTTGATACATTCTTTAGAGATCATGTGCACTTATATGTTGACAAAAATATTTGTGTGTCTAAAGATATGTTAGAGAAAGTGGTTTATGTGTTTTACTTTAGTGAGAAAAATTATTTTCATAAACCTTCTATTTTTCAAAAACCTCTCTTCATTTTACATTCATCATGCTTATTTTCTATTTTGAGCTTTAATTTCTTTTCAAATGGATTGATGAGGAAGCATGATGAGTGTAAAAAGTTTTTGTTTTATTTTTTTTATTTGAGTCTTTTTCTATAGTTTGTTTTCTTTTATTTAGGTATGTTTTTATTTTATTATTATATTCCTTTTGCTTTTATTTGTGTTTTTTTTTATAGAAATAAAGTCCTCTTGGACAAGTCCTTCTCTTTACCTCAAGTTTAGATATCTATTGGAGCATTATTGCACTTGAAAAGTATTACTTAAACTTTCTAACCCATTATTATTTTTGGTCCCTTTGGAGATGATATCTTGTGTTTATTTTTTGCCAATGAGGACATTGTCCACTTTAAGTATGGGGGAGTGGTTTGGTGATATACTTTGTCCAAGTTTTTATCAATTATCTTGGTGTTTTCTTAGTATTAAGCTACTTTGAAAAATTTTGAAATTGAGAAATAATTTTATTTTGAGCACAAAGCATGGAAGTATTTTCTTTCTTATCTTTTCCCCTTTATTTTTGGTCCCATGGAAATATTTCCTTGCTCTATTTATTTGGCCATTGAGGAAAATGTCCAGTTTAAGTGTAGGGGAGTGGTTAGAATGAGAGTTCTTCTATGCTTCATTCTTCTTGGAATTCTTCTTTGAACCTTTTTGAGCTAAATTTTCAAAATTTATCAAAATTTTTTTGATAAATTTTCAAAATTTTTATGATTATTTGTGTGCTTTTAAGATGTATTTTTAATGCATGTCTTTATGATGGATTATAGAGCATATGTTCTATATCATTTATGGCTTATGCATGATTTTATGCACGCACTTGGACTAAATAGTTCTTGATCATATGCTTTACATTGTTCTTAAACCTGTTTTTATTCTAAAATTCATGGAGCATTCTAAAACTTACTTGAATACATCTCGAGGCGAAATAAGAAAGACAGTCATATTTAACTTAGGAATGATGGTAATAGGCCATCTTTGGATAGTTTGAGCTTTTCAAGCCTACCTATTTTTATATTGTCCCTAGTGCCTATTTTGAGCCTAAATTGTTGATTTCTTTCTTTAAAACCCACTATCATACTTTGTCCATTACTTGTTTCTGAGAGTTTGAATAATTCTTCCAAATCTTTATGCTCTTGATGGATGAAAGTATATGTAGGAGAATGTTGAGGAAGAATACTTAGAGAAAGACCATGACTCGTTACTTTCAGTCATGTATCAATAGTTGTATTGAGTTGGAAAGAGAGAAGAAAGAGAAAAGAGAGATTGAAAATAAGTGAAGAAAACAGAAAGCTGCTAAAAAATAAAAAGATGGAAAGAGAGAAGATGAGAAAGAAAAGAACAGTAGCAGTGAAAGAAAGATAAAGGAAAATTGAGAGAGAAAGAAAAGAAAGATCACAAAAAGAATGGTGATTGAGTTGTAAAAATTGAGTTCATATCAAATCCTTGACACCATTGCTGAAAATATGAATGATATTGTGAAAAATAGAGAAGAGTTGATGAAGGAAGTGAAAAGATGAGAAAAAGAAAAGAAAAATAGTGGAAATATAAGATTTGCTTGAACTGAATTGTAATTGCTAAACAAGGTTATGGTTTTGATTGATTTTGGGAATAGGAGCAAGAAGAGTTTGGAAATTATTGATACATTTTGTTTATCCTTTTCTTGCGAACTCTCAACTTCTTTGATATTTGATTCTCTTATATCCTTCGTTTGATAAGCTACATTACAAGCCTTTAGCCTTACATTACAAGCTTAAAAGTCCTACTTGACCTAAGTAGAATTATGATATGTCTTAAATTAGTGGAGAGAATGTATGAAAAGTAAGCTTATGCAATGCATATTCTTTTTGAATGAAATTCTTTCCAGTAGTTTGAGAATATTATTAAGTATTGAGATGGTTCGACTGAGTCATTATTCACTTACACAAGTCTTGCATTTATTGTGAAAGATGTAGTAGCATGTGTTTTATGTTCTTGAATGAAAGAAGCAGCATGTGTTTTATGTTCTTGAATGAAAGAAGCATTGAAGATATTATTTTGAAATTGATTGAGTGATTGATGAAACCTTATGTTTTGCTACTTGTCTTTGATACTTTGCTTGAGGACAAGCAAAGAGCTAAGTGTGAGGGAATATGATAGGGTCTAAATTAGTCATGTTTTTCCTAGTTATTTGAAGCTCTTTTGTGATACATTCTGTTCAATAACTAGTCATATTCCTTCATATTTGAGATTTTACCCTTAGAAAGGTATTTTGTTCATTATTTCAGATTTTAGGGGTAAAATAGAGCAAAAACAGAATAGAGGCAGCGCTGGACAGGGCATAGGAACTGGCGCCGACCATGAGCTGATGGCATGAACTTCGAGGCGATGAAAAATTGTTGAAACAGACCGGAACAGAACCAAACTAGCGCTGGCTCCAGTAGCCAAGGCGGCGCCGGTTGCACTCTGAACAACAGTACGTGAAAATCAAGAAAAAATCGACGAATAACGAGAGAAACAGAACACAACCGGTGGCGGCTCCAGCAGCCAAGGCGGCGCTAGCTATACTCTGAGGAAAAGATGGAGCTTTGATTTTTGCACGTGGTTTTTGGTAATCTGTGGAGTTTTAGTATCTTCCTACTTCTACTCAGCCAAGAATATTACACCAACGAGTTTAGGCACTTCCTAAGCCTATAAATAGATCAAAAACACAAGAGAAAAATAGAGAATTCATAGATTATTATAGAACATCACTTAAATCAAATGAGGAATTCTTCAAATCAAGAAGGATTGTGCAAGAAGGTCTTCAAAGGAAGAAGGAGGCTTATCTATGAGTGCTTTCTTTTACTTTGTTTTCTTTTTCTTGAACAATAATATATTAATTGTTTTATTGTAATTTGACCTTATTTTAGATATTCATGATTTTTAGAGTTATTTGATCTTTTGATTAATTGATTATTCTTCTTGGTATTTAATTACTTGGGTGCATTATGAGACTAATTGGTTATTTCTTTTCATTAACTTGCTAGACCAAAGAGGTTTATGGTAGTTGCAATTGATTAATTTCATATTTTTTGGCTGTTAACTTGATATACCAAGGGGGTTAATTGCTGAGGAGTGAGTAATTAAAGGTTAATTGATGTTTGCCAGACCAAGGATTCAGTGATTAATTTCATGCTTTACATTTACCAGACCAAGGAAATTTAATCAAGGATTGTGTTTAATGCGTCTTTTGGATGAATTAGTTGAGACAGACCAAGTGATGCTAATTTATCTAGAGGATAGTGATTTCATGGATTGAGTGAATCTATTTTAATCCTTCATGATGCCAAAGAAATAATTAGTTATGATAAAGATGGGGTTCTTTAAGATCATGATTGTCAAAATAATGGTTTGAGTTACATAATTCTACATCCTTGACAAATACATATTAGTATTATTTTCTTTTGTGTTATTTTGTTTTATTTTCCTTTTTATTTCTTTTTCACTTTATTGAGTCAGTTAAATAATGAAAGAAAAGTGATTAATGTATACTTGTTCCTTGAGGATCAACACTCGTTTGAACCCTATGCTATGTTAATGATGAATACGCTTGCTCATATATGTAATTTGTGGTTAACGTTTTAATTTAAACTTGATTGGGAATGTGCTTATTTTTTATACCCAAATCCAAACACATCATGGAACAAGTACATTGGATTACTTAACTATGAAATAATCACATGGATAACTATTTAGTGCTAGTGATAGAATCTCATTATAGCAAATATGCAACTTGAGGGAAGAAGAAAACAGGGGAGCATGCACTGTACGTGAAAAAAATTGGAGAAAAAATAACCGCGAGCCATAAAGGCCATACGGAAGTGTGAAGATCATACATTTGCGCTCCTTAACCCTTCTAGGTTGAGTAGGAGTGGATTGAACGACTGGAATCGCCTCGCTTTGTCCACTTGAAGAAGCTTCCAGTTGAACATCCACTAGCCTTCTACTCCGTCTTGTCTGCATTAACGCCTAACTTTCCAACTCTTGAGATATTCCTCTGCCTAACCTCTAGTCGGTGAACATAATAGAGAAGAAGAATGGTCTCAAGTGTTCTTGATTCACTTGCTATTGATTAGCCAAAGAAACAAGAATAACAACAGAGGAAAAAAGGAGACCCTGAGAGAGAAGCTGCGTGAGAGACCAAGAGAGTGGCGTGAGTCTCTTGTGCGTTAGGGAGATTAGGGTTTATTTTCAACCAGAGACTAGTTTTATTGGTTAGCCAAAACAGGTCTCTCATTATCTAAAAAACATATCCCCGGGATTTCAAAACACCCGGATGTTATCCTGAGAATCAGTTTGGCCTAACCCTAAACTCCTCTTAACCGTATCTGGAAAAACCCTATGGTCCAAACTATTGGGCCAGAAAAATATTTATTATTTTCCTTGGACCCAAAAGGCCCAAAATAATAAATATTAATTATTTAGTTCCTGGGCTTATATAAACAACCTAATAAATAAATAATGAGCCCAAATGAACCATAATAATTAATCTTTAATTATTTATTTCTTGAGCCTATATAAATAACCCAATAAATAATTAAACATTAATTATTTCCCCTAGTTTAAGCCCAGGTTAATTTCTTAATTATTCATACTGGACCTAGGCCCTGAATAATTAATTAACCAAATAAACTAGATAATTAATTTTCTCTCAACTCCTATTTTATTTATTTATTTATTTTATTCCAGTCCAATAATAAATTAGACTTCCTGAATAAAATCAAATAAAATAAAATCCTCTTCAACTGAGACCAATTCCTTAACCCAAAATTAGTTAGGACTTACGGGCTATTCCGAAGACCAAAAAGACACATCGCCTCGGCTGCTAAAATGACCAAAATACCCCTGCTATATAAATAGCTGTATTTTGCATTTTAAATATTTTCTAATATCACCATAAGGAAATATTGACCCCAAGGACAATGCTGCGATAGTAAAGTCTCCGACCTACAGGTGAAATGACTAAAATACCCCTCTACACATCGCCGTACATTTAGAGAGGAAGAAGTGTACTAACACCCCTCTAAATGACATCTACCATCCTTAGGCTTCTAGTCTAATGATCCACGACTTCCTGGAGTGTTTCTGCTTTCCAAGGGAGCTACCCTAAAGCAAACATCCAAGTCATGTTTCCCAGGGCCCTGGACATTTTAGACCATTCGGACAACCACAAGGGGTGATATAATGTAGAAACTATCTTGTACAAGTCTGTCTTAACTAACTAGTCACACATACCCAACATACAAGTATATTGGTCCTACAATAGAACCTCAACTATAGCAAATCAAAGTATATGCTTCCAGCTTCGCCAGACCACCAACTCATACTCAAGTCGTAGAGTACTAGTCCACGCTGTAGCGGTAGTAGTCTAGGTTTCTATCATATAGTACTTTTAGAAACCACTACTACAGGTCCTGTCCTACGTATTCGAAATACGCTTATGTTATGAAGTGAGTGGACTACTCACTGGCTAAAGGTAAGCCATTCCCCATTTAGAATTCATAACATAATAACCTAAACATGATGAGATTCCCAGTCTCATCAATAGGTTAAGAACAAATGTTTATGTGTTAAATAACCCGTGATCCATAACTTACTGTGAAAGACCACCATTCACATGGATCACTTATTTAAACACAATGGGCCTGTTCCAAATGAAAATCGTGCACAAACAAAAAGTAAATTCACAAATAATTTCTAAAAATAAATTCTTTTATTAAAATATTCAATTTTACATCAGAAACCTAGTCTAAGAGGGCATACAATCCAACAATCTCCCACTTGCACTCTAAGACTAGGTAAGTCCATAGGTACCTACCCCTATGGCATCTAAGTGTCTCTTGAAGACTCTCTCAGTCAAAGGCTTAGTGAATGGATCTGCTAGATTGTTTTCTGAGGCAATATGCTCTACCACGACTTCCCGTCTCTGGATGAAATCCCGGATCAGGTGGTACTTCCTCTCGATGTGTTTCCCCTTCTTGTGGTTCCAAGGTTCCTTAGATTGCGATACTGCTCCAGTGTTGTCGCAATACATCACAACCGGCCTGTCCATATGTAGGACAACTCCAAGTTCTGAAAGGAACTTCCGGAGCCAAATTGCTTCCTTGGACGCCTCCGAAGCTGCCACATACTCAGCTTCCATGGTTGAGTCAGCAATACAAGACTGCTTGATACTCCTCCATGAAATTGCTCCTCCAGACAAGGTGAAGACATATCCACTAGTGGATTTTCTCTCGTCCTTATCCGCCTGGAAGTCTGAATATGTGTATCCTATAGGAACCAAATCATCAACCCTGTAAACCAGCATATAATCTCTCGTTCCCTTAAGGTACTTGAGAATATGCTTTACAGCTTGCCAATGAACCTCCCCTGTGTTTGACTGATATCTGCTAACTAAGCCCACGGCAAAGCAGATATCTGGCCTAGTACACAGTATGGCGTGCATGAGACTTCCCACAGCCGAAGCGTAGGGAATCCTACTCATTCTGTCATTTTCTTCTTGAGACTTAGGACAGTCCTTCGAAGAAAATGACAACCCATGTCTGCAAGGGATTAGAGCTCCCTTACATGAGTCCATGCTGTACTTGACCAGCATCTTGTCAATGTATGTTGCTTGGGATAACCCTAACATTCTCTGCTTCCTATTTCTAAGAAGCCTAATCCCGAGAATGTAGTTGGCTTCTCCCAAGTCCTTCATACTAAATTGACTAGACAGCCAAACCTTTGTAGATGACAATGTCCCTACATCATTTCCAATTAGTAGAATGTCATCCACATACAGGACAAGAAAAACCACATTAATGCCTCCAAGTTTCCTGTACACACATGGTTCATCTTCGTTTTGAATAAAACCATAAGACTTTACAGTCTCATCAAAACGAATGTCCCATGCTCTCGATGCCTGCTTAAGTCCATAAATGGACTTCTTAAGCTTGCAAACCATGGGTTCCTGGCCTTCAGCAATGAAGCCTTCCGGTTGGGACATATAGATGTCTTCGCTAAGATGGCCATTTAAAAATGCCGTCTTGACATCCATTTGCCATATCTCGTAGTCATAGTGACATGCGATGGCAAGGAGGATGTGGATGGATTTAAGCATGGCTACCGGGGAAAAGGTTTCCTCATAGTCGATTCCCTCTTTCTGAGTATACCCTTTCGTCACAAGCCTAGCTTTGAAGGTTTCCACCTTCCCATCTTCTCCTCTCTTCCTCTTGTATACCCACTTGCACTCAATGGGTTTTATCCCTTCAGGTGAAGCTACAAGATCCCAAACCTGATTGAGGTACATAGACTCAATCTCGGCTTTCATTACTTCATGCCACAGATTTGCATCGGCATCAGCAATAGCCTCCTCGTATCTAGTGGGGTCTTGTTCCTAATGGTCGGAGACCAGCTCAAAGGCTTCTCCAGTCCATCTATCCGGAACCCTAGACACTCTCCCACTACGACGAGGCTCCATTTGCACAGGCTCTTGAGGCTGTGCCTCTTCTTGTTCCATAATCGGGTCAGAAGTCGATTCTGTAGATAACTTCTCCTCAAATTCCAACCTCGTTGAACCTTTAGTGGAAGTACTTTGATCATCTTCCAAGTATCTAGCATTGATACTGACTAGTACTTTCTGCTTCTTAGGATGATAAAAGTAACCTCCTTTTGTCCCTTTTGGATACCCAACAAAATAGCATAATTCTGATCTTGGTTCCAACTTGTCTCCCTTGACTAGTACATAAGCTGGACAACCCCAAATCCTGAGATAATTCAGACTTGGCTTACGCCCACCCAGTCCACATCTCATAGGGAGTCCTAGGTACTGACTTGGAAGGCACCAAGTTCAGAATATATGACGTTGTCTCCAGGGCATATCCCCAAAAGGACACTAGAAGAGTAGCATGAGACATCATGCTTCGGACCATTTCCATCAACGTCCTGTTCCTTCTCTCAGCTACTCTGTTCTGCTGGGGTATTCCTGGAGCAGAGAGCTGGGATACTATCCCATGATGTACCATGTAGTCCTTGAATTCACCTAGGAGGTACTCTCCACTACGATCCGATCGTAAGGTTTTGATTAATTTACCTGTCCGACGCTCCACTTCAGCCTTAAACTCTTTGAACTTGTCAAAAGAGTCAGACTTGCGTCTCATCAGGTAAATGTAACCATACCTCGTACAATCATCCGTGAACGTGATGAAGTACTCAAAACCTCCCCTAGTTGGTGTAGATAATGGACCACACACATCAGTGTGAACAAGACTCAGCACCTCCTTGGCTCTATCTGCCTTTGGTGTAAAAGACCTTTTGGTCATTTTTCCCATCAGGCAGGATTCACACTGAGGCTAACTTTCCAATCTCAATGAGCCCAAAGGCCCCTTTATGGATTAGTCTCTGAATCCTGGTTGAGTTAATATGACCCAACCTTAGATGCCAAAGGTATGAATCATTGATATTAGTCTTTCTCTTCTTAGTTAAAGGTTCAGACTGAGCGTTATTTGATTGGTTGTTAATAGGGTTTAAAAAGAACAGATTACCATACATGTGCCCAGTATATAAAATTTCTCCATCTCTACTGATAGAAATACCAGAATGGAAAGATACAGAATATCATTGATTAATAAGTTTTGCAACTGAAATCAAATTCTACCGAAAACCAGGTACATATAAAATGTCTTTTAAAACCACTATCTTATTACAATAAAAAATGAGATCCAGCTCTCCCACTGCAAGGGCCCAGACTTGTGCTCCATTACCCACTCGAAGCCCATGTTCACCCTTCTTGAGTTTTATTATCTTCCTAAACCCCTGCAAGGAGTTACAGATATGATCAGTGGCTCCTGAATCAACAATCCAAGTAGAAGTTGATCCTACCATCGATATGGACTCTAGATAGTAAACATTACCTGTGGGGTTTTTCTTGGCCTGAAGATCTGGACACTCCTTTTTCCAGTGTCCCTTCTTCCCACACTTGAAGCACTTGCCCTTTGGTTTGTCCTTGGGCTGGTTCTTGGGTTGGGCTGCTACATTCCCCTTCTTCCACTTGAACTTTCTGGATTTAGGCCCAGTTCTTCAAGAAGAAGCCTTAGCAATCATGGCCTTAGACTGCTGCTTCATGACCTTCTTCGCCATCTGGAGCTCCTTCATCAGTTCAGTTAAACTCATGTTCAACTTGTTCATGTTATAGTTTAACTTGAACTGAGTGAAATAGCCCGGTAGAGATTCGAGAACCATGTCCACTTGGCTCTCGGGGTCAATGACAGCTCCTAAGATTTTCGCCTCCTCGAAAGCAGCAATCATCTTGAGCATATGCTCTCGGACTGATGCTCCCTCGGCCATCTTAGTGTTCACAATAGTTCGAAGAGCCTCCTGCCTTGCGGGCCGGCTCTTGTCTACGAACATAGTTGCCAATGATTGACTTATGTCATATGCAGAAGCCATGTGCTCGTGTCTTGACTGGAGCACATTAGACATGGAAGCTAACATATAGCAACGTGCCATTTCGTCAGCTTTCTTCCACGCCTTTTCAGCTTCTCGCTCTTCAGCGGTGGAACCTTCCCCGATAATAGGGCAGGTTTCGTAAAGGACATACTTATACTCCTCAGCTGTGAGTATTATGTCCAGGTTCCTTTTCCAGTCCACATAGTTTGGACCCGTTAACTTATTCTCCCTGAGAATAACGGCCAATGGACTAAAAGAACCTCCCACCATTTCTGAAAATCGAAAAATAAAAGAAAGAATTTAGTTTGTGAAAACAAAATAAAGTTTGTGCACTGAAAATAATTTGGCTCTTAGGAAAACTGACATAGCTTCTTGGGAAGATTAACAGTTTCCTAAGCTAAGTGTATTAACCACCACAAATTAATTTCCCTTCTAGGTAATGGTCTAAAGAATAACTCCATCGTGAGATGGTCGTTTCCTCTCATTTCCTATGGACATACCTCGCACTATAACCTCCAACGTGGGCTGGCCAATCATAGTACGTGCCCCGGGTTATTAATTATATCCTTCCATTAGATCTAGATCCTTGTGGTATCCCCATCCTATACGGGTTCACTCCCAGGGTGACGCGAGGGAAACCACGATCTCTAATGAGGACCGTGATGGAAGCCGTGGGGCCGTTGGAACCCCTCTCCCACTTAGTCTTTTAAAATAATGGTTTTCTGGAAAATATCCTTTTGAAATTTCCATTAAGTTCTTCATTAACTCAAAAAACAAAATATCTAAGTCTAATAATATCTCTATGTCAAGGCTTATATCCTTTGAGAGATTTTCTCCATGGACTAATTTTATTTAAGTTAAAACTTAATGATTTCAAAAAATTTCCAATGAAAACTTTCTAGAGACTTTGGTCTCAAGTTTATTTGACAAAATCATTTTTCTAGTCCAAAACAAAACAAAATGGCTCTCCATTTTAATTTACAAAAATATCTAAATCCAATATATTTTATATGTTAAGGATTAAATCCTTTAAGAAAATATTCAAGGATTAATGTTTGTACCAATTAAAATAACCATTTAATTTTTGAAGAAAAATATTTTTCTTGTCAAAACAAAAAGTTCCCAAAGACTTTGGTCTTTGAGAAAAAGCACACATAGGTACATAAAAAAATAACATGCTCGAAAACAGTAAACATTTTCATACTTTTCAATTTTTTTTAAACCTAAGTGCCCAAATAAGAGAATTAAACACATTAATTAATTAATAATCTTGTTTAATCCTAAAATCCCTTACTAATATTTTTCATGCAAATATATTCCAAGAATATAAAAATTGCAAAAATATTAACTTCGCCTGGTATGGGACCCAAAACGAAAAAGAAAAAAAATTAAAAAAAATTGACTGGAGGTCCACTGCACCGGCCGCACTGGATCCGGGCCCATTTGGCCGGTGGTCCACTGCTGCCGCTGTGAACCAGCCGCACCAGATCTCCTGCAGCTTCCAACCCGCCAAGCCGTGACCCACCCGCCCGTGAACCGCGCCCGAACCACTTCTCCTCTGCACGCGACCCTCGTGTTTTACCGGATTTCGCCGCCCGACCCGGAATCAATTGCAATTCAATTGCAACCTTCAAAATGAATTCGACTTGGATTGCTACAGTCGCGGCTCGTGCGACACGGCTCTTCACACAGAAACAGTGGCAGCTCGGCTCGAGGCTCGGCTCGGCTTCAACGGCTTAGGAACAGTGCATCTTCTTCGTTTTTTCTTTTGTTTAGCGCGCGACTTGCAGAGCATATTTTTCTTCGATTTTTTCTGTCTTTTTTGGCTTCTTTGGACATTTTTACAAATAAAAACTCATCCAAAACATAACCACAACCGTCTATACCCATTAAAATTGGGTTTACACGATTAAAACATCAAAGCCAAAAATTTACAGTATGCTCCTATGCTTCAAACGGTGAAGCTTACATCAAGCTTATCCCATACCAAAACAGCGAAGGATCATAGGTATAATCATCTTCTCCAATTTTATTAACTACCATGCTTCCTATATTGATCAAAACCTGTGGCTCTGATACCACATTGAGGGAAGAAGAAAACAGGGGAGCATGCACTGTACGTGAAAAAAATTGGAGAAAAAATAATCGCGAGCCATAAAGGCCATACGAAAGCGTGAAGATCATACATTTGCACTCCTTAACCATTCTAGGTTGAGTAGGAGCGGATTGAACGACTGGAATCGCCTCTCTTTGTCCACTTGAAGAAGCTTCCGGTTGAACACCCGCTAGCCTTCTACTCTGTCTTGTTTGCATGAACGCCTAACTTTCCAACTCTCGGGATATTCCTCTGCCTAACCTCTAGTCGGTGAACATAATAGAGAAGAAGAATGGTCTCAAGTGTTCTTGATTCACTTGCTATTGATTAGCCAAAGAAACAAGAATAACAACAGAGGAAAAAAGGAGACCCTGAGAGAGAAGCTGCGTGAGAGACCAAGAGAGTGGCGTGAGTCTCTTGTGTGTTAGGGAGATTAGGGTTTATTTTCAACCAGAGACTATTTTTATTGGTTAGCCAAAACAGGTCTCTCATTATCTGATAAACATATCCCCGGGATTTCAAAACACCCGGATGTTATCCTGAGAATCAGTTTGGCCTAACCCTAAACTCCTCTTAACCGTATCTGGAAAAACCCTATGGTCCAAGCTATTAGGCCAGAAAAATATTTATTATTTTCCTTGTACCCAAAAGGCCCAAAATAATAAATATTAATTATTTATTTCCTGAGCTTATATAAACAATCCAATAAATAATTAATGAGCCCAAATGAACCATAATAATTAATCTTTAATTATTTATTTCTTGAGCCTATATAAATAACCCAATAAATAATTAAACATTAATTATTTCCCCTAGTTTAAGCCCAGGTTAATTTCTTAATTATTCATACTGGACCTAGGCCCTGAATAATTAATTAACCAAATAAACTAGATAATTAATTTTCTCTTAGCTCCTATTTTCTTTATTTATTTATTTTATTCCAGTCCAATAATAAATTAGACTTCCTGAATAAAATCAAATAAAATAAAATCCTCTTCAACTGAGACCAATTCCTTAACCCAAAATTAGTTAGGACTTACGGACTATTCCGAGGACCAAAAAGACACATCGCCTTGGCTGCTAAAATGACCAAAATACCCCTGCTATATAAATAGCTGTATTTTGCATTTTAAATATTTTCTAATATCACCATAAGGAAATATTGACCCCAAGGACAATGCTGCAATAGTAAAGTCTCCGACCTACAGGTGAAATGACTAAAATACCCCTCTACATATCGCCGTACATTTAGAGAGGAAGAAGTGTACTAACACTCCTCTAAATGACATCTACCATCCTTAGGCTTCTAGTCCAATGATCCACGACTTCCTGGAGTGTTTCCGCTTTCCAAAGGAGCTACCCTAAAGTAAACATCTAAGTCATGTTTCCCAGGGCCCTGGATATTTTAGACCATTCGGACAACCACAATGGGCGATATAATGTAGAAACTATCTTGTACAAGTCTGTCTTAACTAACTAGTCACACATACCCAACATGCAAGTATATTGGTCCTACGCTAGAACCTCAACTATAGTAAATCAAAGTATCTGCTTCCAACTTCGCCAGACCACCAACTCATACTCAAGTCGTAGAGTACTAGTCCACGTTGTAGCGGTAGTAGTCTAGGTTTCTATCATATAGTACTTTTAGAAACTACTACTACAGGTCCTGTCCTACGTATTCGAAATACGCTTATGTTATGAAGTGAGTGGACTACTCACTGGCTAAAGGTAAGCCATTCCCCATTTAGAATTCATAACATAATAACCTAAACATGATGAGATTCCCAGTCTCATCAATAGGTTAAGAACAAATGTTTATGTGTTAAATAACCCATGATCCAACCTTACTGTGAAAGGCCACCATTCACATGGATCACTTATTTAAATACAATGGGTCTGTTCCAAATGAAAATCGTGTACAAACAAAAAGTAAATTCACAAACAATTTTTGAAAATAAATTCTTTTATTAAAATATTCGATTTTACATCAGAAACCTAGTCTAAGAGGGCATACAATCCAACACAAGTATCATTAGACTTGAAAACTCCAAGGTACTTTGTTTGCTAAACATTATATTTGATTCCAATCTTTGGAGTCCCTACAAGACCGCTTATAGGATAGACATTTGGTACAATATGAAATAAATGAAAGTAGTTGAGAGAGTCAATAAAAGATTCACCACTTTTAATAGTAGGAGCGAATATTTTGAGGCCATTTGCAGGAATCATTACTCAAGAAATCCTTGGCTAAGGCAATTATGTTTTATAAATAGTTATAATTGATACATATGATGAGTAATAGATTACAAGAAAAAGTACTAAAATATTCAGGCCAGAATTAATTAATATTCTGGAGGGATTTGTCACTAATTTTATTCTCTAAACGGCATAAGATATTATATGGTGAAAAAAAATTATTATAGTGACGTTTTGCTATTGAAATGTTAATGTCAAGCCACTTGACTTTCTGAACTTTTTGGCGGTCATGATGTCTTGTTAGATACCACTCATGATCTACTAAATATGGATTTATTAATTACAGAATTAATAAATTTAATCTTAATTAGAATTAATAAATTAATTCTAATTTTGAAAAGGATTATTAATTCTATTATGATAGAATTAATGCATATTAACTACCAATTGACTAAAAAATCGAATAGATCACACACAATAGAGGAATTGGAACTCAAGATATTATATGATAATATTGTGACGTTAATTTGTGAGAAGAAATAATAATTATGGGCAAATTATAAAGTGTTATAATTAGTTGGATAAATTTGCAATTATTTAAAAGGTTCGTGGTTGAATTATAAACTAGTTATAATTCAAGAGGCCTTATTACAATTTTGGATATTCAAAACCCATAAAAGAAAGAATGAAGGAAAAGTCCTCTTGTTTGCTAAAAAGGTTAGGAAAACAAGAGAGACAGTTTCACGTGGCTAAGGAAAAAAATGGAAAAACTAAGTTGTTTCCTAAAGGGTTTAGGAAACAATCTCTGTGGAGATTCTTGGTGGACACATATATATGTGTGTGTACAGTATGCAGAGGTTTGGTGTTTTTCCCAAAGATTACTGTAGCTATTTCCTTTTCTTCTTTCACGTTAAAACACAACGTGTTTCCTCTTTATTTCTTCTATAAAAATTAAAACCTAGCTGCCAATAAATTTTTCTAGTAGAAAATTTTGGTGGTTCTTGAATATGTTCCTCGTGTGGACTTTTATTAGAGAAATTCTTACGCTTAGATTTAGGTAGCTCGATTGGATCGAATTACTAAGGGGATTCGCGTGGTTCTTGCTCAGACAATCTTTCGGAAGGGTTCCGTGCGCAAATGGAAAAATTTTTAAAAGTTGCATTTTCGAGGTAACTAATTTTTTCCTTCATTCTCCTAATATGTTCAATTACATACGAGTGATCCTTTGAGTAGATTTCGTTTTATTTTTTCGCTCCATGTAAATTGGTTTGCATGATCAAAATCCAACATACATTTCATCCATTGTCTAACCTATAAACATCTAGAAAACATAAAATAAATCCTAAGTAAAGTAAATACAGATATGAGGAAAGAAAAACATTCTCCTAAATAGAATTTCTCTAAGAAATAGCCATGACCAACTCTCAATTGTCACAATCAATTCATCATTCTAGCATCATAAAGGAAATAGAATGTAGACTCCACTTCTTTTCCAAGTTTTGGATTCATTATCTTTCTAGCCAATTTAGTAGATTTCTCAATCTCACTAAAACAACCAAAAAGATGCATATATAGCAATTCCTTAGAAAATACCCCTATTCTCTAGGTGATATTAATAGATGAAATCAATTAATATCCCTTTCTCTAGATGATATAAATCAACCTTTGATTACTCAAAGTTCAATTCTTAACCTCCTTTCCCAAGTTAAATAAGAAAATATGTACAGAATTAATTAAGTTGAACCCTCTTCTAATCTACTTTTCCAAGTTAATTAGAAGGAATATACAATCGATCAATTCACCAAATAAATCCAAGTAACCAAATACTAGAATAGATAAATCAATTAATCAAATATAAACTCAATACATAGTCATAACTTCAAAAAAAATTCTTCTAAAATATAATAAAAAGCAATAAAATCAACATTATTGAGGAAAAAAAAAACAAAGGAAAAAGATAAGAACTCATAAACAAACACTCCTTTTTTCCTAGTGAAGAACTCCTCCAACACAATGCTCCTCTTGATGAATTCTGTCTTTTCTTCAATAATCTTCAATGTAACTCCTTGAATTCAGGATTATAGCTTATTTTTATTCATATATATAGCCTTCTTAATTACCAAAATCCATCCATTGATGTCTTTTCCCATCTACAAACTTGTTTCCAAAAGAATCTTTAGCAATTTCCAAATCCAGCTTGAAAAGAATGGCAAACCAACACTGGAGCAAAGGACATCTGGTGCCAAGTCCAATAGCTGAGCTAGCACCGGCTTAGTATTGTCCAGGTTGAGATTTTTTTTTTTCTACTTTTTCTCTGGCTTTTCTAGCATTAATTCGGCGGGTCTCCTAGGTATAATGCGGCGTCGGCCTTATTCTGTCCAACATCTGAATTTTGTACAATTCTTGCATTTTTAACTCAAAATCCAAGGAAAAACTTTGCATAGCAAACTATTATCAAAAGTATATAAAATAGATGAATTAAATAACCATTACATCTAAAAACTGCAGAATTTTATCTAAAATAGCTTTCAAAATATGCATCAATTTAGCCCCTATCAATAATATCTTGCACTAGTCTCTCAAAAATACCCATCATGTATATTTGAAAAGTTCTCGAACCATTGCAAAGACCAAAAAGCATGTGGCATTTTCTCTTGATCCTCTGGGGATATAAAATTAGGAAGTAAACAAAAAAATCATCTAAAAAGCAATCATACTCATAACCGGATAACCTTTCCAACATTTGATTAATAAAAGGAAGAGGGAAATGGCCTTTCCTAATTACCTCATTTAGGTTCGTATAGTCTATGTCTACCCTCCAATCGCCAACTGCATGGAAATGACTTCAATTTTGTCATTGGAGGCTACGGTTATTCGTCTCTTCTTTGATACCACTTGTGTTGGACTTACCCAAATGCTATCCAAGATGAGGTAAATAATTCCTAAATCTAAAATCTTAATTTCTTCCTCTTTTACTACATCTTTTATTTTGAGATTAATTCTGCGATGGGGTTGCACTACAGGTTTGGCTTTTCCTCTAACAAGATTTTATATGTGCAAAAGGAGGGGCTAGTTCTCTTAATATCAGTGATTTTCTATGCTATAACTCTCTTATGTTTTTCCAACATGCTAACTAATTTTATCTTTTGTTCCCCAGTAAGGTCTTCTGCAATGATCACTGACAATTTATTTTCTTTGGCAAAAAATGCATATTCTAAACGTTTAGGTAATTCCTTGAGTGCCAATTCCAACGGATCCACAATAGATGACCTCACTCTACCTAAAATATCCTTGTCAATGTTTTCAAACCACTCTAGCTCAAGTTTTACCTCTGATTCCTCCAAATATGCAATTAAATCCCCATGGATAATTGTGCAGTTTCATCTTCCTTTCCTATATCCAAAAACAAATTCATAGGATCTTTGATCACAAATTCCTGCATATGTTCAAAGATACAATCATCAAGAATATTCATTATAAAATAAGAATCTGAATGATAAACTTCTCATTCCTCCCTCCCCAATGAATATCAACTATTGCTTTTGTAGTTGCTAAAAAAGATCTACCTAGAATAAAAAGGACTTTAGCATCCTTATCTATGTCAAGAATAACAAAATCTACAGAAAATATGAAATATGAACCTATCTATGTTCACAAGCACTTTTTCCACAATTCCCCTAGGATATTTAATAGATCTATCACCCGATTGAATGCTCATCCTAGTAGGTTTTAGTTCACCTAGCCCAATTTTTTAAATGTTTTATATTAATGCGGGCACCCAAATCAGCTAATGCATTGCCAAATGTAAGACTACAAATGAGACAAGGAATGGAGAAACTCCCTGGATCCTTTTCTTTTGTGGCAAGATCTTTGGGCCTAGGAAGATAGATGAACATTTCTCATTCAAAAGTATAGTAGATAGTTTCTCCAATTTCTTTTTATTTAAAAAGATGTCCTTGAGGAATTTGGTATATTTGGGCATTTGCATCAAAGCTTCTACTAGTTGGATGTTAATGTGCAATTGTTTGAATATCTTTAAGAATTTACCAAATTGTCATCCATTTTTACTTTTTGTAATCGATTGGGGTAGGGAATTGGAAGTTTGAAAGTTTGCACTTCTTTTTTCTCACTTTCAAATTTCCTAATTGAATTTGGCACCAGTTCTTTTGCCTAAGCAAGCTCGACTCTGTTTTCCTCAGGTTGTTCCCAAAACATAAGCTGGCTTTGGCTATCATGCTCCATCTAGTGCGAGCTGTTTTTTGCTTGTTCAAACATCTCTTTTCCACTCTTTAATATTATAGTTGTTGTATTTTCTTGGGAATTTGTTCTCACGGTAACCAAAGATGTCTCACATTATATTTCTATCACCAAATCTATTAAGAACCACATTTGCCTTTCTAAATTATGAATTATAGCTTCATAACCCTAAGGGTTTCATCTATCTCTTGAAATTGTGATGCTATAATGATTGCAAACTTCTCAAAAATGGTTTCAATGGTACTTAGCTCAAGCGGTTGTGAAAGTGGCAACATTCCCCTAACGGTGTCTATACTTTTAAATGAACTTGGTATTAGTGAGGTGTCCAAGTCTCTATAAAGGTCTTTCTCTATGTCCGTATTGTTAACATTCCAACTAGCCATATCACCTAGAAAATTAATAATGTAAATATAAAATATCCACAAAATAATTGTATACAAATTATGTAAATATAACATCTATTGTTAGTAACAGCAGTTAATACTCGTAATATAAAAATCATCAAATTAATACATATATTACACAATCATATAAATGATAACAAAGTATGGCACCTAATTTCAAGAAAGAACATATATACATATATGCATTGTTAAATCAATCGAATTCAAGCTTTCATGATATTATTCATAGGCAACGACACCAAAAACTTAATGTGTTAGGTTTGGGTATATAAAAATCATTCATTTTTAAATGCATTCATAATCAAGTTTTAATTAAAATATTAACCCCAAAACCAACATATAGAGCAAATATACTCATCTCAAGGCATAGTATATAGAATTAATGAGTATTAATCCTCAAGGAGCAACTATCTTTAATTACTCGTTATCTATTGCTTAATGTAACAAACTAAAGTGATAAAATAAACTCAAGTAAAGTATTTATAATAAAAAGGATTGAAATGCATGTATATAGATAGAATTTCTTAAAGATATAACATTGATTAAGTTAGAAATTATCACAATCAATTACTATTCTAGCATTACGAAGGAATTATAAAATAGATTCCATTATCTTTCAAGTTATGGATTCACTATCTCCTAACTAAATTAGTGAATACCTCTATCTTACCAAAACAATAAAAAGATGCATTAAAAATAATTCCTCAATAAATACCCTGATCTCTAAGTGATATTAAATATGAAATCAATTAACATCCATATTTCTAGGTGACATTAACGAACCTTTATTACTTATGTTCTTTTTTTAACCTCTCTCTCGAGTTAATTAAGAAATAACAAATAGAAAATTAATTAAATTGAAACCTGTTCTAACCTCTTTCTCAAGTTAATTAGAAAGATGAAATAGTCAATCAACTCACCAAATAAATACCAAGTAATCAAATACTAGAAATTGAAAAAATTACTTGATCAAATAACCAAACATAATATAAAGTCATAATGTCTAAAACATCCTCTAAATGCAATTAAAGAAATAAGATCAACATTGTAGAAGAAAACAAAACAAAGGAGAAAGATAAAAACTCATAGATAAGCCTTTCTTCCTCTTCAATGAAGACTTTTCAAGGCAATGCTCCATCTTTAATGAATTGTTCTCTTCATTGATTAATCTCCAATTTAACTCATTGAATTCATAGTTTTAGCTTGTTTTTCCATGTTTATATGGGCCTTTTGATAAATAAGTCCTTTCTGGTCCACATACCTCCAAAAGATTTCTACAAGAATTGCCAAATTCTACTTCACAAAACATTTTCTGCGGCCTTACTAAGAGAGTGGAGGTGGCTCTAATTCAGGTAAGGGAGCTAATTACACTATCTGGATCAAATTTTCTCTATTTTGATTCCCCTATTTTTGAGAACTAAACCCAGCATGTTCAGCTACATAGGCCGGTGCTGATTCACTAGTGAAATAGTGCTGATTTCAACATCTTTTCTGTCATTTTCAAACATATTTCAAGAAAAACCTTATACAACAAAATATCATCAAAACATCATAAAGTAGAGGAATTGAATAGCCATTATACTTAAAAATAATACAACTTAAATAGCCAAGAAAATATAGGTGAATTTAACCCCTATAATTCACTATTACCTATATAAGATGACTCACTCCCAATCTATATCTCTACCTTCCCTTTAGAATTCTTATATGCATGAAGGTATAGCATCTAGCTATACCTCCAAACCATTCATTCTCCCCCTAGGTATTCCTCATATCCTCCAGTACTTCTACATACCCACCGAGGGAGAGATGTCAGCTACTACTTCAACCGGTGATGTTATATTTGCACAAATCTTGATTTATTGTAGATATTCATACATCAAACCTAGACAGAGGTGGGTAACACCTAGGGAGAGGAAGGATGGCCAGAGAGAGCAGTTAAAATACCAGCACCTATAGTTGAGGTGTAGTAGAGACCAAGGCTTAACAGAGGCCAACCTACAGCTATGATAGAGCAGGTACAATTGAGAGCTGCTTTGGCTTAGACTCGAGATCTCCAGATTTAGCAAACAAATTGGATTGAAAAGTGGAGAAAATCTCTAGTAGTAAAGTGGAAGAAGGAAGAGAAGAGATATAGAGCTCAAAGTGTAACACCCCACTACCTAGGCCCAACAGGGCCGGGGATGTCACCCCGTCCAGAGGATAAGGGGTCTTTATAACTAGGTTACATAGAAATAAAATAGAATAAAGACTTTAAAATTAAACTTATTACAACCCAAAAGATAAGTATCGGAACAAAACCAAATAAACTGTTTGCAATAATCTCCCCAAAGCATCACATAAAGTAAACAACATGAGTCTTCAAAGCATAGGCAACGTCTAGCTAATAACCTCCACAGCAGGATCTTCCTGAAAACATGGTATAAAAGGGAGGTAAAATAAAAATCTCAATAAGCCCGTGTGTGCTTTGAGTGTTTCAGGTAAAATAATTCATGTATGCAAGTTGTAAAAGTTCCATAAGAAAAAGGTGCTGGCAAGCAATAAATAAGTGTTGAAAATAAAGAGTGGCGTTTCACTTTTCAAACTATACATGTGCACAATAAATACAACCACTCAAATGGGTAGCCATGAGTTACCACACGTTGGGCCCCAGTATGAAATCTTCGTAAGAGAAATATTGGCAAGCAAGAAATAATAGTCAAATCAAGAGTGATGTTTTGGCTTTTCCAACCTTACATGTTCAATAAAATCAACCACTCAACATGGTGGTCATGGGTTACCACACGTTGGGCCCCATGTCCACATGGTCAGTATGCCACACGTTGGGCATACTGCCGGTTAGAATGCCACACTTTGTGCAGACTGACAAAAGGTAGGTGATCGGCCTACCGGGTGAGATACTCCTCCATCTCTATACCTAAACTTACCGGTTGTCCACTCCGGAATACACAGTCCACATGACTGAAACTTGCTAGCTCGGACCAGTATGATCTACCGGACTGGCATCCTATCCAGGAAGGACTCACCCCTCAGAGGTGGCCACCTACTGAGAGACTTACCCTAACCCTTCAAAGACTAGTCCTGGTGGTCTACCCTTATTGAGTACTCAACGTTGATTGTTCCCCTTGGGAGAAAATTGATCAAAACTTTGCTTTATTTGGAAATAGCAATTAAGGGTTTCCAAAAGTCTAGTCAAGTTGGGTTTTAGAAAAAGTGTAGATTTGTGTAAAACTGCTTGTTTAATTTTCAAATGATTTGCTTGACTGAAATAAAAAGGAAAAACAGTCCTTAATTGCATTTACAAATAAATGCCCATATACATTGCATTTACTTACCACAATAACTTTTGGTCTTCATAAAACTCCATGCAGGAGCTTATCTGATCCTTTGCTTGCTCAAATTCAAAAGTCTTCCAAGGCTGACCTAACCCCGCCTGGGGTAAACACAAGACATAAGGTTACATTCGGGCTATACCTGCCCTACATAAATAATTTCTTAGCTCAACTAGTTACAACCATGACTAGCCATGACCCTAATGTCCTAAGCTTTAAGGCTAGGTGATAAAGAATTTTATAAAATAAGTCCAGTTTGATAAGTTAAAATAACTAGGGGTTCTAAAATAATTGCTAACAAATTATAGACTCAAATAATAATTCTTGAGTGTTATTATTAGTAAATAAACCAAGGTTTGAATTTTAAATATTATTAAGTCCTAATACTATTTAATATTAAGAAATTTAAAAGTAGCTTTATAACAAATTAAATAATTAATAATTTTTAATTAATTTCGAAGAGATAATAAATAATTAATAATAATTAAAATTTATTAATAAATTATTTCAAATTTTCGTTTAATAAAAATATTAATAGTTTGATTTAATATTCTAATACAAATCCCCTAGTGTTTCGAATTTTTGAAGAAAAATATAGTAGTAATTTTAATTTATGTAATAAAATTTGCTGATGAATATAACCTAGAATTGACAAGAAAATAATCTCACATCATGGTCTTCCTATTGCTAGCAAAAATTCATGATCTCATTCTCCATCATCAAACAAGAAATTAATCTATTCATGAACAAACACTTGCACTATCTCATACTATCACATGGCCAAAATCCTACTAAGCATAATCAACAATCATGGTTTCCATGGAAAATAAGATCGTAAAATCCTAATCACCTTTGGTGTCATAATATCTAACCATGCTTTAAACATCCATAAAGTTCATTAAGCATGAAGAACATATATTGGTTCAAAAGGGAAAACACATATATCCTAGTCAAATACAACCATCATCATGCCATAACTTCATTCCCCTAATCCACATGCATATACTCAATCTCCCAATCATAATCCATTTCTCTATCACCAACTAGGAGACATAATTTTAGAATTTAATAAGAGAAATTTAGGGATGAATACTTGATTGTCGAGTCTTTTGATGAAGACAAAAGAAGGTCCACGCGCAATGGAATGACTTGAATAGTCCAACGAAACAACATCCATGGTTGATGGTTTGATCAACCATTTCGGTTAGAAGAGAGTGAGAGAGAGAGAGAGAGAGAGAGAGAGAAAGAGAAAGAGAGCATTAGATAGGTGTATTAAGAATTGAATGGAAGAAGATGAACAAGAAGGATGTTCTTGTTTTACCTTGTTGATGTTCTTGAGGCCTTCAAGAAAAACTGATTTTTGATCCGGTTGAAAATTATTGTTTGCGAGATTTCGTGTTATAAATGGCAGAAATGAAGTCTAGGGATTAAGTAGAGATGATCTGGAGTTTTTGAGAGTGATAGGGGGGGTTTGGAGTTGGTTTAGGCTTAAAGAAGTTTAGTGTGTGTTCTTGGTGTTCTTGGTGTTTGTAGGTGAAAATGGAGAGAAATTAGAAGAAGTGCTGCTGGAATTTGGTAGAGGGCTGGCCGAATGGTAGAGTATGATTGAGGGTTTTGGTTTTTAGCAAGGAAGAGTAAGGGTAATCAGATTTTATTTGAATTTTAAATTGAGAAAATAGTGGAGATGTTTAAGGTAGGTGGTTAGCAATGGTGTTTGATCAAGAGTGGTCTCTATGGTCTTTAATGGTGTCGGCTAGAACAAGATTGTTTTGCTGAAATGATTGAAGGCTAAATGTTGCTCAAGCTGGCCAAAATTCAGTCCATAAAGGCAGAGAAAATTCTGGTTGTTTCAGCTTAATGCAAGAGTGATTTATGGGAGTGAAATGCTGGAATTTTTTTAAAGTTCAAATGGTGTTTGAATGGAGTGATCTTAGGAGTGTTTTGTGGAGCAGCTATAGAGTCCTTAAGCTTCAAGGTAAGTGTGGGTTTAATGTTGTTCAGTATATGGCTGAATAAGGCTCAATTCTACAGAGATTGAAGGTGGCTTTCGGTCCTAGGCTAGAAAGGAACATGGCTGGAAAAAATTCTGTTCAAGTGTTCATGGCTTTTCCGAAATTGCAGATTTTTGGTGTAGGATTTTCGCACCTTCTTGGCTCGGTTTTTCAGTGGTTCTTCAGGGTTGTTTGAGGGTCTTCCAATGGTGGTTTTTTCAGCCTCATTTCTGGACAAATGCAGAGAAGTTTGCTGGCTTGAAAATGAACTAAAAACAGCTTCATTTCCTTGAGGAAAAGCTGCGAATTGCCCAGAAAAATTTCTGGTTTGGTGCTGTTTTGTGCAGTCCGAAAATTGCACAATTTTTCCAGCTTCCAAGCCACTTGAAATGATCATTTTCTTGGCAGCAAATGAATGGATTTATGGCCTGAATTTTCGAAGGAAAGGGCTGCAACAAATCTGGAAAATTTCCAGATTTCCTACCACTAAAGCATGAACATCTTGAAGATAGATTTGAAGGTCCTTCCATGGTGATTGATTTTCTCTTGGAACCCTTCCTATTTCCCCTCCTATTTTTCGGTCAACCTCCCTTCCCCAAAGCTGATTTTTGGAATTCAAGGGGAAGGAATTATCGCAGATTTTTTTTGGAATTCAAAGAAAAAGATTTAATGGATTTTTTTATTTGAATTATGAAAATGCTAGGACAAAGCTAGAGGTAATAAGTTGGACAAGAATTCTTCTAGAATTCTTTTAGGACATGAGGATAAGATTAGGACATTCTCTTCATGTCTCCCTTAAGACAATCATTCCTATTTTCATGGAATGGAAGAAAACAAAAATTCAAACTTAATTAAGATAATCATGGTAAAAGCTTAAATGATGGGATTTGAACACATGACCTTAGAGATTAATTCCAAAGCTCTAACCACTAAACCACAACAACTCTTGTTCTTATTTTCTCACCCACATATTTTTCTTATCTACTCCTCAAGCTATCTTCCTATTCTGACCTCAAGCAAAATTACCATTTTACCCCTCATACTCAATAAGTATAACTAAGCATTTAAACCTATAATCCACGATTCAAAAGCACATAAAATCACTCAAATATATATATATTCATGCAAAATAATATGATATGCATTCCCGACCCCCTTACTCTAGGGTTGGCTTTAGGTGAGGTTTCACACAAAGTACAACTATGACTTAGATACAGCAGCAACAGAACCTTATAGTAGTCTTGGAGAGTCTTAGGAACACTCTAAAGTACCAGGAGAATTACTTAAAGACCATCTAGTATCAAACCAAGCCCAAAACACTTGATAGAGATCACAACAATAGCGGAGGACATGGTGATCAGAGTGGGCCATCTAGAGCTAGCAACCAGCATTCATATTTTTATTGTTCGTTCTTTTATAGAACATTTTTATTTTTTATACAATTTATCTACTAGTTTCTTTTAGATTTACTATTTTTGAACTTTATTATATCTATTTCATTTAGATTGATTTTATTTTGATTTTTTTTATTTAGTGTGTCTTCTCTTTTTGCGAGGATTTCTTTACACTTTTTGTGGGATCTTACATGGATTTCTCTACAAATCTTTTAAGGAATTGAGCTACACTACACTCGGGGAGTATCTTTAACCTTTTCTACATATTTATTCATTCTAGTTCCATTGGATATATTTTTTTGTGATATATTTGTGGCCAATGAGGACATAGCTTGTTAGGATTGTGCCCTAAATGCATTCATTTATACAATGTATTTTGCACATTAAATCAATAAAAGGCATTCTTTATATTTCAATTTCTTTATTCCATATATTTATATATATAAATTGTTAGATAAAGTCCAAAGTATAACACTGTGTTAAAAAAATCATGATAGAGATCGTGATGTGAGGTTCCTACTACACTAGAATGTATTTGTTCTTAAATTATCCCTAGTCAGAATATTAATGAGATAGGACATCATTAATATGTTAAGATTAGCATGTGTTATACTTCTTGATTTGATCAAGCGGTGGTTCTCACATCCGTGAGTATTGTGATACTTAAAGTTAACACGTAGATGCTTGTTATTTGAACAAGTACATTAGATGATGTAATTATGAGATAATCACATAGATAACTATTTAGTACCAGTGATAAAATCTCATTATAACAAATGTGCAAGTATCATTAGACTTGAAAACACCAAGGTACTTTGCTAAGTATTGTACTTTGATTCTAATCTTTGAAGTCCTTACAAGGCTACCTATGGAATGGACATTGGGTACAACGTGAAGTAAACGAAAGTAGTTGAGAAGATCAATAAAGGATTCACCACTCATAATAATAGGAGTGAATATCTCATGGCCACTTGTAGGAATCATTACTCATGAAGTTCTTAGCCAAGACGACTATGTATTGAAAATAGTTCCAATTGATATACATGATGAGTAATGAATTTCAGGAACAAGTACTAAAATACTCGGGCCAGAATTAATTAATATTCTGGAGGGAGTTGGCACTAATTTCATACTTTAAACCGAATGAGATATTGAATGGTAAAAGGAGTTTATTGCACTAACATCTCGCTATTGAAAGGTTCATGTCAAACCACCTAACTTTCTGGATTTTTTGGTAGTCATGATGTATTGCTAGATACCGCTCATGATCGGTGAAATATAGATTTATTAATTGGAGAATTAATAAATTTAATCATAATTAGAATTAATAAATTAAGTCTAATTATTAAAATGATTATTCATTCTATTATGATAGAATTAGTTCATATTTGCTACCAAATGACTAGAAAACCTAATATGTCACACACAATAGAGGAATTGGTTCTCAAAATATTATTTTACAATATTATAGTGTTAATTTGTGAGAAAAAATAATTATTATGGGCTAATTATAAAGTGTTATAATTATTTTTAATTGAATTGCGATTATTAAATCCCTATAGGTGAATTATAAACTTTTTATAATGCATAGGGCCTATTCGCAATTCCTGAAATTTCTAAGCCCATAATTGAAAAAGGAAATTCTTCACAAATTTGGAATTCAAATTCTAGTTAGCAATTTCCTAACTTGTTTTTCTATTTTCGCGTGTATCTTTTTTTTTTTTTTTCCTTTGTCTTCTTGTGGCGTTTGTTTTTTAAAAAAAGAAAAAGAAAAAGAAATTAGCTTCCTATTATATAGAGAGAGAGAGAGAGAGAAAATTTATTCTCTATATATAGAGACTTTGGCCGCCATAAGAATAGCATAGAGAGAACAGGCACCGAGAGACTACTTCTTCTTTTCTTTTCGGAAGAAAAGAAAATAATTTCTTCTCTAATAAAATTAATTATAAAGCTACTAAACATTATTCTACTAGCATAGATTTTGGTAGTTCTTGAGTACATTCCTTGTGTGGATCAATATTAGAGAAATTCTTATCCTTAGAATTTGGTAGCTTGATTGGATCGACTTTTAAACAAGATTCGCATGAAAGAAAAATTTTTAAAAAGTTACGTTTTTTAGATAATTAATTTTTCTTCCCTTCTCATGATCCGTTTAATTACATACAAGTGATCTTTTGCGTAGATTTCGTTTTATTTTTCCACTGCTTGTAAACTGGTTTGCATGATCGAAATCCAATAGTGGTATTAGAGATATCTCGTATCTATTTTACGGATTTTATTATTATTTTGAAATTATTTCAAAATAAATTCGACGTTATGAAATTGTTTCATAAATATTTTAAAATTTGAAATAGTTTCAAGATTATATTCATGTCCATAAAAATTATTTCATATAAAATTTTATTTTTGGAAGAATTTTATTTTAGTGGGTTATATATATATATATATATATATATATATATATATATTAATTGCTGAAATTGGTTTCGATAAATCATAAAAATTGTTTCCTTTTAATTCACAGAAATTGCTTCTGCGAAAAAGAAAAAAAAACGAAGTTTTGTTACCTGAAATTAGTTAAGGAAGCTGAAGCTAAGAAGGAAACTACGTAAAAGAAAATTTTTGAAAGAAGAAAAAAATTAAGCTGAAATTGTTTCAGCCAAAGAGAAAAAGAAAAAATTGAAATTGTTTCCACCGTTTCGCTGAAATTGTTTCTGCAATGGTTTTGTTATTTAGCTTGCACCCTTGGGAGGATGATAAACATCCTTGGGAGGCTTGTGCCATTATTATACCTTGAAAAAAAAATGAATTTCGTTTTACATATGCAATTGCAAAGGTTGACCAGAATGGTTTTGGTTGCATCCTTGGGAAGATGATAAACATCCTTGGGAGGCTTGTGCCATAATTAATATTTGATGCTAGAAATTGAGGCGCAAGTCATACATGTGAAAGCCGGATTTTTTATTTTTTTTTTTAATACTGCAGTTGTCTTCACTGATTGGAATTATGCCTCATTTTATTTTTTTTTTAAAAAAAAAAAATTGGCGCAAGGCTATATGAAGTTTGTAGCTTCATGATTGAAAATTGTTTCAATCATTGAATTAATTAAAAAAAAAATTATAGTTTCAAGGACCCACTGAAAAATTTTATTCCAAAAAAGGACCCCAAGATTTTTCTCAAAAATTTAATTTTGAGATTAATTAATTAAATTTCTAAAATAATGATTTTAGAATTTAATATTTGATGCTTATTTATTTATTTATTTATTTATTTATTTATTTATTTATTCATTCATTTATTCTTAATGTGTTTTAAGCATAATATTGCCATGTTTGCTTGGTTATGGATTTAGACCAAATTAATTTGATTAATTTAAATTGTATCATGCATTTTATGGCTTTGTTTTGAATAAATAGGACCTGTGTGTGTTGCCTTTCTCTGTAATTCTCTTATAATTTCTCTCCTCATCAAATTCCCCTCAAATGTAACTCGAAGTTTCTTCATTACGAATTTATGTAATTAGATTACATATGTTAAATAAAATTAGAAATTATTTTATAAATCTATAGAGATGGAAACCAAGGAGAAGCAAGAAGATGATAAGACTTTCTTCTCAAAACATGCATGAATAGATAGGTTTTAACCAAAATTAATTTCCATCTAGGCTCAAGGAAATTAATCTAGAAAAGTCTATAACCAAGCCATATAATTGACTCTATTACAATTATGTCAGAGTGTTGATATTTTACATGCCAAACAATGAGATTATTAATTAAAGAATTAAAATTCTTTAAACAATATTAAATTTAAAGCCTTCCGTTAATATAGCAAGAATGAGAGTTCTTTTTCGAGATTAAATTGTAAGGTATACCCAAGCTTACTCGACATTGAACATGTTCAAACTATGGAATATGATTCTTATTAATAGATTGGAATTAACTAATATCTTTATCCCAGTTGGGC